>CM057823.1:110109912-111474001 GCA_030068075.1 Paguma larvata
ATCAACATCACTTGAAACAACTAAGTGCTACCTTGGCCCACAAATTCTTGGCCCACAAAGTCATGAACTATAATAAAATAGTTACTATAAGGCACTATGTTTAGGGTGATTTATTATACAACAGTAGATAATTGAATGGGGTTGAATAATAAAGTTAAAGAAATGTCCTAGAAATTAAAACAAAAAGGCAAAGAGATCAAGAATGAAACAAAAAATACGTATCTGGGGCCCCTGAATGGTTCAGTCCATTAAGTATCTGACTTTTGATTTCAACTCCTGTCATGATTTCATAGTTAGTTCAGGGGTTCAAGCCCTGCACTGAGCTCTATGCTGACAGCACAGAGAGGGATTTTCTCTCTCCCTCTTTCTGCCCCTTCCCCACTCACTTTTTTCTGTCTTTCTCTCAAAATAAATAAACAACAACTTTAAAAAAATACATAAAATCATTAATCCAGAGGTCCAACACCCAATAGGAGCTCTTTAAGGAAAGATGAAGAGCCAATGGAAAGAAGTAGATTATTGTTGAAAATATAAAAGGTTTTCTTTGAACTGCAGAACATTGAGTTTACAGACTGAATGGATCCAGTGAGGGTCCAGCCCAAGAATAAAAAATTTTAAAAAATGAAGAGGGATAAAAGGAAAATTCTGAAAGTTTCTAGAAGAAGAAAAAGTGACTTATCAAGGACTGATGTCATCAAATGGCATTAGACATCTTTATAGTTATACTGGGGCAAAGCAGGGATGCTTTCAAAATTCTCAGGAAAAATGGTTTTCAATCTAGAATTCTATATTTTTTCAAACTATAAATTAAAATTGATGATAGAAAACAAATATTTTTATTTTACAAAATACCCAAGCATTTATATCCCATGGACCTTTTCTCAGGAAGCTAGTGGATATGGCCTATCACCAATATTGAGAAAATCATCTGCATCAGTTCTGTGCTCAGCTAAAACTTCACTTATTATGGAAGAGAGGGTTAAGGGATTATAGAAAACCACATTTTATTACCTCCATTTTACAAATAAAGAAGTGGAGGCATGGAGGTATTAAGTACCTTGTTAAAGATCACAAAGCCAGGGGCACCTGAGTGGCTCAGTTGGTTAAGCAGCCAACTCTTGGTTTTGGCTCAGGTCATGATCTCACGGTTCGTGATTTCGAGGCCCACGTCGGGTTCTGTGCTGACAGTGCAAAGCGTGTTTGGGATTCTCTCTCTCTCTCCCTCTCTCTCTGTCCCTCTTCCACTCGTGTTTTCTCTCTCTCAAAATAAATAAACTTAAAAAAATATATGCAAGCAGTCCTCACTCTGCACGGGTTCCAAATGCATAAATTTCAGTCACCATGGTTTGGTTAAATAACACAGTTCTCTAACAACGTAGCTCAAATTCCAGTTATCATGGTGTAATAACCGTGAGTAATTCCATAAAGAACAAATTTTGCTGCTAATTCCTCAGTCCAGAAGTCACTATGTAAATAATAGATGTGCACTGTGATCAATGACCAAATACATCACTTCTTTCAAAATATGACTGTGACTCGTCACTGCGCTCTGTTATTTACTTCATGCACAGACAGCAAGAGGCAGTTGTAGTGTCACTTTGTCTCCCAATGATAAAGCCATATGACATTTTAATAAACTGGATAATTGAAAAGGGACATCATGAACAGAGATGAAAGGGCAGCAAATAAATGAAATGTGATAACACTTTATGCACTTTATGTGAAATCAGATGTGATTAGATTTAAAATGGCAACAGAGGGGCTCCTGGGTGACTTAGTCGGGTAAGCATCCAACCCTTGGTATTGATTTTGGCTCAGGTCATGATTTCATGGTTCATGAGTTTGAGCCCCACAGCTGACAGTGCAGACAAAGCCTGCTTGGGATTCTCTCTCCCTCTTTTTGCCCCTCCCCTGCTTGCACTCTCTCTCTCTCTCTCTATCAAAATAAATAAATAAATTTGATAAATAAATAAAAATTGTAATAGCAAAGAGAAGATAGACAGACATAAACTACATGAAACTACAATAAGAGCAATATTGAAAAAGTCATATTGATATAACAAGATTAATTTCTTTCAACATCTTTCATTTTAAGTTTCACTAGGAACAGAAAGACACTTAATGGTTGAAAAGGAGCATTTATTGTACATTAAATTGTGTGTAGTATGGTAGAAACTCTTACTGCACGTAGAAATCACTTTGCAAGATTCAAATCAAAGTTAAATGGAGTTATAGATGGAATTGTTAGCCATGGAAATGTCGACACTGTCACCCATTGGCCAACTGTAGCCATGCATGCAGCTAAGAAACTCAGTGAAGGTAAACTTGTGACCAGAAATGAGATGAGGAAAGTGGTTATGATGAAATGGATGAAGATGTTCTTAAAGAAATGATCCCACTTAAAAACAAAAACAAAACAAAACAAAAGCTTCCCATTAATGGGATTCTTGGAAGCATTTCATGACATCAAAGAAGAAAATGTTGGAAGCTGGGACATAGAAAACTTTCTTGCTCTGTATTTTAAGTTATATGACTGGAAAAAGACAAGGAATCTTCAAACTACTCTTAATAATATTCATCAAAAAACCCCCACGATTATAAGATCATTAAGTTCTAAGGATCTAATGTATAGCATGGTGACTATAGTTAATAACAGTATATTGCATATTTGAAATTTTCTAAGTGAGTAGATTGTAAGCATTTTTTTAAATTTTTTAATGTTTTATTTATTTTTGAGAGAGAAAGAAAGAGAGAGAGGCAGACAGATTACAAGCGAGTGAGGGGCAGAGAGAGAGGGAGACAGAATCTGAAGCAGGCTCCAGGGCCTGAACTGTCTGCACAGAGCCCAACATGGGGCTTAAACTTGGGAATCATGAGATCATGACCTGAGCCGAAGTCAAATGCTTAACTGGCTGAGCCATTCAGGCGCCCCGATTGTAAGCATTTTTATAACATGTACACCCAAAACATAACCATGTAAAATACTGGATATGTTAATTAACTTGATTTTGGTAATTATTTCACAATGTTATATGTGTATCAAATCCTCACATGGTATAGTTTAAATATATGTGATTTTGTTGGTTAATTATACCTCAAAAAAACAGGAAAAATTAAATGCAAAAAAAACCAAAAAACAAAAAACGAGAATTCTCAGTGTTCCCAATGTTTTAAATTAGTGTACTAAGTAAATATTAGTTTTATTTTTTCATTTTCATATAACAGTATAAGCAGCTAAGATAATTTTTTACTATCTTTTAACTATTTTCAAAAGTTACCAAGTAATCGTAATATTTCCTATTGATTATTCAGGTGGCCTTGCCTCATTTCAGCTTGCACTGTTATTATACCATGCAAGTAAGGACTGTCTTTAGGATTAATAGGCAATGGCAAATGGACCGGATGGTTGGTCATGAATGGAGAAAAGGAGGAAGATTAGGAAACAGGAATGAAGATGCTTGGGAAAGAGGCATGTCACCGAGCCTATGGGTGAAGGAACAAAATAGGATCTTTATACTGCAGCTGAATGTAACTAGGGACCACCCACTATAGAACTGAATGAAACTATCGTCAACGGAATGACTCTACCAGCAGATGTCAGCCAGACTCTATCCTTAGCTACCCCAGTGCTCTAGCAAATGGGATCATAGAGTAACCGTATTGGCAGAGATGGATGATATTGATGGGCTCAAAAGCATGAGCTCTCTTTCATCAAAGCATTTAGCTATTGCCACTGTCTAACCTGCCAGCAAAAGAGTCTAATGCTGATCCTTTAATATAGTATCATTCTTTCTGAAAATCAAAGCTGCTTGGTATTAGCTGTAGATATTTTATAAATGCTGTATGTCAATTTAAGGTCCCTGTGTTAGTTTTTATAAGGAATGGGTGTTGCATTTTGTCCAGTGCTCTGTTTCATCTATTGTGATCATATGGATTTTCTTATTAGTCTATTGACCTGTTAAAATATATAGATATATAAATATATATCAACTGTTAAACCAACCTTGCATCCTGGGAATAAACACCATTTGGTCATGATTTGACTTGTGAATAGTTTTTGAAAATATTTTTGCCATTTATTTTTTTTCTTATTTTTTTTATTTAAATAATTTATTTTCAAATTGGTTTCCATATAACACCCAATGTTCATCCCAACAAGTGCCCTCTTCAATGCCCGTCACCCACTCTCTCCCCTTCCACACCCCCCTCACCCTCAGTTTGTTCTTAGTCTTTGAGAGTCTCTTATGTTTTGTCTCCATCCCTCTCTGTGTCTTTTCCTCCCCCATGGTTTTTGCTAAGTCTCTCAAAATCCACCTATGCGTGGAAACACATGGTATCTGTCTTTTTCTGACTGACTTACTTCACTTAACATAATACCCTCCAGTTCCATCCATGTTGCTACACATGGCCAGATTTCATTTTTTCTTATTGCCACGTAGTAGTCCATTGTATATATGTACCACATCTTCTTTATCCACTCGTCAGTTGATGGACACTTGGTCTCTTTCCATGATTTGGCTATTGTCGAAAGTGCTGCTATGGACATGGGGGTACACGTGCCCCTATGCATCAGCACTTCTGTGTCTCTTGGGTAGATTCCTAACAGTGCTATTGCTGGGTCATAGGGTAGCTCTATTTTCATTTTTTTGAGGAACCGCCACACCGTTTTCCAGAGCGCATTTTTGCCATTTATATTCATGAGGAATATCAGTCTATAGTTTTCTTAATTTGGTATCAGGTTTGTAGCAGTCACATGAAATAAATTGGCAAGTGTTCCCATTTTCCTTTGGTAAGGTTGGCATTATTCCTCCTTAAATCCTTACTAGATTTCACCAGTAATGTCAGTTGGGCCTGAAATTTTCTTCGTGGGAAGGATTTTAATTCTAAACTTCTGTAGTAGATATAGGACTATCAGAACTTTTTTTTGGAGTCAATTTTATCAATCATTCAAAGAATTTGCTTATTTTATCTAAGTGATCAATTCATTGACATACAATTCATATTTTACCTTCCTTTTTTTTTAAATTTTTTAATGTTTATTTATTTTTGAGAGACATAGAGACAGAGCATGAGCAGGGGAAGGGCAGAAAGAGAGGGAAACACAGAATCTGAAGCAGCCTCCAGGCTCTGATGAGCTGTCAGCACACAGCCCGATGTGGGGCTTGAACTCACAGACCATGAGATCATGACCTGAGCTGAAGTCGGCCGCTCAATCAACTGAGCCACCCAGGCGCCCCTTACCTTCTTTTTAATGTAGGATTTTTGTGATGTCTCCTCTCTCATCTCTAATATTGGAAATTTGTTTCTATTTCCCTTTTCTAAATCAATATAGCTAGAGGATTAACAATTTTATTGATAGTTGATATTATGTAATGTTTGTCCATTGTCAATTTGATTTCTGATCTGATAATTGTTATTTCCTTCTACTTACATTGGCTCTAATTTATTCTTTTTTTAGCTTCATAGAAGTTCAGATCCCTGGTATTAGATAGTTTATTTTTTCTAATATAAGCATGTTAACCTTATAAATTTTCCACTAAACATTGATTTAGCTATATTTCACATATTTTGATATGCTTGCTTCATTGTGTTTTCATTTTCACTGTTTTAGATATAATTTCCTTTATAATTTCTTCCTAATCCATGAGTTATTTACCAAAATATCACTTAAGTTCCTAATATTTGGTAATTATTACATATCTTTCTTCTCTTAATCTCTAATTTAATTCCACTGTTGTCAGAGAACATACTCTGTTTTGATTCTTCTCAATTTATTGAAACCATCTTATGGTTTAGCTTGTAGAATATTTGGTGAATGTTCATTGGCACTTGAAAAAAATGTGCATTTTGCTGTTGAGTGAAGTGATGTATTAATATCAGCTAGGTCAAATTGGTAGATAATTTGTTCAAAGTTCTTATCCTTATTCATTTACTGTCTACTCATTCTACAAATTATGATTTTTAAAAGATTTTGTTAATGTTTATCCATTTTTGACAGAGACAAAGCACAAGCAGGGATGGACAGAGAGAGGGAGACACAGAATCTCAAGAAGGCTTCAGGCTCTGAGCTGTCAGCACAGAGCCAGACATGGAGCTTGAACCCGTAAACTGTATGATCATGACCTGATCAAAGACCAAACTCTTTTGGTTTTTGTATTTAATGATTTCACGGTATACATTTTTCCAAGCTTTTAACATATTTGTGTTTAGATTTTAAGTGGGTCTCTCATAGACAGTATAAAGTTAAATCTTGCTTTTATCCACTTTGATCCACTGAATTGTTTTTGGAGTGTTTGCCACTTACATTTAATATAATAACCAATACAAAGTGAGTTTCCATCTACTATCTTGCTATTTCTTGTCTATTTTTTCAACTTTTCTATCCTTCCTTTTTCTGACTCATTTGGGATTAAGATGAGTATATTTTGTTACTCCATTATTTTCTAGTTAATTAGACCTTCTTAAACTTTTAGTGGGTTATAATATGCATATGTAACTACCACAGTCTACCTTGAAATAATGTTATACCTTGTCACATATAATGCAAGAAACTTACAGAAGGGCATTCCAATCCTTCCCTCTTATTGCTACTGCTTTCAAACATTATATTTCTACATGTTATTAGACCCCAGATCCTTTCTTAAACAGTTAATTGCCTTTTGAGAAACCTTAAAACGAGAAATAAAAGGTATTCTATATTTACCAATTTTTTAAGGATTTCCAGCATTCTTTTTTTCATTTTTAATAGGTTCAAGTTTCTATTTGGTATCATTTTCCTTTAGCTTAGAGAGCTTTTTTTATATTTCTTTTTGCACGGGTCTGCTGACAACAAATTCTCTCCACTACTATGTTTATGAAAAATAGTTGGCCTTCATTTATGAAGGTTATATGCACTTGGTATTCCTTGGCTATTTTCACTGGGAATTCCTGGTTGGCAATTTGTTTCTTTCAGCATGTAAAGGTGTCATTCCAATGTCTTCTGGTCACATGATTTCTGATGAAAAGTCTAGAGTCATTCTTACCTTTCTTCCTCTGTGAATCATGTGTCATTTTTCTCTGGCCAATTTTTAAAATGTTTATTTATTTTTGAGAGAGCACAAGCAGGGGAGGTCAGAGAGAAGGGGACAGAGGATCAAAAGCAGGTTCTGCACTGATAGTCTGACAGCAGCAAGCCCGATGTGGGGCTCGAACTCAGCAACCATGAGATCATGACCTGAGCAAAGTTGGATGCTCAATCAACTGAGCCACCCAGGTCCCTCTCGCTACCATTTTTAAGACTTTTTCTAGAAGCTTACTTTCAGAAATTTATTATAATTTGTCCTGGTATGATTTCTATGCATTAAGCCTGCTTTAAGTGTGTTGAGAGACTTTTTATCTATAGGGCTATAATTTTCATCAAATTTGGAATATTTTCAGCAAAGTATCGTCCCATCAACACAATTAAAGAACCTGGTGTTCTCCATCTTAACCAACTTAATCATCAACATCTTCAAACCCATGATAAGCTGATAATCGCATGGCTCTTAATAAGATGCAGCAAGAAGGATATAATATTACTTCAGTGGTATTTCTGTCAAAATATACATAAGCTAATTCTAATCATGAAAAACCAGAAAAAAAGAAAGAAATGAACTGTGGCACAGTCTATAAAATAATTGGCCTATACTTTCTAAAGATGTCATGTCAAGAAAGGTTAAAAAAAAAAAAAGGCTGAAGAACTATTCCAGATTAAAAGAGACTAAAGAGACATAAAAACAAAAGATAATACATGATCCTAGGATGTAAAAAAAAACAGTTACAAAGAACATACTTGAAACAATAAATCAAATTTGAATACTAGCTTGGATTGGATAACAGTGTTGTGTCAATGCTACAGTTCCTGATTTTGATAGTTAAACTAAGGCTATGTAAGAGAATGACCATATTTTTAGGACATAGACACTGAAGTATTTAGAATTAAATGCACACCTCTCCAACTTACTTTCAAATGTTTTAGAATAAACAAGAAATATATGTGTGCTTAGGTGTCTGTGCATAGAGAGAGAGAATATAAGAAAATAAATGGGGTAAAAATAAAACCAATTGGCAAATCTGAAAAAAGGCCATATTTGAGTTACTCATAAGTTTTTTATAAATATGAAAGAATAATAAAATAAAATTTACCAAAGTTTATCATGAAAACTTCTTAAAGAGTTGTAGGATTGTATTTTTTAGGATGTGTAAAGTGGCAATCGAGACAGACATGGCTCTATGTCTAACTTAAGTGTTCCATGAATTCAAAGAGTCTAAGTATCACTAAGTTAACACTCAATGTATAATAAAAATTAAAATGGCCATTATCTATTAATATCTATTCAGTGAAGGTATTGTACCAAGCATTTTACATGCACAGTATTTATCTTACACAACAATTCTGTAACATAAGACTATAATGGTGCCAATTTTACAAATAAAGAAATTGAAGCGATAAAAAGTTAAGGAGGCAGCTTAAAATCATACAAAGAATAAGTGGAAATGTCAGGATTTGAACCTGAGACTGTATGTGTGCTGTTAAGCAGTGCATTAAAATACATTGTAAAGTGTTTGGAAGTTCAGTCCATTAATTACTTGAAGTTGGTGTATTGAGGTTTTGGGGTTTTATTTTCCAAAAGCAAGACATAGAGTATGTTTGTTTTTCTCTTTAGCAGAGGATCTGCTCAAGCTTGTCTAAAACATTGTGGTCTTTGGCTCACACCATCTTAATAAAACCCAGGTGTATTTAGCTAGATTATATGACACATGTTCAGGTTCATGTTTGATTTCAAATTAAGTATCTAGATGATTTATGGTAAAGAGTTGATCTCCTTCTTTCCCATGTGGATTTTAATTCTAATCTTCAATCTGCTCTTCCAACACTTCCAGCACTTAGAGTTCTCCTGTTTAAACCCTTCATTGTTATTTCTAGAATCACGAGAGACTGTTACCTAGCCCAGCACCTGTTATTATTTCCTTGATTTTTCCTTTTAGGGAAGAAATGAACTGATATTAATGTGACTACATTGTATTTTACCAAATTCCCATGAGAAAAACATCATTTCTTGGTCTCCTAGAAGTACTTGATTACGCCAGTCCATAATTTTATAACAAAGGACTCATTTTAGCAGCTTAAAATTTTAAGTAATTTCAACTTCAATACATATATGTAATCATACGAAATTTCTTCTCCATATTTCTCACATTTTGAACACAAGGCATAAAGGCAAACAGTTACATTTTAGGGGCAGATAATTTTAATTCTAATATGGTTGATAAATCAGATTACATAAATTCTAAATATACTGGAGTTTTCATCACTAAGACAAACTGCAACCCAAACCTATGTGAAAGTTCAAAAACACTTCATGACTAGCTTATTTTACTCATTTTAGTCTTTCTACAGTTCTTAATTAGTCTAACACCAGACTTACTATTTCCACAATTGTGTAAGACCAGTTTTTGAGCTGACTAAAATTAGGAAGCAGAGAAAAGTCTCCAGTCAAAGGCTGTTTTCCATTGACTTTCTTTTATTGCAGTTTTATATACTTGAAAAACCAACAAAGAGAAAAATCCTCTTTCATGAGATTTCCAGATTGTTTTACAGATAAACGTTTGGTAAAATATGTAAAGACTGGCATTGTTATTAACCTCTGAGTTTTTGAGTGTCATTTTGATTCATTATATATGACCTAACAATTTCAGATAAAGTGCCAGCGGCAGGTTGAATTACCTCCGATGCATACTGTGGCTGAGAACACAGGTTTTGCTGGAACAGTTGCCCAGTTACTATAATATCGAAAGGGCTGGGGGCATCTGCATTAAACTTAGTTTCTTCTTTTAATGGGGAGGGCAGTCTTGTCTCAAAGTCCTTTTGGAAGATGAACTGGCCAGTCATTAATAGGACCTGACCCAGTCATTGCTGTTTCCAGCTGTGCCACAGCTAAATTTTGTTGTAATTTGGGACCCGGATGGAAACTCAAAAGATAAAGTAATCTATAATGTTGAGTTTATATATAAAAAGCTGAGGCTCAGATAGATTAATTGACTTATACACAGGCATTTTGTAGTCAAGCTAGTACACAGAATACCAGTTTCCCGATTTAGGACACATGTTGGCTTGCTGGTTGTTTGTGGACTCAACAAAAGCAATTGCTATTGAAATTTTAACTCATTTCCTCTCTGCAGAAATGTGAGATGCCTGGAGGAATTGTCAAGATTGTTTTTTCTATGCTTCTCATCTGGAATGGCCCAGACGCATGCAAGATGGACAAGCACTACATCAATAATAAAATATCCATTCATTACACACTTACTGTGTCCAGGTGTTGATGATTGCTTTGGTGTACTCCTTCAGAGCTCAAGCCTCACATAGATAGTAAGAACGAGAAGAAACATGTAAGGGATGAGCCAGCTAAGGCATAAGGAAACAGCAAAATGAGCCTCCATGTTTGCTCCATCTCGTGTCTTCCATGCAGGGACGTTAGTCAGGGATAAAAGAGAGGTGACCTGTATTTCAATTACATGATTTCTTAATTATACTAACCTGACCAGAGAAAGCTTGTGAAGCAACTGGTCCATAGTTCCCCAGTTATATGTTCTAGCGAATAGACTTTGAGTAAGTCTTTCTTTTTCTGTTCACAAACTTGTCCTTTGCTTTACAAATCATTCCTCGAGACAGAGCTTACTACACCATTAAGTGCTTTATGAATTACCTCATTTAATTTTTATCAGAATGCTGTGAGGTAGGTATAATTCTTTCCATTTTACAGTGGAAAAAACTGAGTTTTAAAGGAATTAAACAAGATCTCACAATCCTTTTGCGTGTACTTTGTGAAACAGCCAGTTCAAAGCCCTACTTCCCAATCAGTATATTTTCAAATGTGATTTTAAAGTACCAGGAATGGAAATAAAGTAATAACCTTAGAATTAAACTTCCTTTTGGTGAGGATAATTTCTAGTTAAGGTATTGACTTTGAAGTGTAAGGAACATAGTGTTTTAATCTCAGGCCTGAAAACAGAAATGTGAAGGAAACGAACGAAAATGTTTCATGAAAAGATTAAACTAGTTGCTACCTTCTAATCTAAAGAGTGCTTTGGCACCACAAAATAGCTAGACAGGTGGTAATTCATCAAGGATTTCTGTACAGTTAAGAATACAAACAAAAAAGCTAGAAAGATCTTTTTCCAACTCATTTTTATTTTTTCCCAAACCAAGCTGCACATTAAGTGTCGGGAATCCCTTTAGAACTCAAGCGGTCTATTTGTTTACCCCATTAACTAAAATCCACTTAATTGAAGGGAAGTGTGCGTATCCTGGGGAAGGTGTGGGAATAATAATACACATTTTTAGTGTACTAAGAAACTAAAAATGTACTTCTTCCACAACCACAATTGCAATAGACAGTATATTCAAAATGAAAGAGAGAGAAAAACTGGAAAGGTTGTAATGTATATTTTAGATCACAGTTGCTTTAAAAACAAAGACAAATATCAGGGTTCTTTCAGTATAAGAGCAATAGAACAAGGCCGCCTGGGTGGCTCAGTGGGTTAAGCGTCTTACTTAGGCTCAGGTCATGATCTCATGGTTCATGAGTTCCATCCACGAATTGGGCTCCATACTGAGTACTGAGCTTGACAGCACGGAGCCTGTTTGGATTCTCTCTCTCTCCCTGTATCTCGGCCCCTCCCCTGTTCCCACGCAAGCGCTCTCTCTCTCTCTCTCTCTCTCTCAAAATAAATGAATAAACTTTAAAAGAAATGGGGGGACAGCAGAACATTCATCTTAAAACACAGCATCAGGGCTTCATCTTTGTAAGAACACCATTACGTTAGCTGCTACGCCGTCCTGCTCTTGCTCATACTATTAGCTACGGGAACTGCGTAGCTAACCCACCACTGCTCTTTAAGACCTACCTTTCGGCTGATAGACCTAGATTATTTAAATGGTAACAGTTGCCATAATTTTATTGTTGAGGCCTTCACCCACTATTATGCTTTAAAACAAAGGAGCTCTGTACAAATGCAAACAGCCAATTCAAAGTAACACAGACAACTTTTACCTGTTCGTTGAGAGATTTTACATGCTTCAATTTTCTATCTATGAGGACCTACACATCATCTGGATAGCTCGCAAAATCTTGTTTTAATGAAACACATTTGAAATCTGATTTTAATGGAACACATTTTTACCTTTGTGTCATGCTTTCTCAAATAAAATACAGGTTTGCAGCAGTACGTGCGGCTCATCAGTAAACCACAAGCAATCTCGGCCTTTATCAGCCACCTGCAGCCGATCTCTCTCATCAACGCTTTCATTTCCTTTTGGCTTATTATAAGCCTCTTCACATTTCCCAAGATGAAAAGAAAAGGGAAAAGGCTTCCTTACTTTAAATTCAGGGTTTAATCTTCTAATACTAGTGTTTTACATCTATGTTTCACTTTTCTCTCATACGTGACCTCCTTGTACAGTAATTAGAGCTTCTCCCTGCTCTAGCATTATTTTTCAGGCAATATACAAAATGTTGAAGTGACGGCGTGTTGTTCAAAGATCTCGCACAGAGAAGCTTAGGCTCCGGGAAGTGTCATAGGGATATTTAAGAACCCAGACAAAGAGATCAGATTATACTTTTGGAAATCCATGACGGTACAGAAATCACAATATAAAAATAAAAGCCTACAGTCTTTTACACAAGAGAATGTTTGTATTTAAAAATGTATTAAAAAGCACATCCTCGTGTTAATTCTTAAATTATATTGGGATGAGTGAATTATAGATTATAGCGTTCATTACAGCAGTCTTTATGTTTCTTGTAAACTGAGATTGAAGACCCATTCTTTAAAATCTCCTCCCTTTAAAGTCACATTATAATATATTGAATGAAATGCCCGAAGGTGGACCAGACCCCAACTGTGTATGACAAGGACATCTAAGTGGAGGTTGGTCCACCTGCTCATCTTTGCAGCTAGTCAATATATTTTTTAAACTCCAATTGATAGTAATTAATGGTGATAGGTCACTTTAATTTTGTGATCCAGGTATGAGACCTGTCAAAGATATCTGACATGACATCACTACTGGATGACCAGATTTTGAAACTCAGACACCAGATACTTTATTCTACACTGTTCAGAGCATTCTAGAATTTTCAGCTACACTACAGGAAATCCAAAGCATCCATTGAAATCAAAGACTACTTAAAAAAAATCTTTTTAATGTTTATTTATTTTTTAGAGAGGGAGAGAGAGAGACAGAGCATAAGTGGGGGAGGGACACAGAGAGAAGGAGACACAGACTCTGAAGCAGGCTCTAGGCTCTGAGCTGTCAGCACGGAGCCTAACACGGGGCTTGAACTCATAGACCATGAGATCATGACCTGAGCTGCAGTCAGATGGTTAACTGACTGAGCCACTCAGGTGCCGCCAAAGATTTCTCTTTTAAATGTACCTATTTCCATAGGTCTTACATATATTTTTCATTTTTTAATTGTAAATATTTTTAATTATAAAACTATTTACAAAACTTGAAGATAAAAGTCATCAACTTGCTTTAGGGAAGAAAAATGGATAGAAATGGATATACTCATTTATACTAATCACTGTGCATATTCTAATAGTGATACGAAACACAGATAAACTTGAAATGCATGTTGGATTTGAAATAATTTTCATTTCTCTGCTTATTATTGGTTATTTCTTCAACCTACATGGCAGTAATTTTTACATTGTACACCTTAAATTCTAGTTCTTTTTCACTCAATAGACCTGATATAGTCATATAACTTTCCAAATTGGACAGTAATGTTAACATTCCACAGCAAAGACTATCAAAATGATTAACACAAAACCAAATAATTTCTGAGCCTATTGTATCTTTTACATTCTTTATATTTTATGCAAATGGTTAATGATGACCTACTAGTGACATTCCAATTGTATTCCAATTGTATTCTAGTCTTTTAAATATCACTTGATGGCTTGATCAAATCATCTAGTGACTTATGTGAAGTAAAACAAAACAAAACAAAACAAAAACCCAAACTCAAAATATTTGAATGCTTGCTGCTGAACATGCTAAATGAGCTAAATAATGGGAAACACATTTACAATATACTTTAATAGTAAGCCTATCCAATTTGTGATTTAAGAGGTCAAACTATTGGTTATTTTTGCATTCTTAGTAATTTAAGGAGAAGCAGACTGGGAAATATGCACTCACAGGTCTTATAAAACTGCCGCAGTTATTTTGACTAATAGACATTTATGGCCAATGTTCTGCTGGTAGAAAAACACCCTTGTAAGCTTGTAAACTAGGAGAGCTCACAGAACCTTGAAGTGTCACATAGCCACAACTGTGCTGGCAAGGCCATGCAAGGGATAAAGCAATCTTCTATGCTAGTGAATTTATAGAAATGTGGAAACCCACTAACAACTCAAGGCTGAATGGTGTTTGTGTGTGTGCGTGTGTGCAATGTGTAATCTTGGTCACCCCAGTCAACTGATGAGATTCAATCAGTAATCTTCTATCCCCTATATCTCCTTTTATTTCACATCGTTCTTGTTTGATTACTAGAACTCCCCTTTTCCCCACTTGCATCCTGGGCTCCAATATGGAAAAAGCCTATGATTAATAAATGCAAAAAAATACCATTATTTTTGCTATGCGAAACAATTTTTTCAAGTAGCACGAGCCATAAAAGAAATTTCTGTTTCGGTAACATTCCCACAGAAGATTGCATACCAGACATTACAACTGAAAAATAGATTCTTTGATACAGACACATTCGTGTTTGCCCAAAGGCTTTCGTTTGAAGAGTGAGAAAGAGACAAAGAGCAGAACATTAACTTTTCAACGATTGATGAAAATTTGTAATTTCCGCCCATACTATTCCCATTCTTAGTCTTTCTGTGGGAAATGTGATTTGTTAAAACCATATGAACATTTTCAACTTATGCAAATATTGTAATTGCTTCCATTGCTTCCCTTATTAGGAATTTTTCTACATAATGTATTATATACTCTATGAATAGTTAAAGCACTCTTTTCCAACATTTTTTTACATAATGTACTCAATAAAATCATTTTAACGTCTGCCCACAGTTAGGATATATACATAATTGCAAAGAATGCCTGACAAACAAAATCTTTGGTATTTCTCTCTCCCAGAATCTGCCAACTTTATTTTAATAAAGAAAGTTATCTATGTAATTATGAAATCATGCTTTGATATACAAACCTTTGTTCATAATTTATTGGAGAATATAAGGGTCAAATGTTTACAAAAAAAACAGAATGTGGAATAGAGATGAAAGACATCATGCATATATTTTTGAATTATATACAGAACATGGAAAAGCTATTCAGTTAAACGTGGCATGACATATTGTCAAGTCTAGGAATAACAGAATTTAAAATTTGGTTAGCAGCTATTACGTGCCAGCTTTACAAGTATTCATGTTTTATTTTTGTAGTAATCCTATGGACACATACTATGATTACTCCCCGTTGCAGATGTGGAAACTGAAGCACTGAGAGGTTAAGTAGGGTTTCCAAGGTCATAAAGGGTTGAAAGGGTCAATGGTGGATCTCACAGTGATCCCTCCCTCTCTCCTAACACTGCTTCTAAAGATACACTTTCAGCAAAATCCTTAGACCCATAGTATGAATAGTTTTTTAATACGTATTTATATTTTGATGTTTTCAGACATAAAACACATTATTATTGAATTTAAAGAATGTCTTGTTGGCACATTTAGTCACAAGATGCTTATAACTAAACTTCCCTTTGCTATACTTCTACACAGATAGATTTCAAAGGTATTTTTTATCCACTAAATTTTATAAAATTTATAAATTTTATCCAGTATTTTGACTTTCTCCACTCCATTCTGCTAACACTGTAGTTTAATGGAAGAACAAGTTTTTTTTTTTGTTTTTGTTTTTGTTTTTTTCTAACAGGTTAGAGCTTTGGGTACACACCCAGAGTTTTACCAAAATTGTCCTCTTTCTTTTGTTCTTTTAGGAATTTATCAATAAGATAAATGTCCATGTGTTGATTGGCCCCAATCGTCTGGGCTTTATAAAAATATTATAGATTACTGGCAATGATAGGCTTGTATTAACAATGAATAGAACTGATTTATTAATGAAAAATAAAATGGGTAAATACCTATCAATTCACACAAAAAGAGTATCTCAGGATCACCTGACTGGCTCAGTCTGAAAAGCATGCAACTCTTGATTTCAGGGTCCTGACCCTGAGCCCCACATTGGTGTATAGATTATTAAATTAATTAATTAATCAGTTAATTAATAAACTTAAATAAAAGAATATTTCAAGCATTCCGATATTCAATCCTGAATTCACAATTCAAAAATAAAAGACAGACAACCCAATTTAAAAATAGGTAAAGCATTTGAATAGACATATTTCCCTAAAAAAACTCAAATTGCCAATAAGCATATGAAAAGATGCTCAACATCGTTAGCCATCAGGGAAATGCAAATCAAAACTACAATTGGATGTCACATCACACCCATTAGGATACTAGAATTAGAGATTTAAAAAAAGAGAGATCAATGATAGTAAGTTTCTTTTCTTTCTTTTTTTCTTTTTCTCTCTCTCTCTCTATCTCTCTCTCTCTCTCTCTTAGAATGGGGAACAATTAGAATCTTCATATATCACTGGTGAAAATGTAAAACACTGCAGACACTGTGGAAAACATGGAAGTTCTCAAAAAGTTAAACAAGGAATTGCCATCTTACCCAGAAATTCCACTTCTAAGTTTATCCCCAGAAGTCATGAAAATGTATTTCTACACAAACTATACATGAATGTATATAGCAAGTTAACATTATTTATAATAACCTAAAGATGGAAACAATTGAAATGCTCATCAATTGATAAGTGGATAAGAAAAACATGGTATATTCATAAAAATGAAATATTATTAAGCTATAAAAGGGATGAAGTAGTTATACATCCTACCGCATTATGATAGGGAAAAGATGGATAAAATAGGCAGAGAGGAAAAGATTATAACCTTGGGTCCCTGGGTGGGAAAGAACGTATTTTGGAATAATACTGGAGGGTCTGACCACAGCAAACCACATCACCTACTCTCCCTCAGGCTCCCCTCAGAAATGTGACAGTCAAAATACCTAACTAAAATAAGTAAACCATAAAACTTACATTATACAAGGAACAATATGACCACAGTCTGACTCCTCACACAATGGAATTGAACCAATCAGAAATGGACAACTCAGCACCTAGAATTATCAAACCAATAAGGGTAGAACCTGAGAAGGAACAAGGGGGAAGGAAAGGGGCCAAACAAAACCCTATAAAATAAAGTCTCTTGTCTATAGTCGTGGGCATTCACTTTCAAATGCCCCCTCTCTGTAAAGAGAGCTTTCATACTATTCTTATTTTCTTGTACTCTAATAAACTTTTGGCTGCTGCTCATTTTATTCTGTGTCCACCTCTTCATTCTTAAAAGCACTGAGGCAACAATCCCTGGGTATTGAGGTAAAGAGTCCTGCAAAAACATGATGAACCTTGAAAATGTTATGCCCAGTGAAAGGGCTCAGACTCAAAAGGCCACATATTGTATTGTTCCACTTATATGAAACATCCAGGATGGGCAAAGTAGAAAGTAGGTTTCAGGGGCTATTGGCAAGGGGGATGCGGGATGTGAGTATGGAATTTCTTTTTGTAGTGAGGGACATATTATGAAATCTGGCATTGGTAATGGTTGCACACATTATGAATATACTGAAAACCATTTAATTGTGCACTTTAAAAGGGTGAACTTTGTGGTGTGTGAGTTTTATCTCGTACATTTTTTTGAAAAAGAATAAGGTTGTATTATGTTTTTAAAAAATTAACCACTAAGTGAAAAATGATCCACATTCTAAAATGTAACTGACTTGGTATGATTTTTTCTTAATTATTAGGAATTCAAAAACTCTACATTACCCATTATCTTATCAATTTCCTCAGTATTGGTCATTCATAGTTAACATACTATTCAATATAGTTGGTATCACATTTTGGAGCATTTATATTTGTTTTTACTTAGCTAATCACAACAGCAAATACAGGCCACTTGTTTTCTATCCTAAATCATCAAATCTCACTATTCAGCCAGGATTAGTAATCAAACTACTGGAACCTGAAGATTTCAATGGGATCGTGAAATTTGAGCAATTTGATGCTTTTTTGGCTAATTTTCCCTCTTACAGGAATTTTGCTCTTCATAGTAACATAATAATTGTGCCAAGCACTGTTCCCAATACCGCATACATCAACCTATTTAATCTTCATAATGACCCAGTGAAAGAGAAATTTTTACAGATGAAAATGATATACTCATAGGTTAGGTCACTTGCCCAATGTTGCTTACTTAATAAATGATGAAGATGGCATTTAAACATCAGCATATCCTCCCATGTTCCTAACCACTGTGCCCTATTTCTTCTCTGTGTCATTAAAGTTTACATTTCGTTCTTAAATTTATTTGTTATTTTGAATGAATATTTTCAGATAATTAAAGGAAATATTTAAAAAATTTATTATTATTATTTCAAAGTTATTACTTTGGAAAATAATTCTTTATCGTTAAAAAATAAACAATGGCAGGAGGGTGAGTAGGTCAAAAGGACAAAGAAACCAAATCAGAACAGCTCCCACAGTCAGAGCTAGGATAATTATGAGCTACAAAACAACAACAAAAAAGTGGCATTGGATTACGACTCAAAACATAAAATAAATATCCCTGAGTCCATACAGATACAAAAATCATTAAATAAAGAAATAAATGGAGAAGAGGCAAATCTCCCATGCAGAGTTCCAAATACTTTTAGATACTTTTGCCCTGAAGCAGTTGAAGCATAACTTTCCTCCTTGTGGGTTGTATGTGATAATTCCTAATAAAAGTATGGTGTGAAAAGTGTGGGGGAAGAGTAACTTTTCATCGAAGAAACCTAACAAACGCTAGGTGACTGAGGGTAACGTCATCAGTCACAAGTCATGTTGATGCATGTACCCCCCTGTAATGTGGTAGAAATGTCGCTTCACCTGTGTGGTTTTCTTCCCCAAAACCTAAACCCTAGTCTCACTGACCTTGAGGAAAAGTTCAGGCAAACCCTAATTGAAAGACATTCTACAAAATACTGGACCTGAACTCAAAATCGTTAAGTTCATCAAAAACAAGGAAAATCTATGAAACTATCACAGACCAGAGGAGGCTAAGGAGACATGGTGACCAAATGTAATGTGGTATCTTAGATGGGATCCTGGAATAGAAAAAGAAGAGCTAGGGAAAGAGCTAGTGAAATTCCAAAAAACCGTGAAGTTCAGTTTATTCTAATATACCAGCGTTGGTTGCTTAGCTGTAATAAATCTATCCTAATAAGGCAAAATGTTAACAACGGGGGAAAGTGGGTGCAGGGTATACAGGAACTCCTTGCTACTATCTTTGTAACTCTTCTGTAAAACTAAACTGTTCTTTTAAAAAGTACATTTATCTTTTACTTCTTTCAAAAATAGTTCATTGGAAAAGTGTAAAGCTTAAAATTCAGTAATGAGGGGCGCCTGGGTGGCTCAGTCGGTTAAGCCGCCGACTTTGGCTCAGGGCATGATCTCGCGGTCTGTGAGTTCGAGCCCCGCGTCAGGCTCTGTGCTGATGGCTCAGAGCCTGGAGCCTGCTTCAGATCTGTGTCTCCCTCTCTCTCTGCCCTTCTCCTGCTCACGCTCTGTCTCTATGTCTCAAAAATAAATAAATGTTAAAAAAATTAAAAAAAATATTCAGTAATGATTTGAACCAACTATGGTTCAAATTTGGCTCAGCCGACATCCATATTCTCTCAGTTTCGCTCGTCTAGGCTTACTACTTGCTTCCCTAGATCCCTGAGTATTCACGCATGGCCATGTTAACATTCTATCTGGGGAGACCTACAAATCTGCTGCTGTCCTTCTCTCTTACCATTTTTCCTGTCTGGAATTTGGAAATGTGACTGCTGCTACAACAGGCAGGAGTTGACCGTGAGAAAAATGTCCTGTCATTAAGCTTTCTTACAATTAAAACTCGGCTTGAATGAAGAAAAGTTTAATCCACTGTCCTCAGGTCAGAAATTGCCTGCAGCCAAATGAATTCCTAATCTTTGTCAATTGCTACTATCTCTTAGTGATCTCTATTAACTTTAATATCTTAGCTATGAGGCTATGTTTTTTTTATTTGTCCATGTTTAAACTACCAAGGTCATGGAACAAATTCTATTTTCTCTAATTCAGGGCCTACTTTTGGATACCCTAAAAGCAGTAGGTGGTAGACAGATATGAAAGGACAAATATCATGGAAGCTTCAGCATGTTATTCACTGTCAAAGATAATAGATGCATTTTATTGTGTGCTAACACTCAGCTAAGACTCCGGACTCTACTGGGACTACTATTATCTATGTTTAGGATGAAAAAGGGTCCACCCATGAAACTAGGATTTTCCTAAATAAACATTAGCCATTTTTATGCATACTATGTTTTAATTAATTTCAGATGCATATATCTAAAATTGGCACACTAAGAAATATATCATAGTCATGGATATTTTTAACTTCATGAACTTCTTACTAGTTATGATCAATTATGCCCAAGCTCCATAGGGAAGGTCTTAATTAAGAACTTAGAAAGGGTATAATTATTTGGGTTTCCCATTTAATGTAATACCTCTTAAATTAGTTTTATGACTCTAGAACATCAAACCCAATTTATAAAGTCCTGCGTGATGGTTAAGTAAATAAAACAAAGTGAAAGATTTTCATTAAAAATAAAATACCTATTTGCTAATGTAGCTATAGGGATATTTGTATATTTTATAGTCTACATACAATTATATAATAGTAACAGTATATTTCTTAACATAAAATAAAAATATTCACTTTTAAAAGTTTGATAAATACTGACAACTAAGAAAAAATATAAAGTATGTATATGCATTTGTTTTTGTGAATTATTTATATGTGTACATATATACACATACATGAAAATTTGAGTGTTCCATATCCCTAAGAACCACAGGTGACCTTAAGTAAATATATTCATATAAAGCTCCCACTCTCTTTTCTTTTTACTTGCTCTTTCTTATCTGTTTATTTTTTCAGATTTATTTTTCTTCTTTTTGTTCACTCTGAGTATATTCTTAGTAAATATTGTAATAAATCATGAATGACTGATTTATAGTCTTTGAAATAAACTCATTAAATCCTTTATTTATCTGAAAATCTCTAAGTGAATTCTCATCCTGGCATAAGGGGAACAAAAGCAAACAGTGAAAATAGAACAAATAATTCTTAAAATATCAAGTGCAATAATTATTTCATTGGCTAGAATAAAAATTAGATATTTGACAACTTCTTGGATGAATTCCAGTGGCCAATAACAAACTTTGGAACTGAAAACACATAGCACTTTGGCAATCTCTCTGATGCCCTTTGTTTGTTAAACCAAAAATAAAGTTAATATTTAGAAGGAACCAGTTTTTAACCTCAACCCTCCAATCTAACACAAAGAGATATTTTAATAGCCACAGAAAGCACATGGTTAGTCAGAAAATGTTTCCAGTTTGGTTTTTTAATTTTTCTTTTTCTTAAAAATTTTTTTTTAATGTTTCTTTATTTTGAGAAAATATGCACGCACGTGAGCAGAGGGAGGGGCAGAGAGAGAGAGGGAGAAAGAGAATCCCAAGCAGGCTCTGTACTTCCCAATGCAGGAAGAGCCCAACCCGGGCAGAGCCTAATGTGGGGCTTAATCCCACAAACCATGAGATCATGACCTGAGTAGAAATCAAGAGTTGGGTGCTTAACCCATTAAGTCACCCAGGTGCCCCTAATTTTCTTATTCTACTTCTTTATATTGATTTCACCTTGGCACCAGGGAATATGCTTTTGAAATTTCTCAATGAAAAATAACAGTTAAGATTTGAAAGGCAAAACAATAAAGCTTCTAGAAGAACATCTTTGTGGGCTATGGAGTTGTTAAAAATTTAACAGAGCGTAAAAAATGGATTAACCATTAAAACTTTCAAAACATTGGCACAATAAATTGAACAATTTATTTGCTAAAAGATGCCATTAAGAGGGAAAACTGGTCACCCACAAATTGGGAGAAATATATTTGTAACGCATTTTACTAGCCAATGTTTTGAATCAAGAATAAAAATAAAGAAATTTAAAAAGTAAAAAAAAAAAAAAACCCAATAAGAAAAATGGAAGCTAATCTTCAAAGGGCATTTCACCAAAATAAAAAGTTTATCAAAACAAAGTTTGTCAAATGAGTAATAAACATCCAAAAAGAAGCTCAGTTTCTTTATCTGAGAAATGAGCATTAATCACTATGAAAACTATTACACACACCCACATACCCAAACATACACACATACACAATAATGGTAATTAAAAAGAGATATACTAAATTTTGGCAAGGACGTGGAATAAAAGGATATTATATACTCAATCAATACAATTGTTTAGAAAATAAATTGTTGGCATTATCTACTGAAATTGAAGCAAAATATACCCTAAAGTGACTAAAAATTTCACTTCTAAGTATGAATATGGATGGCCTTAGACAGCAAGTATTCCTTCAAATTAATTAATGTTTTAAAATTATTTTTATAGCCTAGACCTTGTATATACTGGTCTACATAATGACAAAAACATAGTTGTGTACTTTCATTATGTATCCAAAAACAAAGCCTCTAATAAAGCATTAAAATGATCATGACTGAATCTTAATACACAACAACACAAAACACCAGAAATGTGTATTATGTTTAGTCAAGACATGTACAAACTGTTCATAGCTGCATTTTTGTAATAGCCTAAAACTAGAAATAACAGAAACGTACAATGGATAAATAAATTGTGGTATATGCCTATAATAGGCTTTATTACATGGCCATGAAAATGAACAAATTAATGTCGCACATAAATACTACACGTATTAACATCGATAAATCTCATTAATGAAAGAAGCTATACACAAGAATACATAATCTATGCTGATGTCATATTTGTAGAGCTCAAAACCAAGTAAAACTAATCTATGGCATTAGAAATTAGATTATGGGTTAATTTGGGGATGAAGAAGGAGAGTAATTATGGGGATAAATTTTAAGGGGGTTTCTTAGTTCCTGATATTCTATTTTTTTAACCTAATTGCTAATTATATGTATTTTTTCATTTTGTGATAAGTCTTGAGCTGTGCACTTATAAAACTGTGCTTTTCTATATAAAAACCATACTTCAATAGAAAAAAATTATTAAAAATGAAGTTATGATGCCCTAATTGGTTTTCCAGTTTCAAAGCCTTAACACAGACATTTATTTTACCTAATACTTATAGTATTTGAAGCCGGTATGCAAGTTATGTACATACTTTTACAATTGAGACTTGGAGCTCTTTTATAATTTATTAATTATCAGATGTTTAGTACAAATTTTAAAAAGATAAAAAGAATTCAGATTTTTATTTTATCTTCATTATTTTATTTTTGTTATTTTTGTGTGTGCTTGTGTGAGAAAGAGAAAGAGACAGAGAGAGAGGGGAAGAGAGTGACAAGAGTTCTTTTTCCAATTGTGTGGCAATATGTTGCAAAATTATTTCTAGGGTCAGATTTTTCTTTTTCTTCTTTCCAATTTTTATTTAAATTCTAGTTTATTTGGGGCGCCTGGGTGGCTCAGTCGGTTGAGCGGCCGATTTCAGCTCAGGTCATGATCTCATGGTCTGTGAGTTTGAGCCCCATGTTGGGCTCTGTGCTGACGGCTCATCAGAGCCTGGAGCCTGCTTCGGATTCTGTGCCTCCCTCTCTCTCTTCCCCTGCTCACGCTCTGTCTCTATGTCTCTCAAAAATAAATAAACATTAAAAAAATTTAAATTCTAGTTAATTAATATATAGTGTAATATTGGTTTCAGGGGTAGAATTTAGTGATTCGTCATTTGCATATAACACTCAGTGCTCATCATAACAAGTACCCTCCTTAACACCTATCACCCGTTTTTCAAAGCCTTTGCTTCAGTTATCAAAGCCAAAATTAGTTTTCAGACACAAGTAGCTTAATTCCAACAATTGCTGGAGGAACATAGAATTTAATGCCATTAGCAAAATTTTTCAGAATGAAATTTTGTGAGAAGATTAAATTTGGTCACCAATAACGCACTTTAAAACAATTAATATGGAATGTATCCCTCTTAAAGAAACAAAAGATCTTCAATCAACTTCAACCGACAAATCAGGAATCACAAAAAACAAATAAAAACAAGTAGGAGAGTCACAGAACTTGATCTCACTTAGTCCAAACCTTATATTACACAAATGAAGTTTACCTTTTTTCCTGCCTAGACAGTATAATCTAGACAGTATAAATGAATAACTAACTTTGGCTTATTGACTGTGGATTAGGAATTGCAGCACTCCTGACATCTAGAGGAGTGTTCTTTCCTTGTCCTTATTCAGCAGCATACCTGTACTGTCATGTACCTTCCCTTAGAACAAACATTTAGCTGTAAATTCCAATGAACCTCTTCGATTCACAGAGAGTTTCAACCTCCATGAAGAAAACAAAAATAACAAAAACAAAAGCATGTAAATCGCTGGGTTATCTGAACCGAATAGAGATTATCCCTCTCTCTATGACAAATCAGCACATTAGTGTGGGCTCTGTTCAAAACAGAATGAATGAATGAATGAATGATTATTAAAGTGACAACTCATTCTAAAGTAAGATTCAAAGGCGCCTTGTCACGGTGATTGAGAATAAATGTCATTAAACACAGCTGCAATGAGGGAATCTACTCAATTACTGAAACCAATAAAAGTAGGTAGTTTCTTCAAAAAGATAAAGAAAAAGAAAGAAACCAGGAATACCGTTTATATCTCTTTAAATTTTGTTTTAAAATAAAATGGTGAGATACATTTACCAAAGATTACTGAGCATTTTTTTCAAATATAAATCACTGCTTCTTTAGTTTTAAAGATCTCTCTCTAAGGCAAAATTAAATTTTATTATAGACTTAGACATAATTTTAATCGAGCCGTTATTACTGTCGTGTCATATAGATGTCCACACTTATCTAAATCTTTAAAAATAATTTTTTCAAAGTGCTGAATCCTTTCATTTAACAAATATTATTGGGTAACTATGATGTAGAAATTAATATGCCATTTTTTTAATGTATATAGCATTCACTCTTTCAAAAGAGTTCCCAACTATTTTACAAGATGCACTACTCCCCTAGCTAGGTATATGATGTCTTACAACAGACCAATCAACCACTATTAAGGAGCTAAGATTCTTCCAAAAAGTATGTCATCTCTATGATGGAATTTTCTAATCCTTTGGCTTATTCGCCTGTTCATAGCACTTCTCCAGGTAGACAGAAGTGGTGTGTGAACTATACCTGTGCTCTCAAAAAACTTCAAACTTAATTTCGATGAACTTCCATATTAAATAAGGACTGTGTCCAAGGCAATGTCAGGTATTCACACTGGCAAGTGCATTTTCCCAGTACATTCTTATTTTATTATACAGCCATACATTGGCCTTGTGAGAATTTTGTATTTATAATCCATGTTAAATAGTTTTCGAAGCATTGCAGGGTCATACTAGTTTTCATTGTTTTTAACCCTGCAGAAATCTAATGTGAAGTTAGTCCTTTAAAGTATTTGAAACGTATTTCTTTTATAATAGCAGCAAGTGCTGGCTCTTGGAAGTGTTCTGTTGACATTATCCATGTCTGAAATGAAATTGTTGAACTCAAAGTTCATTGAAAATACATTGCAGTTAAAGATACTATAGGCAACATACAAATCCATGGAATCCATTATAGCCCAGGTGATCCAATATTAATGGTGCTGAAACAGAAACCAAGACCGTTTCTAACTGTGTAGTAGAACAAGTTTCAATGATATTTCTTCAGCTGAATACATGTAAGGCTCATTCCTAAGGTTCAGTCCTATGTTGTACATATGCTGCCTTGGAAAATCAAGGAAGTCCTGCTTGCAGCCTTGAGGTTTTTTAACTACATCATTTTATGTTTCCAAATTGTATGTCAGAATCCAGATTTGCAAACAACAGGCACCTGAAAATTATTTTTAAGTGGTCAGAAACTTTGTGGTGTGAAGATTTTATTGATTATAATTTATCTTCGTGAGCAGATACTCATCAGCATCAGGACGCTGATTTCCATGGAGTACAGCAAGTTTGCCAACTTTTTCCAGATATAACAGGTATCCGAATTTGAAAACGTGACCCATATCTTGTTTAACATTGACAGATGTTTAATGTTTATTGCCCGTCGTTTAACATATGTTAAATGTTTAATGTCTACTTATGTTCCATAACAGATTTTAAACCACTGAAGGAAATACCGAATAAAAAAGAGTTGTTTTTTATACTTTAAATACTGAAAATAGCTGCAGCAAACTCAAAATTAAATATTTCAAAAACTCATGGGGCGTTCTGTAAGTCAGGCTAACAACTGAAATGGCACAGAACTTATAGCATTCCTATATCAGAGTTTCTGGATAGATACTTATTTTCACTTCCTACATTTGATTTGCATGAGGATAGTCTATAACTCTATTTCTCTGGTCATTTTAATGCATGTAAAGTTGTTGAAAAGATATTGCATATATTTTTAATAAAATAATTATAAAAATAAAATGAACATGAGTAATGTGACAGAAAGAATATGGAAAAGGGAATAAAATACATAGCCCTGGGGCACCTGGTGGCTCAGTCCGTTAAGTGTCCATCTTCAGCTCAGGCCATGACCTCCTGGTCCATGGGTCCGAGGCCCATTTGGGGTCTGTGCTGGCAGCTCAGAGCCTGGAGCCTGCTTGGGATTCTGTGTTTCCTTCTCTCTCTGTCCCTTCCTTGCTTACTCTCTGTCTCTCTCCCAAAAATAAACATTGCAAAAATTTAAAGGAATACATAGACCTAACAAATCAGTAAAACTTTTTAAGCCTCTGCTTCCTAATTTTATACAATTAGGAATACTAATATCTCCTATGGTCTCCCCATAGATTTATTATTGCAAAAGCCAATGTGACCGTGTAATATGAAGGCGCTTGGCAAACTGTAAAGTGCATTAAGCCTAAGACTTGAAGGCATCTGTTCAACTACATGAGAAAGCCTTCAAGCCCATAAAGAAATAAATAGCTGGTGTGACATCTTCCTTGGCAATGAGATTTCTCCCCTAGGACTCTCCCTACTGGCTGAATTCCAGAAGACTGAGCAGAATTCTCTGGGAAAACATGGAACCAAATTTGACCTATTTCAAGGGCGGCGAGAGGCTGCCTGGCACAGCAGGCTTTAAGAGGAAAGCCGGCACTGGTGTCCCGGGGAGAGTAGCACTATGGTCCAATGAAGAATCGAGATTCTCACGTGCCCAAACAAACTGGGATTGGGGAAGACGCGTTCATGACCTGACGAGCCCTGGGTTATTGGGAAGACTATATATCTCACTTCTAGGTCTGCTTTCTCTCATCAACTGTTGTGCCTATTAGCACCGATATTTTCTCTCCTCAGGTTTTCCTTCCTTTTTCTTTCTCATTTACTCCAAGTGCAGACAGTTTCACAAACTGCAGATGTTAGCCAACAAAGTTACTTCATTTTTGACCTCGGGTTATGGTTTTTAAATTAATATTTATTTTGGCCCACATTTTACTTTTGTTTATATTTTTCCCTGACAATCCAAGTTACCCTTGAAAAGAGTCATTTACAACGCAGCATCTGATGCTGGCCTCCAAGAATAACGAGAACGAAACCTGACATCAGCAATAATCAGATATGCCGTGAATAGGGCTCTAGAACAGCCCTCAGAATTGATTCCTAAGAGCCTCTTTATAAAATGTACTGACACAGAAGTGCATTGAAAGCTGGACAGTTTTTCTTCTTACCCACCTCCTCCTTTTTTAGTTTTTGTTTTTATTTTTTGTTAAACAATCTTTTTGATAAATGGGTCTATAAGGGCAACTTTATAAGAAATTTGCGAAGAGGGTTGGAATCTCTAAGATATTATCTACAGAGTTTGATGCCTGTAGGTATCATTAATAATGCCCAAGGTCATTAATAAAATACATGAATATATTATAAAGTATTCAGGAGAATGTGACAGAGTTCTGTGTTTCAGAATGGCTTTTTGCACAGTACCCACTGAAGAGTGTAGACTTTAGAGGTAAAAGGGCATGTTGTGGAGATTCTTCATAATAAATATTCTAATTTTCAAAGCACTCTTAACCCAATCTATCAAACAAATGTGTACGAAGAGATCGTAATCTCAATACAACTGTGGCATTAAGTGTATTAGATTTCTCCTTGCTTTAACTTTCTATAATGAGAAAACTTGCTGCAATCTTGGCCAATTTCACCTCTATTTGTTGAGAAAAACAGTTAAATGGAACCAAGGAGGTAGGAAATCTACACATTAAGTAACTGATTGGTCAGGTAAGCCTTTGGCTTATATCCTATCAGGCAGCTCTAAGCATTCTTGTTTCTACTTCTCAGCTCCTTTCTGACCACAGCTTCCTTTGGTTATCCTAACTTCTCTCCCAATTTTCAATGACTGATTATCCAGCCAATAAGTGGATGTCTCCACATTCAACCTTATAGTCTGTCTTTTCTACCTGGATGCATTGAGGCTCTCCACAACATTTTACCAACTCCTCCACTGAGTTCTGGATCCTTCCCATGGGCAGTTTTCTCTTCATCTCTCCATATAAATTTATAAGAGAAAACACAGACTTTCTACCCACACCCACACACAAATTTACCAGGTGAAATTGTCAGAATATGAGAATAGGGTCTCTAAGTGGAATGAGATTAAAGGTTTCCTTACGAGGGAAGAGAAGTAGGAGTTAGGGTAGAGAAAGAAAAAAATAAATTTCATTTCTGATATTATAGCTCTTATGCTGTATGTTAAAGTCTGGGCTAGGTAAGCTGCTTGTCTGACCCAATGTGGAATTTCTTATGATTTTTTTTTATACTCCTCCAAAGCACATAAGAGATGGTTATTGAGTTGAAACATAACCAGTCACCGACATTAATGATGGCATCAACCTCAGCTCAGACAGCTGGCATTCCAGAACCCCAGGTTCAGGGCACGGAGAATGAGTAGGCGAGAACAGCATTCTGACCCCTATCCCTCTGTTTGCTACTCACTCACTTCAAAGTCTTGTCTTGGACTAAGAAATTAGTTTCCACTTAGTCATGAAACCATGAAAAATGAGTTGCATTTCTGAGATACTTGTTTTTCTTTCACTGGAGAGAGAGGGGGGGAAAGGCAGAGGGAGAGAGAGAGAGAGACAGAGAGACAGAGAGGGAGAAAGTGAGAAAGAGAGAATCTCGAGCAGTCTCTATGCCCAGTGCAGAGCCCCTTGTGGAGCTCAAGCCTATGACTGTGAAATCATGACTTAAGCTGAAATCAAGAGTTGGATGCTTAACGGATCGAGTCACCAGGTGTCCCTTTGGGAGCAAAAGGCAGTGGGAATGGGGACGATGAGGCATGGGCAGGATATTCCTTTTCTAATCTAAGAGTGGACTGATTAAGTACACAATAAAGAGCAAGAGGCCCTCTCACTAGTGGAACAGAGACTTAAATTCCTAATGACTAGAGTTAACTCAGGGCATTTGAGCTTATGAATGGATTGGATACAAGGGACATGGGGGCCTGAAGCATTTGTTTTATGGGACTGCAGAATACAAAGAGTGACGTTTCTTTCTTTCTCTGCTACGGACTCTTTCTTCCCTTAGGAAATCTCAGTAGTGGAGGTCGAAAAGCTCTTCTTATTTAACAATTATGTGTGCTGCACTTTTCTGCTTGTTGAACAGGAAGCTGGCTTTTCTCCTCTTTGTTCTTCTCTTTCTGCCTTTAGGACAATTTCCATCTCTCTGTTTTGCAGGGCCAATAGTTCAAAAAGTGTACTGTGGTGATCCCACCCTTTTCAAGGGCAACAACAGTCATGAGGAAGATGGGGCAGCAGATTCCTTTATCTGGTCCTTGAATAATGACAGCCATGTCTGTTGACAAGAGTCCAGTTGGTTAGGGACCATGCAGCAGTAAGTTCCAGTGTGGTTCTGAGTTACCTTCTATGGTGCCTCAAGGTCAAAGATCATGCCCTTACAGGTATTCCAAGGTTGGAGTTGGGTTTAGCTTTGCAGGTAAGCATCTACTCCTTCCTTCACCCATGTCTACTGGCCAGGTAACCAGGTTCATCTAACTTTGGCTTATATAAGAGATAGCACTAGATCACAGTCAATGTTGTCTCCTGCCATGATGAATAAAGTTAATTTCATAGCTAAAATTCATAAATAACTTCAACCTTAAAAATAATTTTTAATAGGGGCCCCTGGTGGCTCAGTTGGTTAAGAAGCCGAATTTGGCTCAGGTCCATGAGTTCAAGCCCTGTGATGGGCCTTGTGTTGACAGCTCAGAGCCTGGAGCCTGCTTCAGAGTCTGTTTCCTTCTTTCTCTGCCCTCTCTCCTGCTCACACTCTGTTTCTCTCTCTCTGTCTCTCTCTGTCTCTCTGTCTCTCTCAAAAATAAATAAACATTAAAATTTTTTTTCTAAATAATAATTCTTAACATTCATTAAGCAACTAGTTTTACTGGGCACCAACTGTGTTTGAAATTCTGATTCAGGTCCTGGTAAAATAAGAAAATGAAGGGGCTCCTGGGTGGCTCAGTCAGTTAAGTATCCGACTTCCTCTCAGGTCATGATCTTACAGTTTGTGGGTTCGAGCCCCATGTCGACTTCTGTGCTGACAGCTAAGAGCCTGGAGGCTGCTTGGGATTCTGTGTTTCCCTCTTTCTCTGCCCCTCCCTGCTCATTCTCTGTCTCTCTCTGTCTCTCAAATAATAAACAAACATTTAAAAATTAAAAAAAAAAGAAAATGAATAAGATAAAGTGTATGCTGTCAGTAGGATCTTAAAATCTTCCAAGCTCATTTAGAATACTCAATATATAGTTTCTTTTTTTAATGTTCATTTATTTTGAGAGAGAGAGAGAGCATGTGTGAGCAGGGGAGGAGCAGAGAGAGATTGAGAATCCTAAGCAGTCTCCTTACTGTCAGCACAGAGCCCAATGTGGGGCTGAACTCATGAACCCTGAGATCATGATGTGACCCTAAATTAAGAGTTGGATGCTTAACCAACTGAGCCACTAAGGTGCTCCCAGAATACTCAATACATAGTTTCCTATAAAATTCACTATTTCCATCATAGTGACAATGCCCTCCCACTCACTCTCCATCTCAAAATTATCCCATGGCTATTCTTTCATACTGGTTAATGTAGGAAATAGAACTCACATTTATAGAGTGCTAAATGCTTTCTATGTATTATCACTGTTAATCTATATTGATATTAAGATTTTTATCCCTATTATATAACTGAGTCTATTTATATTTAAAAAAACCAGTATGTTGCAGGTCACACAAAATAATTAAGTGGAAGAAATATTATGCACACTAGGTCCACCTGACTCCTAACCCCACATTTTCCTACTACTAAGCATGTTTTCTATATGGCATCTGTCTTGGATAAATGTAACTACAATCTCTTAAAAAGCACAAAGCCCACTGGAAATTATGTAACTAGAAAATATGCTTTATCATTTAATTTTTGATATTCATTGTGTACCTAATATTTATTAGATTTGACCCCTGCTTTCCATTTAGTCCTATACTATTTCATCTAGTCTTGATGAGGGAGCATCAGGCAAGATGACAGGCCCCAAATACCCCCCTCCACCCGAGGCAGGATATGTGTGACATTCCTCAGGCACTCCTGGCTACCCAAGATGAAGGAAAGGGGAAAACAAATGGTTAACTGATAGAGGTCACAGTCATGCAGGACATTAGTCTCCATCAGTTTACCTATGTCTTAGTAAATTACAAGAAAAAGGCAATCTTACCAACAGCCTTATCTCCAGAAACCGATAGACTCAGTTTTCTGGAGCCCCAACATCTCTCTCCCCTCCATAGTGATGTGGGGAACAAAGGCGAGAAAGAAATGGTAGTAAAATTAAATTTCTGTATAACCCGTATCCCATTGACAATATTTGAGATAGGCAGAGTGTATAACATTTCTCCGGGAACTCCCTACTGTCTAAATGTTAATGCCTTATGAGAGGATAAATCAACCTCAGCTTGACAGTAGTTAGGCCTCCAGTATCTTATATGAGTCTCTTTAGCATATCAAAGTCCTTCCTTTCAAAAACTCCCTTTTGCCTTTACCTCCCCCAATTCCATAGTATATAATCAGTCACTCCTTACAACCGCAGTGCAGCTCTTTCTGCCCACAGGTCCTACCCCCATGCTTTAATAAAATCACCCTTCTATATCAAAGATTTCTCAGGAATTCTTTCTTGGCCGTGGGCTCCAGACTCCCACCACTCCGGAACCCCATCAGTCTCTAGACAAATTAAGTCTCTATTTCTTCTCTATGATTTGCAAATGTACATGTTGCAGTATGAATGAATAACCATAAAATATTTTCTTATTTTAGCATGCCCCCTGAACTATAAACGCCTTGAGAGCATAGAATGAACTCACGTAAAACATGAAGGCAGGGGCAGATAAGCCCTCAAAAAATAATAAGCAATAGAGACGCATCATATAGTGTTTGACTTCTTACAACTGAAAAATTATTTCTATATTATTCTTTTGCCATGTAATCAAGACCATTGCAATTTTTATGAATGTACAAAGACTTTAAGTAAGCAGCTCCCCGATGATTTCTTTCTGGTACCTCACATGCATTGTGTGGACTTTTCTAGAGGCAAACAGGTGGATAAAATTATTTCTCCAGACTCTCTTCAAACTTCCTGAGGAATCTATGTCTAATGTCTCTCACATTAGCACCTATAACAGAGTGCCTGGTTAACAGAGAGTTAACACACATCCCTCACACCTGGTTTCTGTCTGAGCTGTGACAGTAATTACAGGTCCCTAGCCAAAGATAACATTGAAAGTTGGACAGATGCTTAGTTCCTCCAATGCTGAAATGAAATATTACTTTTCAACCATGAGAGTCCCTGATACCATCCCAATCCTCTTTTCACTAAAATGTCAAAGCCACGAGCAGAGTATTAGGAAATAAAATGAATGTACTGTCTGGCTCTATAGTGCATCTACAACAAGAGGTTGTCGGTATTCTCAGAAATACTTACACTCTTAGGAAAATAGTATAAGGTGGCCCATTTACACACAGGACTCAAAGTGTCTCTTCTATCTTTATAAAGTAGGAAGATAAATCATTTTATGTTTCACATAGATCTAAGAAAAAAAGAGTACAGGTTATTTCTTATAGACAAAGAAATGCTGTTTTTAAGGAGTTAGTGCAAATTTTGATATTGGTATTATGATATTAGGAAAAAGCCCTAATCCTATTAGACATATATAATGGAGCATTTATACATGAATAATGTGAATCTAGGATTTGCTTTAAAGTTATTAAAAGCAAAAAACGACACATGATGGGGGCAAAACAAAAATGGCAGGAAACGTATGATAGTTGAAGCTACCGGAGGGCAAATTGTTGCCCGTTGTGCTTCTTCTTCTACTTTTGTGTGTATTTGAAATATTCCCAAATAAAAAACTAACAAGTGTTTTCTCCTCCCATAATGAACAAAAAGTTAGTTTCACAGCAAAAAGTCTGTACAAGATATATAAACCTCAAATACAGTTCTAAGGGGTTTGTTTCATAATTTTTTCCCAAACAGCAACTATTCTCTTGCTTATTTTCTTACTAACTTGACTAATTGTTAGATCAAAGCATAAAACACAGTTTAAGAATTCTTTAAAGTCCTAAAGCTACATGAAAAGAATGGAAGGAATGTAAAATAGTTTCTTCTGCAAAATTATATTGCCTGAAAGTAGCACTTCCCGCCCCCTGTGTTATTTCCTTCCACAGGCTTTTGTCATTGACCTCCTCCAAAACATGGCTAGTTCCCATTCTTTGTCTCTCACTCTTTGTCTTTAATCTTTGTTTCTTGTCCTGCCTGGATACTTCTTAGCAGTTGACCACTCTTCTACAAATTTAAACTCTCAAAAGCATTTATTTGAACCAGTTCCTCAAGGAGAAATGCAAAAGTGGCTTGCTTTTCCTAAATAGATATTTCTTGCCTTGTGATTTCTGTCTGCTACTTTGTAGTGACCCCACTGTTTGACTGACCTTTAATTTCCTGCATTGCTTCTCTCTCTGCTAGCAATAATCTATTGATTTCTTTCCGCTAGGTTTTGATTTGAGCCTTCCGCTCATGCTTCAACTCTAGATAAACTGTTGGGTTCAAGACCCTTTTCCAGCTTAGATTTCTGGTTTCCTGGCATTTAGCTCTACCAGCCCATTCTAGCACTTGTGCTTACCTAATTATTGCACATCTCTCCTGAGATAATATCTTCAGACAGAGGTGTTGCATTTGGGGAAATGCCATCCACCAATTTCTGTGGAACACATTGTTCCATTTGGGGTTTTACATAAAATAATCACACACACACACACACACATACATATGAGTACAAATGTACTCATAATTTCCTATTTTATGCCACTTCCATCATACATGGAAATCATATCATACATTAATACTACAGACACCTTCACAGTATGCTGATTCTTCTGTATCTCAAATATACATCACTACCAAGTCAATTGAGGCAAATTCTTCACATTTTCAGTTTTTCTCAAAATGAGTCCAACGACCAGTTTATTTCATATCAGCCTCCTCTAAGACTATAGTCAATATGAAGAAAAAAAGATAAAAAATACTATATTTTTTATAACGAACAAAAAATTATTCAATAGATAATTTCAAAAAGAAGTCCTTGCATATCTTAATAAATCGTTTAAACCATAGTATCTAGTACATACTGACATTTGTTAAAAATATATAATATTTACATATTGTGAATGGATCCCTTCTTTGAGTTTATATTTTATATAAACTTTAAAAATTATGAACTTTTAAAGTTAAAAACCTTTCAGTGAAGTACAAGAAAAAAACATGAGAGACCATAAGATAATACAACAAAAGTAAAACAAAATATATTAAATTATGGCATCGTAATTGGTTAAAGCTCATCTATGAAAAATCTGAAAAGATCAAAACACAAAACCGAAATATTACATCTATTTTCAAAAGTAGGACATTGGCTCACAACTTGTTCCAGTGTAGGAGATACTTGTCAGTTTTGGTCATCCAGCATCAATTTCCCCTCTCAAATAGAACCACAATTTCCTTCCTTCCACCCCAGTGAGTGACCTACACTTGTACAACTGGATATTATCTTCTAGGATTGAAATACTGAAATCATTATGCAAGGATGGAAGAAAAATCTGTAGTTCATACAGCCCAGTGGCAGTGCCCAGCCTGTACTGCTATAGAGCTCTTCCTGGCTTTTGTGCTTCTTGTGTCTCCAGAATTCCTTGGTTTCAATTCACTTTTCAACCTTATTCTTCTGCCTATCTAACAATTCTATCAACTCTCAGTGTTTCATTCTATAATCTCCCTTATGTTTTCAACAAATTTGCTAATTGCTTGTTGGCCGACATCAGTTTTGTCTGTTTGCCGAGAAAGACTCCAATTAATATAAATAATGAACAAGAAAAAGAACTTATAGTAGACACTTAAAAAAATTATAGAGTATTTGGGACTGTGCCGTTGAGATGGGGTAGAAGAGCAATAATGTCATACATATATATACACATAATACATATACAGAGAGAGAGAGCTACAGGCGCAGACACACTTACATATTGTATCCTAGGATGGAAAATTTGGAGGCCTCCAAGAAAATAGCCAACCAAAGTATTAAGTTAATATCACCTAGAACAAGGTCTCACTGAGAGCAAGTTACAGGTACAATAAAACATTTTGAAGAGCATGGGGAAATCACGTACCTTATGGTAGGGTGGCTGATTGCCATGACAAAGCAAAAGAATGCCAAGTTTAAAACCTCAAATTACTACCTTTGAGAATAAACTGATGCTCATAAAAAACAAAGAATTCAACTGATTCTGTAGTTTAGTAATGTACAACTTACTTCTTTGTTTGCTTTTCATTTATGGCCATAAGACAATGATCACAAAGATGGAAAGGAAGGAGTGACTCACTCATTCTCTCCTAGGAAGCACTCTCCACTGACTACGATTGCCTGAGGGAGCTCTTTCCACTTGGAAGTTGCCCTTTCTCACTGGCTTAAAAAAAGCTGTCATTTCCTTGCCTGAGGAAGCTCCCTTAGAAGAGGTAGTTAACAATTTCTCTCATGCCTTAGCCCATCATTATTACACCAGTAACTAGAACCAGATTCCAGAATACCCCATGGCATCATATGTAGAATTAAACTTGTATAAAGAAGACTAACAAACCATAAGAATGGCAAGAATTTGCTGATTGATACTGTCAAAATCTTACTTTGGACTTTGAGAGTACATGACCAAGGAAGGCAAAATTAAATTCCGATTGTTCTAAATTTGTTAAAGGCTATGTCCTTACCAGAAAACATATTTATAATGTGTCATCTGAAACACCTAGTACGTTCCTCAACTTTATTAGTATGTATAATAAACCTGGACCTAACACTGACATTCTAAAGGAATTTGATATGCCAGAAATCCTTGGGCAAAATATAGGCAGAATTCAGTCTTTAAGAATTGGAGAAATGGAGATTTGTTGCTACCATTCATAAATATCTCCTCATTTTCCCTAAAATTTTCTCAAAGAGGGTTAAAAAAATTCCCTTTGTTAAAATGTGTGACAAACATTGGTACAGGTGGCATCAGTATCTGTAAAAGTCCAATTTGTTGACTGTCTCCCTAAGCATAGAATCATCATGAAAGACACTATAGTTAAAACAGGCTCCACAATCTCAATAGAAATAAAAAAAAATCTCCATAGAGAAAGAGTCTAGAACACGACATCAGAAGGAAAGTGTCTGAGATGACTATATACCAAACAGTAATTAGAATACTCTGATTTGCACAAATTTCTGGTGGCGGTTAATTAATTACGAAGTCCCTGAAAATGAATTATATATGGAAAATATTAAGGTTTTATTTGGTTTATTGACAAAAATACTATTTTAAAATTTTAATTGAAAAAAAAGAGAAAGAAAAAATTCAATCTGGGAGCAGACCATTGTTAACTATAACAAAAGGAAGGTAAAAGCAAAAACAAAAGTGATGAGTTGGCACTGATCCTTTTTTGCCATGGTAAAATTTATAAATATTGGCAACCAAAGAACCTAGGTTTTAATACACGATTCAGGAAAAAGAAACTCCGAAAGCCCAACAAATATATGCCTAGAAAACCCATCCCACTTATAATTAGGGAAGTGCAAGGTAAAACAAAATTGAGATAGTTTGGTACATATCAGAAATGTCTGACAATACTAAAGCTTGTATACTGTTTTTGTGTAGTAAATACATACAACTGTATTAAAGAATTATCAATACTATCTTATAAAGCTAAAACTAGATTTACCCTAAAACCCAAAAATTCTACTTCTAGGTATATAGAGAACTATGTGTACGAAAAGATATACACAAGAATGTCCATGATAATATTGACTGCATAGACATGAACTGGAAATGATCTAAATGTCCATCAAAAGTGGAAAGATAAATTATGGTATATTCATACAATGGAATAATATACAATCATTAAAATAGAGCTACTTCTCTACCCATATAAATAAGTATCAAAAATGTAAAATTGAAGTAAAGAAATCTTTACTTAAGGATACATAATGTATGATCTCTTTTAAATGAGGTTTAAAAACATGAAAACTAGGGTTTATTGGTTGTACACTGACAGGAAAACATGTGTGGACTTAATCTCTTAGATACTGAAATTTCTAAACTATCATATCAAGAGTATCAGAAATGGTTACAAAATTTTTTATAAATCTGTCAAAAGGTTTAACAGTGAGAAGAAACACTCTCACCTCTACACCTTTGGTTTCTAAATCCATGACGAAGAGAAAGTCACTAAGTATACATATATATTGGTCACTAAGTATACATATATACTGAATTTTGTGCCTTAGTCATGTAAATGAATGCTCGCTATGCCATTTCTTAATACTATAAAAACAAATCAGAACATCCCATGTTGTGTTAGTACAGTATATCAGGTGTTTTTCAAGTCTACGTAATCTAAAACTTGCAGACATATAATAATGAGGGACAACAAACCCAAGTCTAGAATAATTCTTCCAACAAGGACAAATTTTTGTTTTCTTTCCAAGATAAAAATGGAGAATAATTCTGGTGCCTGGGTGGCTCAGTTCAGCTAAGTGTCCAACTCTCGATTTCAGCTCAGGTCATGATCTCAAGGTTTGTGCAACTGAGCTCCACTATAGGCTCTGAGCTGACAACGTGGAGCCTGCTTGGGATTCTCCTCTCCCACTCTCTCTGCCCCTCCTCCCCAAATAAATAAATAAAATTTTTGAAAATGGAGAATAATCAACTTGAAAACAAGTAAATAGCAACTGACTTCAAGTTATGATGTCATCAAATATCACCACAAAAATGAATGCTTCCACAAAGCCTTCCTTATCTCCTATGCTAGTTTAGTGCTCCAAAATGTGTTCCTATAGCAACTGGTAGCTTCCACAGTATAGCATTTATTATGCCTTCTTATAACTATGGTTAAGGGTCTAAGACTAAGCTCCATTGAGAACAAGAACTTTACCTTGTTTACCACTCAAATCCTAGGACAATGTCTGGCATGTAGTAGCTGCTCAGAAATATTATTGAAGAAATGAATGGTTACCTAAGAATTTATGGATACTAATGAATATTCATGTGAAAGTAAAATGTATGTAAAGATTATATTTCCAATGAGCAAAGGAAGGATTCTTAGATAATAATAATAGTCGACATAATGGAGTGCTTATTCTTTGCCAAGCACTGTTTTAAGTCTCATTTAGGACTCACTCAGGGATCTCATATTATTTTTGTCCTCAAATTTTAAGCATTTCAGCTTTTGAAGCATATTCGTTCCACAGACATATTTTGGGGGTCCACTCAATACAATTTAAAATTTTTTGAATGCAATTACACAAGACGTTAGTTCAGGATACATCCAACCACAAGCACCTATTGAATTTCACTTGCCAGCTTCAGTGTGTGTTTTTTTCTGTTTTGTCATCTGCATGGTTCCTGAAAGCATTTAATTAGTCACCCATGCCATAACAAGTAAATGTAATTATTACTTCTTTCAACTCACATGGTAATAATTTTCCAGCTTTCTGCAAGAAGGTGAGTGACTACATGTAGTGTTCCCCAGTGGATTAGAAACAGAAGAACTATATGATTTTCTGTGTCCCTTAGGGAGCCAATTAAATAGGGTTTTTGTTTTTGTTTGTTTGCTTTTGTTTTGTTTTGTTTTGTTTTTGAGGACAGTTTAAATTGCTAAATATGGGGGCAGGGAGTTTGAGAGGTCAGCCTGTATTGAGCATGATAAAATTTCAGACATTCGGAAGCATGTCAAATAGATTAGTAGGGTAAGACAGCTTGGAAACTGGCAAAGCTTACAGAAATTAGATATTCCTAAAGGACGGTAGAGTAAACGCTCACCACATTGGTCTAAGAACAATAATTTGTCATAAACTCAGTGGAGGGATTTTGCGTTTAGTAACTTTTCTCCAGGAAGCTCCTGGTGGCTGAGTACAGAAAAGAAAAGTATGGTAAATATTATACCACAGTCAAAGGTAAAACCTTAGGAGATTTGATTAATTCTTGATATAGCTCATACCATGGGAAGTCAAGCAGTGATCCATTCAAATCCTTATTTGAAAGAGAAAGATTAACAGCACCAATAATTATATAATTTCCTAAGTTCCCTGTTAATTCTTCCACTTCCCAGCAAAACCTAGTAAATTTACCTATTCATATCATACCCAACTTCAGATGAGGGTGATAGAGAGGCAGAGGGAAAAGTAACTTGGAAAATAACTTTTGATTTTCTCTGGAATTTCTCCTTTGGTTTTTTCCTGTGAGCTCATGCCACCTCTAAGTTTTGGCACAAACCAAAGAGTCTAAGTGTCTCTAGACCTCCTGGTCTTAGGCTTCTGAGTATCCAACATCAGGTGAGTTAGCCAAGACCTAGGATTATCTAGACCACAGATCAGAGGTGACTCCATTAACTAGGTAAAATGTAGTCTTAGGAGCCACACATCACCCAACTCTGAAGCAACCAAGACTCTGGACACTAGAATATTTCCCCAATACTTTTGAAAGCATCCTGACACCCACATCTGCCTGAAAAGTCCTAGGCACATTTAAAATCACACTTCAAATGCCCTTTTCTCAATTAGACCTTCACAGTACAGTTCATCATGATTTGCATTTCTTCCTCTATTCCTTCAAGTTTTCAATTTTATCCCTAGTACAGCATTCATTGCCATCTTTGCTGTACACATTGTTTGTATCTGTAGTCTCCACCAGGCTGTAGATTCTAGGAAAAAAATATCAGTTTTGAATATAGTATCTTATTGAATAAAATGGAGTTCACAGAGCCATGAGGCTCCTCATTTTGGACAAGTAAAGCATTTCATATTCTTTCACTCTGTTCCAGTTAAAAGTTCTTCATTATATTCTGGGCCTAAACCAACCTCCATGTTAGAATCTGACAGCAGTGCTAAGTTTTTTTCTCTTTCCTTGTTATCATCACTTCTTTTTAATAATGGAGATGGCTAATAAAGTGCACTGAGATGGGAGAGGGCTTCAAATTGGGGAGCATACAATGAAAATTGCATCACACAAATATCACCACACTCAAGAAGTTTATATCAGGAAGCAAGCTATTAAAGAGCATAGGTGAACTCAACTAACACCCACATTTATTTTTGGACCCAATCAAGAAAAGCAAATAAACACAAATGAGTTTCACCAAGTTGGAAGATTCCAATATTTTAATAACTTAAAAAAAAAACCACACTAACTAAAAACTCCGGAATCTTTTCATGTCTAAATAGATACTCAAATTTCCCCTTGTTTATAAATCTTCAAAGATGGAGCAGATTTACATAATGAATGTGTTTTCCAAAATAACATTTTATAAGATGATTCCATTTTTGTTTCTAAATTTAAAACTTTTTAGGGGGGAAAATCACGAATTTTAAGACTATAAAATAATAAAATGTTGTATAAAAATGATAAGGATGTATAATTAACAAAAAAGGGGCTAATTCTGGGTTTGGGTTTTTTTTAGTAATTACTTATTTTTGAGAGAGACAGAGACAGAGAATGAGCAGAGAAAGGGGAGAGAGAGAGAATCCTAAGGAGGCTCCAGGCTGTCAGCACAGAGCCTGATGCAGGGCTTGAACCCACAAACCATGAGATCATGACCCGAACCGAAGTCTGATGCTTAACTGACTGAGCCACCCAGGTGCCCCATGGCTAATTCTGAAATAATTAGAATTAGCTTTCTACCCTAATGAGGGACTCAAATACCTAAAGCTTTAAACTCAACTATCCTATCAAAATTCAATTCATGATTGTACTGGAGAGGAGGGAACCTGGATAATGAGCATGGTAATAAGCTTATTATTGGTGTTGAAATGCTATATTTTTATGAGGTTTAATTAATAGATCTCAATATTAGTTCAAGGTAAATTTTCCTACCATACATTTATGGGTAGTAATCAAAAGCCTATATGGATTTAAGATGTTTAAAATCCTGAAACATAGGGCTGCAAATTTCACTTACTGCAAAGTAAGCCCTCTTCCTTTTCCCTCCTCCACAAAAAAACCTCATTTCCAGAAATGTACCTACTAACACCTGCTGGTTTAATTTTGGTTTTTCATCACGACTAAAATGTCACTTAAAGTTAAACTTAAATACCCATCTCTTCCAAAATCATTAGAGTGTCAACTCTCCTCTAAATAAGTCATACAACTATTTTTGTAGGTTTTAATGACCAGATGTACTTTGCTTCCTCAATTATCTGATAGCATAAGAAACATCTGTTACCTTTTTCAGAGAAAAATTATTTTTCTCCTTTTCCTTCTTTCTGAAGCTCATGGGAACCTGTTCACACTAAGCAGCCAGAACAGAATAGAACTTTTCTATGTTTATTTGAACCAATCAACTGGAGGTCAATTATACAGCAGTAAAATTGACCAAGACCCAGGAGCATAGGTTGAAATTCAGCTAATAAGTTCAACCTACATCATCACTACAATTGTCTTATGATCATCTTGGCACTAAATTGTAGATTCAAACACATGTTGCTATGCAGAGCTATCTCTTCTCAAAACTCAAAGAGTCCAATAGAGTTTTATCCTATATGCTACTTTCCCTCATCTCCTCCCATTTCTTTTTCAGTTTTATTGTCGTAATGACACTTAACATGAGATCTACTCTCAACAGATCTTTGAGTGCACAATATATTATTGATACCTCTACTCACAGCAGGTACTATACAACAGGTCTCTGGAATTTGCTCATCTTGAAACTGAAATTTTATATTCATTGTTAGCAACTCCTGCTTTCTTTCTCCCCTCCATCCACTGGCACCAATATTCCTATTCTTTTCTCCCTAGAACTTGACTCTTTCAGATACCATATACATAGAATCATGTAGTATTTGTCCTTCTCTGACTGGCTTATTTTTCTTAGTATAATATCCTCAAGTTTCATCCATCCTCAAGTTGTCATATATTGCAAGATTTCCTTCTTTATTAAGAATGGATAATATCTCATTGTATATATACCACATTTTTTTATTTGTTCACCTGTTGATGGACAGTTAGGCTGTTTCCACATTTTGGCTATTGTAAGTAGTGCTGCAGTGAACACGGGAGTGCTAATATCTCTTTGAGATCCTGTTTGGATGAATACCCAGAGGTGGGATTGCTGTGTCATATGGTAGTTCTATATTTAAAATTTTTGCAGAATCTCTGTACTGTTGCACTATTTTGGATTCCCAACAGTGTACAAGGTTTTTCATTTCTCTACAACCTTGCCAATATTTGTCTTTTTTCCCCCTTTCTTTTTCTTTTCTTAAATAATGGCCATTTTACTGGTGTGAGGTGATATCTTGTTGTGGTTGTGATTTGCTTTTCCCTGAGGATTAGTGACATTGAGCATTTTTTAATGTTTATTTATTTTTTAGAGAGAGAGAGAGAGAGAGAGGGAGAAGGGTTAGGTGCAGAGAGAGAGAGGGATGGAGACATAGAATCCAAAGCAGGATCCAGGCTGTCAGCACAGAGCCCAGTGCAGGGCTTGAACTCATGAGCTGCAAGATCGTGACCTGAGCTGAAGTCAGATGCTTAACTGACTGAGCCACCCAGGCACCCCATGAGCATTTTTTGAGATACCTGTTGACCATATGTGTGTCTTCTTTGGAGAAATATCTATTTAAGTCCATAACCCATTTTAAATTTGGTTATTAATATTTTTGCTTTTGAGATGCAGGAGTTCCTTACATATTTTGGAAATTAACCTTTTTTTTTTAGTTTATTTATTTAATTTTTGGGGGGAGGAGGGCCAGAGAGAGAAGGAGAAAGGGAATCACAAGAAGGCTCTGCTCTGTCAGCCCAGAGCCCAATGCAAGGCTTGAACTTATGAATCCCAAGATCATAACTTCGGTTCAAACCAAGAGTACAATACTTAATTGACTGAGCCACCCAGGCACAACAGAAATTAATCTCTTAACAAATATATAGATTGCAAATACTTTTTCCCATTCTGTATGTTGTCTTTTCATTACATTGTTTCCTTTGCTGTGCAGATGCTTTGTAGTTTGATGTAGTCCCATTTGTCTCTTTTGGTCATCTCTTCCATTCTGAAAATAAAATACACACTATAGCTTCTGACTTGTCAGGTAAAGAGTATGGACCAACTGGGTCATCACCTCTTCATTTCATTCATTGTTCATTTACTGAGTACCCACAGGGTGCCAGGCACTGTTTTAGAATCTGGGGAGTCTAAACTGGGGGATAACAGTATAAAAGACAGACCTTGCTCACATGGAGCTTACCTTCATGGGGGAAAGAGACAGTAAAGAAGTAAAAAGGTACATATATAGATATATTAAAATGTCAATGATTATTGAAAAAATGAAACAAGGTGAAGAAATAAAATCTGAATTTTTTATTATTTGTGTTCTAACCCATTTAATCCACTAAATCCACTAAGCTTTAATTGTTTTATAAGATAAATAACAAAGTAAATTAATTGGAAGCATGAGGATCTAAAGAGCTTAGTCAACAATAATCAAACACTTTAATATGATGCATTTTTAAATTTTTTTAACGTTTATTTATTTTTGAGAGACATAGAGACAGAGTATGAGCAGGGGAAGGGCAGAGAGAGAGGGAGATACAGAATCTGAAGCAGGCTCCAGGCTCTGAGCCATCAGCACAGAGCCAGACGTGGGGCTCGAACTCACAGACCGTGAGATCATGACCTGAACCGAAGTCGGCCGCTTAACATACTGAGCCACCCAGGCGCCCCTAATATGATGTATTTTTAATCAATCTACCTTATATGTAAAATTTGCTATTTCTGAACAAGAAACCTGAAAGGTATCTATAAACAGTTATAATCCCAAGGCAATTTTTATAGTATTAGAGTCTAAAAACAGGAAATTAACTGTCCACAGGCTTAGTAAATATCTAGACTTTTCAAAAAGTTTTAAAACTATTTTCAATATCATATATAGAGTCACTGTGATTTTAATAACACCTCTTATTTTATTTTTACCTAACAATTGTCTAACAGTTAAATATGAACTCAAAAATTCTAAGGATATCACCTGTAGAATTGAGATAGAAAATAGTAAATAACATGAGTGAACGGTTCAAGAACTATTACTATTTTTAATATCTTGATTTATTTATTAAATGAATCTTGGCAACCAGAAAGACAATTATTCAACGCGGTAACTATCAGTTTTGAGAACTGACCATGCACTCTGTGCACTTGGATGTTGGTTCCTCTTTTAGTATGAAGCATTTTGGATTATTCACCATCACATACTGAAAACATCATACAACTGTGATTCACTGATAGAATTATTTGGGTTCTCCTTTGGAAGATCACTGAATCTGTCTTTAAAAGAAAATTTTAATAGAAATAAGTTTCATTTATTTAATTTTGGTGAATGCTAACATAGCTCACTGTCCTCAGTGCATAAGCGTAGACTTTACCATGGTAACAGGGTATCTTTGATAGCCATCATTATATAAAGGCCTTTGGGCAGGCCCAGGCAAAGGGAAGCACTAGGCCTGGTCTTTCTTTTCCTTCTTCCCCCTACAAATTCCAATGTTCTTTTTAAAGAGGTAAGCTCAGTGGGACACCTGAGTGGCTCTGTCACTTAAGTGTCAGACTTCCTTCCGCTCAGTTCATGATCTCACAGTTTGTCAGTTCAACCTTGTCAGGCTCTGTGCTGACAGCTCAGAGCCTGGAGCTGCTTTGAATTCTGTGTCTCCCTCTCTCTCTGCCCTTTCCCCACTCACGCTCTGTCTCTGTTTCTCTCAAAACTAAACATTAAGAATTTTTTTATTTTAAAAAATAAAGAGGTAAACTCAACATGAGAAGAAAATCATGAATGAACTCAAAGGGATCTTCAAAATACTCAATTTGCACACTTTGCAGGGAAAGGCGCCAATGGTCATTAGGCAATCTATTATAGAAGTAATTACTTAGAAAACCTTAATCTGAAGGAAATCTTCAAATACAACTCCAAAATATACTACCAGTTTGTATGTGCAGAAGATTCTCAATGTTACATAAGTGCTAGAAGAGAAGAACATTACTGTAGCAGAATATTGTTTCATTTTTTTCCTGCTAATAAACTACTCATAGATTTTTTTTCAGGGGAAAACTAAGTTTTTGCAATTTATGTCTTTGCAATATTTTTATCAAAGCTAATGTTAATATCACTCTGCAAGTTCTGGACAAATACTTCTGAAAGAACTGTACTAATTCTGGGCTGTGTATTTTTTCTTCAGTGTAGCTTGATTAAATAAAATTTCTGATAATAGTAGCTCTCTTGTATTAACAAAAGATAACTCAAACACATTATCTCATATGATCTTTACATAAACAAAGTCACTGAGAGATAATATAAACCCCAGTTATAGATGAGGAAATTGAGGCTTAAACAAGTTAAATGCTTTGTCAAAAACTCATGTAACTAGTAGGAGTTGAAATAGAGTTTTGAACCAGATCTTCAACTCCCATGTCTTGCCATAATATTGCTTATTACAACACTATTATATATATATACTTATATATATTCATATATTATAATTTACTAAATAATATGATATATGATATATTATAATATTATATTACATTCCCTCAAAAAAGAGCCAGTTTTAAAAAGTAAACTATACAAGTGCTCACTTTGGCAGCACATATATCAAAAAAGTAAAAGATATGGAATTCATTATTTTCAACATTCAGTGGATCTGGTATTAAAAAATTTTAAATAAAACTTGGGAAAAAAAGAAGCATATGGTAAGATCCATATGAATTCATTGTGAAAAAAATCATAAATTTTTGTAAGTAGTACCTAGAAACACATAAAAGAGTAAATATATGTCTCATTAACTATATCTTGGGTACAATCTAGTAATAAATTTCAATATTAAAAATAATGACAGTATTAACAGTAAATTTGGATGGGGGGAGGGTACCTGGAGGCAGGTATATTACAGTGCCTCATTGTGTTCAGCCAAGAATAATCAATGATGCGAGGGAGTTTGTGAACCACTGAAAATTATAATTTATCCTAAGAATATTTTGTTGCAACCATTTCCTCCCATTGTTCTAACTATACTGCTCTTTGGATTGGACAAAAGAACAGCTGGGGTCCCTCTTCTGAAATAGTACATTAAAACCCTGAAAGACCACATTTTTTTCTGCTTCTTTATCATTATATATTTGAAAGAGGATATGCAAAAATTTGATTACAGGTCATTCTACAAATTTGCTGGGAACCAAAGGAATAGTAAATCTCTAACAGATAAGCCTGGGGAAGTTATTTTTTGGCCACCCCTTCTTATTTATTGAGTTTTCCTTATCATTGCACCCCATTGTAAAAAACAATCAAATAAAACAAAAAGAAAACACAAAACACCACAATATTAAAACTCAAACTGACAATGAAGATGATTATTTAGAGACTGATAATATGTATTACTTAAGTGTTTACCACCTCAAGTCTATCGTGGTTACCCTACTATAGGGAAATATTCTTAAGGCATGAATCAACTGAGAAACGAGAATTTGAAAGATGAAGCCTATAGTTCCATTGTAAAATGACGCTAGATAATTACAGGGTGAGGCATACTTAGACTTCTGTGAATTAGTAGGTAAATGTGATTCCATTTCCTAAAATTCCTAAGGAAAGGGAAGTAGAAGGGTATCGGTAATGGACAATATTCATTTACCTTTACAACACTAGAAGCAGGTGTCGGAAGAGCAAGTCAGTGAAACTCATCAGAAGGTAAAAAGGATTTCTGCCCATGATTTGCAACCTGGCATGAACAAGTCATGAGGAAACCCATCTGGAAACTTGGCAAAACAAAAAGTCTGCTTTTCACAGTTTCCTGCAACCAGCATAGCTGACTAGATTTATCCCTGGTCAGGAGTTAACTTCATAGCATCCTGTCTTGTTTAGCTCACTTTCTAGGTTGAGCTTTGAAATGTTCATCAGTCAGTGAACTTTTTATCACTTTAGAGTAGATAACTTGTCATGTTCCAAGATGCAATGTGTCTATTAAGTGGTTTTATAGTTATTTCTACTACCTTCTATTAACCCTTTTAGAATTATACTGTTCTTTTCAATCTCTATTTTAAACCCTTGACCAGCATTCAGGGAATTATTGAATTATATTATAATTTTATGTTTTTAAATTTATTATTCTTTTCACCACTATTTAGAGTTAAGATGTTTTATCATTAAATATGTTATTAGTTCCTAAGTATTACTTTACATAACTTTGTTCCAGGGCTAAGAATATTTTCAACTGCTTTTGGTGTAGACTCCAAGCTTCTGACCTATCTTCCCCACTGAGCTACAGAACTATATATTAACTATCTTCTGGAGAGATCTAGTTAGACATCCCAGAGATACTTGAAACTCCAGATGTACAAAACAAAATTCCTTGATTCTGTATTAACTCTGATACTCTTATCTTCTCTTGCTGGAAACCCAGTATCCCTAAATAACAAATGCAATTATCATCCTTGACTTCTCATTTCTCTGCAATTTCTGTAGCCAAATAGTCGTCAAGTTTGCCAATTCTACTTCATAAATTTCTCTTAAATTTACTCTTTAATCCTACTGATAATACTTTATTATCTTATTAGTCCTACTGATAATCTTGTAGTTTGATTTCTCATTTTTTCTCTTTTGGACATGAATTCAAAACATACCTTCACCATACTAGATATTATCTTGACTAACTTTAATCTATCTGAATGTTGATTTCCTTATCTGTTTAATACAAGATATTAGATTTTGCTTACTGCTTTGTTTTGACTATAAAATGTAATATGTAATAGAGATAAAGTACATAAACAATGCCTAGCTAATAAGTACTCATTAAAGCTATATTTGCAATAGATTTTATTGATATACTAAAAAAAAAACAAAAAACCACCAATCCTTAAGAGTTTATGTTTCAGACATCTGTCAAAACCCTAGACAAAACAGAGTTCCTATAGTTTATAGTCCAGAAGAGACCAGTAGGTAATTGGACAATTTCAATTGTGTTTCAAGTACTTCAGTAGGCATGGGTGCATGGGAATATGTAGGTAGGACACTTGACTAAGTCTTCAAAACCTTTGAAGGTTGATGGCTAAGACAGAAACTGAAGAATTAGTAAAAGTTAAAAGAGAGGAAAGAACTTTTAGTAAACAGAAATGGCATGTGGCAACCAGCGAATGAGAAAGAAATTTATTTGTGGATATTCAAATTTAGTGTGGCCGAAGCCCAGGAGTCATAAGGAGTAGCAAAACTATTATTGTTGATACGACCATATACCTGGAAAACCCAAAGGAACAAATGAGAACAACCTTAAAGTATACGTGTATAAAATAAGATAAATTCTTTAAAAATATATGAATATGCATATATATGTGTACAAGAACACATGGTTTCCCTGCATTCTCTAAATAATTAGTTAATATAGAAGCGTCTGGGTGGCTCAGTCATTTGAGTCATTCGACTTAGGTCATGATCTCATGGTTCATGAATTTGAGCCCCACATTGGGTTCTGTGCTGACCGCTCAGAGCCTGGAGCCTGCTTCTAATTCTGTGTCTCTCTCTCTTCCCCTCCCATGCTTGCACTCACTCTCTCAAAAATAAATAAACATAAAAAAATAGTTAATATAGTAAGTAATAATCTTATGTATAAAAACAAAAAATTAACACAAAATATGTAGCATTATAAAAGAAATATAAATGACTATATAAAAAATTAATTCATAATTCTAAGTTGGGATAACTAAGAAATCTTGAAAGAGAAATGAGATTTTATACTAATAAAAGGGAAAACTCAGCTCTGTGAACACATCAAGTCTGTCTCAAATCAACTCAATTTAATGGATAACAATCAAAATCCAAGGAGCATTCTGTATGTTTAATACTGAAAAAATATTTTAGAATTCTTTTGAAGAAATAACTTTGGATGAGAATAGCCAAGGAATTTCTGAAACAGTTAAAAAAGACCAAAGTTTAAAAAGTTAAAACATTAACAGTAAGTTAAAAAGTTGTCCAAACAACTAGGAAAGCTACCTCAAAGGCAGAGCAATAAACAGAAGAGAGGAAATATTCAAAACCCAAATATAACATTTCTATATTATATTGTATACACACATTTTGTTTCAGTAAATCTGGAATATAAAATCAGTACGAAAAAGATGAATTACTCAGTAAATAATGTAAATACTTCATAAAGTTATGTTCTAGTTCACATCTTAACAGTAAATCCATGAGAAAGAAAGCATAGATGTATTAAAAAAATTTTCTTAACATTTATTTAGTTTTGAGAGACAGAGAGAGAGAGACAGAGTGAGAGTGGGGGATGGGCAGAGAGAGAAGGAGACGCAGAATCCAAAGCAGGCTCCAGGCTCTGAGTAAGCTGTCAGCACAGCTTCATCAACTATTGACTGTAGACAATCTACTGGGTCATTTTAATTAAAAAAACAAAAACAAACAAACAAACCCCACTCCCCCTTGCCCGGTTTTGTTATCCTTAGATCCTGTTGTGCTGTTTGGGATCCCAGAAGCTACACCACACCATGTTATCTGTTTCCCAGAAAGAATATCCCTGCTACCTAGCATTTTGTGAAGGAATATGGAAGAAGCCTAGGGAATCTTAACATTTATAACATAAACCTACATTTAACCTACCTTTGTACTACAATGCCCCCTCCCAGCTGGTATGAAGTTCCTAATAAAAGGAATAAACCTCCAGTTGTCTCTGGGGAGAGATAGTCTCCAAAAGCGCAGAGAATAGAAGAGGAAATCAGAAAGTCCTCTCGGTCTTAATCTGATTTTCAAAGAATTCATCATGTTTGCATCTATACTTCAAAGGTAACTGTATTGCCAATTTCTGAGGCTTTGAGATTCTTGACTATAATTTTGCATGCTTCGGACTTTCTCTATAGCAATCTTAAGGCTTAACTTTTTCAATTCTAAATTAGTTGCCACTAATCCATCTGCTTTCGCACTCCCAAAAATGTTTTCCTGATCATCCTAATTTTTGCCATTGTTCATCGTGTCATATCATCTTGAGATGAGCAGAACCAAATGAAAACCTAATGATTAGTTGAACATACCATCTTCAACAAGGCAGATCTAATGTTGAACCCTTGAAAAGCTGAATTCCACATGTGATCAGTGATCTGGTTCAGGCAAAAATGAACCAACCTATAAAGATAAATTTCTCAGCTGCAAAGGGCAAAAAAATCTTAGGGTCAGGAATACGGGTAGATATTCCTTCATTGTGTAACGATGAAAGGATCATATTATTATTGAATAGATACCTAACTACATACAGAAATCATCTCACTAGAGACAAAAAAAGTTAAGAATTCCATTAACTGACCCTTCTTAGAAGCTGCGTTTATAACACGGATAAATTATATTTATTATGAAGGATTAGAAGAATGACAAAAAATTTTATATTGCTAAAACTTTTCAAATAATATGGCAAGTGATTATTAGCAAATGCTCTACATCAGTGCTTCTCAAATTTTAATGTGCATATGAATCACATGAGGATCTTGTAAAAATGACAATTCTGACTATGTAGATCTAGAGAGGAACCTGAGAATATTTCTTAGCAAGTTCTCAGGTAATTTTTTTAATTTTTTTTAATATTTACTTATTTTTTAGAGGGGGGGAAGAGCAGAGAGAGAGGGAGACACAGAATCCAAAGCAGGCTCCAGGCTCTGAGCTGTCAGCACAGAGCCTGATGCGGGGCTTGAACTCATGAATCGTGATATCGTGACCTGAGCCGAAGTCGGCCACATAATTGTTTGAGCCACCCAGATGCCCCAAGTTCTCAGGTAATTCTAATACTGCTGCTCTATAGGCCACACTTTGAGTAGGTACCTGGACATTGGGATTTTTAAAAGCTTCTCAGATGATTCTAATGGGCAAAAAATGTTGGAAAGTTGTTAATCTAATTCATTTCCTTCAAATCAGCAGTACTATTAAAGCAGGGTATAACTTCATCAGACTGACTTTGTTATAGGTAAGTTGAGTCACTTAAGAAAGCAAAATTTCTCTACAATTATTCTTTCTCCTCTTTTATTTCCTCTCTTAAAGAAAAGAACATTCATTCACTCAGATAGGAAACATTTGTGAGGTTCCCATGTTAGTGCTGTAAGAGAAAAAAAGAAAAATAAGATTTATCAATTGAAAAGACAAGCAAGCAAATAAGTTGCCATAGAAGTACCACACTAAAGATTCTGATAAAGTGCTAGGAGATTGCAGAGGCACCAGTGACTAGGTGAAGCAAGAAAGGCTATTCATAATAAATGATGTCCTGAGGAGATCATGTAGAAATTCACACTGACCCCTTGTCTCGTTCAATCCTGATGCTCATTCTTTCCACCGAGGGTGCCAGTCCCCCTGACATGCTATTTCTCCCCTACAGGGTTCAGTTGATTAACACATCCTTCTGCTATATACCATATGCACCATTCTCTGAATAAAAACAACTTTTATAGTCCCTAAAAAAAAAGGTACAAATCCAAAAAAATAATTGCTATCAAAGAGTACATTTGAATTATGCTTTGAACTAAGCAAAGGAGAAATTAGTCACATTACCTACATGTCTTTAAACAACCCTCTAAAACTCTGTAAAGGTAATTTACAAGAAAAACTGAACAGGTACCTAGCTGGGTGTGGTACATTCTGGAATGCCTGATTACCTGGTATCATCTTGATACCTGTATCAGGGGTGAAGACATAAAAATTAATAGGACTGGTGCATGTTGGGAATATACACTTCTTTATGTATTATCTCATTTAGAGAATAGCTTTGATTTCCTTCTGATTTTAGAGTACTCAACTTAGAAGAAGATCCTGAATCAGTTCTGAAGACTGCATTACATAAAAGCTTACTAGAAAAATAGCAGTGGGATAAGCACGTTAATCCTTCTTGCCCAAATCAAAGAGTATGAGTGGGCAGAGAGATTTAGATTTGTGCATACCACTCCATTTAAGAGGAAAAAAATCATGTAACCACCAAGAATCATGTTGAAACCCAGAGGGAAAGCAAATACTTTATTAAAATATTTTTCTATAATAAATTCAGGAATATTTCAGAGTATTCCCTGAAAGGTACAAAAAAAAATTAACACTCAAAAAGGAATATATGACTCTTACATTTATATGCTCTGTAGGGTACAGAGTAGAATAAATTTTTAAAATGTTTATTAATTATATTATCCAAATATACCATATCCTTTCTCCATCATACTTCTCCCTTGTTATGCTTTCTGTCTTTTTTTTGCTGTTTTTTTCTATTTTATGTAATATTGAAATCAGCAGCATTTTTGAACTAATGTATTACTGTTTTTTCTCTGAAAATTTTTCACCATTTCTATTGCATTAAAATACATATGACGAAATTTATCACTTTAACCATTTTTAAGTGTACAATTCTATGGCATCAAATACATTTACATCATTGTGCAATCATCACTGCCATTCATCTCCAGCGCTTTTTCATCTTCCCAAACTGAAATTCTGTACCATTAAATACTATCTTCCCATGTCACCCTCCCTCTAGCTCCTGGTAACCATCATTCTACTTTCTGTCTAATGAATTTGACTGCTCTAGGAACCCAATATAAGTGGAATCATACAATATTTGTCATTTTGTGACTGGTTTATTTTACTTAGCATTATGTCCTCAAGGCTCATACATGTTGCAACATGTGTGAAAAGACTTTCCTTCCTTTTTTAAGGCTGAATAATAGTCCCTTGTATGTATATACCACACTTTGTCTATCCATTGACAGACATTTGGGCTGCCTCTAACTATTGGCTATCGTGAATAATTCTACTATAAATGTGGGTGTGTACATATCTGTTTGAGTCCCTCTTTTCACTTCTTTTGAGTATATCCCCAGGAGTTGAATTTAAGGATCATATGGTAATTCTACATTTAAGTTTTTGAGGAACCGTCATACTGTCTTCCCCAAGGGCTGTACCAATTACAGTCCCATCAGCAATGTGCAAGTGTTCTAATTTCTCCACATCCTCATCCAGCACTTATTTCCTACTGTTGTTGTTATTGTTGTTGTTGTTTTATAATAGCCATTCTCATGGTTATGAAGTGGTATTTCATTGTGATTATGACTTTCATTTCCCTAAAGAATTAGTGATGGTTGTTTTCATTGGCCATTTGTATAACTTTTGTGTATGTGTGTGTGTGAGATGTCCCTGCAAATCCTTTTCTCATGTTTTAATCCAGTTGTTTGTTTTTACTGTTGTTGAATTATAGTACTTTATATATTCTATTTGTCCTTTATCCAACAATGACTAGCAAATATTTTCTCCCATTCTATGGGTTGCCTTTTTGCTCTGTCGATTGTGTTCTTTGGTGATCAAAACTTTTTAATTAAAAAATTTAATTCTGATGAAGTCCAAAAAACAGAAGTTTTATCTTCTGTTGCCTGTGTTTTGGTATCATATCCAAGAAATCATAGCCAAATCAAGTGCCCTGAAGCTTTTCCCATATGCTTTCTTCTGAAACATTTATACTTTGCTTCTTATGTTTAGGTCTTCAATCATCTTGAGCTAATTTTTATAGATGATATAAGGATTCAACTTCATATTTTTGCATGTGGATACCCAATGCTTCCAATACCATTTGTCAAAAAGACTATTCTTTCCCCATTTTATGGTCTTGACATTCTTGCTGAAAATCTATTGATTATACATGCAAGAGTTTATTTCTGAGCCCTCTATTTTATTTCATTGTTCTTTATGTCTGTCTTTTTGCTGGTGCCATACTATTTTAATTAGGTTTCATAAAGAAATATGAGATTTCAACTTTCTTCTTTTTAATTGGGGTCTCTTGAATTCCATATAAATTTTAAGATGGATTTTTTAATTTCTGCAAAAAAACTGTTAGAATTTTGGTTGCATTAAATCTATAAACGGTTTTGGGTGGTATTGACTTCTTAATAATATTAAGTCTTTCAACCTTGAACCTGTGCTATCATTCCATTTATTTGTGTCTTCTTTAAAAGTATAAAACATACTTTTAACAATGTTTTATACTTCTAGTGTATGTTTTCAACCTACTTGGTTAAATTTATTCCTATTATTTTATTATTTTTGATGCTATTGTAAATGGAATTGTTTTAATTTCTTCTTGAATTGTTCATTGTTAGTATACAGAAACATAACTGATTTTTGTATTTTAAATTTGTATCCTGAAAACTTGCCTAATTTATTAGTTATAGTGAGGATTTTTAGGGGTTTTCTACATAAAAGATCATGTTGTTTGCAAATAGAAAATTTTAGTTCTTTCTTTCCAATTTGGATACCAGTTATTTATTTATTTAGCCTATTTGTTCTGGCTACAACATCCAGTACTGTATTAAGTAGAAGTGGCAAAGGCAAGCATCCTTGCCTTGTTCCTGATTTTAGAACAAAAGCTTCAATCTTTCACCGTGAAATGTGATGTTAGCTGTGGGTTTTCACATAGGCTTATATCATGTTGAGATCATTTCCTTCTACTCATAGTTTGTTGTATTTTTTTAACCATGAGATGGTGTTGAATTTTGTTAAATGCTTTTTCTGCATGAAATGATAATTTTTTCCCCTTCATCCTGTTAATATGGTATATTACATTAATTCAATTACTATGTTGAACCATCCTTGCAATCCAGGAATTAATCCCTCCTGGTCATGGTGTATAATCTTTTTAATATGCTTTCGAATTTCATTTGTTGATATTTTGTTAAGGATATTTGGATCAATATTCATCAAGGATATTAGTCTATCCTTTTCTTTCTTACACTGTTTTTGTCTGGCTTTAGTGTCGGGGTAATGCTGGCCTCATAGAATGAGTTAGGATGTATTCCTTCCTCCTTAATTTTTTAGAAGATTTTATGAAGGATTAGTGTTAATTTTTCTTTAAAGGTTTGGTAAAGTTCATTAGTGAGTCCAGCTTGTCCTGGGCTTTTTTCGAGGGGTAGGGTGGGAGTTTTTGATTACTGATTCAATTTTCTTGCTAGTTGTAGATCTACAACTGTATTCAGATTTTCTATTTCTTTATGATTCAGTCTGATCAATTGTGTGTTTCTAGGACTTTGATCATTTAATCTAATATCTAAATTTTTCCCTTACAGTGGTTTCCAGCATTCCCTTATAACCTTTTTATTTTTACAAAATTGGTGGTAATGTCCCCTCTTTCATTTCTAATGTTAGTTGAATCTTCTTTCTTTGTTTCTTATTCAATCTAGTTGAAGATTTGTCAGTCTTGTGTAGTTTGAATTATTGCCATTCTAATCAGATTCACACACTTTTCTTGTTTATGTTTTTATAATTTATAAATATAGGTTATTATTAAATTTCATTGTATTGTGAGCTTAATTTTTTAAAGACTAATGGTTGAAATTGTTTTTATCCAAATTTGTAGCTTTCACTTATGTAGCTTCATGTTTATTTACTGTCACTGCCCACTCTCAGACATGCTATAGCAAATTGAAGTCTTATTTTTTTCTTAAATCTCTAATCTATTTTTTATGTAATAAAATATATTTCCTAACGTGGGGATAGTATATGTGTGTGGTATATTTTCTGAGCCCTTACATTTGAAAAATTAATTCTGTTTCCTTCACATTTTCCTTCTAAGTGTTAAGTGTTTGACAGAAAACTGGTTAGCTGAACTTGTTCTCTATAGGTGCCATGTTTGACTCTGATTCACCTGACTAAATACTTACAAGATTTTTTTTATCCTTACTATCCTAATAAAAAATTAGTTGAAGGTTTCGCTTATAAATTTTTCTTTTCTGAAACTTCTTAAGTCCTTTTGTCTAGTAGTTAAGGTGTGTTGTTTTAGGTCAGAAAAGTTTTACTTATCAGAGATTTGATAAGACGCCATATTCTCTTACATTTTTTTAGGGCTTCAAAACTATGCCTTTTGAAATACTAAAAAAATGTGTACTATGCAATACTTATTTATGTACATATTTAACATCAAGCCATATAAAAATTAATAATTCCTAAAAGTGGAAATTACAAAAGTTCCATTAGTGCATTTAATTTAAAATTAATAAGAAATTAAATATAAAAATAACTAACCACTAAGAAAATTTAAAAGCCTATACTATAACTCTTGCATCAATGACAATATTAAAAGCTAACAGTATGATCTTTTTACAATACATTACACAAAGAAATAGAAGTCCTGAGTAGAATTATAATCAGGACAGAAGCTAAAATTTTTTCAAAACCCTTCATTCATAAAGTGTACTCATCTCAATAGCTTCACAAATGAGTTCTCTTAAATTCTCAAGGAACAGATAATTCTTATATTAAAATGTTTGAAAAAATAACTATTATTATGATAATGCCAAAACAACAACAACAACAACAACAACAACTAATGTAAGCCAGTCTCTGATGGATTTAAGTGCTAAATTCTAAATAACATTTTAGCAAATTGAATCCAGCAGTCTCTTATAAAAGAACACTTAGCCAATTTTATTTCAGAAATATAAGATGTACTAGAACCCTCATTCTCAGTGGTTGATCTTGCCTCTTCTCTCAGAAGACAGAACTCATGCAGTGTAAATACTCTGAACTTTCTTCCTTTAATAGTGTCTTTGCACTGCCAACCTTCCCGCTGGCCTTATATCTGTGAGTAGTTTTCCCATCATTTTATTCCCATTTTAATTTCTCATGTCTTCAATGAGTCCCCTCATTCTTTTACATCTGCAACTTTAAGCTAAAGAATTGTGAGCAATTCTTTTCTTAGAATTAGTTTTCTACTCTACTTCCTTACTATATACTTATTCCTTAGCCATCTACACCTTATATTCTGTCCCACCTTTGTCCCATTTCTCTCAATATCTCTAACTTCTCATTAGTCCTAACAAGTAGACTTTTCTTAGACTCTCCACTAATCTGACTGAGCTACAATATTAATGCTGTTGATCACCCTCCTTTGCCTAGAGTGACTCTACTCTTTCTTGAGTCTCCTATTCAGAATGCTTTTCTCATGCTTATTTGCAGGTTCCTCTTTTCTAGTTATCTATGTAATGTGTTTATCATTTGTCCTCTTCTTACTTATTTCTCTCCTCCTAGTGGACCAACTCACTCTTTTGCCTTTGTAAAGCACTATGTTGCTATATAATTAAGCTATGGAAAGTACCAAGAAAAGAGCCTGAAGATAAAGCAATTTCCATACATCCATCTGCTCCATTCCTCCCACCCTTATATAATTCTCCCTTCTCCTTGTACTTTCCAAGTCCTTTTCTATTTCGACTTCTAGATCCAAATTTCAGTTCTCTTCCAGAGACGGTGATAGCATGCCTTCCTCCCAATCTCAAGATACACAATACACAAAAATGCATCTTACTGTTTTAATTTGTATTCTCAATCCTCACAATACTCCAATATGTCCTTCATACCACTGCCAAAGTTATTGTCCCAGATCATAAATAAGATCAGAACATCTCTCTCCTCAAAAACCTTAAAAGTCACATTTCTGTCATGTTGTTTCATTTGTACCTTACTCGGTCTTATATTACAGTTAATTTCATGTGTTTTTTTCCTCTACTATTCTATAAACTCTTTGAAAACAAATTTTATGTTTTCATAAAGCATAAAACATATACCTCCATGAATTTCTGGACATGTATGTAGTAGAAGCGCCAAAAAAATTGTGAATGGATGGATGGTGGATGGATCGAAGAATGAAATCAGGACAAACATAACATTTCCCTTATAGATGACTTTGCAAGTGACCTCAGTAAACCCCCCTCTAATCATGTTAACAACATGCATTTTAACATTTGCTGAATCTATTTGATACATTAGAAAGCAGAGGAAAAAAAACGAAGGTGACAAATGCAATGTCTGATTTTAGGGAGAAAGTTATGATCTGTTTAACCCCATATCAGGGTCTGACATCTGACATCCTATGATAAAGTAACCTTATCAGAAGCTGAGTAAACATAAAGAAATATTTGGCTAACAAGAAATTTTTCTTAGTTGTTTGGGGTGGATTATTAGAGGAGAAGCTGATTAATCATTCAAGGCTCTCACTACAATGACACTAGTAGCTGCTAAGACTCTACTTTTACTATTGCCTTCCCCTTGAGGTTTTCAAAGCAAATCCCACCTGACCCACTGACGTTTGCTTCCATGATATGACATAGCCTGCCTTCTTCCCGTGGAAAGTTAATGATAAAAAAAGAAAACACCTACCAAATACATTCTACACTAGAATAAATGGTTAATTAGACAATCTGAAAACTAATGAGGTAGTGTGCAATTTTGACAGAATCCACAGGTCATATTCTAGAATTTGGATAAAAGATAACTATCAAATAAATACATGAAAATATAGACAAGACTCTGAATAAGATTATATATTTAAACTGAAAATTACAGTTTCCTTTCCTGGAATTTCATGGATTGGTAAGCAAATTTTACTATGGTAATTATTTTCTTTCTTGCAAAAAAAAAAAAAAACGACTGATACTCATTTATGAGAAATTATACACTTATTGGTCAACCCATATTTACTGAACACCTCAAACTCCTTAAAATCATGCGAGAAAAACAGCTCTTCTTCTCTTTAAGTTTATGACTGATATAATACTGGACAAAGTTAAACATGATTCTGTAATAAATTAAGTTTAAGTTACCGGACTCTTTAAATTGAGAATATCGATAAGTTTTCTTTGAATCCATTTGCCTAGAGGTCAAAATCCAAACCCTGCCCCTGCCCGCTGTAAGCCATTATTATGCAATGTGTTCATCTAGATTGCAAGCTGACATCACCAAAACTTGGAAAACTTTAGGCCCAACAGATGTGCAGGACATTTTACCCACTAATCTGGCAGACCTAGAAAAATTGTTTCCCATAACACATTTTGTATACTGTGGAGATTACAGTGCCAGAATTGGTGTTGGCTCATTAAAACCTGTGGAAAAATCTAAAAAGCATATATTAGCCCAGCAGGCCTTTCTCTGGAATGAATATCTCAGAACAAGCACATAAATTTGGTATGTGGTTGCTCCAATTCCTGTTCTCATACCAAATTTACTGTCTCCATAGAACCAGATAAAATAACTCCTGCGGAATCTAAATGGTTCAAACGAGTAGGGATGCCAGTACTAAGCACAACATGAAACTTCTCCACATTCTCAAATGTTATTCATAACATTATAATTAACAAAAGAGCTAAAAGCAACATCTACTTACTAGTTTTGACACTTGGCATCTCTGATTGTCATTCCCACTCTCCTCTATTTATTTTGAAGTTGCTAAATGTTTGCCAGTTGAAACATTAAAAAAGTATATCCATTCTATTAAGACACACTAGAAATAGCGGGGACTGCAGCAAACACCATTTTCCTAGCCCCTCACATCTGATTGATCTCGAAGCCCTGACAAATGTGCTCTCCACGATGGATCCCTGTTTCCACGTGCTCTGCTAGCATTCTAAAGACCCTTAAGGCTCCTTTGCACATGTTGCAGTGGTATTGCAATTGTAATACTGTGGTTTATTCTTTTTATTCTTTCTCTCACAAGTCTCTAAGTCTCTAAGTCAATCCATCTTGTTACTAGAGTCATTTAATTATGTTTGGGTTTTTGGGTTTTGTTTTTGTTTTTGTTTTGGTAACAGTCATTTCCTTGCAAAACAGGTTTAGTGGCTCTCAGCCACCCAAGAATAAAGTTTAAATTATTTAACCTAAACTTTAATCCTCTAAAGTCAAATAAATCTCTAAAGTTCTGTTATTTCCAATAACTTATTTACTCACTTAAAAAATTAGGCTTCCAAAGGATCCGAATTTGCCCCCTCTTTTCTTTTGCTCTTTCTTTTCCTTTAACTTAAAAGGTTTTCCCTTTCCTTTCTACCTAACTAAGGACTACATTTTAAGAATCAGCTTAAATCCACTTACTAAATAAAACTTCTCTAAATTATAATGATGTTCCTCTCACTGAAGTAGAGAAATTATAGGCTGTATAATTTATTCAAGATTTTTCATTGTGTCTAAATCTCTTCTTATTCTCATGAAATATTATTTACATTTTGCATTAGTATTTCACTTCTAAGATTTTTTGTTTCTATATAGTATTTTTCCCAGCTAGATTGTAAGGCCTTTGGGGTCAGGGTTTTAGGCTTTTTGTATCCCCTCCCAGCAATGCATACATATGATATTTGTGCCCCCACCAACTGCTGACTTAGTTGAAAACAAAATCTACCATCCCTATGGTTCAAGAGTTTATGGTTAAAAGTTAAAGATGGACACACACACACACACACACACACACACACACACACACACGCACGCACACACATATACACTCATACACACACCTCTGGACACACAAATCTAAGGGCATATGCATTATTATTTTTTATCATGGAAAACTTCAAGCATATACAAATAGATAGGATGGGATGATGAATCCTCATTGACGACTTATCCAGCTTTGGCAATTAGCACCACATAGTTCGTCTCGTTCCACCATCAACTCACATATCTCTTTCCTCCCTGCATTGTTTAAAACCATATCCCAGATATCACAGCATTTATAAAATACATTGCCAATAATATATGTAATCAAGTACTAAGTGGGTTATTGGACAGGCTATTATCAGAGCCAAGTAGTTGGCCACCTGAAGGCAAAGGAAATTGCAGTTTGATAGGCCAATATAGCTGCATAAAATGCTTCCTATTTCTCAAAGAAGCTAGACACTCTAGCTGTCTTCTCTATAGGATAAACATCTAGATGGTCACTTGTATGGATTAATGGACAATTGATTTCCTCTTTCAATACAGCTCATTTACTTAAATGTGTCTTCGTATAGGAGGTTAAAGCATCATTATTTTGACAAATCATTATTTTTAAAACCATTCATCTTTCTTCATTCCCATTCCTTTGTTCTGCAAAATGCATTATGGAGGCTCTCGAAATAGCAATGATTTATACTAATCGTGCTAATAGGGAGGAACTAAGGCTCAACAGCCTGGTCAAATGCAATTAGCTTGAGAACTGCAGGCCTCAGTTTTGCTGAAGTATTATATCCACAACCAGGAAAGCTGCACAGAGATTCACAGTGATGAAATCCACAGGCTTCCTTCACAACTCTAGGAATAATCTGAAATAACTTATTGATATAAGTGTATTTTTGTGCTGTTTTGGGAAGTCTGTACTAAGAAATGTCCTTTATTTAGGATACATTTAGGATACAGGGCAGAATACATGGACTACGGATTTGAAAACAGGTTTTAAAAAAGAATCGTACAGCGAGAAAGTAAACTTTGAGGTCTTGTACAAAAGATGGATGAATTGAGGAAGAAAGAAACGTTAAAGTATATGTCAGATCAAAGCAGGTGGCCATGTATTTTTGAGGTCTGAATGCTTTTTAATGCTTTCTGTCATGTCTCAGAATATCTTTCAAGGAATGGTTTTCATAAATTCCCTATTTGCCATTAATTTCTTACTTTCAGTTAGGTAAATTTTATAAGTTTTTACATGCATCTCTGTGTACGGCCTTTTACTATCAAAATAATACCATTGCAAGGAAACTTATTCCAAGATCCAACAGACTGATAAAGTAATAGTTGGGTTTTTTTTAAATGTGTTTCAAATAAATGTCTTGGTGATAAGAAGTATGCACAAAATACATGTGAGACCATAAAAATAATCTTTAAAGTAGAATTTTAGGGGATTGATGGGCAGATGAAACAACTCTGGAGCTGAAAAGCCGTTCAGAGAGCCTCTTCCACTTATTGATAAAACTATCCACCCCTATTCAACAGGGGAGTGCAAGGACATACAAAATTGCAATTTGTGCTTGATGCGTGAAAGCGCACCCAAGCTACTGCAGTGCATCTCAACCAAGCTCATTGTTCAAGTCTTTCTTCTCTTACAATCTTTCCTCCTTCCACAGCAATATTGTTCACGCATCCTTTGTCAAACGTGGAGAGCATAGCCCAAAGAGGTCCAATCACTTACCTACTGATAGAGCTGCTGGGTCTCACACCAGAGTGTAGGTTTCCCATTTCTTCCAATACTCTTCCTGCTCTGTCTTGTTTTTCAAAATGCTGCTCAATTCCTGAATACAGAAAACACAATTTCTTAATAAATTTGTTTATAAAAATTAAATGCTCCTTGGATTTCACTGTACAGGAACTTTACCCTTTGCAGCAGTATCCCTCATACCCAAACGTAAACACATACCATCTCATTGGATATTGAACACCAGTAATAGTTTCTCTCAAATGTGATATGAATAAGGTGATTGGTCTTTAAAAAAGATATTTCTATGTCATACCCAGGAGAGCTACATTTAGCACAAATTGATAAATGCTCTGCAATGAAATAATCTTTCACCAGCATTTCTTATGTCTTTTGGATGCTGTTGCATTCATTACTTAGCAAATCGGTATCTTATTTGGAAACAAATGTTTTAGACTACTGTGTAAATCTGGCCAAACCCAGTTCTGAAGACCTTGTCATCTTCTGGACTCTAATACATTTCACAATGGCCATTACAACTTGGTGTGTATTATAACTTTAAAGTGTAATGAAACTGGCAAAATGAAAGCCTCATCTAGACGACTATTTAATAATAGCTATACTCTACCTTTTGGAATACTAGGGAATTAACTGCATGATACTGCACTGTAAATAAATTGAGTGGAATTTATGAAAGCATAAGAATGTGCTATTTAAAATAAATGAATACTAATATTCTAATTTAGATTTTGTGATAAAAATTGAGTGTAATTTCCTGAAAGCTTTACTAATAACTCTTGCAGTCAAGTCTAAGGTATTATAATCTAGGAAGCAAAATATACAGTCAACCCTTGATTGTGACAATGGAGGGTAGGGATGTGTTAGCTATTTAATAAGCATTCAGTTCACTCGCTGTGCACCAGGCAATGCTTTAAAAGCTTTACAAATATTTCATAATCAAATCCTGACAACAAACCTATGAGGTGGATGCACTATTATTTTATCCTCACTTTATAGATGAGGAGGCAGAGCCAAAAAGAGATTAAGTAACTTGCCAAGATCATACATTTAACAAGCATCTTTCTCAGTTTGGCAAATAATACTATATTTGACTGAACATATTCAGGTGACATAGGGAGAGAAAACAATTTTTGAATGAGAAAATAAGGCAAAGGGGAGAGAATCAGAGTTGTAAATAAGAAATACTCAAATGAAGAAGGAGCAAAACACATGGAGTGAAAAACAGGATGACATGCTGAATAAAGACCTGAAGCCAGAAGTGAACTTGGAGTTCTGTTTCAGCCTCTCATTTTGCAGATCAAATATTGCGGCCAAGCAAGATCAGGTGTTGTGTTCAAACTTCCATAGATGATTAACATCAGGGATTGGAGTGAGACTCTGATGGACATTCTCACTGGGTACTATCTGTGATCTAGGTTTGAGCTGAGCACTTAGGATAATATCAAAATTAAACAGGAGCCTGACCCATCAGGAGATCACCATTAAAAGGAAAAAACAATCAATACACAAATAATACAAAACTGTAATGTAAGTGCTAATGGGCCTCTGGGCAAAGAGAAAGGATTGATTAATAGTGTTTGGGAAAGACAGAGAATATTCTATAGCATAACCGACTATTAAACATCAAGGTAAAGAACAAGAAGGTTTTTGTCAGACAATGGAGAGGGAAGGCCATTATGAGTAAAAGACTTAGCCCACAAGATAGTCTCAAGTTTGGGGGTAGCATGGCATGTCCTGAACACCATTCACATTAAGTCTATTCGTTTAAATATTTTTTATTCACCTAACATTTGTTGAGGGCCTACTATAAGCAAAGAATGGTATTTCAAAGATGAATGATAAAAATGGTGTTGTCTTCAAATCTGAGGGAGTTCACAGTCTAATTAGGGAAGCCAATTAGACTTACGTGTAAGCAAATTAGACTAAGTGTTAAGAGAGAAGCTTTAGTCTATTCTGGGCCTCAAAGTCAAAAGAAGTCACTTATATCTGGAGAGAACATGTTGGTAAGGAAAGGCTTCAGATTAAACAACACTTGTTTTGAATCTTGAAAAATAGATAGGGGTCTAGGGATGTAAGGGGAAAAAAATGGAAAATAAATAAATCTTGCTACTTTATGTCGAAGGCTTTCTGACTTGATAAAAGGGCATTGCTGGTCATTACCTCATAACTGGCTCCTCATGGCATCTGGTTGCATATCAATTATATAGAACTTGAAGAAAAATAAATAACTCTAAATCTATAAACCTCAAAAATAGCTCCTCATCTCAAATGGCTTCACGTGATGCCAGACCTTATGAGGTGGCAAATTCCCTTTTAAAGCACTTTCTAGATGAATGAATCACAAAATAAAATGATCATGCTCTGGAAAATAAATAGAAATTCTTGTCTATTTTATTCTTTTACTTGACACTATTGGAAAAGCTCAAACAAGCAGTATAGTTTCCTAAACCACATAGGCCTCACCACAGACCCAGTCAGCTTTGTGTTGGTGTCCAAACACTTGGAGCTGGGGTTTTGCCTTCATCTCTTTGGGTGGCAACTGAGAAATGGGCCATGGAAAATAAGAGGAACAGATGTGGAAGGAAACCAAACTGTGACCCTTAAGTTTGCAGGTTGAAGAAACCCGACCCTTGTCACGCACGGGGAAGAGGTTAGTGATGGGATCAAGCAGGGACAGTGTTGTGGTTTGCATCGATTAATATGTTGGCTCAAAAGCAAGCAGGTTGATGACTGGATCTGTAGTCAGGGATCAGTCAGCGTTTGATGGGAATTAACTGAGTTCAGCAAAAGACACTTCTCAGCAATGTGCTTACCACCTGTTAAAAGGGACTAACCAATCCTAGACATCTTCAAGTTTGCCTTACAAATCCAAATGATTTGTCAAACTCCACGCACGTCTGAGAACATAATGAGTCAGGCTGCACCAATACGTGCCCTGGGATCTCAAACATTTTTGAACTGAACATCACAGGGGAAGAAAGAGAATATGAAGAATACATAAGCCTAGAAAAATGAAAATGAACAGAAGGAATAAACATTTTGAAACTCACTTCATCAAGCTAATCAACCAATGTCTAAAACCAGCAATTCCTCTGAAGCCTCTTTAAGAAGTCCACAAATCATCTTTGTTGACACAGCACAGATGGAGTGTCTTTGCTGGATGGGATCCTGAAGACTGGACATCAGTTGTTCAAAGAAGCTTTTTGAAAGGGGCTAGTCCAGTGGACAATAAGCTAGACTCTTCAGCTTTTATAGCAGATTTGCATTTTCAAGGGAAAAACTGAGACTGACATAGCCTCATATAAATATAACTCTCATCTTTTTATTGTTCCAATGGGATTTTCATAAGTGGTCCATATTTTCAGCAGAGTATAATGTCACCAAAGTGACTGTTTGCTTTGTTGTCTTATATTAGATATAGTTACATACAATGAATGACAGATCCTATCTGTAAGGCACATGAGGTCAGAAATAAACAACCTCATCATTTTATCCTAAAGCTGGCTACAATATTCTATGGACCTTAACTAAATTTGTTTAAACTAAATAATTTTAAGTTCTGTAAGATCTTTGCTTCAGATAATGTTTTCAGGACAGTGGATTTTAAAATAAAAGACTTTTCCCAAAATAATGTAGCAGAAATCTATTTGAAATATAATAGGGGAGAGGGAGAGTGAGAGAGAGAGAGAGAGGGGATTTTCAGGAGAAGAAAAGTGCTAATTTTAATTAACTGGGAATGGTATGCATCTATACATACCTCATTAGCTGTCATTGCATAACAGATGATTGGTTTTCATTTGTTCAGTGATAAAAGAAGACTTCCAGTCCCAAGGATAAAAACCCACCTGATATGTTTTATCTTCTTATGTGAATAATTATTCAGTGGTCAAGAAAGGACAGAGCCGTTGTCCACAAGTGGCTACCAGACTAAATCAGAATCAAGAGCTCCAATAGACTCTGATGTGATTTCCAACAGAACACATGTCTTTCCTTCATTCATTCTTTTCTTCACTTTTTCAACCAATTTTAAGTAGGCAGTGAACAAATCAGACAAAAATCCCTTAGATTCTGGTGTGTGGAGATAATCAACAAAATACATAGTACATTGCATGTTATATATGTTACCCATTAAATAAATGCTAAGGAGATTAATATAGTAGAAACTAGATGTGAGAGAAGGTTGCAGATTTATTTATTTATTTATTTATTTATTTATTTATTTATTTATTTAACTTTATGCATTTGTTAAATAATCTTGACACTCAACATTGAACTCAAATTCATGGCCACAAGATGGAGAGTCATGTGCTCTTTCAACTGAGCCAGCCAGGCACCCCTGCAATTATAGATCAGGAGAGCAGGGAACATTTTGTTGAGAGAGGGTCATTTGAATCAAGATCTGAAAGAGGTAAAGGGATGAGTTTAGTGGATAGCTGGGAAGATAAAATACCAGTAAAGGGAACAAGAAGGACCAAAGACCCTGAGGGTAAAGTATGTGATATGTTTAGTAATGCCAATGAGGGCAGTGTAGTTGGATTTCAGTGAGAAGAGGTGTAGTCATGGAAAAAGAAATTAGAGAGCTCTCTGGGAGGCAAGTTATGGAGTGTCTGTACATTAACAGGAATTTCTTTTCACTCTGATTGTCATAGGAATCCACTGGAGGATTTAAGCAAAATAGTAACATAATATGATTTATGCTTTATAACAGGATCTTTCGAGAAGACTGTTAGCCAGGCCATGTATGGTTACAACATTTAATTCCAAAAACATGTGAATTTTGAGAATCTTCATCTAAACTGAACTAAATCTTGATCTAAACTGAACTCCAAATTCCTCCTTTTACACTGATGAAATTAAAGTCCAGTCATGATGAGTGATTTTCCCAGGGCTATGCCAGTAGTTGGTGGTTGAGCCAAAATTTTTCAGTCTGAGTAGACTGTAGACTGGAAATAGAAGTGATGAGTTCTGTTGTTCAAAATAGGGAAAAAGTTGATTTATTTTGGAAGAGCCCATATGCAGAAGACTAAATGACATGATCTAATCGTAACTTGTTTCTACTTGATTTCGTAATTTTATGGAGTCATAGTTTAAATCTTTATCCATTATTAGTTATCCCAGTAAAAATGGTGGAATTTCGCTTTTGCCATGTTCTAGATACTTAGCACTTTTAGTGAAACTGGGAACTGAGCTCCAAGTTTACTACAGAGTAGAAAGGACTAATTTGACCATACACTAGATAAGTAGACATGACTATAGTTGTGGTAAAAATCACACTGGCTAAACAGAAAAGGCTTCAGCAGGACTAAGAGCTCATTTCAGAGGCTGTTTCAATGAATAACATTTGAGCATATAGTCCATGACCACCTTCAAGTGATTCATACAGTCATGAACCTGAATATAACCTTCTGATTTTTCAAGTTACGCCATCCAAGGCAGAAAGAGCTTCCTTATGGAATGTGTTCCTTTTTATCTAGCCCAAAGTATGGATGGGGTGTCTTTGAAGCATGGTTCGATTGACTTCTAGTGCAAGAAACTATATATTCTTCAGAAATGTCATCCTTCTCCTCATAGAGTTGCTGTCCTCCTGCAGCCTCAGTTTTGACCATGTAGATCATACTTAGCTTGGACAAATTCCTATCCAGGGGGAATCTGAGTACCTTTCAACATACCAAAGTAATGTAAAGTTTTAAAACTTAAAGCACTCAAGGAGCAAGTATCACTAAAAATAAGCCCAAGAAAAATTTAAAAGCCCAAACAAATTCTGAGTTAAACAAGCACTGCCAAAACCCCAAAGATATGTCAGTCTTTTGAACATTGCCACCATAACCACATCAAGGCATGCAGTAAAGGCTCGAAATGAATCAGAATATGAAATAGATAATTAAGCATCCACATATTCTTTTGTCTTCCAGTTTAAAGAGAGAGAAAAGTGGTTAGTACTTCCAAACAAATCTTATCAATAAGACTAAATTGTCAATATTTAGAGGTAACACTGCTGCAACTTGGTTGATGGGAAGGAGGATTGATGATTGCAGGATGGATTATAGAAAGAAAAGACTAGTGAAAGGAGGACCCTACAGAAACTTCTGTCATCTAAACATGATACCACAGGAGGGTATGAGGGGATTGGTTCCAAAGTGAACACAACTACAATAGAAAGATTGGTCTCTGTAGGGATTTCAGATGAAAAACTGATAAAACATAGTGGCTAGTTAGATCAACAGAGCTCCTTAAATCTAGAATGTTAGAGTAGAACCACTGACAGATCTACTGTCACTTTTTTAACAGGCAGTTAAAAAAGGAATTTGGATTAAGGAGAAAAGAATACAAATAAAAGCTTCTATTTGTTGACCACTTCCTGGTTTTAAGCCCTGTGCATTCATTATTTCATTTAGTCTTCTCAACAACCAAGGAAACTGAAATTCAGACAGTTAAAGCAACTTGACCAAGTTACCATAGCCAGTAATTGGCAGAGCTGGAATGCAAACCCAGGTGTGATGGATTCCAATTTCGCCATAACTACTATATTAAACTGATGTGAGTTTTAGTATTGGATTTGTTGAAGTCAACAGATGACAATGAAAGAAAGAAAGAGAGAGAGAAAGAAAGAAAGGAAGAAAGAAAGAAAGAAAGAAAGAAAGAAAGAAAGAAAGAAAGAAAGAAAGAAAGAAAGAAGGAAAGAAGGAAAGAAGGAAAGAAGGAAAGAAAGAAAGAAGGAAAGAAAGAAAGAGGAAGACAGCCACAAGGTTAGTGTCAACAGCTGAATGAAGAAGGGACCAGGACAGTAGGAGCTGCTTGAGTGTGCTTGAGTGTGCATGTATATGTGTGTGTGTGTGTGTGTGTGTGTGTGTGTGTGTGTTATAAGAGGGAGAAGCAGTCTTATTACCTGAGTACCTCATTAAGGGCACTGACATTGGTTAATAGTACAGACAGTCTAAAGTTAATTAAACCAGGTGCAACTGCCACTGAATTTTCTGGACTCCAGAAAAAGAATGGATGCTGTAGTTGTAAGCTGAGCCATATCACGTATGAATTTCAAAGCAGAAACTCACAGGTCTTACAATATTGAACACGGACTAGATAAGCTGGGCCATATCACGTATGAATTTCAAAGCAGAAACTCACAGGTCTTACAATATTGAACACGGACTAGATATTTCATATTCTAAATTAGTACCATTCTGGGTTGAACTGTGTTCCTCCAAAAAGATTTGTTGATATCCTAATCCCCAGCACCTTTGAATGTGACCTTATTTAAAAATAGGGTTACTGCATGTGTAATTAGTTAAAACAAGGTCATATTGGAGAAGGGTGGGCCCTTCTTCCTTATAAGAAGAAAAGAGATGCAGAGCCCCACCAGGTGATGCCATGTGATTATAGAGGCAGAGACTGAAGCGATGCATCCATAAACCAGGGAACACTAAGGATTGCCAGCAACACCAAAAGTTAAGAGAAAGGCATGGGACAGATCCTCCCCCAGAGCTCTCAGAAGGAACCAACCCTACTGACAATTTGGTTGAGACTTTTTATTTCCAGAACTGTGGCAGAAAAAATTTCTATTGTTTCAAGATACCAGTTTTAAGATATTTTGTTACAACAGCCGTAGGTAACTAATACAAGTACTTACCCAACCAAACCCTAAATCATACTCATAATGTAAGCAAGAACTGTTCTAAGTGCTACACGCAATTAACTCCTTTAATCACCATAACCCAATATATTAAGTACTATTATGTCCATTTTACTGATGAGGAAATTGAGGTATAGTGAGTTTAGGCAACTTGTTAAAGGGAGACCTGGGACTGGAACCCACCCGAGCTGACCCAGAGTCTATGTTCCTATCCTCCATGCTCTGCTCTGTGCGGTTCTCCCAAGACTTCCTATTGTCCCTGCTTTTCACGATGTCATCCCAGGTCCTTGGTCTCATTCCCAACGTACTGGTAATCTTGGTTCCATAATATCCAAATGATGACAAGAGGTTTATTTATGCATTGATATAGCATTTTGGCAAGTGTTTTTCACAGGCAGTGTTACATTTAGTCCTTGAAACACTCCCATGATTGGCTTGGTTACTGTCTTGATTTTATTAGTGAGGAAACTTGGGTTCCAAGAGGTTAAGAACATAATCCTAGCCACACAACTGGGCCTGGACATCAAACTTAGGTCCTGTGACTACATTATGTCCACTCTTTTTTCTACACAACCCTCCCTGTGTAAAACCTTCTATGATTCCATCCTCATCTCCACTTATACTCTCCAATCCCACTGAAATGACTATTCCTTTTCATCTATTCTCATCATATTCTGTAAAGCCACAAATGTATACTCTCTTCCCTGCCACCTAAGAAAACAAACAAGGAGAGAAATTTTATTAATTCCTGTGTATCCAATGCCTAGCAGAGAGCAAAAGGTAATAATAAAATAGATATTTGTTGAATGGAGGAAAGGATAAACAATTGACGGAACTGAACACAAAGTGTTTCTTCATCTGTCAATAACAGAATGAACCACATGACAGCAATTACTTGATAATAACCTTATTCAGTACTTTCACAATAGATAGTGAAGAAAGTTTGAAATAAACATGTTCACCATGCTTAGTATGGAAAAATTCATTACTATGCTTTATACAAAAAACAAGCATCAGTAGACTACACATTAATTTTTATATACTTAGTCTCTCCTCCTAGGTAATCTAGTTTCATTCTCTAGAGGTCCAGATCCCTGAGAAAACTGCACTTGCTGACCATAGAATCTTTTGTTTTGTGAAGTTTGTTGGTTAGATGGGACACAATGGTTTGAAAGACAATTACATAGTGTTGGTGAATGTATATATTTGGTGCACACCAGTTCTGCAGGGTTAATATAACACACACTAACCTTTTAATTCTGATGAGCTGTTAACAATATTATTATAAAGGAAAACAGAGTGAAGTAAAACATGTGATTAACCGTAGGGAAGACTGATGAGAGATTTCACAAATCTGCCCAGGAGGAGGTATATGTATCAGAGAAGAACTGGAAGGCCTCTCTTTTGGTGGTGGCCAATTCTCTTTTGGAGTCATCTTTTTGCTTCATTATTAAGAAAGACAGGATACTCCCTTTCTCCAGGGGCCAAAACAGACCCACTCCGCTAGAGGCCAGGACCAATGTGCCTTAACAAGGAAGCTGAACTAGGTTTGCTTCAGGGCAGCACACTCCCGCTAGTCCCATAAACTTTCCAGGAATCCACCAGATTAGCCAAAAGAAACAACACTGTGAAATTGAAGGAAAGGGAAGAAGAAAAAATAAAAAGAAAAGAATCTACATGCAACTAAACTATCTCTTCATGTAATCCCCAGCTGCCTCAAATTGGCAGTTCTATGACAGCAAGACTTAAGAGCAAAAGAGCTATCAGAAACTTCTTTTTCTGCTGTGGGAACCTTGCATGTAAAGGTCCAAACCAAGCCATAGAACAATATGGAAAACACATGTAGGTGTTGTTAATTGGCTATGAGGACAGTCAACCTCTGGTCAACTTTGTCAACTGCCTATAGGACAGCTGTTTGACTTTCAATTACTACTTGCTTTCTCATCTCCTCTGTCAACTTATTCCATATGCAGACTACAGGCGAGGAAGGAAATTTGAAGTATGCATTGCCGGGCAGCATTTATTGTAATATATGAAATGGCCTCCATTTCCTAAGAGCTACTAGAGAAAACCATCTAAAATGGCACACATACACACACATACACATACACACACTGTATTATAGTGGCCTGAGATACAATGAGCTTGAATTGATAGGAGTCATTCTGTTAAGTAGTGATTTATTGATATTAAAATTGTAGGTAAAGGAGTTCAGCTGAGAACAAAAGGGAACATTCCACAGGAAGAACAATGTGGCTTCGCTGTTTTCTTTGAAAAACGTGGGTTCTCAAACAACGAATAGAAATACTAAACCTACACTATAAAATGTTCTTTGCTCTTAAGTACTTTATAAATATCCAAGTTGGATAGACAATTATAAGTTTTTCAGTATATAGTGCATACACATCTTTCCATTTGTGTTAATTAATCAGACATGTTTGGCAAGAAAAAATAATTTAAATAGCAGAAACTACTGTACCCTTCATTCCATTCAGTAATTCAGTGAGCTCATACCTTGAACTAAAACATAACCTATATGGTTTCTGTAATGCAAAGATCTTGCCACACAAGGTCAGAGCAGAGCTCAGAACACAAACTAACCACTGTATCTGATGCTCAAATGGAAAAAAAAAAAATCACCTGCTCCAACACTGTTGGAAGACTTGCCTGTGTTGGACTTAATGGAAAACTATATATCAGAATAAATTTGTATACATAAAATCATGTATGCTGAATAAACTAAAAATTTCAAAAGATTTATACATGTAATTTTAGCAACAGGTAATTTTAAATTTCATTCCTTATTATCTAATCCAGCATAGAATATAACCTTTGTCAATATCTATTTATTACCTAGCTTTGTCAAAATATATCTATTATTTTGGACTGTCTGTACTATTCCTCTTCTGTATGCATAAAGTTAAGGACTAATTGCAATCAATAGTTAATAATAGATATTTCTAGGATTCAATAAAACTCTATCACTTCCGCTTCCCAAATCATGTAAACTATCAAATAACTTACTTTTTAGATGAGTCCATATTAATGAAGATTATTTGACAGGGAAGATTATAATGTCTATATGCTAAAATATCTGACTTTTAAATAATGAATGTCATTATTCCAGAGATGAGGTCACAGAAGAATACAGAGACAACATGAAATGGAACATGAAGGGAGCAGTTGATAATACAACGGGAATATAATTTTGAATTTAAGGGATGACAACATAAAATATGTGCTATTTTTTAAATGATGAAACTAAGGGCAGAAGCTCTTAAATAACTATGATAAACTACTTAATTTTAACGTATATGTGTGTGCATATACTTTTTCCTTTTTAATTTTATTTAATTGCAAGTTAGTTAACATATAGTGTAATATAATTTCAGAAGCAAAATTTAGTGATTCATCACTTACATATAACACCTAGTGCTCATCTCAGGCAGTGCCTTCCTTAATGGGTGCCCCTCACCCATTTAGCCCATCCTCCCACCCACCTCCCCTACATCAACTGGCAGTTTGTTCTCTGTATTAAGAGTCCTTATGGTTTGCCTTTCTTTGTCTTTTTACTTATTTTTCCTTCCCTTCCCCTATGTTCATCTGTTTTGTTTCTTAAATTCCATATACGAGTGATATCATATGATATTTATCTTTCTCTGACTTACTTGGCTTAATATAATACACTCTGGTTCCATCCACATGGTTGCAAATGGCAAGATTTCATTCTTTTCGATTGCCAGATAATATTCCATTGTATATATACACCACATCTTCTTTATCCATTCATCAGTCGATAGACATTTGGGCTCTTTCCATAATTTGCCTATTGTTGACAGTGCTGCTATAAACATTGGGGTGCATGTGCCACTTCGAATCAGCATTTTCGTATTCTACATCAGTGAATGTCATTATTCCAGAGATGAGTCACAGAAGAATACACAGAAACCAAAATGAAGTGGAAAATAAATGGAGCAGTTGATAATATAATTGGGAAATCATTTTGAATTTAAGGGATGACAACACACAAAAAAATGCTATTTTTATAATGATGAAACTGGGGGCAGAAGCTCTTATATAATTATGATAAACTGCTTAATTTTAGGTATATGTGTTCCTATATACATACTCACACGCACATAATTTAAATCTTTTACCCACTTTCTATCATAGGCATGACAATGATTGTCAAAGACACAAAGAAGTTAAATAAGCCTATACAAAGTAACACAGCCAGTTCATGAGTTCACGTCCTATTCCAATTCTGAGGCTTTTCCCTTCCTGAACAAGGTTGCATTGCCTATGACCAAATACAGAAAAGGAAAAACCACCAAAAGAGTTTAGGAGCATCAGGAGTAAGGTCTAAAGTGAACTAATAGTAGATATTGAAATAAAAATGAAAGTCACATATAACACTCCCGAGCAAAGCAGGTAAGAAATAATTTACATATTTAATAAAAGCTTTGTGTTTTCTTTTGATACATGAGTAACAGCTGGAATTGCACCTGTAGCACTCATTCCCTTCATTTATATGTGCAGTCACTTAGTCACTAAACATCATCCAACACTCACCAGACAGTGGTTGGGTACTGAGAATGCAAAGAAGCAGCAAATATGGATCCCAATCTTTGACCAAGAGGAGTTTTACAATATTCCAAAGTGAACCAAAGAGAACACACAGTAATCATCACTACAAAAACGAGAACAGCTTTGCTAACTTGAAGAATGGGGAAGCAGATGTTAAAGACAAGTAAATGTCAAAATCTATAAACATGTTGCCAGGCTTTGGTCTTTCTTTCTAAGTTCAAATTGGAAGAACAGAAAGATATGCAATAGTGGAACACAGCAAGCATCATCAATTGCTTAAAGAAAGAATTCCAAATAAATATTCTGTGGATACCTGAGTCAGACTAATAGTTTGTTGTTCCTTTAGACCGATATGTTTTAAATAGCATTTATTTAGAGAAGATTCAGAGTATTGTATGGGAAGAAAACAAAAAGGTAGCTCCCTTGCAGCTGAAGCCAGTTTCTCTTCTGATGTCTCAAAGAGTTAAGTTCTAGTCCCAACTGTACATCCTACTACTAGGAAATAGTAGCCCATCAGTTAACTGAACTGCCACCTGCTTTAGATGGCAGATAGAGAAATTATATTTCATGCCCCAAGTGACTTATAAAAGTGTTACTTTCAACCATATTTTTATAAGAAATGCTATAGAAATATAGTTATATATATATATATATTTTTTACATAATCCATGATATTTTAGCAAACTAACGATGCCTTAGCCTCCTTTACAGCCTAGCACCCATATTAAGTAACCTACCTAACCTACTTTTTAATCCAGCAATATTCCTGTACCTATTCCACAAGTGCAGAATGGACTTTAAAAGCTCTTAAAGTATGGGTGCCTGGGTGGTTCAATTGGTTAAGCATCTGACTCTTGATTTTGGCTCAGGTTGTGATTTCGCATTCGTGAAATTTAGCCCCACATTGGGCTCTGCGCTGAGCATGGAGCCTGTTTGGGATTCTCTCTCTCCCTGTCTCTCTCTCACAAAATAAATAAATAAATGGGTTTTTTTAAAGGCTCTTAAAATATATTTTAATATTTGAGATGAACAAAATAATGTCTTCCACCAAGGGCAGATGTTTCCCTAACGTTTCTTTAATCCTACTAAGAATTTGAATAAAAGCTAAAAGTTGGCCTCTTTTGCTGATTTTAACCAGTAAATGATAGGTGTATGAGTAGACTTCAAAGTTTTAACATGAAAGTGTTTAATTAAATACAAAGTACTATAGGCAGAATGAAAATATAATATTGAAAAAATAATCTTTGAAATAATACGACTAAATGTAAATATTCTCAGTAGATCATCAGGTTCAATCATTCCCAAAGCAGAGATATTAATCCCCTAAACATGATTGCTTGGTCTACTATGAAAACTATCTAATGAAAGATGCACTTCAACTTCCTCAAAGCAACTACTCTTGTGTTCCTATTTTTTTCCTAATTTCCACAGAAATTACTCCTTTATGAGTCTTATTTTTGCATACTTAAACTTATGAAGAAATAAGCTATTTAAAATCTTAATTGGCAGTCCTTCTCTAGACCAGGGTGATATGCGCCATGATGATCTTGTCGTCATGAAACGGCTTAGCATTATCATCAGAAAATGGCTAATGAGGCCATCCTAGCAATGACAACCTCTGTTGAAGCAGAAGCACATATTTTCTGGTAAAATAAGGTAACCCAGCTATTTCTTTTGGTTCACCCTGCCTTTTCATCTGCAATATCATCACAAAATTTCCAAATGTTGGGTTTTTAGCCATAGATGCCTCCTTCAAATGAAGTGGGCCTACAATTCAATATCTGCTTTTGTAGAAGACACCACCAAGTTTGTACTTTTTCATACTGAGCTCAAAATCATTCTGAATGTGATTCTCTGCTCTCGTCCTGAGCATGGGCTTGGTCCATGAAGACCATTACCCAAATAAGATTTATTTACATGTAAGACTTATTGACTGACTGACTTATTTTGGAAGAATCATTTTCCAAATAAGATATAGGAAAACCATTTCAGGACATCTAATCAAACTGGGCTGACAAAAAATAAAATGCTAGAGATTATGGCTTGAAATTTTTGCTTCCAAAATTAATAAACTCATTAAAAGGAACTGTATCATGCAGAAATACAGTAAAACATATGGGAAGAAGGATATTAAGAAAGATATGTATAATATATGTAAAACCAAATATTCAATTCGGTAATCAAAATTATACTTTCAGTAGAGAGGAAAGAAAGGTTATAAATAGGAAGTGTGAAAATTAAATTCCCAATTTCATTTGTATATACCCTAAATTCAATCAAATGTAAAGTAGAAAAATATGCAGAAAACTTAAAATCGATAACACAATGAAGGGAAGTGCAATGTCCTAAATATACAGTAATTTAGAACTGGAAAGAACCTCAGAAGTAATTTAAGTACACTGACTCATTTTGTCAAAAAGGAATTGAAAGCTGGAGCTGCTAAAGGTCTTGCCTAAGATCTAATTAAGGAGAGAACCAGCACAAGGCTCTCATGACTCTTCAGTCCAGGTCCAGTTCTTTTTTCCCACTGCCATAATAAATGGTAAATCATAGCAGAAGATAAACTTTTAACTTGCCATAGGATAAGAATTGTGTCTATTTAGGAACCAGTACTTTGCTCTTCTTTTCCTCCTTACCTTTAATCCAGCTCAGCTCAGCCCAACCTGAGGATAGAGAAAAAGACTACAAAAGCAAAGGAGGGTTCTCTCCTTATGTACACTGTGGCTGTAACTCAACATGGAAGAGTAGCAGCCACCATCTTGGATGGCAGCACTAACATGGGGGGATGGTGAGGCAGTGTATCAAACATGTCTTTCCTTCACTACAATAAGAATTCAATTTAATTGATTCAAATTATACAAGTTAAATGCTTGACAACTACAGTACTACTCCTATTTCTTTAAAAGAAGAAAAAAACACTTCACATATAAACACAAAAGGAAATAATCATAAACTAACAAGGCACAACTGATGGAGTTTCACTCTAGCAAAAGGATAATAATGCTTTGAAGCCAAGCATGGGAAATGGACAGAGATAGCTACAGGGAGGCCTGCTATACTTCAGGACTTGTCACCTGGAATGGAAAGCAGCCAAGTTACGTCAAAGAATCTTCCTAGTTCAATGGCCTCCTTGAGTCCTGCAGTGAGGTTACACACACCAACAAAACTGTAGCTGAGAAGAAAACAATCAGAGGAGGGTGTGGATCGTTCTCCACATAGAGGTGTGTTTTTTAGACCATAATTTGTTATCTTTAGGTCATAGTGTGCACAAAAGAGAAGAAGGAATAAGAAAGAGTGGTATTCACACAACCTGTAATTCTATCACTGTACTAGTCTATGTCCTATAAAATAGAGGAATATATCTTCCAACATTGTATTTTATGTCTTATACATAAAGGAGAAGAAAGATTGTGTTATTCATAATCAGTGAGACCATGTGAATCATCAAAGGCAGAGAGGCAGCATCTTATCAAAAGTAGTATAGGTGCAAATAAAATTGCATCAAAAACTCAGACATTTTGTTTTCAAACATTCTGATGCTAAAATTGATATTGTGACCCACAACACACGCATCAAGAACATTATCATTTCTGTTGTTATTTTTATTTTTAATTTTAATGTATTTGAAAAATTTAAAACTAATTGAAGGCAATTATTGAGCTAAATATTTGATAGAAAATCTGCATTATTTTTTCCTGTCCTTTCGTGTGCCTTATAGCCATTCTTGTGAATTTCTCCAAGATAGTTTTGCTTCTCAATATGCCTTGATATTTCAACTATCCTGGCAAAAAAAATCCTATAAGGGGGCGCCTGGGTGGCTCAGTCGGTTAAGCGTCTGACTTCAGCTCAGGTCATGATCTCACAGTTAGTGAGTTCAAGCCCTACATCGGGCTCTGTGCTGACAGCTCAGAGCCTGGAGCCTACTTCAGATTCGGTGTCTCCTTCTCTCTCTACCCCTCTCCTGCTCACACTCTGTCTCTCGGTCTCTCAAAAATAAATAAACGTTAAAAAATTTTTAAAAAATCCTATAAGAATCAGACTGTACTGTCAGTTTGTGCTATAAGATTGAGGGCTATAGTAAAATATTTTAGCGTTGTGTTGTGTTTTGCTTCTTCCTGTCTAGAGTTTTCCTTTCAGGAACTGATCCCCTCTCATCTGGTACAGATGTCAACCACACATCCCTACTTCCTTGGGCCTGTTGAAACATCCCATCTTATTAGACATAGTAATTAGGTCATAAGTGAGCACAAGACCCAATAAAGTCAATCAAAATCCCTTTGAAGTTTTTATATAAACGGCAATTTTAAAAATCCCCTTTTTATCTTTAGAGACCTTGAGCATGAAGGACTATGTCAGCTTAAAGCTTCTAGGGGCCCTGTTTGCTACAACATATTGGCATACAGGACAGTGTTCCTTTTGAAAGCTCTAGGGTAAAAGTCATTCTCATGCCTCTTCTAGGTTTTAAAGTCTGCCCTAATTTCTTGGTCTGTGTCCTATCTTCCAGATGGAATCTAGAAGCAAAGTCTCTGAAAAATCTCTCTCCTTTTTTATAGCATCATATTCCTCCCTCCCTCTCGTTTTATGCATGTGTGTGTGTGTGTGTGTGTGTGTGTGTGTGTACCACACTTTTCTAATCCATTCATTTATCAGTGGACTTTTAGGCTGCGTCCATATCTTGGCTATCGTAAATAATGTTGCAATAAACGCAGGGTGCATATGTCCTTTCAAATTAGTGTTTTCCTTTTTGGGGGCAAATACAATATTACGCAGCCTTAAAAAGGATTAAATTGTGCCATCTGGTACAACATAGATGGATATTATGCTAAGTGAAATAAGTCAGACTGGGAAAGACAAATACCATATGATTTCATTCATATGTTAAATCTAAAATAAATAAACAAACAAACAAAAAGCAGAATCAGACCTGTAAATACAGAGAACAAATTGACAATTGCCTGTAGGGAAGAGGATGGTAAAGGGGAAAATGGGTGGAAGGAAGTGGGAGATATAGGCTTCCGGTTATAGAATAAGTAAGTCACAGGAATAAAAGGAAAAGCATAAGGAATACAGTCGGTGATATTGTAATAGCGTTGTATGGTGGTGACAGATGATAACTACACTTGGGGTGAGCATAACATAATGTTTAAAGTTACTGAATTACTATGTTGTACACTTGAAACCAATGTAACACTGTGTGTTAGCTACACCCAAATAGAAAACAAACAAACAAACACAACTGTCTCTCCATTGCTTGTCATCACATCTCTTTCTCTGACTCTTACTCTCTTGACTCTCCTTTATAAGGACTGCTGCAATTATGTGGAGTCCACCTGAATAATCTAGGATAATCCCTCCATCTCGATATCCTTCGTTTAATCACATTTGCAAAGTCACTTTTACCACATAAGGTAAAACATTCACTAGTTCCAGGGACTAAGATGTGGACGTATCCTGGGGTGGGGACATTATTCAGCCTACCGCAGTGCTGTAGTTCAAATAATATAAAGGAAGACAATCGACCATTGGATTAACAATGTGGAGGTCATTGGTGTCCTTGATCAGGGCAATTTGAACTGAGTGATAGGCTGAAAAACTAATTAGTGTGTGAAAAGAGGTGGAAAGTGTTGAAGTTAGAGTTCAAAGACTGGAGACCAGGAAGAGCTGATGTTGTGGTTGGAGTTTTGAAGCAGCTTGCTGGCACAATTCTCTCTGGCTTAGGGGTGGTCCACCTTTTGTTCTAATCGGGCTTTTATTTGATTGGAGGAGCCCCTTTCCCCATGTTATGGAGAACAGTCTGCTTTACTCAAAGTCCATAGGCTTAAATGTAAATCTCATTTCAAAATACATTTGAAGAAAAAATCAGGATAATGTTTAACCAAATATTAAACTACCGCCAATGCAAATTGACCTATACAATTAAGCATCACAAATGGGAAGGAGAAAAATGACATATTACCTTTAATAAACAGTCAGGACAAGAAAAAAGCTTTTGAGGTGGTGGAAATCAAAACATAATTACACACCGAAAGGAAAGATCAGTAGAGTTAAAAAATAGTATGGGAGAATAAAAATGAATATCCAATGTCCTTGAAATAGGTAGAAGAGATAGAATTTGATGTACAGAGAGAAGGACAGACCTTAACAAGGAGAATGGAGAGTTCTTTTCAGTAAAAGAAGGGAAAGTAGGGACATGGAGGGCACAGATGCATCCAAATTTTAATGGTGATGGAAGTTTGTGGAAAACTTTTTTTGTTACTCCAATTTTCTAAGTGAAATAAGAAGCCAAGTAACCAGCTGAGAATAGAGATAAAGAGAGGGTTTAGAGGTTTCAGGAAAGAGAAGGAAGTAATACCTGAAAAGAGAGGAGAATAAATGATGCATGTAATAGGAGTGCTTGGTGATATTAATGCCCTATTTATGAATAACGATCATGAATTTAAAGTAATACTAGTCATATAGTTTTGTGATTTTCTCCAGCAGCCTTTACCAGGATGGACACAGGCATATAAGAGGTAGAAAGCTTTAACTAGAGTGGTGGTTTAGCCAAGTAACTGCAACTCAGGAGGAAGGAGCAAAAGAATTGAAGGTGTATGCAAGGACCTGATTAAAATGATTGCGTATGGTTTCTGAATTATAGAATGACGTGTAATGATGTAAATAAAGACAAGGGAGGGATAAAGAAAACGTGAAAGTATCAATTAAATTAAAACCTCCAGGAGACAGAAAAGTTGTTGAACTTGGGCTACTGGGAGGAATAAGCTGGAAATATAGGAGGACGCAGTGTGAGAGTGAGGCAAATGAAACCAAGGTTATGAATGGACAAAAGTCATTGGTAATTACAGAGTCAAGGACATCACAGTGAGATGGTGCCTGTGTTAAGACAGAAGACAGAAGTCGCTGAAGGAGAGGAATTTAAAGAGTGAGGGTCAGGATGCTAGAAGGTAATACTGATAGTACCATGATTTCTAGACAGCGTTAATGCTCTGCAGACAAATATCACCAGGAACATCCTAGAATCTGAACAAATTGGACCTCTTACTCATTGCAGCAAGGGAGAAAACATACCGTGGGGAACCATGAAATGTCTGAGTAAAAGAGTGTTAGCAAGAATCAATAATAGGATCTGGATTTTGGTTGAAGGATTTGGGGAAGGATCTAAGGAAGATGGGGTCACCGTAGATTGGATGCTATAAGAAAGTGGGAACGATTTGATAACTGAGTACCTCAATACATCATCTTTTAAGGAAGGGCAGACAAGATCAAGGCTAAAGCTATAATTGGTAAAGAAGCAGCAATTAAAATTACTCATTTTAGCGAAGAGAATGGGATGTTTAGTATTTGGGGATGGTGCAGTAATCTAGGTTTCATCTATGCTTAGACAAAATAATGAAATAGTCTTATTTTTTCTCCTTTTATCATAGATTCACAGTCTGAGGTTGATATTCTGTGAAATTGTTTATTGTCCAATAAAAAGTAACATGATCTCATTTCCAGATGTCAGGGGCTGATATTTCATTGGTTTAAAATTACTTTCTCAATGGGAATAATTTTAAAGAGAGTGTCCATAATCTGGGAACTGGAATCTTCAAAGAATAAGAGGAAGGAACCCAGGAGTATAGATGACTGCAAACAGAGGTATAGAGGAGGTAGAATCTGATAACATGAAATACAAAGTTTGTTTGTTTGTTTGTTTTGTTTCTTTAAATAGGAGGCTGGGAGGATGGTCTGGAAGCAGCAGTAAGAAGTAAGGTAGGTACTTTTTCCATTTCTAGGCACGATTTTAAGGAGGAAACCAGTCACCATGTAAGCGGACAACATGTAAGAAATGTCATTAAGGGACACTTGGTTTCAGTTATAGCAGAAGATAAAGGAAATAGTCACAGAAGAAAATGAGGATATATGCACAATGAAAAGTTTTCAGAAAATGGAGGAGGTAGGGTTAGAAAAAAAAGGAAGTACAGAACCATGTCAGAGATGACCTGGTTCTATGGCAGATAATGGTGGTAACATTGTGGTGTTAAGGGGAAAGACAGTAGGCTGGAAAAAACTCAGTCTCTGGGTTCTTACTTGAATCATGGTGACAGAGGCCTAGAATTCTGCATAGAAACAATCTTTGTCATTGCATAGGCACTACTGTAACTCTGGCCAAAGGCTGATCTACAGAGGGATACACATTCTGAACATGCAGGATACCAATCAAACTACAAAATATTATTTGTCACTAGTTCATCGAAATATTATCACTTGAATTTATTTTATTTTTAATTTGATTTGAATTTATTTTATTTTTAATTTGATTTTTTTCAAATATAATTCACATACTGTTATATTAGTTTTAGGTGTGCAATACAATGATTCAAAAATTCTATACATTACTCAGAGCTCATAACTCATGTAGTTTTAATCCCCTTTATGTATTTCACTCATTTCCTCAACAACCTCTCTATGGAAACCACTAGTTTGTTTATATTTAAGAGTCTGCTTTTTTAAGAGAGAAAGGAAATTACTGGATCATAAGGGGAGAATTAGAGAATTAAGTGATTCCATGAAATGAAACAATATCCATATCATAGGACTCCCAGAAGAATAGTGAAAGAAAGGGGCAGAAGGTTTATTTGAACAAATTATAGCTGAGAACTTCCCTAATCTGGGGGAGGAAACAGGCATCCAAGTCCAAGATGCACAGAGAACTCCCTTCAAAATCTACAAAAACACATCAACATTATGATATATCGTAGTAAAACTGGCAAAACACAAAGATAAAGAGAGAATTCTGAAAACAGTTAGGGACAAAAGGTTAGTTAGGTCCCTAACTAACAAGTGTAGACACAAAGATTAGTAACAGACCGGTCTGCGGAAACATGGCAGGCTAGAAGGGAGTGTCAAGAAATATCCAGTGGGCTGAATAGAAAAAGTATGCAGCCAAGAATCCTTTATCCAATAAGGCTGTCATTTAGAATAGAAGGAGAGATAAAGACCTTCCCAGACCAAAAAAAAAAAAAAAAAAACCAACCAAAAAACCTCCCCCCCAAAAAAAAACTAAAGGAGTTAGTGAACACTAAACCAGCTCTGCAGGAGATGCTAAGGGGACTCTGTGAATGGAAGGCAGCAAAGACTACAAAGGACCAGAAAACATCACAACAAACATGAAATCTACAGATAATATAATGGCACAGAATTCGTATCTTTCAAATATCACTCTGAATGTAAATGGACTAAAAGCCCCAATCAAAAGACACAGGGTATCAGAATGGATAAAAAACGAAGATCCATGTATTTGCTGCCTACAAGAAACTATTTTAGACCTGAGGACATCTGCATATTGAAAGTGAGGGATGGAGAACCATCTATCATGCTAATAGACACCAAAAGAAAACTAGAGTAGCCATACTTATATCAGAAAAACTAGATTTTAAAACAAAGTCTGTAACACAAAATGAAGAGCATTATATTATACTTAAGGAGTCTATCCATCAAGAAGAGCTATTAATTATAAATATTAATGTCCCCAACGTGAGAACACCCAAATATGTAAATCAATTAATCACGAACATAAGTAAGTGTAGTGAAAATAATACCATAATTGCAGGAGACTTTAATACTCCATTTATAGCAATGGACAGATCATCTAGGTAGAAAATCAACAAGGAAACAATGGCTCTAAATAGTTCCATTGAACCAGATGGACTTAACACATATTCAGAACATTTCATCCTAAAGCAGCAGAATACACATTCTTCTTGAGTGCACTTGGAACGTTCTCCAAAACAGATCACATACTGAGTCACAAAACAGCCCTCAACTGGTACAAAAAGATTGAGATCACACCATGCGTATTTTCAGATCACAACACTATGAAACTTGAAGTCCACCACAAGAAAAAATTTGGAAAGCCCCTGAATACATGGGAGGTTAAAGAACATCCTACTAAAGAATGAGTAGATTAATCAGGAAATTAAAGAAGAAATTAAAAAATACCTGGAAGCAAATGAAACTGAAAACACGAAAGTCCAAACCCTTTGGAAAGCAGCAAAGGCAGTTCTAAGAGGAAAATAAGTTACATTCAGGCCACACCTTATACAAAAAGGGTCTAGGAAAGGAGAATCAAATAAAGCCAAATGCTAGCAGAAGAAGGGAAATAATAAAAATTAGAGTAGAAATAAATGATATAGATTCCATAAAAGCAGTAGAACAAATCAATGAAACTAAGAGCTGAGTTTTTAAAAAAATAAACAGAATTGATAAACCCCTACCCAGCCTTCTCAAAAAGAAGAGAGGGAGGACCCAAATTGGTAAAATAATGAACAAAAGAGGAGAGATCACAACCAACACCACAGAAATACAAACAGTTATAAGAGAATACTATGAAAAATGATATGCCAACAAACTGGACAGTCTGAAAGAAATGGACAAATTCCTAGACATTCACAAACTACCAAAACTTAAAAGGGAAGATATAGAAAATTTAAACAGACCCATCACCAACAAAGGAATAGAATCTGTTATTAAAAATCTTCCAACAAATTAGCCAGATGCTTCCCAGGGGAATTCTACCAGAGATATAAAGAAGAGTTAATACTTATTCTTCTCAATCTGTTCCAAAAAATAGAAATGGAAGGAAAGCTGCCAGACTCACTGTGTGAAGCCAACATTACCTTGGTTACAAAACCAGACAGACTTCACTAAAAAGTGAATGACAGGCCAATATTTCTGATGAACTTGAATGCAAAAATTCTCAATAAGATACAAGCAAATCAAATTCAACAGTATATTAAAAGAATTATTCACCATGATCAAGTGAGATTCATTCTTGGGCTGGTTCAAAATTCACAAATTGTCAACGTGATACATCACATTAATCGAAGAAAGGATAAGAACCATATGATCCTGTCAATAGATGTAGAAAAAGCATTCAACAAAATACAGCATCCTTTCCTGATAAAAACTCTCAAGAAAGTCAGGATAGAAGGAATATGCATTAACATCCTGAAAGCTGTGTATGAAAAACACACAGCTAATATCATCATCAATGGGGAAAAACTGAGAGCTTTCCCCCTAATATCAAAAACACAATAGGGATGTCCACTGTCACCACTGTTGGTCAACATAGTGTTAGAAGTCCTAGCCTCAGCAATCAGAAAACAAAAGAAATAAAGGGCACTCAAACTGGCAAAGAAGAAGTTAAACTTTCACTTTTCACAGATGACATGATACTTTACATGGAAAACCCAAAAGACCACCAAAAAATCTGCTAGAACTGATACATGAATTCAGCAAAGTCGCAGGATATAAAATCAATGTACAGAAATCAGTTGCATTTCTATACACCAATAATGAAGCAACAGAAAGAGATATCAAGGAACCAATCCCATTTACAATTACATCCAAACGATAGAATATCTAGGAATAAACCTAACCAAAGAGATATAAAGATCTATATGCTGAAAATTATAGAATGCTTATGAAAGAAATTGAAGAAGACACAAAGAAATGGAAAAACATTCCATGCTCATGGATTGGAAGAACGAGTATTGTTAAAGTGCCAATACTACCCAAATCACCCTAACATTCAATGCAATCCCTATGAAAATAACACCAGCATTCTTCACAGAGCTAGTACAAACATTTCTAAAACTTCTATGGAACCAAAAAAGACCCTCAAAATCCAAAGTAATGTTGAAAAAGAAAAGCAAATCACAGGCTTTAACCTGTATTACAAAGTTGTAATTTCAAGAAAGTATGGTATTGGCACAAAAACTGACACATAGATCAATGACTAGAAGAGAGAATCCAAAAATGGACCCACAAATATATCGCTGACTAATCTTTGACAAAGCAGGAAGGAATATCCAGTGGAAAAAAGTCTCTTCAGCAAATGGTTCTGTGAGAACTGGACAGCAACATGCAGAAGAATGAAACTGAACCACTTTCCTACACTATACACAAAAATAAATTCAAAATGGATGAAAGACCTAAATGTGAGACAGGAAACAATCAAAATTCTAGAGGAGAAAACAGGCAACGACCTTTTTAACCTCAGCTGCAGCGACTTCTTACTTGACATGTCTCTGGAGGCAAGAGAAACAAAAGCAAAAATGAACTATTGGGACATCACCAAGATAAAAACCTTCTGCACAGCCCAGGAAACAATCAACAAAACTAAAAGACAACCAACAGAATGGGAGAATATATTTGCGAATGACATATCAGAGAAAGGGTTAATATCCAAAATCTATAAAGAACCTACCAAACTCAACACCCAAAAAACAGTCAAGAGGATAAATGCGCAGAAGACCTCAATAGACACTTTTCCAAGGAAGGTATCCAGATGGAAAATAGACACATGAAAATGTGCTCAATATCACTTATCATCAGGGAAATACAAATCAAAACCACAATGAGATACTACCTCATACCAGTCAGAATGGCTAAAATTAACAACTCAGAAAACAAAAGATATTGGCAAGGATGTGGAGAAAGGGGAACCCTTTTGCACTGTTGGTGGGAATGCAAACTGATGCAGCCGCTCTGGAAAATAGTGTGGAGGATCTTGAGAAATTAAAAATAGAACTACCCTATGACCCAGCAATTGCACTACTAGGAATTTATCCTAAAGATTTCAAAATGCTGATTCGAAGGGGCACATGCACCCCAATGTTTATTGAAGTGCTATCAATAATAGGCCAAATTATGGAAAGAGCCCAAATGTCGAATGATTGATGAATGGATAAAGAAGATGTGGTGTATATATATATATATACAATGGAATATTACTCAGTGGTCAAAAAGAATGAAGTCTTGCCATTTGCAACAAAGTGGATGGGACTGATGGGTATTAAGCTAAGCAAAATAAGTCAGTCAGAGAAAAATAGATAACATATAATTTCACTCATATGTGGAATTTGAGAAACTCAACAGTTGAACATAAGGGAAGGGAATAAAAAATAAGAAAAATAGAGAGGAACCATAAGAGACTCTTTAATACAGAAAACAAACTGAGAGATGCTGGAGGAGGGAGATGGGTTAAATGGATGATGGACATTGAGGAGGGCACGTTTTGGAATGAGCACTGGGTGTCATATGTAAGAGATGAATCTCTGGGTTCTACTCCTCAAGCCAAGACTACACTGTATGTTAACTAACTTGAGTATAAATTAAAAGAGAAAAAAAATAATCTGGTGTTTTTTTTTTTTTTTTTTTTTGGCTTGTGTCTGTTTTTCTTGTTCATTGGTTTTATTTCTTCAATTCCACATATGAGTGAAATCATATGGTATTTTTCTTTTTCTGACTTATTTCACTTAGTATTTTATCTTCTAGATCCATCCATGGTGTTACAAAAGACAAGATTTTATTCTTATGGCTGAGTAATATCCCATTGTGTGTGTGTGTGTTTGTGCACGTGCGTGTGTGTATATCATATCTTCTTTATCAATTTATCTATTGATGGACACTTGGGTTGCTTCCATATATTGGCTATTGTAAATAACGCTGAGGTAAACACAGAGGTGCATACTTTTTTGAATTAGTGTTTTCCTTTTCTTTGGGTAAATACCCAGCAGTGGAATTTATGGCAATCCAATTTTTATTTTTTAATATTACTTTTAAATTTTTAAGGAACTTCCATACTGTCTTTCCAAAGTGGCTGCACCAGCTTACATTCCCACCAACACTGTATGAGGGTTCCTTTTTTTCACATCCTCGCCCACACTTATTATTTTTAGTGTTTTAGCCATTGGGCTATGCACTAATATGCAGTAATATCTCATCATGGTTTTGATTCTCGTTTCTCTTATGATTAGTTGCGTGGAGCATCTTTTCATATGGCTGTTGACTATCTGTATGTCTTCTTTGGAAAAATGTCTGTTCATGTCCTCTGCCCAGTGTCTAATTGGATTATTTTTTGTTTGGTGTTGTGTTGTAAAAGTTCTTTACACACTTTGGATGTTAACATTTCACCAGATATATCCTTTGCAAATATCTTCTCCTATAGGTTGCCTTTTTCTTTTGTTGATGGCTTCTTTTACTTCTTTTGTACAAAAGCTTTTTATTTTAGTATAATCCCAATAGCTTAATTTTGATTTAATTTCCCTTTCAAAGGAGACATATTTAGAAAAATGTTTCTACAACAAATGTCAATGAAATTATGGCCTATCTTTTCTTCTATGAGTTTTATGGTTTGATGTCTAGTTTAAAATTTTTTTAAGTTTATTTATTAATTTTGAGAGAGAGAGAGAGATGGAGAGGAAGAGAGAAAGGGAGAGAGAGAGGGAGAAAGAGAATCTCAAGCAGGCTCCATGCTGTCAGTGCAGATCCTGAAGTGGGGCTCAAACTCAGGAACTGTGAGATCATGATCTGAGCCAAAATCAAGAGTCGGACGCTTAACCGACTGAGCCACCCAGGTACCCCTCTTGTCTCACATTTAGTTCTTTGATCCATTTGGGGTTTATTTTCATGTATGGTGTAAGAAAGTAGCCCAGTTACAATTTTTTGCATGTAGCTGTTCAGTTTTCCTCACAGCATTTATTGAAGTCTTTTTCCCACTGTATATTCTTGCTTCTTATGTTATAGATGAATTGGCCATAAAAGGGTGGGTTTATTTCTGAGCTCTTTATTCTGTTCTATTCATCTATGTGTCTATTTTTATGTCAGTACTACACTGTTTTGATTACTACAGCTTTGTAATATATGTATATTATAGTGTTTAATTGGATTATTTTTGTATATATATATATGTATGTGTGTATATAATGTATATATGTATATGTATATATAAAGTAATCTCTATGCCCAATGTGAGGCTTGAACTTATGACCCTGAGATCAAGAGTCACATGCTCTATTGACTGAGCCAGCCAGGTGTCCCTTTAGTATATCTTGAAATCTCATAAGGATTGTGATACCTCAAGTTTGCTCTTTTTCTAGATTTGCTTTGGCTATGCAGGGTCTTTTGTGTTCCACAAATTTTAGGATTATTTATTCTATTTCTCTGAAAAATCCTATTGGTATTTTGATAGGAATTACATTAAATATGTAGATTGCTTTGGGTAATATGGACATTTTTAACAATTATAGTTCTCCCAGTTCATGAGCATGGAGTATCCTTCCATTTGTTTGTATCATCTTCAATTTATTTCATCATTGTTTTATAGTTTTTGGAGAAAGTTTCTTTCCCTTCCTTGGTTAAACATATGTCTAGGTATTTTATCATTTTTGACGCAATTGCAAATGGGATTGTTTCCTTAATTCCTCTTTCTGCTACTTTATAAATAGTGTATATAAATGCAACATATTTATGCATATTAATTTTGTATCATGACTTTACTGAATTCATTTTTCAGTTCTGGTAGTTTGTTGGCAGGTTTTTAAATATTTATTTCTGAAACAAAGTGGGTGTGGGAGGGGTGGAAAGAGAGGTGGACAGAGGATCTGAAGTGGGCTCTGCAGTAACAGCAGAGAGCCCGATGTGGGACTCAAACTCATGAACTGTGCTATCTTGACCTGAGCTGAAGTTGGACACTGAACTGAATGAGCCACCTGGGCACTCCTGTTGAGAGTTTTTATCATGAATTCATGTTATACTTTGTCAAATGCTTTCTCTGCATTATTGAAATGATCATATGGTTTTAATCTTTCCCTTGTTAATGTGATGTATCACATTGATTTATTTGCAAATATCGAACCACTTTGCATCCCTGGAATAAATCCCACTTGATTGTGATGAATGATTTTTTTTAAATGTATTATTGGATTTGGTTTGCTAATATTTTCTTGAGAACTTTTGCATCTGTGTTCATCAGAGATATTTGCCTACAATTCTCTTTTTAATAGTATCTTTATCTGGTTTTGTTATCAGAATAATGGTGGTCTCATAGAATTAATTTGGAAGCTTCCTTTCTCTTGTATGTTTTGGATTAGTTTGAGAAATATAGGTATTAACTATTCTTTAAATGTTAGGTAGAATTCACCTGTGAAGCCATCTGGTCCTGGACTTTTGTTTGTTGGGAGTTGTTTGATTACTGATTCAATTTCATTGTTAGTAATTGGTCAGTTCAAATTTCCTATTTCTTCCTGTTTCAGTTTTGGTAGGTTGTATGTTTCTAGGAAGTTATCCATTTCTTCTAAGTTGTCCAATTTGTTGGCATATAACTTTTCATAATATTCTCTTATACTCCTTTGTATTTCTGTGGTGTTGGTTGTTATTTATCTTCCAATTTTGTTTATTTGAGTCCTCTATCCCCCTCCTCCTCCTCCTCCTCCTCTTTCTTAAGTCTGGCTAAAGTTTCATTAATTGTTGATCTTTTCAAAGAACTAGCTCCTAGTTTCATTGATCTGTTCTGTTGTGTTCTTGGTCTATATTTTGTCTATTTCTGTTCTAATATTTATTATTTACTTCCTTCTTTGGGATTTGTCTTTTCTTCTTTTTCTAGCTTCTATAGGAGTTGAGATTTTTCCTGGTTCTTGATATTGGCCTGTATTTCTATAATCTTCCTTTTAGAACAGATTTTGCTGCATCACCAAGATTTAGGAACAAATAGGTTTTCATTTTCATTTGTCTCCATATATATTTTTTTATTTCCTCTTTGATTTTTTGGTTGACCCATTCCTTGTTTAGGAGCTTGTTATTTGATTCCATGTATTTGTGGTCTTTCAAAATTTTTTCTTCTGGTTCATTTCTAGTTTCATATTGGTGTGGTTGGAAAAGTTGCATGATATGATTTCAATCTTTTTGAATTTGTTGAGATTTGTTTTGTGGCCTAACTCTAATATGTGGTCTATTCTGGACAATGTTCCATGTGCACTTGAAAAGAATGTGTGTTCCATTCCTTTGAGATGAAATGTTCCCAATATATCTGTTAGATCTATCTACTACAATATGTTGTTCAAAATCACTGTTTCCTTGTTGATTTTCTGTTTGGATTGATTATCTACTGATGTAAATGGGGTGTTAAAGTCTCATACTATTGTATTACTATTGATTTCTTCCTTTATGACTGTTAATAGTTGGTTTATGTATTTTGGTACTTCCATGTTGGGTGCATAAAAATTTACAACTGTTATATCTTCTTGTTGTATTGTTCTCTTTATCATTAGGTAGTGGCCTTCTTTGCCTATTGTTTTAGTCTTTGATTTAAAGTCTATTTTGTCTAATGTAAGTATTGCTGCCCCAACTTTCTTCTCTTTCCATTTGCATGTTAGAGGTCTTTCTCTCCCTTCACTTTCAATCTTTATGTATCTTTAAGTCTGAAATAAGTCTCGTGTAGGCATCATATAGATGCATCTTGCTTTTTTAATCCATTCAGTCACCCTTTGTCTTTTGATTGGAGCATTTAGTCTATTTACATTCAAAGTAATTATTGACAAGTATGTACTTATTGCCATTTTGTTATTTGTTTGATGATTGTTTTTGTAGTTCTTCTCTGTTACACTCTTATCTTACTCTCTCTCTTCCCTTATGGTTTGATGGATTTCTTTAGTGATGTGCTTCATTTCCTTTCTCTTTATTTTTTGCATATTTATTACAAGTTTTTGATTTGTGGTTACCATTAGGTTTATATATAACATCGTATGCATATAGCAGTCTATAAAAGGATGATGGCCGTTTAAGTTTGAACCCAATATAAAAGCATGAAATTTTTAATTCCCCCAAGTTTTATGTATATGATGTCATATTTTTCATCTTTTTTATTTTTTTTGATTTTTAATATTTGTTTTTGAGAGAGAGACAGAGCATGAGTGGGGGAAGGATGGAGAAAGAGGGAGACACAGAATGTGAAGTCGGCTCTGGGCTCTGAGCTGTCAGCACGGAGCCTGACAAGGGGCTCAAATTCATAAACCATGAGATCATGACCTGAGCTAAAGTTGGACGCTTAACCAACTGAGACTTCCAGGTGCCCCTACATCATTTTATTTTGTAAATTCCTTAAATGGTTTTATAGATAGAATTGATTTTGCTGCTTTTGTGCTTTAACCTCGGTACTGGTTTTATAAAGGGTTAATTTACTGCTTTTATTATGTTTGTATGCACCTGTGAATTTTTTTCCTTTCCTAATTTACTTACTCCCAATTATGGCCTTTTCTTTCCACTCAAAGGACTCCTTTCAACCTGTCTTGCAAGGCTGGTTTAGTGGTGATGAATTCTTTTAGCTTTTGTCTGGGAAATTCTTTATCTCTCCTTCTATTCTGAACGATAGCCTTGCTGGATAGAATATGCTTATTTGCAGATGATTTTCATTTCAGCACTTAGAATATATCATGCTACTCCCTTCTGGCCTGAAAAGTTTCTGCTGAAAAATCAGTTGATAGTCTTATGATGTTTCCCTTATATGTGACTGCTTTCTTTTCTCTTGCTGTTTTTTAAAAGTATTTCTTTATCATTACTTTTTGCTATTTTACTTATTATGTGACATGGTTCGGACCCCCTGAGTTGATTTTGTTGGGGTTCTCTGTGTCTCCTGGATCTAGATGTCTGTTTCCTTCATGAAATAAGAGAAAATTTCAGCTATTTTTTCTTCAAATATATTTTCTCCTTTGATCTCTATTTTCCTTCTGGGACTCCTATTATGTGAATGTTATTATGCTTTATGTCACTGAGCTCCCTTAGTTTAGTCTCATTTTTTGGTATTCTTTTTTTCTTTTTGTTGTTCAGCTTGGTTTCTTTCCATTACTCTATCTTCCAGCTTGCCGATCTGTTCTTCTGCTTCCTCTAGACTACTATTTATTCCATCTAGTGTACTTTTTATTTAAGTTATTGAGTTCTTCATCTCCGATTGGTTCTTTTTAACATTTTCTATCTCTTTGTTGAAGGTCTCACTGAGATCCTCCACTCTTTTCTCAAGTCCAGTATCTTTATGACCATTACTTTAAATGCTTTATCAGGCCTACTGCTTATCTCCATTTCCTTAAGCTCTCTTGCCGTGATTTTGTCCTATTCTTTCACTTGAAGCATATTCCTCTGTCTCTTCATTTTGCGTAACTCTCTGTGATTGTTTCTAAATTTTAGGAAAGTCAGCTATGTATCCTGATCTTGAAAGTAGTGGCCTTCTGAAAAAAAGGTCCTTAGTATCCTATAGTGCAATGTCCCCTGTTCACTTGAACCTGTTGCTTCAGAGGTGTCTTATATGTGTGTTTCATGTGCCCTACTGCTGTGGCTGAGCCATGTTTGCCTTTAGTCCATTCAGCTACAAAGGTACTCTTTGCCTGTTATGGATAGGGTTTGGTCTCTGCTGTTAAGAGCAGCCAGTCTGGGACCACCTAGAGCTTATAGTTGGTCCAGACCATATGCCTGCCTTCAGCCTGTTTGCCAGAACTTCAGTTATATCAAACTGCAGTGGGGTCTCCCTGAGTTGTCCTAAGAGGATTCTGTTGGTGGGTAGGGTCTGCTGTCAGACCAGATGTCTGCCCCAAGGCTGTCTGTTGGGGGTGCAATGACCCTGAATTACAGGGCTCTCTCTTCCTGAGGTTTTTGGATCAAGTTTCTGTCTCCAGAACACTATTGTGGCTAGAGTGGAACTGGTGTGTGTAGTATCATCCCCTCTCCCCACAGCAAGAGTCACTTTTTCATGGTGCTTTGCCACTGTCAGGGCTGCTTGCAGAATGAGATTTAGCCAGAGCTACTTTGGAGGGTGACTTTGAATGGGGCAAATTGGATGGTGCGAGTCCACAGGAGAATTTTGGAGGTGGGACACGCAGTATTAGCAAACTAGATGGCAAGTGTTTGTGCTGGTCCCCACATGTGTCCAGTTATCCAGGCTGGAGAGTAGCGGAAAGAAATGGCACCTAAAACCTCTTTTGTTCTTGAGAACTCTCCTAAAGATCCCTACCCCTCCAGCACACATTCTGAGATTAGTAAATAAATGTCTCTCCCATATAACCCAGGACGTCCTCAAACTGCTACTTTTATGCTGTATATTGGCAGGGTTGTTTGTTATGCTATCTCTTTAAGGGTAGGGACTATTTCCTATCATCCTAGGACTCTCCCAAAGCTTGGTCTGCCTCTGATTTTTAAAGATCCCACTGATTGTAAACTAAAAGATAAGCCACACTGATTATAAAAACTCATGAAGTTAAGTTCCTCTGGTTTTCAAGCCAAAGGACTTGGACTCATCTGACCAGTTCAGGTCCCCTGTGTTTGGGGTGACTAGTGTGGGGTCTATTCTACTCCCTTCTCCATATTTGTGGTGTTCCTCTCATTTGTAGTTAGTTTCCCAGGTTATTTTGATTCTTGACCAGGACTCCATCCTTCCTCCCAGTTTTGATGTAATCTCCTCTCTGTGATTAACTTGGGAGAGTCTTTGGTTCATTTTCTGGGTTAGTTACATGGCTATAGCTATTATCTATGTATATTCTTAGGATCAAGTGAGCTGATGATGCTTCTATTCCACAATCTTCTGAGGTTCTTAACCTCAGTTGAATTTATTTCAGTGATTCATTAAAGCCAAGGAAGTTAGTCAGTTAATCCAGTATATGAAATTGTATTCACTTAATTATATATATATATAATATAGGAAACATAATATATATATATATATATGAAAAGTTTCCAAGTATCTCTCATATTTTTATCATGCTTTAATGGTTACTAAATAAGAGTGGACCTCATTTGTTTATTTTTTTGATATCTTAGTATTTTCTTCAATTATTCATTTGTTTATTTACTTGCCTCATCTTAAAAGAGTTATTATTTGTGCACAAGTAACAAATGAATTTGTGTATGGTGTAAGAAAGTTGTCCATTTTCATTCTTTTGCATGTGATTTTCCAGTTTCCCAACTACATTTGCTAAAGAGATGGTTGTTTTCCCTACAGTATATTTTTCCTCCTTTTTTGAAGGTTAATTGACCATATAATTGTGGATTTATTTATGTGGGTTTTTTGTTCTATGTGTCTTTTCTTATGTCACTACCATACTGTTTTAATTACTATCATTTTGTATTATGATACAAATGAACACATGAAATTGTGTTTTGTTTTTCTTTTTCAAGATTGCTTTGGCTGTTCAAAGTCTTTTGTGGCTCCATACAAATTTGAAAACTGCTTATTCTAGCTCTGGGAAGAATTCTGGTGTTATTTTGATATGGATTGCATTAAATGTGTATATCACTTTGGGTAGTATAGAGACATTTTAACAATATTTGTTCTTCCAGCCTGTGTGCATGGAAGGTCTTTGTATTTCTTGTGTTTTCTTGAATTTCTTTCATTAATGTTATATAGTTTTCAGAGTACAGTTCTTTAACCTTTTCGGTTAGGTTTATTCCTAAATATTTTATTGTTTTTGGTGCAATTGTAATGAGATTGTTTTCTTAATTTCACTTTCTACTGTTTCATTATTAGTATATAAGAATGAAATAGATTTTTGTATATTGATTTTATATCCTGTGAACTTTGCCAAATTCATTCATCAGTTCCAGAAGTATTTTGGTGGAGTATTTAAGTTTTCTATATATAGTGCCATATCACCTGCATATAGTGGCCATTTTACAGTTTTACTTCTTCCTTACCAATTCAGATAACTTTATTTGGATAACTTCCTTACCAATTTTGGCTATGGGTTTTTCATATAAGGCCTTTATTATGTTGAGATATGTTCCCTCTAGAGCCACTTTGCAGAGGGATTTTTTTTTTTTATCATGAATGGATGCTGCCATTTGTAAAATACTTTTTTTTTGCATCTATAGAAATGATCATATGGTTCTTATCCTTTCTGTTATCGATGTGAGATATTACATTGATTGTTTTGCAAATATTAAACCACCCTTGCATTCCAGTCAAAATCCCACTTGATTGTGGTGTATGATTTTTAAAAATATATTGTTGGATTCTGTTTGCCAGTATTTGTTGAGGATTTTTGCATCTATATTCATGAGAGATATCGGCCTATAGTTCTCTTTTTTTGTAGTGGTTTTATCAAGTTTTGGTATCAGGGTGATACTGGCCTCATAGAATTAATTTGAAAGTTTTCCTTCCTCTTGTATTTTTCAGAATAGTTAGAAAAGAATGAGGATTAACTCTTCTTTAAATGTCTGATAGAATTCACCAGTGAATTTGCCTGGTTCTAGACTTTTCTTTGTTGAGAGATTTTTAATTACTGATTTAATTTCATCGCTGGTAATCAGTCTGTTCAAATATTCTATTTCTTTTTCCTTAAGTTCTGGTAAGTTATATATTTCTAGGAATTTAACCATTTGTTCTAAGTTGTCCAATTTGTCAGCATATAGGTTTTCAATTTATATAAGAATACTGTCACAATTGTTTGTATTTCTGTGGTATTGGCTGTTATTTCTCCTCTTTCATTAGTTAATTTTGTTTATTTGGGGCCTCTCTCTCCTTCTCTCTTTTTTAAAGTTAGTCTTGCTAGAGGTTTACTAATTTTGTTGATCATATGAAAGAACCATCTCCTGGTTTCACCGTCCTGTTCTATTGTTGTTTTTTAGTTTTTGTGCCATTTATTTCTTCTCTAATCCTTATTATCTCCTTCCTTTTGCTGGTTTTAGGTGTTGTTTGTTCTTCTTTAGCTCCTTTAGGTGTATTTTTAGGTTGTTTATTTGAGATTTGTCTTGCTTCTTGAGGTAGATCTGGTTTGCTGTAAACTTCTCTCTTTGAACCACTTTTGCTGCATCCCAAAGATTTTGTGTAGTAGCATGTTATTAACCTCCATATATTTGTGTTCTCTCTAGATATTTTTGGGAATAAATAAACTCGAAATGGATTAAAAGCTTACATGTGAGCTGTGAAACTATAAAAATCCTTGAAGAGAGCATAAGAAGTCATCTCTATCATCAAACATCAGCCATAGAAACTTTTTTCTAGATATGTCTCCGGAGGCAAGAGAAATAAAAGAAAAATAAACTATTGGGAGTACACCAAAATAAAAAGCTTCTGTACAGCAAAGGAATCAATCAACAAAACTAAAAGGCAACCTACTGACTTGGAAAAGATATTTGAAAATGACATATCTGATAAAGGGTTAGTTTCCAAAATATACAAAGAACTGATACAACTCAATACCCCTAAAACAAATTACCCAATTAAAAAATGAGTCGAAGACATGAACAGACATTTCTCCAAAGAAGATATCCAGATTGCTTACAGGCACATGAAAAGATCCTCAACATCACTCATCATCAGCAAAATGCAAATTAAAACCACAATGAGCTATAACCTCACACTAGTTAGAATGGCTGAAATAAAAAACACAAGAAGCAACAAGTGTTAGCTAGGATCTGGGGAAAAAGGAACTCTTGTACAGTGGTGGTGGGAATGCAAACTGGTGTAGCCACTGTGGAAAACAGTAAGGAGGTTCCTGAATAATTAAAAATATAACTACCCTATGATCCAGGAATTGCACTACTGGGTATTTACCAAAAGAAATAAAAAAACAGAAATTCAATAAGGATACATGCGCCCTTATGTTTGTTACATCATTATTTACAAATAGTCAAACTATGGAAGCAGCCCAGGTATCCATCAATAGATGAATGGATAAAGAAATTGTGAGATATGTATGTGTATATACACATATACACCTACATACATACACACATGGAACATCATTCAGCTATGAAAAAAAAGAATAAAATCTTGCCATTTGCAACAACATAGATAGAACTAGAGAGTATAATGCTCAGTGAAATAATTCAGTCAGAGAAAGATAAATACCATATGATCTCACTCATATGTGGAATATAAGAAACAAAACAAGTGAACAAGGGGAAAAAGACAGAAAAACAGAAAGACAAACCAAAAACAGGCTCTTAACTATAGAAAACAAACTAATGGTTACAAGACGGGAGGTGCAGGGAGGGGGTGGAGGAAATACAGGATGGGGATTAAAGAGTATACTTATAATGAGGAAAAAAAATAAAATAAAATGAAAAAAAAAAAGGTATTATTTGACCACCATAGGCAAAGCACCATGTAAGGTACTCTGTTTACTTCATTTATTTAGCTACGAGTTTGATGTACTACTAGGAAGTAGAATATCATTGTGTTTAAGAATGGGGGTTCAGTCAAAGTTTATGGAATTGATCCCTAGTTTTACTACTAATAGTTGGGAAAGCTTGTATAACTACTTTTAACATCACTCTCTGAATTTGTAAAATGGGGTTTTTAATAGTATGCAGCTCCTAAGTTGTGTAAAAATTAAGTAAAACAATATATGCAAAGCATTCAGCATAGTGAACTCTCATAGTATAGATGATTTATCTTAAAGTATTACTTGCTGTGGTTATTACAGTTACTATCTTTGATTTCATTATTTTTATTTTATCTGGAACACCATGGTATAGTGAGAATGGTTATTGATCTGAATTTAAATGCCAGCTGGGGAAGCTGTCCAATATCTCTAAGACTAGATTTCCTACCCGTAAAGTATATACAATAATGCTAACTTCAATAGGACAATGAGAGGATTAAATATGACAGTAAAAATGTAAATGGTGAACACATACTAGGCACATCATAAATGTTCATTTCTTTCCTTCTCTCTTTTCACCATCAATTGTGAAACATGGATAGCTTTCCAAAAACAACACTCTCCTTTACTGGTTGTTTATTCTTCAGAGTATAGTACCAAGTACAGACAAGTATCTGATAGAACTTGTACTCATCCAAGAGATAAGTGTCTCTGAGCAGAGAGGAAACTCTGTAAGCACAACTCTTCCCTTGTTACAAGGGAAGTACACAGAAGCAGAGTAATATGACCCAAGATAAGCACTGGAGTTTTATATAAAATAACCTGTTTTGCCCATTTAGAGGCCAAGAGAGAAAGAGCAGAATTTTTAAAAATATCATTCGATGATCTCTGCCAGAAACCATGTAACTCTCCACCCCTTCACTTTCTTACTTTAACCAACTGAATTTCTTCCAATTTCCAACCAGCTGTCTGACATAGCCATTCCAGAATGGTACTCTCAGCGTCAAGTATCATGAATCCTTGGGACAAGTAAGTGAAACCAAAATGGATGGATGGATCTCAGAGTGCTTACATTCTAATCATGATTTTCACAGAACAATTATGCCCACAAATATTTCCTGGGTGACTAATGTGGCAGGTACTGTCCTGGCTATTGGACACAAAATTTATATCCAGTGAGTATTTAGACAAGGGGGTGGTGATGGTAAAGGAAATGAAGTGAAGAAACAATTAGAAGTGCGTATTATATCAAGCTTGAAGATGACTTGTACTTGGAGATATGAAGGAGAAGAGATTCTAGGGTAATTTTTGGATTTCTGGCTTGGTGACAGGGTAGGTAATGATATGATTTACCAATATAAGGAGAACAAAAAGAATGGATGCTTGAGTTTTGTTTTCTTTTTCTTCCTTTGGAGGAGGTAGAAATGGAGAGATAATATATTTGTTTTGGTATAGCCAAATTCTGAAATTAAAGGGAAAAGGTTGGCACTGTTAATTGCAGATCTATACCATATATACAGAAGATAGAGCAATGGGAAAAGTAATAGAGGAGAGTAGCCAGGAGGCTTTGTCTTCCACTTCTTTCTTGACTTCCATTGCAATAGATGGTAGGAATGCTGAAACACAGAGTAATGTTCAAACATTTCTCCCTGCCCATAATACTTCATTCTCATTAATGCACCCTAAATGCTTGCCAAGAATGAACTGGTCTTTTTGAGCAACTCTCTTAGCCTAACTCTGTGCACTGTTTCTCTCCTATATTCTTGAGTTAATAAGTGGGAGTATACATTTCAATATTATATACCATGTGCTTGACAAGAAAATACTTTAAGGCCTAAGTTCATCATCTTCTGATAAAGGAAGATCTTCCCTCAACATTTCTGAAAATTCTTCTTTATCACGTGCAAAATCCCAACAGTGGTGGATCAGTGGACTAATCCAGCAGAAAGTGAAACTGAGGAGGAAGTAGGTCAAAAGTTTAGTACTATTCCTTTTGGGTAGATGGATTAGGAGTGATTTTTCCGAGGGATTTTTCCCCCTACTTTTCTATTTTTTAAAAATAGTCATAATAAATATTCATTGCTTTAATAATCAGAGAAAAAAAATTTAATGAAGTCAGCCTGGCAAAAGCTTCCAGATGAGCTGAAGGCTCTGGCATAGTCAATTGAAAGGGGGTTTCATGAAAATCACAGTGGGATACACTCAGCTCCGAATTACTGGTTGGATGAAGAAGACAAAAGCAGGGAACATCATCAACGAGCAAGTGCTCTCAAGGTCCTGTTTTTGGCTTATGAAAAATGGTCTAGACCTCCCAGAAGAGCTTGTAACAAACATAACCTTCAAAACAGGAATTATTCATCTAATGATTTTTGCAGGCAGCGAAAACAAGCCTGTCCTCTGCAGAAGTAATTTTCAGAAGGCAAGTTAAATTTATGACATGATGTCAGTCTCAGAGGCCACGAATTTTGAGTCTATCTAGAGGAGACAACGTAAGGGCTACTTCACATCCAGAAGAAACTCAATGTCCCTCGCAGTGGAAAGAGCTTTTTATTTTTGTTTTCAAGCAGTCACATTACATTATGGAAGTGAAATGGCTTGATAATAGTTCTTTGGACTCAGCTGTTGTGCATTACCAATAGTGCAAAGCAAAAGCAAAAAAGAATGGCAATTTCTATGGGTTTTCTCAGAATTATTAGAAAAAAAAAGGTCATCACCCATTTGTTCAAGCTTTCTTTTTTTTTGAGACACAGTACAACATCAGTTTTCAAGTTAAAATGAACTGTGACACTTCAATAAAAAGAAAGCTGTGGAAACCAAATACTGAACTTATAGTACACAACAGAGTTAGCGGCCTCTACATGGAAGAGAAATAATAAATTCCTTTGCCTATATTTGCCAAAAAAAAAAAAAAGAAAGAAAGAAAATCAAAACCATCAGGTACTTACACACCATGTCTAGAGTTTAATACAATATTTACGCATAGTAATAGAATAAGTAAAAACACAATTTGGGTGCCACTGAGGATCGTGTAAAACAGTACATTTCTACCCTCTCATCAGATGGCCTAACCCACCAGCATTTGCTATCAATAAACCAGAATGTGACTTCGTTCTGACAACGAACAAGCTCCGAGGAGGTGTCCTCGGTTCCTAAGAAGGTTTTATTCAAATATCAGATATGGTTACTGAAAACTTCCTATTATAAAGAAAAGTACGTTCAGTTTTTCTCTATGAAGGGATCTGTCGTAAATGCTAGAAGATGTCTTAATCCTTTTCATTTAATAAGAACAAATTATAATAAAGGAAGCATTCCTTTTCTCAGATACGTTTCTTCATGCTTCTTAAACTGCATTAAGGGAACAGTATGGCACTGTCCACAGAAATCTCTGTGGACAAACTGTGTCCAGTCTTACATTTTTAGCTTTCCTTGTTTGTTTAGCCACACATTTATCCAGAGGCCTATATGTTACTCTGTTCTCTTTCAAGATGTACTTACAAGCTTATTTGGAATTACTTCAAGCCCTGATAAGGGCAGTTAAAGTTAAGTGAAAAGGTTTGGAGAAAAGCTTAAAGAATAAATCATGAAAGAAAATTAGAAGCTATTTTTAGAAAGAGATTACTTGACAAAGTTGAACAGAGATATCTTGTCAGCGGTGAAATTTCACCACATTGTGAATTGCGTGATTTAATGGTTAAAATGGTAAATTTTATGGTAAGTGGATTTTACCACACACACACACACACACACACAAAATGCCCACGTAAAAGAAAAAAAGTCCTTTACCACAGACTTACAGCATCTCAGAATTATAAATAACCTTAAATATTGCCTAGACAAATATTTTTAAGCTGTTGGCAGTAACTATTTTGTGGGTCATGAATCAATTTACATAAGGCTAGCATTTTTAAATAAAATAATCAAATAGAAGAGAGAACATCTAAGTGTGTTATGTATAGTAAGGGCAAATATAGTTTAATAAAACCATGCATCAATTGTGTGTGTGTACATGTGTCTAGGTACTGAGTTTTGATGTAAAATATACTTCTCACCATATGTTATAGTTTAAAAAGTTAAAGTCATCTAGTCTGGCCCAACTTTTCATCCCATGTAAGTACCCCTTTCACGAAATTCCTGACCCCTAATTAAAGGGGCAAAGATAGAAGATTCTACATTTAATAGTAATAAACACACAAATGATAGTAGAATTAACAAATAAAATCAGATATAGACAAATATCAGATTATAGGTATGTTCGATTTTGAAACAACTCAAACATGAAACTGGAGAACTAATGTCTACTAGTAAATAGTCTTTGTGATATTTATAAAATGTCATTTATAAAAATGACTCAGGATATAACCCTGAAAACTGCAAGATGATTTATTTCCATGCCACGGAACACAAGAGGATAGAAATGAAGGCATGAGCTTTTTGAACATTTAAGCAAGAAAATCTTACAGGGAAAAGGCAATTTGAATTCTGCAGAAACCATTTCCAACTAATCTGTAAGTATGTGACATATATTCTGGCATTTTCTAAGAAAGTAAAAAGGTAGTAGGACAATATAAAGACACTAGAAGGGATTTATCTAGATTTATGTGAGATCCTGCCAGAGACTATAAGAAAATATTTTTGTCTCTGTAGAAGTAGAAAACAAATAATTTGTCTAGCGAAATAGCTAAAAGGAAAACAAAAAATAAAATAAAATAAAATAGGTACTTCTTTGCATAGAGGATTATAGAGAATTTCTTCTAATAATCTTAGGTAAAATTTAAAAAAATAATAATAATAAATAAGGTAGAAGAAGAAAGAAAAGTCACTAGTAATTTCCATATTTAAAGATGGTACTTAGGTCTTTCAGATAAAGAAACAGCCATTAAGGAGCTCATGCGCATCATGCAGCCACAGATGACACTGAAAGTGGGCAAGATAAGGTAACACAATTGGGGAAAAAATGGTTAAATTCTACTTAAAATGATGATAGGACCTAAGTTTCTATCTACATTACCTGTGAAAAATACAGTAAATCATTTCATTTGTTTCCCTGAAAAAATCTACAGCAAAGGTCTTGTTGAGAAAATAATTCACAAATGGTTGGAAATAATAAGTTCAAATACTGTAGACCAAACAAAAAGCATTCTACCCACATGCAAAGTTCTAGTGAATATATATTCAGACTACTGTCATTCTGGCCACAGGAATCTAAGGCACACGTAATGGAATTTGAGAAAATCTAAGCAGTTGAACTTAAACTAATTAAAATTTGATACAATTTTTTTTTCTTTTTAACATTTATTTATTTTTGAAAGACAGGGAGAGACAGAGCATGAGCAGGGGAGGGGCAGAGAGAGAGAATCTGAAGCAGGCTCCAGGCTCTGAGCTGTCAGCACAGAGCCGGATGCGGGGCTGGAACCCACGGACTGTGAGATCATGACCTGAGCCGAAGCCGGATGCTCAACCAACTGAGCCACTCAGGCGCCCCAAATTTGATACAATTTTAAATACAGATTTAAAAAAACAGATCAAGTATAGTAAGTATGATCTTCATCTCCTGTACCATCAAATATTGAGTGTCCTGATAGAGTAAGCCTCTCCATTGACAGTCAAAGTTACCTTAACTCAAATTCCTAGTGGTTTGTCGTAGTCAACTAGGGCATTTCAGTCAGCAATAAGACTGTTGTTCTCCAAAATTCACCTCTTTATGTATAAGATGTATTAACACATATGGCTCTTTTCCCTAACCTTCTGAGACAAATCAGGTTTAATATGCACTCCTGGCAGAGAAAATAGGGACCTTATTCCCAGTCTAAGTCACTCATCAGTGCCTGCCAGATGCTTTTCTGGCAGATAAGACAAAAGAGAAAATGCAACACATTCTAAAATGACATTTACTTTACACCTAGTGGGATACCAATAAGAACTTCCTGATAATCTTGACTTAAAGTTTTCTGCTTGCATAAATGCTGAAAATAAATATCTAAAACCAAAGGCACTTAGGCAAAATTACCTCTTCTCAAATATTAAAAATACTTTCTAGGGCAACACTCATAAACATTTCAACAACTTTTCACAGACAAGGGAGACTTTACCATGGGTAAGAAGCTTTTCAGTAAAGATGTTTCAACAAACCGTACTTGAAAACAGTTGTGAAGTTACCACTTTATTTGCTTAGAAAATAAATTTGGGGGAAAAAAATCAGTCACTTTCTGAAAACTAAACTGATAAAAATCATTTAAATGACAAAATTGGCTACCTAAAGAAGTAAACAAAATGACTATAAATGAGTGAGAATCTAGAACACTCAAAATTCCAATTTCAGTAATTTATTGATGCAAAACCAAAATGTGATTATAACTGGAAAAGGTGAAAGTTAAACCATTACCACCCTCCTAAAGAATATGTGCAATCTATACTCTTGATTTTTATGAGAGTTATTTTATAAGAGAATGATAACTAGTATTGAGTCTATTTAAAGGAAAAATAAAAGTACACCAAGGTATGTCAAATGTTTTTCCAGTAAAATCTAACGGGAAGGATATTGGCAATAGCTATGACATAAATAGGTCTAGGGCTTAATCTCCAGCTGTAAATAAACTATAAAACTGAATAAAACACAAAAACAACAGCAACAACAAAAAACCCTTATCCTCAGACAATAGAGGACAGCATAGGACTGAGATCCCTAAAAGTAAAGAAACAAGGTAAATCCTAAAATCATCTCAAGCTTTGTCTGGAAACATATTCTAGCATAATATGTGGAAAAAAAAAAAAGCAGAGCACAGAGGTTTCACTAAATTGATGAAGCAGAGGTTGCAGTTTAGGGAGAGAGGTAGAGGCCGCTAGAAGTTGCAGAAAAGATTCCAGAGAAAAAGGAAGAACACAGAAAACGAACTCTATAAATCTGCATGGGGTTCCACTGAGGCTTTGCTAAGTACTAATTTTTGCATACCTGGAGTGAAAGTCCACAAAGAACCAAAGAGAAGTTGTATGACTCCCAGAGCTCATAAAAGGCAGGGATGTATCTAAGCTACAATCTACCAGAGGGGAGATTCTGTTTTGATCACCTAAGGAAATTAGTAGATACTCAAAAAGGATCAAACATTAGCAGTGCAGCTAAGCTATCCCTACATTAAAGCCTAAGGCCTGTTTAACACAATTTAAAAATAAATATTGAAATAATCAAGTTAATTTGCATGTAGCTTAAGTGCTTGCCAGAACAAAGCCCGAGACTTTTTTTTTTTTTTTTTTTGAGAGAGAGAGAGAGAAAGAGAGACAGAGTGAAAGCTCAAGTGAGTGATGGACAGAGAGAGAAGGAGAGACAGAATCCCATGAGGAACAGAGGGAGAAAGAGACGGGGAGAGAGAGTGCAGAGTCCGAAGCAGGGCTCAAGCTCACCCAAAGCAGGGCTCAAGCTCACATGAATTGGGACTCGAACTCATGAACTGTGAGATCATGACCTGAGCTTAAGTCAGATGCTTAACTGACTGAGTCACCCGGGCTCCTCCCCAATATTCTTTAAAGGAAAACAAGAAGATCTGGACAATATAGCAATATTAATAATGTCTAGAGTCCAATAAAAATATCCCAAATATGTTAAGAAGCAGGCAAATTTTCTCATAAACCAGGAGAAAATTTAGTCAATAAAAACAGACTCAGATATTATAGAATTAGCAGAACTTTCTAAATTTAAATTCAAATTAGTTAACATATAGTTTAGTAGTTGGTTTCAGGAGTAGAATTTAGTGATTCAATACTTAAATGTAATACATAGTGCTCAACCCAACAAGGCCCTCCAGAATGCCCACCACCCATTTAGCCCATTCCGCCATGCACCTCCCCTCCAGCAACCCTCAGTTTGTTTTCTGTATTTAAGAGTTGCTTATGGTTTGCCTCTCTCTCTGTGTTTATCCTATTTTATTTTTCCTTTCCTTCCCCAATGTTTTGTTTCTTAAATTCCACATATGAGTGAAATCATATGATATTTGTCTTTCTCTGACTGACTGATTTCACTTAACATAATACACCCTAGTTCCATCCACATTGTTGCAAATGGCAAGATTTCATTTTTTTGACTGCTGAGTAATATTCCATTGTATACCACATCTTCATTATCCATTCATCAATCAGTGGACATTTGGGCTCTTTCCATACTTGGGCTATTGTTGATAGTGCTGCTATAAACATTGGAGTGCACGTGTCCCTTCAAATCTGCATTTTTGTGTCCTTTGGATAAATACCTAGTACTGCAATTGCTGGGTCATAGGGTGGTTCTATATTTAACTTTTGGAGGAAGCTCCAAACTGTTTTCCAGAGTGGCTGCACCAGTTTGTATTCCCACCAACAGTGCATCCTCTCCAACACATGTTGTTTCTTGAGTTGTTAATTTTAGCCATTCTGAGAGGTGTGAGGTGGTATCTCATCATGGTTTTGATTTTATTTCCCTGATGATAAGTGATGTTGAGCATTGTTTCACGTGTCTGATAGCCATTTGGATGTCTTCTTTGGAAAAGTGTCTGTGTCTTTTGCCCATTTCTTCACTGGATTATTTGTTTTTTGGGGTGTTAATTTGATAAGTTCTTTATACATTTTGGATTCTAACCCTTTATCTGTCATTTGCAAATATCTTCTCCCATTCAGTCTGGTTGCCTTTTACTTTTGTTGATTTTTACTTTTGTTATGCAGAAGATTTTTATCTTGATTAGGTATCAATAGTTCATTATTATTTTTGTTTTCCTTGCCTCTGGAGACATGTCTAGTAAGAAATTGCTGCAGCCAAGGTCAAAGGAGTTGCTGCTTGTTTTCTCCTCTAGGATTTTGACGGTTTCCTCTCACATTCATCCATTGTGAATTTATTTTTCTGTATGGTGTAAGGGAGTGGCCCAGTTTCATTTTCTGCATGTTGCAGCCCAGTTTTCTCAACACCATTTGTTGAATAGCCTGTCTTTGTTCTATTGAATACTCTTCCCTGCTTTGTCAAAGATTAGTTGGCCATACATTTGTGGGTCCATTTCTGGGTTCTTTCTTCTGTTCCACTGATCTGTGTGTCTGTTTTGTGCCAGTACCATACTGTATTGATAATTAATAGATGCAGAAAGAGCATTTGACAAAATACATCATTATTTCTTGATAAAAACCCTCAAGAAAGTAGGGACAGAGGGAACCCTACTTCAAGATCATTAAGGCCACAAATGAAAGACCTACATCTCATATCCTCCTCAATGGGGAAGAACTGAGGTCCTTCACTCTAAGAACAGGAACATGACAAGGATGTCCACTCTCACTACTGTTGTTCAACCTAGTACTGGAAGTTCTAACCTCAGCAATCAGACAACAGAAAGAATTTTTATGCATACAAACTGGCAAGGAAGAAGTCAAACTTTCACTCTTCAAAGTTGACATTATACTCTATGTGGAAAACCCAAAAGATTCCACCAAAAAAATTTCTAGAACTGATACATGAATTCAGCAAAGTCACAGGATATAAAAATCAAGATACAGAAATCTGTTGCATTTCTATACATCAATAATGAAGCAACAGAAAGAGAAATCATGGAATTAATCCCATTTACAGTTGCACCAAAACCTATAAAATACCTAGGAATAAACCTAACCAAAGAGAAGAAAGATCTGTATGCTGGAAACTACAGAATGTTTATGAAAGAAAGAAGAAGACACAAAGAAATAGAAAAACATTCTATGTTCATGGATTGGAAGAACAAATATTGTTAAAATGCTAATACTACCTGAAGCAATCTACACATTTAATACAATCTCTATCAGAATAACACCAACATTCTTCATAGAGCTAGATCAAACAATCCAAAAAATTGTATGGAACCAGAAAAGATGACAAATAGCAAAGTAATGTTGAAAAATAAAACCAAAGGTGGAAGCATCACAATTCTAGACTTCAAGCTGTATTACAAAATTAGGAGAACTCTAAAAAAATGTTGTCATAAATATGTTCTGTATGTTCAGGGATCTAAAGGAAAACATAAAATACTGATGAAAGAAACAAAAGACATAAAAACAAATAAAATGAAAATTCTAGAGATGAAAAGTACAATCTGCAATAACAATTTTGTTGAATGAGTTTAAAAGCAGATCAGCGGTGCCGGGTGGCTCAGTTGGTTAAGCATCCAACTTTTGATTTCAGCTCAGGTCATGATCCCAGGGTTGTGGACTGAGCCTTGTACTGGGCTCCTTGCTGGGCATGGAGCTTCTTTAAGATTCTCTCTCTCCCTCTCCCTCTGCCCCTCACCTTCTCACAATCTCATCTGAAAACAAAACAAAACAAGAAAAAATGGATCTGACACTTCAGAAGAAAAGTTCAATGAACTTAAAATTGTGGCAACAAAAAACAGTAAAGAATCAAAACAGAAGCAGAGGGGTACCTGAGTGGCTCAGTTGGTTGAGGGTCCGACCCTCGGTTTCAGTTTAGGTCATGATCTCGCATTTTGTAAGTTTGAGCCCCACATTAGGCTCTAAGTTGATAGTACAGAGCCTGCTTAGGTTTCTCTCTTCCTGTCCTCTGCCCCTTCCCTGCTTACGCTGTCTCTGTCTCTCTCAAAATAAGTAAATAAACTTAAAAAAATTTAAAAAAATAAGGAAACACAAAAATAAAAAAAAGAGAGAAGAAAAGATAGGCTGAACAGTCACAGTGACTTGTTGAAAAAAGAAATATGTATGGCCATTTTTCTTAATTTGATGAAAACTATAAACTTAGAGGTTTAGGACACTCAGTAACCCCCAAAATGGATTAGCATAAAACACATCCAAAAAAGATACATCAAAATCAAATTATTAGAAATAGATATAAAGACAAAAAATCTTAGACGTAGCTAGAGAAAAAAGAGAGATTATATACAAATAGAAGAATGATCAAAGAATTTTTGTCAGCAACTTTTCAGGCTATAAAACAGTGGAACTACCATCTTTAAACGAATGCAGTTAGAAAGGAAAATGTAGGGGTGCTTGCATGGCTTGGCCAGTTAAGCATCTGACTCTTGATTTTGGCTCATGGTTTGTGAGATCAAGCCCCACATTGAGCCCTGAGCTGACAACATGGAGCCTGCTTGGGATTCTCTCTCTCTCTCTCTCTTCTCTGCCACTCCGCTGCTTCTGCACACTCTTTTTCAAAATAAATAAAATAAAAACTTTAAAAAAAGAAAGGAAAAAGTAAAGCGGTCTTTATTCTCAAACAACATGATTAAGTATTTAGAAAATCCTAATGTACAAACCACTATTAGAACTAATGCATGAGCTTAGAAATATTGCAGGATATATGGTCAATATGTAAAAATTAATTGTAGTTCTTCATTACCAAGAAAAATTAAAAATAGTTTTATAAATTCAATTTTCTTTCAAAAAATAAATATAATGAATTTAATAAAATAGGTGCAAGACCTATAAACTGAAAAGTACCTAGTATTGATAACAGAGTTTAAAGATCTAAAATAATATATTCATGGATTTAAAGATCTATTATTGCTAAGATGGAAAATCATCTCTAACTGATCTCTAGATTCAGTGTAATTCCATTTGAATCTTATCACATGTTTCAGAGAAACTGGTACATTGATTCTAAAATATAAATGGAAATCTAACTCTGAAATAAAATCACAGGACTTCCACTACCAATTTTCAAAACTTACTGTGAGACCACAGTAATAAAGACAATGTGGTATTAATAGAGATATCAGTGAAACAGAGTCCAGAAGAGACACATCCTTATGAGGTCAATTGATTTTTTTTTTTTTTACAAACGTTAGCAAGGTAATTCAATGGCACAAAGAATATATTTACAACAAATAATGCTAGAGCAATAGGATATCAATGTGTAAAAAATAGACCACAGACTTTCTCTCATACCATAGGCAAAAGTAACTTGAAACATATCATAGATCTAAAAATGAAATTTATTTTTTTAATATTTTTTGAATGTTTATTTATTTTTGAAAGAGAGAGAGAGAGCATGAACAGGGGAGGAGCAGAGAGAAAGAGAGACACAAAATCCAAGGTGGGCTCCAGGCTCTGAGCTGTCAGCACAGAGCCCAACATGGGGTTTGAACTCATAAACCCTGAGATCATGACCTGAGCCGAAGTTGGATGCTTAACTGTCTGAGCCACCCAGTCCCCCCTAAAAATGAAATTTAAAACTACAAAGCTTTTAGAAGAAAATACAGGGGAAAATCTTCAGAGCAGCAAAGTTTCCAGATATATGACAATGTAAAGCACCAAAGAGTAAAAAATGATTGCAGTTACTATAATTTAAAAACTCTGCTCTTTCAAAGAAACCATTAAAAAAATAAAAGTGAAGTCATGAAGTAGGACAAAATATTTGTGATGCATATATCTGACAAAGGATTTCTCTCCAGAATATATAAACAACTTATATATTATATAAAGCACATATAAGAAATAAAGCACATATATATATATTATATTATATAAAGCACAATAAGAAATTAAGGAACAAATTTAAAATGAGCAAAAGAGTTGAACAAAAACTTCACAAATGAAGATATTTAAATGACAAGCAGGTACGTGAAGAGATGCCATTATCACTACTTATTAGGAAAATGTCAATTAAAAACTACAATTAGACTAAAATTTGGAAGATTGATAATAGCAAGTGTTGATGAGAAATGTGGAGCAACTGGAACTGTCTTAAATTGCTGTTGGCATTGTAAAATGTCACAAATTCTTTTGAGAATAATTTTGCAGTGTCTTCAAAGAGTAAAGCATACACTTACCAGTCTACCAATTAGAACTTTAAAAATTTACCCAAGAGCAATGTAAACATAAAACAACACAAAGATATTGTACATGAATTCTTAGAGCAGCTTGGTTCATAACATGCAAAATCTAGCAATAATGTAAGTGCATACCAAGAGATGAATGAATTAAGAGTGTAGTACATTCCATACAATGGAATACTACCCAGCAATGAGAAGGAACAATTTACTAATATACACAACATGAATGACTCAAAATCATTATGCTAGGTGAAAGTAGCCAAACCCAAAAGAGTATATAACCTTATCATTCCATTTATATAAATTTTAGAAAATGCAATTCTAATTTATAGTGACAGGAAGTATATCAATGGTTGTCTAGGCCAGAGGCTGGCAGGAACAGTAACTAGGGTAGGGGCCCAAGGGAATTTTTGAGGAGCGTGGATATTTTCTATATCTTGATCGTGGTGGTGGGTACAGAGATGTGTATATATATATATATATGTCAAACTAATCAAACTGTACACTTAAAAAGGGTGTATTTTATTATACATAAATTCTACCCCAAAACAACTGATTTAAAATGTATTTTTAAAATGTAAACTCTATTTTCAACATGGGGCTTGAACTCACAACCTTGGGATAAAGAGTTGCATGTTCTACCAACTGACCCAGCCAGGTGCCCTTGATTTAGGATACATTTAAAGAGGTCAGATCTGTATACCTAATAAATGATTATTTAAAATCTCTGAAAAATAGGAGGAAGTTAAATACTTAAGCAAGTGCTGCCATATCTATGATCCCTATTCTTATACATTCAGTGAATTAGAAGGCAATATAGTAAATTTTATACTGTAGCTGTGCTAATTGAAAGTTTCTCTATAACCCAAAACCCCTTTTTCAATATTGTGGTGTGTTGCGCTCATTTTTATAGAGAGGGATTATTAATATTGTGTTATGAAAATTCAGGCATAGATAATTGGGTTCGATCCACTCAGAAAGTAAATGTAAACTGAAATAAAGATATAATGTAGTTGGGGCGCCTGGGTGGCTCAGTCGGTTAAGTGGCCGATTTCAGCTCAGGTCATGATCTCACGGTCTGTGAGTTCGAGCCCCACGTCTGGCTCTGTGCTGATGGCTCATGAGAGCCTGGAGCCTGCTTCGGATTCCGTATCTCCCTCTCTCTCTGCCCTTCCCCTGCTCATGCTCTGTCTCTATGTCTCTCAAAATAAATAAATGTTAAAAGAAAATTTAAAAAAAAAGATATAATGTAGTTATGTAATCAAATATTATATTTATATAGGTAACTGTGTGTGTGTTTGTATTTTTTTCTATTTATAAGAGCTCACAAATTGCATCCCAAATAGACTGAAATTCTGCGATTTACTGATCCTGTAATGAATATGGAAATGGTCAAATAGTTTTATGAAAAGATGAATTGCGAACTGATATTATTTTGTTTAGGGGATGAAGACCAATTATATATTTCTTATTATAAATCACAATGTCACACTGAACTACTCACTTGAAATACCTGTGAGTTCTCAAAGACAGCAAACTATAAAATTTTACATCTAAACATTCAAAATCCCCACCATTTCCCCGCGTAGAGCACATCATATCTTTGTATAACCCATTGGCTTTATTTTCTTTTAATTTTTTTCTTAGTAAATGCATAGTTATGTATTGCATTCATGCTATCAAAAAGAGGCAAAAAGATATCATAGAGAAGTGGTTTTTCAAGCTGTTGTGGATTGTCAAGCGCAACAGCCAAGAAGGAATTCTTGAGACTTTGCATGGTACAACTTAGTAAGTTCACTTAAGCGGCACCAGGACAGGACCTGTGGGCAGAAAGGGCTGCGCTTTTCCTATATGAAGCTTGTGGTTATATGCTTAGTACTCAAGGGAGAGGGGCTGTGCAGGGACTATTAGATGATAAATGTTTTTTTTTTCTTCTTCAAATTTCTACTCATAAAACTACTTTCACAAGATTTCTCTGGTGCTTACTCATTCAGCTTGATGTTAACTACCAGAGAGTTGTAGAGGCAGTTATGAGACCTTTAAGAAAGTAGTAATCAGCACGTATTTGATCCTTATTGGAACTATGCAGGCTGTAGGTCATCCTTCCGGCTAAAGGTGAATATTTTTCTGTTTCTCCATCTCATCAAAACTGCTGAATTAATTCATTATCCTTAATTCAGATCTGCAGTTTAGAGGCAGAATCAGGTAAGTGTAAAGGTTCTAAAAGAGGCTTTTTGACTACCAAGCTTCAAGTTTTATTGATTTTATCATTAATTCTTTTATTTTACATTTACTGAGAATGTACAGTGTGGCAGTTACCATGCACAGATACCAGAGGGCCCTTTGGAGAACACATTTAAAGGGAATGGATTCTGCCCTTGCTCTTTGGACTTATATCTCCAAATATTTTAATACTGGCCATAAACTAGTTGAAAAGGTTATAGTAATTCAAGCATATTCTCTTTCATCTGTGATTCCATTCAAACTCAATATATGTATGTAGCCATTTGAGAAAAATTAAAGTGAATCATGAAAATGACTTACCCTATAATAAATCAGAAGCAGAAATATTTACTGTATTTTAAATTGTCTTCTTGAAGCTGCCTCTGCCCCTCTGGCCAACCTAGTAGTCTTTAAACTTTAGCAAACACCTTTAGCCCACATGATTGATTAACTAAGATTTCTTTGCATACTTATATAGAGATGATGCGTTCTTTCCTAGGAAGAACAGAGAGTACTTCTGCACATCGCAAAAGAGAAACCAGACCCCCTTGTACAACCTCTGAGCACTGTGATAACATCTGTAGCTGGCACCATTGAGTCTGCAAATAATCAAGAAATGTTACAGACTACGGTACTCTCTTTACTGATTAACAGTTTTAAACCCCTTTCAAAATCCCTGGGCCAGGCAGAAACCTCAGAGTTGGACTTTGGACAAGAGTCCTCCTTCTCCCCAGGTGACAGGCCTCCGGAATAAAGCTCATATTTCTTTCCAATTAAACTTCATCTCTTGAGTATTGGCTTTTTGAACGATGGGCAGCTGAGGTGGGTTTCAGAAACATTCTGATGCAACTCATCCATGAATATGGGGCTCTTGTTTATAGATTTTATTAAACATTTAGTTTACCTGACTACTCCATAAATATTAGTGTTACAGCATGTGGTTTTCTATCCATCATGAATGGGAATATATTAGATGAATTTGACTTTTGCTTCCTTTTTGCATATCACCTCACAGTTTTGTCTTAGCCACCTCTGAGTGACATGCTTTTAATCAAAAATGAAATAATGGGGTGCCTGGGTGGCTCGGTCAGTTAAGTGTGTGACTCTTGATTTCGGTTCAGGTCATGATCTCCGGGCTTCTGGGTTCAAGCCCGGATCTGGCTCTTCACTGGCAGCATGGAGCCTGCCTTGGATTCTCTCTCTCCCTCCCCTGCTGATTCTCTCTCTCTCTTAAAATAAATAAACACTTTTTAAAACATAAATTAATTTAAAAATAAGCAAAACAATACAAGATAATAATAATAAAATAAAATAATAAAAAAGAAGCAATAACAAACCAACAGCCTACTTTAGCAGCCAAGGAAAACATCTGTACTAAAGACCAAAAAATTAGTCTCCATCACATTAAAAAGTTCACTAAAATCAAATTCAGACATTAATAATTGATCAGGATGTCTCAGAACAACATCACCTATGGCTGTCAAAAATCACTCTATAAAAAAAATAGCAGAAATTGTGGTTGTATTGATAAGGGATAGGGACGAGTTTTCAAGGTATTTTGGCAAACCAAAGATATGAAAGGATTAAAAAACTAAAACTGAAAAACCCAAACAAACACTAAGTCAAAACACCAATTGATTTTTTTTTTTATTTTGCAAGGAACTTGGACCAATTGTTTTTTTCTTTTAAAATGAGAAGGGCACCTGGGTGACTCAGTCATTAAGCATCTGACTTCTGCTCAGGTCATGATCTTACGGTTCATGAGTTCAAGTCCCACATTGGATGAGTCTGAGCCCTGCATTGGGTGAGCTCCTGCCTCACTTCTGGTGAACAGAAGACCCAGTTATGGTGAACACAAACCCCGCTTCTGATGAGCCCCACTTCTCTTTCTCTCTATATATCTCTCTTTCTCTCTCTGCTTCTCACTCACTTGAGCCCTCTCTCTATCTCTCTCTCTCAAAAATAAATAAATAAATAAGTAAATAAATAAATAAATAAAATGAGAAGGAAACATTGATAATCGAAGGGGCATAAGAGATGGTATTTTTTTTATTAAATTATGCCAAAAAGAAAGAAATCTTCAAACAGTTTTAAAATAAATGCTCAAGAGGTACTTTCAGAAGGTCAGCTGTTTGGTCCTGAGGGTCCTTTCCTTCTTTTCCAAATGTCACATAACATAGAACTATTCTTAGAGTCTTCACAAATGATGTACTTTGGGCACACTTCTAGATATTTCATAGGTGATATTGTTAGAATTTTTTCACAAATAGATGAGAAACCAAAGCAATTTTTTCTAGTTTCAAGATAGCATGATTACATAACAAAATATAGTCTAATATTTACACACTTTAAAACATTACATATTTGGTTTCACCATTGGGACAAAATATCCCTCCAAAACACTTTCTTTCATGCTCACGTCTCTCTACTTTCTTGCTTCTTATCCCCAAAACACCTTCCCTCACTGTAATGGTAATGAGTGTTTCCAAAATGCAGTTAACACAATATATAGTAATTATCTGGTGAATTGCAGGTTAAAAGGAAAAGAAAAAAATCCCTTCTTTTACACATTTTTCCAGGATCACTTTTCTGCAAATGTGAGGTTATTGGTAGACTTAAGTTTTTAAGTTTCTATGTAGCAAGCGTTGTTCTAATGTTTTAACATATAATAGTTTGTTTAATTTTCAAAACAACATTAGGCAGTATTGTTATTATCCCATCTTACAAATGAGGTAACTGAAACACACAGAAGTTAAGTGACTTACTAGAGGAAAGTGAGATTTAAATACTAGCAGTGTGATTGAAGTCAGTGTTGCTTATTGCTTTTAACAATAAGGAATGAGAAAAATATGAGTCGTTATAGAAGAAAATGTGCATTTTGCAAATGTGCATTTACCTATACATGTGTTAGCCACCATTCTCCAAAGAAACAGAACCAAAAGGGCATATACACATCTATATCTACATCTATATCTATATAAACATATCTATATAGATACATATTCAGAGAGATTTATTCTAGAAATTTTGTATAGATTATATATATAATAATATGTATGTGTGTATAATCTCTATTATACATATATACACATATACATATATAATATGCTAATATATATAATACAACTAATATATAATATGTTATATATGTATATGTATATATTACATATATTATTCACATATATGTATAATAATACACACACAAACACATAGACACATTCATTCTGATCTGAAGGCCTGAGAACTAGGAGCTCTAATGATGTTCCAGGACAGAAGTTGGACGTCCCAGCCTAAGAAGAGAGAGAGAATTTACCCTTCCTCATTTATTTGTTCCGCATTGGTGAGGGCAGGTCTTTTTTTACCTAATCTACTGATTCAAATGCTAATCTTTTCCCAAAACACTCTCAATAGACACACTCAGAAATAAGTAACCACCCTAAATATACTAACCAAACCATTTTTATTTATTTATTTCCTTGTTTATTCTGGCCAGGAAGAGAAACCCATTCAAACTACCACATATAAAAAGAGTCCATTCAGTGCTGCACCAAGCTATCTCAAAGGCACAGAACAGAAATAAAGCCTGAATTGAAGTTGAAAAAAATATTAGGCATTGAGGAGAGCATTTGTTGGGATGAGCATTGGGTGTTGTATGTAAGTGATGAACCACAGGAATCCACCCCAAAAACCAAAAGCATACTTTACACACTGTATGTTAGCCAATTTGACAATAAATTACATTTAAAAGAAGAAATAAAAAAAGAAATATTAGGAATGGAAGCTTCTTTCTTTCACCTTCAGGAGCCATATAATCAGTCTATTGGTGGCTCCTCTGTGCACATAGAGTTCATGTTTGTAAATCTGTAAGGAAGGTCTTCAATCTGGTACAACCCAACCTGATCACATAGCACACCTCCCTCATCCCCTAAGGGGTACTTACCACCCCTTAGCAAGCTCTGTTCTCTCCTTCTTTCCTGTCTCCATGACTTTCTTCACACTTTAACTCTGCTCAATCTAATTTTCCCCTTTATCTCTGATGGTTGAAGAACTATCCATACTTAGTGTCCATCAAAAACCCATCTCCTCCAAAAAGTGTATCCAAATCTCCCTAGTTACAGTTAATCTTCCCTTCCCAATACTGCTATATTATAGTCTATATCTTTATAATGGTGATCAGTCTCTCATGGAAAAGCCTGAAAACATAAGAAAGGGCTTTTGTGAAGGGAGGGACTCCATCTTCGAACTCTCAACCCAAACTAAAGGCCCTGGATAACCTTCCTTGTTAGAAAAAAAAAAAACAAAAAAACAGATAATAACTACTCTTCACATAAAGCTTCTAATTGTTTATTATCATTTCAGCTGAAAACTAGCAGTACACGTTTAGCCAAAAAAAAAAAAAAAAAAAAAAGAAAGAAAGAAAGTAGATATCATATTAACTCCCATACTTGCTAGGGGAACCCTCATAATGTTGAAATATATTCTCAGTATTCTGTATGTTATCTCACATTAGAAAGTTGAAACAAGAAGAGAAATAGCAGTGCTATCTAACATCTCAGATCCCAACTTATCACCTTCGTTTGAGTACTGCTTTCTGTCAACTATCTTAAAGGTAGTCAACTTAGAGCAAACTCCTATGGATCCCTTTTGGAAACTCCAAGGTGTTATGAAGGGGTTGGAATAGAAAAAATAGATAAGATGAGGGTGCATGTTTTGGCACTTAAGCACATAAATGTAAAGCAATGGTGATTTTCCATGAATTTTCCAAAAGACACTAAATAATTTTTTAAGATTCTGTGATAAATGGAATCAAATTGAGAATCAGCAAATAATTTATGGGTTATTTCTCTTTTTGTCTATTCGTTCAACAGATAGTTGTAGATTATCCAATGTACTAGTTACTCTGCTAAGAACTGGTCTTTTAGGAAACAAAGGCTTTATTCTAGGTGTCTTACAGACTACTCTAAGGGACACCCAAGTTATTCTTATAAAATGTGAGCAGTATAATGCTAATATTTTTGTTTATTAGATTTACTTATGGAGTTTCTACTATACATAAGTTGAATTTATGATTGTTTTCCTTTTATGATTTTATATTTTGTATATTTAGAAAAGATTACAAAATCATTCACCCATTACATTGGGTTCTTATACTACTTTTTTAGGGAAACTACATAAAGCCTCAGTGGCACATTAATAATAAATGATGTAATAGTTTTACCGTCTATTGCTTGCCTAGTATAGTATTTCTCATATCCATAACCACAAGAAGGTTATTATATGAGATTTCAGGTAGTCGTTATGATATGAGGATATATGAGCTTTCAAGTAGTGGTTATGATATGAGCTTTCAGGTAGTAGTTCTTAAACTTGTGTTGTGAGTCACACACACATTGTTAGGTCTCATCCCCATGGCTTCTGATTCAGTAGGTCTTGGGTAGGGTCTGAAGATTTGTGTTTCTAGCAGTTTCCTAGGTGAAATGCTAATGGTTTTAACAAAATTCTATGTGGACATAAAGGAGGAAATCTCCTTCTCAAAGTTAGGAGGGGGGAAATATTTACAGAAGAGATTATATTGGTGTTGGACTTCTAATTAGGAATTTACCTAGCAGAAGGAGATGCCTGAGGCAGGCTCATTAAGCAGACTCAGAGGTTGAAGGATGCAATAAACATTACTTGAGAACTGAGTAGGAGGGGACATGGAGAACTTTCTTAGGCAATAATACTATTCTATACATTTCTTCTCTTGAGATGGGAGGATAGAAGAAAATGATTAAAGATAAAGAATGAATAAAATTAGAGAAAAAGGAGGGGGATTTTGAGATAATTCACATTTGATAAAATCCAAGTTGCCATCGGAATGACCAAGTTCAAGAAAGATATGTTTTAGGACTATTATTGTAAGTATCTTCTCATTTCTGTGTTTCTCTAAACATCATTACCTGGTACTCCAAGGAAGCTCTATTTTTATATCTGTTTTTGCTATTTTTACCACATCTATTATATCTCTCTTGCTCTCTTTAATACTCTTTCTCATACTCAATTTTCACTCACTTTGTAGAATGAATTTGAGGAATACCCTTTGCTTGGTGGTTGGATAATATATTCACTATTAAGTGTACATGGATCCACAGTGCATACAACAATGTTCACACTTGTTTGATACTAGAACTTTTTCAAAAGGAATCTGTATTGGTTGTTAAAAATTGATGTTTATTAGTAGAGACAGTTAAATTTCAAGAGCTGTCACAATCTAATGCTTTGTGGTTGTTTTGGAGTGCAGTTTAAGCGCATTGCACAATGCGAAACCCAGCTGCTTGTCTTTCCTGTGCAATGAAGTATAATTCTCTGGGAAGCCGGATATCTGGTTATTAGTAGATATCCATGCTCCAGTTCCATTCTCGCAAATAAAATCTTTGTCCGACAGATGTTGTGCAATCTTCTCCAGACCATAACCACATCTGGCACACAAAGAAGGTCATTGTCAATATTCCAACAGGGCCATTATGTTTGCCCCAAATATTCTCTCACATAATCACAGTCCTACTTGAGACATTTCTTAGTCCAGAAAATATTTCCAAGGTATTCTTTCCAAGGAAAGGAGAAGAGCATCACTGGAGTTTCTAGTAGTCATGCCATTGCTTACTTGAGTAAATAAATATCAGTGTGGCTTTGAGCAAGTTGCTTAACCTCTCTGTGCCTTATTTCTCCTATCTATAAGATGATAGAAATAGTACCCACATCATATGGTTGTTGGAAATGTTAAATCAGTTATTATGACTATTAATATATGTAAAGCATACACAAGTGACTGGATCTCAGTGTAACATGTTCATTTGTTTTGTTTTGTTTTCTTTTTATAAAAAAGTTGCAGTAAATATACTTAGTCTATTGTTTTCCAAAATTAGTAAAAAATTCTAATAACTGCAGAAGATTTGTATTGTACTAGTCTGGGTGTGTTTTTACAAAGTTAAGAAGCAATTTGAACTTGTACAGGATGTACCTTTGTTTCCATTTTGATTTGCTGACCTCTGGGCATGTTGGATGTGGGGTGGTAGAAAAAAAATGGTCCCTGGAGTTTACAATTTACCAGGAAAAATAAGGAAATTTTATATGAAGAATTGGAAATACAATTTTGCATGTAAAAATTTTTTATTTTGTGAATTCAGTTAAAACAATTGTGTTCTGAATGTGTCTAGGAATTTTTTCCATTTCTAATCTTGCCAATGTTTGTATCCTCTAGGCTTATAGAATCTTAAGTACATAATATGGATGTTAAATTATTCTGTGTGACCAACAACAAGGTAATTTTTCAAATGTGTTTATTGGTGGTGATGAAACTATTCTGTATGATACTATCATGTCGAATACATGACATGATACATTGGTCAGAACCAAAAGAACTTCAGCACAAAAAGTGGAATCTTAAAGTATACAGATAAAAAATAAATAAATTAGGAAATCATGGAATCCCAGGAAGGAGTGACAACCGTGAAAAGGGAAGTTAATTCTATTCCAAATATGTGGAGAAAAAAGAACTCATTGAATGAGTTGGGAGATTTGTACCTAAATTACTTTGGGAATGCATGGAATCTATAAAACTTAAGATAAAATGAACTGCACATAAGCACTGTTCCCTGTTTATTAAGTTGTTTTCCAAGGAGGTATGAATTAACAAGCCTGATACTATTATACAGATGTATTGGAAAGCAAATGATTAAGTAAATGGATGATGGATGGTAGCCAGGTTTCTCAGAGTAGGGTGGAAAACTTTGAATTATACACGGGTAGCATATTGGAATTGGAGACATCAACGAGAACTAATATTTAGCATCATATAAATGTAGATGACTACACATAGAAATATTTATAGGTATGTATATATAAATGAGTTAGTATATACACTATATTTTTTTGCTTTTAGGCTTTTAGAGAACCTAAAAGAAATACCTCAGAGATAAAAAGCATGTGTAGAATCCAGATCTTGGTTCTAAAACCATTCTCCAATAAAAAGAACAAAGGCTTCTTGGTTAAATAGCTGTTTCTAGGACTGAGAGAGGAAGTATACAAGATAAGCCTGCCTATAACATCTGTGGTGCCACGAAGTAAGAACGGGCTTTAAAAAATAAAAAGAAAAACTCACATTGTTGGGGCTATGTCAGAGGCACACGAGCCAAAAAAGAGATCCCAGTGGCCAAAGCTGGAACAATTTAAGCAACATAAAGAAGTATTGGATAATTACCCAAAATATACAATAAACACTTATAACTCATATTTACATAAATTAATAATAGGACAGATAAGTATATGGGGGATAAGAAAAATTCACTCATACAGAAAAATTCTTTAAAAATTATGTAGATACTGCATTCTCAAGAGGGAGACTCTAACTCTCCACTCCTTAAGTATGAGTTATATGCATAGTGACTTTTTCTAGTGGGTATGGTATGACAAGGGGGAGGAAATATATGAATTTTACAGCAGAGAAACTTGACCTACACTACTTCAGCCAAGTGATGAAGGTCAACATCAACGGTGATAAATCATGTTGATAGCACACACCCCTAATATGATGTGATGAGATTAGCATTTTACCTTAGTAAAATGTGTAAAGCACTTATAACTACTGTCTAATCATGAGAATAAAACATCAGACAGATTCTAATAGAGGGACATCCTATAAAACACCTTATTAGCCACTATGCAATCGATTAATGATAAACATGATATTTGAGTAATATTAGATCATATTAATATAAGAAAATTCTTATTGATTTCTATCAACTTGGTTCTCTATGGTTAGACTGAGTCTCACTGAGTCCTTCCAGCGGTTTAAAGCTATTTTTAGAGAATGTTTCCCTTGTTTTATAGGAACAAAGGAAAAATGTTTATCCTCTAATCCATTCCAGGGCACATCATCCTGTCTTGCTAATACAATACAGAAAAGGAAAAGGCTGCTTTCATTAAAATCCTTCCCATTCTTCAGGGTCCATTTCATTAAATGCTTACTCTGAGTCAAACACTGTACTGGATACTGGGAGCACAAAGCTGACCAAAGCATCCCTGACTTAAAACATCTTATAATCTGATGGGTGAGGCAGACATGACAGTCAACTACTAACGCTATAATAAAATAATTTAGAAACACAGTGGAACAGAGTACTCTGAGAAAACAGGAGAACAACATCACTTGCTTGATTAGCAGTGGCCACAGGAAGGCTTATTGGAATCAGTGACCCCAGAAAAGAATAAAGGAATTTTGAGCAAAATCATACTACTAACAATTTACTGTTGCTAAGCATAAATTTTTATGCAATGGTGGTTAAGAGTTGAGGCCGGAGAGTTAGACAAAAACAAGATCATAAAGAAACTTAACAGAGAATGTGAAGGAATGGGACTTAATCCTGCAGATGTTAAGTCACTGAACAATTTCAAAAAGAGAAATATATAACTCTTCCTACATTTTATTTATTTTTCTCCTGCATTTTAGCTAGATCAGTCTGATGGCTGTGTGTCATACGAATCAAGAGTCAAAGATAGGAGGCAAGAAGTTCAATGAGAAGATTGCTGTATGCACCAAGGCAGTAAGTAGGACTGGTGAGAAGAGATTCACGAATGTTAGAAGATAGTCAATTGATTGAATGCAGGCCAGGAAGAGGGAATACCAAGGGTAATTCCCAGATTTTCAGCTCAAGGAAATGAGTATAAGATTATGCCACCAAAGAATATTGAAGAAGGAACTAGTTTAAAATGGGAGGTTGTGGATTTAACATTAGATTTTTTTTTTTTTTTTTTTTTAGTTTAAAGTGCTTCTGGAACATTCATGTAAATTGTTGTCAACAGTCAGATAGTTCTATGTTAGCAGTGTGGTTACAAGTCTTCTCTGATTACCCTAACCAGATGAAGATTCTACACACAGAGACTCCTTAGAACACTAATAAGTGACGTTAGTATCTCTTTCATGATCTAAATCTAATTCTGTGTTATAATCCAGTTCTTTCATGCTTTTGCTATATGTGCCCTATAGTGGTAGTTCCCTTGATGGGAGGAATTATCTCATATTTGTATTTCTACCTAAAAGTCCTAGCAAGTGTCCAACAAAAAGAAGATATCAAAGTGCCAGGCTAATAATGGGTGCTCAGTGTTTATTTAATAAGTGAATAAATGAATAAAATATTTATGGAGTTGATGTTACTAATAAATAAATATGCAGGTTGCACACGTTTTGTCATATACATTTATATTTGAAAATATATACTGTTTTATATTATCTCTTCTACTAAGTATTAGCATATCCTAACAATGTTAGTAATAGCTGACATTTTCCTTCTTTTTCCTTAAGTTCTTGTTAGCTCAGCCAGAAGGCTCCCAAGAAAAGAAAGTACAGTCAATTGATAAAAAATCCTTAATATTTATACAGAATATTTGCTTTTCCATGAGTTTGTATATCCTATCTCTTGGCACTATCACAGGCATAACTATTTATTTAATACAATGATATCATCGCTACAGTTCATTCTCTGGGAACATTCTCTTTGGAACTAAAATAAAAGGTTTTGATATCAAAAGCCATATAGAAAAAAGTTTAAGCCACTTTGTGCATGCTATTTTCTATATACCTAGAATGGAGCTTAGAGAATGGTAAAAGTAAGTACAATAGGGGGGACATGTTAATCATTATTATCAAATAATCAAACTTTTTAAATTTAAATGATTGCTGAAGTCCCCGGGGGGGGGGGGGCAGGGAGGGGAAGGGGATGTCTGTCTTGCAGGTCAGACTTTACAGACCACCCCTTAAAGAGAAATAAACAAATACGATTGGGATTTAATTTGAGGATCTAGCTTAATTGATCACAGATGTAGGTAAACTACTAATTGGAGCCATGAATATGATGCCATTTTAATAATTTGCTGGTTCAGCTAGTGGTTTTCTGGCCTCCTGAGCTTTTTGGTTCATTATTTAATGCCTACTACTGAACTCATGGATTCAATGAAGTTCAATTTTTAAAGAACAAACAATCTCAATGTGTACTTCTAATAAAGATTAATTTAGGTGACCCATAATATACTTGTTTTGAAAACAAGAGGAATGAAAGAACAATTTCAATCGAATGCCTGCTTTGGGGTTGGGTACAAATGGGTCAGATTTTGACTTAAGTGATACTATTGTAGCTCCTTTCTCTCAAAATATTCCCACCATAAGATGAGTATGATGGAAATGGAGGTAAAATACAAAGGTCTGATGTACTCGCTTATACATCTATTACTATTTTTCAAGAAAGAAGCTTAAATTGTCCTTGCTCTTCTCTGCAATGTGCGTTCCCTCTATGAGCATCCAATTAATCCAGTTGTAAGCTCCAGGATAAGTCCAACATAAGTTCTAGTCTTTGGGGGACGCCTCCGTAATTTCCATACTCCTTCAGCCCACTGTGATTTTCCATATTTCTGTGCATATGCTTTTAACAAAACATTTATTGTATGCATAGTCTGTCAGGTACTGCACTGGGCCCTGTTGATAACCAAAACAAAGGGCTCAACCTTGGGTCACCAAGGTCTACCAAGCAGGAAGACAAAAAAGTAAATTGAGAAATAAACGTGTATTTGTTGTTTGTGTGTGTAGGTGAAGGTAAGAGTAGAATTACTTAGAAAAAAAGCTCTCTCAGAGACTGTAAGTGAAGTTAAAGGTTAAAAATTTTCTCCTCTATAGGTTATCACTACAATTGTTATTAGTACACAACAGATTAACAACATAAATGTATAATAAATTTGGTTTATAATTACTAATAAGAATATTTTGTTAGAAATAGATCTCAGATATTTACAATAAGTTCATTTATCTATACATTAATATTAAATTTTGCTAAAATGGGACATGGATCAGCATAAATTCCATTTGCATTTTTCATTTTTATACAAATAAGGTAACATGTGGTCTTATAAAGCAAGCAGACATGAATAAAAAGTGTTTTGTAACATTAATATCATTCAAATTTTTGAACTCCTTTAAGCTTCTGGGTCATATGCCCAAATCATCTAATGATATACTGTAAAAAATAATTTTTAATGAGCTGACAATTCAAATATTCCTCTAAATTTGTTAAAAAGCAAGGAATGGGGGATCATTCAATTAAAAAAAAGATCCAGTCACTAAGCTACCAGAAAACAAAACTCATGAATATTTCTTAATTTTGCCTGTAAAGGGATATCGAAACAAAACAACCTGTAAGTATGACTGAAGGGTAGATAAACCTTGAGAATTAGACACCTCCAGTGAGATTTAGAGACATCTTCCTTGGAGACATTTGCTTACTTTCCAGCTTACTTTCCAGGGATTGAAAGCCTAAAGAACATCCCTTCTTCCTAGAGAGAAGTCATTTATATTCTAGAGCATAGATCTCTGTCTATAACTGTGCCTGCTGCCCTATGTAAGCTTCTAGGTTTATAACATCAGGGTCCCTCTTCTGTTGTACAAACTCCACTGTGTGCTCAGGTGACACCTGCAATCATTGTTTTCTCCCCATGAGGCACTGCACAAGGAGGAACCGATGATGCAGAATTTTAACATGAGTAGTTAAAAGTCTATCTCTGGTCTTGAAGTCTTGTGATTGTGTGTGTCCTTTTGTGTGTGTACACATGCGCATGTGTGTAGATATAGAGAGATACAAAAATGTGTAACTTAGACCCTTCAGAGTTTCAGATTCAACATAGCTTAATTCACTAAGTCAAGTCCACTATTTCCACCTGTTCCTGTTTTGAATCCCTGAATATTTTGACACTACAGGGTATAGTAAGGACAGATGTGGGAAAAAAGGGCTATTATAAAAGTAGAGGTGGAAAAGCAGTATCTAAGAGTCTCTTATAGATAGATTGATTTTAACAAGTGACAGTATATCCTTTGGAAAGTCTATGCATGCAGCAATTTCCATACCATAGGACATTTATACTTGAGCTACTGAAAAAAAAAACCAAATTGCAGAGAAACAATTGAAGACGATTCTATTTATACAAAGCAAAAATTACAAAATTAAATTCTATATTTCCAGAGTTGCAAATGTCTGTGGTTAAATGAGAAAAGCAAGGAAATGATAAACAAAATTCAGGACAGTAGCCACTTTTTGAGGGAAGAGGGGGATACAGTTGTGGAAGGCTAAACAGGAGGCTTCAAAGAAATTAGTAATGTTTTACTTTCTAAATATGTATTTTATTATTTTCTGTAAGCTATGCAGACATTACTTTATTCTTCTGTGTATGAAATATTTTATTCAATTTTTAACTTATCAAAAATTTTGAGTTAACTGCCACTGTCACAGCTGGGTGATGATCGAGAAGATCTTAATAACAACACAAGTGCCTATGTTACATAAGGCATGACAAATATGTGTATTTCATTTATTCATTCACTCATCATTAAATACTTATTGAGCAACTATTATGTGTCATTGTTCTGAGTGCTTATGAAACATCATGAAAACAAGATGGAACAAAGGTGAGCAGCTAAAAGGCTATTGCAATAATTCAGACGGAGGATGATGGTGGCTTTGACAGAGTGGTAGCAATGGAGGTGAGTCATCTGATACTAGTTTTATTTTAATAGAACCAACAGGGTTTCCTGATAGTTTAGAGATAGGATGTAAAAAAAAAAATTAGTACAACTCCAAAGTTTTGACATAAGCAACTGGAAAGATGGAGTTTCCATACATGAGGGAGGTTAGAAGTCAGGTGAAGCAGGCTTGATGGAAAAGGAAATTTGATATCTCCATTAGATACCCAAGTGACACTGGATGTATAGGTCTAGAGTTCAAGAGAGAACTATTTAAACACCAGATGTATGGCTTCCCAGGTCTATCAACTAAAAGTATCTTATTTTTGCTTGAAATTTGCATTTGGGTTCTTTTCTTATTAAGATTCCTCAGTTAACAATACCTACAGTTGTCTTTTGACTTAGAACTATATTTTTTAAAAGTTATTTTTAATGGTAAGGTTTATAACATTTAACTTCAGCATAAATATATAAATGTGTATGTGTGTATGGATGTCTGTGTGTGTGTTTAATAAACTACAGCGCTAATATGGTTTTGGCACGGATTTTCAAACTTCCCTACTGGGAACTTTTGAAACATTAGCCAGTGATAGCTAAGGAAAATGTCTCTGTCACCTTCTAGCTCTCCACTGTCTTTTCACGGAGATTTGTTGTGACCCATAGCATTCTGGACTGAAATAGACATTGCTTCCTTTTTATGATTTTTAAAACCAATCTCAAAACTGTTTTTGTGTCATTGTTTATAGGCACTCAAGTGTCAGTCTTTAAATAGAGAATCTAATAATTTATCTGGCTTTAGTTATCTCTGTTTTCAACTACATGTCCTTTGATTAGTTGTATTCCCCCCTCACTAAACATTCTGCACAAGAGCAGTTGCCAAATCAGTCTCTCGACTTTGCATGCTCTCTCATATTCAGTCTAGATTTTTGAGCCCTGTCTCTGACTTGTGCAACAAAAATGGAAGACGTTTTACCGGTATTCTTGTTGCCTTTTTAAATTAAAACAGAGTAACTTTCACGTGCCTCAAATACTAATTAGAAAAAGTCTCCGTCTTTATGGAAAATTGATGGTCTCTGTTACTTCATGTATAACATTAGAAAATATGCCTTTGGCTCTATAACTTGAAAAATTTACTACTTGATTATATTATATATTATATATTATATTATATTATATCCTATTTCGTGAGGTTACCTCAAGTCTAGGGTATGATTTTCAACTTTGCATATTCAGAAATTTGATTATCAGTTGGCCCATTGTATCAGGATAGGAATATTTAGAATGCTAATTTATAGTTACACACATAAAATATAAATTCCAAAAGGGTAAAACTATAGTGCTCACTTGATTCTTTTATTTTCCCATCTGTAGAAAATTTACATAAATAGCCAAATTTCTACCAGAATATTGTTTAGTAGATAGAGTAACATTATTCTCAGTAATTGATTGCCTTTAATTCCTAAGGTTTTCAAATTACATATTTAAGATATATATTACAATTAGTGAAATTTTCCTCTAGATTATATTTGGCTGCTGACAAAGTTTTAATCTTTGATGCTCCTTTTTCTAGGACTCACAGCGACCCTCACTAATCTTGGTATATACTATTTTCTCAGATGTGTAACAGTACTCTTTCTTCATATCAATTATATTGAAGTAATATCCATTCACTCAATACATTTGTTAATATCTACTTTGTGCCTATACTATATTAAGCACAGAGATATAAATTTTTTAAAAAGGACCCCTGGCTAAAAAGTATATGTAATCTAATATGGAATGAAAATTTATTAAGTAAATAGGTTTATATCATTGTGGTACATGTGTTTTCAGATTATTAATTAGGTTATTAATTAAACTATTAATAGGCTATTCTAAGCTTGCTCTAAAGAGATCTTAGAAATAAATCTCAAAGAGTTTTAGCTAATCTGTAAGTAACTTTATTTATAAGCTAATACATCAGAACAAAATCCAGACATTCACCAATGTAACATTCACTATGTCCTAAACTCAATAAAAAATAATAAGATATGCTAATAAGCATGCCAGGAGAAAAATCTGAAAATAAATACATTCTCAATAATGAAGGAAAAGATGATAGAATTACCTGAAAAAGACTTTAAAAGAGCCATTATAAATATGTTCCAGGTGCATAAAAATTTGGAGAAAAATATGGACATAAGAGACAAGGAATATGGAAAATAATTAAGAGGAACTTCTAGAGATGAAAATAAAACATGTAAAATGAAAAATTTACTGGATGGCACTAATAAGAGTTTAGACTTTGAAGAAGAAAAGATCAGCAACCTTGGCCCACAGCAATAGAGATTATCAAACTGAATGACAAAGAGAAAAACTGAAAACAAAATAAAAAGATTCTCAGTGACCTATATAACATGTTAACAGGCCTAATACATGTGTAATTAGAGTTGCAAAATATATACGTGTGAGGGGATGAGGGACAAAAAACTATTTGAAGAATAATGCTGAAAATATGTTCACAGTGGGTGAACTTTATAATCCCACAGAATCAAGATGCTAAGTGAAACTAACACAGGATAAACATGAAGAAAAAGTACAGTAAGACATACCATAATCAAACTATGGTAAACTAGCAATAAAGAGAAAAAAAAAGATGAAGAAAACGCTAGAGAAAATGGACATCCTACCTACGTGTGACGATTAATTATGTGTCAACTTGGGTAAGCTAAGGGATGCCCAGATAGCTGGTAAAATATTATATTTGGGTGTGTCTGTTATGGTGTTTTCAGATGAAATCTGTGTTTGAATTGGTAGACTAAGTAAAGATCACCCTCATCAATGTGAGTGTATATCATATAATTGATTGAGAGTCTGAATGGAACAAAAAGATGGAGAAAGAGATAACGCGTCCTTAGCCTGAGTTGGAATAACCATCCTCTCCTGCCTTCAGGTGGAGGTTTTTCTTGGTTCTTAGACCTAGGACTCACACTGGGACTTAAACCAATGGCTCCCCTGGTTCTTAGGCCTTCGGATTTGCACTGCAACTACACCACCTGCTTCCTTGGCACTTTAGTTTACAGACAACAAATTGTGGCACTTCTTGGCCTCCATAATCATGTGAGCCAATTGCTATAATAAATATCTTCATCTATCATCTATCATCTATTTATCTATGTCTCTATCTTCTGTTTCTCTGTTGAATAACATGCTACGAAAAAAAGGGAATTATCAGAGATTTCTCATCATAAAATATAAGACATTGTTACATATCAAAATAGAGATATTGTTACATTACAAAAGAGAGATATAAAATAGAGATATTTTAATATTTTAAGGGATGATACAAAACTCTTAGAACAAGGTAAATTCTAAGATGGAATTTTAGAACTCTACAAAAGAAGGAATAATGCTGAAAATGGTAAATATCAAAGATGTTTTCTCATTTTCAATTTTGTTTTAAATTATACTTTACTGAAAAAATGTATTATATGGTTTTTTGGCACAGATAGAATAAATTTCATGACAATAAAAGAACCTAGAATGTAAGGAATAATGGAAGTATACTATTGTGAAAGTGATATACAATATTCAAAGATAAATTATGATAAGATAAAGAAAAAATTTTAAAACAAGAACCATGAAAAAAGTAAATAAATCAATATTGGAAATAAAAACACATGAAAACTTCAATTCAAGAGAAGGAAATAAAAGTAGTAAAAGGAAAAAAGAATAAAATGGGATAAACAGGAAACAAATAATAACGTGGTACATGTAAAGCCAACCAGATTGATAATTACATTAAATACGAATTGTCTAAATACTCTAAAAGACAACTATTGTCAGACAAAATGCAAAAAGTAAGAACTAACCATATACTGTCACTGAAAACCTATTTTAAATATAAATACTTCAATAGGTTAAAACCAAATTGATGATAAATATATACCATACAAACACTAATTCTAAGTAAGGATTACATCAAAGAGTTTACATTTCATTGTATAAGACATACCTGTAAGGTTGAATATGAAAGACCTTTCTATATGTGTAGAGAATATATTAGAATTTCTATTTTTATTTATTTTCTTTAAAAATAGGTGAAATGAAGCTTTAATGTCAATGAATATATATCCCTACCTCATACTATGTGAGATGACCAAAATATCCCCTACAGAACTCAAGCTATCCCCAAGGAAGAAAGAGAGAGCTCCCAAATGAAGAAGTTTGTATGTATGCTCTTTGAGTATTTTGAGTATACACTCTGTGTTCAATTAAATGTATTCATGAACTGTATTTCTAATTTTATCAACATTAACTAAATTAACCTCCACAACACAGACGAATGGTCTAGTAAGAAACAACCTTCTAAATAGAATGCTAATAGTACAAACTTACCAATGAAGGCATAGTAGAGCTATCATTTCATCAGTCACATTATGAGGATAAACATAATCATTTAAGATGTAACTCAGCATCATGCCAGCATGATCGTTCCTTTTTATTCTCTTCTTTTCAATGTAAAACTAAGTAGACATCCATAACCAAACAAAAGTTCCTCTGGATGGCACACCAGTACACCCCAGAGATCCATCCGTGCATCTGAAAGTGGATGAATTTGACCTCAGAGGATGCTTCAGAACCAAAGGAGTTGAGGCAGTACTTTCTCTCTAGTAGAGGAGGTAGAAAGTGAAAGAAGAGAGAAAGCCTGTCTGGTCACAAAGGCTACAGGTGAGGCATCCTCTTGCTTTTCAACATCTATATTCCTAAAGAGAGACCGCTATGTCTGAAGGTCGGAAAAGGAGAGAGAAGAAAGCAAAAGAACTGAAGGAATGTGTTTACTGCTCTCTACTCTGGGATTTTAGCAAGAGGTTTGCCAACTCACCTCTGGGACTTCCCCAATTGAGAATCCACCCCTCAACCCCCCATACACACCAAGCCATGGACACACCCAAAGCCCCAGCTGCTAAGCCCACAGCTCCCCCCACTCTGCAACCAGTGTTTTCTTGTTGGTTTCTTTCTTGTTTGTTTGTTTATGTCAATGTATGTATTCCCAACTCTAAAGGCAGATCAGCTCTAGTAAGATAAACCAAAAACTTGTTCTATAGCAGAACCATCTATACAACTAAAGAAAGGTTTCTAATTGCCTACTTGTTCAACTGTTACGATCAAAGTAAGCAAAACTTCCCTAAATAAGAAAGGTGTTTGTTTCTTTAAATCCAACTGCCAAGACACATTTCATCAAAAACATGAAAAAACAGGGTAATATAATATCGGAGAAAGAAAATTACAAATCTTCAGCAACCAAACTCAAAGACTTAGGTAGTGTACTACCTAACTGATAAAGAATTCAAAATAGCAATTATGAAGAAATTCAGTGAGCTCCAAGAAAACTTACAAAGGCAATTTAATAAACTCAGGAGTAAAACTACTCCATGAAGAAAAATTGAAAGCTCTTCCTCTAAGATCAGAAACAGGACAAGAATACCCTATGCCACCATTCCTATTCGACATAGTACTGGAAGTCCTAGCTAAAGCAATTAGGTAAGATGAAGAAATAAAAGGCATTTAAATCAGAAAAGAAGCAAAACTGTTGCTATTTGCTTATGATATAATTTTATATATAGAAAATCCCAAAGAGTCAGCCAAAAAACTTTTGGAACTAGTCAACAATTTCAGTATAGTTGCAGATAAAAAATCAGAATACAGAAATCAGTTACATCCTTTTAACTAATGATGAAACCTCTGGAAAAGAAATTTTAAAAATGATCACATTAATAATAGCATCAAAAACAATAGAATACTTAGGAAAAATTTAGCCAAGTAAGTGAAAGATCTGAAAATTATAAGACTTTGCTGAAAGAAATCAAAGAAGATACAAACAAATGGAAAGACAACCCATGTTTATGAATTGGAAAAATCAATGTTAAAATATCCATACTACTTAAAACTATCTACATCTTCAATGCAATCTCCATCAAAACACCAAAGGCATTCTTCACAGAAATAGAAGAGACAATTCTAAAATTTGTGCGGAAATACCAAAGACCCCAAATAACCAAAATAATCCTGAGAAAAAAGTAACAAAGCTAGAGATACCACACTTTTTGATTCTAAACTATACTAGAAAGTAATAAAATCAATATGACACCAGCACAAAAATACACACATAGTCCAACAGAACAGAATAGAGTCCAAGATTAAATCTCAGCATAAACAGTCAACTGATATTTGACAAAGAAGCCAAGAACATGCAATGGTGAAAGGATAGTCTTCAACAAACAGTGCTGGGTAAACTGGAGAAATGTAAGCAGAACAATTAAATTGAACCTCTACCTCACAATACTCACAAAAATTAACTTAAAATCGATCAAAGACTCAAACATAAGATCAATACCATTAAATCCCCAGAAGAAAACAGGGAATAAGCTCCTGAATATTGGTTTCGGCAATAATTTTGTTTGGATATCAAAAGCACAGAAAACAAAAGCAAAAATTTTAAAAACTGGTTTAAAACTCAAGAGCTTCCGCACAGCAAAAGGGACAATTAGAATAAAAGACAACCTGTATAATAGGAGAAAATTTGCAACCCATAATCAGATAAGGGGCTAATATCTAAAATATATTAAGAACTTAGTCAACTTAATAACAATCCAATTAAAAAATGAGCAGAAGCACTAAATAGAGATTTCTAAAGAGAACATCAAAATGACCAACAGATACAAGTAAGGATGCTCAACATCACTAACCATCAGGGAGATGCAAATCAAAACCACAATGTAATATCATCTCCCACCTGTTAGAATGGCTGTCATCAAGAAGACAAGAGATAACAGGTGCTATCAAGGATGTGGTAAAAAGAGACCCTTTTTACACCGTGAGAATGTAAATTGGTCCAATCACCATCAAAAATTATATGGAATTTCCTCAAAAAAATTAAAAATAGATCTACCTTATGATCCAGCAACTCCACTTCTGGGTATATACCCAAAGAAAATGAAAACAGGACAATATATCTGCCCTCTCATGTTTATCACAGCATTATTCACAAATAGCCAAGATATAGAAACAACCTAAATGCCCATTAACAAATAAAAAATGGAATATTATTCAGTCACAGGAAAGGAGAATATCCTGTTGTTTGTGACAACATGGGTGGCCCTTGAGTGCATTATGCTAAGTGAGATAAATCAGATAGAGAATGACAAGTACTGTATGATATGATATGTCACTTATATATGGAATCTAAATAAATCAAACTCATAAAACCATAGTAAAATGGTGGGTACTAGGAGATGGGGAACAGGCAGGGATACGATTGAAGTTTGAAGGTACAAACTTAAAATGAGCAGTAAATAAGCCATAGAGATATAATGCACAGTATAATGAATACAGACATTGTCCTATAATTATGCACTGTGATAAATATTGCTACAATGGCAACCACATTACAATATATAAATGTATCAATGTCACATGTACATCCTAAACTTACACAATGTTATCTGTCCAATATGTTCAATAAAAAACATTTGACACAAAATCAAAATAAATGGAAAATAATAAAGCTATTTGAAACATGTACTTATATCCACCATCATTGATGGTTAATTTTGTTCTTGAGATATTAGCTTTTGAGAGTGACAGGGCATTTGAACATTTTTTTACATTTAATTTTTATCCTTTTATTTTTCTATATGGAAATACGTTTTATCTCACTGATAAATAGGATTGTGCAATCATAAAAGAATGGAAGATAATGGCATAAGAATTACAGATCCATTGAAGTTTCTTTCAATGAAGCTGTCTTTCAACAGGACAGTAGCATGGCCATATTTTCAGTTAGAGAGCTGGAAATGGAACAAAATACAGGCACAAAGTTTAATTCAGAGGCTGTTGGAGTAATTCAGCCAAGAGATTAGTAGGACTTGAAATAAGGAAATAGTAAGAATAGAGTGGAGGAGGCTGTTTTGTAGTGATTTGGCTTACAGAATTAAGAAATGTGATGATTGATGGACATGAGACAGATGCAATGACAAGATTCAGGCGGAATCAAGGACAACTTTCACCAGTGTAGGCCTGGAGAGGGTGTGGTATGCATCCCAGTGTGCCTTAGGAAGATGTGAAAAACTCCCTCGCACTACTTCATGAAGATTTCAGAAAACATTCTTTAATTAGTCTTAGTATTAGCATTATTGAGATATAATTGACATATATAAGTTTCGGATATACAACATAATGATTCAATATTTGTATATATAATTAAAAACTCACAAGTCTGTTTAACATCTGTTACCATACATAGTTATAAATTCTTTTTCTTGTGTCAAGAACTTTTAAAATCCAGAACATATCCCATACACTGGTAATCTTGTTTTCATATGGAGTTATTAGGTATATTATAAAGATATAATCCCTGACTTCCAGATCAACTCAGTTTAATATACATTTATTAAATATCTAGTAAACATCTCTGTTCATCAACTCCATAGGAAATTTAAGAAACATGTTCCACTTGAAGATCATAATATTAAATGATAACAAATTTGCATGTTGTAACACTGTTATATATTTATTATATATCTATTCATATTTTCCACTTATTGATTATTCTTTGAGACTGTTATCTAATAAACAGTAAATATGGAAAAAAAGACTGATTTAACTAGAAAATCTATAGTCATAAAATTTTTTATACAATGCCTTCGCTGTTTTCCTTGCATTTTGCAGTGCTGCCATTTCCCTTTCCTGAGTACTTTTGTCTGTCCTTTCTCATATCCTCTTTCTGAGAGTGGAAAAAGCTACAATTATTAATGATACAGTGATAAGTGAGTCTGAACAACAGAGTGAACTCTAAGCCAAAACTAGTGAAAAATTACACTACTGCCGCCAGCGAAAGTCACAGCCTGAAAATATATAACCGCATGGCCAAATGAGAAAGACAGAAAGAAGGGAAACGGGGCACAGGAAAAAGAGAGGTGGCATATGCCGCAAAGAATAAAGACGTGTCCTCAGTCTTCCTGAACTCTGGCAGTGACCTTGGTAAAGAGAATGCAATCCTTGTCTGACATTACATACTATTCTGATATGTGGAAGTAAGTGATTATAGGGGCTTCCTATTAATACAAAAAAAAAAAAAAAAGCAAAAGCTTTGAACTAGTTTTGAAGAATACAGGGAGTATACTCTCTGAAAACTCGTGGATCACAGATACTCGGCCTGCAAGTATTTAACAAAGAAAACACTAGAAAAGTTTTATTTTTTATTTTTTTTTACCTTCTTCCCTTTTTGGCTCTTAATTGTTTAGAATTCCTGACACATATAATTAGACAAAAATAAAATGCAAAAGAAGTTCCTACTGACATCTGGCAATATAAAGATTACGTGGACAGGGATGATGTTTTGTTAACATTCTGCAATACCCTGTTTTCAATTTCTTCCATTCTTTTATATAATAAAATTTTAGTTATGCCTCCGGATGCAGGGTAAATTAGGCAAAGTTTAAAGCCCTGTCTTCCTAATTACTCTTCTTGTAAAGTATCCTAAAAGTCCATTTAATTGGTTCCTTCAGGAGTTTAAATAGAAGGGCACTAAAAAATTCACGTGTGACAAAATGTTTGACACAAGAGTCTGAAGTAGTGAAATTATACCATACTCTCTGGTCTTAGTTAGATTATTCTCTAATCTATAGGGACAAGTATTTGTTTTCCAGTTCTTTCTTGATTAATACTCCTAATGATCCCCAAATAAAGGCTCTTTGCAACTCTCAGAGAGATTAGTTTACAATTTCCTGTTAAATTCTTATTTCTGGTTTTCAATCTTCTTTAAATTTGATATCAGAATGTCACCCCTTATCTACATTTTTATTATGTATTAAAGGTAGTTGAGAGGTGCCTAAGGGGCTCAGTCGGTTAAGCGTCCGACTTCGGCTCGGGTCATGATCTCACAGTCTGTGGGTTCGATCCCCACGTCGGGCTCTGTGCTGACAGCTCAGAGCCTGGATCCTGCTTCAGATTCTGTGTCTCCCTCTCTCTCTGCCCCTCCCCTGCTCATGCTTTGTCTCTCCTGCTCTCAAAAATAAATAAAACATTAAAAAATTAAACACACACACACACACACACACAAAATAAAGGTAGTTGAAATATCTATCACTTTAAAAAGATTTACATAATGCATAAACAAAATACGAGGTATGTAGGTGTGTGAATGCACACATACCCAGACACAATGGAATATTATTCAGTCTTGAAGAGGAAGTAAATTCTTTTTTTTTTAATTTTTATTTATCTTTGAGAGAGAGAGTGAAAGCAGGTAAGAGGCAGAGAGAGAGGGAGACAGAGGATCTGAAGTGGGCTTCACACTGACAGCAGTGAGCTTACAGCAGTGAACCCGATGTAGGGGCTCAAACTCATGAACTGTGAGATCATGAATGAAGTCAGATACACAACCAATTGAACCACCTAGACTCCCCAGAAGTGAGTTCTGACCCATGGTACAACATGGGTCAGAACGTTGAGGACATGACAGAGATGCAGTACATTCTTAGTGAAATAAGCCCACCACAAAAAGACAAATGCTGTATTTTTCCACTTCCATGAGCTACCTAGAGTAATTAGATTCATAGCAGTAGTTAGCAGACACTTCCAGCTCAGTCTGGGTGCAGGCATGGGTGCCCAGCAGGGGGGCTAGGTTCTTTCCAGATTTAACCACAACCCTGCAACTGTTTTTGTAAGGAAAATGGCTGGTTCCTGCTGTGAACCCTCTCCTTGGCAGCTCCATCAGTTAAGCATCTGACTTTGGTTCAGGTCATGATCTCATGGGCAGTGAGTTTGAGTCCTACTTTGGGTGAGCTCAGGACCCACTTTGGATGAGCTCAAGCACCTCACTGGGTGAGCCCGAGCCCTGCTGCAGGTGAGTACAAGCCCTGCTTTGGGTGAACACAAGCCCTGCTTCAGGTGAACATGAGCCCCACTTTGGGTAAATCCACTTCTTTCTCTCCCACCTCCCGCCTTGTGGGATTCTTTTTTCTCTGCCCCTTACTCACTTGAGCCCGATCCCTCAAAAAAGAAAGAAAGGAAGAAAGGAAGAAAGAGAGAAAGAGAGAAAGAAAGGAAGGAAGAAAGAAGGAAGGAAGGAAGGAAGGAAGGAAGGAAGGAAGGAAGGAAGGAGGGAAGGAAGGAAGGAATAGAAATGTAGTATCCAAAGAACTTGCTTGCTTTGGCATTGCTAAAACTAGCCAAGGATACTTTTTTCCAAGCAAAGTATTGCCTATTCCAGGGCTTGCTATAGCAAAAATAATGAATTCGAATATCATATTTCCCTCTCAATTCCTTGCCTTGCAACCACAGAGGATATCTCAAAAACACTTTTTTAATCCTTCTAAAAGGAGGATAAGATGGTACTGTGACGATCCCTGGGCCACTGAAGCCCAGATAAAACTAAAAGTATTCTTTTAGAGAAGGCAGTCCATAACAACTATTGATATGTTGGTGTTATAAAGGAACCTGAGCTTTCAAACCAAGACAGTAAATTTAATATTATTAGTACATTAGTTATAAATGCTACAATTCTTTAAATGCTTGCCCTAGGTATAATAGGCACACGATCTTATTGAATCATATGCTTAGTATCCCTCAAATCTATGAGGTAGAAATTATTAGCTCCATTTTACAGATAAGGATATTGCCATTTAAAGTCGCTATTTCCTAAAGGTCATATGATCTGGAAGAACAGAAACAGTACTAAAGCCCAAATCTGTTGGACCCTCAAGACCAATATACTCAGAGTATTGTGCTCTAGGCTGCAACAGCTTCATAATCCCTAGAGAATTCTTTCTCAAAGCTTTTGGCCATGGTATCTTCATAACCACAGGGTTTTAGTTTGTTTGTTTTCCTAAATTCTTTTGAAAAAATAGATGAGAGAAAACAAGAGATCATAGCAAAAGGTGTCTCCTAATTCTCCATATCCCCTCCTCCTAAAAGGGTAAGAAAAGATCAGCTACAAAATCTTTTCCCAGCAACGATTTAAGATAACTTAAACCCAGAGGCCATTTGTGTTCATTTCTGCTAATATCCAACTCCCATAAGCTCCAGCCTGCATTCTATCAAGATAAATTCACTTCCCTAGAAAATATACACCATCAATCACTGACTGCCATGTTGGTATCCTTCCCCATTGACTTCCTTCTCTGTTCCTCAAGAACTGAAGTTCAAAGAGAAAACGAAAGTTTAAGAAGGCCAGTTAACCACATAGGGAATTTGTGTACACAAGTGGAACAGGCTAAAATAACCCCTATAACATGTAAGAATCCATGCCTGAAACAATGTTAACTCATGTAGTTTCACAATATAAATAAGACAATATATAATGCCAAAACATTTCTAAGTTTTCAAAAATTTATTTTGGGGGCAGGGGGAGAAGATGGCAGAGCAATATGGAAATTTTCAGCTTTTCTCATCCCTGAAATGCAGCTAGATCAGCACCAAACTATTGTGCACACCTAGAAAATTGACCTAAGGATTAACACAACAATCTGCGTAACTTGAGCCACAGAACTCAGCAGGTATGCAGTGTGGAGAAGTGAATTGGGGGAGAGAGAAGCCATGGAGGGTGGGGAGTTGTTTTTGAGGAGAGAGGACAGAGAAAGGGGTGGGGGAGAATGCAGGAAAAGCACCCCACTCTGAAAGTAGCTGGAGAGAAAGAGAAAGAGTGGAAACAGAAGAGACTGAACAAGAAATATGTTCCCCAAAACCATTGACAGGAGAAAGGAGAGGGTTTCAATACCATTTGGACTCTGTAAATAGGGGAGCACAGAGTTGGAAATTCCAGAACTCAATACCTGGCATTGCTCTGGTAGGGAGGAAGGGTGAATCCCCAGGAGCAGGCAGCGAGGTCCAAGGGGTCCATGGCCACACGGGGAGAAGCAGTTCTCCTGCTTGGAGGGCATTTGGTAGAGGACATAAGGTCTCCTTGCAGGCAATGGTCTCAGCGGGCTCCAGAGAACAGACACATTTGCCAGTATTGGAATAAAGATGCAAAGGTGTGGTGAAATCTGGCACCGGTTGTTCCTTGTGATTAGCCATAATCTCTGAACCACTGCCACTGCGCTATTGCAGAAACTCTTTCTGGGACATGCGGGCACCCAGCCACAATACCTGAACTTCTGCCACAGCGCGAGTTCATGAATGTTCTCCAGAGGCAAGCCAGCACTCGGCTATTGCTCAGTGAGACCCTCCCCCAGAGGGCCACAGTGGGTGCAAGCCTCAGGGTTCTCATAAGTGAGGGAAATGCCACCTAGCAGGCTGGTGACTTGGACATGAACAGTGTAAAAGCAGGGAATGACTAGATGCCTGAGACAGAGGAGGGGTGCTTGTTTGCATATCAGTGAAAGCACAGAGTTCCTGTGCCAGGAATTAGGAAACTGGTTGGATGCCATTTTCACCTGTGTATTCAAGTTGATAAATGCTCATGCATACCACACTGATCCAATCCAGTAAGCTAAGCAGTGCCACCTAGTGGAGAATGGAGCAGATACACCAAGTCCCTCCCAACTGCGCCCTTCAAGCACATGCCCTAGAGGACCACTACAAGTCTTTCCACTTGCTTTCTGTGTGGACTTTAGAGTGCTTCATAGTTTGAGGTTAGGGGAAACTGGATGTAACTTCATTCAGGTTTAATTCTGTTTGCTGATTCATCTATTTGGGTGTTTTGTTTTGTTTTGTTTTGTATTTTTTGCTTTTGTTTAAATTGTTTTTGTTTTCTTTTTCTTCCTTCTTTTTTTTCTTGGATACAGAAAAAGAAAAATTTATTTTTATTTTCCTTTTTTTAAAAAAATTAAAATTCTTTTTATTATGTTGTTTTTACTTTTTTGTAAAATTTTTTATTCACTTCCTTTTCTTCATTTCATTTTATTCTATTTAATTGTATACATTTTTAAAAATTTTTAAATTTTTTAAATTTATTTTTGACAGACAGAGTGTGAGCTGGAGAGGGGCAGAGAGAGACAGATGCATAATCTGAAGTATGCTCCAGGCTCTGAGTTGTTAGCACAGAACCCAACGCGGGGGTCAAACTCGTGAATCATGAGATCATGACCTGAGCCAAAGTTGGCTGCTTAACCAACTGAGCCACCCAGATGACCCTTATTGTATACATTTTTAAATTTTTAAACAATTTCTTGCTTTTTTTTCTTTTCTTTCCTTTTTTTCTCTATTCAATTACACTTCCTTCAACAACAGACCAAAACACACTTAGGATCTAGCTTCCTTTATTTGACTTTTTGTGTTGTTTTAAATTTTCAATTTTTAATTTTATTTTACTAATTATTTTTCTTTCTCCAAAATGACAAAATGAAGAAATTCACCCCAAAAGAAAAAACAGGAAGACATGCAGGAAGGGGCTTAATCAACACAGATATAAGCAAGATGTCTGAACTAGAATTTAAAATCACAATAATAGGAATGCTATCTGGGGTTGAAGAAAGCATAGAATCCTTTTCTGTGGAGATTAAAGAAGTAAAATTTAGTCAGGACAAAATTTAAAATGCTATAACTGAGATGCAATATCGAATGGATACCACCGTGGCAGGGATAGATGAAGCAGAGCAGTGAATCAGCGATATAGAAGACAATTATGGAAAATAATGAAGCAGAAAAAAGAGGGAAATGCACAATTTAAGAATTAGAGAACTCAGTGACTTATTAAAAAGGAATAACATCTGAAACATAGGAGTCCCAGAAGATGAAGAGAGAGAAAAAGGGGTAGAATGTTTATGTGAGCCAATTATAGTGGGAAACTTTCCTAATCTGGGGAAAGACACAGACATCAAAATCCAAGAAGCACAGAGAACCCCCATTAGATTGAACAAAAACAGACCATCAACAAGGCATATCATAGTCAAATTCACAAAATACATAGACAAGGAAAGAATCGTGAATGCAGCAAGGGAAAAAAAGTCCTTAACCTATAATGGAAGACTGATCAGGTTTGCAGCAGACCTATCCACAGAAACTTGGCAGGCCAGAAAGGAGTGGCAGGATATATTCAATGTGCTGAATCAGAAAAATATGCAGCCAACAATTCTTTATCCAGCAAGGTTGTCATTCAAAATATAAGGAGAGATAGAGTTTCCAAGACAAACAAAAACTAAAGGAGTTCATGACCTCTAAACCAGCCCTGCAAGAAATTTTAAGGGGGACTCTCTGAGGTGAGAAAAGATGAAACAAAACAAAAAAGACCAAAAGCAACAAAGAACAGAAAGGACCAGAGAACACCACCAGAAACACCAACACAATGGCAATAAATTCATATCTTTCAGTACTCATTATAAATGTCAAGGGACTAAATGCTTCAATCAAAATATGTAGAATATCAGAATGGATAAGTAAACAAGATCCATTTATATGGTGCCTATGTGAGACCCATTTTAAACCTAAAGATACTTTCAGATTGAAAGTAAGGGGACGGAGACCCATCTATCATGCTAATGGTCACCAAAAGGAAGCTGGAGTAGCCATATTTATAAAAGACAAACTAGATTTTAAAATAAAGACCATAACAAGAGATGAAGAAGGGCATTATATCATAATTAAGGGGTCTATCCACCAAGAAGATCTAATTGTAAACATTTATGCTCCCAACATGAGAGCACCCAAATATATAAATCGATTAATCACAAACATAATGAAACTCATTGATAATAATAGTAGGGGACTTCAACACCCTGCTTACAGCAAGGGACAGATCATCTAAGCAGAAAACCGAGAAGGAAACAATTGCTTTGACTGACACGCACTGGACCCGATGGGCTTAACAGTTGAATTCTTCAGAACATTTCATCCTAAAGCAGCAAAATACACATTCTTCTCAAGTGCACATGGAACATTCTCCATAATAGATCACATACTGGGACACAAATCAGCCCTCAACAAGTACAAAAAGATTGAGATCATACTGTGCATATTTTCAGACCCCAATGCTATGAAACTCAAAATCAACCACAAGAAAAAATTTGTAAAGATCACAAATACTTGGAGATTAAAGAACATCCTACTAAAGAATGAATGGGTTAACCAAGAAATTAGAGAGAAAATTTTAAAGTACATGGAAGCCAATGAAAAATGATAAGACGACAGCCCAAAACCTCTGGGATGCAGCAAAGGTGGTCATAAGAGGGAAATATACAGAAATTCAGGCTTTACTAAAAAAGGAAGAAAGGTCTTGGATACACCACCTAACCTAACACCTATAGGTGTTAGAAAAGGAACAGCAAATAAAGCCTAAAGCTAGCAGAATAAGGGAAATAATAAATATTAGAGTAGAAATAAATGATATAAATCAAAAAGCCAATGGTAAAACAGATCAACAAAACCAAGAGCTGGTTCTCAAAAGAATTAATAAAATTGATAAGCCCCTAGCCAGATTTATCAAAAAGAAAAGATAAAGGACCCAAATAGATAAAACCATGACTGAAAGAGGAGACATTACAATGAATATCACAGAAATACACTTATAAGAAAATACTAATAAAAATTATATGCCAAAGAATTGAGCAATCTGGAAGAAATGGACAAACTCTTAAAAAGTTACAAACTACCAAAACTGAAGCAGGAAATAATAGAAAACCTGAACAGACCCATAACCAGCAAAAGAATTGAATCAGTAATCAAAAATCTACCAACAAGCAAAAGTCCTAGGCCAGATGGCTTCCCAGGGGAATTCTAACAGACATTTCAAGATGAATTAGTACCTACTCTTCTCAAACTGTTCCAAAAAACAGAAATAGAAGGAAAACTTCCAAACTCATTCTATGAAGTAAGCATTACCTTGATTCCAAAACCCCAAAGACAAAGACCCCACTAAAAAGGAGAATTACAGGCCAATATCCTTGATGAACATGGATGCAAGAATTCTTAATAAAATACTAACAAATCAAATTTAACAATATATTAAAAGACTTATTCACCATAATCAAATGAGATTTATTCCTAAGCTGCAGGCCTGGTTCAACATTCATAAATCAATCAATTTATTAAGGTGTACACCACACCACATTAATGAAAGAAAGGATAGGAATCATATGGTCCTCTCAATAGATGCAGAAAAAGCATTTCACAACATACAGCATCCATTTTCCATAAAGACTCTCAACAAAGAAGGGATAGATGGAATATACCTCAACATATAAAGGCCATATACAAAAGACCCACAACTAATATCATTCTCAATGGGGAGAAAACTGAGAGACTTTCCCCTACAGTCAGGAACAAGACAAGGATGTCCACTATCACCATTACTATTTAACATAGTACAGAAATCAGATACTTAAAATAAATAAAGGGAATCCAAATCAGCAAGGAAGAAGTCAAACTTTTACTATCTGCAGATAAAATGATAGTCTATGTATAAAACCTGAAAGACTCCACCAAAAAATTGCTGGAACTAATACATGAATTGAGCAAAGTTGCAAGGCATAAAACTGACATACAGAAATCTGTTGCATTTCTATATACCAATAACAAAGCAAGAGAAAAAGAAATCAAAGAATTAATCGCATTTGCAATTGTACCAAAAACAATAGGATACCTAGGAGTAAACTAAAGCCATAAAAGGTTAGTGTACTCTAAAAACTATAGAACACTTATGAAAGAAATTGGAGAGCACACAAATAAATGGATTAATGCCCATAGATTGGAAGAACAAACATTGTGAAAATGTCTATACTACCCAAAGCAATCTATACATTTAATGCAATCCCTATCGAAATACCACCAGCATTTTTCACAGAGCTAGAAAAAACAATTCTTAAATTTGTATGGAACCTCAAAAGAATTGCCAAAGCAATTCTGAAAAAGAAAAACAAAAATGGAGGGATCATAATTCTGAATTTCAAGCTATATTTCAAAGCTGTAGACAGTATGGTACTGGCAGAAAAACAGACACATAGATCAATGGAATAGAGTAGAGAACCCACAAATAGACCTACTATATGACTATATGGTCAACTAATCTTCAACGAAGCTGGAAAGAACATGCAATGAAAATGAGACGGTCTCTCTAAAAAATGGTGCTGGGAAAACTGGACAGCAACATGCAGAAGAATGAAACTGGACTGCTTTCTTACACACAAATAAATTCAAAATGGATGAAACACCTCAGTTTGAGACAGGAAACCATCAAAATCCTGGAGGAGAACACAGACAGCAATCTATTGGTGGGAATGCAAACTGGTATAGCCATTCTGGAGAACAATATGGAAGTTCCTCAATAAACTAAAAATAGAACTACTCTAAGATATGACAATTGGACTAGTAGGTATTTACCCAAAGGACATAAAAATGCAGCTTTGAAGGGGTATGTGCACCCTGATGTTTATAGCCACATTATCAACAGTAGCTAAACTATGGAGAGATCCCAAATGTCCATCAACTGAAAAATGGATGAAAAAGATGTAGTATATTTATACTACATCTATATACTATATACTACATCTATATACTACATACTAATGGAATGTTAATCAGTCATCAAAAAGAATAAATCTTGCCATTTGCAATGACGTGGATGGAGCTGGAATGTATTATGCTAAGCAAAAATGTCCTATGAGAGAAAGATAAATACCACATGATTTCACTCAACTATGTTCAAGATGAACATAGGGGGAGGAGGGGAAATAGGAGAGAAGGAAACAAACCACAAGAGACTCTTAACAGTAGAGAACAAACTGAGGATTGATGGAGGCGGGTGAGTGGGGGATGAGCTAGATAGATGATAGGTATTAAGGAGGGCACTTGTGATGAGCACTGGTATGGTATGTAAATGATGGATCACTGAATTCTACTCCTGAAACCAACACACTATATGTTAACTAACTAAAATTTAAATAAATATTTTTTTAAAAATTAGAGTCAATCACCCCTGCCAAGATGTTGAGAACTTTTCTTGCATGGAGGTCCTAAAATACAAGGAGCTCAAAGTATGTGGCTTAAACTTCAATGATACTCTAGCTATGTCCCCTACTCTAAGTGTGCCCTTTCGGAAGCCTAGGATCTGTAATCCTTTAGAGCCCAGAGTTGCAGAAATATGAATCAGAAAGGCCCCCAGTGGGTTGTTAGAAGTGATGGTATACGGAGCCACTCCTTCTTCTCCCTCTTGTTTTTCTTACCTATTGGGAATTCAGGGTCTTTGAGGCAATGCATATACTGTGTACTAGAGGATGTCATGCCTAGAATATATGTATGTATTTGTAAGAATGAACTACTAGATCTTCCAGGATCAAAAGAGCCCAATTATATAATCAGCTTGCCTAAAAGGGATTATCTATCTCCTTGGTAAATGATGCCATATTGGGATCTCAGTTCTTATCTCATTGCTGGCAGGTTAGAAGCATTCATCAGAGACAATAGCTAGATGAGTTTGGTAAGTCTATAACAAGTCCATGACACTGGGCCTATGTGTAATCTCCATCTTTGTCACTGTCACTTATGTGCTCATCCTACCAATACTGAGCAGACAATGATAGAAGCTGTCTAATATCAAACCTGGTTGGATCATATTGTCCACTTGGTTGTTTAATGCCCCTTCTGTACTGAATGTTCTCTGGTGGGCATGAACTACTAATATAAAGAATTTTCCACTTGATGCCACTCCTTTGTTTATTCACATGTTTTTACCCCAGACCACCTTGTCTCCAATTTTCCAATCTTTTTCTATTTTTTTCCATTTGAATTATTTTTTAATGGTTTATTTTCAAATTGGTTTACATATAACACCCAGTGTTCATCCCAACACGTGCCCTCTTTAATGCCCTCCCCCCTCCCTCACCCCCCTCACCCTCAGTTTGTTCTTAGTCTTTGACAGTCTCTTATGCTTTATCTCCCTCCCTCTCTGTGTCTTTTTTTTCCAATCATTTTCTTTCCAAGCTCTGGTAGGCCAATTGCTTCCACCCATAATTCATATATATTCTAGCCAGGTGCACTTCTCAAGACTCTGTCTATTAGGAGAATTTTTTTTTATTATTACTGGTTTTCAAGACTACTCTGAGTAACAGATGCATAAATTTTTGACACATAACCACATTAATTTATTCAACATTTATTAAAGACCTACTCTATGCCAATTACTTTGCTAGTATTTGGCAATCGAAGAAAAATGAGACATCATCTTTGCTCACTAGTTCAGAGTCTAGTGGAGGTAAAAAATATATATATAACCTGATAAGTGATACTAGAAAAGATATATAAATATTAGATGTTTCAAAGTCAGAAGTTACCAAATAGCAGAAAGATTAGCCCACAGACCGAATATCCATAGATTCATAAAATCATAGTCATAGCAAAAAATTATTATTGTACAGCCTGTAAATGTGATTATCAGTCATAAGATAAGTCCAGTATATACTTTGGAGAAGTTGGCAACACAGTCTTTGGTTAACTCTGTAAACGTAAAATAAGTAGCACACCAAGTTCTGAGCTGATGTAAGTCCTCTTTTTAGATGTGGCTTAGTATAGCTCTCAGGCATCATCACTTCCTGCCAACAGTGGAGTTGACTGCCACCTTGGGAAGGTGATGGGAGACAGTGCCAAAGGAAACAAAGAAAACAGAGATGGGTATGCAGAAGGAAAGATGAAGTATCACAAAATACTGTGTTCTTAAATAATACAGATGTGTTTGTTACAGTTCAAGAACTGTGGTTTCAGGCACAACCCCCTAAAATAGGTCAATTAGGCATAGGCAAATGCTCTCAGCATTGTAAAGTAATTGGTCAAGAGTCCAAAAAGGAATGTATACCCCAGTTGAGATTTTGAAATTAAAAAACAAAAAATAAAAAACTCAACCTACTCCAAAACAAAGAAGGCAATAGTGTATTCCAAAAGAAACTGTTATTCCTCTCAAATTCTGGGTCCCTAGGTGAAAACAAAGGACCTCAATTTAGGAAACATTCCCTGTCAACAGCAGTCACACAGATAATCTAGACCCCCAACTAGATATTAAACCCTGATTCTGAATAATGTTTCCTTCCTTTAAGTGTAGAAAGAGAAAGAGAAAGAGGAAAAAAAATCGGCTAACTAAATCCTGAATTCTAACAGAATAAACATTGAAACATTTAGACAGCTACCTTTCTCTTTAAAAAGTCCAAAATTCTTAACTTAAAAAATCTGGCTATGTCTATCATGGAAAACATGGAATTATGGTTTTTCCAAACCTTCCTAGATTTAAACATAAAGTACCTTGGACCTCCTATAGGACTCACCCATCCTAATAATGAGGATCAAAGCATGTGTCTTGGTGATGTAGCTTACAGTAGTTGAATGAACTATGACAGACAAGTCCAAAATTATTATCAAGTCATCATGTTCATCTTCAGCATGGCAACAATTCAACATCATCTGACAGTGAAAGATATTCTGTTACAAAGGAAGCCTTGTCCAGAGAGTAAGTGAGCTCTTGCCAATGATTGGCAAAGCACTCATACACATTTATACAAAGTAAACAATAATTTTAAAAAGGCATTAAGTGAGAATCATTTAAGTACTTAAAGAATCCAGATCCACATGCATAAAGTTAGTGGCATAAAACATTCCATCCTTCAGAAATATTCCATTGGAACCCTCTTAAGTAAGTAAAGTTGCTGTTCAGTGACTGTGGGAATGTCAAAAGCTAACTCTTCCATAGCAGGATTTATGGCAAATTTGTCTTATACTAATACATTTAAATAGTGATCCAATATACACTAAATGTTGCTAAAATTAAGTTTCACAGTATTGTTCCTGTGAAATATAATGTGTCCATAAAATTCATTTTCATTGTAATTATCTATTTGATCCACCTCTTTCCTCATAGCTAATCATATCAGACCTAAGTCCTGGATTCTAAAACTATTCATTTTACAAGAGTTGCTCACTGATTCTATAAATAATGAAGAACATTTTCAAACACTAAATGCCTTTTTTTCATTGAGGTAGAAAGATAGTCATGGAAATACTCATTTTAGCCAGAAACTTAAGTTAATTGTCCCACAGTCTTCACTAAAAACTCAATTATCTTTTTAGAAGAAGAAAAAATGGTGTCAAAGTGTGCTTCTAATAAAATTTTACCGAATGAAAACATTTCTAGGGTGAAATAATAGGGTTTTTCAATAAGGTACTCATTAAGCAGATAGTACTGCCTCGCCTATCTCTACCCATCATCATAAACATCTCATGCCTGTAGCATCACAGCATCATACTTCCGGATAAGCGATAGCACTCCATGGGATTTAACCCCAACAACCGTTTACCATGGAGATTGCCTTTTCAAATTTGCATTTTGCATTTTGAAATGTTCAGCTCTTGTGTGTATTCTTCTTTAGCAGAAGAATGAAAACAAGGAGTAATAAGATGAAATTAGGAAGTCAGGTTATGACTCTAAACATTTGCCAGTTAGTATGTTTTTGGCTGGAACTAACAGAAACCTTAAGAAAATTTAAATATCAATGAAATTTCTTATCTCACATAATAGAAATTCAGAGAAAGTTCAGGTTTCAGGGCAAGTTACTCCAACAATGTCATCAAAACTCTAGGTTCTTGCCATCTCTTTTTTCTTCCCTTCTGGTTTGAGTTCATTCACAGAGTGTTTAATAGATGGCTGAAGCAGAATCAAATCCTTAATCCAGACAATGAAAAGAGATAGAACATTCTCTGATGTGGATGTTTCTTAGGATTAAGATCATTTCCCAGAAAATGCACCAACAGATTTCAACTCTATTCACTTAGCTAGGATTGGGTCATATTTCTATTCTTGAATCAATTACTAGCAAGGATAATTAGCCTACCCTTAAAAGAACGAGTTACGTTACTGTAGCTGGGATGGGGTCATCTTCTCTTGGAGACACATGGCTGCATATGGAAGTGCCATAAGCCTAAATAAATCCAGGTTTCATTAAGAAGAAGAGGAAAGTGAACAATGGGTAGAGTTGTCTTTCCAGTATTGGTAACTGTATTGGCATTAGAAAGGCCAAAAGTTGGGATAGAGTATTGTTGAGGGGTTGAAGATCAGAGATTAAAAATCTAAATTAAATTGAGATAACAAAAAATTTTAAATTATCCAATAAACAGAGATTAAATTGAAGACATCTTTCAAGAATTTATATGTATCAATATTAAAAAGTAAACAATTATGAGAATTCCAGTTCAATTGCTCCAGTTTATAAATGAGAAAACCAAAGCCTAAGAGAGTTTTAAGTTGTCTGAGATCACATAAGAAATCAGCAATATGCTGATATGCTAATAGGTGGATATGCTAAAATTCATGATGTTCTTCCTAAACACCAACAGTTCAATTCTGCTCCAACATTATGATACATTCTTCGTTGGGTGTCATTTCTAGGTATAAAGATGAGTCAGTTATGGGTTTTTTAAGAATATAAAAATCATTTTAAAAAGAATATAAAAGTAAGTATTCCATATTGTACAAAATGTCTTCTGTCAGCACTAGCAAGAGAAACAAAGCATGTTTTTTCTCTTTTGGCATCCTATGTATTATTGGAAATTAAATTATTATTAATAATATTGATATTAATAATTGATCATGTTCTATGTGTCAAGCATGGTGTCAGATGTTTAATAGTCACTCTCTTTAATTTTCCCAACACCCGAAGAGAACTCTTATTATTCCTTTTTAGAAGGTGAACTGAGACTCAGAGGCTTAAAGTCACTTGCCTGGATCAAATTGGCTCTAGGGTAAGAATTTAAATCTCCGTTTGTTTTGCTTTAAAGCTCATTCTATCTGCTGCTAACATTCTCCAAAGGTATTTTGCTAAATTCTTGTCCTATTAGTTGCTCTGTTAAAAAAAGTTTGGGAAAGACTGTGTTTTATAAACCTCATGGAAATTGAAGATGTGCAATGTAATATTTAAAAATATGAGAAATCCTACAATCACAGAAATTTATCCAATTCAGTTTAACCAAGTATTTCCTATTATTGAATGGTAAATCCTTTTCCACATAATATGCATTAATATTCAAGGAAGTAATGTTCAGTGGCATGCACTTTGGGAAATTCTGCACTACATTATCTAACATTTAAATTACATGAATGCATGTTAACAATCAAATTATATTTGAATGATAGTATTAACATGATATGATATTATTTATATGTAATAAGTTTAGGAGTCTTACCATGAAATGATTTAATTTTTTCCAATTATGGTTCTCAAATGTCAAATCTTACTTTCCCACTGAGTAACAGATCCCTTCATAACATCTTGCCCAAATTACCTTTGTCCATAAGTTATGGTTATTTTTCACATTTAAAACTTAAAATTAAAAAAAATTGAGAAATAATAGGAAACGAGCTGATTTGTTGAGATCAATAAAACTGATAAAATAAAATTGAGTACCTGGGTGGCTCAGTAAGAGTCAAGTAGCTCTGATTCCTGATTTTGGCCCAGGTCACGATCTCACAGTTTGTGGGATAGAGACCTGTGTCAGGCTCTGGGTTAAGCATAGAGCAGGCTCTAGGATTCTCTCTCTCTCTCTCTCTCTCTTTCTCTCTGTCCCTCCCCTGCTTATGCACTCTCTCTTAAAATAAATAAACATTAAAAAATAAAAATATAAAATAAAATTGATAAACCTCTAGTCAGACTGATTAGCAAAGAAAAAGTTACAGAAGCCACAAATTGCAACTCTCAAAGATGGGAGAGTTAACAACTAGAATGTTCCCTTATATTAAAAGAATAACAGAGAATATTATGAACAACTTTATGTCAATAAACTTAGTATCATATATGTCATGGACAAGTTCCTTGAAAGATACTTCAAGAGCTCATCCAAAAAGAAACAAATAATCTAAACAGCTTTATCTGTATTAAAGAAATTGAATTTGTGATTAAAAAGTTGTCCACAAAGAACACTATAGGCCAGGTGGCATCAATGATGAGTTCTAAAAAATATTTAAAGAATAAATAATACCAATTCTACACAGATACATCCAAAAATTGAAAAGAAGAAAAATTTCCCAATTCTTTCTATGAGGCTAGCATTACTCTGAAATCTAGGCAAAGGTATCATAATAAAACAGTAAAATAATGTTTCTCATGATCTTAGATGCAAAAATTCTAAACAAAATTTTAGAAAATTAAATCTAAAAAAAAAAAAACACATACAAATTATAATACATCATAACCGAAAGGGATTTATCCCAATAATGTAAGGGGAAAATGTAATTTTTCTCAGAAATTAATCAGTATAATTCACCATATTAAAAGATTAAAAAATTAAAATCACTTGATTATCTAAGTGCGTGAAGAAAAATCATTTGACAAAACCCAACATCTATTCCTAATTTAGAAAAAAAACTATCAGCAAATCAGAAATAGAAAGAAATTTACTTAACTTATAAAGATCACCTATGAAAATCCTTCAGCTAACATCACATGCATGGTGAAAGGAGGAAGTTTTCCCTTGAAGATAAGGAACAAAGTAAGGATATCATCTCTCATCGCTTCTATTCATCATTGTCCTGGAAGTTCTGGCTTCTCTGACAAAGCATGAAAAAGAAATATATGACATCCATATTGGAAAATAAAAGTAAAACTGCATTTATTTACAGATAAAGTAATTGTCTATCATGAAAATCTGATGGAATATGTAAAATAGCTACTAGAACTAGTAACTGAGTATAGCAGGCTGCAGGATGAAAGATCAATATATTAATAGTGTAAGGGAAATATGTAATTTTCCCAATTCCCCAAATATGTAATTATCTGGAAGAAACTATCATAAATTAAAATTTTTTAAATCACCTATAATATCATCATAAATACAAAATACTTAGGAATAGATTTTTAAAACATGTGAAGGATATGTATACCAGAAAACACAAAATACTTCCGGGGAAAATGAGATCAAGGCCAAAAACATGGAGAAATATATGTGTACATAGATTGGAAGACTCAGTAATGTCAAAATGTTGATTCTGCCTAAATTAATATGTACCTTAAATGCAATCCCAAGCAAAATCCCAGCAGGCTTATTTGTAGAAAGTTATATGCTGAAAAGAAAATGCAAAGGATCTAGAAGAGCCAAAACGACTTTAAAAAAGAAGCATAAAGTCAGAAAATTTACACTGTCTGACTTCAAGTCTTATTGTAAAGCTACAATAATTAAAACAATGTAATATTGGGAAATAAATCAATGTATGCATATATGGACAACTGATATGTGCAAAAGGCAGAAAGGTAATTTTGAAAAGATACAGTCTTTTAACACGTTATGTTGAAACTATGAAAAATAAAAGCAAAAACAAAAAACAACTTTGGTGTATACCTCCTGCCATGTACAAAAATTAACTTAAATGAACTATAGATTTACCTTGAAAACTAAATCTAGAAAAAAAATCATGAGAAAAAATATTTTTGATCTTAGATTAGGTGAAGATTTCTTAGTTATAACACAAAAAGCATAATACATAAAAGAAAAATTGTACTTGATTAAAATGTGAAACTCCTATTTTTTTTAGCAAAACTTCATTTATTTATTTTATGTTTATTTATTTTTGAGGGAGATAAAGAAAGCATGAGCAGAGGAGGGGCAGAGAGAGAGGGAGACAGAATCCGAAGCAGGCTCCAGGCTTCAAACTGTCAGCACACAGCCTGACCCGAAGCTTGAACTCATTAACCATGATATCATAACTTGAGCCAAAGTCAGATGCTTAACTGACTGAGCCACCCAGGCACCTGTAAAACTTCTATTTTTAAAAGACACTGTTAGGAGAATAAAAAAACAAGTCACACACCTGGGAAAAACATTTGTAAATCATATATTTGACAAAAGGCCTGTATCCAGAATACATAAAGAATTTCAAAACTCAATAATAAAAATTTGGCAAATATTTGAACACTTTACCAAAGACACAAAAATTACTAACAAACACATGAAAAGATGGTCAATCTCATTAGTTACTAAATAAGTAAAAATTAAATCACAGTGAATATCGCCATGCACTCTTAGGAAGAGTATAATTAAAAAGACCAACAATACTAAGTGTTGACAAGGGTGTGAAGGATCTAGAATTCTCATGCAATGCTGATAAGAATATTTAATGATACAACCATGTTGGAAAATATGTTGGCCATTTGTGAGTGAGCTAATCATACACCGACTATACATCCATTTCACTGTGCAGTATTTCTTGTGCGAAATGAAAACAGGTATCTATAAAAAAAATTGTATACAAATGTTCACAGAAGTTTTATTTTAAGAGCCAAAAAGTGAAACATATAATTGTCTATGAACAGGTGAATGGATAAGCAAATCATGGAATATTCGAGTGAAAGAATACCACTCAGCAATAAAAAGGAATGAACTACTGACACAACAAAATGGATGAATCTCAAAACAAGTATGCTGGATGAAAACAAATAAACAGATAAAAAAGAGCTTTACAAAGAGAAAAATTGTGCAAGTGATGGATATTGATTTTAGTGATTTCTTTGCTAGATAAAAAGATGGATAGGTCAATAGATCTCAAATTGTATACTCTAAATAAATACAGCTTATTTATATTAATTACATATTAATAAAGCTATTAACAACAACAAAGAATTAATCTTATTTTGAAACTTTAAACTTGAACTTGATCCAAAATTAATTTCCTCTCCTCCTGTAAACTAAACCAGAAGCCTCAGCTACATGGAGTAGATGAGCCTGGAAGAAAAAGTTCTAGTTCCTCCAGTGTGAGGCAAAGAAAAGGAAGAGAGAGGGCACAGTCTTTTTGTAGGACTTCCTTCTCGTTGATAGTTGATTGATATTCCTGCCTTCATTGTGGCTGCATCTGGTTTCGTCTGTCACTGGAGACTTTGCTGTCCATGTGGACAGTACACATGATTTCCTCGGGGTGCTATTCATTTACAGCTTTTTTACATTGCTCCTTCCATTGCATTCAGCAGCCATGTCTCTTTTTGGATCCACTGACAATAACACATATGTTCCAGAAACTCTAGGTTGGGCATTTTCCACTTTCCTCAGTCACTACCTATGCATATACAGAAGTTGTTCATTTACTACCCTCTTTGCTCCTCCATGTGAAGCCGCCTCTCAAAAGTCTTGCAGACCTGAGATTGAGAAGCAATTGTCCTAATATTCTTCTCCAGACAAATCATTCTTTGCCGTTTGTCCCTCAATCCCTTATATTCCTGGGAGCTTTGAGTATTCAAAAAGTAGATACCGACCTCTGTCTATTATCTAGGCCCTTAAACTCTCCCCTTCCTGGAGTGGAAGCAGAACAATTTAAGACTATGTATTTAGTCCTGGGTTCCCTAAATTTCTCCCCAGAACTTTCACCATGCTCTATGCTCTGGAGGATTCTAAGCTCAGAAAGCGCCTATTAAGATAAGAGAACTCCATTTCCCCTTCTTAAAGATACCACCAATCTTCATAAGTTATCTTCTTGGGTTCCTCTTCACTTAGCTTTAGTAAGGAAGTGAAGGAAGATCTTTTTGCCCACAAGTATTTTACTCCACAGTAGCACTGACAACTGACTGATTAACAGAGCTGTTCTCATTTTTTCTTGGGCACAAAACAATTCTTTATTTTCCGGAATTGTTAGCATTTATGTGAGGCCATGAAACTGAGTTCTTTGCAATGAGCAGAAGTGAAGTGAACTACTTTTAACCATAGCCCACCAAAATCTCTAATAATTTTCTATGTCTTTTCCCCACCTTCAGGCAGATATCAATGCCTAGGAAGGCCATAGAAGATAGCAGTCTCCAACAGCCTAGGTCCCTAACATAGAGCCGACTTCCCCTTCCCCAAACTGAAGCCACATAACTGTTAAATAAGTAGTTATTCTTTTAAAAATCCAAAGGTTTTATATTTGTCTGTTATAGTAGTTAACATACCATAACTATTACAAAAACTGGTATTGGAGTGGAATATTGCCTTAAACAAAGACATTGTCTAATCAGGGACTAAGTGGTAAGAAACAGTATTTAAGCTAGAAAGATGGAGACTTATAGTAGGTATGCAGTGGTAAAATCATCTAGAAAAAACATCTCCTGCTTGGAAGATAAAACAAGGCACCTGAACCAGTCATTCTAGATTCTAGAAGTGATTTGAAATAGTGAAAGTAGTACTGTATCTTGGCTTTTACTTAATGTCTTTAACAAGGTTATACAAGAGAGAAACGAGATCAGGAAAGACTTGCATAGTCTGCAAACAGAAGTGAAGGGGACTAGAAAGAATTAGAACTCTGGGCTCTTTCAAAGATTCCAAAACGCTAATTCTTTCTAGACTTTAAATAAAAAAGATAAGGACTTCAGGTAACGGAGGAGGCCCGTTAAGACTTAATTGAAGAAGGAACTCAGCTCTGCCTTTGAGATTGAATTAAGGATGGTACATTTCTACCCCAAAAAGTTGTTTCGTATGACCTCAGAGTAGTTTCTCTTAAGCTCAAAGCTGAGAGAAGCATGGATGGGAGGCAGCTAGGGCACAATTCAGATATGAGAGTTATATTTGGGAAAGAATTTAGACTGGTGCTTATTAGGGCATGAAACTGATCAGAAACAAGTAGATTGAAATCTTCCTAAGGTGTTAAGGGCTTTGTTTTGCCAGGAAACCATACAGGTCTTTGGCTTCTCAAGCCTTCAGACAACCCATGGGTGCTCAGATTTATCTGAACAGGAAGTGAACTGTAAAATCTGAATAACTCCCAATGAACATATCCCCACAGACCACGTGAGATGTGGCCACAGAAGATGAGAAACAAGAAGGAACCTCCCAAAGAATAGAGAAAGGGAGCTTACAGAATAGTGGTCAGGAGTGGTTTCTTCCCAGGGGGCAGAATGAGGGTCTAATCAAGAACTGCCACAGGAGAGGACCCTTATAATGCCTGCCCTGCAGGAGTACATTGTTACTATTTACCAGACAGTTGTGTTATCTCTCATTCTTCCTCATTTGGAAAGTTTGTTGTTATTCTGTTTCTACCTCACTATTATCTAATAGATATGGACACAGGCAGATAACTTGTCTTTTTAGTTCAATAGTCACTGGACCATGAAAAACTATGTCTGTGTCTCACAGAAAAGACTATTCATCACCTGGAGATCAGACATACTGAGTCTGTGGAGGCAGGGTAAGTAAGTTCTATGAGTAAGAAGAACTGCAAAATGGATATTTGGTGATCAGTTTTGGAAGAGATTGGTCCCTGATCAAATCCTTTTATTTTCCTTCTTATTCCTGAGTAAGGAGGTAGGCCATAGTTCCTAGATCTCTTTTCAATTAGGCAGACTCATGTCGAAGCTCTAGCCATAGACTCCATTGAATGAAAGTGATGTATATCACTTCAATATTTGGCTCATGTTACTGATCTGTATCCTCTCCAAATTCATGTTAGAGATTTAATTCCCACTATGTTAGAATGTGACTATATTTAGAGATAGGACCTTAAAGAGGCAATTAAGTTAAAATGAGGCCATTAGAGTGGGCCCTAACTCAACCTAGTGTCCATATCAGAAGAGGAAATTAGGATATATAAAGAGACATCAGGGATGCATGCACACAGAGGAAAGACTATGTGAGGACACAGCCAGAAGGCAGCCATTTACAAGCAAAAGAGCAGCCTCAGAAGAAACTAAAACTGCTGACATCTTGATCTTGGAGTTGTAGCCACCAAAACTGTGAGAAAATAAATTTCTGTTGTTTACGCCACCCAGGCGGTAGTATTTTGTTATGGCAGCCCCAGCAAACTAATACAACCCATGAAATCATCCCATGTGCAATCTTCCATGTTCTCCCTTTCTGGCTGACTGCAATGGATATGACCCCCTCTGCCAGGAACTAGTATGGAAGCCATGTGCTAAAGATGGCAAAGTTACAAGCTGGAAAGAGTGCTTGAAGGAAAGCCGTCCAACCAGAACACCCACATTGTTCAATTACATGAGTGAAAAATAAAATTTTATTTTATTCTGAAATATAGCAGAATATTTGTCAGTTATAGCAGTTAGCATCACTCTCAACTAGTACACCCTACAAGCCTGATGATTCTCTTTTCTCTCCCCAGTTCTCTTCTTAGTCACTGTTGGCAGAGGGTGGTGTGTACTTTTCACCTCTTAACAAGCCCTGTGGGAATATGGCTGGCTTCTATTACACACTGGCTTTCAAAGTAAGGATATTTAGCGCCTCTTGTCCACAATTTGAGGCCTTAACCACAACTCTGGGACACAGTGAACTTTCCATTCAATATCCTCTAATATATTTTAAAATAGATCACTTAAGGTAAAAGAAATAGAAAATTCACAAATGTATTAATAATAAAAATATATCCCAATTACGTGTCGATCAAATGAAAGAATTTCTATTATTTAGGAAATGAGAAGGCTATCTATTATTTAAAAAAGCAAACACTACTTCTGTCATAAAGGAACCTCATATAACTCCATATAACTGTTTTATCTTTCAAAACTAGAATATGGAGATCATAGTCCAGCTATAGGCATTGTTAAGGACCTTGAGCTTACTAAATGAGATTTTCCCTCCTCATCTTCTATCCATGCTCCTTAGAAATAATTAAGAAGTAGGAATAGCAAGGCCACAAATTACTATTTATATAAAAAATCATTTATTTTTACACTTACGTAGTGAATATCAAGCTTATTGTCTGATCATTGCCTCTAAAAAATGGTCTAAGTCTTGAATCTTTGAACTAATATATCATATATCTTTAATGAAATTATAGCAAAATTCAGAGAACTTGTTTCATAGTTGGAGATTAGAATAAAATAAAGATTCTGTAAACATAATCTGGCATCAAAGGAAAGTTGCCTCTGTATGTGCTTAGGCAGTGAAGGAAAGTAGGAAGGAGTAACAGCTGAACATATGAACACCTGCAGGAATATGGAAATTAAAAGTAACCAATGGACAATGATGCAGTATTACCAACCAAAGCCATCACTCAACACTTGACACGAAATAGGCCTCTTTTGTTAGCCATGGGAATGGGCAGAGGGACATCTTGACATCTGATAGGTCTCTATAAGTAGGCAGACAAAATTGCTGAGTTTGCCCTAGATGGTCCCAGATTATAGCTATGAAAACTGTACTGCTTTAGGTGATAAATTTTATGAATATACAAAGATTGATTATATATATTGTCGAAAGGATAGAAAAAAGGCCTCCTTAAGAAAAAACTTGCAGGAAGGTTTTCATTATCATTACATTCCTCACTCCTATAAGATTTATCTTCTTCTTCTTCTTTTTTTTTTTTACATAGTTCTTCCTAAGAGTAGTTGCATTAGTCTGCTCATGCTGCTATACATAAATACCAAAGACTGGGTGGATTAAAGAATAGCAATTTATTTTCTCACAGTTGTACAGGCTAGAAATTCCAGACTAAGGCCCAGAAAGGTCAGTTTCTGGAAAGATTTCTCTTCCTGACTTGTAGACAGTCACTTTCTTGCTGTGTCCTCTCAGGCTTTTTTGTGGTGTGTGGGCATGGAGAGAGAGTGAAAGATCTCACTATCTTCCTTTTCTAGTAAGATCACCAATCCTATTGTATTAGGACACTACCCTTAGGACCTTATTTGCCGTAACTGCCTGCAAAAGCCCTACCCCAAAGTCATACTGGAGTTTGGGGCTTCGACATGTGAATTTGGGGAAACACAATTCAGTCCACAGCAGTGGTTATGATTTTCAAGATACCCTTGTGAATTACTCTCCTATTATATTACCACAACTTAAGTGGAAAAGTCAGTTGTACTTATATATACTTTTTAATTTGATTCCTGGTGGCTGCCACAGCATTTGGCCAGTAAAAATCAAAGAAGGCCTGGATTGTAAGCAAACACCTATACTTATGTTGGTGATATTTTGTTATAAACCAGCAAGTTCAATCAGCAGTATCCAGGGCTGAAAGATGAAGGACTTCCTATTGTAAAGAGTGATCGCATGAGTGATTTTCTTAAGTTTTCAACCAAATTTCATTAGCAAATCAAGAAGAGACATATCGGAGTGTTCACTGATTCATCAGAAGGCAGTAAAATGACTTAAGAGAGTGTGACATACGCTTACTTTTCACCTTAGGGCAGGTTATAATTGCTAATTAGATTAATTCTGTATGTTTTAGAAAACCACTGCTTACTTATACTGAACAATTATTTATGAGCCATGAGATAAGACAGCAGGCACTGTCTTACATGTTTTTTCTCTCTTCATAAAGTAAATCTTCTTCCTTATGTATCTTGTTTTTGAGATTACCTCTCAATTTTACCATAATTGCCTTGAAACAGTAATCTCTAACTGACTCCAATAAAGAAAGTCTGATCACAGTAATAAGCCAAAATTACAGCTCGAAGACCATGGAAGTGCTGAATTTCAAAAGCATACTAAGAAGAATGGAAGTCTCTCTCTCCTGGAAGGAAAAAGATACCTTTTATACAGATGGGAAATATAATTTTAATGAAATCATTAAATTTCAGGTAAGAAGCAAAATTGTACACTGTATTTTGAGATTATACAACTAGACCTAAAACTGATGAAAAGTCTTGGCTTTAAAATGACAAGGCAGCAAACCAGAGAAATGTCAAAATCTCTGAGAAAATCCAGGTTATCTTACAAAGGGGGGTGCATAGAATTACTGAAAAGTCTATCCAGATCTATTGATATTGTGACAAGAGGTAAAAGAGGAAAGTAATAATAATGTGACTTGAACTGAAAGCAGACCAAAGCCTTATAGGCATGGCTATTTGTATGGACAGACAGTAGAGAATAACAAACTCCGCGAAGGGAAAGATAAGAGTTTAATCTAAAAGTATGTTTTGACATCCTGCATTCCCAACAGAATTTAGGAAAGATGTTGAATGCACAGAGAGGTAAAGGATGAAGGGATTCTAGAAGAAAAATTACAGATGATCCCAGAGAGAAACCAAAAGCAAGAAGTATTTAAACATAATCCGACCTGGGCCACCTGGGCGGCTCTATCAGTTAAACATCCCACTCTCAATTTCAACTCAGGTCATGATCTCTCATGGTCAAAGGTCAAACTCCTTGCTGCGCGTGGAGACTGTTTAAGACTCTCTTTCTCTCTCTCCTTTTGTCCGTCTCCTTCTCGTGCTTTTGCTGTCTCTCAAAATAAAATAAAACAAACATTATCTGACAATAAAAGTTAGGGATCGACTTGTGAGTCACTGGATCATACCAAATTTCCTCTTTGTCAATTTCCCTTTTGACCTCCTCCTCTCACTGCAGAAAACAGGCAGCTCATGATTGCTGATGCAGATCACAAATGAAATAATAAAATGTTGTGAAAGAAGCTGTTCCTCCAATAGAATGCTGCCATTCACACCTGCTGAAAGTTCCTTGCTTTTGAAAAGGGCACATGTTGGGATGAACACTGGGTGTTATATGTAAACCAATTTGAAAATAAACTATTATAAAATTAAAAAAAAAAAAAAAAGAAAAGTGAGTATAATGAAATCTTAGCAAAACCAGAGAAGAAATGCAATAGCCTTGGATTACATCCACCATTCTTTCCTAGAACAAGAAGTATCCCTAACCCTGATACAGAGATAATTACCTGAACCAGGGAGACAAGGGAATTCTCTGCTGATCAAGCCAGAGAAGAACTGCAATACCTCAGGTAAGAATAAGACGGGATCTGCACAGTCCTGCAACTTTGCCCAATCTCAGTTTGCTTTACATCTCCACTTTGATTTAACTTTCAATATGATTAGCATTTTAGACAAGCTGGGCACCATTAGGTAAAGCCAAGATAGGGGCAGTGTAAAAGATTATTAGTTCAAGAATGTGAAGTTTACATGACTAGGAAATAGGATCAGGGGATGTTAGTCTCCCTTCAGAGCCATCAACCATGGTAATTGAGCAAGGGCTGTAAAAATAATTGCTCCCATGGCTGTGTGCATGCTTCCCTTGCTGTTTATATTAGAGCAGTTCATATCTATATTGTAAGCCTCGATCCATGCTTTCAAATCCTCACTGATCTCCGTCAATTCCCTTACTAACAATCTCAGCTTTTCTTGGTGGGAAGATTGGTGATTATTCAACACATATATGTTGAATGCCTTCTACATAATAGTTTGTTGTTAAGCACCTTCACATTTGCTTACAAGCTCTGGGAAGTAGTGTCTTCATCTTTCTATCCCTTTCAATCACAATACTTCCAGTTTCTTGCTGTGTGTACATATACATATTAGTAATTCCATAGTACTCTAAAACATTATAATTGAAAAGAGAATGAACTTATGTGTGAGACTTTATATGACTACCTGGCTACAGCAACTTTCCCTAAGCTGCTTTTGTGAGATTCCTCATTTATTCTCTAAGGACTTATTTCGTAGGTTTCCCTGCAGTGGTATCCAAGAGCATCCCAGAAAGTGGGCAATTAGTGTCCTGAAGGATTTTATTCCTCTCGCCTCTCTATCATATCACCTGGGCATGTTAATTAACTTATCTAAGCCTTTGTCATTTCTTCTGTAAAGTGAAAGTAATAATATCCACTTCACATGATTTTTTAGGAATAAATGAGATAATATACATGAAGTTCTTAGCTCTATGCCCAGTAAGAACTCAATACATATTTACTACTGGTATTTTAGTATCTCATCTCTGATTGGTCCCTGTCATATCCATGTTGATTCTTCTGATGTTCTCTTCTCAAGTTTTCCTAGATTTCTTACATTCACTTGTAGAATTCATACTCAACCTCCAATACCAAATTCCCAAGAATTCTCCTGTATTCTTTCTTCTCTCATTTCCCACATCTAATCAAGCAACTCTATTGATTTTACCCCCAGACCTATCCTGAATCTGTCTACTTCATCCTGGCTACACCACTAACACTCAAGTCCAAGCTACCATCTTCTCTCACTTGCATTATCAAAGCAGCCTCCAGAATGCTCTCTTTGCTTCTATTCTTTCCAATTTTAGCATATGTGCTGCCAAAGCAAGCACTCCCTGTTTCTATTCTTAACCCTCTAAAACCTCTAGTCCACTTATTAGACAGAATGATCTTGCAAACCTAAATCATATCACATGATTCATGCTATTAAATTTTTCCAGTGGCTGCTGATCACAACTCTAATAAAATCCAATGCAGTACTTCATTTTCTCCAAATGTACCACTCACATTCTCACCAGGCCTTCACATTATCTGCTGTCTCCACAGAGAATGTTCTTTCACATAAACATGTCTACCAATCTCTGTCTCTCTCTCTCTTTTTCAACTCAGACTAAATGCCATTTATTCATAAATGCCTTCTATGGCCAAACAATATAGAGAAGCCCCTCAAATACTTTTTGGTTCAAAGAAGTTGCTGGTTAGTATTATTTATTGATAAGCACTTACCATCTTTCCTTTTGCAAAGTACTATATACTCTGTTCTAGTGACTTCTAGCGTAAAGGACAAACTCAAGCATGAGTACCCATTGATCCCTTCTGAGATGCATTTCTCATTTGGAGTTATTTTCCTCACATCAGCATGCAATTAACTCTGAATGCGACAGAAATGCTGTAATCCCTGTTTATTTTATTTGCTTGACAGATGGCTATTGACTTTCTTCATACAAAGTATTGTGCATTTGGAAGAAATGACCTTGTTTCTCCCACCACTGAAGGCCTACCATGTGTCAGTCATGGTTCCCAGAACCCTTGGCATACTGGGCTGAGTGAACTGGAAAGCCTTGCTCTTGTAGAATTATATTCTAGTAGAGGAAAATAGATTATAATTAAATAAATAATGAATAAATAAACAAGAAAAATTTCAGGAAGAAGAGCTACATAAGGCAAAGTGATAAACAGTGAATTCAACAAAATCTAATATTCTATTAACGAAACCTTCAAGTAGATTGAACACAAATAAGGGGAGAGGATTCCAATGACCAGCATTTCCTCTCATGCCTACTTCTACAAAAATATCATCTAAATGTTTGGTTATAGAATCTCCTTCCTTTAGTTTTACTCAGATTTACCCTGGGGTATTTCAAGTGATGGATAAGGCCTTTTAATAAGATGGCTTCTACTAATGAAGTTCTCAAAAGTGGATATCACTAACACAAATCAGTGCTGTGTCTGTGTTTCCAAAGACCTTGATAATGCTGTCTCCAAATGTTCGTATTCCTTACATCTTTATAAAGTAGTCATTTTTACCATAAATTTTCCTCTCACTTTATGCATAGATGGATCACAGCAATAGCACCAACTGAAATAAATTTTCAGCTTGGAACACACTTGCAGAGTGATCTCTCAACCTCATTCAAGTTCAGAAGAAATTAAGTTCAGGTTACGTTTCATCATCTTTGATGTTTATTCTAGGAATTCTATCATCAAGAGTAACTCAGGGCCGACTTAGCCACAGGGATACAGCAGAACTCGATTTTTCAAAGGACTGGGAGAAGAAAACTTCCCAAGTGTTAAAATGTTTCTGATCTCTAAGTGAGTTTTTTTAATTATAAAGAGGAACATTTAATGTGAACTTTATTGGCAGAACTTTCAGAGGCATATTTTTCAAATTGTATAAATAATATGTGATATTTCCTTCCATTATGCTTTTTTAAACTCTATATTAGGGGTATATAATCTTAAACGGAAGAGAAATTTCGTAGTTAAGCTGCCAGAAACCAAACCATTACCTTTGGTATATGTGATTCTGCACAATGAGTGTTTCAGAGTAATCATTTCCTTCATATCAGAATTATGAATAATAATCCATCTAATTAGAATCATATTTTAAGTTTTATGGTATTATTAAATAAAAATGAGCCAGGCCTCTTCTAACCTGTCTACAGACTCCTTTCATCCATAGTTATTACGTGTCCCTTTAGTCCAATCTATACTACCTGACCTCACTCTGAGGTTTACCTACAGGAAACACCTATCAGAAAGGTCATGTCCTTTTATGAATAAATTTCAGCGAAAAGAGATCCAATTGGTATTTTTTATATGTTTATAAATGGGTTTGTTAGCACCTTATAAACATGTCTTATTAATAGTAATGACTACTTTTTTATAGGAATTTCTCCCAGTTTGCTTCTCATAAAGCATACGGATACAATATGACTGAGCTTCTGGGGAAACATTCTTTGCATTGCACTGGCACCCTTGCCTTAGTCAGTTATAAGGAGATCTCCATACTTTAATCAAGAACCAGAAGTAAGTGTAGTAGTTGCAGGCTAGAGAGGTTTGACTCTTATACGCTAGAGTCACACTTACCAATTTTATGAACTTGGGCAAGATACTTAACTACCTTATGCCTTACTGTCCATATCTGGAAAACGAGGCTAATAAAAATGTCTACCTCATAGGGTCACTATGAAGATTAAACGAGAAGACATTTGTGACATGCTTAAGACAATGCTTGCCACATAGTTGGTGCTTAACAAATGTTGGTCACTATTATAACGGTGTAGGCAACTAGAACGTGTCAAAAGTAGTATGCCAATGATAGTGTTGAAAGTGATAGGAAAGGAAAGGAAAAGTTATATGCACTCAGGCTGTTTTTGCTCACTGCTGTTTTGATATTTAGCTGTGTGTGAATAGGTATAAAGCTACTGTAGGAATTCCTGTAAAAAAAAAACAACACACAACTGCAAGGCTAAAACTCTAGATATAATTCTTCTTTTTCATTGAAATAATTATTTATAATATGGTTTATGTCAACTCAGCTCAAGGGTTCTTAGGAATGCAACTAACAGTTTTTAACTTGATAGTAATTATATAGTCCTATCATATCCATAGTTCAGATAAAAAAGATAAAAAGTGAAAGAAGAGGATACTGAGAAATGATTAAAGATTTCACAGAAAAGTGTTTTGTACTAAATGGACACCTCAAAGCAGAAAATTCCATCCAATAATGCTTTCAACATTCTTGAATACACTTCCCCCTCCACCCACCCAAAAAAAAATTTTGGTTCAAGCAGTGTGATTTAACACACAGATCAACAGATTAAGTCTCAAAGTTTAAGTAGTGCAAGATTTCCAGTCCAGGTAGAATTCCTATGATCAGGAAGACAAAAAGGAATAGATTAAAGGCAAATAATGTGAGTGAACCCAGCTGGAAAACCATTATAGTCCATCTCATAGAAACAGTCTACTAAGTAAATGATTATATGTATAATCACATATTTAATCCTGCTATGGGACAGAAGATTTGGTTCCAAGGTTACAGGTTAATAACTCTCACCCTGACTAATGTATAAATTGAATTGGCTCTTAACCTTAGTCCTTGGCACTTAGCTTAAATGACTCTTTCCCAGGAAAATATTCCTTTAACACTTTATCTGAGTAGGCCTCTGGTTAATGTCTATCATTTGAATTTGTGCATTGCTTCAGAATACTTATCATGATATAAACGTATTTGCTTATTTATTCATGTATGTTCTTATTTAGTGTCTTCCACCCAACTCTATGAGTACCGGTACCACATGTGTTTACTTTACCTGCATACATCAAGTATATATTACAGCACCAAATATACAGCAGGCACTCTTCATAGATCAACTGAATAATCCACAGACAAAAGTTCTACAAGAGGTAGATCCAGACAAATTTGCAAATAGCACAATTCTACAGACATCACGTCTTATTGATGGGCAAAGGGATAGCAGCACAAATGCATTAACTACTGTTTGAGTTAGTTCCATTTCCTTTTTGTATTCCACTATTTTTGACTTTTTTTTTTTTACTCCTAATTGTTTCTTCTACCTTCTTCTGTTAATGCAGATTTTTTAAAGAAAACAACAGGGTGGTAGTGTCTCACACAAGTTTTTGGTAAACTTATTACTAAATAACTTCCAAAAAAGCATTTATTCACTACCTATGGAAAAGGGGATGTCTGAACTCTAATAAAAGGATAAACTGCAACTTTATTCTTTCCTGTCCATATGATGAAGAATGAGTTCTCCGGCAAATCAGCAAGGTGTGGAGTTGAAGTATTTGCTGAAACATGCATTGGTTTAGTCTGAAGCACAGCCAAATGTCTTTCACCAGAATAAACTAGGCCTTCACTTGAATTCGTATTTCAAGTTAGAAAGAACGTTTGTGCCTTTTTAATTTCTAGCATTATAAAAGGGTTCATGAACTAAAGTAAAATAACTCCAGCTGCTTGTACCCAATTACTGAAATTGAACGAAAATAAATATAATTTGTGGAGAAACAAAGTGAACATAGAACAGCCCCAAATCCAAAAAGCATGTCAGAACAACTTCTCAGTAGTTTACAAAACATCACCAAAGGTCTTTCTTGGAACTACTGATTATTCAGCCGTGGGATAAGGTCATCCTTAGAAGACAGATGCATCATGGAGACTAACGAATGGACCGGTGCTGTTTGAACTCCAACTGAGTTTTAAGAAGTCCTCTTAGGCTCAGTGAATTACTTCCTGAATAACAGCTTCCAACCTGTTTGGCAACATGTTTTGTGAAAATCCTGCAGTTGTAACTGATAAGTAAAATATGAGCAGTTATAGCAAATTGATTTTTTTCCAAAAATTTTATGTTCCTATAGAAAAAGATCCCTGAGGACGTTTTTGGTAGGAATCTTACAATGCTGCATTGCTTGGGGCATGAGGAAATTGATGTTTGGTGAATTGATGCTAAGGTTATGTTTTCCCAATTCAATTTCCTCCAATTCCCTAGGGAAATCAAAGACCATAGTATGTTATTCCTTTTATGAGTGAATACTTTTTTGACATGTTAGATGAGTAATGACAAATAAGTCTGTCATTTCTTTTGACCACTTTATCATACCAAGATGAATTTTGTGTACTACAAAAAAACTCAAAATAGAATGGGACTTAGAAAATAAATCATACAGTTATTGGCAGTATCAAGAGTTATAACTGATAATCACAGAAATACTTACAACTCATAAGTCAAACAGAATCTATTGTCCTGTTTAATTTTCTTCATATCATTTTCCATTCTCTGAAATGGAGTTGTTTACTTATTAGTTACTTGTCCTGCCTGCTGTATCTCTCATTCTACCTCCCTCTTAATCATGATGCTAGCCCCAACAGCACTGGGAGTTTGTCCTGTTACCTACTGTAACCTGGACATAGCTAAAGTTTTCTATCAATAGTTGTTGAATTAATGAATTCAGACAAATGCAATAGGCATTGATTGACAGCATGAAGAATATATCTTGACCATCAAACTGTTTCATTTATTAGAGCTATATTGGGCTGAAAAGAGTCCCCTCAAAGTCCTAATCTTTAGTACCTGTGAATGCCACCTTATTGGAAAATAGGGTCTTTGAATATGTAATTAAATTAAAAATAATCCTGAATGTAAGGTGGGTCCTTAAATTTGATGACTTATGCTCTTAATAAAGAAGAGGGCGTTTATTTTTAATTTTTTAATGTTTATTTATTTTTGAAAGAGAGAGACAGACAGAGCATGGGTGAGAAAGGGGCAGAGAGAGAGAAGGAGACACAGAACTCAAGGCAGGTTCCAGGCTCTCTCTTTGCTGTCAGCACAGAGCAGTAGATGGGGCTTGAACCCACGAACTGTGAGATTGTGACCTGAACCGAAGTTGAACGTTTAACTGACTGAGCCACCCAGGCACCCCAGAAGAGGCTGTTTTGAGACACAAGGATCATTTGATGGAAATATATATGAAGATGGAGGCGGAGATTGAAATGATGTATCTACAAACCAAGGAACACCAAAGATTCCCAACAGCCACCAGAAGCGAGGGGCGAGACATGGAATGGATTCCCCATCAGAACCTCTAGAAAGAACTAATTCAGACAACACCTTGATTTTGGAATTCTGCTCTTCAGAGGTGGGAGAGAATAAATTTCTGTTGTTTTAAGCCACCAAGTGTGAGGTAATTTGTTGCATCAGCCCTGGGAAACTAAAACAAGAGCAAATTGAAATCATCACTATTTAACTTATTCTTTCTTGTAACAGCAAAGAGGAAGGAAAGACAAGATCTTAACTGGCCATTCTTCAGTGTGTGATGAAAAAAGACTATGAAAGAAGACTTCACTGGTAAGATTTTCTAATAAACAGTAATGAAAAATCATGAGGCATTGGAAGGAATAGTTTGGCTAGGTAATGGATGAATGAGGCAGTGTGAGGCAAAGATGTCAGGCATGCGCATTCAAATCCTGAGTGTACCACTTACTATGTGCCCCTGGGCTAGTTATTTGACTTCTTTGACTCTTCTCTGGAAAGTGAAGATAATAATGGTATTTACTTCATACAGTGGTTGTGAGGAATTAATGCAAGTAAGACACTTCAGCAGTACCTGAAACTCAGGAAGTGGTAGTGATTATTCATGAACTTCTTAATCATAGCGTAAGAGAACACAGTTATGCAAATAGAGCATGGGATTAATATTAGCTGAAGACAGAAATGAAGAGGTATACCAAGAAATATGTTCCTTATTTTTAAAACTTTCCAAATTGAAACCACGGGTTTTAAAATCCTATGGCTTAGGATTTCTTCCTTCTTTTTTCTTATTCTCTTCTCTAGCAGTTCTTCGTCTGAAAAGAAATTCCTCCTCTGATCTTTTATTCAAGTCTCTCCTTCAGGCTCCTCATGACCTTGGAAAAAAGAAGGGATTGGAGCAAGTGTGGTTTATACACTTCCCATCTCCCTTCTATATTAATGGAAGAGATTAGAGCATTCTACTTTAGAACTTTAGAGGTTCATTCAAAACCATCTACTTCAACTCCTTTGTTCACAGATGTCCAGAGAATTTATGAAATTCATTCAAGGTTACTAGGTTCTGTGAGGGCAAAGGATTTAGGCACCTTACTAACTATGATATATGCTAGCATGTGTCTTGCATATAAAAAACAGATAATGAATGATTGACAAGTCAGTCAATGCTATCACCACTAGTGTTGTATTAGTTCCACATCTCATTACAAGATAGAATAAAATCTACGATAATACACTGGAAGACCAACACATTGACTTATGTTCACAATAACCTAAAGACATTTATTTATTATTATTATTATTATTATTATTATTATTATTATTATTATTATTTTATATTGGAGAGAGAAGCCCCGATATTGCTGAAAATGGATCCACCTCATCAGAATCTATGAAAATAATGAAGATGATTTTATAGGTCTTGAGCCACCTAGAATAAGTCATGTATTATATCTTCCCTGTCTTTTTCTTGTGTTGTTAGACTTCTTTCAAGGAGGTATTAGTAGAATGTCATCTATTTCCATAAATGCCAGATCCCCTTTTGATCCCATCTGCAAGACACGTGTAACCATCTCTTCTTTCTTTCAGAAGGAATCAGTTTGTGAGTTTGGGAGGTTGGAGGGAGTGGGAGGTGGTAGGAAAGTCAGCCAAAATGAGCAATTTCAACTCATTTACTTTTTTGCTATATAAGTGCGGTGGCCAAGACCCAAACAGCCCTGGCTCTCCCACCAGTGTGCAATTTTCCCATCACTCCTCTCTGGCTAGAACTTTGATCCCTGAGCATCACTTGCAAAGTCATTTATCATCAGGTGTTTAACATCCCTTGTAGGAGTTCTGTTTCTGTGCTCTCCTAAAGGATCTTAAGGAAAAAATACAACTTTACCATATTAATTTTAAACTGCACGAGTCTGCTCTTTGCCACTTTATCTGATAGTTGCCTTACTGGAAAATCACTTTAGTCTCATGACCAGTTTATAATAGTATTCTATAAATGGACTCAAGGATGCAAGTTGGGTAAATGGGGAAAAGATTAGGCATCTATATAGAAAGTACTTTTTATTAAAATACACGAAAACTTTAGGCTTTTCTCAGTGTTTCATTCTTCTTAATTTACTACAGAAAAAAATAACGACTTATTTTTGAACCAACAGGAATTCTGGATCCAGGTCTCAGAGATATCAGGACATGGACAGAAGAATACTTATGAAAAAGCACTAAGGAATCCAAATAAATGACCTATAGAATGGGGTCATTTTCATTGTACTAAAATTCTCAGGATTCCTTCACACCTATACAAAGAAAACTCTTAGTTGCTAAAATACTGCCTTCCTTTTTTTGTCTGGGATCTTTAATTTATTTACATATACTTTTTTGGAAATTTAGAGGAAAAAGATAATTGGATTCCAAGTAATTAGCAGGTCACAAGCTCATGTTTCCCAAAGAAAGCTTTCCCCATCGCTAAGTTTCTTGGGCAGAAGAGGCAGAAAGAAAGACTAAAACTAGGTTAAGCTTTTTCAGAACATTGACACCACCACTCAGCTGTAAAGCTTGTAATAAAACTAATAATTCTCCCTGTTCTTGCTCCCCATCCATCTCTTGGGCTTGGGTTTCCTTCCTTGGTGAGTTGAACAATATAATTAGTAGAGTGTGTGCTTTTAAAACCTTTTTGCCGGTTTTGCCAGTGACAGGCTTCATGTTGTCACTGATGTTCTCTCATTAGGTCTACTTAAAACCAAAGGTGAATATCTGTGAGTTTCTGCTTAGAGCAGGTTTTCATTTTGTGGCTACTGGACAGAGTCTCCTCTCTGTAAAGTTCACTTGTATCTTGGTCTCTTCAGCACTATAAGTTCATCAGAGACTTCATCTCCAACTTTAACATCTTCTCTAATTGTTCCTTTTGAAACGTCTACCCCCATCATGACTCTTTTTGAGAATTAATTTGCTTTCTACAATATGTAATTTTTTTCCCTTTTCCTTATTATTTGCATCTTGAATAGTTCTTTGGAATAACAAGCCTACAGAAAGATTAACAGGGAACAAATGTTCTGTTTGAAACAGACTAAGCCCTATGAGTAGAAAGAATAATAACATTTATTACAGATTAGCTTTGAGCTACTCTGATTAAAGAACTGGGTTGAGGCCTTTGCATTGCAGGTTAATTTCATAATACACCTCTGCTTCTTATAACAGTATAACTGTATTGTTTAATCTTACCGTTTCTTTTTTTAATGTAAACTTTGAAAGTGCTAAGCTTCTTTTTTTTTTTAATTTTTAGTGTTTATTTATTTTTGAGGGGGTGAGGGGCAGAGAGAGAGGAAGACACAGAATCCAAAGCAGGCTCAAAGCTTTGATCTATCAGCACAGAGCCTGACATAGGGCTCAAACTCATGAACCATGAGATCAAGATGTGAGCCAAAGTTGGGTGCTTAACCTACTGAGCCACCCAGGAGCCAGGAAAGTGTTAAGGTTCTAATTTCCAAAATTGTTTCTTCTATTCAGGTTGACCTTAATAGAGAACTTAAGTAGTCGGTTTTTATGAAAAACTTTATGTAATACTGAATCTTTTTCAAATTCCATTTAAAAGATTAATCATATTTCAAAGCATCTGTGAGAAGTAATGCTTGCATAAGTCACTTAACTTCGCAGCCCAGACAGGGTTGGGCAAGCTTATTTCTAAGGGCTCTAGAAGTCTATTTAGATCTAGTTTCCTGCCCAGGGTTCCTAGATTCCAGAGAAGCATCCAAGCCCAAGAGTTAGATCGTAGAATCCTAAAGTGGATTTCTTTTAAAAAGATCCAATTCCCTCAACTGTTCCTCATCATTCAAATCCAAACCCATTCTCTGGCATTTACGTGATGCCAAGCAAACTTGAAATATATTGTGCTTCTGACAGTCATTAAGATAAGCATTCTGCACGGACTTCCACTTGCTTTAGGATAACTGAAGCTTCTGTTATCCTAAAATAACACCACAGCAATCTAATCTGGAGATATATAGAGGTCCTCAAGAAACCAAGTACTTCAAAATCAAGTCAACTATGGATCAAAACATATGGTATTACAGAAAATAAATCACAAACACAAAGGCAAAATAAAAAAGCAACTGCCGCATAATTTGCTTCCAAGTAATTCATCTATGAAATTAACCTAAGACCAATATTTTGGAAGCAGAAGAAAAAACAGCCTCCTCAGAAGTAAAAACACCTTTCTTTCTTACTTTTGACGTTACAATGAAACTGCGTGAATGGAAGACGCTTGCCTGCATATTTATAAGCTCATAATCTCATTGCAAGTGACAAGAGAACCCTTAAAAGCATTTCTGCTGATTAACAAGCACAATTTGAGGGAGAACTCTGCCTTAGGACCATAGTATTTGTCACGAGTTTCCACTGGTTCCTCCTCTTTGCTGTGTATTTTCCAGCAGTGTACTTAGCGTGTGACCTTCGGGTGGCTGCACAGTTTGCTCCGCTATTTTCATAGCTCATAAAAAGCTTAGGAAGTGTTTATAAAAATTGCTCAAAGTTGCTGGACCACAAAGAACTTGAGCTTCAAGATCTCAGTGGCCCAGCTTTAATTTCATTTTCAAGGAAGGAGTATTTTCACTGCAAATGCACTGGTAACATCTGTATGTCAGGTTCTCTTGGAAGAGCAAGTAAGAAGTGGTTCTGCCCAATGTGTATTATTTGGCCCTCACTCTGTAACATGTGATGCTCCAATTCCTCCTCTCATGAAATCATCCACACAAAGGAATCCTCCCTCTTCCCCTAACATCACCCTCCTTTTGTTGGTCACTTTCAGTTATCTGACTATACTGGAAAGACATTATGTCATACACAGCATAATAACATCTGCAAAGAATCCCTTTGGAATCCACTGTATGCGCTTTGAGAACCAAAGTGTGCTCTTGGATCCGAAGTCTACTACTTACAAGGGCTGACCCTCAGCCCTACAACATTGATTTGTTTTATGTGTTTTTTTTTTTTCCATTTGGGCTGCTAAGGAACACATGGTCACAGAAACATCACAACCAAGATCTCAGTTTATAGCTGTCTAGAGAATTGCTGAATCAAGCAACAGCAAAACATTGTAGATATCAACTTGCCTTTTCTGTTTGGTTTCGCTATTTTATGTGATAAAGGGTGGTACCGGGTAATTTGAGTTTAATTGAATATACAGCCTTTGTTCTAAAATGCTGGTTTGGAGCTGTACACTTGGGTCTTGTGCTGAACTTTATGGAATATAACTGTCAGCAGTGCAGGCTAATAAATACACAACATATTAAGTGTATGTATATGAAACCATTAATATAAACTGTAGAGGAAACTGTCAGACTAACTCTAACACGGCTGTCTCATCCTTGAGGGCCACACTCCTAGCAAAGGTTCCACAGAGAAGGTAATACCCACTCTTCCCTTTTCAACAACTTATTTGATCAGCTTGTTATAATGTATACATTTTCCTTTACTGCACTAGGCCAGGAATTAGGGAAGAGAATGAGAAGAAATAAGAAATCTGTAAAGATCCTCATGGTGCAGATTAATGCTACAATTTTTGCTGGACAATTGAAAAGTTAGATGTGTGTGACATACAGATTTTTGTGACCCTCCTATTTCACATACTCAATTCAAAGAATTCCAGTGGAGATCCCCTTCCCAATTATTTGCCTTAAAGGAAGAAATAAACCTTGTCAACACATAGGAGGCTTCTTCCTTTTAAACCGATACAAAGAACAAAACAATTAGGGGAGGGTGGGGTGTTGGAGGCAAGGGTCATAAGTTCCTACTTCGTGCTGTGTGTACGAGGCTCGCCATAGACTGCGCCGTCTGTATTCAGTCATGGCTCATTACCACATGTCTGTTGGAATTTGCCTTATGGGAAAAAAAAATTTCAAAATCTTGTCAAGTACATGGTGCGTTTCTAGTCTCCTGAGGAACGGTGAATCTAGCTTGCCCCTCACTCCCAAAGCCTCAGAACCCTGACAATTGTAACTCTATAAATTACCTTTTAAAATCTGAAAAAAAAATGTAGGTATTGTAAGCTAGAGGGGTTAGATGTGAAATGTGTAACTAAGAAGGCCTATCCATAAAATTTAACAGAAAAAGGAAGAATGAATCAATCTGTGATATAAGAAACATGGTTTGATTTATGGAATATATTTTCAATGAACTGTTCCAGCATTCAGCTTTACCATCACTTAAGTAATAAGAGATTTCATGTACCTCTTAGGCTGTAAACAAGTAAAATGGGCCAAAAGTCAGTAAGTATTTTCCAATTCCCTCTTTCTGGAATAAGAAAAGTCTGAAAAAACACATGCAAATCCAAACTCACCCTTTAAGTTTTCCCCAGTCTCGGACTTGGTTATCACTGCCTGAATCAAGACAGAGCCAATAAAGCTGGCCCATGCTCCGAAAGAGCCATCAGCAGGAGTCACACTCAGCTCACTGCCCTGGTCACTGCTTTGGCCTGTAGAAGTAGGTCCAGCGTGATTGGTCTGATCCTGAGATGGGACCTATCGGGAATATTCCACCTCCAAAGTCAGGAGATAATTTTACCAAATAGGAAGAAGCTGAATATTTCTCTTCTTTTTTGAGAAAAGAAAAAGGTTCTGGGATGACCTGTAGTGACCTCATTAGTTTGCAAAGCATTCTGAGTCTTCACAAATTGTGCTAATGGGGAGAAAGAGGAAAAGAAAAGAAAAGAAAAAAAAAGATTGGGTATAGGCTAGTTCACTAGGGTCCCCATGGTTCTAGGAAGAAGCAGAAAGACACAGGAACTTCTAAAGGGAAATGCTCACCCACCCCTCCAGATTCCATCTCATTTGTTGTAATGAAGCACACCAGTTTATAATCAGCCCTGGTATTAGGGAGAGAAAACAAGCAGCTATAGAGATGGTTCCGGGATTACAGCTGGGAGAGCCAAGGCGCATTATTCCAATATGATTCTAAACATTTTTGTTGCCATAAAGTTATTCTAGTGAGAAAGATTCAAGAATATTACAGAAACCATTTGAGCTGTTGTGAGCTCACCAGATCTTTCTTTCCATAGTAGAATGGTCACAAAGGCAGAGAGAGGGAGGGAGGGATAAGAAACAGGAAATAATATCCAGGCTATGGAGGGAAACTGGCAAAATATAGGGTAGGCTATATTATTCTATCTTCGGTGTAGAACTGGGCACAAGTTCTACAGGGAAATATGGGAAAAAGCAAAGTAACTGGGAGGACGACAGATAGAAAATAAAGATATAAACAAGCACACATGGAAAGCCAATGAATAAAAGTGAAGGGTTTGCTGGAAAGTGTGAAGGCTACATTTTCTCATACATAAAATATGATGCAAATATGATTTGCCTAATTTAAGAACTATAACTCCAGAACTTTTTCTTATCCTAGATTTATGATTATTATTATTCTCTTTGCAATTTTTTTCCTTCAGACATACCTATTATTCTGATTTCTGCCTTCATTTTTATTGATTTTTCAATCTCACTGTTTTTATCTTTTTGACCATTCTTAATTCTATGAGAGCTTGATTCTATATTATTATTAATATTATTTGTATTATTATTTTAATGTTGGGATTCCTAGAATTAGCCAACAATATATATCTGACATTTCCAGTGCATTATCTCCAGTTACTGAAGGAGATCAATAACATAAATAATACAGCACAGGGGCACCTGGGTAGCTTAGTCGGTTAAGCATCCGACTTCGGCTCAGGTCATGATCTCACGTTCGTGGGTTCAAGCCCCATATCAGGCTCTGTGCTGACAGCTCAAGAGCCTGGAGCCTGCTTCAGATTCTGTGTCTCCCTCTCTCTCTTCCTCTCCTCTGCTCACACACACTCTCTTGCTCTCTCAAAAATAAACATTAAAAAAAAATAATACAGCACAGCACTTAAGTTTTTTCTTTCACAAATGCATTGTCCTTTTTTTGGCCTAAAGAAGTATAAAGTAATGTGATAATTTTAATGTTTTACATGCTCAATATGATTTCCCATTCCCCTTCTTTAGTTTCTGAGAAACGTTTCTCCCACTCCATGTGTTCCTAGAGGAGCTGTCAATCACGTGCCCCATATCTTCTTCTCCTTGCTAAAGGCGTGTGCACGTGATTAAGTTTGATCCAGTCATAATACAACATCTCCCCAACACAATGACAGAGTTAGCACAGACCTGGACCTAAGCTTGACCACTCAGAATCCTCTCAGGGATACTTTAGCTATAGCTGCTGCAAAAGATTTTTCTATTTGGTTTGCAAGTTGTAATGATGTAAACCTGTAAACCCAGGATTACTTTTCTGCTACATGATGCGGGACTACCCATGTAGAAGAGGCCAAAAACACACGTAGAAGCTGTGAAAAGCAGAACCAAGAGATGAAGCCACGAAAATATCATTCGAGCCCAGACTCCAGCCTTGACCTGCTGGTTACATCAGCCAATAAACATTGTTCTTTGCGTAAGCTGGTTTAAATTGGGTTCCATCACTTGCAACTGAAAGAACCCTGGGATAAGTAAATGTCAAACACTATAAACAGGACACAGCTGATAGTAATACAAAGCCTTCGCAGCTTAATTATAAATGATAAATGTGTGTCATTCACATTTTCCAGAAATTCTTGATGCCCTTTGCCAGTATTGTTGCACATGCTCAGCAAGGTTGGTGAACATATCAGTTACTGTAGTTTATAGAAGGATTTCCGAGTCACTGATTTCTTGATTTCCTGCTATTTTAAACAGTGTTCTGGATCATGGATTTTGGATTTAGGATGATGCATATCTTCTTGTCTCCTGGATACTATATGATTGTGAAGATAACATGGTTAAATAGTAAAAATCACATTCTGCTAAAACCGGATGTAAAATCATATAATCACACATGAGAAGTATCTCTTTCCATATCTTTTACCAAGTGAGTAAATGAGCCTCTTTGAATTGTTTTAATCTACAAACTGTTTTTGTTTCCAAAAATAAATAAAATTAATATAAAGCACTGTCCTATTCTCATTGTATTTCCAATATCAAGTGCATTCCTCCACTGAAAATAATATTTATTGATGGCCTACTATGTACCAGGCAGTATAATATATATGCTACGGATTGCATTTGGGAGGATAAAGTTCAGGTCAGTGGTGAAGGCAGGCAATAAACTCATAAACACTAACTTGGGGGTAATAGATGTAAAAAATGTCCGGTAAGGGATTGGAGAGATGAAGCCCCAAAGAAGTGGCATTTAAGAAGATATCTGAAGGATTTGGAGTGTGTGGGTGGCTCAGTTGGTTAAGCATCAGACTCTTGGTTTTGGCTCAGGTCATGATCTCACAACTCATGAGTTCGAGTCCCACATCAGGCTCTGTGCTGACAGCATGGAGTCTCCTTGGGATTCTGCATCTCCCCTTCTCTCTGCCCCTCCCTGCTCTTTCTCTCTGTCTCTCTCAAAAAATAAATAAACTTAAAAAAAAATCTATAGGATTTAAGAGTAATGAGAGCAGGAGAGCAGGAAATTAGAAATGTTAAAGTCTTGGGGAAGGAATGAGTTTGCATATTTAAGAAATGACAAGAAGCCTGGACGTGAAGATGCAGACTACCAGCACTTTGTAAACCTTTGGAAGAAACATGGCTTTTATTCCATACATAATGCTAAGTTACTGGAGAGTTTTGAGTGGAAGAGTAGCATGATTTGATTTAAATTCTTAACAGGTTACTCTGGGGGATGGGAGGATGACAGCAATTGTAGAAGCGGGGAATCAATAGACATCGATGAAGGGGTTGTTACTGTAAGCGGGGTAAACCGTGTGTTGGCCTGAATTATGAGTGGTAGCAATGGGAGTGTTGAGAAGTGGCTTAGGGATATAACTCAAGGTAGAGTTAAGAGGACTTCCTAATCAATTGGATAGGGTAAGAAAAAAGAAAATCAAGGATAAATCTAAGTTTTTGTCTGAGTAGTTGTGCAAATGAGGTGGCATTTACTGAGATGAGGACTAGCAAGAAGTACATTTCACTGTGAATATTCAGAAGGAATTTCTGCCTTCCACTTCTGAGTAGGACCGGGGGAGGCAGCCAGGCCAGGATTCTCTGTGCCCAGCATGACAGGGTGGTAGAATAGAAGCGGTTTTCACTTTCTGGCAGAGAGACCTGAGAAAGCCCCACAGAGTTGCCTGAAGCCAACTGTGGTGTCAGAGCAGTTAAATATATCCCCTACACCCAAGGACAACATTGACATGGCAAGAAAATTGAAGATCTCAACCTTGGTGATAGTAGTAAGAGAAAACATAGCCATGGTCTGTGGGAAGATAGCTAAACCCATTATGAAAAGAAAATATCTCAGCAAAAACCAGAACAAATCGATGGTGATGACTCAGACAAGAGATGACGTCTACCTCACCCCATTTACCCATTTATCAACACCTGAAATGATGTAAGCCCTAATATCCCACCCCACTCCCTGTGGAAAACCTAGGAAGAACTTTGGAATAATGTAAAAAGCAAAGATTAATTTCATTATGCGGCTGAACAGAGGATTCTTACAATTCAGTACATAAAAAATAAAGATTAGCCCCATGGTACTTCTAAGCTGTGGACTTGAATTTATACCTTCTATGTAGGGCAGATACAATTCTGCATCTAACTGGCATGGGTTTTGGAGAGCCAGAACAAAAAAGAAGGATCATTGAAATATGTGAGAACTAAATGAAGACATATTCCCTCATCACTTTGATCAAGGATTTCAGCAATTTCTATGGAGTTTAAAAGCCGCTGCCAAGCTCTAGGGTAAGCAAATTGAATTAATATCAGGAATACATAAAATCTCCAAGAGGAAATGAAAAATTCCAGTGACCGCAGAGATTCCAATCTAAAGGTGATTAACATGGAAAGTATTTAAAGGAAAGATTAGTATTCGACCCTCTGCAAAAGCATCATTGACAATCAGCTGTGGAAAAACCTGAACAATATCAAATTTTTCAAAGGCCTTCCATAATCAAGAAAAGCAAGAAAAATAATTTATCTCTGCAGGAATATGGGTAAAATTCTAGTCTCTTGTTCATAGTGCTTTTGTCATCTGCACAAAATATCTTACTACATTAGTCTATATTAGTGGGCTAATTATCATGAACTCCACACCAAATTGAATGTTCCTGGTTGTTTATTTGTTTAAACCATTTTTAATTTGTATTTTTTATAATAATGAATATCCCAAGCTTCCAAGTAAAACTAGTACAGTACCTGGATTCAGTTGGATGTAACAGAATTTCCCAAGAAAGTTGTTATTCTCTCTGAAAATGGCATTGGAAAATCTAGTACTCACTGTCTAATTTTTGAAACAAATATCACATAGTGGATTAAATAACTTTGATGCAGGTCTCCTCCTCCATCAAATTTTTTTTACAGTCATCTTTATTAATCATGACAATTATATCTAATATTTTTTTGTTTTTGCCTGTCCAGCAACTGTTTGTTTCTGGAGCAAACAGCAGCCTAATTTACCTTTTGGAAACTATCTTCCCCCAATTCAAATGACTTTAGTAAAATATAAGTGATATCTCTACTATCCTATCTCTTTTCTGCCCCAACTGAGAGGTAGTGACCTGGATCCTATCTGTCCCAAGGCCTAGCTATTCCTCTTCCTTAGATTCCAAGGACTGCCCCATGTGCTTTCCATAAATTCTTTTTTTTTTTTTAACTTACTTAGCCAAAGAACTCCAACTGACACATTATGCCATAATTTAAATCAACATGGATTTCAGTCCTGGATACTTATGAGTATTGTCATAAATATGACAGCATTCTGAACTATGTTGCCCATGTACTTTTGAATGGAATAATAGTCATGAGTTTGAAGGACTATTACCTTGCCTGAGCAAGGTGTTGAAATATATGAACCAACCTGCGGTTCATCTGGAACTATTCTGCTCTCCTTACACGCTACTAACTTTATATTAGAAAATGCTCTTCTTACTTTTCTTACATGTGGTGATACAGTTTCACTCGCAAGGGCATTTTTTTGACCATTATAAATATTGAATTTTGTTCAGTCAAAAATACATTAATACATGTAATAACAATGCCTTCCATTTTACAGCACGTCATATCGTATGAGAAAATTGTGAATACTCTGTTGTTGATGTTGATGTCACGGAGGTGAGAAAACGGAGGCTCACGGAGGTTAAATGAATTTCCCAGTCATGCAGTTGGTAAACGCCAGACTGGGAGTGGACGCGGGTTTTCTAGTTCAAAGCCCAAAATTCATTTCTTTATATCATTAATGGACTCTGTCTAGAGGACCCCATAGTGAACGTTACAAAAATAGTAAAGAAGAGTTGATAGAGAGATCTCAGATATAGAATTTAGGGAGCCCAAGCTCAATCAGGAGGCAATTGTGTTTGTGATGCATAATACGTTTCTATTTAAAACCCTAAATCTCAGAAGAATAATTAAACATATAGGTTAGATGTTCAATTCTAATAATCTTAGGAAATGTCACAGAGATATTGCCTATTTTTCTCTATTTTTTTTCTCTGAGATGGAATAAAAATCTCTCGGCCTGCACCTATGAAGTAGACTGATTCTTACCAGTCTCACTAATGTGTCTTGGACACATCTCCTTAATCTCGGGGCTGAAGCACTGTTACGGGGGTGTGGATGGAGCGGTGAATCAAATAAAAATCAGGCAAAGTCCCTGGATTTATAGAGCTCTTATACCAATGAATAGAAACTAATTTGTGTTAAATTAGGAATGCTATAGATACTACCAGCTTTCCAACCTTTTTTTAAAAAATATGATCTCATACGTATCTTTCAAAAATGTAATATTAAGTGGTAGTAAATAACAAGCAAAGGATTAACAAGCTTCCACAAACTGTCTATTTTCTGGAGATAAACTAGTCTTATTTGGTCTTGCCTAAATTCAGGAAAAATACATTTCAGGAAAAAGTTGTTTTTAATTCAAGAGCACTAATATCAGAACTCACCAGAAGTCCCTGAGACTCTTTCAGGCATTTCTTTTTCTTTAGAGTGATCAGGTTGAAATATGCTTGAAACTCAGAACACATCGCCAGAAGACATATTAAAATCTCTGGGCCTGAAGTATATATACTCTGGGCCTGAAGTATATATATTGACAAAATTTATTATTTTTTTTGCCTTTAAGTATTCATCATGCTTTTAAAATTATATAATTAGTTTACTATAACTGTATCAGATATCTGTTGTTGAATAAAAACTACCCTGAAACCTAATGGCAACAACCAATTATTTATCTGAAGTTTCTGGGAGTCCGCAGTTTGGGCTTAACTGGGTGGTTCTAGTGCTAGTTTCAGCTGGGGTCACTACCGCAATTATGGATAACTGGAAAATTGCCTAAGGTTGGCTGTTTTGTTTTCTAGAATGTCTAGGGCAACTGGGAAATGTGTCCATCTCTGCCAGCGGGCTAGCTTAGTTTTTTCACAAGATTTTTAAGAGGAATAAGAGAATACAAGTCCCAGTATGCAATCTCTTTTCAAACCCCTTACTACATGATGCTTGTTAATGTCTGGTTAGACAAAGCTAGTCAAAATGCCAGCTTGGAGTCTGCATGAGGTACTACCAATGGGTATGGATAAAAGGAGAAAGATTATTTAAAAAAATTATTTAAATAAATACATATATGGGTTTATATAAATGCTGGCTCATTCTTTAATACGCGAAGTTGTATTATGTGATGCATAACTTGTTTTCAATTATGCCAACGTTATCTGAAACCTTTCAAAATGTTATACCTGCAAGGGATTTAGTTCTAAAAACTATTACCAAAGAAATGCTGTGCCGGACTGCTTAAGGGTTTCTCTCATAACTCCAGCACTTACTGGTGGGATTGAGGTGTATCTATCATATGCTTCCATATGGCCTATCATTCAAGGATGGAAGGTCCTTACAAGTATTTTCATGGTGTCCTTTGATAGTACCTTGGCAAAAGCCTGTTACAACTCTATCCTACATTAATGACAGAGTTAAAAAATAAAAAGAGCTATTAAACTATTTATTCAGCATAAAATATGATGAAACTTTTCTCTGCCACGTTAAAAAAAAAAAAAAAAGTAAGTCTCAACCACCAAACAGAAATGAGACAGTGGTAGCTAAAGAGTAGCTTTGTTGGCCAATAGAGGAGTCACAAAGAAAATGTCTGGGAAAGCACTTTGATCTCTGCTGAATGTGCCCACCATGGTTAGCATGAGATGCTTCTCCCTTTACATAGAACAAGGACTTGGGAAACTTCTCCAAACTGTTGGTAGGGTTAGACAACTGTGGCGGGGGTGCGGGGCGGGTGGGGGGAGTGTGTTGCTGGGAAATGATTGCTAAGTGTACTGGTTTTTCTCTTTCTGCCACACCATGCAGTCAGCTGCTTTCCAGTGTCCTTGATGTACTGAACTTTTCCCCATCAAGTTCCTAGCACCCTCCAACAAGCTTTTGAATTATAGTCACACATCTACACTCTGTTGTTCTATAAAGATAATAAAGAAACACTGTAACGTGCTACACTTGGACAGCCTTCTCAGTGAGGCAAAACAGATGTCAAGAGAGGAGGACTATCAATCTGAAACTAAAGTGAGAGGAGAAAATTAAAATAAAAACTTCAAAATAAATCATTCACTAGGGAGTCAGTAGATGACAGAATATGACAAAGTGGAGTGGCAGCTCCAGGGAGGAAGCTCAAGACAGGCTCAAGATCCTGTTTCAGAATCAGAGTGCATTCAAAGCATCAAAAGCCCCTCATTCTAAACATGTTCATCTGCGGATCCACAAAGGAATTACGGGAGGTAGAAATTTTGATGAAATTAATCATGGGACTCCATTGGTCTCTTTAGAAAGGCATGGTCGAAAGCTAGTTATGAATCTATAATTAGCACAAGTCAAATGCATCCTTCCCACACTCCAATTGAGCAACACTATCTTTAAACACTCCCCATATCTGTGCTATGTTGTATTCCTCTCTGTGTCTCTCTTCCTCCCTTCCTCTCTCTCCAGAGACAGACAGATAAGAAAGAAAGAGGATGGATGATAGTTCATTTTCTGTTGTGGTTTTGTTTTGTTTTTTTTTTGTTTGTTTCTGTTTTTTGTTTTGTTTTGTTTTGTTTTTTATGTTTTGATCCCCCCCTCTAAACTGCAAGGCTGTGGAAAGCAGAAACTGTGGATGCTTTCCTATGCTGCACACCTACATGCCTCATTCACACGCTGGCTGCTGAGAAATACTTTTGCACTGTCTGATTAAAAGACCGGAGAGTTTTAGACTTCTTTCACAAAACATAATGGAAAATATGCATGTAACAGAATATATACAATGAGAACCAAGTGCTTTTGAATGTTTTCAGAAGAAAAATGCCAAACCCTGCTTGGCAAAGACATGTGACTTTATTTTATTTCAATGGCACTTCAAGAGGCACAACGGAGGCCAAAATTTAATATTCAAAAAATATAGAAAAAATACTCAGAATCAGCGGTTTATTTCTGTTTTTGCAAGTTCTATGTTTTGGCACTGGAGAAATTATACTGCTGAGGCAAGATGATCGCGCTGTGCCTGATTCTGTGGCATGTAATTGGAAGATTTCATAGCACCGGATAATGGCAAGCATCTGATTCAGTTAATGTTCAGAAAGCTCTGGTTAAGCAAAGACTCCATCTGGCCTAAATCAAACTGGGTGAGAGCTTACCAGAGAACCGGGGGGAGAACAGCTATATTGGGACATCTGAAACTGTCTAGTTCTCTAAGGAGGTAAGATTCCAGGGAAAGAGGTAGTTCATCTCATTTGAGTCTCATTTATAAGGCCCTGAGATAGAGAACTAGTGAAGAATTAAGTCAGAACACCATTTCTTTAGTTTCCTGCAAGACTGTACCTCAGTCATCTCTTATGAAAACTGCCTGGCCTTCTCCATATCAATCCTGTAGCGTCCCCACCAATATTACCCTCACCCTTTACCAAAATAAGAATTTCCATGTATCTCAAGATCACTTGCCCTAGCATCTCACAGTACCTATGCCAAGAAGCTCTGACTACCTACCTACAGTGTGTTTAAATTTTAGCCCATCCACTTTTATATTCTAAAGCACAATGCATGAATTACCTAAAAATAGTAAGAGTGATTTAAGGAAGACCCAGAGTATGGCCACTCATGATTTAGAATGATTGAATAAAAGAATAAGAAAATGCCTCGGGGATATAAGTCAAAGCAGCACAGTCACTTTTTCCTGCAGTTCTAGATAATGTAGTAATTTACTTAAACATACCTGCTTTAAATACTGATGCCGTCTCAAGAGATGACAGAATGCCCTTCTGGATTTAAGTTTAATCAGCAGCAGAGACAACAGGCCATTCATTTCCATATTCCAGATAATGCAAAACAGTTGCTCCATCTCAAGGTCTGTGGAGAGGCCAATAAAATCGCTATACTGCATTAACTTGCACTTCTGGGCCTCTAGATGGTGGTTGTAAAATTATAAGTGTTTGGATGAACACTTCACAGGATTTAATGATGAGCGCTTTTCACAATAGAAAATGTGAGTCACACCGCTTTTACAAGGGTATCTGCCTCACGAAGCCTGAAGAACAGGAATGGAATGTTACCTCTGCCAGAAGAGTGTCAGGAGGCAAACCAAATGACAACATGTGAAACCAAGTAAGTTACACTGTATAAAAATCAAAGTTCCATTTGCTATTTAGAATAGGGGCTCTGGCACCAAACTGTTTATTGTCCGGAGCAACAATAGCAGAATAGAGTTCTCATAGCTCGGCGTTCCTTAGCACATTTCCCTGCTCTAGAGATTCTACTTCATCATGGCTGAAAATGATAGAAACATTTTCATCCAAATATTATTCACATAGATATATTTACTGACATTTAAATACCATGTGATATCTCAAGCTATGTGGAGCCTTAAATGCATGCGGGGACACAGGATGAGGATGGCATTATTTATCTATTTGCCATGCAGCAACCCAACAACTTTCTATTTTATAATCAGAAGGAATGCATTTCACGTAAGGTATAAAATGATGGTAATTTGAGAAGATTATTAAAGCGAATATAAAAATCCCAGAAACAAAAATTTACTCCTATAACTGAATTGTTAGTGTTTGAGGAATTGACTCAAACTTAAAGACTTTTTCCCTAAATGATAACAATTTTGACCTTATTAGGAAATTCAACCTTTATAAATATTATGGTTTTGAATAATCGAATTACAGGGCGCCTGGGTGGCTCAGTCTTTTAAGCGCACGACTCTTGATTTCGGCTCAGCTCATGATCCCAGGGTTATGGGATCTAGCCCCTTGTGGAGCTCCACACTGAGCATGGAGCATGCCTGGGATTCTTTCTCTCCCTCTGCCTCTCTTCCCCACTTGCATGCTCTCCCTCCCTCTCTAAAATTAAAAAAAAAATGTAAAAAGTAAGAAAGAAATTAAATAATCAAATTGAAATTAAATAGGCTAACTATAAGGAACTTTTAAAATAGTACGTACTTTGTCTTTCACTTTGAACTTTTGCATTTTTAATTTAAATACAAATGTTTTCTGTTTATTTGACTATATATAATTTCTTTAAAGAGGAAATGTATGTAGATGTAGGTCTCTAAAAGTTCAAAAGGAAGGACAATTTTAACATATTTCAAAAGTGTTATACTTCCTCTGTTTTGGTTTCCACATAAATATAAATCTTTTTGTTTAATAACCAACAACAAAAAAAGGATGCTGAAAATAAAGCATATATAAACATTTTTATTGAGGAACATAGTTTAAATGTAAATCATGAAAGGATAGTAGAATGTTGTCCAGTAAAAGTCCAATTCCAATTTTGAAAGTCGCTTTCCCAGAAATCTAAGATATATTTTACAACAGCAGGTCCAGATCTGTTTTCTGAAATGATACACATTATGGATAATCTTCACTTACTCACAGATTCCAACAGAGGTAAAAACAAACAAGCAAACAAACGTGGAGAGGTAAAGTAAACAGTGCCATAAGCACAATGGTCAGCACTAAATTTTATATGCCAAGTTGTAACAATGATTTGATTAGTGACTGTCGAATGCAAAAAGCTTACATAGGTATAAAAAGTACACCAGCTGAATTATGTGCTCTTTCCCTGGGCCAAATTTAACCGCACTGCTTTCTCACTCATGAAGTGAATAGTAAACAATTCTAGTAAGTAAGAATGACTGTATTAAAGAGATAACCCTTAATCTGTTCTAATATGTTTTAATTAATTACTTAAAAAAATCTTTGTCCTGGGGCGCCTGGGTGGCTCAGTCGGTTGAGCGTCCGACTTCGGCTCAGGTCATGATCTCACAGTCCGTGAGTTCGAGCCCCGCGACAGGCTCTGTGCTGAGAGCTCAGAGCCTGGAGCCTGCTTTGGATTCTGTGTCTCCCTCTCTCTCTGCCCCTCTCCCACTCATGCTCTGTCTTTCTCTGTCTCAAAAATAATAAACATTAAAAAAAAAAATCTTTGTCCTAATATCTTTTATATCATATCCCTGGAAATACATTTCCCCTCAAATTATAATATATATGGCTTTTGGAATACTATAGCTAAAAAAGTGATGTTTTTTCTTTAAAAAAGGTTTTTTAACATAATATTAAATGCTAGTTTACTATCAACATGTAAAAAGGAAACACACATTCCAAAAAGCAAAAGTAAATCCATTACCAAGAGCCATGTGCTAGAGACCGCATGAAAGCACACAGTTGCTTGCTAAATCACATGTCAATGATGAAAAAATAGTAAGAGTTTTTACCGAAGGTGACTTTTCCACAGCATCAACAAATTTAGAACATTGATCCTGATGTTTGAAAACTGAAATTAACATAAGTGGACATTCTGATGCCTTTAAACAGATTCTAATGTCCCCTGGTACCTTACAAATGAATCATGCAAAATTTTAATTTCTAGGGTCAAATGCCAATGGCTTTTAACAAGCAAAAAGCAAAGAATTAAAGCACTTCTCCAGTGACACTAGGTGAATGTCACAAAGAATCTTTTGTAAGTACATTAAGTCATAAAATGATGAGAAAAATATCTATGAAATTTGAAATTTAAGGTTCATGAGGAGGAGAATGTCTTTATAGAAATGGGAAAGTCACTCTTTTCTATTTGAAAGCAGAATACATTATCACATTTTCTAGTCATTTTAGCTTCATGATCCTTTGAAAGAGCCAGGTCTGTATCCAGCCCCTTCTTGCCTGTGAAGTTTGCTATTTTGAATTTAAAATCCCTAGGAAATCCCTTTGTCTGCCTCAAGGGTCTTTTTCAGAAAGGCCTCGGCTGAACCTCGGGGTTAACATGTACATATGTACATTCAGAAAAAGACTGCTTCACCAAAATGTCTTACTTCTGGCCATACCAACCCATTGATTGTATGCATAGAGAGGCTTAGTCTCTATCCATCCCCAGGTCTTGTTCTTATAAGTCAGTACTTTAATGATATTCGAAAAGATAAGTTTTCAAAAATGGCAGAGTCTTTATCAACGTTCAGTCAAGGATCACAAATGTGGGAAGGAGTTTACATGAATCTGACCAGAAAATATTGGTCACAATTTGAAAGGATTACCACAGAAAAAATGTTGCCACCCCAAATGGCCAAAATCTAGCTCAGAGATAAAGTTTGTAACACTGCCATAGTTTTGGAGAAAAAATAAAACACGCACGGTATTTTCCCAGCACCATCCACTCTGTCCCACATCCTTAGGGAAAAGCTTGCCCTTCCCATGCTACATGTCAGATGTGACAGAGATTGGTATATGCTCACCCAATACTTTCCCTTTTCCTAGCTACTAAATCTACACTTTAGTTTTCTAGACTTCTTACAATGTTTTTTCACCTCTGCTCACAGACCGTTAAGTGTGTCTTCTTAATGCCTCTCTTCTCTTTTGACTACTGAGTTGGAGGAAACCCAGCAAACTCCTCTATGTTTGTAGATGAGAAACATGGAGCCACAGTATAAAAGGAGCCTAGGTCCCTGAGTGACCACATGGAACAGACTCTCTGTCTTTCTCTCTGCATTGAACTTTGACAAAAGCTGAAAACAGACTCTATTCTGTTAAGTTTCCTCAGGTGTGGAGGTTGTTATAGCATTTAGCATACCATGATCACAGTCAAGTAAATAAACTTACACTTCAAATTTCTAAAAAAAAAAAAAATGTTATGAAAGGACTCTACCATGGTCAAATTGGTAGGAAGTTTACAAAATGCTTCTCAGCTGGAGTTATTCTTTGCTTCTTTCTCACTCGTGATTCATCTAAGGACCATTTTAAAATCATTTCTTCTTTGCTAGTATAATTCACTTACAAGGATGGGGCAGTCCTTACAAGAGGATAATGACCTTAGAGTTCCACAGAGGGGCTAGCAGTATGAAACAGAGATGAGATCACCTTATACTGAACTACATAACCATGATTTCAGAATCACAGAAGTGTTAAATCATGTTAGGCCACTAACTTTGGTCTTGCTGCAAATGTTCATTGCTCTACAGTATAATAAACTATGCCATAAACCAGAGATATGTGGGAAAAGAAGGAAATTCAAGTAGCTGAGTGGAATTAGCCTTATCTTGTAGATATTGCAGAGTTTCCTACATTTAATCTTTGTGAGCAGTGTGTTACAACTCTTTGGGGATGAAAAACACAGGGAACACATTAGAAACTTAAATTCCACTGCTTGACACACTGGAATTTTCAACCATTGTTTTCAGCTGGAAAAGTATAAAATAATAAACTTAGATGTTCTAACTGTGGCCTTTGGAACTTTCTTTGTTGATGCTATCATGGGTGCACATATTAAAAGTGAAATGGAAGATGAATAGTTTACAGGGTAAAGAAATATTTTCCATCTTCACAATCTATGATTTCAGGGCCCCCCCTAAGGCTTTAAAATGAAGTCTACTTGGTGGTCTCAACTCTAACCCCTGGAGAATGTATTCCACATCTCCAACACAGAACACCTGATTCTGCAAAATTTGACACTTCTCGGCAGCCTCCACACAGAAGAAACTGAGGACTTGACATGCATGGAAATTAAATTATCTTCCACCCCTAGAGACACACTGTCCTTCCAGGTCAGGGTTACATTAAGGTCAAATGAAGGAGCTCAAATTTCAACCAATTCCACACTAGCTGTGAATCGACAGAAAACACATCCTTTTGAGTTCTTGACAATCTGCTACATTTTATGTGATCCATCAATAATAAGAATAGAATCAACACACCAAATAAATCACTTTAAAGGAAAAATAGCTTTGTGTTATCAATCTAGATGATTATCTTAAAAGCCAGGATTGCGTCTAACATGTGAGTTTCCCACAAGTTTGCAAATGTATAAATAAATTCTGAGACAGTAATAAAAATTCAGCCTGTGTTGGCAAAGACCAACTGTTCAATATAACCTTTACAGAAACTTAGGAGTCATTCGCTTGGTGTTGTTGATTAGTAATTTACAGCCCTAAGAAATGTCTGAATGGCTTAGATGTGGCCAAAAATGGATAGTGAATTTAGGGCTCATCATTAATGCCCCAGTGAAAATGCAGAAGCACTTAAAAGATGAGATATGTCTTTTTCATAAGAATTAACCATTGTTATGTAGAGTGCTCCTTGAATACACAATTACATTAGACTTACTTAAGTGTTATTTTTTCTAAGGTAATTCTTATTGCTGAAAGTAGACTGTTTTATTCATCCACTTCCATTCAGTTCCTTCTCAGCTGACATGCCCAGCCATCAATTGTCTAAAACAGGATAAACCTCAGCCAAATCAGAAAGGTGAAAATATATATAATCTTAGTGCAATAGAATGTTTTCAGCTCATTCAGAACATACTGAATTTCCCACACTCGAGAAAAGTTTGGAACATTTAATGAATTTACGAAATTATGTCTAGAAATTAAGACGATTTATTTCAAAGCCCTCGAAGACACTCTGACTTTGAATGTAGAAGATATGAAAGTCTTCTGAATTCCTAGCATTCACCTTCTCTATTTATTCTTTGTGCTGCCTACACCATATCCTAGTTCTCAGTTATTATGTAAGAGAAACAGTGTCAAGAAGCATCTTTCCCTCATCACTGAAGTTTACAGCAATATTAATCTGTGGACCCACAGCCTCCCTTGAAGACTCAAATGGTGTAAACTGTGTCACCTTAAAGGTAGAAAGAAGTAAATATAATTAGACATGTACAAATTCTGAACCTGGGCCACTCTTTCCATTTTGTGCATACAGGTCTTTAAACTATATCCTCATCATCACCATTACCAAGCTGTTTGATCAACTGCACTCACATTTTAAACCATCATTGTTATATCAAACTGTCAGACTTACCTCCTTGGGCATTATATATCTACTAGTTAGAAATGCTTCTTTTCCATTTTGGGTAAATGAAAAGGTTCATTATTAGAAGATAATTAGGCAGTCTTATGTGAAAGGTTAGCTGAATCACATGTTGTCTTTATATTGTTCTTGTTAATCTGTTTGTGGGACACTTTGTCATTTCTTTATATTCGTCTTTCTTCAGAGTCTTTTTTTTCCCCACTGAATTGTGAAAGTGAGAAATATACATGGCTATGCAACTCTTCTTAAAGTGAAAAAGAAGTATTTTCAACCAGCAGATATATAATGAAAGTGAATTTTATGCATACATATGGAATAAAATTAAAGTGTATAATCATCAAATTACTTAAAGAGTAAAGCTCAGCTTTCCACCTCTGTGGCTCATCAGCACATCAGCATTAGACCAGAGGGAATTTCTCCCACCTTGTTCCCAAGAGGTTTTCCTACAAACTGGTATTTTCAAGAAAGTTTCTTTCCATGGCAAATTTTTCTGTGACGTGTCTAAGTCACAAGCCTAATCTGGCCCACTTTATATCTGAATATCATTACCCTCAGGACCTCTTGGACTTTAGAGACGTGTAGATCCAAATGTGTACATGGATAGAGCTTTTCTAGTTAAAACTGCAAAGCCCTGATGAGAGGCACCTCCAAAATGAGTAGAAGCAATTGTGGCAACCACCTTGCTGGAAAGGCAGCACCCCTGGAGAACGATACTGACTGGGAGCACCCAAGCTCCTGGTTCCATTGGCATCATGTGAGGACAAAGTTAAGCTGGCTTTCTACCCTCTGGGAAAACTGAAACCAATCTGGCCAAAGCACAACACCACAGAAAGTTCCTGTTACCAAAAGGTAAATACGTATTCTCCAACCGAATAGCACAAATTGCTGGTTCACTTCTTTTATTTTAATTTGAAAGTAACATATGCTGATTATAAACAAATACAGGGATAGATACAGATACATCCACCTTTCCCCAATACTGCAGTCCTAGCCAGAGGTAACTCTTATAAACCACTTTTATGCATTTACATGGATAACAATAATAGTCAAAATTTATATAATAGTTGCCATATGCCAAGATTTGTGCCAAGCACTTGTATAAATGCTAAGTCACTTAGTCCTTATAATAAACCAATAGGGACTATTCTTGTCTACATTTTACAGATAACAAAACTGAGACCCAGAGAAGATAAATGATTTTCCCAAGTTACATAGCTAGAAGAACCTGCTGATATTTGAACCCAAGCACTTTTATTCCAGATTCTATGGTTAAATACCATGTAATACCATCTCCCAATGGACAAAATGACAGAGATAGGGTGCAGGTGGAGGTAGAGGCTGTATGTGGGTTTGGCAATAGAGACAGAGGTCAGCAGAGACGTAGAAGTGGGCATAGATGCCGTATAGACCTAGACGTAGCTCAAGAAGCTTTGTGTTATTTTCCATCTCTTTTACATTAATAGGACCATTCTCTGTGCATTTCTCAGAGGCTTTCTCTTAATTCTTGTTTATTGAGGTATAATCTAGTTACAATACATTAGAACAATTTAATGATAGATTTCTATGAATTTAGTCTGCTGTGGTATACAGTTGCTGTGTTATAATCACCACCATAGTAAAAACCTAGAATATTTCTGACATGTCAAAAAGTTCCCTTATGCCAATTTGGAGTCAGCCCTTCCCCCATCCCCGGGGCATGGCAACCACTGACCTGCCATCTACAAGACTTAGCGATACATTTTGGAAATTTTTGTATGGGAATGGCAAGAGTGGAATAAATTCCAGTGATTTTACAAAGTACAATCTGTATTAGATAAACTGTGACTTATGCTTCTTTAACTGAATTTGCATAGTACATTGGAGATGGGGTTACAGAATACAACAGCATTTTATATTATTCTATTTTGAAATCTATAGCAAATGCTAAACAAGAGCAGTATGGACCACACAACTTTCCTCTGAAAGGATTACCAAGCATTAGGAAGAAATGACGGCTGTCAATTTGCTCCCCTTTGACTTGCTTTTAAGCAAGGGGGACGGTTAATAAGAATTAGTGAAAAGGAGTGGAAAAGGAAAAGAAACATTAAAAACACTGTAAACTATTTTGCATAGCTTAAAAACTACATAAATAAGCTTCCTATGGAGGACAGTGTAACAATGCATTGCAGAATTTCTCAGGGCCTGCTCTTTAACTAAGAGGCCAGATCTGGAAACAGTAAGAGAACAGCCAGAAGACAAAGGACTCGGAAAATTTTAAGGGGGGATTTTCATTTCTATAGGTTTCCAATGCCAAAAATGGAAGAAGTTTTGAATAATTTATTCAGCACAGCACAACCATGACCCTCAAATATCAGATTTAATATTATCATTTAGCATTTCATAAGCTTCTACAAGGTTCCAAAGAAGAGTAAGTATATTTTTTCCTCCAGATTAATTTTTTTTTTGGCAAACTAGAAAGTGCCCAGAGGAATCCATAAGCCACATTCATTCACACATGCAAAGAGAGAAAGCTGAAGTTATTGACTAACAAGCTGATAAATTGTAACCCAGCCAGCAGCTGGTTTTCATGGAATTGCTTTGCTTATATTGAAATAACGGAAGCAAAATGCCTGCACTTTCTCTTTATCGATTGCATCTGGTAGAGTACAGGATTACAGAAAACAATGTTATCTTACTAAAAAAAAAACTCCGTTTTACTTGTTTTGTGGATTCAATTAAACTTGTTGGCTGAAGCAAGTATAATCTGATGGCAGACATAACACCTGGGAGGTTCCTGGAAGGGATGTCAGAGCTTTAGGCTCATGGGTCAACTGCAGGATGGTATTTTGGAAGTGCATAATAGGAAAGTACAAGGATACTGTTCCAAACATATTCTTTTTAACAGGTACTTGAGAGCCAAAGATGCTGAGTATTACATTGCCAGGGTGCACTCTAAAGAGGGGGGTGTATAATGTGCTCTCACTAGGATGACAGCAAGACTGTAGCCATTCCATTGAGGGAAAACCTTTACAAAGCTGGAGACTTTCTTTCACTTGAGATGTTTGTCTCCTATTTTATCTATTTTTCTGCCTGATTCTGTCGAACACAACACCTAAGAAAGACTCATTTCATTCCTTTGCATCTAGAGTCAAGGACTTATGTCTACAATATAACGCTCCACCAAATACCACCAAGTGCTCCAGAAGTATGGAGGGCTAGCCCAGATTTTATAGTGAAAGACAGAACTGCTATTGTTGACTATTAATGCCAATGTCTCGGTCATTCTCAGAGAGCTCCAGCATCTAGCCACTGAGCATGAATGGCTCCGTCAAATAGAGAGGCTTCTGGATTTCCCTCCATCTGACCCACTTCAACAACTTTAGCCCTTTTTAAAGGCTGGTGTAGCAGATGAATCGAGGAACACAAAGTTGAATGTCTTTGTGAAAATTTTGTGGTTTCATCATTTTACCCTTAGCTATAAATAAGAGAATGAGTTAGAGATTAGAATATCTGAGGAGAGGGGCACCTGGGTGGCTCAGTTGTTAAGCATCCGACTTTGGCTCAGATCATGATCTCATGGTTTGTGAGGGTTTGAGCCCCACATCAGGCTCTGTGCTGACAGCTTAGAGCCTGGAGCCTGCTTCGATTCTGTGTCCCTCTCTCTTTCTCTCTTTGCTCCTCCCCCATTCATGCTCTGTCTGTCTCTGTCTCTCAAAACTAAATAAAAGTTAAAAAAAATAAAAAAGAATATCTGAGGAGAGGAGATACCATTTCTTTAATTTGGGCAGCTGATTCCATTTAGGAAATGACTTAAGAACACTGATTTCAAGACTTGAATAGGAACCTAGATTTTGATACATAGACTAAATATTTATAGTAGATGTTAAAAAATACCATACCTGTCTATTGCTTTAGTTTTAATTGAAGTTGTCAAATTCATTTTGTCAAATGACATTTTGCAGCTCTAATATTGCTTTGTTTGTCATTCATTCTATGAAGAAAAGACTATCTAGCATTTGCCTAGGACTTCATTTTGAACACTCTACATAATTAACCGTTGCAATAGCCATATAAGGTAGGTAGTAATGTTCTTGTCTTATATGGTAAAATTGAGTCACAGACAAGTTCAGAGACCTGCCCAAGAACAAGCAGTTTTTAAGTGAGGAACTCAAGCTGGTACCCAAGTCTTCGATGTGTCAGTTCAGTGACATCCTATTACGCCACAGCTGTCTCCTAAGTCACCTAGTCCCCAAATGAAAATGTGATGAAAGTTACAGAGAATGAATTAAGGAAAAAGTTGAAATTTGTGAGACCTTAATGATTTTTTAAAAAATTTTTAGTGTTTATTTTTTTAAGAGACAGAGAGAGAAAGAGACAGAGAGTGAGTTGGAGAGGGGCAGAGAGAGACACACACAGAACTCAAAGTAGACTCCAGGCTCCAAGCTGTCAGCACAGATCCTGACATGGGGCTTGTACTCACAAACTGTAAGATCATGACATGAGCTAAAGTTGGACGCTTAACCTAGTGAGCCATCCAGGCACCCCTCGAGACCCTAAAGATTTCTAAAGCTAGGTATTAAAATGGTCCTCAAAGATCCTGAAGCCACTAATGAATTGATTTATTAGTCATAGGCTTTGTCTTGCCTTAAATCCCCCAGGTTGAGTCATGCAGAATGTTCCAGAATCCTGAAATAAGATCTCACTCAGTCACTGGAAACCAGAAGATGGGAATGAGAAATGAGGCCTTGCCTCTCTAAGACGGAAGGTCTCAGGGCTTTTGTTAGGCTCTGGGGATAATCTTGTTCTTGGTATATCAAAGTCATTCAACATAAAGAACAGAACTTCTTAGAAAAAAATAGTTAGTAGTTTCCTTTACATATTCATTGAGGATATTTAGATAGATCAATCATTTAAATTCTCATTAATTAAACCAAATCTCAAGCACGAGGTCAGAAGAAAACTAAATAGGTATCCAGAAGCAAACAACCCAAAGCACTTTATTGTCAAATGACATTTTGCAGCTCTAATAATTATTTGTTCTTCATCATAGAAAATAATTTTGGGGGGTACCTGGGTGACTCAGTTGGCTAAGCGGCCGACTTCAGCTCAGGTCATGATCTCACAGTCTGTGAGTTCGAGCCCCGCTTCAGGCTCTGTGCTGACGACTCAGAGCCTGGAGCCCACTTCAGATTCTGTGTCTCCCTCTCTCTCTGCCCTTCCCCTGCTCACGCGCTGTCTCTATGTCTCTCAAAAATAAATAAAAAACGTTAAAAAAAAAAAAAAGAAAAGAATTTTGGTAATCTGTGCTTGAGTTCCCAGGTATATCTACGTAAATGTGAACCTCCTGCTGATTTGGAATAGAGAGTTTAAGACTACTTAAAATGGTGTGGGTAAGTGGTGACACCAGGATATTTATGCAATTTAGTGAGAGAATTTGTATTTTGGTCTGGCAGGGCTTATGAAAATTCTCTTGCAATCATCATTTGTGTTACCTACTTCTCAATTTAGTCAAGTTGATCAAATAAGATGCCACCTTAGCTTGTTAATGACCCTTTTAAAATTTTGCCTTGTGTAATTTCAGCTAACAAACAAATCCATATTTATTAATTTTATCTGTTTGAACATGCATATATACAAAGATAAAATTTTCATAGTCATTGAAAATGTTTAAAAGAATATAGGGGAGCGGTGCCTGGGTGGCTCACTAGCTTAAGTGTCCAACTCTTGATTTTGGTTCAGGTCATGATCTCCCAGCTGTGGGATCGAGCCCCTGCGCTGGGCTCTGTCAGGGCTTCACACAGGGTGTGGAACCTGCTTAAGATTCTCTGTCTCGCTCTTCCTCTGCTCCTCCCTCACTCACACACATTGCACTCTGTTGCTCTCTCTCTTGAAAACTAAATAAATAAATAAATAAAAATAAAAATATATGGGGAAAAGCACTTTTCTGAAACCTTCAAATTAAACATTTATTGTTTCCAACGCTGTCTTCAGAAGTTAGCTTTATAACTGAGGTGACGTCATTTTCTTCTTTCTTTCAAATTGTTGTGTCAACTGTATAAATCGGCTTGTGGTGGGCTCAATAACATTACTGGCTAGTTTACTGTAGTGCTTAGTAACATTACAATTATGATGTAACATTATTAATAACTGAGAATTCACAGTAAAATAATGAGACATTCTAACTAAGCTTCTCCCAATTCTGATAAAAATTCGCATTCTCCTCCTTTCCACCATTGCCACCACTACCATAGGACCCCGAGTGGATTATCCAAGGACATTGAACTGCTATTCGTACATATCAGAGTCAATATCTTTCTTTATTCGACTAAATTGAAGTACCCTGGAGTTTGAATCACTTCTTTCTTTCATTTATCCCATAAACACCTTTCGAAAGAGGTTTCTATGCTGAGACGACAATTAAACAACTGAATTTGGTCAATTCATTCTGGTGTCTTTATGCTTGCTCTCAATCAAACAAGATCTCAGTCTGAGGAGCAGGGCACTCAGGCATCTCCAGTGTCGATGGATGATGATGAGTGTTACATAGAATCCCAAATGCTGAAGCCCTTCCAACTCTCCGTTTTTTTGGCAATTTAGCCTTTTGGTGAGAGTAAGCCTGTTTGATGGATGGTCCTGAACAGGAGTTATGTGATCTCTGGCCTTTGTGTGATAGAAAACATTTTTTGGAAAAACAGTGTCTTGTATAATCCATCATGAAACAATCTTTCAATTTATCTGTTGTGACTCCAGTCTTCCCGCACCAACAGAAATGTGCTTCGGATAATGTTAGTCCCAGTTCAGATGAAATTCTGCATTGGCAATTCACCCCTCCTTGCCAGCTGGAACAAGGCCTCCTTTTAGCTTACAACACACATTTAAAATCCAGGCCCAGAAACTGGAAGAGCTATTTGTTGAACGCAGATCATGTGTGTGAACACAGCAGATGTGGAAATATTGCTACAGCCAGATCCATGCTATGGGCAGGAAAGGATTTGGGGGGCTCGCTCTGACTCGACTGTGCTGAGACATCTAGAGGCCATCTGGTCATCTTTACACCGCTGATTAGTACTAAAAAATACCATTTGTGCTGTCAAAGTAAAAGTTTTGTCTTGTTTTATTTTCATTTCTTTTAAGTAGCAACAACACTCACCAAGAAGCCATTTTCTCACAATGCCTGTGTGGGTGCGAACCAGCAAGAGAAAGATCTTGGCGAATTAGAAAGAGAAAACCACCTATTGCCACTTGGACTGCTTTTGGGCCTGGCAAAGCTCTCTTCTCTCTTTTGGCTGTGGTTTCAGAGCCTTGAAGGCAAACTGTGGGTGTGCAAGTGACTTGATTATTTAAAATCTTAAATCACTCACTCCCTCTGTTTCAAATAGCATAGAGTGAACAATCTGTTTGCAATAATAATAGAACATAAAAATTCCCCACTCCCCCCACTCCCCAGCTAAATGGATGCTGATACTAGAACCGCTGTGTTTACTTTGTACCTGAATTCCACTGTGGTGAGTATTTGGGGGATTCATATTCCAAGAGAAGATTCCAAATGGCATTCTGGCAGATGACAAAGAACACAAATATAGTTCATTTTTAGATTAATTTATAGGCAGCCGTGTCCCAAGCCCCTTGGGCATCCAACAAAATTAGGAAAAAGAAAAATAACTACAAACACATCCAAGAGAAATATATCCAAATAAAACCAAGATCAGGAGCTCAAAATAAATAGTGCTATAATGAATACCACAAACTACAAAGGGAAAACAAAACTTTACTCAGAGCCCTTGAGGATGAAGAGCTGATTAACCAATTAAAGGTTGCAAAGTATTTTGAAGGATAAAGCTTCCTACCATTGAGGGCTTTATGAGTTTGGGATAAGGAGTCACAGGAAGATGCCCTTCCTGGCCAGCCCTCGCCTGACTGCCGCTGGCAGGACCAATTCCAAATCTGCAAGCTGCTCCCAGCAACTGAGGCAGGGCCAAGAGCACAGCGCCCAGTGTTTGATTTATTTTAATCATGTTTCAAAATAAATTGACAAAAATCAATGGATAGTTTCTGCAAAGGAAGCTGAATAATTTCATCCTCAACACAAAGAAATTACTGGCTTTATTTTTACTTATTTTATTTTTTTAATGTTTATTTATTTTGAGAGAGAGAGAGAGAGAAAGAGAGAGATAAAATGCCAGTGGGTGAGGGGCAGAGAGAAAGGGAGAGACAGAATCCCAAGCAGGCTCCACGCTGTCAGTGCAGAGCCCAACATGGGGCTCAGTTTCATGAACTACAAGATCATGACCTGAGCTGGAATCAAGAGTCATATGTTTAACTGACTGAGCCACCCACATGCCCCTAAATTACTGGCTTTAAGTGGGTAGAAATCATGATATTGAATAAAATGAAGAAATATTTGAAAATCTATTAAGAAGTTAATTAGACAATTAACTATATTGTTGATTTACCTGAGAGGGATGGGGAAGTACTTTTTCCTAAGAATAAGTGCAATGGTATAAGTCATTGTCATCTCAAAATATGTCCACATGGAATCTTTGAGTCAAACCCAATTCATGGGTTAAATCATAAAGTCCGCATTTAAATATTTGGATCCTCTTTATATATAAAGTTAAAGAAAACAAAGAAACTTCAGCAAATAAATTGTATAATATTTTTGATGTGTGGTTACATAATGAAGATAATCGATTTTGTCTTCTCATCTTTCTGTGCTCTGAAACTAGCACAGCGTGGAGAAAAAGTTAGAAATCAGAAAACAGGACTTCAGATGGACCCAAGAATTAGCACTGCCCTCTGTACACAGAGATGTTACTGAGACAGATCTTAGGGTGACTCTATGACTGCATTTATAGCTGAGTTACCGAGACCTTTGTCCAGACAACACTGTCCATGCACTACTGCCAGGTGGAAACCATACAGCAAAAATTTTAACAAGTTCAGCTTTCTTTGAATGACTGAAATTGAAATGTCAAAGTGAAAGAAATGAAACTCAAAATATAGCAGCAGTGAGTTTGTGCAATATTTTAATTGAATAGATTGGGGTTTCCGCCAACATTGAAAAATATATTCAGGCTTTTATCATATTTATTTGGTATTATTTTATTTCATTTAAAAGATTTGTTTTCTACTCGAGTGTAAGTGACACACAACGTCACATTAGTTTCAGGTGTATGACATAGTGATTGGACATCTCTATATGTTTTGCTATGCTCACCACAGTGTAACTATAATGTAAATGTATTTGTAAATAAATTAGATAGTCCAATATACTAGTTCTCAAACTTATATTTAAGCATAAAAGTGATGTGTGCATGCCTGTGCTTCTTAATGAAATCATAAACAAAATGTCAAAATTTTATCTCTGAAGCAGATAAAAATAGAACTGGTCTTATGGAAGCAAGATCAGGGGTTGTAGTTCTTGTTTTGTCCTCCTCCTTCTCATATCATAGCATAATTATTTGTTTCTTTTATTCTCCCATGCCATCATAAAGATCATGAAGATAGAACCTATGCCTGTCTTGTTCCTTTTTATATTCTGAGTACCATACGTAGTGCCTGACCATTGTTTTAATAAAGAAATTTTGAAGGAAAAAAGGAAGAAGGGAAAATGGGAAGAAGGGAGGGAAGGTAACCAGAAGCTTAGAACTTACAAAATAGCATTTGCTCTATAAGAGCATTAGTATTTGTGACTGGGTAGTCTGGACAGTGAAAGGTGTAAGTAAGTTATGCCTTGGAGAGGCTTTTATGAGGCAAGCATGGGGAAAGGCTCACAAAGATGTTCCCATAACTCTTGCACATTTCTCTTTTATAACATACCTCATACTTTATTTCAATGTCTGCTAACATAAGGACATCATCTTACAAGACTGTATGTGTGTCAAAGGTGAGGACTATTTCTTGTGCAAATTTGTGTCCTTGACAATTTGCACAGTGTCTAGGACATAGTAGGTACTCAAGAAAAACTTATGGAATGAACGATCTTTTTATGTGCTTGTAGAAGGTTTTGTCGAAAAGATAGTATTTAATTACAAAATTTTCATATGAGAAGATACATCAGCATATATTTATTTCAATTCTTATGTACAGGAAAGCAGTAGTAGCAAATTTGTTATCAAATAGGATAAATATGTCTTTTAGTCAATATAACAACTTATCCAATGGAATCATAACACCCCAGCTCTTTCAGAAATGCTTACTGCACAGTCTTTTATAGTGCGGATAATTGGAAATTGGCTAATGTCAATCTATGTCAAACATTAGACGATAGTCATTTATGGAAATGCTGATATCTATTTAGAGTTATGATATCGAAGGTCATTTAGGAATCCTTAAGATAGTTACAATGTGTTTATTGTTTTAAAAAAGGAACATACCCTCTAATGTGTTGTCATACAACATTTATATGACTTTGGCTACAACATAATTTTTCTGATTGTCGGTTTACCTGTACAATAAGAAGCACAGCTTCCTTTTCAACGGTACAAATTTACCTATGAATCAAAATGAATTTTATTCTGACAATTTATAAATTCAGTTATTCAGTGTATTTTAACTTCTGACTTAAAAGAACACCTATTTCTCCTTAGTGGGGATTAAATAATACTGCTTATTTATTCAAGGAGTAAAATAAGAAGGAAACTAATGTTTTGAACACTCTAATGTGACAAGCATTTTCTTTATTTTGTTTTTACAGCATCTGATTATATCTGATTCCTTTCTCTCCTTCTTCAGTATGCGACGAGAGAACAATGAGTAAAGTCATTTCCCCAAGGTACTTTCAGAAAATGACCTCTCCAGCTTTTAGAATCGTGCCTTAGTCACTAGCATGCATACCCCATCTGTTTACCAGTGACTTGGAGTGGCTGAGAAATCACACCTACTACATTTTGGCATCGGATTAACACACAAAAGCGAGAAAGATACCGAGTTCTTTTGAAGACTGAATTGAAACCCCAAATGATCTTGACAAATTTAAATAAAAGCCAATACTTGGCAGGAAGACAATCATGGGAGAAAAACAAACACACGATATGAATTCAGAATGGGGAAAAACGGGTTTGCCCCAAAGGCTAAGAGGTACCATTTGAATCTGTAACTGAACATGAGTCAGCACACTGCTATCATTTTAAAAACCAGCAAGGTAGAGAAATGCACTAACAAGCACAAAACACGCAAAAGCCCTGAAAGGATTGTCCCACCGGGCTTTGGTCAGGCGTTTAGTAGAGTACTATATCCAGTCTGAGGTCCAGAAACTAAAGAAGGATAAGGAAACTTGGAAAGAAGTGAGAGAAAAGCAACAGAAAAGATTAAAAGTTCAAATAAAACAGTCTATGAGGAATTGGAATCCATAGAGAAGAGCCTGCAAAAGAGTGACTTTTCTAAATGTTCATATAGTAACATATTTTTCTCATAAACTTTGCACTTACCTAGGAGATTGTGCAATCTTCTCTTGGGTCCGCGGTAGGCTTTTGATCACAATGGATTAAAACAGTCTTTAGCCTGGCAGTGATGAGAAGAGACAGAAATAGTCGATGTTAACCTTGTCAGTTTGTTAATAAAAAATTTTTGTATAATCATCTGTAGAACTTCTATTACTGGTACCTCAAACTTAACAAAATAAATCTCCTCTGTCAGACCTAGTTTTCTTCCCCAATCCCCTTTTATTATTTTCTGGTATTACTACGCGTCTAGTCACCCAGAACTGACAGGAGCCATCTTTGACTTTGCTGACTCTCTTAACAACCACACCAAATTAATCATGAAGTTCCACTGGTTCTCCCCACTAGTAATTCTGAAGTGACTCCCTCCTCTCCATCGCTCCTGTTGTTTTCTTCATCCCTCATCGTCGCTTACTTGCACTACCTGATGGATTCTTAACTGTATATCCCAACCTCAGCCTTTTTCTACTCAAGCTAGTTTTCCACACTATCCTAAAAATATATATTTGATTATAATCCTCCCTGCTTGTGGACTTCAGCTGGTTCTATCCTCGTTAAGGGATAAAATCAAAGCTTTGTACCATGATATGCATTACCCTGAATGTCTCCAACCTAGTGGATCTCTTTACATCCCTTCCCAGTATTCCATATACTAGACTAGTCACCGTGAAACTTCCTGACTATGTCTTGTTTCCTTTCATGTCTTCATGATTTTACAACGATTTTTTTTTTACTTGGCCTGAAATGTTTCCACCTCCATTTCTACTTCCCAAGTTCCTATGCATTTGTATTTTTTTCAAAGCATGTAAGATGTTATACCTTTCTAAGAATCTCCATGAAACCCATGACCAAAATCTAGGTTTGATCCCTTGTCTGTATGCACCTTTGTGTTTATTTCCTTCACAGCACTCTGAACTCTACTATAGTATCTGTCAGGTTAGTGTCTTTCCATTTAAGTTGAGAGTCCATTGAAACTGAAAATATTAATTTGCTACTGTTAAGTCCTTGCATTTTCAGTGCCTGGCACAGAAGAGTCAGCCAATAAATGTCCTCGTTCAAAAAAATGTCTCCTCACTACACTACACACATCGTAAGTGAACACATATCTTATCCATATCTGTATATTTGTTGAATGCAACTTGAAAGAATCAACATCAATCAGTTACCAAACTTGTAAATTGTTTAGCTCTCTCATAAGTTCTTTTTTCTAATATAAAATTTAAAAATTCATTAATAACATGCAGATGGAGTTCCAGATAAACGATAGCATATCTCAGACACATGATCTAATTTTCATTGGCTTTCACCTGCATCCCAAGAACTTAGCCTGGGAAAATTGTCATCAACTCAGTCACATCTGTGAAGCTGGCAAAAGCTACGTAAAGAATAACTAGCTCCATAAAATGTATGTGATGTTTTCCTTATCAAAAAAAAATAAATTCTAGATAAATATTGGCAGCAATTCCAGTTCCATCTGCCCACTAACCCAAGGAAATATGTACTTCCTCAACCACTCATATATAGAAAATAAATGATTGTACTCCAAAGTTTGCTCACAGATATCCAAAATTAACTCTATCAACAATGAGTTCATAATGAGAAAGTTCATTAAAATTACAGTGCAAGCTAAAAAAATATATTCTCCAAAATTAAAATGAAGGATTTTTTTCATACACATCATTTAAGAAAAAGCCCTTAAATTATTGAAATGTATTGTTTACAATAACTATGCTTATTTACATATAAACTGACCAAATTTACAATTTACTGAAAATTCTAAAATATTTAAAAATTATCATCTGTGTAACAACTCTGAATTTATTGCAAATTTTGCTCTTTTTTTAATTAATACTAGCTGACAAATTAATTTAGATACAAATAAGTCTTATACATATATTCCTACCTCAAAAAAAAAAAAAAAAACGAACAAAAAACTATACTAGGTACGTTCTTAGAAAAAAATGTATCCTTTCTGTCTACACTCCTTCTTTGAAAGTAAGAAAATGTTTGTGAAACAATAATTTCTTTAATTTATTCGATTAAATACCAAGTTTCTAAATATCTATTAAATGTATGCATATTGCTTTCAATTTTAGCCATGGTTTAACCATTTCAGCCAAAATGTTATTTTTTTTCTTGTTGTTAATTATCATTTACTACAGGGAAATGTGCCATCCTAGATACATACACCTTTTACGGAGTTTTAGACATAAACACATATTAATCCATACTTTTAAAAACATAAAAAAATAATTTCATAACCCCAGGCAGTTTCCTCAGGCCCTTCGCTGGTCGATCCCAGGGGCAACCACTGGCCTGATTTCCATCTACCACAGATTAGTTGTGCCTGTTTTTGAACTTCATGTAAATGTATGTACCCTTTCTGTGCCTAGATTCTTTGACTCAGTATAACATTTTTGAGATTTATTTACACAGTTTGTCTATTCATTTATTTTTGTCTGTACATTTATTTTATTCCTCTATAACATTCAATCACATGAATATACTAATCTTTATTAATCTATTCTCCTATTGATAGATATTTTTGTTGTTTCCAGGTTTTCATTATTAGAATAAACCTATCTTTTTGTAGATATATGTTTTCATTTCTCTTGGGTAAATTCCTGAGAGTGGAATTGCTGGATTACTGGAATTCCTGAATATATCTAATTTATGAATAACTGCCAAATAGTTACACAAAGTAGTTGTGCCATTTTACACTCTAATCAGCAATGTATGAGAGTACCATTTGCTCTCATCCTTGACAGTATTTGATATTCTTAATATTTTTTTAATTTTAGCAGATTGTGGCTGTAAAGAAGTCTCTCTCTGAGGATTTAATTTTCATTTCCTTGATGAATAAATGAGGTTGAAAATTTTTAAAACACATTAAAAATGTGATGCATTTTTCAGTCTACTCATTTTTTATTTTTGTATTTTTTTCAGTCTATTTTTTTTGAGAGAGAGAGAGAGAGAGAGGTGGAGAGCGAGAGGGAGAGGAGAGAAAGAATCCCAGGCAGACTCCATGCTATCAGCATGGAGCCCAATGCAGGGCTCAAACTCACGAACATGACCTCAGGGGAAATCAAGAGTCAGATGCTTAATCAACTGAGCCATCCAGAACTCCTGCCCACTTTTTAATTGGGTGGTCTTTATTATCCATCATTGAGTAATATAAATTCTTTACATATTCTCATTACAAATCTTTTTCAGATATATGTACTTTAAATATTTTCTACTAGTCTATAACTTTACTCATTTTTGTAAGGGCAAGTTTTAATGAACTTTAATATTGGTGAGGTTCATTTAATCTTTGGTTTTCTGTTATGTCCCAATGAAGAATTCTTCACCTATCTCAGAATTGCAAATAGATTTTCCATATCATCTTAGTGGCTTTATGGTTTTAACATTGTCTTTAGGTTGATGATTTATTACAAATTAATTATTGTGCATATTGTGAAATATTTGTCCACACTGATATATTTTTCTAGGTGGACATCCAGTTGACTTAGCACCAAAGCACTTTCCTTTCAAAATTGAATTGGCTCAATAACTTTATTGCAAATCAGTTAGCCATATATATCTAAGATATTATAGAACTCTATTCTGTTTCAATGAGCTATTTGCCTTTTTTACAATATCCTGATTACTGTAGCTTTATTTTAAGCCTTGAAATCAAACAATGCCAGTCTTCTAACTTTGTTCTTTTTTAAGATTGTTTTCACTATTTTATGTTCCTTACATTTACATATCAATTTTAGAATCAATATATCTATTTTCACATGCAAAAAAAATCTAGTCAGATTTCTGTTGCTATAAGAGTATATGTACAAATGATTTTAAGGAGAATTGACATCTTAACAATACATTAATATAGCATATGTTTCTGTATTTATTTATATGCTCTTAATAATTTCTCTAAACAATGTTTTATAGTTCTCATGGAAGTCTTTCATATATTTTCTAAAATTTACTCCATGTTTTATGTTTTAGGATGCTATTGCAAATAACATTTAAAAATTTAATTTTCTGGGGCGCCTGGGTGGCTCAGTCGGTTAAGCGGCCGACTTCGGCTCAGGTCATGATCTCATGGTCTGTGAGTTCGAGCCCCACGTCGGTCTTTGTGCTGACGGCTCATCAGAGCCTGGAGCCTGCTTCAGATTCTGTATCTCCCTCTCTCTCTGCCCTTCCCCTGCTCACGCTCTGTCTCTATGTCTCTCAAAAATAAATAAAAACGTTAAAAAAAAAATTTAAAAATTTAATTTTCTATAAAAATAAAAATAAATTAAATAAGGGTGCCTGATTTGCAACAACGTGGATGGAACTAGAGTGTATTATGCTAAGTGAAATAAGCCAGTCAGAGAAAGATAAATATCATATGATTTCACTCATATGTGGAATTTAGAAAACAAAACATATGAATATAGGGGAAGGGAAGGAAAAGTAAGATAAAAAGAGACATGGAGGCAAACCATAAGAGACTCTTTAATACAGAGAACAAGCTGGAGGGTTGCTGAGGGTTGGGTGGAGGGATGGCCTAGATGGGTGATGGGCATTAAGGAGGGAACTTGTTGGGAGGAGCTCTGGGTGTTATATGTAAGTGATGAATCACTAAGTTCTACTCCAGAAATCACTATTACACTGCATGTAAACTAACTTGGATTTATATAAAATTTAAAAAATTAGGGAGCAGGCGCCTGGATAGCTCAGTCAGTTAAGCATCCAACTCTTGATTTCTGCTCTGGTCATGATATCACAGTTGTGGTGTGGAGCCTGCTTAAGATTCTCTCTCTCCCTCTTCCTCTGCCTCTCTCCCACTCACATGCACATGTGCACACTCTCTCTGTCTCTAAATAAATAAATGAATAAATGAATAAATAAATAAATATTAAAAATTAATTTTCTAGTTGTTTATTACTGGTCTACACAAATATAATTGATTTTCATATACAGCTAACACTTGAACAACACAAGTTTGAACTGCATAGGTCCATTTATATGTGGATTTTTTTTTTTCGGTAAAGATGGTATAAGACTGTAAATGTATTTTTCTTCCTTATGATCTTCCTAATAACATTTTATTTTCTCTAGCTTATTTTACTATAAGAACACAGTATATAGTACATATAACATACAAACTATGTGTTATCATCAGTTTATGTTATCAGTAAGGCTTCTGGTCAACAGTAGGCTATTAGTAATTAAGGTTTGGGGAACTCAAAAGTTTGAATTTTTTGAGTGTATGGGGGCCAGTATGTTTAACCCCCACATTGTTCAAGGGTCAGCTGTATTGACTATGTATTTCATGAGTTGCTAAATGCACTTTTAGCCTAAAGTGCTGTAGTGAGCACCACACAAGGTAACTAAAATTTGAGTAAAAACTCACTCCTATTTGAGTAAAAACTCAGTCAGCCCATAGACAAACCAATGCCAACATGTCATACCTCCCTTAGAATATTTTTTATATACTATAAATGACTTCTTTCTTTTAGATCTTTTTTTTAATTCTAAAAAATACTGAAAAGGAAGCTCGTTTTTCAGTTCTTCAAATGAGAAGGAATTAAAATTTTTATTATTAACTTCAAGTATCTTCAGTCTAAAAAAGGTTATCTCACAATTGACAAAGGAGTGCCTAGGTCCTGTTCACAGAGCCAAGACTTGGCAGCCGAGTCCACTCCACCTAACATGGGATGATATGAATGTTAGTGTCCAGTTATTCTAGAACCTTTGAGATAGTTCAAGAAGACATCTCACCCTCACCTGGGAATGGCTGAGAACCAAAGGTGATAATACATTATTATTATTTAAAGATATCTTTTTAAAAATCAATTTATTGTCAAATGGGTTTCCATACAATGCCCAGTGCCCATCCCAACAAGTGCCCTCTCAGTGCCCGTCACCCTCTCTCTCCCCTCCCATACTGTCCTTAACCCTCAGTTTGTTCTTAGTATTTAAGAGTCTCTTATGTTTTGTCTCCCTTCCTCTCTGTGGCTTTTTTTCCCCCCTCTTCTCTTCCTCCATGGTTTTCTGCTAAGTCTCTAAGTAGACAATAAAAGGACTTCATTGAAAACCTTCTGATACATTTGTCTTTAATAAAATATAATTACAATGTAACCTATTAATTAATTGGGGGCCAGGAAGGAAAACAGAGTTTCCCCTGATTCTTGTCACAAAGTACCCTAAACCACCAATACCTAGTACGGTAAAACCTTGGACTGTGAGTAACTTGTTCTGCAATTGTCCCACAAGATGAGCAGACATTTCTAATAAGCTTTAACTTGATAAATGAGCAATGTCTTGCAATACAAGTAGTCCATGATGCCGAACGTCACACGATCACAACTGAGCCAGTGGTTCTTGAAATTCACCTTGATATACGAGTGCTTTGGATTACAAGCATGTTTCCAGAACAAATTATGGTCGCAAACCAAAGTTTTACTGTATGCAGGTTAACATTTCAAATACAATTTTATAGGAAAATGTTTATTTTATATATTTATTTTGTTTTTAAAGAATATGCTAGTGGTGGATTCATAGAAACATGTCCCTTGTTAAATTTAGAATATTTTCAGGAATGTATTTCAGGATGAGCGAATAAGAAGTCCATTTGGCTTACATCCAATCTCTTTCAATCCAATCCATAAATATCCCCATACTAGATATTATATTCCTCTTAAAAGGAAGATACAATTACTATTTCTCATGTTCCATTTTGAAGCTTATAAGAAAACAGAGGAAATGGAAGCAATAAGTAAATGGCATTTTGTGTGGGAGAAACACTTTGTCACACTCTCTTTAAAAATTAGTATTTTTGTTGTGCTGTTCAAACTAAAGTATAATATTTGCAATAGAATTCCTTGGTTTGTGAGCAAGAGCTGTGGTCTGGGTGCTTTGGGCAGTAGGAAGTAAGCACTGCCTGTTTTGCCAATGATCCATTTGACTGCTGATATGCATGGGGTTTTATTTTTGCCTCGAAGAAGATAGAGAAAATTTAGGGGGAGAAATTCTGAAGGAAACAAAAATGAGAACAATGAAAGGGAAAAGTTGGCTTTTATTCTCTTACCTCCAAGCAGCTGGACAGACAGATTTTGAGTCTTTATGAGTTTCAGGACAAGAAGCTTAAGATATTGTACAAATGAACAACTGTGAAACTGAGTATACAAAGTAGGACCTGAGGCTCCAGGTAATGTGTACCAACGTGGAGTTAGGGAAAGGTCAGTGTTTGCCTCCTTGAGCCCACTCTGTACTACAGACCTTATGCTCTGATGCCACAGACAAATACTGTCTGTGGGGAAAGTTCTCACCAGGAGCAGGCAGAGGTGTCAAGATGACACTGGGTCGCTAATGAGGACTCCAAAGCTAGACAAGTCCCCTAAAGATCTACAGGAGGTTTTAGAAAGGGCCCACGTTCCTGTAGGAGGAAGTTGGCATCCATATAACCTCATTTATACTCACAGGTTGGAGACACCTGGAGCTTTTAGGTTATACTTACAAGTATAAATTTAAAAGTTACAGGGGACCCAGGTGGCTCAGTTGGTTAAGTGTCCAATTTCAGCTCAGGTCATGATCTCGCAGTTTGTGGGTTCCAACCCCAAGCCCTGCATTGGGTTCTCTGTTGACAGCTCAGAGCCTGGAGCCTGCTTCGGATTCTGTGTTTCCCTCTCTCCCTGCCCCTCCCCAGCTCATACACTGTCTCTTCCTCTCTCTCAAAAATAAATAAACATTAAAAAAAATTTTTAAAGAAAGTTACATCCATGTATGCACAAATGCTTCCATACTTACTTGCGGCAAATTCACACTGCCTCTTTTCTTCCTGAAAATATCTTGCCTGACAGCCAATGACTGCAGCTAAACATTAGCCCATGTGATTTTGACTCTGAGGTCTTCCTTTATTTTTCACGGCTCAGCAAATTCTTCCACAGACTTTCACTCAGATGTACCCACACGTATTAGTCAGGGTTCTCCAGAGAAAAAGAACCAGTGGGATAGGTAGGTAGGTAGATAGATAGAAGAGAAGATTTAGTATAGGAATTGGCTTACATGATTATGGAAGTTGAGAAGTCCCAAACTCTGCCCATCTGCAAACTATAGAACCATCAAGAGCCAGTAATGTGATTCGATCCCAGTCTGAAGGCTTGAAAATCAGTGGGCTGATGGTGCAGAGCCCTGGGCTGAATTGGAAGGCCTGAGAACCAGGAGTGCCAATGTCCAAGGGCAGGAGAGAATGGATGTCCCAGTTCAAAAAGGGAGAGCAAAGGTGTCCTTACTATGATTTTTATGTTCTAGTCAGGCCCTCGGTGGATTGGATGATACCCACCCACATTGGTGAGGTCAATCTCTGCTCAATCTACTGATTTAAATGCTAATCTCTTGGAAACACCCTCATAGACACACCCAGAAATGTTTTACCAGTTATCTGGGCATCCCTTAGCCCAGTCAAGTTACACAGAAAATTAACCATCAAACCACACTTCCACAATTCCTTCAGAAAATGATATCTGTGTTTCTTCTAATTTTTGTGTTACTTTGAAATGACAAGGTATTGAAATAAATATTTAATGAGTGCAGATGCTATATTATGCTTCGTGCTTCACGTAACAGAAGTTGCCTTCTGCCTGCAGGGAGATTAAAAGCTTGTAAATGGGATATTACATAAATAACTAGAAAAAAAGATGGAGTGTGATAAGTAGGTTAAAGAGATACCCAATATAAGAGCATTCAGAAAGATCGGTGAGTAACAACAATAATAATATCCAATACTTAAGGAGAACTTCAGACATGCCAAATGCTACTCTAAGTGCTTTTTATCTGTTACTTCATTTAGTCATCACAATAACCCACTGAGATAGTTACTATTTTCCCTTTTTTTTTTAATGAGCACACTGAGGCACAGAGAGGTTAAGTAACATTTCCAAAGTCACACAGCAAAAAATTGTCAGAGTAAGAGAACAAAACAGTAAGAATTCACTACATAAAACCAAGAAAAATCCATAAACTTTGAAGTTGAATTAGACATAATAAAGGGCTGGTTCCATTAACCTCCTTAAATATAATGTTGAGAAATTTTCAAAAAGCTCCTTCAGCTTTTCAGTTTTTACAGATTAAACAAAAATTTCTCCCATACAACTGCTCCAGATTAAGTACAGTTTCTTATTCAATTCTGTTTTTCCATGCTTTCATCATTATTTTTGCAGTGGCATTGTTTTTACTTTTTTCTTTGTAATCAAAGTATTTCAGACAATGGATAAAGCCAGCTTGGAAATATAATAATCAGATTTCTAAAAACCAACTTAAAAATGAACATTTGAAACCCTCCTGCCTTGTGCTTTATGAAAGTAGAATGTATGGATTGATGAATAGATAGATAGATAGATAGATAGATAGATAGATAGATAGATAATTCATTAATATGTGCACTGGGCTGGGTATTGAAGGGTATAAGATGAAGAAAGCAGAGAAACTGCCTTCCAGTGGTTTTTAATATTGTATAGATATCCTCTAAGAGTTTCTAGTATGTGAAAGGAAATAAGACAAGTAAATAAATAATTATAATTTAAAATACAGGAACTAACGCCATTAGAGAAAAGCAGAAAATTTGCCATGTTACTTAGGAGAATTCCTGTATTGGACATCAGATATCAGTGATGACCTCTGGATTCATGACAACAAACTAACAACACACTTTTATGAAAATTGGGCATCATTGGTCAAACATCCCTACTTGACATTGATCATATTAGAGCAGCAAAAAAGAGGAAGTACCCCTCAACAAAACAAAATAAAACACCCAGCAGAAAAACTAGAAGGCCACATACACGCAGGAGAAATTGTAGCACCATGCTTCAGTGAGGGAAAGACTTCTTGCCAATGGGGGACAAAGAAGTTGTAGAATAAGGATCCAGCTCCTCAGCGCCCTCTATCGCCTCTCCCCACCTCACACATGTCCACAGACATACACATACACACAATGCTTACACAACGTTAGTAAAGACGATAGACCATATTTACTGAGTAAATTTAAGTATATTTATCTTGGAAATCAAAATGCACATATTAAAAGCACATTTTTCATATAATTTATTTCTAGAATTGGCAACTGTAATGAAATAATCAGGAAGTACCAGTATTTTAAATGATCACATCTTGAAGTGTTACATCATTTAAAAAAATCTTTAAAAAAATTCCTATAGAGTAGTTAAGGTATTTTTTAGCTGACTGCAGTGGATATGTAGTTTCCATCAATTGACTAGCTTATTAAGAAAAAGTATTTCTGTCTCTTGTTTATTATCCATAAAGGAATAAATATATCAAGCTACAAAATCATTTTCTATTACTTTCACTTATAACCATATGATGGATTATTTTTCCTTCATTACCAGGTTAAGCATCACTAAAAAAAATGGAGTTTTGAAGGAATCCTTGAGAATTATAGAAAACCTCTGATTTAGAAGCTGAATGAATTAATCAGGATCTAATTTTCTTTTATTTTTAACATGTATTTATTTATTTATTTTGAGAGACAGAGTACAAGCAGGAGAAGGGTAGAGAGAAGGGGAAAAGAGAATCTCAAGCAGGCTCCGCACTGTCGGCAGAGCCTAGTGCGGGACTCCATCTCACCAACCGCAAGATCATAACCTGAGCTGAAATCAAGAATTCGAGGCCTAACCAACTGAGCCACCCAGATACCCAGGATTTCACTTTACAGTAAGAATTAGCATGAGACTATCCTTGCACCAAAGCTACCACATTTAAACTTCCTTTCTCAGATACTGTCACTATTTAAAGTTGTGGAAACTCCAATAAGAGTGTGACTGTGCATTTCCAAATTAAATCACTCTGAATCAAATTAGATTGTAAGTTGTATCTGCAGGTTTGACAAAGAATGGAATAACTTAGAAGCAGTCAGTTTCATAAAACTTCTAATACCATTTCACTTCAATTTTGAGAGCAAGGAAATTTTTTCTTCCATTGTAAGTCATTGCTTTTCAAAGAAAACTTGATTTTGAATGATTCTCTGTGTAAAGAGAAGCTTCTGTTAAAACAAACAGCAAAAATTATTTTAAGCAATTTGGGAGATAAAGCTTTTTTAATGCAACATTTCAGAGCTGGAACTCTGTGATGACTGAATAGAATGAGGAACTTGAGAGATCTTTTCCCAAATTTTTCTAGCTCATAATTTTCTGTTGGATTCTAACTTTAAATCATTGGTTTCTTCCTTTGTAACTTAAACCTAAGATATCTTGGTAAATTCTTTCTGAATTAAACTCTATAACACTTAAAATTATTGCGATCATAACATTAGTAACACTTAGCTGCTATTTTCATGCAGATTTCTTTCCAGAAAGTGTTTTTAGAAGTATTGAAACAAAACAAAACAAACAAACAAAAAACCAGTAGGCCTTTAATTACAATTCAATTACACTAGTAAAACTTTTTTAAAGAAAAATTCAGCACGAATAATTGTTCCCTTGGTTATGAAGAACTTTTGGGAAATGCATTAATTAGGGAAGCCACTATTTACTATTTATTGTTTCCTTTGAGATATCTGACTTTCTTAAATACAGGATTTGATTTATTTTTGCAACTATAAAACTAAAATAGACTTATTAATATGACTGATAATTTACTAAATTTTAAATAACCATAATTTCTCAAAATGGTCTTTTAAGTAGCAAAAAACCCCAGAGAATCCTTCTCTGTAAGAACTAAATATAGATGGGGCGCCTGGGTGGCTCAGTCGGTTGGGCGGCCGACTTCAGCTCAGGTCATGATCTCGCAGTCTGTGAGTTCCGGCCCCGCGTCGGGCTCTGTGCTGACGGCTCAGAGCCTGGAGCCTGCTTCCGATTCTGTGTCTCCCTCTCTCTCTGCCCTTCTCCTGTTCACGCTGTGCCTCTATGTCTCTCAAAAATAAATAAACATTAAAAAAAAAAAAAGAACTAAATATAGAACTTTCTTTTTTCACCATCCTGTTTAAAAAAATATAATTCCAGAAGTACTTTAGCAAGATTAAAAATTATAGTTTCCAATTTTACTTTTTTTTGTTGTTGAGCATAACATACATTCATATTCTAAAGTGAACAATCTTAAGTATAGAACTGTAAAAATTTTTACAGTGGTCACATGTATTTTCCAATCCAAATATTACATTACCAGCACCCGCATTGCCTCAGTTGTTACCACCACCAGCGCATTGAAGCTAAGAATTTCAGTGTCTGAATTTTATTGTTGAACATTATGTGTGTGATTTATCTTTGTTGTTCTATGTCTAGAAATTCATCATTTTCCCATGCTATATTGTATTCCACTGTATGAGTATACACAGTCTATTTATCTATTCTAATTTTGATGGACATTTGATTCATTTCTAGTTCTAGGCCATTATGAATCATGCTGCTATGAATGTTCTTGAATCTTGGTGCAGATATGTATTCATTTCTATTGGATATACATCTAGGAGTGGAATGGGTGAGTCATAGGATATATGTAAGTCCAGCTTTACCAGATGTGCAAAACATTTTTTTCAAAGATGACTTTTAAAGCAGTGTATGAAATTTCCAGACACTCCATATTATTGCCAACATTTGGAATAAATATATTTTTTGTTCATTAGTTTGTTTGTTTAATTTTCATTCTGCTAGGTTTGTAATGGGATAATGCTTTTCCTTGATAAAGGATGATAAAAGATGATATTAAAGCATCTTTTCACACATATATTTTATGTGTGGATTTTTTGCGAGGTGTATTTTCAGATTTTATGTCCATTTTGATGTCTTTTTCTTATTAATTTATAGAATTTATGTACATAAAGAAATAAGTCTTTTGTTAAATATAGTCACATCTCTTCTCAACTCCATGACTTGTTTGTGCTTTTATTTGTGTCTTTTGATGAACAAAAATTGGTAATTTGGATGAAGTCCATCGTATCACTCTTTCCTTCTTCATTTTACGTACTATGTGAGAAGCCCTGGCCTACCCCTAAAGTCATCATGGTATTCTCCTACAGTAGCTATTAGAAGTACTTTTGTTTACCTTTCATATTTTGATATATGCATTGAAATATATGATCATATTTCATTATTTTATGAATATACAGTTAATTCAGCGCCTTTTATTTAAAAAAAAATATTGGGGAGGTGAGCAGGAGGTGGGATAAATGGGTAACAGGCATTAAGCACACTTGTTGGGATGAGCACTGGGTGTTTATGTAAGTGATGAATCACTAAATTCTATACCTAAGACAAATACTACACTGTATGTTAACTAATTGGAATTTTAATAAAAAATTGAAAAAGAAAAAAACAGAAAAAATATCTTTCCTCTAACACATCGCAATAGCACTTTCGTCGCCAAACAGATGTATGTAGGAGTCTGTTTCCACCTTTCTGCTTCATGGCTCTCTCCATTTGGTATTATTTTAATACCGCACTATCTTAACTGCCATAGCTTTAAAATAAATCTTATGATCTAGTAATTCAAATTTTCATTATTTGTTATTCATTTTCAGGATTGTCCTGGTTATTTCTGATCCTTTGCATTTCCATATTAGTTTTAGAATCACCTTATTAATTTCTCTGAAAACACCTTGCTGAGCGTTTATTGAGATTGCATTGAATGTATGGGTCTGTGACTTTATGGAAAGTCAACATCTCTACAGTATTAATTTTTCCAATCCACTCTGATTACTTAATGCTGTATACAAAGCACCAAAAATAGCAACTTGAAACAATAACAATCACTTCTTTTCTTTATAAATCTGAGAATTGACTGGGCCCACCCTGAACTCTCATTCTGATATCTCATGAAGTATAGTCAGGAGCAAGGGTCGTGTCCTCAAACGCTTCCTCATTCCATATCTGGTGAATGAGCTGGGAGGACACAAACAAGTGGGGACATGAATGGCTAGAGATCCCCATGTATTTCTCTATTTTCTATTTAATAAATCTTTGACTCCATCCTTATTATTTTCTTGATTCTACTCTTTGGTTTTAATTTGCTTTTCTTTTTTATACTGAGATGTAGACTAATATGATATTTTTTCAGTGTTTTCATTTTTTATAAAATTTTTATATATATTTTTATATACATCTTTTTATATACATATAAGTTGTAACCTCTGAATATTTTAGCTATATTCTACATTTTTATATGTTTTTATTACTGTTAGTCTAATCTGTTTTCATTTCTATCTTGATTTTTCTTCAACCCGTGGCTATTTAAGAAGGTACACACTAATTTATAAACATTCCTGTATTTTCTAGTTAATTTTTAAAAGTTATTCTAGTTTAATTCTATTGGATAAGAGTAAATACTTTTTAGAATTTCAACCTTCGAAATTTGGAAGGAATTCTTTTATAAACTAGTCTATGGTTTAATTTGGTAAATGTTTCATGTGCACTCAAAAGGAATTCTGCCCATGATTGTTATTACTTTAAACCATGCAAACAAGAAGAGAATGGAGTGAAACTTTAAAATGTTGAGAGAAAAAGATACCAATCTAGAAATATAGATTCTGTAAAACTATCCTTCAAAAGTGAAGGGGAAATAAGGACCATTGTAAGCAAACAAAAATTGAAGGAATTTGATGCCAGGAGACTTGACTTGCAAGAAATGTTAAAAGAAGTTTTTCAAGGGAAAACAAATGATAAGTGAGAAATTCTGATCTACATAGGAAAAAAAAAGGAAGGCCATCAGAGAATGGATAAGTAAAGATAAAATAAAAGCTTTTATTTTTCTCATGCTTAATAGATCTAACAGATAAGCTTGTTCAAAATGATAGCAACAACATATTTGGTTATGAATATATAAAAGGCATTATACATATGGTTATGTGTAGGTGAAATGAATGATAGCAATGGTACAAGAGATGAGAGACAGGAATTAGGGACATTTTGTAATGAGGCACTCCACAAACCATGAAGTGGTGTAGTGTTATTTGAAAGTGGACTTAGATTAGTTGTAAATGTATATTGGAAACTCTAGGGCAAAAAGTACAAAAATGAAGTAAGTAAATAAATAAATAAATAAATAAATACATAAATAAAAGTCTAAGTGATATGCTAAGAAAGCAGAGAAAAGGAGTCATATAAAATGTACCAGTAAAGACACAAAAGGCCAAAAAAGAATGGAAGACAAAACCAAGAACAAAGAACAAAGAGGAACAAATTAAAAATAGTAACAAATATGTTCAATAATTCCAACTATACCTACAATCACCTTAATGTCACTGGTCTGAATACACCAAATAAAAGAAATTGTCAGAAGGGATCAAAAAAAAACAAGACCCAGCTGTATATTGTCTACAGGAAAATCACTTTAAATACAAAGAGGAAAAAATAGATGAAAAATAAAGGAATGGGAAAGATGTACTATGCTAACACTCATGGAAGGAAAGTTATCAAGGATAAAGAAGGGCATTACATGATAAAAGGCCAATTCTCCAAGGACACTAGATGATCTTTAATATGTATGTGCCTACCAGCAAAGTGTCAAACTACTAGAGGCAAAAACTTATAGAAGTGCAGAGAATAATAGATGAATGCCCTATTACACTTAGAGATTTCAATACCTCTCTATCAAATATTTACAGTTTCAATCGGCAAAACATCAGTAAAGGCACAATTGAACTCAATAGCACCATCAATCAGCTGGATACAATTGACATTGATAGACTACTTCAGCCAACAACAGCAAAATATACATTCTTCTCAAGTTCACCTAGAACTTGACTATATTCTGGGTCATAAAACACAGCTTAACAGATGTATAAGAATAAAAATCATATAATATTTGCTCTGAGACTACAGTGGAATTAAACAAGAAACTAAAAGAGAAAGATTTCTGGAAAGTCCCAAAATATATGGAGATTTGTCCAAATAACCATGAGTCAAAGGAGAAATGTCAATATCAAAGATACCAAAGAACTAAATAAATGGACAAATACTCCATGTTGATGGACAGAAAAGCTCAGTATTTTCAATATGTCGGTTCTTTCCACCTTGATCTATAAATTCAGTGCAACCCCAAACAAAATCCAGGAAGTTGTTTTGTGGCTATTTCTAAAGCTTATATGGAGAGGCAAAAGATCCAAAACAGCTAACTCAGTGTTGAAGGAGAAAAGTTCTTTAAACTGTTAATCTTTCTCCCAGACTTCTCCAAAGACCATCTTTTAAAGGGTAACTGTACAATGGAGAAAAGGGAATAATCAGATTTTAGGGGATTACTTGACATAAAATCTAATCCAAGAAACCAAAAATGTCACTGTGGTCCACCAATCAAGAAGGCTATAAGGTTAGGTGATCAATGGTGTTTTAGCACAGGTCCATCTCACAGTGGGTCCAATGTGTCCTCAAGCCCATCTTGAGTTATTTTGCAAGATCCAGAATGCATAATCAGAATAAACATACATGGCAACTGGCAGAATCCCCACATTCGTTCCCCGACCTATGGAGTGAGGGCTATTATGATAGGAAAGGACAAATGGAGGTCATTAGAATAGCCTTTACCGAAGAAAAAAGTAAACCAAGAAGAACACCACCTTCCTGGAGAGATTGCAGAGATTAGTGCCACCATTAAGAGTTTGAAAGATTCAGGGGTGGTAATTTCTATCACGTTTCCATTGAACTCTATGATTTGGCCTATGCAGAGATAGACGAATCTTGGAGAATAAGAATGCATTATCATAAGCTCAGTCAGCTGATGATTCTAATTGCAGCTGCTGTACCAGATACGGTGTCACTGCCTGAGCAAGTTAACATACACTGGTACCTGATGTGTAGGTGTTCTGGCAAATGCCTTTTTTCCATACTTGCTTGTAAAGCCCACCAGAAACACTTTGCTTTCAACTGGCAAGGCCAGCAAAACATTCACTATTCTATCTCAGGAGATATCAACTCTCCAGCTCTATGTCATAATTTAGTTTGCAGGGATCTTGATTACCTTTCCTTTCCATAAGATATCACATTGCTCCATTACATTATTATACTTATTGGACCTTCTGAGCAAGTAGACATTACCCTCAACTTATTGGTGAGATATTTGCATGTTGGAGTGAGAAATAAGTACAACTAAAATTCAGGAGCCTTCTACATGGGTGAATTTTTAGAAATCCAGTGGTGCGGGGATATAAAGATAACCCTTCTAAGGTGAAGGATGAGTTGCTGCATCTGGCCCCTCTTACAACTAAGAAAGAGGCATGACACCTAGTGGGCCTCTTTGGGTTTTGGAGGCAACATACTTGGTTTACTTCAGCCCATTTATTGTTAGTAGTTTTGAGTGGGGCCCAGAACAAGAGAAGCTTCTGCAGTAAGTCCAGGCTGCCGTGCAAACTTCTCTATCACTGAGCGATATGATTCAGCAGGTTTAATGGGCATGTTTCCACGTGCATTCAAACCCTCCTCCCAGGGGAGTATTAATCAGGGTTCTCCAGAGAAGCAAAACATTATATACATACATATGCATGTATATGTGTATACATATTGATTGTATACATACAATCAAGAGATTGATTACGAGAAATTGGCTCATGTAATTATGGAGCCTGAGAAACCCAATATGAAGGCCTAAAAACTAGGAGAGGTGACTTTGTAAATCCCAGTCAGAGGGCAAGAGAAGATAAGATTTCCAGCTCAGGCAATGAGGCAGGGAAAAAGGGATAAATCCCTCCTTCTCCATCTTTTGCTATATTGAGGCTCTCAACAGGTTGGATGATGCCTACCCACACTGGAGAGGGCAATCTACTTTACTAAATCCACCTCTTCAAATGCTAATCTTATTCAGAGATTTTATGTAGATAGATAGATAGAGAGATAGATAGAGAGATAGAGAGATAGATAGAGAGATAGATATACCTCAGAACACTCTTTTATCTGGGTACCCCATGGCCTATTCAGTTTGACATATAAAATTAACCGAAGTAAGTGTAAAAGAGAAAACTATAAAAATGTTAGAAGAAAATATGGAAAAAATATAGCCTTGTTTATATGATGATTTTTTAATTGCTTGAGCCATAATTCACATATCACACAATTCATTTATTTAAAGTTTACAATTGAGTAGGTTTTTGTATAGTAACAGAGATGTGCGACCATTACCACAGTCAATATTAGAACATTTTCATTACCAAAGAAGAAACCCCTTATCCTTTAACTATGAGCCCCATTCCCATCTCTACACAACCACTAATCTACTTTAGTCTCTATGGATTTCCTATTCTGAATACTTCATAATAACAGAATCATATAACATGTGGACTTTTTGATGATTTCTTTCACTTAGCATGATATTTTAAGGTACATCCATTTTTTAGTTTGTATTTTATTTCTTTTTATGGCTGAATAATATTCCAGTGTACAGACAAAATACATTTGTTTATTCCATTCATTAATTGATGTAAATTTGGGTTGTTTACATATTTTCACTAATACTAATAGTGCTGCCATAAACATTCATGTACAACGTTTTATGTAGGCAAGTTTTCATTTCTCTTGAGTTTATTTCTATGAGTGGAATTGCTACATCATATGACATATCTATGTTTATTTGTTTAAGGAATTGCTGGACTATTTTCAAAAGTGGTTGTATCATTTTACTTTCCCACGGGCAATTCTTAGATACAACACAAAAATATATTCCATAAAGATAAATTGGATTTTTTCAAAATTAAGAACTTCTCTTTAAAATACACGGCTAAGAAAATTGAAAGGGAATCTACAGTGCAAAAGAAAATTTTCAAAATTTACATAGGAATTTGTATTGAAATATACAACAACCCATCAAAACGCAACAATAAGAAACAAACAATCTAATTTAAAACTGTGCAACTATTTTGAACACACACTTCACCAGACAAGACATATGATTGACAAATAAGCACATGAGAAGATGTTCAACATAATTAGTCATTAAGGAAGTGTGAATTAAAACTACAGTGTTGTATCAGTACACACCTGTTAGAAAATCTAAAATAAAAAAATTAATCATAAGTGTCTTAGTTTCTCAGGCTTCCATAAACAAAATACTATAGATTGAGTGGTTATAAACAGAAATTTATTTTCTCACAGTTCTGGAGGCTAGAACTCAAGATCAAGGTGCCTGTATAAGGTATCTTCCTGACTCACAGATGGCCTCCTTCTCACTGAGTTTTCACATGGTAGGTGGAGGGAGCAAGGGAGAACACAAAAACTCTGGACTGTTTCTTCTTATAAGGGCATTAATCCCATTATGAGGGCCCCATCCCTATGACCTCATCTAAATCTAATTATCTTCCAAAGGCCTCATCTCAAAATACCACCATGCTGGGGGCTTAGGACTTCAATAATGAATTTTCGTGGGACACAATTCAGCCCATGGTACGAAGTATTGGAAAAGACGTGAAACAACTTGAATTCTCACAGCTGGTAAGAATACAAAATAGTACAATCACTTTAGGAAATAGTTTGTACATATTTTAAAAATTAAATACATACTATCTGTGTATATAGACACCAGCCATTTCTAAGTATTTGATCAAGAGAAATGAAAGCATATGTCCAAGCAAAGACTGTACTTGAAGTTTATGGCAATTTTATTTGTAATAGCTAAAAATGGAAAACAATCCAAATGTTTATTAACATATATGATATAACCATATGTTGGAGTACTACTAAGCAAAGACTATTTGCTGTTAGAACATGTAAATACAATTGGTTTTTGCATATTAATCTTGTATCCTACAACCTTGCTAAACTCACTTACTAACAAATGAACTCTTGATATGCACGAAATAGATGAGTGTATACACCACTGTGCTGAGTAAAAGCAGCAAGGCATGTTTTTTTGATTCCATTCATATCAACTTAAAAAAAAGCAAACAGCTCTGTAGTGACAGACATCGGTTCGGACATATGGATAAAAGTAGGGTGGAAAAGAACAGGAGACAGAATGTAAGGGAGTATAGAGAAAGTTTTGAGGATGATAGCTATATTCATTGTTGTGATTGCAGTGATGCTTTTAACAGTTTATACAGTTGTCAAAATTAATCACATTGTATACTCTAAATATGTGTACCTTATGTCAAAAGAACCTCAATAAAGCTGTTATATTTTTTTAAAAAAATATACAGACACTTTAAACATGTTTTTAGCTCTCCTCATTTTGATTACCCTTCAAAAAAAGAACTCACATGGAAAAAGAACCACCATACATACAAGCAAGTATAAATGTAATGAGAGTGTATGGTGAGGCCAAGTATAAGATTAATCTAAAACTAATGTTTCAGTGTTTTGAATTTAAATATAATGTTAAGATTGGCAGGATACAACCTTAGTACTAACAGAGACACCATAAAGATTTTAAAACCTCAGGCACGTCAAATATTTCTTACAAAGAAATATTTTGATAATTACATATATAAATATAAACGTACATAAACACACATGTATATATCCACATACATATCAAAGAAAGTAGAGAGGTTCTGTTTTCCTTAATATACACATAAGCTTTAAAAGCCTACATTCTTGTATGGAATGTTTCCTGGATATATAGCATTATTTTCACTAATACCCTTCATGGGGGATAATAGAGAATGAGATATTGCAAAAGAAATCAAAGACAAAATTCCCAATTATAGGAGCATCTGGATGGCTCAGTAGGTTAAGTAACCAACTTCAGCTCAGGTCATGATCTCACGATTTGTGGGTTCAAGCCCCGCATCAGGCTCTGCACTGACAGTATGGAGTCTACTTGGGATTCTCTCTCTTTCCTTCTCTCTCTGCCCCTCCCAAAGTCATGCTTTCTCTCTCTCTCTCTCTCTCTCTCAAAAATAAATAAATAAACTTTAAACATTTTTCCAATTATAATTGGGTCAATTTTCAATCTTGTAATAAGTTACTCATTTGTCCTATATTAATTTTCTTTTTCTTTAAACCCTTAGATGTATTCTCTTTATTCCAGGACAATAAACCACATCTTTGCCCTCACAGATCTCCTTAATACTTCTTAGTACTTCATATATCATCACACTATCAGAAAATAAATATCCAATGTAATATATATATTAATATTGGCAATGACCATGACAAGAAAAGGAAGTAAACATTTATTTCTTAAGTATTTATATTTACTGTTTTGTGAATGAAGTCAATTTTCATATGTCATTAATCAGATAATTATCCATATGTACCAATTAGCCAAAATGATTGACGTGTCTTCACTAAGCTTCCAGTACATATGATCATTCAGGAAACCAAAGAAGCCAAAAAATAGTAGGAAGAGATTCAAGCTTTGAATCAGAGAATAGGAATGTGTGTTCTGATTCTACTGGTTTTTTAACTTTGTGATCTTAAAAAGTCACAGATTTTGTGAGTTTGTTTTTCCACCTGAGAAATGAGAATGATAAACAACTGTATCATAACTCATTATGCATATTTAATAGTTTTTAAACAAAGAACCACGCATTCACATACACAAAATATTATTATCTGATTAGTATAGAAAACATAAGAGTGTAGATTCCTATTTGGGGTCTTTCTAACTTCCTTCAGTTAGTAGGTTCATGATTTGTTGTTTATTTCTTATTAAGTATAACTCTTATATTCCCCCTAAAAAGTGGCTTCAGGGCCTGAGATGAATGGTTCTCTTCTCTAGATCAATTCACGTTTGAAGGGAGAGTCAATCTTTCAAATGAACTTGGACAATAACTATTTGCCATAAAATTATGGATTAATTATAGACTAATTTTGCCAGGATGACTTATGAAAGCATTTCCCCACATATTTTAAATTGCATAACTGACATTAATGATGCTCTTTTGACAAGACTCCATGAAAGACAGAATGATGAGATTAAAGCTGTATGATCCATTACTTTAGCATCATTTATTCCATGAAATAAACCATTAACAGCACACTATAACTTTCATTTGAACTATTAAACATCTGATGGCTATTTCCCATTTGTAAATAATTAAAGGGCCATTTATTTTACTGTTTGAATTAGTCTCTTATAATTGATTTCCCCAACAATTTTGCCATTAGGATAGCAATGAATTTCACTCAGATAACAACACATGTCAGCACAAATGTAAAATTTCTGCAAATAGCATCCAGTAGTTAATAATATGCTGGATCCAAAAACTTCTATTCTGCATATCTGAAATACAGTAGAGATGGTGTGTTAACAGGAATGAGCTCACTGGCAAAGATCATGGAAAGGTCCAGGCAAAGACAGAAAGAATATATCATTTACTTAAAACAATCCCTTCCTAATCTTCAGTTGCATGGTGAAAATGGAAAAGCAGTTGGAGAACAGAGGAAGGAAGCATGCTGTTTTGTCAGGGACAGAAAATTGCAAAATTATGAGAAATGGAATAACCAGAAAATATTTTGAAATTATTCACAGTAAAATAATTATTCACATTTTGAGTCCATTTTTTAATACTTTGAATTTAGCTTTAAATATAATTCACTTTATTTTAGAAGAATAGCTAGAAAAGGAAGAAATGAATAAATTCTGTTGACTTATGTTGCATCAATGTATGAGGAAAGGAAGACACAGTGACACAGATTTCAGGGTACACTTTGATATGACAGCATGATTCCTGTCCAGCATGATTTCTGGCTTCCCATGACTACATTGTAAAATCAGTGTCCATTGAGCTCTTTGTGGTTGAACTCCATGATCCGACTATGGTACATGTGGTCAGCATAAGCAGATCACTATGAATTGGGGATGAGAGTCACTTCTCTTGCCTAACCCATATATAATTCCATTTTTAGGTGATATGAAGTCAATTCTTTCTCCCTAATATTTCATGATCCCTCTAATTGCATTAACTTTATAGGCATCGAAATTAAATCTTTAATCCTGTAACTTTATAGAAGTCACAGATATTGATAATGTTGAAATGTATATGTTAATACCATATTTTGGAACCACTAAATATGAAGGTAATCGTAAACTATAAGGACTCCATTTGCCTTTTCTCATCTTCACTCATATTTCAAGCTGCTATCTATTCTCATCAAGTAACCGTATCCAAAAATTGTATTAATTAAAAACCACATTTCTATAGTCTATAGAATTCTCTTATGATGGAAATAGTTTAAAAATAGTTTTTTCATCTGTCTGTTTTTATTTTAAACTTACCTTGCAAGTGCTGAAAATACAATTTTATTATGAATTTTTGTAAATGTTGATAAAACTACTACTGGTCAATGGACTAGCAAGTAAAATGATAGAAGGATGAGAAACTACAACAATTCTGCCAAATAATCAAAATGGATAAAGCCAGATTAAATAAGTCAAAGGATTAATTCATTTACCCAATAAATATTTATTGAACACCTCACTATGTACCAGGGAAAAATACAGTAAATTGATGAGCAGGAATTCATTCTATGAAACTCTCCTCCAAAGAAAATTGAGTAAACACTATTGTTTCTCTCACTGGGGAGATGTTCCTATCATTCCACAGAGAGCAGAAAGATATGACCGTGGGGCAGGTTACTTAATCTCTTTAAGCCTTAGTTTCTCATCTCTAACATGGAGATGGTAATAATAATACCTGCATCCTATATTATTCTGATACTTGCTTAAGTAATACATATAAAACACTTAGAAAAGTGGCAAAAGTATATATGTAATAAAAATACTGACATTTTTTCCTTAAACAATGAATATACAGCAACACCTCCTTCTCGAGCTTCTCCCATTTTCTGTACTTTCATTCTGACTTGTGATTTCTGTGCATGTTCCAGTTATGTTGACCCTGAGTATAGACCCTGTCAGAGTAAATCTTATTCACCCTTTCTTCCTGAAATATCCCAATTTAATGCTATTATTAAATGTGGTTTCTGAAAAAAAAAAGGTGAAAGAAAATAAAATTCATGATCCTTCAGATGAGAAAGATTGCCTGAAAGTCTTTTTGCAATGATATTGTTCTTGTAAAAGTTAACTCTTTAGATTAGACTCTTCCTTTGCTTCAGATAAAGGAAAACTAGCAGATCTCTAAATTTGGACCCGTAAATCACTGAGAAAGGAAAATATCTCCCACACACAGCTTTCATGTACAACAGACAAGAGCCAATGATTGACTGGAACTGGAAGGTATCAATTTGTGAGAAATTATTTTGTATATCTCTTCCTCATTTTTCTATTTAGTGACAATTAGTAGCTTAAGATCAGCCAGGTCACTGGTTAAGTACAGTGTCTAGGGCTTCTTACTTCAATCATCCAACCACCTAAACCATCCATCCATCTGCAATGTCCCTTTCCATTAATTGATCTATCCACCTTTCTACTCATCCGTCCATTCAGGAGCCTATCTGCACATCTATCTTTCCATTCATGCATTAACTCACCCACCTATCATCCATCCAACTATTAAACTTCCCACATATATCTATCTACATATATATCTACATCTACATCTACATCTACATCTACATCTGTATCTGTATCTGAATCTATATCTATATCTATTTCCCATTACATATGTCCTAGGCAGGTTGAAATCACCCCATGGATGGATATCAGCATAGGCTACAATTGTGGCCTTTTTTTTTTTTTTTTTTTGACAGCAATCTGTTAAACAACTGGTGGTATCTAACACTAGCATACACTGGCAATAACCTAGTGACTATTCCCTTCCTCTGAACTTTTTTTTCTTTCTTTCTTTCTTTTGTATATTGAGTACTGGTTTATTTTAAACCAACTGTAAAAGTCATGGGATGACTAAGCAACCTGTAGTATCTGGCCAATGGGTCTGCCCGTACATTTCTCATATAGAAGTACATCTTGGGGACCTGTGGACTCAGAAAATGTTCAGCTGAGAAGATCTGGAGCTAGGGGAAGGCACTCGGAGGACAGATGTCCAGTGTCTAAAGGGGTAGAATTTGGGGAGGAGGTTGGAGTCATGTAGAATGAATACAGATTTCACTCCATAGATCCTAGTGTGAAATACATGAATAAAGTTACATTATTTTTCCTGCAATTGAATTTAATTTTTATTTTAAGCCCCATTCTACCAAATTCTAGAAACAACCTCAGCCTTCATCACCCCATCCCTGGAGTTAAACCTAAATTTGAGTTAATAATATCACTGAGTAGATTGGAAGGGTTCATGTAACTGATCACTGGTGATATCAAATACTCATACTGACATCTCACCTGTTAAGAAATACTCATTCTCATCTTTTTCCCCTATACTGATTTATTCTGGTTGACCATCTTTACCACATGAGAAATATTCCACTGCTCCCATCATTTCTAAGTCTGAGGAAACTATGAGGCTAACTCAGAAAAATTTGCCCTCCATAGCAGATCCACTCTCCCAGGCTCTACCTGGGATGGTTTGGGGAAGGGATCACATAGGACCCTTCTGCTTTCAGATACTCCAGCTTATCTGTGGATTTCTGGTGGCTTTCTTCTCCTCCTGGAATATAGCAGAACCCTTTCAATGGGATCTGTCAGCATAAAATGATTTATTCTCCCTAGTTCTCCCATCTCACCCCCTTGTCCTAGGGAATGTTTTTCAGTGTAGATAAAAGCATTTTATTTTATAATAACATGGATTTTGTATTTCCTGAGTATTTTTTGAAATAGACTTTTGCAATTCAAAGTTAAGTCTAGAAAACTTTTCTTTATTTCTTTTTCTGCTCTATATTTCTCAACTGAGATGAACACATCTGACTGTATGGGGAAAATACTAAGAGGAGGAAGAAAAATAAATACAGAGAACTGCAAGCACAATTGATAAAACTTCAAATAGTCATACCCCACCACACTTGCTTTAACATATTTTTTTATAAGACAAAGGCAGAAACCTCCTTTAAAATAATTACATGGCTTATGTTTTATAGGTAGTTGTAGAGTCAAATGAAGGGTTATGAGCAGAGTGTTTGGGCAGGAAACAAGAGAACTCGTAAGGATCAGGTCCAGGAACATCTAGTATAGAATGTGATCTGACACCTATATCACTGGGGGATAGTTAAAGAGACAAGAATAGCCTTATGTATTAGAAGGTAGGGGGAAAAAAGGACTTGTTTTATATACATTCCACATGTAAACTCTTTACCTTTTTCTCCTAGATCTTTGAGAATGAGAATGAGAGCATAGGTCTCAGGGTACATATAAAAGTTGTCTTTTGACTTTCTATTTCAAAAATTGGCATTGGAGAGTTAGATTAAAATCTAATCAGGAATGTAAGATGTCATAAAGGTACATTGAATATTGAAATTCAGCAATAGTTTTGAATGATTAGCACATCTTAAATCAGATTACTCACGAATACCTCCTTTTTTCTAAAGAATGTGAACTACTGATATCTATTCACAATTCTTGGTACACTTTTCTAAGTTTTATCAATAATTCACAGCTTCTCCTAATTTCTATAACCTTATGAAAAGATAATGAATCATTGTGAGTGTAAGCTCAATATAAATTATTTCACTTCCCAGAGGGAGAAGGAAAATGTCACACAAAACACTCTAAATGGAAGGACTGATCCTGATCCCACGCTATTCCAAAAGGAGTATTCATTCAAATACATCTGTTAATCTTCCTCACAAAGACAAATTTTGCGAGAGTTGGCCAAGGAAGGACAGATAGTATAACATGGAAATCCCTTACATGAGTATAGTACTTCTCTAGAGCATGCTTATTATTAATTTATGACTTTACACCTTCCACAAAGACTACTGGGAATAAATTCTTTCAAGTGCTTTTGCTTTTTTGAATGTAAGTTCATAAATAAGACAATATATTCCAGGAAAAATTATGGGGCATTGTTAAATTTTACTTAACCTCATACTTAAATTAACCCCTGGATTTTCATTGACTTCAGAAAGAAAAGTAAATGATAAGTAAGGCAAGAGTTGCTTAATCAGTTCTATGCAGCCCCATCTTAAAATGCTGCAGAATAAAACCACGAGACTGCCAAACGATCAAATGTTTAACAGGAAGTCAAAGGAAGCTGTCGAGATTTTTTGTTTTTAAGTAATCTCTGTACCCAACATGGGGCCCAAACTCACAACCCTGAGATTAAGAGTCTCATACTCTACTGATTGAGCCAGCCAGACACCCCAAGGGAGCTCTCTATATTAGCACTGAATTAGGGGACTCCTGTGATGCATAATACTCATTTCACTCAGTGCATATAATCCCTTACACATCAAAAAAGACATCTTTTATTCAGGATTAATCTGTATTAAAATCATATGTAGTACGATATAAGGTGACTACTCGCCAGGGAAGAATACTAGAATTTTCTTTATTTTCTGATTTAGAGATAATATCAAAACAGCAACAACAAAAAAATGACAAATAAGTTTATAGGTATGGCAAATGTCAAGTTGCCTTGGAGGAAATATCTTTATTGCAAATGCCAAGACCATGCTGGTGAAGCTACACTGTATTGAACCATAAAAACACAGGTTTTATGTATCAGTATAGCAACCAGAAGTCCAACTCTGTAACTCTTCACAAAGACTAACTCTTTCATCTTAAAAAGGCAGAAAGTAACACTAAGTTAAAGCAGAGTGGCATTCAGAAGATAAAACCAAGTTTGCCTTGTAACTTCTCCATAAGTTTTGATAAATAAGACATTATTTTATCACTTATTATTTATCCCTATAAGCCACTTAAAATCCTTAACATCATACTCTATTACTGATTTAAACAGATTGACTGGTTAAAGAGAAAGACTTGTTTTTGGAAGCAAATCAATCTAGCTTTCAATCTCAATGCCTTCACTTACTAGTTGTGTGAATTTATACATATTGCAAAACCATTGTGGGTATCAGTTTCCTCATCTGTAAAATAGGGATAAAATTATCTAAACTGTAAAACAATTTCAAGTATATAAAATATGTATGTAAAACAGCCAGCAGAGTAACCAACCTAGAATCAGTACTGCCTAAACCTGGTTCACTCCTATCTTCTTTCCTTTATCTGTTGTTGAACATAAAAACCATGTTGAGAAAATGAGAAAAACCACAAACCATATCAATCATTCAGCTCTAAAAATGTACTGGTACATCTATTTAGCCCAAGTTGCCTAAAAAAAAGATCCTGAGGCAAAACTTAAGTACTCATGCTTTATTAGAAAATGCCAAAGTAGCAAAATAAGGCAAGGAAGAACTGGAAGCAAAGAGATGGTGCATTACCCAGAAGTCTGTGCTTCATTAGTAGGCACAAACGTTCCCTCTGTTACTTGCAACATCAACAAACTATAGAGTAACAACACTGTGCTCCAAAATGGATGTGGAAGGGAAAATGGAGAAGAAATTTTCCTATCTGCTTCCACATCTTCCACTGTCAATGTTTGCCCTTGAGGAGTTCCAATTTGCTCTTGAGGGGTCAGACAATGGAAGTGCCCAGACTCCCATTGAGAGTGGATCTCCTCAGCAGCAGCTGGAGCTGAACAAAGAATCGAGGGCTTCAGAGACAGATAAATTGAGAATCTGAAGTAGCACCTAAGAGGTGTCAAATAGTATGCCCATGACCCTCGTGATTTTTTCTTCAATAGATCTGCTTGAGTTTCATGTGGCACCAAGTTGTCTTTCTCAAATCCTTTAACCTCTTATTGTTGGATTTTAAGCATACATGGATGAAAGAAAGCTTTCAATTTCAGACACATATGTGTACGGGGGTCATACAATTTGAAGCACACAATGGCAGATAACTTGGAGTATCAAAATTTGATATCAACATGTCATTCTTGTTGTCAAGTATTGAGCTGTGCAGAGTTGTAGTTGTAGGCCATCTCAGTGCTGCATACCTGGTAACACAAAGTTCTGGCTCATCCTGAACTTTCAAAAGAGCTTTATGGTTAGTAGAAATTGGAAATTTTAGCCTTAAAGGCTTGCTGGAGGAATTCTTGACTTACAGAAAAATAGCAAGTTCTTAACTGAATTTTGTCCCTAGTTTAAGATATACTTGAGTACCAAACAGTTGAGGCTCTAGTGCCTTCTGGCATTGTACAGCTCAATACAATATGAGAAAATGTACTCACTTGAACTTTGATGTCAACTACTGGATTCTTCTGAAAATATGTCATGTAGATTATTCTAATGCCTCAAAACACCTTTTTCAGTAGGGAATGGATGAAATTGGTAACATTTACACTTTAAGAAAGGAAGGAAAAGAATAATAAAATGACTGATGAAAAATCTTACTGTGTTTTTGGTTAGAAAGTTCAGTTTTTCTAAGAACCTACTTCCCAGAGGTAGTGATATTTGAAGCAGAGTTGCAGCAACAGAAAGAAGTGATGCTGGAAGCTCTAATTTCACATATTCAGTGCACTCAAGTGTTCTAAGATTCCTACACATCTTTACATAAATTCACCACGTCTATAAGATGGAGAAAATAACAGTTATTTTGATTATTGATAGATTTAATTGTGGAATACTTAGAAAAATGCTATGCATTTGCAAAGTGCTCAAGGAAAGTTGGCTATTATTATTATTATTATTATTATTATTATTATTATTATTTAGCAGTAGTAGTGGTAGTATAAAGTTATATAATGCAGAAGAGTTTGAAGAAGAGAGTCACAAATCACACCAAGTGCACATTACATAAATACTCATTCTTCATAATGACTAAACATTATTTTGGCATGTTTAGACACGTGCCTAGAGATAGAAGACTACATACATACAGAAAAAACATAGGAGACCAAAATAGTCTTCCAAAAACCTTATCCTAAAATAAAAATAACAAATTTAACTTAATTTAAATGCAACAGAACTGAGAACTGAAGGGAAAGTAAGGGGACTACTGAACATCAGATCTTTTCTGGAAGATCTAATAGATAGTAGATCCAAGAACCAATAGCTATTAGTTCTTGAAGATTAAGTCCTCTGAGATTAAGAAACAAAATTATAAAAAACCATTAAAAGGGGTGCCTAGGTGGCTCAGTCAGTTAAATGTCCAACTTCAGCTCAGGTCATGATCTCATGGTCCATGAGTTTGAGCTCCACATTGGGCTCTGTGTTGACAGCTCAGAGCCTGGAGCCTGCTTCATATCCTGTGCCTCTCTCTCTCTCTCTCTCTCTCTCTCTCTCTCTGCCTCTCCTCTCAAAAATAAATAAACATTAAAAAATTGAATAAAAACCATTGAAAGATTGAAGTCATTAAAAAACAACAGTGTTTTTATTTTTTATGTTTTTTTTGTTTGTTTTGCTTTAGACATTATCAATTGTCTCTATGTTTTGAAAAATTAACAAATAAACCCATAACTTTTTCCATCTTCCCTCCTCATTCCTTTTGGAAAGATATACCATTAATCCTATATTTTCAAGGGTATAACACTGATACTCTGATCTTAACTTGTAATTCTCTAGTTTCAAAACAATAATGTGTGTTTTTATTTAAAAGAACTTAAAACTCCATCAGTTTGCATTTTTTGGGTTTGGTGTTGCTATTTTTGTTGTTAACACTATTTAGTCTTTTGTTTTAAACCCCAGCTTCTTTAAGTGTGTCCTTTGTTTCAATTTACCTCTTGGTTGTCTGCACATAGGTGCCATGCAGGTTATTCCTAAAGCTTATCATCATATTCACAGAATCTCACCTTATACCTGAGGTTTTCATTTAAGCACAACTGCAGTACTTGTAACTTGTGCAATGAGTTTAAAGACACAAAGAGGGCAATAGCATATGGGGAAGTCTGAGAGAGTCCAAGCATGATTCAACACATGTAACTTTGTTGGCCCTGCAATGTACGGATGCCCACACAAAGACCAGCAAGAGGTCCCTAATTGCTAAGGGCAGCCTGCAGCTGACAGCCAGCAAAGAAACAGGGTCCTAGTTCTACAAATTCAAGGAACTGGTTTATGCCAACAACCTGAATGAGTTTAGAAATGAATTCTTCCCGGAGCCTTCCTGTAAGAGACAAGCTGTTAATACTTTGATTTTACTTTGTGATTTTCACATTGCGAAACCCAAAGTAGAGAAACCAAACAAACTAACCCAGACTTTCCGACCTACAGAACCATAAGATAAGAAAGCTACTAAATCTGTACTATTTTGTTACAGCAGTCATAGAAAATTAATATACTTGGCCACACCCAGCAGCAATAAAAGTAGGAAAATGTGGTCCGTCTTTAGCTATGTGGCATTACATGTAGCTGAAAAATCTGGATCGATTTGTTTGAAAAATAATGGGGAGGATGTGTATGCAACAACTAGTCTCCACCATTGAAGGGAAAAGGACTGAATTACTGAGGAAAGGGAGGAATAAAGTGGGTTTAGCATAACTCTCAGAGGTTCAAAATTATTAGGACCTTTCCAAATATTACATTCTTTATTTCTAATTTTGCAGCTGAATGCTCTGTGCCTTAATAACTGAATACAAGATTATACAATCAGTGTTCTCATCTCTCATGTATGAGACTGGCAGCTGGTTGGTTGATCATTTTCTAAAAAGTCAGTTATGTTGATGAATCATAATAACAAATGTATACCTTAAAGATTCTATTTTATCTTAAAATGTGTACATTTCCTAGCCAATCTTTTTATGTAGAGTCTGGACCTTTCTTTGAATATATGGGAAAAAATGGTTTTCTTGTACTCTTTCTAAAATTTTCAGTTTGAGTTTCTTTATAATGTAGCAAAAACTTAAAGAAAATTTTCAGTTTGAGTTTCTTTAAGATGTAGCAAAAACCTAAAGAAAATTTTCAGTTTGAGTTTCTTTAAAATGTAGCAAAAACCTAAAGAAACTTGCAATGCAATCCGAGTACCCATCTCTCCCACAACTAATTCATCATCATTCCTTTTATCTGCATATCTTTGTGCTTTTCAAAGTGTTCAACTTAGTTTTCTTCAACTTTCATTTCCTTTGCACCAATATTTCATCAGTGGATGTAGTATTTATTAAACTATACAATGTCAACAATCAGTACTACTTATTGTACACATTTGGCTGTTGATGAATGAAGAATAAATGAAGAGGTGTACTACAGTGTATGTGGTACTTCTATCTCAACAGAGAAGGCGTAAGTCAGGAAATAGAAAGCAGCCCTTAATTTGGTGGCTCAGTAGAAAAGGGTAGGATAAGAGGATTTATAATTTTTCACTATCCTAACAGAAAAATGAATGAAAACAAAACAAAATAGTAAATTATCTCTATTATTACTACCTACAAGTTCCGTCTCTAGCTTTATTGAAACCTTTGAACCATACTTCCCTCAAACATGAAGAACCATCAATCAGTTCTCACACTCAAGAAACTGTTAAGGCCTGAAAAAAATAAAGTCATATGATTTCCTTCTTCCTTTGGAAAGCTCTTGTTCCTTTGTGACTCCTAGAGGCCAAGTAGAGTTTCTCAGACTAAGGGTGTGGTGAAGAACTCAACAAAAATGCAAGATTCCTGTTTGTCAAAACTGGGTGGGATGGGACACAGAGCAAGGTGTGGGAAGAGGGAGGAAGGAATATGAGATCCTATTTTACAAACATTCCTGCTGAAATGGCAACTTTAAGGCAAATTTCTGAAGAGGAAAAGTAAACATTATTTTCTAGTAAAACAATTAAAGTATCCCTCTTCATAAACTAAACTTTATCTGCTAGAGAATTTCATTTATTTCCTGACCTCCCACACTGATTTCCTGTTTTAAAACAAGCTCTAATTTTTATTTGAGAATTATTTCTTTCCAGCGCCACTCTTTAATTTCACTCATTGAACTAGTTTAATAGCTTTAATTTTTTGATTTAATTTTTAAAATATCGACGACAAAATCTCAACACTAGAAGAGATTTTTTAAAGAAAAGTTTATCTTTGCTTCTGACCATTTCAACAAAACTATTTCCTTTTAAATTTCTCTTCCAGGGTTTTCTCTGTATGCACACATAGTTTTGACATAATTGCAAACACAGTGAACACTTTTACTATATTATTCTTTTTACATTTGACACTATATGATAAACATTCTTCCATGTTTGCTAAATAGTTTTCACAATTACCACTTGGGGAATTCCTTTTCAAATTAACATATGCTTCATGTTAGGAAGGAAATTCTTGGTACCATAACTTTGACTGTCTTATTAAAACATGCAGATAATTGATCATTAGTTACATGTCAGCACTAACTGCATAGTCTAGAGTTTGGGCTTTGGAACCAAAGCAGGTTTGGCTTTAAGTCTGGGCACTGCCATGTAGTAGTTGTGTGACTTTGGACACTTTGTTTAACCTCTCTGAAGTTGCCATTTGTAATCTGGGGCGGAGCGGGGAATAGTGTTTAAGTCATAGAAAAACTGCAAAGATTGAGCAAAATAATGCGTATAAAGCACTTGACCACAATGCTCAACACATTTAACAAATGGTAGTTATTGTGAAATGATATGTGTTCTACATAAGCACTATATATTCTTCAATTCCATTATTTATAATATTTCATAATTTAAAAATAAAAATAGGAAGGAGGAAGACCCAAATTAAGCTCTACCCTATTCTCAATCCATTTCCAACTACATTATGCCCGCTGCCTACCCCACCCAGTGCCTGCTATTTTGCATTATCATTTATTACATCTGAAAAGGCTGTATCTCCTCAGATAAACTGTAAGACACCCAAGGCCAGGATAATATTATGCCTCTTTGTGGCTTAACAGAAAGATGTCATCGCTTTTAGTCTGTTACTTCTCCAAACCAGGGTCTTTGTCCAGTTTTTGCACATTGTCCTGGATGCTGGCATCGCTTCTGGTTTGGTTCATTTCCTTGCACTTTTTAACTGATTGTATAGTTTTGTCTCATCTTCCTTGGCGTGGCTTTACACATCTTCTAAATTAATGTTAAGAATATTTGGATTTAAAAAGAAGAGGTTGTGGTAGAAGAAAATGTAACTTTGGGTGGAGAATAGAGTATTTTAAACACTAAAGTGGATAAATAAATTTAAAATGCTTGTTTCAGCTTGTTTTCCATTGTATTTATTTACTGTTACAAAACTTTTACTGAAGGAGTCTTAAACACAAACATATTTAAAACAAGAGGTTTTTTTAAACATATGTGCAGACATTATCCAAATCTATATAATAAGCTCTTGCCTCAGAATCAGGGAATTTCACTAAGTTTGGCAGGTTTCAGTCCTGATTTTTATGATAGGGTTCAATGGAATCACAAACGTTGTTGTATTTGACAGGTTTATCACTCAAGTCCCACACAAACTAAACTCCACTGACACAAAGATTGAAAGAAACCCATTTTGATGACCACAGGAAAGTCAAATAAAATTCAGACAGAACAGTTCCTGTGTGCGTTCTTATCTGCAACCTGAAAGTACCATCTGTCATATGTCAAACTTAATGTTGACAATTGTTTCAGTTATCCACATTTTATTCTGCTGTTTCCAAATCAATAGTCATTGCTTTTGAACTTGCTGAGTCTTAACATACCATGGCTTACAATAGGGAAATATCCAGCTGACCACTATTCAGGGACTCGAGACATAGAATATAAAAATCACAAGTGTTGGACAACGATTGTGTGAAATCTCAGCATCATTTTCAACCTAATTACACTTATGAATTATAGATGGCGTCTACACTGGTGAAAGCTTGATTTGTGGTATTTAGAGTTTGCTTAGGGAAAAACTAATATCTGATTAAACTGGAATTTGTAAAACTCAACCTCATAAACTTATGCTATGGTAAACCACAGACCGAAGAAATTCATTGAACTGAAGTTCATTGAATTCATGAACTGTGTATTTTTCAGGGCAGAACATGGGAGATAACCCAACTGGGGCATTGTGAGGGAGGGACATGCAAGTTATGGCATACCCATAACTTCAATTATTAGGGAGCTATTTCTTCTGATTAGGAGTAGTAAACAGATCAATGGTTGAGAATAATTATAGGGAAATAGATCATAGAAGAGAATTAAAAGAGATTATTCCTAAAAAGTGTAGGAACTTTCATTAGAGTCATCATGAGCCAGTAAAATTAAGTTGTATGGAGCAGTACCCACTTAGAAATCCCTCCTCTTCATCTCTCCCTGTCCAACCCTACTTATGTTTGGTTCCAGCATAAACTCAGGTCACTTCTTCTGTAAATGTTTGTCTGTTACTCCACAAGGCAGTGGATTCCACCATCTCATGGCCCTCTCCTTAGGGCCACACTTATCATAGTCTCCTGAGTGAGATCTCTCTCCTCTGCTGGATTCTCAGTTCCCTGAAGGCAGAGAACATGATCTGCTATCTTTAGATAGCACCTTGGCACCTAGCATAATGCCTTGTACCTTGTACGTGGGAGATCAATAGAAGGGACTCCTTCCTGTTGGGTTAGGCCTACCATAGTCCAGCAGATGGCAGCAGTGCTGTCTTCAGCAGAGGTGAAAAATTTTATCAACATTCTGGTCTCTGTTCATTAACAAAAACACTGCTGCATTTCCCTCTTTCTCCTTCATCCATGGCTGAGCCATCAACTCATAAACATTAATTCATAGCAGTGTACAGGCCAACAATGTGTGAATGTCTGATTTGCAACTCTCTGTGTAATTATTTGAAAAATAGCAGTGGAAATTGTGAAATACAATAATCCCCATTCCCCTCTTCCTGCTAACACACACATTTTGAAACACATGGCATAAATAGATCACACATACAAGATGAATAAAGTGTTTTCTTGGGAGTGGGTAGGGGAGTATATTCTCCATTCCTCCTGTTTCCAGCCTGGAAGGCTTTAACCATTAAAAAACAAACAAACAAACAAACAAAAAAAAACCCTTTTACTCTTCAATCCTTCTTTCTATCCCAACTTAGCTTTCCCTGTGAAAGGAGAATCAATTGGTCTAACTGGTGGATGTGAGAGAAGTCACTGAGCAAGTTTACTGCAGACTTTTCCTCTTTTTTTCTCTCTTCTCTCTCTCTCTCTCTCTCTCTGGAGCTATATATCCAAGGACCCTGACTTAAGGTCTGACCCATATCATGTGGCAAACATCCAGTTCTTGAGGGAGGTCTGCAGTTACCATGCATCCCTTATGCTGGATAAGTAAGTGTGTCTAATGGAAGCAAAGTGTCAGGAAGGTGATTTCAGCTGTATATCTACATGCAGTCATCAGACCAGATTTCGATTAGTAAATAAAGCTAGCCTTTTGATTTCCATCAATATGATTCCTTCGACTACCCTTACAAAGGAGAAGAGGGTTGTTTTATTTGGGGTCCTCCCAAACCCCAACAAATGGTATTCAAAATTGCCTTATGTTTTAAGGCTCTAAAAAGAATTTTACCCTCATTTATTGTATACCTAAATATTTTCTCTTGTTTTCTAGCCAACATTTAAACTAATATGACTTAAGATTTCTTCCTTTCAATCATTAACTACTTCATCAAATGCTGGAATTAAATAATATTTTAAAAGTAAATTCTCAAAGACTACTCTTTTTTGCTACAAAAAAATCGGCATCAGAATCAGTAAGACATAGCAACTAGTCTTTGCAACAAACTAACTTTAGATGGGCCTGACATTTCACTTACCCAGCCTCCCCCCAACTAGGGAAGTTTTCATTCCTTCCCAAAGTAGTCTGCCATTCTTTCAACATTTGGTTAACCAGTTGAAACAAAGCACACTAATTTACCTCACTGAATAAAATGCTCAAAAGCATTTTGCTTTCTTGACTAGCCAAGTCTTATAGCTTTATATATATATACACGCTCTCTTTCTTAATGAGGCCTTGAGCAACTAATTGTTTCAAGGCCCTAGAGTAGTCTCCAATATTCTCAAAATAAACCTTGACATTTTTAGTTGCTAATCAGCTACAGCTGAAGGGAAATTTCAGAAGCGTTAATGGGATGGGCCAATGATGTATACATTTATATTTCAAAGCCAAAATTCTCCCTTTATATCCCCAAATTAGCATAATCCTTAACCAATCTTAAGTCAAGATTCAAACAGCAACATTTGTAGCCTCTCCTCACTGCTTTCCCAAAATCTTTTAAAGAGGAGGAAAATTCATAAACTAAAAATACTAAGTTTACACTAAATTTCCTCTTATCCCAATATTCTTTCTTTTTATCCTGGTTTGTCTGGTTTTTTTATTTTTTTGAATTTCATGTGCATAGAATTGAATTAACCAACTCTATTGTTCATGATATATTCTCATCATTAGTGTGTTCAAGTTTGGAATTATCTAGTTAGTTATTTCATTTATAATTTTAATAATGAGATATTTACACATAGTTCCACCACTCACAACAAAGATTCCAGTCTTCAAGGATACATGTAAGACCAATATTCTGGTGGAGGCAGAGAAATTAAACAATAAGCATATTTTAAGTCAATATAGAATTTTCAAAGATAATAAATGCTTTGAAACACGCACACACACACCACAGCACATACCAAACATGGGAGAAAATGGCTGTAGCATTAAATAAAGTACTCAGAGTAGACTTCATTTAGAAAGTGGGGTTTAGTCAAAGACTTGAAGGAGACAAAAGTGTTATCCAAGCAGATATCTGAGAGAAAAACATTCCAGTAAAAGGAATATTCAAAGGAATGATCTCAAGGTGGAAGAGTCTCTTGTATATGTGAAGAATAGCAAGGAGCCTGTTCTGATCGTTGGAGAACTAGAAGAGAGTAGAAGTCAGAGAGGAAATGGAAGGTTTTAGCCTTGTATTCATTGTATGGACTATACTTTTTACCTTGATTAAAATGGGGAGTTATTTCAGGATTTTTAAATAGAAAAGTGTCATGATATGATTTGGGTTTTAAGGGGCTCACTTTAGCTTATTTGTTGACAATAGATTCTAAAAGGACAACAATAATGGGAAACTTGATTAGGGAGGCTAGTGACTCAGTAGAGGAGGTGAGAAATGGGCAGAATATGAATATATTTTAAAATTAGAGCTACCAAGATTTCCTGAAAGACTAATATGGAGCATGAAAGAACAAAAGTACTCAACAATGGCTTTCTAGCTGTCATAAGGAATAGTGGGACAAAGTTGCCAGGAATGAGATTAGCGAAGCACTATTGTGGGTGGTGAGGATCAGGGGTTCGTTACTGAATACGCTGGGTTTGAGAGGTATTGGACATCTGAGTGGAAATAATGATGGATGCATGAGCGTTAGGTATGGAAGAAAAAATGGTCTTAGAGGTGTAGTGAATATGAGGTATTTATTGTATAGATGATATTTAAGGCCATGAGTGTAGATAAAAAGGGGGGGGGGGAGAAAACAATCTAATATTCCAAGATTAAGAAGTCAGGAAGAAGAGGATTCAACCAAGGAGACTGAGAAGGAGCAATCAGCACAATGGGAAGAAAATGAAAAAAGAATGGCATTCTGGAAACCAAGTTAACAGCTTATTGAGGAAGAGTAAGTCATCAGATGTGTCAAATGAGACAGACAAATCAAGTTAGATGAGAATTGAGAATCAACCATCACATTTAAGATCATGGAAGTCACCAGCAACCTCAAGAAGAACAATTTTTGGATTCATGAGGGAGAAAACTTGCTTAGATTGCTTTAAAAGAAAAAGAAAAAGAATTGAAATCAAGGAGTAAAGGTAACTCTGTTGTTCCAAAGGGAAGCCAAGAAATGGAGTGGTAAGTGGAGTATAAACTAAGTGAAGAGGAATATTTTTTAAGATAAAGGGGAACACTGTATAATTATACATTTACAAGAGTAACTCAGTAGAGTAGAAAAATTTGATGATGAAGGTGGGAGAAGGAAATATTGCTAAGCAATGTCCCTGAGTAGGCAATAGAGAATGAGATCTAAAGGGTGAAGAATGCAAGGCTGGTAATGCATCTGAGTTTTTATGAGGGCAGTAGATTGGAAAAGTTTTAGGAGCTGAAGAGTGGGAAGAACAGAGACCAAGGACTTAGGTAATGTGCAGAGCCTGTGAGGAGTTTCTTTCAATTTTTCAAACACTATTCATATAAGCAGAAACACTCCACTCTGAATTTAGTGTTTAGCAATTAATTACTCGAAGTATAGATTACCCAAGATTTTCCATTCCATTGGTTACTCTAACTTCCTAAGAATTGGTAAGAAAAAAGAAACAGAGGTAGAACTCAAAATCCCTATCAATTTGAACATATTTGGCAGATCATCAGATTAAAGATGGGCATAAGATATATTTAACAATTTTCTGAAGGCTTCACATACTTATGTTATTCATCTTTTCCATTGTCACAGCATTTTAAGTTTCATATCTGAGTATAATTCTATGGATATGGAACTCAAAATGGTAGTTTTTCAAAAGAACAAATAGATTTTGTGGAAATCTGGGATCTCTGACATATTTTCTAAAAGAAAATACAGGTCAGGTCCAGTTATTAACCACAATAAACAAACCCGTTCATAGTGACAGAGTTCACAGCAGTGAAGCACATTTCTTTCTGTGAGAATAATTGATTGGCTGGAGGTTTGCTGGTCCAACAAAAGAGTATATGGACTTTAAAAGAGGTATCTGTCTTCCTTCACATACAAAGATTTCCAATATTTCCCTAGAAAAAAAAGCTGGGAATATGATATGTCTATTATTCTATCAATATAGAATTAGAGAAAACATCAGAGGACATTCCTAGGAGAATACCCAACAAAATATAAGTGGCCCCTTCATAGCGGTGGGAATCCAAGTAAGTGTCTTACTCCCTACACTTTTCTGTATTGCTGACATTATTTCCAATATTAGCTTTATGATCAGGGGGATAAAAGTATAAGAAAGCCATTGTTATTTTGAGTAATAAAAGAGGCAACAATCAAGAAAATAACTAATTTATCACACAATTATGTGATGTTAATGAATAGTTCCGCCTATCATCACAGAGCACAGACCTAGAATGCCAAATTTTAAACTTCATTTTATCACCGCCTTGCTTGTGCGCCTGCAAGCAAATGAAAAGGTCATTTGTATGATAATTGTCTCATTGTAAGAAAGATAATAAAGAGTGACCACACCAGGGTGTGGTGGATTAACTAATCAGTGATGGAAAGCAACTTTGGAAAAGTGATGTCAATAATTTTGAAGGTTTTTTTAAATTCACAGATTAAAGTCTGTGCTTTTCCAAGAAAAAAATTCAGAGCTTCAGAGACGTTCAACTCTAAATGCCAAACTTTGCCCTCAGTTATGTGTGTGCAATTAGCTGCATGTGCCTAATTGAGGGCAGAATTTGGCACATGAAATTTGAAATAATCTGGAAATTTTTTAAATCTGGAAAAAATTAAAATCTGTTTGATAAAATAAATTATGATGTGACCCAATTCAAATGGGCTTTGATGTGTTTAAGAAACAGTGTTTTCACTTATGTGAGAAAATAAAAATTTCATTCAACCCAATCTAGAACAGACAATTCTTGAGGATAGGAGGGAAGACAGTATCACCACCAATCTTTCCCCAGGGTTACAAAGATCATGTCTATTAGAAGTGGGTATGTGTTCCTTAACTATTAATGAACGCCTCGTACAACAAAAGAAAAAGGAAGAGAAGATAGAAGAGCAAGAGGGAAGGGTTTGTATATGAATTATCTTGCACTTCTCAGAGAATTCATAACTGAGGCTTTTACTTACAGCCAGTGAACTTTTATTATCTATAAATCCCCCTATCCCGCACTCCCTACACACTGTTAGAGTGAGATCTTCTGCAAATGGAACCTTCCCAAAGTCATCTATCAAGTATAAGATCCGCCCAAACAAAGTGAACTTTCAGCTTTTGTTTCTACTGCAATTTTCCTTTCACGTGTCATCTAAACAAGACCACCAACGTTTTGCTTCTAATAATTTCTGAAGCCACTTTTGATTTTTCATTTTAAAATGTAAATTGAAAAAAAAGTTTAAATTAAATTCCGTACTTAGACATTTATCATATTCTCAACTTTTCCTTTCATGTCACATTTTAAATTCTGACCTATCCCTTTATATCCTTGCCATCTCACCAAGCGAGGGGTCAGAGCGGAGAAACAACAAAATCCACAACTATTCTCCCCCATTTCTGCCTTTAAAAAAAGTTAGCTGTGCAATGTGCATAGTGTTCATTCTTCTGGCTTGTGTGTTGAGCTATTTATCAACCCACAAAGTATGATCTGTTTCTCCTTTATGGTCCTTTCAACACACACAAAAAATTGGCATTGCTTCTCCGTGCCCCTCAAGAGAGTCATCTGGATTATAACCACACGACCCGAGGGATTAAACCACTTGTAAAGAAGTAGAGTCCTTTGCATTTGGATCTTGAAACTCTGAAAACAACCTTAAGCTATTCTCCTAAAAACATTAAAAGGAGCATTTTTTGCGTGCTTTTCAGGCATCTTTACAAGTTCTTGTGAAAGGATAAATGTGGGTGGCTTCCATTTTATATGTTCGTTATTTTAAGATAGCTTTGCCTATCACCATAGATATGGCTATAAAATCAGAAGAGAGAAGCCAAAGTTTTTCTAATGGCCATTTTTTTTTCTTTATGCACCAAAGGCAAGATATTTCACAATTAAATATTAATCTGGTTTCTGCCCACTGCTTCAACAATCAAAACTAATGTAACTGGTCAGAGACTCAGCGCTGCCCATCTCGTCCACCCAGTGAACCACACAACCTACATTTCAGCTTAAATTTTTCAAGAGACTGGTCTATTTGATCAAAATCTAAACAGTATTTGTTTAAAGTTTCATAGTATACTTGTTTGCGAAGACTATCATAGCAAAATGCCATAGACTAGGTAGATTAAACGACAGGAATTTATTTTCTCACAGTTCTGGAAGCTGCAAGTCTAAGATGGAGACCCGAGCAGGGTTGGTTCTCTGGAGGCCTCCTTAGCCTGTACTCTTCCTATGGCCAACCATCTGTGCACGAAGAGTCTGCTGTCTCTTTCTTCTTATAAAGACATCAGTTAGCTCGCGTTAGGGCTTCACACCTAGGGCCTCATTTTCACCCATTCACTTCTTTAAAGATCTTATCTCCATTTGTGGGTTGGAGCTTCAACAGAAATTTGGGCAGGAGGGACGTAATTCAGCCCATAATATATAGTTTAACTTCCTTACATTAATGTTATACATACTCCATCCAGGAGTGGTGGCCAGGCAAACATTTGGTTAGGTGTTTCTTAAGGAGCTTTACATTTCAAAAACATGCAGGAGTTTGTCTGTTATTGATTAAGAGTAATCGTGAAATTTTACTTTTCATCAATCTTTGGATTTCTTGTCTTGAGCAGAGTATGAAATCAATAAATAGTTGATAAATTAACGAGTCATGAACTAACCAGTGAAATAATAAACTGAGTAAATGAATCTGTCACTGGTGTGGCAATTTTCAAGTTGCAACACTCCACCTCGCCAGTGGTCACAATATTATTTTCTAACTACATGTACTTCTAGTAATTCTGTAAATGCAAATGTTTATTAGCTATAAACATAACTTCTTTATCCCAAGTAAGTTTTCTGTGGGATTAAAAAAATAAAAAGAGACACTGCTTTAAATCTTCTATGATATTAGCTATAAGTGATGTATTGATTCGGTGATTCATGGATTAAATCACTAGAAATGCCACAAGGAACTATGAGTGCTCCCCCTGGCCCTTCCAGTAGGTGCTCCCTGAGCTCCACTCACCAGCATGTTTCCTCTCAGCTCACTTTGCACACGTTCTCTGGGTGATTTTGATCATTTCTGTACATTTCCTCTCACTTTTTCATAGATGACTGCCAAACTGAGCACCTAAGCCTACATTTCCAACAGCTTGCCGGGTTTCTCGGCAGTGTTGCAGGTGCCTCACATGGAAATCACCTTCTTCTAAAAATATGATTAGCATGTAAAGGTTGTCCTACTGTGAAATAAGAAATGTAATTAAAATTTTTTTAATATTAAAAAAAAAAACTAATTCTGGCCCCGTGTGGGGCTCTGTGCTGACAGCTCAGAACCTGGAGCCTACTTTGTATTCTGTGTTTCCCTCTGTCTCTCTCTGCTCCTCCCTCACTTGCTCTCTCTCTCTTTCTCTTTCAAAAATAAATGTTAAAAAATTTTTTTAAAAGAAATATATATTTGGTCTTCATCTCTGCTTCTTGGCACAGAACTTCAAAACCCTTGGAATTTCTTGAGTGGTAAGGGTGAAGGGAGCATTCTTTCTTTTTAAACAATTTTTTAAAGTCTATTTACTTATTTTTGAGAGAGACCATGAGCTGGGGAGGGGCAGAGAGAGAAGGGGGCGGAGAGAGAGAGAATCCCAAGCAAGCTCTACACTATCAGCACCGACCCCAATGCGGGGCTTGAACTCATGAAACCATGAGATAATTACCTGAGCCAACACCAAGAGTCAGACTCGTAAGGGACTGAGCCACTGACGCGCCCTGGGATCATTCTTTATTATTCATAAGTCCCTTTCAAACATACAATAAATGTATGCTAATGAAGTGACTTTTGGGGGCCAGGGGCTGGTTACCAAAGGAACTGACTGGTGAGATTAGAGGGTTGGAACTTGCTTTCAACCCCACCCCAGATCTCCAGAAAGGGAAACGCGGCTGGGGATCAAGTTAATCGCCAAGAGCCATTGATTTAATCAATCATGCTTAAGTAATGGAACTTCCAAAAACAAGTCTAAATAAGGAGATTCTGAGAGATTCCAGGTTGGTGAATGCAGCCATGTGCCAGAAGAGCAGTGTGCCCAGATTCCACAAGGACAGAAGCTCTCGCACTCAGGACACCTCCAGACCTCGCCCTGTATGCCTCATCATCTGACTATTTATTTGTATCCTTTAAAATGGGGTAATAGTAAGTCAAGTATTTCCCTGAGTTCTGTGAGCCATTACAGAAAATTGTAGAAACTAAGAAGGGGATCATGGAAACTCTCAGTTGGAGCCAAGACAGACAGAAGTATGAGTACTTGGAGATCTACTACTTGTGACTGGCATCTGAAGGGGAGGTGGGAAGAGTCTTTTGGGACTGAACACTTGATCTATGTGGCCTGTGCCAACTCTGAGTAGTTGGTTTCAGAATGAGTTAAATAGTAGGATATCCAGCAAGTGTCCACAGAGAATTGGAGAGGTTCTTGGAGTGGAAAACACGCACATTTGGTGTCAGAAGTGTTGTGAATAAAGAAAGTTTCCCTTTAAAGATGAAGAGCATTATCTTCTGATTCAAACTGATCTGGGTTCCAACACAAGTGCCTACACTTGCCAGTTGGTAACCTTGGGAAAGTTACACAAGCTCTGTGAAGCTTGAATTAATTAATCATTCAAGCAATCAATTAACTAAAGTCTGTCTCCTTCATAGAATCACTGTGAAGACTAAATGAAAAGATTAAAATTAAAAAGATGTACAGTAATCCCCCTTCCCAATGGGGGATACATTCCGAGACTCCCAGGTCCCCCAGTGAGTGTCTGAAACTGTGACTGGTACCAAACCCCACATATACTGTTTATTCCTATACATATATATATCTATGATAAAGTGTAATTTATAAATCAGGTGCAGTAAGAGATAAATAAAAACTAATAAAATAGAGCAATCATAACAGTATACTGTAATAAAAGTTAGGCGAATATGGTCTCTCTCTTTCTCAAAATATCTTATTGTACTGCACTCACCCTTCTTCCCGTGACGATGTATGAGGATAAAATGCCTATGTGATGACATGAGGTAAGGCAAATGGTGTAGGCATTGTGAGGTACTGTTAGGCTACTACTGACTTTCTGACATATTGTCAGGGGATGTCAGGGGATGTCTGACATAATGTCAGAGGATCATCTGCTTCTGGACTGCGGGTAACTGAAATCACGGAAAGCAAAACCATGGATAAGGGGGTGGCTATTGTGTTTAACATGCACACGATAGTTTAGAGTGCTACAAAACTAAGAAAAGGAAAGAAAGAAAACAGAGGGAAAAAAGGAGAAAAGACTTGATCAATTCATATGGTTTAAAAATTTGTCAAATTCTGCTTCTCTCTCTTACCCTTCACATCCAGTCAGTAGGTAAATTATGTTGATCTATTGCTAAAATATGTCCCTCATACGTCTCTCCTATGTTGACCACTTCAGTACAGACTTTTACTGCTCTTCAGCTGCATAGGATTCCTGGCCTAATTATCTCCTGTTTTTCTTCCCTCCAAACTTCACTCATTATCCCTATCCCTGTCCTCAGACTTTCTTTCACACAACTCCTATTTTTAAAAATTTTTTGAATATAATTTATTGTCAAATTGGCTAACATACAGTGTGTAAAGAGGTAAAGTGTGCTCTTGGGTTTTAGAGTAGATTCCCGTGGTTCATCACTTACATACCACACCCAGTGCTCATCCCAACAAATGGCCTCCTCAATGCCCATCACCCATTTCCTGCTTTCCCCTCTTCCCCCATCCACCCTCAGTTTGTTCTCTGTGTTTATGGTTTGCCTCCCTCCCTCTCTGTAACTTTTTTTTTTACCTTTTAGTATCTGACTCTGTCAAAAATCTTCCATAGTCCTTTCTTGCAAAGAATACAAAGTAACATTAGTCTATATTTTGATGGAAATGTTTTTTCCATCGAAGCCCAAAAAGCATCCTAAGCTTCAGCCATAATGGACATCTTGTTCACAAACACATACTGCAGAAGTGGGCAACCATTCTATGCACTTCTATTCCTTCTCCTCATATCATCCCCTGCATCTAAAACACCTCCTTCTTATATTCACCTACCCAAATTCTACCCACTGTTCTGATATGAGAATGATTATTCATCCCAACTCTGCGTTCCTCTTCAGGTGCTGAATGGACTGAGAACAGATACAGTGATCAGCTACATGATTAGTCAAAAATATATTTAAACATTGTCGAAATATTGGTTCTATTATTGGTAACAGTGGATTAAAGAATGCAGCTTGATCTATGACCAGAAGTATATTTTTTTAGCTCCCTTCTCCTGGATCTACATATAGATCAGAATTTTTCCTCTAAAGGAGAGTTGAGGTCTTCAGAGCAGACACACTTATCCAGAATCTCTCCTGTGCCCGTTAGACCCTGGGGCTGGGACCTCAGAAATGTGGGCCTTCAGTGACGGCTGTGAAGTACCGTCTCCTGGTCACCTGCTGTGAACAACGGACATTTACCTCACCACAGAGGAGCCTAGGAAGAAACGCATACTTCCCCAAGGCAAAAAGATCTCAAAGAGTAGAGAAGGAAGTATACTCAAGCCAAACACGTGCAATGACTCTCTTCTCAGTTTCACCAATCAATTATGTCAAGCTTCTTGCTGGGTGGGTGTGATAAGCAAACGGAAGAAAGGTCAAGTTTCACTTTTTAATAGTTTCTATCTCTTGAGTGCGTGTAGGCAGAAATAGTGGAAGAGGGAACATGAGGTCCCACCTATGCCCTCCCTTTCAATGTTTAACTCTGAAACTTTAAAATGGGCATATAAATCTAATTGTCCTTTTGTGGAAAAGTTGAAAGTATAGCTAAATATAAAACTGTATTGAAATGTAAATACTGAAATGAAACAATCAGGTAATAGAGGGAAGAAAAAACTTCAAAAAGTTGACTGGCCAAAATGGAAGCAGAAAAAAAAAAACAGAAAACATATGGAAACTTTGTGCGTGTGGTTTTTTGTTGTTGTTTTTTTTTTTCAATTATTAAGGCACATGTGGCCAAGAAATAAACATAAAAGTTTGTATACATTTAAATATATTTGCATTCCTTTTTCTCTGTAGTGGGTAACATCATAAGGTAGATTTGTGTTTTATTTAGTTGCATTGCTTGAATTTCCTGAAAGGAAAAGTAAAAACTGCTTAACATAAATAAAAATATTTGAGGCTTTTTCCCAATGTACAATAAATGCAGGATAATAAAATTCAATTTGGTGTTGTTATTGTTGACACTACAATAGTGTCATGGTGTAATTGTGGTTGAGAAAAAATTGAACAAGTACGTGAAAACAGATACTTGAAATTTTCTCATAAAATTTCTCATAAAAGAAAAAAATATATAATATGTATATTATACATTATATACATTATATATCATATTATATATGTGTGTTTGTGTATATATACACGCGTATCCTTAGGGCTGAAATTTCTCATGCTCATTTAAAAAAAATTTAATGTTTATTTATTTTTGAGAGAGAGAGAGAGACAGAGGGTAAGCAGGGAAGGGAAGAGAGAGAGGAAGAATCCAAAGTAGGCTCCAGGCTCTGAGTTGTCCGCATAGAGCCTGATGTGGGGCTCAAACTCATGAACCATGAGATCATGACCTGCACTGAAGTCAGACTCTTAAATGACTGAAACACTCAGGTGCCCCTCTCATGCTCATTTTTAACTTTAAAGGTAATGTTTTCTTAGGAAACGTGAAAAGATTTCACTCACTCATTTGTGATTTACTCGAATATTTGTAAACCATGCTTTTTACATTAAAAATAGGCTATCTCACAGTTCATGGGTTTGAGCCCTGTGTTGGGCTCTGTGCTGACAGTTCAGAACCTGGAGCCTGCTTGGGATTCTGTGTCTCCCTCTCTCTCTCTCTGCCCCTCCTCCACTGTGTCTCTCTCTCTGCCTCTCAAAAATAAAAAAAAAAAAAGTTAATAAAAAAACAGGCTTGATATATATTTATTTTTTTGTACTCATTTGAGTCCATACTATGTTTTTGAAAGAGAACTTTGAATTTGACCTGCATTAAAAGCCTCTTCAATATATGAGGGAAAAAAATATACCTAGAATTATAAATAGCCAACCTGGAAAAGCTTCAGAGTTGTTTTCAAATCACCTCAAATATTGAGTCTTCTACTAAAACTACAGTAAAACTCCAAATTCTTAAAGTAGTGAACACGCAAGAATCTTTCTTCACATTAAATCATTAAGAGACATATAAATGAGTTAAGATTCACTTATTCATTTTTTTTTTTTTTGAGAGAGAGAGAGAGTGCAAGTGAGTGAGGGGCAGAGAAAGAGAGAGAATCCCATGAGGGGGAGAGAGGCGGGGCTCACCCGAAGCGGGGCTCGAGTTCATCCAAAGCAGGGCTCTCACCCAAAGCAGGGTTCATGTTCACCTGAAACCGGGCTCCAGCTCACCTGAAGTAAGGCTCGTGCTCATGAACTGTGAGATCATGACCTGAGCTAAAGTCAGATGCTTAACGACTGAGCCACCCAGGCACTATATTTATTTTCTGTCTACTTTGTGTCAAGAACAATTTAATGGATTTTTTTCATAGTAATGAACAAAAAAGCATTAAAATTTTAGCTCTGACTGAACTACATTTGAGCAGATCATAAATTAAATAAGCATAATACATAGTATGCTATTGCTAAGTGCTACGAGATAATATAAAACAGAACTGGAAATATAAAATATTTCAGGGAGGTGGAGATCACTACTATGCTAAAATTGGTTGTCAGTCTTCAAAGTTTAGTCCAGTGAACGGTCAGTTTCGAGATTATGGTAGCCTTGGTCCCAAAACAAAGGCAAATGGATCTATTTCAGATTAGGAGATGGTGAAAGGGAACCTTGAGCCTGACATTCGTTCACCATTGTTAGATACCCCTCCTTTAGAAGTGCTGATTAGACCTACCAGGGATATAAGAACAAAGTAGGACACCTCCAGGTACCAGCCTCTTGGAAATCAGTTCTGTTCCCCATTTTACTAATGACCAAACAGACCTCAAAGGGTTTAAAACAGATTCACCAAGTTTTGTTAGTGTAGATTAAATACCAAAAACTGCAATTGAAAGTGTGGTTCTCTAATAGCAACTGGTTCATAAACTTTCTTGTTCTCAGCAAGAGAAGTAAGAATTTAAGAAAAAGCATTTGGAAACCTTGTGGCAATTGGTAGAGCACTTTTATATCTCTATTCCATGTCATAATTAAAAATCAGAGCTTTTTTTGTCCTTACATTTTATTTTCTAGTAATTCACTTTTTTATGTCTTCTAAAATAATCAATCTAAGACAGACTGGAAAATCAAAAAACAACCTAGTTCTCCACAGTTAATTTGAGAAACAATGGGCTAAAATATTGATCTCTTGATTCAAAGTCATTCTACAAACAACCACATATTAGCATGGGTATCTTCTATGTGCAAGCACAGAATGAAGGGCCACAGATTCAGAAATGGTCTATGTCTTCATGGAGCTTACAACAGAGTGAGACAATAAACAAATGAATAAGCTCAGGGAACGGAGAGTCCAATGTTTGCCATCAAATCTCATTGCCTCCTGCTTGTGTGGACTGAAAATCTTAGATTATGTGCCTCTTCACTACCACTACTACAGACTCTCTTATGGAAACAATGTTTGGGAATGCATGTGTTACCCATGGTGAAATCCCCATGTATTACTTTTGAAAGAGACCCTAGTCCGTCTGTAGAAGCAAGGATCTTGAGGAATAAGATCAGGGCATTTTTTTAATAAAATGCCTTCAAATAATCTTATTATTTTGGGTGTATTCTAAAATGTGGTGAAAGGGGTATTTTATAGGCAAACCCCAAATTATGATTCCTATCCTGCTTTGGACTGCTAGAAAAAATTATTTGTGAATTTTTATCAGCTTTTTGATTTATATATTTTTAAATTTTTAATCTTGAGTTTATAATTCTTGGATTAAATATTAGAGTTGATAATTAGAATAAGCAAATTCTCTAAGAGGTACGCTTTTTAAGAAAAATATGGGAATCTATAAGTACCATATAGTACTTGAATTCATGAAGAAGTTTAGCCTGGGATGATGGTATTCCTTTTGCATTATTATTATTATTATTATTATTATTAATTATATTTTACTTTATTATCTTTTTTTAATCAGTGGTTTGTACACATAGAAGTGATAAAGGGTTGAAATAAAAGAGACGTGTGAGACATTTTTAGAGATTTTGAAATGTCTGTCCAGTGGTCTCTGCTTGGGTGAAGGAGACTAAAATTCATCTGGCAGTAAATTATCAGAACTAATTGGTACCATCTAGAAAAATAGCAGAGCTGTTTAAAGAGGCTTAAGTTGACATTTGATAGCTAGGGGGAAAAAATCAAATAAAACTGTTTAACCGAATGGGGTAGGCAATAGCTAGTGAAGGGGTCCCGATATTTCTCAGGGCAAAATAGTATGAAAGACAGTCAGGGGTAATACCTTTGTCTCCACTGTCTGTCACTGTGGATAAATGTTAATAAGCAGATCTCAATGATGCTATGAGAGCCTCTGGCCATCCACAGGATGGTTCATTCCTCTGAAAGAAGAATGTCTGATAATTTTGCAACTTGCATTGAAAATTCCATCTCTCAAAAAGTTCATTAAGCAATGAGAAGAAAATCCAACCCACAGTAGCTGATTGTTGGTAAAGGGAAATCATAAGTATAAACATGTCACTTCCCAGCTCCAAAACCTTCAAAGACCAAAAATTGTTGGCTAAATAAAGTACTAACAGCAAGACTCCTCTGCAGTTTGGCTCAAGTTTCTTTTCCAGACCTAGCTCCCATAATTTACTTACAAGAAAAGAGACGAGAAGGGTAAAGAAGCACATGTATCTGAGGATGTACTATAAGCCAAGCACTACATTATGCTTTTCCATTTTACCCTCACAGGTCTTCCATCATAGAATTATTGTGAGAGTTGAATAAGGTAATTAATGTCAAATGTGTCACACAGATATTAAGTTAATAGAATTAATGTGCTTCCATAGTGTTGAACACACAGTAGGGCTTCAATAGAATGCAAGCATTTATTAATAGTTTAGAAGAACATAGAAAAAGAGAACATGGACATCTCTCCTTTAGAATGAGGAAACTGATGACCATAAATGTTGTTTTCCCACAGTGTCAGCAGTGTTAAGATTCTATGTGACTCACAAGTTCTTGTCCTTCCCACTGTACCAACCTCTCTCTGCTATGATACTTTATGCTTCAGCTGAACTGGACTCAAATTTTCCCCCTAATATACCATATTTTCCCAACATTTTACTTTCTGCCTTCATCTCTATCTTCTGAAAGTAGAGGATGAGCTGGAACTGTCCATTCCATAGCTTTCCAGTTCATGCATTTGTCTATTGCCTGCATGATCCCTGACCTCCACCTCCAGCACCAACGAAGCAAATGGACTGACTAAGATTAGCCTGGCTTGTTTGTTGTTGTTGTTGTTTTGTTTTTCTGCATTATGACCCTATTATTTCCAAATTTTTAAGGGAAGAGGACAGGCTCGTATTTTTAACTTATCCTAACATTTAATTCAATAAATAATTATTAAATTCTCCATGTGCCAGGCAATGGATATATATCAGAGTATTACATGAACAAGATGGAAAAAAGAGACATATGCCCACAAGGGCTTAATACATACTAGGTGACTACTGTCCTGTAGATACAGCTTTACAGAAAAATAAGACCCATCCCTAAAAGGTCATGGAGCAAACCTGTTTAGATTTGGGGTATCAATAGCTCAAATAATTCAGTATTTCTAGCACAACCTTCAAACCCATCCTAATTTGGGACCGCCATATCCCTATACATTTTTTGAGTGGATTTGTGTGTGACACTTGAGCTTATTTTTTCTTATCCTTTAGATTCTCCTGTACTCCTCCCCCCTAGACCATTCGCTGGGGAAGAAATACAAAGATATTTCAATCTTGGAGATTAGAAAAGTAATTTTTCTAGACTTGATAAGAAGCTGCTCATACAAGACCTATTAAACGTGCTTGTCCCAGACAACATTGCTTCCTCAAAGACAAAGAGATTGAACTGTTTATAAATTCCTTTTGACATTCTATCTCACAAGCGTTGATAGTTCTCCCAGTTCCTCAACATTAAGTGACATTTGATTAATTGGAAGCTTACATTGGTGTTTTATTAATGTTCCTCCTTAGTTCACATTTCTTTGTGTTTTATCATAAGACCAAGTCTTTTTTGCCAGATAAGTCATAGTTTATTTCTCTACCACACTGTGCCATTCGACTTAACCTTCCTAACCATAGACTCTCCTCTTTTGGATGTTAAGTGTATGCGATTCTGTAGGTCAATAAAGTGCTTTGTTTTAAAAGGAAATTGCTTAGCCATTTAATATAGAGTGTTGAATATCAATTGAGCCATTCGGGCTTATTTGGTGGGCTCTGAAAGCAGATTATTTTTAAAACTAGACATTTACTCCTAACACCATTCAATTATTTGAAACTCCTTAGAAAAGTATGATCCCAGATTTTGTAGTCACCCTGCCATAGTTCAAAGTTGTGATAAGAGTTTCTTTCCATTGATGAATACATTTAAGGCCTGGGCTAGATTCCTAGCACCCTGTCTCCTGTGAGCCAAGTGTGGGAATGTGCAGGCATTGTTAGTGAGATGTGAAGCCGCTTTCCATAGGCTGCTTTGGCGCACTTTGAAAGTGACATTTTTCAATTATTCTACATTCAAACTCTCCAAATGTTCCCTGTTGTCATTTGAATTATGTATTTAATTGTAGATTATAAGGAGATTGTATTATCTCCCTACAATGACTGAAAACTCTACACCTTCAGGACCCCGAGTGCATCTCCAAACATACTCCTTTTCCCATCACACTCCAGTCATGTGTGCCTTCTGTCTGTTGTCTCTCTGTTTTCTCTGCTAAGCTCATGCCCATGTCAGCCATTGAACTTACACTTCCTCGAGCCTGGAATGTTCTTCCTTCATGTGGTAAATTTTTTTTTTTTTGTATCCCTTAGGCCTTGGTTCTGATGGGATGTCTTCAGAGAAGCCCTTGCTAACACTGTGGCTGAAGGCTCCATCCTGTTCCCATCCTCCCCACTCCCTTCTACCATCTTTCTTTATCCCACCAAACCTATTTTGTAGCCCATTGCTCCATTTCATAGCACACATCAATATCTTAAGTATTTTTTTGTTTGTTTTACCCATAACATGTCTTTTTCCACCAGAATGTAGGCCCCACAAAAACAAGGACGTTTTCTCACCTGCAGCTGTATTTCCAGCACTCAGTCTGCCAAGTGCTGGAAATAAGTATTTGTAAGTGCTAAATAAGTATTTGGAGAGTCAATAAATACATGTTTATTTATAAGAGAGACTGAGCATTGCACATGGTAGAATCAGAGAAAGAAGGTAGTTAATGGCAGCTGTGGTCTCCACCCTGCTGTCCTGAGTAATTGAGCAGTGCCCTGATAGCCAATCCTTAGCATTGTGGTTTTGGAGCTAATGTGAGCCATGGAGGGCTCTCACCTTCCATTTTTGTCTTTCCAGCCACTTACAGCACTGTAATTCTCAGACTAATATATTTCCATTGATGTTTTAGTAGTTCATATGTCTGCCCTGATGACCGGATTCCTCCTTGGTTTGAAGTTTTTAATAGGTCTGGCCTCATTTCACTGACAAGTGAACTCAGTACTCTGTCTCATCATCACCTCTAACTACCAGGGTGCTGGGATATCTGGTCTCACTGTGTGCCCAGGCACAAAGAAAAAATGGGTTTGGTGAGAAGATGATCGATCTTCACCGCTATTAATCTCCACCAAAGGGACTACTGGGTGTGTTGGGTGAGATAACAGTTGAAAACACCCAATACCTGCCAAAATAAGCGGTTGTTGTCATTAATTCACGAATGTACATGGGAAGGGGGAAGCCACATCATTATTCTTTCTCCTGCCATCTAATTCAGAGTGATTTCTGCCTGTTTGGTCTTGGAGAGTTCCCCAACTCTCTCCCTCTACTGAGTAGAAACCTAGACCTTTCCTATTCAGCTTTCTCAACATTATTGAAACAGAATAACTCACCAACATTCATATGAGAGCAATAAATTTTAAGGAAGTATATCCTTTTATATGTAACCTTAGATGCTATGCTTAGTAATATAAAAAAGAAATAGGTATCAAGAATTCTCAAGCAAACTTTAATCGGAATACTAAGTTGAAGAAATAGGGGACATCCGCGATTCATACTCTTTGCTAAAAATAAAATTTTTAAACAACTTTATTGAGTTGCAATTTATATATTATAAAATTTACTCATTTTAAGTGTACAATTTCAATTATTTTTAGTAAACTTATAGGGTTTTACAACTATTACCATAAACTAATTTTAAAACATTTCTATCATCTCAAAAAGTTCCCTTATGCCTATTTGCAGTCAATCCCCAACCCCACACCCAGTCCTAGGCCATCACTCATTTGTTTTCTGACTCCATAGATTTACCCTTTGGGGCATTTTATATAAATGGAATCATACAATATCTGGGGGTTTTTTTTTTTGTCTGGTTTCTTTCACTTAGCATATGTTAGTGGCTAATTCTTGTTTCAGTATAGATCACTAGTTAATTCCTTTTGTTTGTTGAACAGTATCCTATGGTATTGATATACCACATATGCTTATCCATTTATCAACTGATGAACATTTGGACTGTTTTCAGTATTTGGCTCTCGTGAATAATTTTAGCAGGGCTCCCCATTCGTGCAATGGTAGTTGGACACTACCCTCTAAAAGGCTGTGTCCAAAGGTGGTGGCATTTATAGTAAGAGTGGTATAGTAGAAAAATCATCAGATTTGACACCGAAATAACTTGGACATACACGTAACTTCTCTCTTTTCTGAGCTGCCTGACCTTAGAGAATAACCTCCCACTTTCTGGTATTAAGAGCCTAGAATGGTATGTGACACAGCAGATGCTCCACAAACGTATATTTTCTATTCTATTGTCCTTGCTCCATTGTTCTGTAATAAACTCAGAACCTCTTATCAGCACCCCCTAATGCTGAGCCAAAACTTCCTCATATTCATATGGATTGTTTTATCGAGACTGTGAGTAAAATAAGGGTACATTTAGTGTGTAGTTTTCAGGAAGCCACTTTGTCTCCCTCACTCTTTTCTTACTGGTCTATAAAATAAGAGCTTCTATTCTCTCAGAAATGTTGGTGAGAAGCATTTATCTTTCCTTCTAGACCTCGTTGTTCCTCTTTACAGGAACAGCAGCGATCTATCTGTTTGATACATTGAAGAGTCTCATATTCATTGATCCATATTTTTCTGATGGTCAGGGTTAACATGGTAGGTATACTGCACACATACAAGAAGCCTCCCTCTTGGGTCCCTGACCTGGACTTCCTGGCTCAACATGGTGAGGCATTGCTGGTCGAGTAAGTTACTGCTCCGAAGGCCTTACCATTCAAGTGAATGCAAATATAATTCTGGAAATATTAAAAAGCCAGCTAGCCCACATTCAACTGACATTACAATTTTCTGATTCCTGTGCCTAGGTCTTAATCAGCTGCCATTTTGAGGGCAAAGGATGTGATTAATTCCCTCAAGCCCAACATATGGAGGCTATTTGTCTCTTTCAGAGAGACAAAGCTAGGAATATATTTAGGCAGGCTAACTTTTGTAGTCTTTTTCTTTCCTCCCATGTGTGGAAGACTCTTCTTAGGACTAACCACCCAGTAATGTAATATTGTTATCCTATCATTTAACACAAGTTTATTCAATTCCTCTTGGGTTTCCCAAAAGAATTTGTTAGCTTTCTTTCTCTGAAGTAACAAATTACAGTTTGAGTCTGCCTCATATACCACATCAATCACTTGTTCGGTCCCTGGGATTGCTAAATGATTGACCCAATTGGGTTGTTTTAGCTGTCCAATCATTTGGATTTGGGGTGTTAAAACAACTGAAGTGGTCTGACTACTTAGACTTAAAATGCCTGACAAACCATGATGAAGAGTAAAACATTCAATTTAACTGGAAAACAAACAAAGTTGTGGAATCTTTTAGATGTGTCCACATGTGTGCACAAGCACAAAAATTGTCTCTCAGGTTCTCATTCTCTTTCCCCTCCTTTCCTCTCCCTTCTCCTGCCCCCCTTTTCTGTCCTCTCCCTTCCACTCTCTCTATATTTTCATCACCCTCTCTCCCTCTCGTCTCCCATGTTTCTATATCTCAGTATTTTTTTCTTTCTTTTTTTTATTGAGATATACCTCACATATAACATTATATTAGTTACAGGTATATAACATATGATCACCACAATAAGTTTAGTTAACATCTATCACCACACATAGTTACAGAATTTTTTTCTTGTGATAAAAGCTTTTAAGATCTACTCCCTTGCTTGTGTCTTTGCCTCCCTCCTTGTCTCTCTCTCTCTCTCTCTCTCTCTCTCTCTCTCTCTCAGAGTCAGCAAATATTCGCAATAACAAAGTATGCATTTTTTATTAGCAGTGCTTCCTTCTCATTTCATCCAACATCAGAATCTAAGAAAGACTAAAAAGAAATGGTTACATTTGTTTACCTGAAGATTGAGATGAGTCATTGATCTAGTTCATCCTGCATAAGAAGAAACAACTTGATCTTGGCAGAAGGAGTTGAGATACAGGGAACACCCCTGAGAAGTCTCAGCATATTATTAGGATAGGGCAAGCCTCTATGTAGCCCTAAACTATCTAAATCTTTAGAATAACAACTTGAAAGTTGCTCAGTTTATTTACAATACAGTGTTATCCTCTTGGAAGCCATCCTCATCCTTCACCTCTCTTCATCTCTGAGTGCTTTTAGCTGTGGATGTTTGGCCAGAGTCCCTCAGAAATTGGAAAATCATTGACCTTGTGAAGAACCAAGCCCCGATAATGATTACCAAAGTAAGAGAAAAGCTGGACAATTAAAAGTAGCAAAAGACACATTAATCCATTAGCAGAAAAAAAAATCATCACCTTCTGGGCTTCAAGTTAGCCTCTGATATCATGAAGTCATCCTTCAAGACTGGGAAATTAAAGTTGCAAGAGGCCCTCATGTAAAAGTCCCATCAGTGCAGAAGGTACAGCTGGGTTATCCCTAAAGGTGCAATTCTTTGTCACTGACAAAGCAACAAGTGTCAGGGCAACCCCATGACCAGCTCTCCAAAGAGAGCTTGTTGAGATTGTTGGTCATCATTCAAGATTAGAAAATCACATTTTGAAGAAACTCTCAAGAAATCATCTTTTGAGATTTTGGCTCATCAAGGCATGTTACTCTCAGTACTACTGAAAATAATCATTCTCAAAACACAACAGAGCCCTGTCCAAGAGAGAATGCAGGGACATAAAATTCTCAGTAATGTGTGTAAAGGAAAGAACACAAAAAGTCTTAATTAAAATATTGTGATACTTGGAAAGTACTTTCTATTACACAACAGATTACTCAGTACATCAAATGTTCTTTTTTTTGAAACATGGAACAATTTAATCATAAGATCATTAGTGCATTGCAAAATGGTTTTGTTTCTCTTCCTTTTGATTTCTTTTAAAATAAACTGACAATTGTCCTGCTGTCAAGACTTACTCTAAAACACCATATGCTTTGAATATTTTATTCTAAATTTTAATTAGACCTGAAAAACTAAATAGAGCCTGAGAGATGGGAAAACCTTTTGTATTTATTAGATTTGAGCATTTCATTTTAATGTCTATTAATATCACCTTATCAAGTATAGGAATCCATGCACAACATTAAGAGGGTAACATAATATGAAAAATTTAACATCTTAAGGTACTCTATAAATGTTCATAAGTGAAAATTGCCCCAATTTATTCATAATCTTTAAGGATCCCATATCTATAATATAAAAATATTTTGTTTACTGTTTTCTTACTTCATAATTCTTTTGGAAACTATTGTAGTTATTATAATGAGGTCATATATTTATCCTCACAGTTTAACCCAGCCACAAAAAAATGATTTTTTAAAAAATATTTAAATGTGAAAAATCACATAGTGATGATATGTAAAATAAAAAAAACTACCCTGAGACCAGCACCTTCATTCTTTGTTCTGGATTGACCACTGTAAGTAATTCTTTCCTCAGAAATGTATGAGAGAGGAAAATGCAATGGCTGCTTAGGATATATTCTGTAAGTATTGATAGTTGTTAGGCCAAGCAGGGCACTCCACAGTTTACTTACAGAGATAGGCTGGTTCCTTATACTATATACATATTATTCTTTACCGATCTTTAATATGTAAAATTACAGAGAATAAAATAACAAATACCCATGTATCCACCATACAGTGTTAACAAGCATTAATAGTTGAATATGTTTACTTTAGCTTTGTTGATGTTTCTTTTTTAAACTCCAGTATAATTGGCATACAGTGTTATATTAGTTTCAGATTTACAATATAGTAATTCAACAATTCCATGCATTACGTAGTGCTCATCAAAATAAGTTTACTCCTAATCACCTTCACCTATTTTACCCCCTCCCCCCATCCACTTACCCTCTGGTAAGCATCTGTTTGTTTTCTATAGGTAAGGGTCTGTTTTTTTGGTTTTGATAGATGGATGGATAAAGAAGATGTAGTTTGTGTGTGTGTGTGTACGTATATATATTTCTGTACGTATATATATTTGCATATATATATATCTACACATATATATATTTACATATATACATATATACAGTAAAACCTTGGATTGTGAGAAACTTGTTCTGTGAGTATTCTGCAAGATGAACAAACATTTCTAATAAATTTTAACTTGATATATGAGCGATGTCTTGCAATACAAGTAGTACATGACACCAAATGTCACATGATCACAACTGAGCCAATGGTTCTTCTCTCTCTCTTTCTCACTCTCTCTTTTGCTGAGGGATTGAGGGTGATCATCTCCCATTCTTGGATGTTAGGTCTCAGGAAAAATCACTGATTTTTCAGAACTTTGGAAGGTGTCCACATCTGGCACTAGTGTATTATTTGTCACTTCAAAGCACCTGTGGACAGTCCTTTGCTTTTCCATACAAGAGGAAGTTTAGGAATGCTTTGCTTCATTTTAGGTCAAACTGCCTGCAGATAAGGAGCCTCTCCTCTACTGCCTTATTGCCAGTTACATTAAATACAGCATATGACAAGAGTTTATTAATACTGTCCTGTAGTCAATGTCCATGCAAATGTATACAGTGGCCCCCATGCAGAAAAAGGTTGAAAAGAAAGGCGGGAAAGAGACCAAGATGGCGGAGGAGTAGGGAGGACCAAAGTTTCCCTTGTTTTTTTGAATTGAGAGGGACCGAAACAGAGAGATTCTCAACTCCAAGAACCTGGCAGAAAAGGTGTAGCAGCTTACAAGGAATGCAAGAAACATAGACAACGCCCTAAGACCGTGAGTCTAACCGAGAACGGACAAAACGAACTCGGGAAACTGAGCTGGGGGAAGGGTGAGCCGGGGACAGTGGGGAAAGTGCCCAACATCCGAAGGAGAGCGACAGAGAGGGGGAGTCCACCACCATCCAGCCCCTAAAGACAGGGCTTAGGAGGAGAAGCTCTGTGTCTAACAGCAGAACCCAGCAGAACTCTCCTTGTGCTGGACCGCGGACGGAGGCACAGTCAGCCCGCCCGGCCCAGAGTTGCTTAGCCGCCAGCAGCGTGAGGAGGGAGCAATAGCAGGACCGCTGCCGCTGCTATCGCTGGAGCGGGGAGTGCACGCCAGGCACCGCTGCTGCCTCCGGCCCCCTGAGCGAACAACCGCAGGATCGCGGGCTGCTGCCGGCGGAGCGGGGAGTGCGCTCTAGAGGCCGCCGCACTCGGTGGGGAGCAAAAAAACGCTGGACCGCGACGGCTGCTGCTGGCGGAGCAGGGAGTGCGCGCTAGTCGCCGCTGGGGCGCCCGGTGGAAAGCGAAAAACCGCTGGGACCGCTGCATCACTGGGACCACCTCAACAGGGATTGTGCGCCAGTCGCGCCACCATCCCCTGGAGAGCCGGCGACCTGGGACCATTGCCGCTGCCCGCCTGAGCCCGGATCAGGCGCTAGTCGCCGCGGAGGGCCCTGTGGGGTGCGATCAAACGCTGGGACTGCCGCTACCGCGGTCGCCTGAGTGGGGAGTGCGCACAAGTCGCCCCGGCCAGGCGAGCGGGGAGCCCTCAGCGCGACCGGCTGCCGGGGGTGCCCCCAGTCGCCTGTGGAGCACCTCTAACGCTGACACATTTGCAGAAGATTGGGGGGTGGCAAGCAGGCAGGCGCCCACCTTCCGGTGGACTGCACTGCGCCGGTGCCCATAGCAGAGTAAGGACACAAACAAGGGGGCGAGTGGAAGCCCTGGGACTGGGAACAAAGGACGGAAGGGATGCCACTGTTGTCTTACAGGCCCACAAGCACCAGCCCCAGGAAGTCACTCCCAGAGCCATCTCTGCCTCAGTGGAGAACTCCCGCCTACACTAAACCACGCCCATCTGCGCAGGAGTGTCACTTCTCCTCGGGAGCTACAGAGGCCAAGTCCAGACCGCTGCCTGGAGTAACTCCAGGTCATTTCTTTTTAAAATAGATGCTCCCCGTTATTCTTCTTACTGATCCCCACTCCTGAGCTGACTATACAGGGGCCTGGCTGACTTAAACAAAATCTTATTCCACTCTCTAAAGGCATGTTTTTCATCTCCTTCTATACTTCCCTTATTCTCTCTCTGGAATAACCAGGCCACATAATCTCACCCGAGCAATTTCTGTCTTCATTCCTTTTTCCTTGTACCGTCCTTATTCTGATTTCTCTCAGTCTGGATTAAGCTCTTTAGTCACTCTACCCAGGCAAAGACCATTTCCTTCTTTCCCCCGGAACTGTCATTATTCTCTCTGTAGACGCTCTGCCACCAGCACAGTACACACCCTGTCCTTACCGTGTAGCTGGTATTTCAGGACATTGTCCTCAGAGTGTTATTTGTTATTCTTTTTGCTGTTGTGAACCGCTTGTCTGTATCATTTGTTAGTACGTTTAAGTATGTCTGTTTTCTGTTTGTCTGTCAGTCTGTTTTCCTTTCCAGGGCAACTTCAAGAAACAACCCAAAACACATCCAGCCAAAATGACAAGCCAGAAGAATTCTCCTCAAAAGAATCCACAAGAAGCAGTGACAGCTCAAGAATTAATGAAAACAGATATAAGCAACATAACAGAACAAGAATATAGAATGACAATCATAAAACTAATCGCTGGCCTTGAAAAAAGCTTAGAAGAATGCAAGGGGTCCCACGCGGCAGAGTTCAAGGACCTTAAAAACGGGCAGGAAGAATTAAAGAAGAAATTAGAAGAAATACAGGGGAAACTGGAAGCAGCCACAGCACGGATTGAAGAGGTAGAGGAAAGAGTTAGTGCCTTAGAAGACAAAATCATTGAAAAAGAGGAAGCAGATAAAAAGAGAGAGAAGCTGATCCAGGAACAGGAAAGGAGAATTCGAGAGCTGAGCGATGAACCCAAAAGAAACAATATCCGTATCATAGGAGTCCCAGAGGAAGAAGAGAGAGAGAAAGGAGTCGAAGGGGTTCTTGAACAAATCATTGCTGAGAACTTCACCAACAGGAGGAAGGAAAAGGGCATGGAAATCCAAGAAGCACAGAGAACTCCCCTCAGACGTAACTTGAATAGACCTTCTGCATGGCACATCATAGTGAAGCTGGCAAAATACAAAGATAGGGAGAGAATCCTGAAAGCAGCTAGGGACAAAAGAACCCTAACATACAAAGGGAGACCTATAAGGGTAGTAGCAGACTTATCTACAGAAACTTGGCAAGCCAGAAAGGAATGGCAGAATATCTTCAATGTGATGAGCAAGAAGGACCTGCAACCAAGAATTCTGTATCCGGCTAGCCTGTCATTCAGAATAGAAGGAGAGATCAAGGTTTTTCCCAACGAACAAAAACTGAAAGAATTTATCACAAATAAGCCGGCACTGCAAGAGATCCTAAGGGCATTCTATGAAGGCAAACCTGCAAAGAACACAAACTGCCAGGGACAGCCTTACAATCATGAAACCTACAGATAATACAGTGACTGTAAGCCCATATTTTTCAATATTAACACTGAATGTAAATGAACTAAATGCGCCAATCAAAAGACACAGGATAACAGAATGGATTAAAAACCAAGACCCATCTATTTGCTGTCTTCAAGAAACTCATCTTAAACCTGAAGACACCTTCAGATTGAAAGTGAGGGGATGGAAAACTATCTACCATGCTACTGGAAGGCAGAAGAAAGCCGGAGTAGCCACACTTATATCAGACAAATTAGACTTTAAAATGAACGATGTAATAAGAGATGAAGAAGGACATTATATAATAGTCTCAGGGACCATCCAGCAGGAAGAGCTAACAATTGTAAATATCTACGCACCGAATTCGGGGGCACCCAAATTTGTAAAACAACTAATTACAAACATTAGCAACCTCATCGATAAAAATGTCCTAATAGTAGGAGATCTCAACACTCCACTCTCAGCATTGGATAGATCCACAAATCAGAAAATCTCCACAGAAACAATAGCCCTGAACGACACATTAGAACAGATGGGCCTCACAGACATCTTTAGGGTCCTTCATCTAGAAGCAAAGGAATTTACATTCTTCTCAACTGCACACGGTACATTTTCCAAGATAGATCACATTCTGGGGCACAGGGAAGCTCTGAATAAATATAAAAGAATTGAGATCATACCGTGTACACTGTCAGACCACAATGCTTTGAAACTTGAAATCAACCACAGGAGAAAGCCTGGAAAATATCCAAGAACATGGCGGCTAAGAAATAACCTACTAAAAGATGACTGGGTCAACCAAGCCATCAGAGAAGACATTAAAAAATACATGGGAACAAATGAAAACGAAAATACAACAATCCAAACGCTCTGGGACGCAGGAAAAGCAGTCCTGAGAGGGAAATATATTGCAATCCAGGCCCATCTCAAGAAACAAGAAAAATCAATAACACAAATTCTAACCGCGCGCCTAAAGGAACTAGAAGCAGAACAAATAAAACAACCCAAGCCCAGCAGAAAGAGAGAAATAACTAAGATCAGAGCACAAATTAACCATATGGAGACAGAAAAGGTAGTGGAACAGATCAATGAAACCAAAAGCTGGTTCTTTGAAAAAATAAACAAAATAGACAAACCTCTAGCCAGGCTTCTCAAAAAGAAAAGAGAGAGAACTCAAATAGATAAAATCGTGAATGAAAAGGGAGAAATTACAACCAATCCCTCAGAGATACAAACAATCATCAGAGAATACTATGAAAAATTATATGCCACCAAACTTGGCAATCTGGAAGAAATGGACAGCTTCCTAAATAGCCACACGCTACCAAAACTCAAACGGGAAGAAATAGAAAAATTGAACAGACCCATAACTAGTGAAGAAATAGAATCAGTTATCAAAAATCTCCCAGCAAATAAAAGCCCTGGACCAGACGGCTTTCCTGCGGAATTTTACCAGACATTTAAAACAGAATTAACAGAGTTAATTCCTATCCTCCTCAAGCTGTTCCGAAAAATTGAAACGGAAGGAAAACTCCCGGACTCATTCTATGAAGCCAGCATCACTTTGATTCCCAAACCAGATAGAGACCCAGCAAAGAAGGAGAATTACAGGCCAATATCCCCGATGAATATGGATCCAAAAATTTTCAATAAGATACTAGCAAATCGAATCCAACAACACATAAAGAGAATTATCCACCATGATCAAGTAGGATTCATCCCTGGGTTGCAGGGCTGGTTCAATATTCGCAAATCAATCAACGTGATACATCACATCAACAAAAGAAAAGATAAGAACCATATGATCCTGTCAATAGATGCAGAAAAAGCATTTGACAAAATACAGCACACGTTCTTAATAAAAACTCTCGAGAAAGTCGGGATAGAAGGAACATACTTAAACATCATAAAAGCCATATATGAAAAGCCCACAGCTAATATCATCCTCAATGGGGAAAAACTGAAAGCCTTCCCCCTGAGATCAGGAACACGACAGGGGTGTCCACTCTCGCCACTGCTATTTAACATAGTGTTGGAAGTCTTAGCATCAGCAATCAGACAACAAAACCAAATAAAAGGCATCAAGATTGGCAAGGAGGAAGTCAAACTTTCACTTTTTGCAGATGACACGATACTTTACATGGAAAACCCGACGGAATCTACCAAAAGCCTACTAGAACTGATCCGTGATTTCAGCAAAGTTGCAGGATACAAAATCAATGTACAGAAATCGGTGGCATTTCTATACACCAACAATGAAGCAGCAGAAAGAGAAATAAAGAAGCTAATCCCTTTCACAATTGCACCAAAAACCATAAAATACCTAGGAATAAACCTAACCAAAGATGTGAAAGACCTCTACACTGAAAACTATAAAAAACTTATGAAGGAAATTGAGGAAGACACAAGGAAATGGAAAAACATCCCATGCTCATGGATTGGAAGAATAAATATCGTCAAAATGGCAATACTACCCAAAGCAATCTACACATTCAATGCAATCCCAATCAAAATTGCACCAGCATTCTTCTCAAAGCTAGAGCAAACAATCCTAAAATTTGTATGCAACTACAAAAGACCTCGAATAGCCAAAATAATACTGAAGAATAAAACCAAGGCGGGAGGCATCACAATCCCAGACTTTAACCTCTACTACAAAGCGGTGGTCATCAAGACTGTATGGTATTGGCACAAAAACAGACACATAGACCAATGGAATAGAATAGAAACCTCAGAAATGGACCCGCAAGTATATGGCCAACTAATCTTTGATAAAGCGGGAAAATGTATCCAATGGAAAAAAGACAGCCTCTTTAATAAATGGTGCTGGGAGAACTGGACAGCAACTTGCAAAAGAATGAAACTAGACCACTTTCTTACACCACTCACAAAAATAAATTCTAAATGGATAAAAGATCTGAATGTGAGACAGGAAACCGTCAAAATCCTAGAGGAGAAAACAGGAAAAAGCCTCTTTGACCTAAGACGCACCAATTTCTTACTTGACACATCTCCAAAGGCAAGGGAATTAAAAGCAAAGATGAACTATTGGGACTTCATCAAGATAAAAAGCTTCTGCACAGCAAAAGAAACAACCAACAAAACAAATAGGCAACCAACGGAATGGGAAAAGATCATCGCAAATGACATACCGGATAAAGGACTAATATCTAAAATCTATAAAGAACTTACCAAACTCCACACCCGAAAAACAAACAACCCAGTGAAGAAATGGGCGGAAGATATGAATAGACACTTCTCCAAAGAGGACATTCAGATGGCAAATAGACACTTGAAACAATGTTCAATGTCACTCATCATCAGGGAAATACAAATCAAAACCACACTGCGATACCACCTCACACCAGTCAGAGTGGCTAAAATAAACAAATCAGGAAACTATAGATGCTGGCGAGGATGTGGAGAAGTAGGCACCCTCCTACATTGTTGGTGGGAATGCAAACTGGTGCAGCCACTCTGGAAAACGGTGTGGAGGTTCCTCAAAAAAATGAAAATAGAGCTACCCTATGATCCAGCAATAGCCCTGCTAGGAATCTACCCAAGAGACACAGGATTGCTGATGCATAGGAGCACGTGTACCCCAATGTTCATAGCAGCACTTTCGACAATAGCCAAATCATGGAAAGAAACTAAGTGCCCATCAACTGACGAGTGGATAAAGAAGATGTGGTACATATATACAATGGACTACTATGTGGCAATGAGAAAAAATGAAATCTGGCCATGTGTAGCAACATGGATGGAACTGGAGGGTATTATGTTAAGTGAAATGAGTCAGTCAGAAAAAGACAGATATCATATGTTTCCACGAATAGGTGGACTTGGTGAGACTAAGCAAAAACCAGGGGGAGGGGAAGAGGGGAAAGAAAAAAAAGACACAGAGAGGGAGGGAGATAAAACATAAGAGACTCTCAAAGACTAAGAACAAACTGAGGGTGAGGGAGATGGGGGGGGAGAGGGGGTGATGGGCATTAAAAAAGGGCACATGTTGGGATGAACACTGGGTGTTTTATGTAAACCAATTTGAAAATAAACTATTTTAAATTAAAAAAAAAAAAAAGAAAGGCGGTCAGAAGATGATTATGGTGGAAGGTAAGAAGGAAATCACTGAGAAGTATGAACAAGGTATGTGACTGGCCAAAATTTGCAAGATTTTGTAGGAAGTCTACATCTGCATCTCGTCTGCAGAAGAGGAGGAGAAAAAGGAGGAGGAATCCGCTTCAAATGAGATTAGGGAGATGTGTAAAATGTGGGAAACAGTGCAAAATCTTATAGAAAAACACCACCCGAATGAGGCTGTAGCAGTGCAAGCGATGAATCTGTATAATGACAATGCAATGTCACATTTCCGCAAAATCCTCAAAAGGAGGTAAAAGCAAGTATCCTTGGATATGTTCCTTGTTAAAGTTGCATGAAAAGAAAAAAATTCCATTGAGCCAACAGATAGCAATGATTCTGTTAGTGATAGAGAAAGTTGTCCTACACAACAACCCCTCCTCTCTTTTGTGTCCCTCACACAAGCCACAAATGTTTTCAAAAATAATACAGGTTAGTTTGTTTATTTTTCTTTATATTTTGTATTTTCTTTCTTACTTTGTATTATATTACAATACTGCAGTCATTTTTATATGAATATTTTTGGGTTGTGGAATGAATCATCTGAGTGTTCATTATTTCTTATGGGAATATTCACTTTGATATACAGGTGCTTTGGATTACAAGCATGTTTCTGGAACAAATTATGCTTGCAGACCAAAGTTCTACTATGTGATGGAATATTATTCAGCCATAAAAAAGAATGAAATCTTGCCATTTTAACAACATGGATGGAGCTAGACTATAATGCTAAGGAAAATAAGCCAGTCCAAGAAAGACAAATACCATATGATTTCACTTATATGGAATTTAAGAAACAAAGCAAAGAAAGATGTAAGGTATTTTTTTTAATTATTCTTTTCTTTTTTTAATAGATATTTATGAGGACATTTAATTTTTTAACTTTTTCCCCAAGTTTTTATTTAAATTCCAGTTAGTTAACATATGCTATAATATTAGTTTCAGAAGTCAAGTTTAGTGGTTCATTAGGGGGAAATAACTCATTATTTGAAAATAACTCATTAGTTAAAAATTTCATTGAATACTTTACCTTGCCACATTTTCCTCCCTCTAACCCTACAGGAAATCTCTATCTTATACTTGGTATAAATCCTTTCCATACATGTTTTTATTTCTTCTCACCATGGAAATAGAGATGACCAGTTCCAATGCATAGGACTATTTTACCACAGTATATATGTGCTTCTTACTTTTTACTCATTAGATTTTATTTTTTGCTTTATCAGTGCCAATACTTATACATAGCTCCCTTCTTTTTATTACAATAACCTATTTCATTAGCTAAATATACCACAATTTATTTATTCACTCCTTTATCGACGTGTATTTAGATCTCTTTCAGTCTTTACTCCAGTCTCCTCATGCACACATGCCAAAAGTTTCTCTGGATATATACCAAGAAGTGGAACTGATAGCTTGTCAGGTGAACGCATTTTTAATAATACTGCTGTTGTCGAAATGCTTTCCAAAATGTACACTCCTACCACCACTGTATAAGACTCCTATTTTTTAAGTCCTCACTTGATATTTTCAGACTGCGAACATTTAGAATTTTCATATCTTAAAATTGTTGCTTATTAAATGCTATGGCATTGTATTTCATTATTTTAACTTCCATTTTACTTATTACTAAACTTTCCAAAGTTGAGTAGCCATTTGAATTTCCTCTTTCTTGAACTGCCTCTTCATGTCCTTTACCCATTGTCAGGAATTGAAAAGGAGTTTATGTGGAGAACAGGTTGGAACCATAAACCAAATTAGCAGTGATCAGCTATTATAAATAAGTTAAACATCCTCAAGTGTATCTGTTAAATTTCAATGTGCATATTCTCAGGTTAAATGTAATCCAGTGCGTCTTGTAACTTTGTTTAGTATTACCTGTGCCTCACATACCCAGAGCAGATATAAAGATTGCTATACTATCTAGAAGAATCACACTCAAATCCCCTCTGTCCTTCCAGTTGACTTATTTAACTCTTTCAAAAATACAGATTTATAGGATTTTGAGATGGAAGTGAAAAAAAGGCTATTTCAGATAAGCAATACCTTTTCCATGTCTTCTAAAGATAATTTCTGTACCTTTAAAAAAACTTTTTAAATGTTTACTTATTTGATAGAGAAAGAGAGAGAGAGAGAGAGAGAGAGAGAGAGGAGTGGGGGAGGGGCAGAGAGAGGAAGACACAGAATCCGAAGCAGGCTCTAGGCTCTGAGGTATCAGCACAGAGCCTGACGTGGGACTTGAACTCACCAACCACAAGATGATGACCTGAGCCGAAGTCAGACACTTAACCAACTGAGCCACCCAGCTGCCCTGTACCTTTTTATTTTTTATTTTTTTAAATTTTTTAATGTTTATTTATTTTTGAGAGACATAGAGACAGAGCATGAGCAGGGGAGGGGCAGAGAAAGAGGGAGACACAGAATCTCAAGCAGGCTCCAGGCTCTGAGCCATCAGCACAAAGCCCGCCACGAGACTCGAACTTAACAAACCGTGAGATCATGACCTAAGCTGAAGTCAGCCGCTTAACCGACTGAGCCACCCAGGGGCCCCAGGCCCTGTACCTTTTTAAAGGAAGGTAAACCATTTATTTGTTCACAATATGTGAACTTAATTATTAGTATTTAATCCAACAAAGCAAGCAGGTACCCCTCCATAATTACCTTTATGTATTGGGTTGTCTTTATCCTATTGATTTGTAGGCGTTCTATATGTGTTCTAGATATTAATCTTTTGTTCTCTATGTCATAAACATCTTCCCTCTTTCTTGTTTATTGTATCTTTTGTTGTTTAGAACTTTAGAATTTCAAAATAGTTAAATGTATCAGGATTTTCCTTTAGGATTGATTCTTTTCTGTTACTTGTTTAAGGTATCTTCTCTACCTGAATGCAATGAAGAGGTTCTTTATATTCTTTGAAAAGTTTTTAAGGTCTTTAATCAAATAGAATTGAATACATGCATTTTTTTCACATTCAGATAGGTATAAGTTCCATCATTACTTATTATAGTTTGACATATAGTAACAAGACAACTCTCATGAACTGAAATCCCATATATATGAGGTCTGTGTGGTTTTGGTTTTTCATTTGTTCGTTTCTGCTTTCTCCTTTGATTTTTGATGTATTTGCTCTTTCCTGAGCTAACACCATATGTATATAGATCCTGTAGGTATATAAGTATATAAATAAGTATTAATTCTGTAAGTATGTAAGTAACTCTTGATAACTAGCACTGCATATGTCTTCCTCCTCCTTCTTCAGAATTAACTCTGTTTTTTTTTGGACTTCCACTCTTTCATATTTATTTTAGAATCAATTTCTCAAATCCCATGAAAACACTGTTGAAACTTTTATACAAATAACCTTGAATTTATGGATAATTTTGGAAAAATTGAAATCTTTATGATTTTGAATCTTCCTACCTATGAAAAAAACACTTCATTTAATCAAGTCTCCTTGTAAATGTTTCAAAACTATATATAATTTTACCCATGTAAAACTTAAATAGCTGTTTTTAATTTGCTTCTAGTTATATGTTTTGTTAGGTAGTAAATGCTTTTTGAAAATTTCTATAAGATTTTCAGAGCATTTATTGCTGTCATATAGGAACATTATGGATTATATATATATATATATATCTCTTATCCATACCATAACAATTTAACTGGAGATACTTCTGCATATTTTAGTGAAATTTTGTCTATAAAATTATGGTTTTGTCTTTTTGTATGTACTCTATACATCTCTTATGTCTTTTCCTTTTCTTACTGTAATTATTGAAACCACCAACACAGCATAAGTAATATTGGTGACAGCAGTAATTTGGAGGAAGACTCTTTCCATTCCTTATGTTTACTAATAGTTTAATAAAGAGCTTTTATTATGAGAGAATATTGAATTTTATTGAATTTTTTTTACATTTGTTGAGATGATGGTATGTTTTTATCACATTTTATCTATTTATGTGCTGAATACATAAATATACTTGATATTGTTGGACAATTCATCTATGCTAGGATAAATGCTATTTGGTAAAATTGCTGCTACATTCAATTTGCCTAACAACCCTAGCAATATTGACACAGAGAAAGAGATAAAGTATCATAATTTCATATCTACAATTATAAATGCAACTAACCTTTGTTTTCTTATTGTACCTGCCTTATGTAATTTGGATATCAAGTTTAGCAGATTTCACTAGCTTTGAAAAATTAAAAAATAGAAACAAAAATTAGTGAAGTAATTTTCCCCCTTCTATTCTCTGAAAACATCATAAAATCAGAATTATCTGTAAGATAAATGTTTGCTAAAACTCCCTGATAAAACTTTCTGGGTTTGGTGCCTTTGTGGGAAGAAGTTAGATGTATGAGAATTGTGATTGTCAATTAAGTATTTTAATGGTTATTGGTCTATTCAGGTTTGGTTTTCTTGTTGTTGTTTATTTTGGTAAATTTTATTTTAAATGATCTAATTAACCTAAGTGTAGTCCTAAAATTGATCATAATATTCTCTTTGAATTTGGGAGGTAAAAAAGATGATTCCTAATATTTTGATCCCATTTTCCTTATATTTATGTTACCTTCTTTCACTTGGTCAGTTTTCCAGATGTTTATCTAATTTATTAGTGCTTCTGGTTCTTTGATTTAGTTGTTGGCCTTATTGGTCATTGTAATTGCTTCTTATTTAATTTCTGCTGTTAATTATTATTATTTCCTTCATTCCACTTTCATAGGATTCAGACTTTTTCTTAAACTATATTCTATAGAAAAATTTTGGCTCATTAGCTTTCGATCTTCTTATTTTATTATGTATACATAAATTTACTTCTGAGTACTACTGACTATCCTGTTTTACAAATTTTCTGAGAAATGTTTTGAGGGGTGCCTGGGTGGCTCAGTCAGTTTTAGCAGCCAACCGGCTCAGGTCATGATCTCACAGTTCCTGAGTTCCAGCCCCACATCAGGCTGGCTGCTGTCAGCTCTGGATCTTCTGTTCCCTTCTCTCTCTTGCCTTTCCCTGCTCATGCGTGCTCTCTCTCTCTCTCTCTCTCTCTCTTTCTCTCTCTCTCTTTCAAAAAGAAATAAAAACATTTTAAAAACAGAAATGCTTTGAGTACATGTCACAAGTTTCAATTTGTGGTGCACTTTTAAAAAATAATTTCCTTGATTTCTTTTTTAACCAATTAAGTATTTAGAAATTTGTTTTTATTTTCTAAGCATATGGAATGTTTTTTCCTATTGTTTTCTTATTGGTTTCAGTTTTATTGCATTATACTTGGCAAATTTCATTTTATTAATTATTTCGAATTCATTGAGAATTTCTTTTAGACTGATATGAGATCAACTTTTATAAATATGTAATGTGTGCTTAAAAAGAGTGAACTCACTATTTGTGGTGTGATTATACATGTGTATAATCTTCATGTATATGATATATACCCTTGGTGATTGTATAAACATATAGATATGCCACATATCTATTCATCAAGCTTATTATTTGGGCTGCTACATAATATTTAGAACTGTTCGGTTTTATGGAACCCAATTTAGGATGAGACTTACATTTTATTTTTTAATTATTTTTATAATTTTATTTATTTATTTTGAGAGAGAGAGAAAGCAGGGAGGGGCGGGGGGAGGAGAGAGAGAGAGAGAGAATCTCAAGCAGGCTCTGTACTCCCAGTGTAGAGCTCGATGCAGGGCTCAAACTAACAAACTATGAGATCATGACCTGAGACAAAATTATGAGTTGGACACTTAACCAACTGAGTCACCCGGGTGCCCAGATGATACTTACATTTTAAAACTCATATTTATTTTATAAACAACAAAATTGTTTAGTTTGTGAGAAAAATGTATTTTCTCACTTTGTGAAAGCATGGTATTATGTACTAGGGAGAATAGAGAAAATATCACACAAGCTCCTGCTGTCACCAGGTTTATAACAAGTTGTCTTCTCAGAAACACAATATAACCTTAGGAAAACCCAATATTAACAATAATAATAATGACTAAATTTTATGGAGCTTTTATTATGTGCCAAGTGCTACTCTCACTACTTTACTGTTTAAACTCACTTAATCCTCACAATAAGGTGAGAAAGCTGAGCAGAAGTTAGCTTGCACATGGCTGGAAAGTGGCAACACTTTTGAGTTTCTCTGCACTCAAATGGGAAATATTAGTCTTTTGTTCTCGGCTGCAGATGCTTATCCACAATTCTGAAGATAACAGAGTATCCTACTGGGTTCCTAACATCACTCTGGTACAATATTTTAATTTCCTGTATATTGATCTTATCACAGCTATGGTCTACACTGTAAGTGAGTACAACTAAAGAAGGAAACTTTCTTTTCCCCTAAATTTGCACCATCTCCACATGCTCCTCATAGAAATTTCAAAAACAGTCATAATTGGATTCACTTTTAAGCCTTTTAAACACTAGATACACTAGTTGAGTCAAATTCATGTTAAATAATCACTTTCTCTGAAAACCATAAGAGCTTTTAGTAACTTTTAAATGAAGAATATATATGATCTACTATGTTTATACTAGGAAACCAAAGTCTAAGAAGGCTGTAAGAGTCCCACAGTTCAGTCTCTGAAGAGTCAGCAGTGGAATTGAATTTCCATAGGATTTCTAGCTAAGCTTCTTGTTTGATTTTCCACTGCATTGATAAAATGCAGATGGAGATCTGACACCTTGGTGATATTAAAGATTAGCTTTGATAATGTTTATCAAGTGCTATAGTAATATCATTTCTTCAAAAGAAGTTAAGCTAACAAAAGCCTTGGGGTTTTTGTGTGTTTTTCTTTTTCATGGATGTAATTTGATTCTTTATATAGCAACACAGAGCTTCAATTTGGGAATATGTAGAAATCCAGTGAGATAGAGTCGTAAATGAAGTCGGTTAAAATTTTATCTACTTAAATTTTGTAGTCTTTTCTTTCTATTTAAATTCAAGTTAGTTAACATGTATTGTAGTACTGGTTTCAGGAGTAGAACCCTGCCACTTACATGTATCACCAGTGCTCATTTGAACAAGTGCCCTCTACAATGCCCATCACTCATTTAGCCTATCCCCTCACCCAATTTTAACGTTTATTTATTTTTGAGAGACACAGAGACAGAGTATGAGCAGGGGAAGGGCAGAGAGAGAGGGAGACGCAGAATCCGAAGCAGGCTCCAGGCTCTGAGCCGGCAGCACAGAGCCCAACGCGGGGCTCGAACCCACAGACCGTGAGATCATGACCTGAGCCGAAGTCGGCCGCTCAACCGACTGAGCCACCCAGGCGCCTCCCCTCACCCAATTTTATAATCTTTCAGTTGAAGTTTGATTTTATTTCCACACATTTTCATGCATTCTACTTTCAAGCTGTGTTGTGGGGACTCCTAGCCATGTAATGCAGGTGTCTTGGGGGCTACCTAAGTACACAGATGAAAAGGACATCTAGTTGCTGGAGTTTTGGGTCTCCACCCCTTTCTCTCTTCATCCAGAGCAGTTCTGATTTTATCTGTGATAGGCACCGAAGATTATACTTTCAGGGATCATTTCTTTTTTCTTTTTTTTTTTTAATTTTTTTTAACATTTATTTATTTTTGAGACATAGAGTGAGCAGGAGAAGGGCAGAGAGAGAGGGAGACACAGAATCCGAAGCAGGCTCCAGGCTCTGAGCTGTCAACACAGAGCCCGACGCAGGGGCTCGAACTCACAGACCGCAAGATCATGACTTGAGCGAAGTCGGCCGCTTAACTGACTGAGCCACCCAGGCGCCCCAGGGATCATTTCTATAGTTTGTGATAGGGACTGGTCTGAAAGATAAAATTTCACCAAAAAAGTGGTTTTACATCCACTATTTCAAGCCATTTAATCAGCTAAAGTGCTTATCTAACTCTACACCTTTTATTATAATCCTTTACAGTACAAGTCAGTTATAAAACAATAGACTATATAATCTGATGTCAGAGTCTTGCTGATCTGAAAAAAAAAAATGTCTCCGATAGCACTGAATAAAGATTATGCGGTGTTATATTTATTTATTTGATGACTTACATAATGCTTAGTGTCTTGAGTGCCAAACTGGAAACATCTTCCATAAATAACTCAATGTGCCTTAAATGATTGCTGTAATTTAAGGTGTAATTCATCCTGAGCTTTTAGTTATTGCTAGCATCTTCGATTTACCTGACTTTGGTCCTGATACTAACAACTTGCTTCTGTTTCTGACTGACACAAACAATATACAAACACTCATCAATACAAAATTTATTTTAAGTCCACATCAGACCTATTAGTTCAACAAAAGCAGGATTTTGTGGCATTCTGCCTTTAGATGCTTTTGTTATCCACATATTAGATGTTATTTAGCAATAATCTAAGACATGTGTTCAGAATCAAACATCTTTCTGGTAATGGTCATGAGGTCAGAATTTAACAAAAGTTATGAACATGGGCTCTGAAGTTTGAACTTTTGCTCCTCAACTTACTAGCAGGGAGACTCTGGGCAAGCAACTTAACTTTCCTGTATCTCAGAGACAATAATGATGCCTATCTCATAGGGTTGTTGTGAGGGTCAAATGCAAAAACACACGTAAGCCAGTGGAAAGGGATCTAGCATACGTCTTGCACATACAGTGTAAGGTGTTCTCCTGTGAGCCAAATGAATTCATTCTTCTGGAGTCCTACCACACAGGGGTGTAGGTGTGTGTGCTTGTGTGTGTGTGTGTGTGTGTGTGTGTATGTTATCACATTTTGTACTTTTATAAGTGGGGGAGTTTATGTCAGTGAGCATGCTATCTGTAGAAAGCCTGATTTCTTGAAAATCTAAGTTTGCTTTCAAGTAAAATTTAAAAAATAATAATACCAAACACTTAAAGTTACATTATACCTCTTGTCCTAGCAGAATTATTCATAATGCCCCTTTTCATCTTCAAATGCATCCCAGTTTGGGTGATCAGCTAGATGGTCACCATATTTATGTAACACCTAGTAGGTCTTCTATGCAATTTACACATATTCACTCATTTCATCTCCATAACATCCTAATATGATAGGTGCTGTTGTTATTTCATCTTATAGAGAAGGATATCACAACACAGAGTGGATAGGAAAATTGTCCAAGGTCAAACAGAAATAGAGAGAATGGAATTTGAACCCAAGGAGTCTGGTTCCATTCATCTATAGCCTTAACTTCTATGTTATTTTATGCTCCATAAGATTTGATACTTTTTTTTCCTTTTCCCTCTTAGTTATACTTCTAAATGACCATGTGGTCACAAGGACAACTTTTGGGTATTTCCAAGACGCAAATTTATACATGAATTTAGGCCCTCAAATACTTCAATACTCAGGGATGTTTTGATCCAAACCTTCTAGAATTGGTTGAATAAGAACTCTTGTGGACGGAAGAAGATGGAGAAAAAACAAGGAAAGACAAAGTACTATCATCAGAAACATTTGTAGGAAACCAAGCATTTATTCTCCCTGGGGCCATGCTGTAGAAAATGGATGGTAGAAATCAGAAGAGAGAGTGAGTCGATATTTGGAATTTGAGATGATTGAATTGCACAACAAAGAGAAAAAAGAGTCTCATGCTTGTGTAAAGATTATGATGTTTGAGTTAGGAGAGCATTCACTGCAAGAAGATACATTACAAAAGTGACTTTTAAAAGGAGAGAGAGTTCAGCTCCCACTCCAGCACTGGAAGCCAAGGCCATATTTCTTAGTAGCTGCCAAGAACCACCGACATGTGTCAAGTCTGAGATCTTTAGTCACTTAAACCTGCTGTGGAAAGACAAATTCACATCCAGGGAATTATGTTAAGAGGACTCTTCAGTTTCTTTAAACTTGATCCAAAGAAAAATGGTTGCTATTCTATTTCACCGAAATTCTTATCTTAGACATTTCAGGTCACATTTCTAGACAGCTTTGGAAGTTTTTCCAAGGATAATCAAAAGTCCAAGAATGGCATGGTGCCCTCCATTTTTCACCAGGTTATATCTTCCCTTGCCCCAGTATATTGCTGTGTTTCTATATCCATAAAATCACAACACTTATGTCTTAATCATTTTAGACATAATTTTTTCAGGTGTCTATAGCTTTTCAGTTTCCTCTTAAGCCATTTTATTTCTTACATTTTTTGAATAAATAGTTTTTCTGATTTTTTCTTCTTTGCCAGATTCACTACAATTACTGGTAATAATATGAAAGTATAAAGAAGTTGTTTGGAATTCAAGCTTATTTCTGAGCTTTTTACTTCATATTACTCTTTCAACATAATTAGGATGTGTGTTGAGGGTCCCGGTCCCCAAAATCACTCCCAGCTTTGGTGATTTGGTAGAAGGACTCACAGAACTTTACATATAGACTTACTCATGGTTATTATGAATTACAACAAAATGATACAAAAATTAATCAGCAAAAGTAAAAGGCAAATTGGATAAAGTCCAGGGGAAACCAGGCATGAGCTTCCAGAGTCAACTCCTGGTGTAATCACATGGATATGCTTAATTCCTCCCAGAAATGAGTTGTGACAACAAATGTGAAATGTTATCTACCAGTTAGGCTCAGCATCAGGGTTTTTATCTGGAGCTAGTCCTGTAAGCACTCTTAGCCTGGCATGTACACAAATTTCAGATTCCCAGAAGGCAAACAGGTGTTCAACATAAACCATATTGTTTGCACAAGCATTTTTGGCACAGTGGGCCACTCTTACGAGGGAACGGTGGGAACTTCCCTGAATTCCAAGTTCCCAGATACCAGCCAAGGGCCATCCTATAAACAGACCTTTCTAATGATAGTGCCAGGCTTGCTCTTTTCCTCCACATACTTCATAGCTTGATTTTCCACAGATAAAAATAACTTAAAGAAGTCAAATTCTTTTCTCATAATCATGAGGTTTTGGTTGGGCTAAATCTTAGTTATTCCAGCTCCCTATCCAATACTCTTTCTAGTAGGTTATATAGCTGCTCAGAAAAGCCTCTGATATCCAAGCAACTAAGGCTGATTTAAACTAAGTGCAGTTACTAATAATCAAAGATGCAGTTATAGCTTTTTGTCTTTCATATATGAACTGGAAATAATAATAGCCCTTATATTAGTGCTGTCCATGATAACTTTCAACAATGATGGAAATCTATAATCTGATCTATTCAATACTGAGTACTTGAAATGTGGCTAGTGTGACTGACAAACTGAGTATTTAATTTTGTTTACTTTTAACTAATTTTATTTTAAATAGCCAAATAAGTCTAGTAACTACATACTGAAGCACAGACCCAGATAATTTGATTTGCTTTATTAAAGGACACTATAGTGAGATTCATAGGTTAAACAGCCCTTAGGATACCAGAATTTCCTTTGACTTTCCTGAGGGCCAAACCAATACAACCATATGGTTCCCCTAATGTCTTCATTTCTTCTGGTCATACTCCAAAATTATAAAGTTTAACCAGAATAAAGAATACTCCAACACCACTGACTGGATTTTTTTTTAAGAATCATTTAAAAAATAGCCTAGTGTCTGATGATTTGCAGTAGTTCATCAGCACAAATAATGCTGATTGACAGCCCTTACGAAAAGGAAGAGCCTGACATTCTGTAAGAGCAGACAAAGACTAGCAGGAAATCAGTCCGTGAATCTCAATGTGTAAATATTAATTCATGTATCTTTAGAGTTTACCACCAAATATACTGGAAAAGAGAGAAGGGAAAAAAAGCTAGAGCAAAAATATTCCCCAAAAGGTATCTAATGAAGCAGATAACAAATTTCAAGTTACTTCAAATATGCCAAAAATGGTCGGCAGATAAACCTTCATGATATACCTCAAAAATCCAGTAGAAATTATTTTTAATGTGCAAAACAGAATAAAAAATGATAGCTTATAAACCAAGAAAGATAGTTTTTGAAATGTAGTCAAAGCTCTATTTTTGTTTTCCATGCTGATATAAAAGTCTCAAATATTTCATTAGGTTAGAAACTAAAAACAAATGGGTGCCATCTTGTGGTTGCATCTACCACATGATAGTATAAATTGCCCCAACCTTCCAAAAAAGGCTTTTCCATTCCCATTAGAAATGCTTTAGACAGATTTAGTCTCTGGTTCATCTTCAGAATGTATAAAAAAATAAGAACAGAATTGAAAACTTAGAGGTAAAGGAAAGCCCAAGATTATTCACCTGAGGTGAACACCAGAGTGAAAAAGATTTCTATTAAATATATATATATGTATAACATATATATTCATATATATATGTATAAATAATTTATACATATGTATATAGTAGAAAAAATGACTTTAAAATTTCATAAAGTAGGTTCCCTAAGGAGAAAATAAACAACAGTCTATGTGATACAAGACCTTTTAAAGGGAAAATAAGGAAAAACTACACAAATTAATGTTTATCCTACTGGTACTAAGGTTTGCTGATAAATGAAGAAGGGAAGAAGAATAAAGGAGGGAAAACGTGGCTAAATCCATTTTATTCTACTTATGTTCAAAATGCTACAAAACACTATTAATAATATGAAAATTGCTTTTCTACTTAAAAAATAAATAAAATCTTTCAGAAGAGAGAACGGCATTCAAAACTAGGATGCTCGATTACAGTGAGAACCAACCAGATTTTTCTACAGATTTATCACAATAGTGTAAAACACAATGATCCGTGACAAGTGTTAGGAAAGCTAAATTAAAACTAAAATTTTCTTTATAGCAGAACTATCTGGAATCTTTAATATGTTCATATGCATTGTGAATATTCAGAGACAGATATGTTTTTCATCATTTTCTAAGCTTCTATAGGCAAAGGATTTATTTTTTCCTTTGGGGTATATCCAAGCACTAGTGTTCTACAAGAACATTTTGGGAAATACTGCTCTTATCCAATAGTTCCAAATCCCATTTTCACTGAAGAAGGCTTTCAGCATCCTTTCTCACTTGCCCTACCTGGAAGTCACAAAAGGATAGTATACATATAACTAAGGAAGTTGTTGTATCCCTAAATGAGAACTTGCCCCTATTAATTATGAGTTAGACATCACCTAATATGGCCAACCCAGTCAACGACTTCTTTTGAAACTTCTAGCTATAGCAGTGGACTAATAATCTCATTTGCAGCCTTCGGGAAAACTGACAAATACTTTGTCAAAACAACCTAGGAAATCAAGGAGTATGGCCATAATTGTTGAATAAATGACCACTGGTAACATAGGTGCACCATTTAAGACGTCCTGGTGGATAAATAATGTGCAGCACAAATTGGACAGATGTTCACCAAGTTATTTCTCTTTTCTCCCAGTCATAAACCTAGGATATATTTCCCAATTTCCTTTACATTTCAATGCTTTCATCTGACTAATTTCTAACCAATAAATAGTGGTAGAATAATGTACATAACTTCCAGGTTTGACTCATCGACACCTCCCACATGATCATATCCTCTCTCTCTCTCTCTCTCTTTTCCCCAATTCACCAGCAGGAGATGGTGTCCAAAAGACTTGGAAGCCATGAATTGAAAAAGAGTCTCACAAAGCCTGGGTCCCTGAATAATTGCATGGAGCAGAGACCACTCTTTAATATCACCACCTCTAATTGAACTTTACATGAACAAGAAAGAAAGAATTGTATTAGGTTACCAAGATTTCAGAATTATCCTGTTTATAGCATCTGTCACTACTTTAACCAGCTAATGAGGATATAGAGTTTTTTTGCAACTAAACAGTGGCCTTGCTATATTTGGCTAAATTTCTTTTAAATTTGGTAACACTACTTTGGTTTCTTCTTTTTCATGATGCTCCATATCTTATTTATTTATTTATTTTCCTTATATTTGGAGAAGCAGTGAAAAAAAAAGCAATGCATAAAGAGTCAGAAAGTCTGCCTTTTAATATCAGCTACTTTACTACTCACTAATTTTGAGTGTGTCACTTTCACTTAATTTTCTCTGAGTCATCTTTGAGTCTTTGATTCCCTTTTCTAAAACACACTGAGCCTCATCACCACATCTACCCACTCACTTCTCTAATGCATCCCTTTTTGCCTTATTTACCAAGGCTTATCTCTTCTTATTCTGCTTTTCTCTAGTACAACTTTCCATTTCCGAAATTTTGGCAACACAACTCTACTATGTGTATTATGTTTTCTTCCTTTATCTTACTCTTTCAAATCACTGGTTGATATGAAGCTCCTCTACGGTCTACTACCATCTACTCTGTCTGGCTTAACGTCTGGTTCAGTCATACCCAGTACAGGTTGCCTCAAATGAGATGTGATCATGGTCCTAGCACCCACTTAGAATGCAATTTCAAGATATGACACCAGGACTCAAGTCCAGGCCTTCTGTTACCAAGACACACTATATCCTCAGCCATAAAACAAACAACAACACATTTTAAAGAATTTAAATAGTACAGAATGCATACTCTGATTATAGTAGAATCAAACTAGAAATCAATAATTGAGAATAAAAGGAAAACTCTAACATGTGAAAATTAAACAACACTTCCAAATAATCCATGGGTCAAAGATAGTGTCAAAGGATGTTGGGAGCCATCATGGGCTCACGGGTTGAGACACCTCCCTGCGTGGAAAGGCAGATGATTTGCAAGGCTCCTGCCAATCAAATGGTGCCCAGTCTTACCTCCTTCTAAATAATTTTTCAGGCTCGAATTTCTTGAGCTGCTCTCGTTGGCCCCAAGGAATGTAATGCTCTTTTGTTTCATGGCATTTAAATAAAAAGGAAGGACCTGGAGCTGGATACTTTGATGGATTACATCTGGATGAGAGTAGCCTGGCCAGAAATAATCTTAAAGTTGCATCTTGGGGATGGGTTGCACAGATTGATAGCAGTTATGAGCTGGCTGAGTATTGGTGTAAACGTTAGGCTCCTAATATATAAATTCACTCATTCACAAGCAAAGGAACTTAGACAAGCCTTAGGAATTACGTCTTTACCAGGAGAGTTACACCTCTCTCATTTTAGTTTAGGAAGCTAGAGGGATGACTCTTAACCTTTTTATAGACGATTAACATAGGTATTAAGATGATAATGTACGCGTCCTCTGTTTACTGAGACTTGTGGTAACAACCATAAAAAATGCTGCTTGCTTCCTAAACATCCTGTTCTCTCCTCCAGCCACAAATTTACCTAATCCTACATCAAAGACAGCATATGTTAATTAACTTAGGAGCAGAATCACAAAATAGCTAAGATAAGAATTGTTTTCTTTATAGTCTAAAAAGAATGATGTAAGACAACTTGCAAGATTGTAGAAATCACCGCTTTGCTGTGACAAAAACACATTGTTGTAAAGGATATCAAACTATGCTTACTGATGGCATGTCATTCATTGCTGTAATGTCACTTACTACTTTTAAATAAAGACACGGAGACCAGCAGAACAGAGATGCCAGAATTGCCAGAGATGCCTGCTTGGTGATCAGACTACATCTCGTGGCTCTCTCATTCCTTTCGCCTGACCGTTCATCTTTCGGGGACCCCTGGACTCGCCAGAGCAGGACTCCGGCAAAAGGAAACATTTTAAAACGCATACCATTGAATGAAATTGAAAGGAAACATTTTAAAATGCATACCATTGAATGAAAATGAAAACAGAACATATAAAAAAAGTGTGGGATTTGGCTACTGCAGCAGCACCAAGAAAGATATTTCTGGTACTAAGTGCAACATTAGAAACAAGTAACAGTTGCAAGTCAACAATTTAAGCTCCTAACAAAAGGTAAGAGCAAAATAAAACTAAAACAAGCAGAAAAAAAGGAAATATTAAAGAGTAGAAATCAATGATATGGAAAATAAGTAAGCAATAGAAATGACTAATGAAATAAGAAGCTATTTTTAAAATGTCAAGAAAATTGATAAACCTCTAGGAAGATCGATATAAAAAGGAGAGATGATTCAAATCACCAATATCAAAAATGAAATAGGTCACATCACTTCATTTAAAAAAATGAACAATCCAACTGGAAAATGTGCAAAAGATATGAACAGATATTTCATCAAAGAGTCATATAGATGATACATGAGCATATTGAAATATGTTCAACATCATTAGACATTAAAGAAATTCAAATCAAAACCACAATAAAATTTTACTATACACCTATCAGAATTGCTAAAGTTAAAAAAAATAGTGACAGCAAATGCTGGCAAGATTACAGAGAAATGGATCACTTATGCATTGTTTGTGAAAAAGTTAGGTAATTTCGTATAAAATGAAATATGCAATTACCATATGACACAGCAATTTCACTTTTGAGCATTTTTTCCACAAAAATGAACAACGTATGTTTATACAGAAAACATAAACATGATTTATAGCAACTTTATTTGCAATAGTCAAAAACTAGGAAAAAACACTTTAATATCATTCTACAGGTGAATGGTTAAACAAACTCTTGTACCATGTACCACATGTACCATGTACCATGTAATACATACACCTTGCAATGCTAATCATCAATAAAAAGAGAAAACTATTGATACTGACAACAATTTGGATGAATCATCAGAGTTTATGATGAGTAGAAAACAAGAATTCTCCCCAAATTACATAATATGTAATTCCAAATACACACACACACACACACACACACACACACACACAACTGTTAGATCTAATAAACAAATTCAGCAAAGGTGTAGGATATAAAATAATATATAAAAATTGGTTGAATTTTTATACATAATCAACAATCCAAAAAAATAAGAAACAATTTCATTTATAATAGCATCAAAAATAATCAAATGTTTAGGAATAATTTTAACCAAAGAGGTGAACCAAATTGAGTCAGTAATCAAAAAACTTCCAAAAAACAAAAGTCCAGGACCAGATGGTATCACTAGTTAATTCTACCAAATATTTAAAATAGAGTTAATACCTATACTTCTCAAACTTTTCCAAAAAATAAAAGAGGAAGTGATGTTTCCAACTTGATTGTACAAGGCCAACATTATCCTGCTATAACAACAAAGACACTACAATAAAAGAAAATTATAGGCCAATATCCCTGGCCTATAATTGAAGATGACACAAGTAAATGGAAATATATTACATGCTTATGGATTAGAAAAACTAATATTATTAAATGTCCATACTGCCCAAAGCAATCTACAGTTTCAATGCAATTCCTCTCAAAATACCAACAGCATTTTTCACAGAACTAGAACACTAGAACAAACAATACTAAATTTTATATGGAACCACAGAAGACCTTGAATAGCCAAAGCAATCTTGAGAAAGAACAAAGTTGGAGGTATCACAATCCCAGATGTCAAGATACATAACAAATCTGTATTAATCAAAATAGTATGGTCCTGGCACAAAAAGAGACACATAAGTCAATGGAACACGATAGCCCAGAAATAAACTCGTGCTCATATGGTCAATTAATCTCTAACAAAGGATGCAAGAATATACAATGGAGAAAGACAGTCTTTTCAATAAATGGTGTTGGAAAAACTGGACAGCTACATTCAGAAGAATAAAACTGGATCACTTTCTTATACCATACACAAAAATAAACACAATGGGTTAAAGACCAAAATGTGATACCTGAAATCATAAAACTCCTAAAAAAAATACATAGGCAATAATCTCTTGGACATCAGCCTTAGCAACATTTTTCTAGATATGACTCCTGGGACCAGGGAAACAAAAGCAAAATTAAACTATTGAGACTACACCAAAATGAAAAGCTTTTACACAGCAAAGGAAAACATCAATAAGATGAAATGGCAATCTACTCAATGGGAAAAGATACTTGCAAATGATATATCTGATACAGGGTTAATATCCAAAATATATAAAGAATTTATGCAACTCAACACCAAAGAAACAAATTATCAGTTTAAAAACTGGGCAGAGGACCTCAATAGACATTTTTCCAAAGAAGACATACAGATGGCCAACAGAAAAATGAAAATCAAAACCACAATGAGATATCACATCATGCCAATCAGAATGGCTAGTATCAAAAAGACAAGAAATAACAAGTTTTGGCAAAGATGTGGGGAAAAGGAAATCCCCATACACTGATGATGGGAATGTAAATTTATGGAACAACTGTGGCAAATGGTATGAAGGTTCCTCAAAAAATTAAAAATAGAATTACCAATTAATCCAGTAATTCTACTACAGAGTATCTATGCAAATTAAAAAAAACAGTAATTCAAAAGATATATGCACCTTCACATTTATCACAGCATTATTTACAATAGCTGAGATATGGAAGGAAACCAAGTGCCAATCAAGTAAGATATATTAATATATGCAATGAAATATTATCCTGCCATTAAAAAGAATGAAATCTTATCATTTGCAACAACATGAATGTAACTAGAGATTATGGTAAATGAAATAAATCAAAGACAAATATATTATTTCACTTATATGTAGAATCTAAATAACAAAGCAAATGGACAAACAAACAAAAACAGACTCTTACATAGAGAGAACTGGTAGTTGCCAGAGATAAGGTGAGTGGGGGGATGGGTGAAATTAGTGAAAGAGATTAATAGGTACAGACTTGCAGTTACAAAATAATTAACTCATGGAGATGAAAAGTACAGCATTGGAACTCTAGTCAGTAATACTGCAGTGACTTTGGTGACATATGGCAATGATACCTACTGTGGTGAGCACTATTCAGTGTATAGAATTGTCAAATCTCTTAAAACTAATATAATATCATATGTCAGCTATACTTCAATAATAAAAAAGAACAAAAGTTTAAATATGCAAAGGACTGGATATTTCTCCAAAATTTATATATGAATAGCCAATATGAATATGAAAAGCTGCTCAACATTACTAATCATCAGGGAAATGAAAACTACAGTAAGATGTCACCTCATATCAACAGAGGCTGACTGCCACCAAAAAAGCAAAAAATCACTATTAATGAGGATGAGAAGTTGGGACACTTGTACACTATTGATAGGATTGTAAAATGGCATTATCACCATTTTACATTATGGAGGTTTTTCAAATATTAAAAATAGAACTACCATATGGTCCAGCAATCCCACTTCTGGGTATATACCCAAAAAAATTAAAAGCAAATATCTCGAAGAGATATTTGTGCATCCATGTTCATAACGGCATTACTCATAATCACCTAGAGGTGGAAGCAATCCAAATGTCTACTGAGGAATGAATGGATCAAACAAAATATGGTACATGCATACAGTGGAATATTATTCAACCTTTAAAATAGAAGGAAATCCTGTCACATGCACAACAGGGATACAGCTTGAAGATACTATGTTAAGTGAAATAAGCCAATTACAAAAAGACAAATGCTGTTTAATTCCACTTAACACGAGGTATCCAAAGTATTCAAATTCATAGAAACAGAAACCATAATGGTTGTTACAAGGGGTTAGGGAGAGGGGGAAAACGGGAATTGTTTAATGGATACAGAGTTTCAGACTTGGAAGATAAAAAAGTTCTGGAGATCTGTGTTACAACAATGTGAATATACTTAATACTACTGAACTGTATACTTAAAAATGGCTAAGAGGGTAAATTGTATATTATGTATTTTCTATCACAATTAAAAAAAAAAGTGAGTCCCAGGCAAACTGGAACAAGTTTTGTACCATCACACTCAGCAACAGGAACATCATATCGTAACTTCATATTGGGAATGACAAGCCTTCCTACTTTTTAGGCTCAGAGAATACTGCTGTCCTGCAAACTTGAACACAGCACACTTTTAGTTTTCCAGGACAACTAGACACAAGATTAAGAAAGATTAAAGACATTACTGAGGTTTAGATTCAAAAGTTTGAGACTCTGCATAAGCTGTCTCCCTAGAATACATAAGGATAGGGAGCTGGTGGTAGGCACTCTGTCTCGGCTCTCCACAATTTTGGATAAGTTTGCTTTGTTGTTTAAAAAAAAAAGAGAGGGGTGCCTGGGTGGCTCAGTCGGTAAAGCCGCCGACTCTTGCTCAGGTCATGATCTTGCCGTCTGTGAGTTCGAGCCCTGTGTAGGGCTCTGTGCTGACAGCGCAGAGCCTGGAGCCTGCTTCGGATTCTGTGTCTCCTTCTCTCTGCCCTACTCCTGCTCACGATCTGTCTCTATGTCTCAAAAATAAATAAACGTTAAAAAAAATTAAAAAAAAGAGAGATCTTTCACAGGACGATTAGCTCCTATAGAGAGAAGTTTCTTGTTCATATTTTTAGTGCACATTCAAAAACTGATTTTTGAATGAATATGTGAATTCAAGAGGCAATCTGGAACTAAAGAATCAAAGATGAATGAGATGCCCTTCGTGAAATTTTCTCCACATCTACCTTTAGATATAACATTTGTTTTAAATTTCTCTCTTGTAGCTTCCATCACAAATAAAATTAGTTTCCATGGATCTCAGGGCAAATTTTCCAAGATGCGTCCCCTAAAGCATCACATGACTGACACAGCCCTCCCCTGCTCTGTCCTGTGACAAAACCTGTCATGTTTTACCTCCTCTTTTGTCTATATTTTCCTTCCACATACTTTTAAATAATTGGATCATAGTATGAACTAATCACTTTCCAAATTTCCTGTTCTTACAAAAATAAAAAGTATGGTTTTAATTAGAAAGAACAAAGGAAAAAAATTCTCATTCTTTCAAAAGTTAAAAATGACTTGAGAATTCCTTATAATCAAATTCTATACACAGAAAAATTATTCCTTCAGGGCTTGCATTCCATACCCTCTGAATCAGGTTAGGATTAATGGCTAGTGTTTTTGCTTAATCCTATGGAACCACTCTTTTAAAATGAAACAGTATTAGAGAGAGCCCTTAATAGCAAGATCCCAAGCAGGTACTTTTGAAATTTCATGCTCTTGATAATGAAAGAGAATTGTAAAGAGGCTTCAGCCTAAAGTTTTATTCATTTAAATATATGCAAAGGACAACTGTTTCCTTTGTGTTAAACCGCAGAAAATGTACCACAACTTTTGCTAGAAATGTAACAAAGTGAATATATCAAGTTGGATGGAGTCAGAGAAAGCTGGTTACAAACTCCAAGCCTACACCAGAGCACAAATCTACACATCCTAAATCCACCATTTATTAGTTGTGACCACAGACAATTCATTTAACTTACTTGAGCCTCTATTTTTCATAAATAAATTTGATAATATAGGCTTCATAATATTATTATAAAAACCAAATGTTATATATAAAGCACATAACACTGTGCCTGGCACAGTACATGCGTATTAAATTTTGTTTCCCTTTCTCTCTCTTGAAGGATTAAATTTAAATTAAAATTGAACTAAAACTCATATGCTGGGAATAAAATTTCCCAACAAGATGATGAACAGAAATAAAACTTGGTCAATTGTTGACACCTGTGTCAGCTGTATTATTATTATCATATAATTATAATAACTATATTACTTGTGATTTTTCGTTTCTTGTCTTGACATGAATTGGCTGAAATAGTGCCATGGTGCCAATACTAACTTCTTTATTACCATTCTTTTAAAAACAACTGATAGAATATTTCGGTTTATATGTCAAGAGGAATGAACCAACTGACTTTTCGAAGTGACTGTCATGTTTCTAATCCATATTTTTAAAGCCTTTCCTATTTGAATTTGCTTTTATTTTATTTTATAGCAGAAGAAAAGCTTTAAGAAATCAGTAACAGCTTCCCTTTAGAGTCCAAAATTGTTGTCGTTTGTTTTCTTATAGCAAAATCTTATTAACTTTTCAGGTCTATGAATACAGTATGTTTACCAATACTGGCCTCAAAAATAATCTGCTTCATTGTGCACTGTAATATCACTTCACAATTGTAAATCAGGAAAGAGAATGCGTGTGTGTGTGTGTGTGTATGTGCGCGCGCGAGTGTGCACACACCGCTACAGAGAAATGTTATGGTTTTCTTGACCTTATTTTGGCAACCTGAAAAGAAAGCTGCTGGGATTTGAAAATGTTGTTCCAGAATTTATGTGTGTTGAAGCTGATACTTGGGCTTCTGAGCCATTCCCTCTGGCAGTTAAATATGTTCTGAAAAACTTGGCTCTTTCATGTAAGATAGCTTTAAAAATAATAAAATAAACAGAAAGAAATGACAATTCAACTGAATAAGAAAATATTTACTATATCTAAGAAAGCTAAGAAAATTTTTTGAAATTAAATAAAAAAGCAACTATACATCAGATTATTTATTTCTTACAAAGAATTCTACATCTTCATTCTGTCAACAAAGTTATAGTTCCCTTTAGGATAAATGGAAGTATGGCTACTTAGCATCTAATATCTGAAAATGTGCTATTTAAAATTGGACTGACAGAGCTGATTAGTTCAGTATTTGTTTTCTACCAGTAACATTGCCTCTTCTTCCATGCTTTTGTAGTTCTAGCGAGAAGAAAATATATTCGAGACCAGGATTCTGTCATTACCCTCTAATAGATCCTAGAAACTCATTATGAATATCTGTCTTTCATTTTGCATGGGCTTAACAGATCTGAATCCTAAGACAGTAAAAGGCATAACAGCGAACACACACACACACACACACACACACCTTCTAAAATATCCTTACAACTACACTATCACTCCCCATCTTCACTACAATGTCCTTCCAACTCTGCTGTCAGTCCAAACCCCAGGGAAGTCACAGATTTAATCCCAAGTTAGACCTTATCCTAAAACCAGATATGGCCATACTGGGTCTAGACTAGTTGACCCAGTCATATATGCTCTCATGAAATACTGGTGTTTTGCCATTTAACTGGTCCAAATGCTCCAAAAAAGCAGTGATATTTTTCAGTTCATGGTGAGAAAAACACTGCTAACAAATAGAATTTTCTCAATGTTCAGTTTTCCTCAGATATTTTCTCATATACCTTTGGAGGTTACTACTTATCTACTATGATATCTCCGCCACACCAATCTCTTTAGCATTCCTAGAATAAACTTCACTTTATTTTATACTCCTTTATCTTTGTACGCACTCACTATTCCCTTTCCCTAAAATATCCCTTCCCCCTTCCTATCTTCCCATGTTTCTCGCTGTGGCAAAATCCTTCCTATCTTTCAAGTAACAGAATAGATGATATTTAATCTTGGCCTCTTCTTCTACTATGCCCTTTATGATGTCACACTGGATTTAGAGACTTATCTCAGGTGCTTAATAGGACCAGGGGTATACATCTATCATAGCATGATCCCTCTGTAATGGCACTACCTGCTTACTATTTTTTTTTAACAGGTGACAAACTCCAAGACAGATACCGAGGACACGGCCTTCATGGTGTTCTCAAGAGCTAGCATTCATTTAGTAGTGTGACATAGTAATCTTAAGAGCTCTTTACTGAGTGACATGAAAGAATGCTAACAGATGACAAAATGATGGAAGGAATTGCAGACAAATCTTAAAGAAAAAGTTGAAAAGAATTATTATACTACTTCAGTAGTTTTTCCTCCATAGATGCTGGTGATTATAATTTTTTATATGCATACACATTATATAATTATTTTTACCATCTTTGTCTTCGAAAAAAATTCCTCCAAATTTAACTTAAGACACAACTGCCTGGAATTTGACCACTTAAACACGTTTTACCCCCAATCATTTCTTATTTTTCCTCCACCGACAATTCTGTTCTGAACACACTTCTTTTGACTCTAGCTGCTTCTGTAATCCCCTACTGTATAAGAATCAACAGACAGTTTTAACCATGGATCTCTTACCTTCCTAGAAGAATACTTACTCTTATTCTCAACCTCAACTGCAAAGTGTTTAGAAAGAACAAGTTTCTAGAATAAAACTAAGTACTGGAGTAATATAAGATTATCATCATGGGTGGGGATCCTGGGTGGGTTAAGAGTCCAACTTTGGCTCAGGTTATGATCTCACGGTTAGTGGGTTCAAGCCTGGCATCGGGTTCTGTGCAGACAGCTCAGAGACTGGAGCCTGCTTTAGATTCTGTGTCTCCCCCTCTCTCTGCCCCTCCCCTGCTCGTGCTCTGTCTCTCTCTCAAAAAAAATAAAATTAAAAAAAAGATTTTAAATTAAAAAAAGCATTAAAAAAAGATTATCTTCATGGGTGACTAATATGACATCCTATCTTCTCCACTTTCCCAGGGAATACATTTCAAACAGCTCTCTGTATGTTGTGGATACACCTTAAATAAAGGACAGCAGGATGCATCATTGCAGTTTGTACCTTTGGGGAAGAGTATGTTTAAAACTTAGTTTTTCTGTGTATCTGGAGAATTCTCTTTAGCCATTGTGAAAACAGTTTTTATTAAAGCGACCTGTTAGCTGACATTACGATGGCTACCAATATCACCCATTTGACACATGTGAGAACTCTGACCTAAAATACTACTCTTTCCATTTAGTATTTTAGAGACTGGAGCAAGGCTAAGAGGGGTGGTTTTGTTTCTTTTGTTTTGGTAAGTTCTCACAATTTTATGGATTTTTGGTGGAGTCATTTTTTCCCCATTCAATTCAAGTGTTTCTGGAAGAAGGTGACTCTAGTGCTCTGGAGTGACACAGTGTCCTTCTCTTTTCTCAGGTGGCCTTGCCACCCTCAGGTCATGCATGCCTCCCAAGATGGTCCTGGTGTCCTCAAGCCTTAATCCATTAAGTCAAATGCAGAAGTAGGCCTCTGCACAGGGCCAGGCCCTTCTTTGAGCTGAATTTGCACCTTTTCTTTTCTTTTATCCTTGTTGTTGTTGGTGGTGGTGGTGGTGGTGGTGTTAGATTCTATATATAAGTGAAATCACAATTGTCTTTTGTCTGACTTACTTCTAAGAGGGGTGACTTTTGAACTGACAACACTTCTCCACAAATATTCAAGAGAAACTGGATATTTAGTTAATACTAAGAAAAAAAGTCTTCTATTTATATTGAGGTGATAGGGTGCCCAGAAATATGGTTCTCAGGTCTGTTAGAATCATTTCTTCCTGAAATGCCATCACCATCTGCCCCTCACTCCCAAAGCTCAAACCATACACAGCACACTCTTATTCCCCCGTAGTTATTTATGTAGAAAACCAAAGGCCATTTCCTCTGCGGAGCCTCCCCCGATGCCCAATCCCCAATAGTTCTCAGGGCTTTCCACTCACCAAGTGTTTATCACAGCTTTAAACTATTTACCTCTCTCTCTCGTCAGCAAATAAAAAAAGACCCTTGAAGACAGGCAAAAAATATGTTTTTTCATCTCTGTGTTCCCAATATCTAGCACAGCGTGTGAAATAAATGTTTTTAGCATACTTGCATGAACGAAAGAATGAATGTTTCCTATAAGATGGTGGGTTTCTTTGAAGGAATGGATCATGTCTTTTTCATCTTAGTTTTTTGTGTCCATCTGCCAATATTTTCTACACAGCAAGTTCTTCGTAACAGTGAAGGAAAAATAAATTCAAAGGGCATCCTTAACATTCATTTGATCTACAAAACAACTTGAAAATAGGTAGAGATATCAATACTCCCAAGATCCCTTCATTCTTAAGATTCAACAGTGTTATGATGCCAGTGAGAGACAATTATATGTGAGAAGGAATACTGATATCCAAAGATACCTTACTTCAGTCACACACTATTTCAGGAGCAGAGCCCAGACTGAGCTCAGGCCTTTTTGCTCTCTTTCTAGTTCTCTCTTCACAAAATCATGTTAACTGATACCTCATTTCTTTCACTTCTTCTGGGTCTTTTTTATATGTGGTATTAAGTACTTACTAGAACAACACTCCTCCAGTTAGACATAGAATTAATAGTAGTTACACTATCTCTGTTTTTAGGACCCACCTTCTCCCCAGTTAAAGCAGAGGCAGTCACCTTAGAAAATAACACCTGCAAAGATATAGAAAGAAATGATTTGGTCCAGATGGTAATGTTTGGCAGTTGCCAAAAGATTCACATGGCCAGAACTCTAGGCCAAATCAATTCCATCACACTTTGCCTGGAGATGGGCTGAAAACAAAAACATGGTCAATTCCCAATTTTACTTTGGGTTCTTTGATATAGATTCTCACCCATTAGGGACACAGTTTTGGGACCACAGATCAAAAAACACTGGCCTTTATTATCCTTTGCTTGTTCTCTCTGACACTGCTTGCTCAAAGAAAAAGAGGTGGATGATTTCCAACTTGGGTTCAGCTCTCCTGAGAATCTTGTGGTTTCATGAGTCTGAAAACAGTACAGTCATTCCCAAGACTACTTTGTCCAATAGTGTGCATAGGATCCCCTGCTCCCAAAGCAAAGCTCTAAAAGCCATTCCTTCCACGAGAGCCAGTTCAACCAGCAGCCAAGAGTCAACTTTGATAAATATAATTTTAATAAGTGCTAGAAAATCAGGAAATTGCAGGCCCTTGGCTCTTGTAATTTTTATCATACTGAGTTCCCTACAGAGAGCTAAGGAAGAGCCAGTAATATGTCATCCTTTCCATCAGAATCCTGCAAAAAGTCAGTGTTGAAGAGACATTTTCCTGTCAGGTACTACTGTATATCAAATGTATCCACCTCTTGGAGAAAAAGGCAAAATTAATTTGAAAACAAAGAGAAGAGTCTGTAGCAACACTGGCAAAGGATAAGGTTTATAAGCTGGCCCAAGGGTACTCCAAATCTACCATAAGGGAAACATCTGACAAAGAAAAATGTGTGCTGGCAACTTGTTTGATTGTAATTTCAATGAAAAATTGAAACCATACTTCCATGGGATTAAGCTTCCCTCATTCAGCAAAAGGAGGTTCCCGTTTACAAATATGGACCATGTTAGCATCCCCTGAACCTCTCCTTTCAGGCTGCTTGCCCATAAGTACACATTGTGAGCTTGAGGTGGAAGGAACCTCCTTAATGTGGCCAGAGATGGTAGAATTGGTTTTCAGTATGTTGACGACTAAACTGGTTGCATTGGTAGCAAAAAGTAGACCTTTGTCTTGCAGATTCAATATTATTGAAAGGACTGAGTAAGTCTAAAGGGGTTCCTTTCCAGAGAGATAACAAGACTTACTCGATGGTATACAAAAGAGACGCATAGTTTACCTATTGTATTGTACCTAATACTAAATGGAGGAAAGATACTTTAATTTATCTGCCCCATCGGTATGTATCTTTATTTTTGTCATACACAGGAGAGTGGTGTAAGGAAAATGGTCATGCTGTTGGTTTACAAAAGAACAAATGTTTGGTAAGGAAAAGCAATGCACTTAGAACCCAAGGGGTCCTTCACAGCATGTGTTTGCAAAAATTACCAGAACTGTTTACAGCATGTAAATATCCCACAGAGTCAGTCAAAATAGTGATAATTAATGTGTTTAAAGATTAATGAGCTCAAGATCAGTATATGGTGAATACAGCTGACAGTTTAGCAAATGCAAGAGCTGGAAGAAGGAATTATTTTGTCTATATTTTCATTTCTTTATTTTTACCAGCACTGCTGCCTGTCCTGCATTAATGGTCCCCATTTGCCTCTTTTACAGTACTCTGACCATACACAGAAACAAGCAAATATTGACCTCCTGTGACTAAGTGTTTCATAGAAAAATCAATTGTTGGGACAGAAAGAGGATTCTCTACTCCAATGAAATCCTTTCGCTATATAAAGTATTGAATTATTTGGGAGTGTTTGTAAGAGAAACACACATCTGGTGGGAGGAAGGAAAATGCATCTGAAGGTTAATCCCTTATGAAAGGGCCTCAGCCAAAGAATCTTCTATAGATGTGTGATGAAATACGCTTTCCCTAGGTAGCTCTAATTATGAAGAAAAATGTCTAACGTGGCCCTGCCATGTCTGCATTTTCTATAGGTTTCCAAGGGCAGGAGCCATGTCTTTTAAACATTGACTCTATTATCTGGCATATGATTGATGCTCAGTTAGTAGAGTAAAGTAAAATACCTTTTTATAGAAACTCTGCTTTTATAAATTCAAGAGAAAAAACATAAAAATCAGAAGCCAAGAGTCTTTTCAATACAAAAATCAGTAAGACTGGCTATGACCAAAGAAAAAGCAGCTAGAGTTTCAGATATGACATTAAGACTAACTCCAGCCCCACCAATGTCAATCCCAGCCTGATTTAAATCTTATTTCTTCCATTTCCTTAATGAATAACCTAATAGATTAAAATTATCACTTTATTTCCAGAGGTTAAATTGTTATGAGTGTGGGCAGTAGGAGGAATCACTCCAGTAATTCCAACAGCTTTCTGCCTATGCAACACCTTATTTGGCCATAGTGGAAACAAGAAATAATTTATCACATACCTCTGAATATACAAGGGTAAAAGTCACACAGGGTACCAGAAATCCCATATATCCTTGGCTATCTTACCAGATTTTGTTTAGAGAAGGAAGAGCTGTTCTTTCATGTCTTTCTTGGTCCCAGAAGGCAAAGCACAAACCTTGATAGGAAGCAGTTTATGTTATGAATGACCTAGGGGAGAATCTCTTTTCTCTGTGAATAGCCATTATGGCTCTCCTAGGTCATGATGTTGCTTGGGGGCCAACGGATGAATGAAAATTCTGTTACCTTGGATAATTGAAACTGAGATGTTTTTCCAATGAACCTTGGATAATTGAAACTGAAATGTCTTTCCAAAGCACCAAAAGGCAAACTGAAGAAATGGAAATAACCAGAAAGACACAGAATATGTGGTCACAAAAATGTGGGCCCTGGATCTGCAGCATCAGGATCATCAGGAAACCAGCTCCAAATGAAAATTCTTGGATCTTTTCCACACCTACTGAATTAAAAATTCTAGAAGTGGAGCCAAGCAACCTGTGTTTTATCAAACCCTCTAGATGATTCTGACTTGCTAATATTTGAGAATCACTGCTACAGACTAAGGACAAGTGCAGAGAAGGGTAGCTAAGAACAAAAATGCCTGCCAGATGGTGAAGATTTGAGAAAATGATGGTAGGAAAAAGAACAGTGTCCATGAAAGTTGCAGACAGTGGATTGACTAAAAAAATATTTTAAAAAATTTTAACGTTTATTTATTTATTTATTTTAACGTTTTTATTTATATTTGAGGGACAGAGTGTGAGCAGGGGAGGGCAGAGAGAGGGGGAGACATAGTATCTGAAGGAAGTTCCAGGCTCTGAACTGTCAGCACAGAGCACAACGTGGGGCTCGAACCCACAAACCGCAAGATCATGACCTTAGCCGAAGCTGGAGGCTTAACCAACTGAGCCACCCAGGTGCCCCTATTTATTTTTGAGAGAGAGAGAGAGCGTACACGTGCGCGCATGAGTGGAGGAGGGGAAGAGAGAAGAGTGAGACACAGAATCCAAAGCAGGCTCCAGGCTCTGAACTGTCAGCACAGAGCCTGATTCAGGGCTCGAACCCACGGACTGCAAGATCATGACCTGAGCAGAAGTCAGACACTTAAGCAACTGAGCCACCCAGTCGCCTCCCCAAAATTAAAATTTTAAACTATAATCTTTATGCATCCAACTTGGTCTATAAAATAATGCTCTTACTACATTCAGTACTTTTTGAACTTCTACTTTAATATAGAGTTAAGGTCTAAAGTTTTGGAACTAAGGGGAAACATGAATTTTATTTTTTCAGGGACCATATCTAAATAAATATCAACCACTAGAAACAATATCAAGATCAAGTAACCTAAAGGTCAGCTTTGGAAAGATTCAACAAAGACTTTTTTCTTGACAGATTCTTGTTTAGTAATCAATAATCCTTCCCTGCAGGTCAATAGTTCTAAATTAGAACAAAGAATTTTAGTTAAGTATATTTGTTAAGCAATGAAATGGCTGACACACAAAAGAAGGTACATATGTTACTTTCAAGCTTTCATCTTCTGATCTCAGTCTACAAGTTCGTAAGTACAATTTTCACAAAAATTTATATTTCCCAGCTTTATATAATTTGATAAATAGGTCTTTTCCTTCTAAAGTAAACTCAGAAAGCATTGGAGTGTTGCTGAGGGATCAAGCTTTTAGCAGACAATATGCTAGAAAATATATTTTTAGTACATGTGCTGACGAAGTGAGCACTAGAAAATATATTTTTAAATAGCTTTACTGTCCTGAGTGCCTGTATTAGAAGATTTGTCTTACCCTGTTTCTTCCTAGTGGTGTGTCTGGACACCAGTCCCTTAAATTTTCTGCAACATATTTCTTAGTTTTAATATGTGTCCAATCATATCTTTCTCTAAAGCTTATGAGCTTAGATGGTATAATATATGGAAAAGTTCTGGTAACATTTAGTTTATGTGCTATGTAAGCAAGAGGTAGGGCTTTTTAAAAATCTAGAACATTCATATGTTTTAAAATGTGTTCTTTTAGAATCACTTAACATAAGAATCTTTGAAGTATATATTGCCAAAATATAAAACAACCCCTAAAAATCTTTGATTTTTATCAGTAAATTAAAAGTATTCATTCTGTTAAATATAATGGCTAATTTAGTTTCTTCTGAACTACTTAAAAAACTTTTTCCTGCATATTAAGTTTATCGACTGAAATTTTTTGTTCGTTAAGACTAGGCAAAAATGACCCTGGCAAGCATTATTTTGGCCTGTGCGAATACAGGAAGCAACTGTAAAGGGGAATCCCTCGCTTTTTACGTTCACTTAGCAATTTATAGCCCAAAATAGAGATGCGCAAAGAGCTGTTTTGCAGTATCTCTGTTCTTCCAATACGTCAAAAAGCCAGGATGATGTAGCCTCTGGGAAAAGAAGACATTTTGGGAGCTGTAAACAGAACAGCAGCCTAAATGCTCAGGTGACCTGGAACCGCAGACAGATCATCACACTCAGATTTGCCAAACAAGACGGAAGGTCTTAAGACACAAACAGCTGAGAAATGAGTTGATCTGATGAACTTTTGCATGATTCATGGTCAGAATACAATGAAATACAAGGAGACCTGAGAGATTCATTGAGATAGTATTAAACCTTTACCACTCCTTAGTCTCCAGAGAACCTAGTTATCTGAAAAATGCACATATAAATCTGGTTCATTCAACCTTTCGGTCCTTTTCAACTTCTAGGAGGAACACTGCCCTCTGCCCCATTTTACTGGGGGCAATATTTAATAAAAAGTTCTATTTACAATAGAGTAATGTGCTAGGGTAATTCTCCTCAAATAACCTACCATTTCTATGAAATCTGGCTTTGTAGTCTATGCTTTTGATTTTTACAGGGAAGAAGGATTTTTTACACTGGGAGAAAATCCAAAACAAAGAGACTTTGGAAGTAGGACTTGCTTCACTCTGCAGGGACAACAAGAGGACCTTCACATTTGCTGAGAGTGTACTTTCTTAAGTAGTTACATATGTTTGCATCTGTTCATCTCTTGAGCGCCCTATATCTTTAACATTTCAGTATTTAGTGAATTTTCCATTAGTTTTAATTACTTAAAAAAAACACCTTTCCAAAATGGCACCTTTTGAATTGTAAGCCCTATTCCTTCACTAAAGTAAATCATTTTGTGGCTGTTTCATTACAGGAACCTCCGGAGAAGACTGCTAATAATGTGACCCCATTCATATTCATTCAATAAACTTTTATTACACACATATTAGGCTAGATGTTGGATACTTTTTTCTTAATCCGCCCTCTAATTCTCACTGTGTATTAAACATTCACTCTATGCATTGACATTCTTTTGACAATTGAAAATTTTCAAAAAGATTATATATTTCTATTTAAGATATTATTATTTATCAGTACCCTGGGTGAAAATAGCACAGGATGAAGAGTAGGAAGCTTGGGTTCTAGCCACGGTTCTGCCACTAAAATGTTACATGAGATTAGACAAGCCCCTTAACCTCTGGTGTTGGGTATCCTCTTGGGTAAAGTAAGCGGTTGGACGAGAAAACTGTAAGGTCCTTCTGGTTCTGAGACTTGTGGGTTTTTCATAGAACAGTGCACTGTCATGATGTAACCTGAAATCTCTGTCTCTGATGGCAATTATGCTCTTGACAATTCCTACACAATATTTTGATTTCAGCATTCACTGACTGAGAGGAGGCACGGATCACTTGGGGTGAACACCATAGACATGGACTAAGAAATTATTTTTATCATAAACTATGACAACTACTTCCTCCATGTTCAATGTCAACTCAATTTCTCACCTGAAGGTTAACTGTTCTGTGGTCTAACTGTCAGCTGCACACAGTCTGGTTAAACCTCTGATGGCTGGCTCCGGCTGTCAGCTAACAAACCAGTTAGAAAATATTTGGATCCTAGACATTGACTTTGGGGCTTTTTGATCCAGAGGGAGGTATCAGATACTATGTGGATCAGGCACTAAAGCCCTTCCCAGCATAGTCAGGTTTCCACTGTAATTGTGATGCTATAAACTGATAGTAGCCGCCTCATGCTGTGTGCCTCAATCTAGAAGTCTAGAATTGTCCAAATGGCCCTGGGGGAGAAAACCTTTGAGGCCTTCCCAAACATGGAGCTCACAGCTGCCCCCACCCCCACCCAGGCTGCACACAGCTGCCTTTAGCCACCTTTCCTGACATAGACTTAAGTCAGCTGCTTTTGGATTTGCGGGGCCAGAGGGAAATAGAGGAGGGGACAGAAACGTGAGAGATAGGGAAACAGGGGTTTTCATGTCCGTGTCCTCAAGGGGTTATCATCTGGATAAGTTTGAGAGTTATTTCAGAACATTATACAGACTCACTATATTTCTCGGGATGAGAGAAATGATCCTCAATATGCTCACCAATAATGCCTGCGGCATTCCAGAAATCAGGTCTGGTATTTGGTCAAGTCCCCGGAGAGTAGCCAGTCACCTTCCACCTGTACCAACTGTATTACAGGCCCTACCTCCAGGGCCCTTATCCATCCCTCAGCCTCCTCTTCCCCAAGCCCCTCCCCCTCTTATCTGACCTCCTAACTCATAGTGTGTCTGCATGCCTCTCTCTGTGGCTCCACATGTGTGTCTAAGTGAGTCTCTTTCTGTCTTTCTGTCTCTTTCTGACTTTCTTTCAAGCTCTATTGGTCTGTGACTAGGTGTGTTTCTCTTTCTGTTTCTCTATTTCTTCCTCCCTGCCCTCTTCCCCCAAATCATTCCCGATCAAGTAGAAAATAAAATAAATTTAACATTTCTAAAAACACATCAGTCACTGACATCGCTAATTTTGCTCTTAAAAGTTAGTGTCAATTGAAATACATATTGAAAAGAAAACGGATCAAATTCCTTTCTTTTCATTGTCTCCCATAAAGGAAGGGGTCTGGAAAGATTTGGAAATTCTCTTCCTATACTTGGGAATGAATAGTTGAGAGGGCTCAGATGATGCCCACCATGTATCCCAAATTAGGCCTCTACTCTGGAAACTCTAGAGGCGACACTCAGCCTGGGGAGTGATGGTGTGTGGCATAACTGTAGCCCACTCACCTCCCAGGGTCCTCCTCAGCTCCAGGGGCTGGTGCTCACCTCTGCTCTGGAACCCTTCCAGGGGGTGTTTCTATTAAGGTAACAGAATAGATTTTTTGAAACAACACAAGTTTTGGAATTAAAAGGCCTAGATTCATAATCTGTGCTCTGACTCTTACTGTGTGGCTTTTAAGTTGTCACTTAATTTTTCTTTTTTTTCCCCCATTCTTTATATGTGAGATGGAAACAATGCTAATCTTTATGAGATTTCTAAGGTTCTTGGGACAGTGAAATAATAATGCATAATGTATTACTGTTTGTTTTGGTTGTTTTTTTGTTTATTAATTCCGAGGTGCAGTGGTTCTCAGCTGAGGCAATTTTGTCTCCCAAGGGAGACTTAGCAATGTCTGGAGAGACAATTTTGTCTGTCGCAATTGAAGTAGGATTACCCAAATTGACTGGGTAGAAGCCAAGGATGCTGCTGAACATCCTACAGTGCATAGGACACTCTGCCACATCACAGAATTATTTGGTTCAAAATAATGCCAACTGGGCAGAGTCTGAAAAACCCTGGTTTAGGATGATAAACTTTTGTAGAGTAGTCTTATTATCTTATTATCTCATTATCATTTTATTTTCATTATGTTATTTTCAATGTGCATTTTCTATAAGTGTATTTTACATATTTTTTTCTCCTTAGTGTATCTATGAGGATATTCTATGTGCAAACAAGGAAAGTTTGTCCCTCCAACCCTTTGGCCATCTAGTCTCCAATATGTGTTCCTTTGATGAAACCCTGGACAATAAATAAAACATAACTATTTTAATGTATAAATAGATTCACAAGCCCAAATTCCTCCTCATGATATAAAAAATGCAGGTCCATTGACAACATAGCTAGGTTTACTCATTTGACCATTTGAAAACTGGTTAATTAATTTGGGCAAGGCACTGTGATAAGGACTTAGGAGAAAGATTTACAATAAATCTAGATACGATCTCTGCCACCTGGAATTTAGTCAAATAGAAAAGACAGAAGGCAAACAGAGAAACAAAAATTGTACAAATAAATATATAACTACAAATTACATGTAAGTGAAATACATGAAAATAAATAGATTCTAAGAATAAAAATTACTGAAGGGACCTTATTTTAAAAAGTGGGAAAGGGGTGAAAAGGATTAAGGAAATCTTCTCTGATTGACAGTTATGTTACGACCTAAGGGAAAGGTATGAGTTAGCCAGGCTAAGTATCTTTCCAGAAGAGAAAATAGCATGTTTCAGAGTTCTAAGGTCAGAAAAAGCTTGAGCCATCTAAATACTTGAGATTTTGGAATACAACTGTCTCATGGTAATGAATCATTCAAATTCTCTATGAAAACTCCTAACTGCAAATGGCTGCATTTCTCATTCTTTACAGTCTCATAAATTTATAAAATTTTGTTCATTGCTATTTGTGGGGTATATAATCAATATATTGATGAATGTGATAATGATAATGAATAATAAACCCAAAATAAGGAAAGTTAGAGGCTGTTAAATATTCTAGCTAGAAAAGATGCAAAATTCTGTAATTTTATAGTTGAAAACAAAAGAATTAAATGACTTACATGAACATCACTCCTCAAATTATCTGTAGATCTAGGACTAGAGTCAAGGTCTCCTGACTCTTAGTTATCATCTTGAACTTATTTGAGATGCATCTCCCAAATATGGCAGTAGCATCATAAAATGTTACAATGGTTTTTCTATAAAATGTTCAGTGTTTTCAAAATCAGAGACAGACACTGTTATATCTATATACCTATCTACCTATCATTTACCTATCTATCTATATCTTTATCTATATCTATATCTATCTATATCTATCATCTATCTATCTACCATCTATCTATCTATCTATCTATCTATCTATCTATCTATCTATCTATCATCTATCTATGTTTACCACTGATCTGATCCACTGTGGAATTTTTTATTTGTTTCTTTTTATTCAAGGACTAATTAATACATTCAAAAAACAGGAGATCCCCTTCAAATATAAAGGTTGAAATATGGCCAGATTAATAAAAATTGAATTTTTACTTTTTAATGGACAAAAATAATATAGAAGAAAAATATATTTTAACAAATTTCTTATGTGTGCTAGATATATTTCATTTGGACTTTCAGATCCATTCTCCAGTTTCCTTAAATTTGCTTATACACTGGCTTGATGGGTGTGCAGGGGTGGAAGGGGGGCCGGGGGACCAATGGCAGGAAACTAACCTATATGTACTGTATCAACAGGTTGCCCCCTGGCTTGCGGTTAGGTTTGACCCATAGGGTAGCACTGGCTGGAGGGAGGAAGGGAAGAGATCCGGATAGTTTAAATTAGCCCAGGCTAACTCCATGCAGGGTGTCCACGGGATAGCTATATCCCTTGACCAAAGTCTCCTATCAGGTTTCCAGCTCCACAAAGTGTTGTGTGTGTGTGTGTGTGTCTGTGTGTGTCTGTGTGTGTGTGTCTGTGTGTCTGTCTCTGTCTCTCTCTGTTCAAATAATCACTTTCCCCATTAAGAATACAAATGATAGTAACAAAGCCCTATCTACTTACTAATTTGAAACTACACATAATCCTTTTGGTTTCCTTATACTCTTCCCACACCTCGGTTATAGTCTTGTTTTTAAGTCTCCTCAAATATCCTAATTTAAATACCTATCTGTTACCTATGTATCTTCAATCTGCCATCCCCAATAATGAACAGGTAGGAGGTGTGGTCCATCATCAATCAGCTTTCCTTTAGCTGGTCACACATGTATGAAAGCCAGAAAGTACAAAACAGTCCTTTATTTCCAACTCGAGTTGTATCTTTCAACCCCTAGAGATCCCACGAGATGAGGCTTCAACATTATCTTCTTTACTTGTATTAATTACCCATTTCCTCAATGGGACTGGGTCTTTGGTTAATGCTTTTGAGCTTCCCTAATGCCTATTTCTCTTGGAACTGTTTGAGAGCAAGTCTCTTCCCTTTAGACTCTGTTGTAGGTTGAATTATGTCCCCTCAAAAGATGCTAAAGTCCTAAGCCTCAGTGCCTGTGAATGAGACCTTATTTGGAAATAGTTTTTGCAGATATAATCAAGCTAACATGAGGTCATTTTCAATTAAAGTGGGCCCTAATCCAATATGATGGTGTCCTTATAAGAGGAGAGACAGATAAACAGATACAGGGAATATATCATATAACAACAGAGGCAGAGAATGGAGTCAGGCATCTATAAGCCATGAAGCACCAAGGACTCCCAGCAACATCAGAAGCTAAGGAATTGCATGGAACAGCTTCTCCCTTAGAATCTTCAGAGAGAGCATGACCCTGACAACATCTTAATTTTAGACTTTCGGCCTCCTGAACTGAAAGAGAATAAATTTCTGTTTTAAGCCATTTGGTTTCGAGGCACGTTGTTACAGTAGCTCTTAAGAAATTACTATAGACCCTTTTGCTCTTTTTTTCCCCATTTGCATGTCTCATCAATCCTTTCATCCTTTTCTTCTCACACCCCACCCCCCAACTCAGTCCCTACCATTAGTGGTCATTTCAGGACTCTCCAGATCCTTCTATGTGAATTTAGGGCACTTAGATCCCATCTGTGGGCAGCTACAAAAGAATCAGACCATTCATATGACCAGATGGGCCTCTCATATGTTTCCAATTCTAGAGAAAAATGTGTAAAAGTGGAGATAATGGAAAAAATTTTAAAGGCAGTACATGAATTTTGTTAGATTTGCCTCTAACATAGTAATTTTCATCTAGGGGTGATTTTTGCCTCACCCTCCACCCCTCACCTTGACAATGCAGAGACATTTTGATTGTCACAATTGTACGAGGCTACTACTGATATCTAGAAATCAGGGATGCTGGCACAGCACAGCCCCTACAGCAAGGGTTATCTGGTCCGATATGTGAATAGTACCAAGGATGAGAAACATTACTTTAGTTAATGCCCTAAATGTTTACTTCCATCTTGTCTGTTGAAAAGGAGAAATGTATTTGAATGAGCAGCATTGAGAAATAATTCACTAAGCAGCATGAAAATATTTGTTCCATTTGTCCCGATTCAGAGTGACAAAGTTCTTTAAGAATCACTGAGTATTTCAGAAAGAATAAAATTATGTTTCCCTTTCAGTCAGTGGTACATTGTCCCTCCCACACAAAATTCCACTTTCATGCCAATACAGATTCAGGCTCTTTAATCTGGAACTAAACTTGCAAACTTTTGGCACAAAAACATTTCTTTTTTGGTGCCCTCTTCTCTTTACAGTATCTGCTTGCCGTTAGAGCTTACCGTTCAGACATGTGTTTCAGGTCTTGTATCCTGTCTCTTCTTTTTCCTGTCTCTACTCTCTTACCCTTCCCATTACTGGTTTTACTAAATTTTCCAAACTTGGGGACTTTTGAAAAGATTAATCTGCCAAAATTCTGAAACATTTTAAGGAAACCATAACTAACGTAAAACATGTAGGTGTTTTTTCTCTTCTCTAGCCACTACATACACTGAAAATGAGTCTAAGTGAGCCTACTTTTACTAAACTTGAATAATTTAGGTTAATATCTCCCTCTTCCCAATCAGTATTTTAAAACCATCTTGTCATGTTGCCATTCTCATCTGTCAATTCAGTAACACTTGTTATACAAAATGTTATTTCTCCAGAGATTTCTCGATATATTTGAATTTCTGTTTTTGTCCTTTGTAGCCATTTTCTTTGATCTTCCTGAAAGATTAAAGCCAGTAAGTGGGCATTGTATGTAATCATCTGAGTTCTACCTTAGATGGAAGAAGACTCTGGTTTGCAAGTCTGATTGATGAGCTGGGAGGAAGTTAAAAAAAATGATGAGTTACTTATGTTCTGTTTTGACACTGGTTTGTTGTATAACTTTGGGAAATCTGACTCATCTTTCAGTGGAATGATTTATCTTCTCATGTTCAAAATAGATATGATTCAGTGTTCAAAAAGGTATTTAGCCCACCATTTATTATAAATGAACTGTGATATACCTTTTATATCAGGTTGGAATAGTTCATCTTAATCTCAGATCTTAATGCTGAAGCATGAAAGGGTTGGTTTGCAATAAAGTGCTTCTCCACTGTGGGTCAAATCACATATGGGCCCAGTAGTAATAATGGAAAATAGTTAGAATGTAGAAAAAGAAAAAGAGAATATCCCACCCTGCTTTACCATAAAGTCTGCAATACTGGTTTTAAAGGTATTTGAGTCACTCAAAGGAGTCTCAGCTCCTTGAAGACTACTATCCCTTTCTGTCACATCATCACGTTGTCAAATGCCAAAACAAGTTTTCTAAAAAACAACAATGGGAAATCTGTTTCTTTTTGGAGAAGAGAATTAATGAGGTGAGGTGAGGACTTGAGTGAGATCTTTTTTTGCATAAAAAAAACAGATTTAAGCCAAAATGCCACCCTCAATACTAATGATACTATTTTAGTAATCACTGAAGTGGTTGCACTGTTGTAGGAAAGACACTAGATCTTCAAATACATATAAGTCTGCTCAGTGTTGAAACAATACATAATGTTAAAAAATGTGGCTCATATATTAGAACAAAGAAAATAGCCCAGCAAATTTGTTCAATATATAAATTTAAATGACAGGTTAGCAACCCGCAAATTACGCAGTGATGACTACCTTTCAAGGACATTGTCAATTGTAAGACAAACCATTATTATAAATATAACTAAGAAAGGGGGGAAAACTCTCAATTCACTGTAAGATCATTATTTTAAATATGTGTAAAAAGGAAAAATTGGTGCCAATTAAATCAATGATGACATATGTTTTCTAACTACATTGAGTATAAGAGGCATCTCAATTTGCTATGTTAAAAATGTGAAAATGGGCATCTTAGTAGGGATGAATACAATGGTCTCTTTTTTTCTCAAGTTTCATTTTATAAAAATGTATTAAGAAACTTTTTTTCTTCTTCTCTCTCATCCGCTCTTGTGAAGCTTGGAATATTCTCAACCTTGGAGAACAAGAAGGAATTTATTGACGTTCTTAAGGTAGGAGAGGAGACCACAGAAACTCTCTTGGCATCATCCTGAATGGAATTTCTTTGTAAATACTGGCTGGTATCAGGGAACCTTTTTTTTCTCATAGACTAGAGGGGAGACAATCTTTGCTGGAATACTTACTATCAAGCAGACTGCTGATTATTGTACTAGCTACTGAATTGTTTGACATTTTAACTCTTAAGACTTACCATGTAAATTAGTCAAGAGGAAGAGAAAGTATGAGGTAGATTTAGTTTGGCTAATATTTGATTAGATCACTCACAGAGATGCATTATGTCAAACGATGAGGAAATTAAAACATTCAAAATGGTTAAATATAAGCTGCAACAGCCTCCTAGTAGATTATCAAAATCAAGTCCACAAATGCCCTTAGATGGTCTCCACATCTCTAATCTGACTTGAGAATCCACCACTCCCATTAGTCTACTACTATCAAGATTATTGCATAAGTCCATGCAGGTTCTGCTATACAAATAGATCAAAAATCCCAGTGGTTTAACACAAGAAAAGTCTACTGCTTGCTCATGTAGTCATCTAAAGCAGGAATTCCTGACCAAAGTTCTCTTGAATCTCTCTCCTCCACAGAGAAGACCAGGACGCTTCTAGTTCTGAGGACCCACATGTCCTCCACTCATCTGTGAGATGGGGAAGTAGAATCATATGAGGAAGAATTCCACTGGATAGAGCTTATTTACATGGCCATATCTAACTGCAAGGGAAGTTGGAAGATGAAGTATAAATGTGTGCCTAGGAGGAAAGAGGGAAATAATGAAGTAGTTACCCAATAGCCAAATGTTGCTATGATCCAGAATTCATTAGACACCTTCTCATTGTTTTTGTTTTTGTTTTCTTTTTACTATATCCTTCCTGGGTGATTGCATTTAGTCCCATAGCTCCAAATACAGTTTACATACAAATGACTTCCAAAATTGTATTTCTGGACCTGACTTCTCCACTATTCTCCGGGTTCATTACAAATCCAGCTGTCCACTTCAGATACATATTTAAAAGTCTAATAAATAAGCTGCATAGTACTAAGTAACCCCCTCATGCAGGTAGGATTTTGTATCCTTGGTAAATAATTCAAGAATTTAATCTAACCTTTATGTGTGTATGTGCATGTGTGTGTGTGTGTGTGTGTGTGTGTGTGTGAGAGAGAGAGAGAGAGAGAGAAAGGGAGAGAGAAAAAGAGAGAGACGCCTGTCTGTAACTTATAAAAAAGACTCTATCATACACCATAAAATTAATAAGTATAATTTGGGGGAGGATTTAGACTATAAGAAAATATCAGAAAGAATAGAGAGAGGAGCTAAGAATAGCAAAGTGAGTTAGAGATATAATGAGAGGCACTATATTGAGTATTATAAAAGACATATACTAAAGACAGCATAGATTATATTTAACATATCACTTCAGAATCTTGGTGCCATAAAATGCTCCTTAAAAAGAGGTTCTGAGATAAAATACACTTAGAAATGCTAATAAAGTAAGGCTACTCTTGAAAATCCATAATACATGTTTATCTGGTAAGGCTTCTAAGATTAGTTGTTTGAGGAATGACTGTATAACTGAATGTATTTATTATGGATGGATGGATGGATGGATGGATGGATGGATGGATGGCCTGTTGCCAAAGTGGCATAACTATTGTTTAAAGTAATCAAAGTGGTACTTTATAGACCTGTATAACATGTATTTTGTCATATTCATCTTTCTAAAAGTTGTTATTTTTATTTTATGAGTATAAAATTACTATTACATAGAACTTCGATCCACATGTGATGCTTGATCTTCTAAAACTAATGGAAGGTTATAGTTATTTCCACCTCTAAGTTCTATAACTACAATATATATATATATATATATATATATATATTATTTTATATATTTATTTATTTATTTATTTATTTTAGAGAGAGAGAAAGCTCAAGCAATAGAGAGGTGCAGGGATGAGACAGAGAGAGAGGGTGAGAGAGAGAGAATCTTAAGCAGCCTCCGTGCTCAGTTTGGAGCCTGACGTGGGGCTTGAATCGATTCATGACCTGAACTGAAATCAACAGTTGGACATTTGATCAACTGAGCCACCCAGGCACTCCTATAACTACAATATTTTAAATTAAAATGAATTATGGATCATAGATATCATTAGCGATATTTCTGCTTATTAATTCGATGAAGAAAAGAAAAGGATAAGCTTAGAAATATTTAAATAAGAATCATTTGTTTAGAGGAATCCTGGACAATTATGATCTTACAATCTATGGATACTTTTTAGAATTTCACAAAGTATTATATAGTATTGTATTTATACAACTTTTCTTAGAAAACAATTTAGCATAGTTAGAAACCTCCATTTAGTAGTTTCCTATTGCTGTTGTCACAAATTATCAAAACCTAGTGACTTTAAGCAACAGAAATGTAATCTTTTACTGTCTTGGAGGCCTGAAGTCCAAAATAAGTCTGACAGGACAAAAATCAAGGTATTGGCAGGGCCAAGCTCCTTCTGGAGGCTGTAGGGTAGAATCCCTTTCCTTATCTTTTCCAGCGTCTAGAACTGCTATCTTTGCATTCCTTGGCTCATGGCCCCTTCTTCCATCTTCAGCCAACAATAAACATATTTCTCTCTGACTTTGCCTCCCTTTTTCTGTCACTTGGCCATCTTCTCTTCTGTGTCAAATTTTCCTCTGCTTCCCTCTTATAAGGACACTCGTGATTTCATTTAGATAACTCAGGATAACACCCTCCTCTTGAAATTTTTAATTTAATCGCATCTGCAAAGTCTTTAGCTTCATGAGGTAACATTCACAAGTTTCAGAGATTAGAATCTGGGCATCTTTAGGAGCCGCTATTTAGCTTACTACACTTCCCTTTTCCACAGACAGCCAACTGAAAGAGTACGGTTTTGCTGTTTAACTTAATCTGGACCAGCTACGACAAGCTGTTCAGTATTCTGAGACTTAAACCTGGCTTTGGTTAATGCACAAATATGTGCAAGGCAACAAGCCAGGTGGAGGCAAAATATTTGTCAGCTAACCAAGACTACTTGGTGTTCGACCTACCATGGAAAATATGAGCCACTGACTATCTGAACAGATTTACTTTGTACTCTTAGGAGTGCTTTATCCATGATGCTTTAATTTACTTTTCAATTATTAGTCTAAGCTTTTTTTGTTCGAGACTTATTAAGTTGGTTATATTAAAATTCTATTCACACTCATGTTTTGTATGCCCAAGATTTTTTTGTTTAAAATTAGAAAGTTTACATTGCTAGGGCACAGAAACCAAGGCTTCTGGTATACAATTCAGCAATATGGGGCTTGTAGCACAGTTTGAAATGTGAGTATTTTTTAAAATTGAAAAATTCAATAGTAACAGTAAACATCACCACAATCACATGAGGAAAAAATACAGATTTATGCTACTCAACCTTTTGTTTCATCCATCCAATAAAGTTCCTACTGTATACAAACTTTGAAATAATTATAAATGGAGTATTTTGTCAACCAAACTGATAGAACAGGAGATATCCACAATGAAGCACTGGAAAATAGAAGGTTGGAAAGAAAATACAGATAACAGTATAAAGAGATATTTGGGGAAAATTTAAATCTAATATATATTTAATTGAAATTCCAAGAAGGGAGAGAAAGAATGAGGCAGAATTAATACTTGAAAGATAATTCTCAGGAATTACCCAAAATTGATAAATGAATTATAAAATGCCTGTGAAACAGGATATCTGAAGCAGGATAACATATACATAATAAATCACAACTACGTGCGTTATAGAAAAAATTTTGAAAAAACAAGACAGAGGAAAAAATACAGATACCACTCTGCATCTCCTTCCAGGTTTTTTAGGTCCCCACGTGTCAGTGTCAACTTGGACCCTGTGTAACAGCCCTTTCCCCAGTAAAATGACTAAAAATTTCTAGGTGAATGGACTTAGGAAATGACTACCATAATCACTTGTCTTGATGTTCTAAGATTCTTCCTAATGGGATAAGAACTCTTAGTTAGTGGGTCAGTTAGGAAACCTGACTGATGTGAAGAAACACACAAAGGATGGTGATTATTTCATTGAGTGGCTCTTCATAGCCTCATCCATTCTCAACTTCATTCGATTGTATAGATTCAGAAATGTTTTTGTTGGCTTGCCCATCTATCCTGCCCCTAGGAATGTCTTATTCTATTAATCACCTTACTGGCATAGTCTTTACCACTTTGTTATATAGAGTGTCTTCTGAGCTCTCTCACAGGATGATAGTCTATGGATTTTCTAGTCTTAGGTAGTATATTCACTCCAATATGTCTGAGCCTTTTGAACCTTTTTTACCATCTGCCATGGAGTTCTGCTATTTGTGTCACCTATGGTAGGTCATCATTTTTTTCTACATAACCATTCTTGCTGCATGCTAGCACCATCTCCAAGGGCCCTTGCCTCACATCAATAAACTCTCCCCTAACGACCTTATGTTCCACACCTTTTGATTTAACACCCCTAGAATCTAGTACTGTATATTTAAATATGTGTAGTATATCTAGTATATCTATTACCATATATCTAGTATCACTCTTCCTTTCTCCTGCCAAAGCATGTTAATTGGTCCTACAGCTTCATTCAGTGTGTAATTTTTACCTTCTTTTATTGGGGCTACCCCATCCCTTATCAAGTCTTGCACATCAGTTTTGACCTAACTCTAGTTATAGCTAGGAGGGAAAATGAAATTTAGATCCTGCAGGAGTCTCAGCATTACTCCTGCCAATATGGTGACTCCTCTTCATGTCTGTTAATCTTTGAATAGAAGGAATCCAAATACCCTGATAGCAGCCATTGCTTATAATTCAAAGAAACTCATGCTGTGTTCCATAAAAATGCAAAGTTTCATCTGAATGCTATTGTCTGGTAACATTTGACCCTTTGATTCCTTCTCTCATATAAAGCGAGTTGCATGGGATTCCTGAGTAATCACTGTCTGATAATGTCTGACAAGGGGTATTGCCTTGTTGATCAGGCAGTTCATAGGTCCTGTGATAATGGTGTTGGGTGAGGCTGTGAAGCAGAAAAAGCAAACCCATATCCAGAATAAGCATCTTTCTCAGAGAGGATGAACTATTGGGTTGTCCTAGACTGGGAAGATCCAATGTAGCTGACTTGTCAAAAAATGACTTTTCTACTTCTTCTAAGAATAGTAGTATATTGAGGACTCAGTCTAGTCTCTATTGCTAGTAGTTTAGACATTCAGAGACCGTAGTAACTAGATCAACCTTACTGGGAATCCAGGCCATTGGGTCCATATAGAGCTTCCATCTCTGCCATTATGGCCACTCTATTCATATGTCCTTAAGGCCAGTTCCTGGTAACTTTGGACTTGTCAGCCCTCACAATTATGGGATCTCAATTTCTTCCTTCCTTCCTTCTTTCTTTCTTTCTTTCTTTCTTTCTTTCTTTCTTTCTTTCTTTCTTTCCTTTCTTTCTTTCTTTCTTCTTAATTTGAGAAAGAGAGAGGGAGAGAGAGAGAAAGCATAACCAGGGGAGAGGAACAGAGGGAAAGAGAGAGAGAGAGAGAGAGAAAGAGAGAATCCCAAGCAGACTCCACAGTCAGATTGGAGCCCTAGGTGGGGCTCAATCCCATGACCCTGGGAACATGACCTGAGCCAAAATTGAGAGTCAGATGCTCAAATGACTGAACCACCCAGGTGCCCCTATGGGCAATAATTTCTTAAAATAAATCTCTTGATAAATACCTACATACACACATATATCCTATCCATTCGGTTCCTCTGAAAATCCTGACTAATACAACCTCCATGATGGTAGAACCAATGATCAAGCTCATCCTCTTCTTTCTGAACCAATAAGCAGCATTTGACTTAGTTGAGTGTCCCTCCTTTTTAATATACTTTCTTTAATTCCAAAATACCATTCTCTTGATTTTCCTCCTAAATCACTTGTATCTCTCCTATTCAAATTTATTTGTTGGTTATTCTCTTCTCTTGATTTCTTTTGTTGTTGTTATTTTATATTTGAGAAAGAGACAGAGAGACAGAGACAGAAAGGGAGAGAAAAAGAGAAAGAGAGCAAGCAGGGGAGGGGCAGAGAGATGGGGACAGAATTCAAAGCAGGCTCCAGACTCAGCTGTCAGCACATATCCCGAAGCAGGACTCAGACCCACAAACCATGAAATCATGACCTGAGCTGAAGCTTAACCAATTGAGCCACCCAGGCGCCCCCTTCTCCTTTTGATTTCTTAATGTTAGAACAGATTTGGGCTACTCTATCATCCCTTTCTCTCCTCTATCTATACCTCTGTGGTCATCTCACCCAATCTATATACCAATGACCCCCATGTTTAATCTTCCAACCCAACCTTGGTTCTGGAACTCCAAATTCATATGTACAACTTAGTACTTGATGTCTCTGTTTAGCTACCTAAAAGATATTCTCAAAATTAACATGTTGATAATCGAACTCCTGCTATTCCCTCATCAACTCACACCACCCCTAGCCCCACCATTTCACACTAAACAATCAATCTCTCAAGAAATCCCATTGCTTGTGCCCTTCAAATATATTCATAATCTGATCATTTATCACTTCTGTCACAACTCTGAGTCACAATAAACTATGTCCTAGATTAGCTGATAACCTTTCAAATTATTTCCTTTTATCCACGCTTACTCCTTGCCATGACTTTTCTAAAGACAGATCCTAATTAAATGATCCTAATCAAATGTAGGTCAGATCTTGTAACTTCTCACTTAAAATTGTTCAGTGATTCCACATTTCTCTAAGCTATAAAAGACAATGTGCTTACAAAGTCCCAGACATAACACAAGGACACTTTATTCTGTATGAATATGATGCAGAGGCCCTGTAGGCTCTGCATGTTCTAACCCTCCTCTCTTTTAGTTCTCTGACTTTATTTCTTTCCACTCTCCCCTTCTTATATTCCACTGGTATTGCTATTTCCTTAACACTACAAGCAAGCTCCTGACTTAGAGCTTTAGAAAGCAGTGTTCACAGATATCTACATAATTTACCCTCTTCAAATCTTTTTTCAAATGTCAACTTTTCAATGAGTCTCATACTAATCACCCTATTTAGAATTGCAAACTCCTCCCCCAACCTTAATATTATTCTCTTTACATATTTCCATATTAAGTGTCTTGTTTATTGACCTAAACTCCAGGTTAATTTATCCCCCAGTAGAATGCAAAGTATACTAGAGCAGAGAGTTTTGGCAATTATGTTCACTGCTAAATCCTCTAGTACTCAGAACAGTGTAAGGCATATAATACATAATTACTACATGTTTACATTTTTATGAGGTAAAATAAAAAAATAGATCAAAAAGATATTTGAAATATGTTAAATAGAAAGGTAAAGTGTTCTCTATTCTCTATTTGTTGTTGATTCATTGATTTAATTGAGAGCTTACAATCTTCAAAATATTATCCTAGAAGGAATCAGTTATTAACACAAGTATATCATGGATATTCAATAATTCAATTATGCAGAACATAATAATAGTTTTGTATGTTATATCACCACTCATATCTCAGAAAACATTCTTCAAAATATTAAAATCAATCACATGTATATAGCTAGTTCAAACCTTGGGATCCTCCCCTCTCAATAATTAAATGATTCACACATAAAAACATTTTGAAAATGAATTTTCTGAGCCTATATGGAAGTTATGTTAATATTTGCTTTTTCTAGTAATAAAATAAACACGTGGACATTGTGTAAAATTCTAAAAAAAATTTTGGGATGAATATCCAGGTTTCATAGAGTATACTAGAGTCATACAGCATCAGGACATCAAGAGAAAAATTACACATTTATATATATGTGTGTGTGTGTGTTTGTGTGTGTACGTATATATATATGAAATGGAAAAGAGAAGGCACCAAATAGATCCTAACTTGAAATCAAGAAAATGCCAGTACTAATCCACTTTTAAGATCTGACCGATGAGTTGCTAAAATAACGTGCCACTGGTCCCTACCTTTGTGGTTGTAATTAAGCTCAGAGCTGCATGTTTTGGGAAAGAGTATGTTAAATCTATATATAAAACCAAAACAAACGATGTAGCTTTTTACAGTTTCTTAAATTAATCTTGAAGTGGCAAGATTTGAAATATATTTTCAGTATTTAATTCTTTTTTGTAATTTATTGTAAAGAAAAAAGAATATCATGATAATCTCTGTTGCCAACACACACACACACACACACACACACACACACATCCATGCTCCTTTTTGTAAAAGAAAAAGACTACAATTGAGTTTTATGATATCATGTACTATTTTAGTATAGTTACTACCAGGTTTCATTTTATTTCCTTAATAAATTCTTTCTCTCAAAATACACAATTAAAATAAATAAAAGACATACAACATAACCTTAAATGAGAGCTTATATAATGCATTCCTTACAACAGCTGCTTCTATTTCATTTTAAATCACTCAAACTTTATGTAGAGTCTTTGGAGCTGACTTTACAGAACAGCCATACTATTAGGCCTAAAGCACATGTTTCTGATCTTGTGTAAATGAGATAACATTTCTTATAATATTCAAGAATTGACACTGCATTGTGCCTGAGAGGGAAAAAAAAATCTATGTGTTATTTAAAATATCATTGAAATCAGTATGAATGTTACCTACAGAGTGCACAGATAACTATATTTTATTTCGCTGTTGCTTAACCCATCATTTTTACTTTCTAGAGATCCCGATTGCAAAAAATACAAACACAACCCACAACTTTGACATCTAAAATTGACCATTGTTAACATGGTAAAAAGAGACATTATCTCCTTAATTTCTATTCCCAGTGAAATTTGTGTTTATGTGTAATAAATTTTTTTTCTATGGAACTTGAATCATACATACACTAATTGGTGAATACTTTCAACATCCTTATGAAACAGGCAGGAAATTTCTGTTAGTCAAGACATGAAGGAAAACAAAGTTGTGCTCTATTATTCACCATGGAAAAAGAAATCTAATAAATTGTTACACAGAAATTGTTAATTAGCTATTCTTCTCTGTTGAGAATCAAACAAGAGGAAATTGGTTTCAATTTTCTTAAATTACAGTAGGGGGAATACAAGATAACAATGTAAAAGACTTTTAGTGGTGAGAGTAAAAATGAGTCCGGAGAAGGTTGATGATCCTACAGGAAGCTTGTTAACAGTAGAACACAAAATGGCAGTCAAGGGTCGGGATTATGGGGATATGCAAAACGCCCTACCACCTAGTCCTAAAACTCTCTTCCCATCTCAGGACCATAAGGCACTTGTATTTGAAATATTCTCCTAGCACAATCCCAAACATCAGGGAAACATTTTTCCTGTGCCAGTGAGTTGACCAGGGCAAGCCCCAGAGCTCCATAATACAGCAGCTTATTGGGAGTCATTCTTCATTTGAAAGAGAGTAAATAAGATAGCTTTCAGATGTTATTTTTACATGATTTAAAACAGGAGGAAAGTAATTAATGTTCATTTCAAACTCTTCCAACCCATGAAGTTCTGTATCAGTGAAAATTACGTAGAAGTAGTTTTTGGATCACTTTAAGAAAAAGAGGGCTATCACGAATAATGATACTCTTTTAATCACTTCTAAGTGATTGCTGACAAAATGAGTAATTCAACTAAGTTCACCCTACAATTCTTTAGAAACCTATAAAAAATTTAACATATTTTCTTTCTACTAGTCATTGAGCAACTAACTACAGTTCTGAAGCCCAGAGAATTTATTTATCCTTTTTATTAATCTCTCTATGGCTTCCCAAAATATGCCATAATTTGCCTAAATGGTTCAGAGTGCTATGCATTAGCATTCTCTCCACCAAAGCATGGCTTCATTGATTTAATACAGTACAGTTATGTAACTTTTCACAACTGCTAATTTAAACATTTCCTTTATTTTAGAGACATCGATCAAATTAATGATTTCACAACCCAGGGGGAAAAGTATTTATCTAATACTAATCTGCCTTCCAGCATTCCAAGAAGTATCAAAGCAGCAGTGTATGGACATTTTCAAAGTTTTGAGTTTCAATCCTAATAATCCAAAAATTAATTATTTGTGTGCGTGTATATCACACACACATAAATATGTTTATGTATATGTATATACACACAGACATACATGCACATACATATGGGTATATATATATATATATATATATATATATACTCATTCATAGACATCATCCCAAATGGCAAGAATCATCAGTATGATTAAACTTATTGACTTAATCCAAAAGACTGTTATAATCAAAATTTCATGTATTCTTAGAAATATAACTTTGAATCCAAACTTTAATTGTTTTTCCAGACATAATGCCTTGCTTCATTTTTCACACATTAGTCTGGCCTAACTGAAATTTTATAAAATAAAATTAGAAATGTACACTCAGTTTTTATTTATATAGTCAACTCACTGATAATTCATTTTCTGTAAAGAATAAGAAATTTATACCTCTTGTTTGCAAAATTACTCCACAAATACACCACTACAATAAGAGAACGAAGACAATATAAACATTGTTATTCTGTCTCAGTCATTGCTGAAATGGCTTATTTCTTTCAAATTACAGTATTTGATGAGTTTAAGTACTTCTACTATATCCTTTCAGCAAATCATACTTAAAAGTAAAATCACTCAAATGTTCTTAAGGCAAAGCACCTGACAGTCACACTTAAATACTTTTTATCTGACATGTAAAAGAAAGAATTTTTTAAATTTAAGCAAAAAAAAAAATAATAATAAATAATAAAATAAAAAATAAAAATTTAAATTAAGCAAACAGTACTTAGTACATACTTTAGTTGACTTGTTCTATATTTAGTATTTATAAAGACTAAAGCTAAGCTGTATTTGAAAAAAATATTAGGAAATTAAGATTATATTTAATTTACAAGGAAATTCAAAATCAGTCAATTCTTCCTTAGCTTCAGTGCATGCTACATAAAGTTTTCTAGACACATACATAAATCGGGGTATTTATTCCTACACCAAAAATCAGCCACATTTCCTTTACATGACAAATTATGTACAATGTGGTTCTAACATTAAATGCAGAGAATGATTTCGTTACCTGATTACATTCAATCTCATTCAATTTCCCATATTTCTCAAGATCTCTCTACTGAAAAAGAATACTACAGGATAATATGAGGCCTAGATAAATAGGGCCAGAAGTTAGATCTATATGTTTAATTCAATAGCCTGTTTGGGATAATAACATAAAATCACTCCATCTTTCATTTTTCTCTGGTTATCTTTCTGGCCCAAAATTATCCACATGTAGCTGTTCAAAAATTTCCAGCGATTGAGACAAAGCCAAACTCTTTACTGTGGTCTGTAAGACACATCAGATTCTGGATCCCACCTGCCACGCCAACCGTTCTTTTAATTCCCCATGTTTCCACTCCTCTGCTAACAATGCTACTGGAGTTTCAGTCTCCTAGTGATTCCCTAATCCTATTGCTCTCCATCATTCTGTACATACTCTCTCAAGATTTGCTTCAATCTGGAAAGTCCTTTCAATTTTCTTCTCACCATGTGATTTCTTACCTTTGTTTAAAAAAGTCTCTTGAATTCTGAAGTTTTCTCTCACACCGCTCATCTTCACAGGTAGAATAAGGTGCCCCTTCCTCTGTGATTCTCACAGTTTTAATATTCCTATTAAGAAATACCATTAAAATATGTATTTGATACCATGTATTGTTTACATAATGTATCTATTATATGATGCATTCCCCCCCATGTTTATAAGCCTCTTAAGTGCAGAATATTTTTCATTTCCCATAAATAACACTATTTATGATTGCATTTTTAAATTTTTAAAAAATGTTTATTTATTTTTGAGAGAGAAAGAGAGACAGAGTGTGACTATGGGAGAGGCAGAGAGAAAGAGGGAGGCACAGAATCCGAAGCAGGCTCCAGGCTCTGAGTTGTCAGTACAGAGCCCAAAATGGGACTTAAATGCACAAACCACGAGATCATGACCTGAGCCAAAGTCGGAACTCAACCGACTGTGCCATGTAGGTGACCCTATGATTCCTTTTCTTAAATGCAAATATTATTTCCTAACTTTCTAACTAACTTCTTTCAAATAAATTCTTTATAAATGCATAGTGTCTGGTACAATGTCTAGTACTTGAAAGCAGTAAATGTTTACTAAGTTTTTGATTTTTTATTTATGGCTCGATATAACTGAAGGTATATTCATGTCCTAGGATTTGCATAAAGTGAATTTCTGTGATTCCAGCTTCAATGAAATAGCTGGATTAATGCAAAAAGGCATGATACAATGTATCTATAACACAGAAAATTTTCTGTGTCATATTTTCTCCCACTTAGGGAGTACTTGCCAACTGGTATTACAGTGGGGTATAAATACACCTTGGAGTTAGGTTAGGTCCAAGTCAGTCCTGAATTATGAAAAGCATTTAATTGTAACTAAAAATATATAAATTTTATTAGCATTGCTATTTTTGAGAAAAAATGTTTTTTGAAATTTCTTCAATATACAAAGGTTAAAAATATAAAACGAATTTCCTAAATTGTTACATTCCAGGATGATCTGATTAAAAGACTGCTTCAATTTCCTTCTATAAAAAGCCTGAGACACTCAAAAAATGCTGAAGACATGTCAAAATACACAGGAACTCTCAATTGACAAAACTGGAACAATTTGAGCAATAAAGTAAATAATAAATAGTATTAGATTACGATCAATACTGATATGAATAAATGATTGAATACTTGAATAAAAGGACAAAAGGAATAGCTACTTTGGAGAATAAATTATCCTTAAGTAAACACCATATCTATAATTGGGTGCAGGTAGATCATAAATAAAAGACAAAGTCAGTAAGTAAAATTGTGATGAAAAATAGGATATTTACAGTCTCAATGTATGTCTCCATTAGAAAGTATCTTTCTCAGAAAAAAAAGAAATTTGACTTTGGGGAAACTGGCAGACACTACTTTTAACAAGTAATCAAGGTTATCAATAACCTTGGTTACATCAAGATTAACATCAACCAGTAAGAAGATATATCAACATCAGATATTTGCTGATACGATGCACCGAGGAAACATCCTTGCTAAAAATGAATACTCACACTAAAGTCTTGAGAAAATGTCAGGCAAACCTAAATTGAAAAACATTTGACAATAGCCAAATCATGGAAGCAAACCAAGTGCCCATCAACTGACGAATGGATAAAGAAGATGTGGTACATATATACAATGGGCTACTACGTGGCAATGAGAAAAAATGAAATCTGGCCATGTGTAGCAACATGGATGGAACTGGAGGGAATCATGTTAAGTGAAATAAGTCAGTCAAAAAAAAGACAGATACCATATGTTTCCACAAATAGGTGGACTTTGTGAGACTAAGCAAAAACCAGGGGGAGGGGAAGAGGGGAAAGGAAAAAAAGACACAGAGAGGGAGGGAGATAAAACATAAGAGACTCTCAAAGACTAAGAACAAACTGAGGGTGAGGGGGCTGAGGGAGGGGGGAGAGGGGGCGACGGGCATTAAAGAGGGCACATGTTGGGATGAACACTGGGTGTTATATGTAAACCAATTTGAAAATAAACTATTATAAAAGAAAAGAAAAAAAAGAAAGAAAAACATTCTACAAAATGACTCAAATTACCCTTTAAAAAAGGGGCAAGGTCACAAAGACAAAGACAGACTGAGGAACTGTCGCAGTTTGGAGGAGACTAAGTAAATGTTACAGTTAAATGCAGTGTGGAAGCCTGGATTGGATTCTGGACCAGAAAAAGCACAAAAGTCAAATCAGTTCTCTCAATAAACAAACAAACAAACAAACAAACAAATAAATAAATAATCCAATAGCTACCAGTATTGTAGCAATGTTCATTTCCTGGTTTTGATAAGTGTGCTATCATTATATAAAATGTTAGCTTAGCATCAGGGGAAACTGTGTAAAGGTATACAGGAATGCTCTGTACTATTTTTGCAACTTTCATGTAAGTTTTAAAATTATTTCAGACTTAAAAAAAATCTTCTTTAAATGAAATCTTTGTTTAATTCCTTACTCAGAGTCAACTTATTTTATGAAGTTCTCTCTGGTCATCCTGAGCAAAAGTGAGTTGCAGAGTCTAGAACAAGAATGCTTGCATTTGAATCATAAACCTACAATATCCTAGCTATATAACCTTGGACAAGCTACTTTACCTTTCTGTGTTTCAACCACCTCACATGTAAAATGGGAGTGGTCATAGTACCTGCCTTATAGGATTGTTTTAAGGATTAATAATATAATATGAGTAGGTGCTTAGAAGAGTCATCTGCCCATAAGTGTTGTTATCGTTATTCAATCCACATATACCCCGTCATACATTTCTTTGCATTGCAACTGTCAGAATATAAATCCAATCTTGTATATAGATTATGATATAATGACAAAGATTGTAGGACTTTGTTTAACTAGCATCCCCTACTTTTATATAAAATTCGTATCTGGGAATGTCAGAAGATAAAGATAAGAAAGTTAACACTGATTTTCATGTCTTGTGGGGTTGATTTATTAGCTTATATATCAATATTCATACTCATTTTAGAATATTTTGGAAATCTGTGAATAATGAAGAAAAATGTAGGCTTTTCAAAAGTCAAATATAGGACAGGGGGAAGAGGCTCAGGGATGGGCAAAATAGGTGGAGGGGAGTAGGAAACATAGGCTTCCAGTTATGAAATGAAGAAGTCATGGGAATAAAAGGCGCAGGATAGGGAATAGAGTCGATGATATTATAATAGCATTTTATGGTGACAGATGGTAGCTACACTTGTGGTAAGCATACCATAATGTAAAAACTTGTTAAATTACTATGTTGTACACCTGAAACTAGTATAACATTGTGTATCAACGATACTCAAATTTTAAAAAATTAAGTTAAATATGGGAAAAAAACGCTCACCTATACTCAAATTTATCTGGCACCACATAGCCATATGCAGTGCCTTCTGCAATAACTATCAGATAATAAGCATCAAAAGCATTTTTTTAATGTAGGGATAAATGAATAAATAAATTGGTATTAAGCAATGCCTTATCATTTTTTTTAAAGTTTTTATTTCAATTTCAGTTAGTAAACATACAATGTTTTGTTGGTTTCAAGTATACGATTTAATGATTCAACAATTCCACACATCACCCAGTGCTCATCACAGTAAGTGTACTCTTTAATCCTCATCACCTATTTTACCCAATCCTCCACCCACCTCCCCACTGGTAACCATCAATTTGTTCTCTATAGTTAAGAGTCTGTTTTTTGGTTTGTTGCTCTCTCTCTCTCTCTCTCTCTCTCTCTTTTCCCTTTGCTCTTTTGTTTTGTTTCTTAAATTCCACATATGAGTGAAATCATATGGTATTTGTCTTACTCTGAGTTCTACTTCACTTGCCATTATACTTTCTAGTTCTATCCATGTCATTGCAAATGGCAACATTTCATTCTTTTTTACGGCTAAATAATATTCCATTGTATATATATATATACCACCTCTTCTTTATCCATTTATCAACTGATGGACACTTGGGCTGCTTCCATAACTTGGCTACTGTAAATAATGCTGTTATAAAACATAGGGCATATATGGCCAACTAATCTTTGACAAAGCGGGAAAATGTATCCAATGGAAAAAAGACAGCCTTTTTAACAAATGGTGCTGGGAGAATTGGACAGCAACATGCAAAAGAATGAAACTAGACCACTTTCTTACACCACTCACAAAAATAAATTCTAAATGGATAAAAGATCTGAATGTGAGACAGGAAACCGTCAAAATCCTAGAGGAGAAAACAGGAAAAAGCCTCTTTGACCTAAGATGCACAAATTTCTTACTCGACACGTCTCCAAAGGCAAGAGAATTAAAAGCAAAGATGAACTATTGGGACCTCATCAAGATAAAAAGCTTCTGCACGGCAAAAGAAACAACCAACAAAACGAATAGGCAACCAACGGAATGGGAAAAGATCATCGCAAATGACATATCGGATAAAGGACTAATATCTAAAATTTATAAAGAACTTACCAAACTCCAAACCCGAAAAACAAACAACCCAGTGAAGAAATGGGCGGAAGATATGAATAGACACTTCTCCAAAGGGGACATTCAGATGGCCAACAGACACATGAAACGATGCTCAATGTCACTCATCATCAGGGAAATACAAATCAAAACTACACTGAGATACCACCTCACACCAGTCAGAGTGGCTAAAATGAACAAATCAGGAAACTATAGATGCTGGCGAGGATGTGGAGAAGTAGGCACCCTCCTACACTGTTGGTGGGAATGCAAACTGGTGCAGCCACTCTGGAAAACGGTGTGGAGGGTCCTCAAAAAAATGAAAATAGAGCTACCCTATGACCCAGCAATAGCCCTGCTAGGAATCTACCCAAGAGACACAGGAATGCTGATGCATAGGAGCACGTGTACCCCAATGTTCATAGCAGCACTTTCGACAATAGCCAAATCATGGAAAGAGACCAAGTGCCCATCAACTGACGAATGGATAAAGAAGTTATGGTACTTATATACAATGGACTACTACGTGGCAATGAGAAAAAATGAAATCTGGCCATGTGTAGCAACATGGATGGAACTGGAGGGTATTATGTTAAGTGAAATAAGTCAGTCAGAAAAAGACAGATACCATATGTTTCCACGAATAGGTGGACTTTGTGAAACTAAGCAAAAACCAGGGGGAGGGGAAGAGGGGAAAGAAAAAAAAGACACAGAGAGGGAGGGAGATAAAACATAAGAGACTCTCAAAGACTAAGAAAAAACTGAGGGTAAGGGGGATGAGGGAGGGGGGAGAGGGGGTGATGGGCATTAAAAAGGGCACATGTTGGGATGAACACTGGGTGTTATATGTAAACCAATTTGAAAATAAACTATTATAACAAAAAAAAATAAAATAAATAAAAAAAAATAAAGAGGCATTTGAAAATGTTTTTATCCTATGACTCTGAATTTGGAAAAGAAGCAATAAAAAAGAGTTTTGTTTTGAAAAAAAAAAAAAAAAACATAGGGCATGCATGTATTCCTTTTCATTTGTGTTTTTGTATTCTTTGGGTAAATACCCAGTAGTGCAATTGCTGGATCATAGGGTAGTTCAATTTTTAACTTTCTGAGGAAATTCCATACCTTTTTCCACAGCAGCTGCACATTAAAATGATAGACCCTGAAGAAATGAAAGAAGAACAACTGGAAGAAAAGTGAAGAGTCAAAGGGAACTGTGGGACAACAGCAGTCAAATCAACATATGCATTGTGGAAGACCCAGGAGGAGAAGAGAGAAAGGGATAGAGAGCTTATTTGAGGAAATGATGGTGGAAAACATCAAATTTGGTGAAAGGCATTTTATTAACACATAAAAACCTCAACAAATTCCAAATAGAATGAATTCAAACAGACCCACACCAAGACACATCATAATTAAACTACAAAAAGGCAAAGACAAAGAGTAAGTCTTAAAAAACAGCAAGAGAGGGATGCCTGCGTGTCTGAGTGGTTAAGCATCTGACTGCAGCTCAGGTCTCACTGTTCCTGAGTTCAAGCCCCACATCAGGCTTCGTGCTGACAGCTCCGAGTCTGGAGCCTGCTTCCGATTCTGTGTCTCCTTTTCTCTCTGCTGCTCCCCAACTCGCACTCTGTCTCTCCCTCTCTCAGAAATAAATAAACATCAAAAAACCTCCCAAAACAGCAACAGACATACAAGGGGTCCTCAATAAGTCACTACCAAAAACTCTGGAGGCCAGAAGACACTAAATTGCGATATTCAAAGTGCTAAAAGAAAAAGCTATCAACAAAGAATTCTATATCCACCAACTTCTTCTAAAGTGAGGTAAACATTAAAACATTCCCAGATAAACAAAAGCTGAGAGGATTTGTTATGACAGAGATCTGCTCTGCAAGAAATCTCAAAGGGAAGTGTGTAGGTTGGAATGCAAGGACACTAGAAGCTACATGAAGAAAAAAAGATCTCCATAAAGGTAAATACATGCACAGTCACAAAAACTAGTATTATTGTAGTAATAGTTTGTAACTCCACATATCATTTTCTATATAATTTAAGAGACTAATGTATTTAAAAAAACACAATTAAGGAGAAAGGGGAAAGCTCTTGCATTGTTTGTTGGTGGGAATGAAAACTGGTGCAGCTACTCTGGAAAACAGTGTGGAGGTTCCTCAAAAAATTAAAAATAGAATTACCTTATGACCCAGTAATAGCACTACTAGGAATTTATCCAAAGCATATAAGTGCTGATTCACAGGGGCACATGTACCCCAGTGTTTATAGCAGCACTATCAACAATAGCCAAATTACGGAAAGAGCCCAAATGTCCATCGACTGATGAATGGATAAAGAAGAAGTGGTATGTGTATATATATATATACACACACACATTGGAATACTACTTGGCAATGAAAAAAATGAAATCTTGCTATTTGCAACAACTTGGATGGAACTAGAGGGTGTTATGCTAAGTGAAGTAAGTCAGTCAGAGAAAGACCGATATCACGTTTTTTCACTCATATGTGGAATTTGAGAAACTTAACAGAAGACTGTATGGGAAAGTAGGAAAAATCAGTTACAAACAGGGAGACAAACTGTAAGAGACTCTTATATACAGAGAACACGCTGAGTGTTGATTAGGGTGGAGGGTTGGGGGTGTGGGGAAAATGAGTGATGGGCATTGAGGAGGGCACTTGTTGGAATGAGCACTGAGTGTGGTATGTAAGTAATGAATCACGGGAATCTACTCCTGAAGCCAAGACTACACTGTTAGATAACTTGATATTAAATTATTAAGAAAATAAAAAATAAAATAAAATACAAATCTAAAAAAACACAATTATTATTTTTTGGATACACAGTGTACAGAGATGCAGTTTTGTGACATCAGTAATAGAAATGGGTGGCAAAACAATTTTTCTAAAGGCTTTCTATGATTAATTAGCTCTGAATTTAAGCAGGTTACAACTCAAACCACAAGAAAGTATGTATCATATTAGATTTCATATGAGGGTATGGTAAAAGGAATCTAAACAGTCATTTAAAATAACTTCACATTAGATTACATTTGATGTTAAAAGCCACATTTTCATGTCATGTGAAATATAAATTAGCAATGTCATTATTTACATTTCCTTTAGATAAAACATAGGAAAATAAAAAAATGAAAGTACATGTGATTTTTTTGTATATATTGTTGGGACATGGGAAGTGTAGTTTGTTTCAAATATGAGCCTGATAGAGAAAGAAAAAAAATAAGAACACTCTATGAACCACAGAAAAGACTCAAACTTTATATATACAGTAAAACTTCGGTTTGTGATCATAATTTGTTCTGGAAACATGCTTGTAATCCAAAGCACTTGTATATCAAAGCAAATATCCCCATAAGAAATAATGGAAACTCAGATGATTCATTCCACAACCCAAAAATATTCATATAAAAATGATTAAAATACTGCAATATAATACAAAATTATAAAGAAAATACAAAATATGAAGAAAAATAAGCAAATTAATCTGCAGTTGCCTTTGAAACCGTTCGTGGCTGGTGTGAGGGAGACAAGAGAAAGGAGGGTTATTGTGTAGGACAACTTTCAGTATCACTAATGGAATCACAGCTATCTATTGGCTTAATGGACTTTTTTTCTTTTCATACAACTTTAACAAGGACCCTGTCCAAGGACACTTGCTTTTGCCTCCTTTTGAGGATTTCGCAGAAATGTGACACTGCACTGTCATACAGACTTATTGCTTGCACTGCCACAGCCTTATTTGGGTGGTGTTTTTCTATAAAATTTTGCAGTGTTTCCCACATTTTGCACATCTCTTTAATCTCATTTGAAGTGAGGGATTCCTCTGCCTTTTTCTCCTCCTCTGCAGACGAGATGCAGATGTAGACTTCTTATAAAATCTTGCAGTTTCAGCCACTTGCATACCTCGTTCGTATCCAAGTATGATTTCCTTCCTAACTTCCACTGTAATCATCTTCTTCTTCTTACTGCCTTTCTTTTCACCCTTTTTCTGCCTGGGGTCCATTGTGTACACTCACACATGTTGACTAAGTACAGTATTAATAAACTCTTGTCGTACACTGTATTAAATGTAACTGGCAATCAGGCACCAAAGGTAAGGGTCTATATCTGCAGTCGGCCTGACCTAGAATGAAGCAAAGCGTTCCTAAGCTTCCTCTTGTATGGAAAAGCAGAGGATAAAAAGTACACTAGCACCAGGTGTGGGCACCTTCCAATGTTCTGAAAAAATCACGGATTTCTGCTAAACACCGGGGCCTGAGATTGAGCATTTGAGCATGGGAGATAATCACCCTCAATCCCTCAGCGACAGAGAGAGAACTATTGACTCAGTTGTAACATTCAGCATCACTTGCTACTCATATTGCAAGACATCACTCATTTATCAAGTTAAAATTCATTTAAAATATTTGCTTGTCTTGTGGAACACTCGCAGAACAAGTTACTCACAATCCAAGGTTTTACTGTGTGTGTGTGTGTGTGTGTGTGTGTGTGTGTGTGCGCGCGTGTGTGTATTTAACTCTCAATTTTCCTAACGGGTTTCATTTGCTCGCGTTACAAAAGAGAGAAACTAAAAGCAAGAAAATACAGAAAATTGTTTTTATATTTCTTTAGCATATGTTTTGCCTTTAAATATTCACAGCATTTAACTAAGTAATTTCTAATATAATTTAGTAGCATAGACTCAAAATGAGCAAATTTGTAAAGCAAAACTTTCATGGGCACAGTGATTAAACTGTAAAGGAGAGAGTGTTTCTCAGGCCTTTGCTTTTCTTATGTATGCTTCTATCCATTCCGTGTAAATGATGTTAGAAAGTGATCACCACTCAGAGCAAACAGTTCTCTTTGATGCAGGAAAACTAATTAGTACACAGAAATCTACCATAGTCTCTCTGAGAAATTTTATCCCTGTGGGTTTTGAAATTTTCGGTTTTGGGCTCTTGAATTTCTAAGTCGAATTTTCTTCCTGTAAACTGTAAGTTTATCAGAAAGGCATAAAGTTACTCACTGCATGCTCTCTGGAGAAAAGAAGGAATGATCTTTTCCAATGAAGACAAGAATGATAATGAAAATCGAATGTGAAGTAATCAAACCCATGACAGTGCATTTTCTAGAAAAACATTTTGTTAAGTTAAAACATTGTCTAACGAACTGTCAGGGCCATAAAGTAGCACATAACAGAATTTAGTCTTGGATACACTTTGGGTAATAAAATACTGAATTTTTCACTGTTCTATCTCTTAACATAGTTACTTTATTCATTCATTTAAAAACCATTTATTGAGTGCCTAGTACATTGCCAAGTGCTATCCTCCTGCCTTCAGGGAGCTCAGGATCAGAGAGGGAGCTGGACAGGAAAACCAATAGCAGTAGCACAAAGTAATGATTGCTTCGAGGGGTCTAGGCCTAAAGTTCAAGAAGAACGTATAGGAAGAGAAGTTAATGTGGCTTAGAGTAAGGGCAAAAAGATGTGAGAAACCTATTCTCAGTGGATCTAGATTACTTGAAGGATAAGTGGGATTTCACCAGACAGAGAAGAAGGAAAATTTTCAGGCTGCACAAAGAAGCATGGACAGACCTGAGACATATTTGTAGGTGAAACAGCACTAGCTAATCAGATGTGGGAGATGAGGCGGAAGAAGGCTAAAGGAAAACAAAACAATCTCATTTTCTGCATTCGTGTAATCTTGTTAGCACACACTATACACCAGGCCAAATATTAGGTAGGCCCTAAGAATACAGATATGAAAAATGTATGGTCATTGTCCTTGAAAACTTTAAGTTAGTGTTGGGGCCATGGGGAGAGAGTGCAAGAAGACTTTCTAAAAGCAAGTACAATTGCAATATTGTGATTTAAAATAAGAAATACATGTTTGGTCTTCATCTTATTTCTGGTATGGAGCTCCTAAAGGCCTTGGAATTTCCTAAGTGATGAGAGAGATTAAGATGATTTTTGTTATGTTAATGAGGTGACTTTTGGACCTCACCAAAGGTTGAGGACTGGTTCCCAGAGGAGCCAACCATGTGATTAGAAGGCTGGGAATTTCAGACCCATCCCCTGACCTACGGGGTATCTATCACCGATGGCCAATGATTTAATCTCTCATGCCTATGTAGTGAAGCCTTCATAAAAACCCCAAGGATAGGTTTAGGAGAGCTTCCAAGTTGAAGGAAGAGTGGTACACTTAGAGAGAGCCTGAAAGCTACATGCCCTTTCCCCATGCCTTGCCCAATGTGTCTCTTCTTAAGCTGTTTCTGACTCATTTCCTTTTATAATAATCCAGGGATCTAGTAAGTAAAATGTTTCTTTGAGTTTTATGAGTCACTCTAGCAAATTAATTGAACCCAAGGAGGGGATGGTATGGAACCTCAGATGTACAGCCAGGTGGGCAGAAGCCCAGGATTGGCATCTAAAGGGGTGGAAGGCCGTCTTGTAGGACCCAGCCCTTAATGTGTGGGATCTGATGCTATCTCCAAATACTGTAAAAATTTAGTTCAAATGTAGGACATCCCAGGGGTGCTGCAGACTTGCATGGTACTCTGGGGAAACCCCACCACCACCACCACCACCACCACCAAATTGGAAGTGGGGGCTCAGAATCCTTTAGCAATGAAATGTGGCATAGTATAATTCTGAGAGTAAGTAGTTAGTATACAAGAAAGAAGGGATCAATTCCATCTGAGTATAAAGTAAGGACTAATAAAGTTGTTGACTCGAGGTGCCATTTCCCTCCTCCCCCACAGCTAAACTTAAAGAGATCAGAGCATTCATCCCTGCTAATCCCAGACTCATTGCTCAAACAATATTCCAACCACCCATAGCCAACAAGAATCGGCACAGAAATAATCTTATGTACTCACCAGCTTGAAAATCTTTTTGTAATGTTTATTTATTTTAAAAGAGGAAGTGAGAGAGATAAGAGAGAGAAGGAAAAAGAGGAGCCAGAGAGAGAGAGAGAGAGAATCCCAAACAGGCTTTGTACAGCCAGCACAGAGCCCCACGGGGAGGCTCAATCGCACAAATCATGAGATCATGACCTGAGCCACAATCAGGAGTTGGATGCTTAACTGAGCTACACCAGCAACCCAGGTCCCCCAACGAGCTTGAAAATCTTTAAAGAAAAGGGAGAGAAGTGATATAGGAGTTAAGATCAGGAAAAATGTGGGGAGGATCCCTGAGATAATGACTGAAATGGGTTCTTTCTCCTAACTGGCAGGAGGTACAGAAGAGCAGATAAGATCCTTAAATGGAAGGGCTGACTACCTTGGCCTGTGCCAGATTCCTGTACAATCTGTCCTCTAGGAGAGAACTGATGAAAGCTCCATGGCCCACACACATCTTTTATTCTACATCAAAGATCAGAAATAGAAGGAAAAAAAAAAGAGAGAATGAGATTCTGCATACTAGAAAAAGGAGCCATTACAAAAAGTTTATGCTACCTAAGTAGGAATAAAGGCAAAAGTAAATTATAGAGTTCTTATCATGAATGGCAGCAGGGGACAGTGGGACCTGATGGGGAAAGAGGCCAGGTTTCCTTGTTCCTCAATATAAAACAATTTCAGTATTGCACTGGGAAGAGAATGAAATGGTCGTCAGTTATATTAAAATAGATAGACTTATTAAAAATCCAGCAATGTTTGCCAAAAGCAGATGGAAAACAGAAATTCAAAACAAGAGGAGCTCATACACGTAATCCCAGCCCTGCCACTAACTCCCAGCAGCTGACAGTTCTACATCAACATGGTGCTGATGAGAGGTGGGCTGGAAAGAGGAAGTCAATGGAGGAGGGAGAAAACCCAAGAAATAGTTAATAAATTCTTTCCCCTCCACCATTTTCCAATATGAAGAAAGACATCTCCCTTTCCCTTTCTATTTAATAGCCATTGGTATCAATTTAGAGTCAGTGCATTGCTAAGTTACATCCTTGTGGGAATCAGGATTTCTTCCATATACCTACTTTAGATACATGCTCATTAATCTTAGTGCAATTTATTAATACTAAAACCAGCCAAATGTTGTTAATTTAAGAGTCTGAATTTGAATAATCACTCTCTGTAAGACTGGAATTGTAATTCTAAACCTTGAAATAACCTTAGACACATCAAGTGCATCTTTTTCAAGTTCTCTATTGGGGAAAGTCAAATCCAAAAAAGTCAGCTGATTTGCCTTAGTTTATAGGACATGTTAGTAGTAACACTAGGGCTAGAATCCGGGACTTCTGGCATCTGTTACACTATAAAATTGAAGAAAATGAACACTTTGGCTTTGCATAATATATTTAAGAACAGGGCTTAGAAAGCTAGCTAGTGGGTATCCTAACAGTACTTTGTTATTATATTGCTTTAATAAGATCTATTAAGTGATGATGTAACTAAAATAGCAGGAATTATAAGGATGCACAAACGTTAATCATGATTCAAATTATCTTAGGACATCATAAAAAGCTTAAAAAAATTCCTCTTAGGGACTCCTGGGTGGGTCAGTAGGTTGAGCATCTGACTCCTGATTTTGGCTTAGGTCATGATCCCAGGGTTGTGGGCTTAAGCACCACAATGGACTCCACGCTGAACATGGAGCCTGCTTGGGATTCTCTCTTTCTCTCCTTCTGCCCCTCTCCCCCAGTTACACTCTCTCAAAAAGAAAAATAATTAAAAATTAATTATTTAATAGATCCTCTTAGAACTATTGCCATAATGAAGACTTAGTTTACTTAAGACAAACAAAGGTGAGATGGGTAGCGAAAGGTTCCCCACCTATAACTAGGAGAATCAGAGAAAGCTAATGTGATTGGCAGAGTTTGCAAAGAAGAGATTAAATTAAAAGAAAGTCAGTGCTTGTTACTTTAATCATCAACATGATGGAATTTTTTTTATTTTGACAATCACTGTCAATTTGCACATTAAGTCACTATTCAATTATCCAAATTTGAAACAGAAAAGCTTTCTTCTACAGTGGAATTAAAAATTAAGACATCATAAATGATGAGAAGTTGACTGCAACCAATTACTTTTATAGTTTCTTTTCTTCTGTTAGGTTCTTCCAGTTAGGACATATATAACATGGTTTCCAGAAAGGCATGTGGGTGGATCTAGAAGCATATAGAATGATATATTTTCTCAAGAGAAAGTACTATACTTTTTAAAGTTAGAAAAAAAGAATAATTTTAGATACAAAAAAAACCTCACCAATTTTAGAGAAAAGCGGGCTTCTGCAAATTTATAAAATTGAGAGTTCCCCCCAAAGGGAATGCACTAGAAATGTCACAGGGGCTGTTAGGGGGGCTAGCATTAGAAAAATTTTAAGATGTTCATTTCCTCCAGGGCACTGTGATTTCCATTCTAAATTGTCAGTCTCAGCTTTACTCAATGTATCAGCTTCTTCTGTTGGAAAATGGAAACTTTCCATGTGTCTCTCAGATTTTTTGGAGCGTGAATGACTGAACGTTTTTAAAAAGAATTCCCATGAAAAATTTACGAGGTGCTTCACTTCACATTCTAACTCCCAGTGTCCATAATTTTCAGTGTTTGAGGTCAAGGTAATCTAATTGAATAGTTTAGTTCATGAAGCAGGATAAAGAGAAGGAACATTGAACGCGTGCAGGATATAACATAGCCCTCAGTCCTCTGCCCCTTTCTTTTTTACATTCTCACTGAGAGAAATCATCTCCTTGGAATGAATGCCAATGTAATATTGTGGTTTAGACAGAGGCTTTTGAATCAGACAGTATAGGACTGAAACCCTAGTTCATGTGACTCTGGATAAGTTGCTTTACATCTCTAAGCCTCCGTTTTTAAATTTACGAAATGTGAGAGAGAATGGTGATTAGGACTTTCCCTATTATCCTGAGTTGCTGGGACCCCAGGCTGATAATAAAGGCCCCAAAGTCCTTTTGTTATATATTTGCTTTCTAAAATCCCATATGCTGTGTGCATATGACCCAATTCATACAAATAAGAAGTAAGAATAAGTATTCCTGAGGGTTTTGGTCAGGATTTTGCTTCATGCATAAGAAGACAAAACTTTGTAAAGAGAGAGTCCTTGCCTTTTTGCTCCCAACTTCCTATAAATACATTTCCGTGACCTAGAGCTATTATGGACACATTATACCCCAGCAATGATAAGCCACAAATACAAAGAACCAACACAGTGTAAACTGCAGAGAGAAAAGATGGAAGGAGAGAATATGCCCTTGATGACCTCAATGAGTTGCTAAATCAGCCTTGGACTGGTGCTTCCAGATTTGGGTTAAGCCATTGTTCGCGGAGTTTTTTGTTATTTACATCCCTACTCTTTTTTGTTTCAGTGAATCACATAAGGCTTTGCTGATCAGCTATTTTATCAATACAAGAGTCCAAAGAAAGCACTTACTACCACCATCGAACACTATTTATCTTATGAACATGATATTGTGTTATACAGTGTGCTTGTGCTCTAGATCTTCTGGCCTTTCTACTTCATGCTTCTGTGTTTGCCAAAAGGCTGACTTTTATGTACTTCCTCAATGGACTCCCTTGGCCTCAGACTTCCAGTTTGTATCAGTCCGTGGGAGTCACGGACAAAAGAAAATAGGATGAGAAAAAAGTGAGAATGAGTACTTACTCTTTTCCCTAGGGGTCATCATCATTTAGAGGATTTTCTTAATCCTACTGGAGGCCACAGTTGCTATCAGGTAGCTCCTACACTCTCTGAGTTCGATAACCATTTCCTTCCCCAAGCCCTCCAGGGAGGTAGGCTTCCATTCACAATAGCCCCAGGGTACCATTCCGTCTTTGATGATTTCTCTAGTCAATAGTCCCCCTATTCTCTTCTTTTACCCTATTTGTGTATGTCTGTTCCCTGCTGCAATTTAGACCTTATTAAATAGAAAGAGCACGGGATTTTGCGTATAAGCCAAGGGTACAAACACAAACTGACACAAGTTACCAAAAGTGCTAAACTTTTTTAAGTGGGATGATACTACTCTGAGGGGTTATTGTAAGGAGTAAATATTAAGTGTCTTAACAGTACCTGGCACATAATAGATGCTTAATAAATGTAAGTTCTTTTCCCATCCAACTCTTCCTTAAATTACTGGATAAGAATCCGTTGATTCCAAGGTTACTGATTTTATACAGAAGACCTAAGACCTAAGACCTACCTCTTAAGCTGGAACATAAAGGGTGCCTGGGTGGCTCAGTCAGTTAAGCATACAACTCTCGTTTTCTGCACAGATCATGGTTTCATGAGTTCCAGCCCCATGCTGGGCTCTTGAGCTGACAGTGTAAACCCTGCTTGGGATTCTCTCTCTTTCCCTCTTCCTCTGCCCCTCCCCTGCTCATGCTCTCTCTCTTTCAAAATATATAAATTGACTTAAAAAAATGGAATATAAAGAACTGGCTCAAGTACCTCTACTCCCTCTTCATCACAGCCATTGCAAACATTAGTAACTAAGTAAGACACTTGTCCTCACTTAGCTCTGATGTTATTTCTGAATCAAAAAGCCCTCTAAGAAGCCACTTTTTTCCTCTCCTCTCTTCAGACATCAAACTAGACTGCAAATGGCTTAAAGTAACAGACAAGAGTCCACATCTTTAGAATTACATCTGTCAACCTACAGTAGCTAAGATTAGAATCATGTTTTTTGAATGGCTGAACGACGGATGGCACATTCAGCCTCTGACATCATTCTACCATCTTGGATGCAACTTGAAATAAATAAACAAGCAAATAAGGGGACAAAATAAGAAGACTGAGAAGTCATTTCTCACAGAGTAGATTAAATCATTCATTAACTTCTCTAAGTCACAGGATGAAAGATAGAGATGAAATAGTGAAAGATCTGATTATATCCCGTACATTGCAAAATGAAATCCCTGTGCACATTGCTCAGGTTTTGATGTTCTTATTTAAAGAGTATCTAGCTAGTTGGTAGTACTGATTTACAGAAAAAAAATCTTGCAGCAGCATTCGTATTTAAACAGAAATGCAACACATCTGTCTGATAAAAAAAATCTGATTACAATATGAAAAATTGCTACACAGTGTTCATTCCACTCACTGCATTATTGTTTGTAATATACATGTACTATAACCAGGGGACCATCCTCAGTTTACCCAAGTAAACTCTAAAAAGGAAAGAGGTTGAAGAGATATTGTTGAGGACAATATTTTTATGCAGCTTGTAAATTAACAGACATAATGAAAAACATGTTTTTTTAAATTTCTTTTAATGTTTATTTTTGAGAGAGAAAGAGAGACAGAGCATGAGTGGGGGAGGGGCAGAGAGAGAGACACACACACAGAATCTGAAGCAGGCTTCAGGATCTGAGCTGTCAGCACAGAGCCTGATGTGGAGCTTGAACCCATGAACCGTGAGATCATAACCTGAGCTGAAGTCAGCCACTTAACCAACTGAGCCACCCAGGTGCCCCTGAAAAATATGTTAAAAGTTTGATGTAATGGTATATTTTCTATACCATTACACTTGCAACTGAAAAACTAATCTAAATGACTAGTGTGCTGTGTGTGTGTGTGTGTGTGTGTGTGTGTGTGTGTGAGTGACTGTGTTGATTATATAAGTCTACCTGCCTTCAAGGAAATTATCAAATATGGTATGTGAGAGTATGTACCATGTCAACAGGATATTTTATAACATTTATGTACACTCATGTCTAAAGGTACTTAGCTAAGTACTCTATATATTAAAAGAATTCAAGTGCCGTAACAAAGCATAATAAAATATATACTGTTATTATTCCCATTTTACAGATGAGAAAATCAAGATGCAAAGATGTTATGTAAATTGCCCAAAGTCTCAAAGCTCGTATTAGCACTCAAAATACAAGGCTTCTATTCCAAAGTCAATGCTTGCTCATGTATGTACCATGTCTGATAATCACAAACAGTAAACCAATAAGTACTCATTAGACATAGTAAAAAGAAAGTTAAAAGCACAAGAGGAGGACTGAGTTGGAGCAAATAAAGTCAATTTGATATGTTGAATATTCCTAAATACTTTCTATGTGCCAAGCACTACAAGAATTGTTTTACACATAGTATTTCATTCAGTTTACATGCAGTATATCAAAAGTCCCCGAAGGTTTTATTGCTTCTATTTTACAGAAGAGGAAACTAAGTCTGAGGAAAGATACAAAATCTATCGATTTCATATAGCTATTAGTAATGGAGCAGAAATTTAAACCCAGATCTACAGTTTTCAAGTATCTATACCAATTTAAGGTAACTTTCATGACTATATTTCATCCTAGAAGGCCACTGTGGAAGAAATAAACCATGTATAAGACCATTACAGAAAACCTAATGCAATATTTACTGCCTGTAATTACTTTTAAGTCTCCCCACTGTTCTATTTATAAAGAACACATAAAAATATAATTAAGATTGGAAGAGAATTATATTAAAATATGCCTTAACATAAAGACAAATTCAAATTCAATTGGTATTTATTAAACACCCACTACAATACAATGTATTGCAGAATACATTCATATAGATTATCTGTCTTTACCCCTACAACTGTCCTCTGAAGTAGACCATTTCTTGTTTTGTACAGAAGTAGCCTAATCTCAGAGACTTTCTTGATATTTTTAAAAAACTTTTTTTAATGTTTATTTTCTTTTTGAGAGGCTGAGAGAGAGCACAAGCAGGGGAGGAGCAGAGAGAGAAGAGTACAGGGGATCTGAAGCAGGCTCCATGCTGATAGCAGAGGAGCCCAATGCGGGGCCTCCAGCTCACGAACCATGAGATCATGACCTGAGCCAAAGACGGAACTGAGCCACCCAGGTGCCCCAAGAATTTCTTGATTTTTAACCCAGTTCTTTCTCCTTTATTCTGTTTTTAATTCTTACAAATTCGTATCACTCAACAGTCATTTATTTGAGTGATGATAACCATTCTGTTAGGTGGTAATAAAGGAGAGAAACGAAGCAATTTACTCTTCTAATTTTATAGCAATGATTTGGAGCCTAGCTGTGTCCAGATTCTGAAAAGTTTTCACTTTTGAGTTTTTGAGTACCTTCTCATTATGAAACACATGTGAGATTAAAAGAAATACATAACAGTATAGAGTTGTTGAATCACTATGTTATGCACCTGAAACTAATGTTAACATTGTGTGTCAATTATACTCAAAATAAAAAAAAAAGAGAGAGAGAAAAAATACGATAATAAATCCTATAGTATTTAATTTGCCTTATAATTAGTTTATCAAACCTCTGACTTCTGGACAGTAAATGATGCACCCAGCACAAATTAGTCATTCAAATAATATGTTTTGAATTGACAATTAATTAGCTAAATAATATGCTTCAGATGAATATCTGAATAAGCTTCAGATATTCTTTATACTTTAATATCTACAGTGCTAGCAAAATACACTTTAATATCTACAGAGCTGGCACGAATTTTAATAAACACATTTTCATGATTTTTTTAAATAAAACTTATAAAAATACTTTCACCTTGAATAATAGCAACATTTATTTCATTTCTCTTTGGTGAACATAAGAAACAACCATAGGAGGAAATATATATTTTCACACTATGTGCTATAAATACTATTCATGTCACCTTATTATCATATGAGGTTGTTATATCATCTATGTATTTGTTGCATAATATCTTCTCTAAATGCTTTCTTTTGTTATTTGATTGTAACGTAAATTTATGTACACCACAGAGGTTAGAAATTGCTTTAAAGAATATCTAGCTTAAAAACAACGTATTATAAAACAGGACTGACAATAAAATTAATATCATACAAAGGACCACCTTGAACCATAGAGCTGTTTTATTGCTTCTAAATGCAATCTACTTCTTGCCATTTCTTTTGCCAAATTAAGCTTACTGTTGGACTATGTAAATGTGATCTTTATTCTATTCTGTAATATCCTGTATACCTTCCCAAATTGGCCAGAAGACCAAATTCAACTCTTCCACCACATCTAAGCTTACAACAATATGTTTCAGATGAATGTCTCCAAATACTGTGGGCCTATGGTTTGTTTTTTAGCCCAGCAATTTTATAGCAATACTGTAAAGCAATGACTTCAATTTCATATAATCATGCTTGGCACAGATAGTGGCTCTTATCCAGAACTATTTAATTTCACCTTTTAGGAATTATGTAAATATCATATGTCTCCTTTGAAATTTACCACTACACTACAGTGTTACATTACTGACCTCATCTCTCATAGACCACACAACGCATAGACCTTAGCATTTGTCTTTTTTGCACTTAGCTCATGTGGTGAGCACCTGAAACCATTCTTAAAACTTACCACCCACTTTCTCGCCTGCTCTGCCTCTAACTTTTAAATCATGCTTGTTAATTTCTGTGGAGACTTGGCTGACAAGGAGGATGTGATGTACTGTGTGGGGCCATGATCACAGAAGTACAATACCAGGTCGGTGTAAGCCTTTAACAATGTGGTTATTTATGATAGTTACTGGGTGTGACTAGAATTAAGTAGAACATAAGCAAAAGATTTATGCAGAGCATTTAACATTTTCCTTTTGCATTTATATCCATTTTATGGTATAATGAATAAGCATATGGTCTGCGGACTCAGGTAGACCTGGGTTGGAGTTCCCTTTCTGCTACTTCTAAGCTGTGTGACCTTGGGAGGATTTTTTTTCCTGAGCCTGCTTCCTTATGGAGAAAGTGGCAATAATTGTGCCTGCAACACAGACTGGTTATGAGGACTACATGAAAAAATTCACATAAACCACTTAGCACATGCCTGTCTCACAGTAATTACCTCAAAAGGTACAGCTATTATCATTATTATCCTTATTGTTGCTATTATTGTTTGGGTTTCGTGTGGAGTCTTTAGGATTAAAATGGCCTGTATGATAAATAATATTGGTTCCCAAACAGAAACAAAGCACATTAGCCAAACGTCAACTAACTTTGGACAACTTTAACTTTTCCTTTAGAAAACCCATTGCTTCTTTATGTTTTTTTTTAAATATAATTTATTATCAAGTTACCTAACATACAGTGTATGGGGTGTGCTCTTGGATCCAAGAGTAGATTCCCATGATTCATCATTTTCATACAACACCCAATGCTCATCCCAACAAGTGCCCTCCTCAAAGCCCATCACCCAGTTTTTCCCTCCTCTCTGCCCCTACCATTAACCCTCAGTTGTTCCCTGTATTCAAGAGTCTCTTGTGAATTTCTTCCCTCTCCATAATTTGGCTATTGTTGATAGTGCTGCTATAAATATTGGGGTACATGTGCCCCTATGTATCCACATTCCTGAATGCTTTGGATAAATTCCTAGTAGTGCTATTGTTGGGTATCAGGGTAGTTCTATTTTTAATTTTTTTGAAGAACCTCTACACTGTTTTCCAGAGTGTCTGCACCAGTTTGCATTCCCACCAACAGTGCAAGAGGTTTCCCATTTCTCCACATCCTCATAACATCTGTTGTTTCCTGAGTTGTTAATTTTAGTCACTCTGACCAGTATGAGGTGGTATCTCAATGTGGTTTTGATTTGAATTTCCCTGATGATGAGCAATGTTAAGCATATATTCATGTGTCTGTCAGCCATCTGGATGTCTTCTTTGGAAAAGTGTCTATTCATGTCTTCTGCCCATTTCTTCACTGGCTTCTTTGTTGTTTGGGTGTTCAGTTTGGTAAGTTCTTTATAGATTTTGGATTCTAATCCTTTATTCAATATGTCATTTGAAAATATCTTCTATCAGTTGCCTTTTAGTTTTGTTGATTGTTTCCTTTGCAGTGTAGAAGCTTTTTATCTGAATGAGGTTCCAGTAGTTCATTTTTTCTTTTATTTCTCTGCTGTCAAAGTCATGTCGAGTAAGAAGTTGCTGTAGCTGAGGTCAAAGAGGTTGTTGCCTGTTTTCTCCCCTAAGGTTCCTGATGGTTTCCTGTTTCACATTTAGGTCTTTCATCCATTTTGAGTTATTTTTATGTATGGGATAAGAAAGTGGTCCAGTTTCATTCTTCTACATGTTTCTGTCCAGTTCTCCCAGCACCATTTGCTAAAGAGACTTTTTCCTTTGGATATTCTTTCATGCTTTGTCAAAGATTAATTGCCCATACATTTGTGGGTCCAATTCTGGGTTCTCTATTCTATTCCATTGGTCTATGTGTCTATTTTTGTGCCAATACCATCCTGTCTTGATGATTACAGCTTTGTTGTAGAGGCTAAATGATACACTGGACCAGATATATTCAGAACTTTTCATCCAAAAGGAGGAGAATACACATTCTTCTCAAGTGCACATGGAACATTATCCAAGATAGGTCACATGCAGGGTCGCAAAACAGCCCTCAATAAATATAAAAGAATTGAGATCATACCATGCATATTTTCAGATCACACACTATAAACCTGAAATAAACCACAAGAAAAAATTTGGAAATGCATGGAGATTAAATAATATCCTATCAAAGAATGAATAGGTCAACCAGACAATTAAAGAATAAATTAAAAAAATATATGGAAGCAAATGAAATGAAAACACGATTGTTTAAACCCTTTGAGATCCAGCAAAGGCAGTCCTAAGAAGAAAATACATCACAATCCAGGCCTATCTCAAGAAACAAACAAACAAAAAATTCCAAATACAAAACCTAACCTCACACCTAAAGGAACTAGAAGCAAAGCAGCAAAAAAAAAAAACCAAACCAAACCAAAACGAACAAACAAAAAAACCCAAAGCCAGCAGAAGAAGAGAAATAATAAATATTAGAGCAGAAATAAACAATATAGAATCTAAGAAGAAACAAAAAACAAAAAACAAAAAAAACAAAACAAAACAGTAAAACAGATCAATGAATCTAAGAGCTATTTTTTTGAAAGAATAAACAAAATTGATAAACTTCTAGCCAGGCTTCTCAAAAAGAAAAGAGAGAGAAGCCAAATAGATCATGAAATCATGAATGAAAGATGACAGATCACAACCAACACCACAGAAACACAAACACTTATGAGAGAATACTATGAAAAATTATATGCCAGCAAACTGGACAACCTGGAAGAAATGGACAAATTCCTAGACACCCACACACTACCAAAACTCAAATGAGAAGAAACAGAAAATTTGAACAGACCCATAACCAGAGAAGAAATTGAATCAGTTATCACAAATCTCCCAATAAATAAGAGTCCTGAGCCTGATGGCTTCCCAGGTAGATTCTACCAGACATTTAAAGCAGATTAATACTTACCCTTCTCAAGCTGTTTCAAAAACTAGAAATGGAAAGAAAGCTGCCAGACTCATTGTATGAAGCCAGCAATACCTTGATTCCCAAACCAGACAGAGACCCCACTAAAAAGGAGAATTACCAGACAATATCTCTGATAAACATGGATGCAAAAATTCTCAACAAGATACTAGCAAATCGAATTCAACAATATAGTATAAGAATTATTCACCATGATCAAGTGAGATTCATTCCTGGGCTGCAGGGTGGTTCAATATTCGCAAATCAATCAGTGTGATACATCACATTAACAGAAGAAAGGATAAGAACCATATCGTCTTGTCAATAGATGCAGAAAAAGCATTTGACCAAAACAGCATCCTTTCTTAATAAAAACCCTCAAGAAAGTCAGGATAGAAAGAACGTACCTTAACATCATAAAAACCATATATGAAAAGCCCACAGCTAATATCATCCTCAATGGAGAAAAACTGAGGGGTTTTCCCCTGAGATCAGGAACAGGGAAGAATGTCCACTCTCACCACTGTCGTTTAACATAGTGTTAGAAGTCCTAGCTTCAACAATCAGACAACAAAAAGAAATAAAGGGCTTCCAAACTGGCAAAGAAGAAGTAAAATTTTCACTTTTTGCAGATGACACAATACTCTACATAGAAAAGCCTAAAGACTCCACCAAAAAGCTGCTAGAACTGATACATGAATTCAGAAAGTCACAGGATAAAAAATCGATGCACACAAATTGGTTGCATTTCTATACACCAATAATGAAGTAACAGAAAGAGAAATCAAGAAATCGATCCCATTTACAATTGCACCAAGAACCATAAAATACCTAGGAATAAACCTAACCAAAGATGTAAAAGATCTGTAAGCTGAAAACTATAGAAAACTTATGAAAGAAATTGAAGAAAACACAAAGAAATGGAAAAACATTCCATGCTCACGGATTGGAAGAACAAATATTGTTAAAATGTCAATACTACCCAAAGCAATCTACACATTCAATGCAATCCCTATCACAACTGCACCAGCATTCTTCTCAGAGCTAGAACAAATAATCCTAAAATTTGTATGGAACCACAAAAGACCCTGAATAGCCAAAGTAATGTTGAAAAAGAAAACCAAAGCAGGGAGGCATCACAATTCCAGACTTAAGCTTCTTTATTCATGGTTTAAATGTTTTCCCAAAACATTTTTGGGGAATGAAGTATAAAAATCAAGTACCGGTTTACATATATTGATAATTGTACTCCTCGTGTCCCTTTGCCTTCTTACAGTGTGCCTTTTCCTCTTCTCTACACTTTGGCATATAATGCTATTGTTTTGGCCAAGAGTTATAGCTGAAATAAAAATAGTAATTAGTTGAGAAGATGAGTATCAGCAACTATACACTGAGAAAAACAGTAACTCTAACTCTGCCACTTACCAACTACATGATCATGAGAAAGTTACCTAACCTCTCTGGGCTTAAATGTCCTTTAAAATGGGGTTAATAATACTAGGCACTTCAGAGGGTTGTGTGAGTTAATGTATTAAAAGTGTCTAGAACAGTTCCTGGCACATGTACTGCGTAAGTCTTAGCTTTCAGTACAGTCCACTGAACTCATATACGGCAAGCATGTACACATACACACAAACACAACACTGTCATCCCTTTTTCCGCATCATTACTATCTTTCAATGATAGCCATCTGCAGTACACAGTAATCTATAAGGGATGACACTCATTTGATTTACTCCTTAGTATTGTATTGTTAGAAATATGGAAATCTAAAATTCTTGCTTTAGACTAGAAAAGTACATTTAGTACTCTGCTTTGTTTTATCTTTTAAGGTTCAATAAAGGGCTACTATATGGTAAAGCTTTGCCATCCAATATTTCACTCCCTGGAATCACTCAAGACCTGAATTTAATGCAAATAACTATACCTTCCATGTAGCTGACATGGGAGCCTGAAAAACCATCCAATTATCATGTATTGTGTCTTTTGCATAGCTTGGTTTTTGATGGTAGTTTATCACTGAGCAAACACACATACACCATACCTAACCTCAGTATGCAACAGGAAAATACTAAAGGATTTAGAGGATTACTTTCTAAAGTAATTTGCATCTTTTATTGGCCCCCGTGTTTCTGACATTCTGGTATCAGCAAATTCTAGTGATAATATCTGGGAAGTTAGTTCCATACCACAGTTATTACTAAGGAGAGAAGAAGTTTACATTTTCTTGTAAAAAAATCTAGGTATCCCAGGAAGACTATAAATATGTTAAATAAGTTACAGTTTTTGTGCGGAGTCTATTTTTCTTGACTTGAGATTATTTTTGGGGAAAAAAAAAGCCTTTCCCATTCAGTGGGAAATTTTGTGGCATCAATTCTAGGAGATATCATGTGTGACATCTGGTATCTATGGTGACAACTTTATTTCTTACCATGATCCATGGCATTCATGATGCTTTGTATCATGATAAAAGAATTTTCTAGTGCTTCCCAAGATATTACTAGAACTGATAACAAATAAATGTTTGACACTGAATAATGTAAAATTAGAGTCCCTTAGAAGTTGAAGTTAACCTAGTGTCTTACCTAATGGGCTAAGGAGTTAGTGACTTTATTAATCATTATGAGACCTTCTGCTTCTGTGCATAAATAAAAATGGGTTGAGTGCATGTTATTTCCTAGGTAAGAAGAATAAAACATAAAATATTTGACATATGAAATTATTTTTATATGAATATACCTTCAATAACATTCTGTATTATAATATGTGATCTTATTTTTCAAGACTGAATTATAAAAATATTTTATCAAAGAGGATCTAAATTAGGATAACAGAATTTAGCAGAAGTTTTTGAGAATAAGTCTGGGGAGTTTTGAGATCCTTTGAATTAAAACTCTACTAATTTTGAAGATGGTGGCAGAGTCTAGTCCCATGAAAACTACTAAATAATTATCAATCATCCTAAATACCCCAGAAATCAACCTAAAGACTGAAAGAACAAACTCCACAAAAAAGGTAAAGAAGAGGCCATAATGAGGAAGGTAGGAAGTGTGAAGACATGACTTGAGAAATAGATCATGGTCACAGCTGTGGGGAGAGAGACCCAGTCAAAGAAAAGGGCAAGAGACAGACTAACACACAGGGGAGTACACAGGGAAAATGAACCCCCATAGTAATTGGCTTAGGAAGTGAGAAGGCCCAGAATTTTGTGAGTTCTTGCAACCAGCAGGGTTTAAAGCCTGGAGTTTATCTATGTATCTATGTATCTATCTATCATCTTTCCATCTATATATTTTTATTGAAAGAGAGAGAGAGGAAAAGAAAGTGTGCAAAGAGCGGGAGAGGCAGAGAGAGAGAGAGGGAGAGAATCTTAAGCAGGCTCCACACTCAGCATGGAACCCAATGTCCATCTCGCAAATGTGAGATGATGGCCTGAGCTGAAATCAACAGTTGGATGCTTAACCAACTGAGTTACCCAGGTGCCCCAAAGCCTAGTTTTAAAGGTTAGTGTGCTTGGTTTGGACAGAGCTCAGACAACATTGGAGCTGCTCTTGGAGATAAAACGGGGCAAACAGCCTGAAGATATACAGTGTAAAAACAATGATCTGGAGCCTGCTTGGGGCACACAATGGGGAAGTTATTTGCTCTTCTTTGAGTGTGTCCCAGAAAGGCAGCATTCATGGAGATATGCCTTCAGGACCAAAGGAAATTACCAGCACCATTTCTCTCCCCTGTCCACCAGCATAAACAGAGCCATCTGTGGGAACAAGCACTTGGTACCTAACTTGCTTACACCAACCCCCCCCCCCCCCCCGCCCAGCACTCCAGTGGCACCATCCTTCCCAGTCACACTTGCCTTAATCTCACTGCAGTGGACCCCCTCCTCCAGAAGACCAGTCCAAACCCTTACCAACACTGTGTCTCCTGACTCAGGAGGTTTTTGAGGCCTTGGTTCTGGTAGTGCCAGTGGTCTCATTCACAAGCAGGTCTCATTTCACAAGCAGACCAGAGCAAACCTAGATAAAACATGCCACATGCAGGTCAGGAACCACACACTGCTCACAATAGGCAAAGACAGCCTCTGCAGACAACTGGCCTGAAGGATGAAATGGCCAGGATGCAACAGCAGAATGCATGTAGCACGCACATTCACGACACTCTCAGTCAGGCCCTGAGGAACAGGAGACACAACAGTGCAGGGCAGGCACTACAGCACTACAAGATGTCATCTTCATAAAGCCACTATCCTCAAGAACAGAAGACATAGCCGACTTTGCTAACACACAGAAACAGGCACAAAGACGTGGACAAAATGAGAAGACAGAGGAATGTGTCCCAAATGAAAGAACAGGACAAAGCCATGGCCAGAGTTCGAGGCAAAAACAGATAGCTATAAGTAACATGCCTGATGGATATTTAAAACAATGATCATAAGGATAGTCACCAGAATTGAGAAAGAGTGGAAGACATGAGTTAGACTCTTAACACAGAAATAAGGAATAATATGGCAGAGATAAAGGGCTCGATAAATGAAATAAGAAACATATTTGATAGAATGAACAATAGGCAAGAAGAATCAGAGGAATGAATTAATGACCTAGAAGACAGAGTAATGGAAAGTAATCAAGCTAAAAAAAAAGAGAGAAAAAAGAGAATTATACAAAACAAGAATAGACTCAGGGAACTCAGTGACTCCATCAAACATAGCATTCATATTATGTGAGTCCCAGAAGAAGAGAAAGAAAAGGGGTAGAGAATTTATTTGAAGAAATAATTCATGAAAATTTCCATAATCTGGTGAAGGAAACAGATATCCAGATTCAGGAGAACAGAGAATCCCCAACAAAATCAACAAAAGCATATCCCCACCAAGACATATTTTAAATAAAATGGCAAAACATAGGGGCACCTGGGTGGCTCAGTCAGTTAAGCATCTGACTTTGGCTTAGGTCATGATCTTGCACTTTGTGAATTGAACCCGGCACTGGGCTCTCTGCTGTCATGCAGAACCTGCTTCGGATTCTCTGTCTCTCTCTCTACCCCTCCTCTGTACATTCTTTTCAAGTGCACATGAACATTCTATAAAATAGATCACATACTAGGCCACATAATAGGCCTCAACAAAGTTAAGAAGAATGAAGTCATACCATGAATCTTTTCTGACCACAATATTATGAAACTAGAAGTCAACCACAAGAAAAACCCTGGAAAGGCCATATATACATGGAGGTTAAATAACATGCTACTAAACAATGAATGGATCATCCAGGAAATAAAAGATTACATTGAAACAAATGAAAATGAAAACAGTGGTTCAAAACCTTTAGGACACGGCACAAGTGGTTCTAAGAGGGAAGTCTATAGCAATACATATCTACATCAAGAAGCAAGAAAAATCTCAAATAAACAACCTAACCTTATACCTAAAGGAGCTTGAAAAAGAAAAACAATCAAAACCGAAAGCCAGAAGAAGGAAGGAAATAATAAAGATGAGAACATAAATAAATGATATAGAAACTAAAATCCAATAGAGTAGAACAGTAACACTAGGAGTTGATTCTTTAAAAAAAAATCAATTAAAATTGATAAACTAGCCAGACTTACCAAGAAAAAAAAAAGCCAAAAAAACCCTAAATAATTTTTCTTATTTACAAAATAAATAAACATTTAAAAAGTTTTTTAAAGAGTTAATATTTATTCTTTTCAAATTATTCCAAAAATAAAAAAGGAAGGAAAACTTTAAAATTTATTCTATGAAGCCAGCATTACCTTGATACCAAAACAAGATAAAGATACCATAAAAAAGGAACTACAGGCTAATATCTCTGTTGAATATAAATGCAAAAATCAGCAACAAAATACTAGCAAACTGATTCAAAATCATTCACCACAGTCAAATGGAATTTACTCCTGGTTGCAAGGCTGGTTCAATATTTGCAAAATAATCAACATGATACATCACATCTATAAGAGAAAAGATAAGAACTACATGATCATGGGGTGCCCAGGTGACTCAGTTGGTTAAGTGTCTGAGTGTTGGTTTTGGTTCAGGTCATGATCTCACAGTTTGTGAGTTGGAGCCCTGCGTCAGACTCCACACTGACATCGCGGAGCCTGTTTGAGATTTTCTCTCTCTCCCTCTCTCTCTCCTCCTCCCTCGCTCATGCTCTCTCTCGGTCTCTCCCTCTCTCTCAAAATAAATATTTTTTTTTAAAGAAACATATAATCATGTCGGTAGACACAGAAAAAGCATTGGACAAAGTACAACATCCATTCATGATGAAAACCCTCAAGAAAGTAGGTTTAGAGGGAATATACCTCAACATAATAAAGGCCATGTATGAAAAACACACAGCTAACATCATCTTCAATGGGGAATCTGAGAGCCTTTCTCCTAAGGTCAGAAACAAGACAAGGATGTCTGCTCTTATACTTTTATTCGACATAGTATTGGAAGTCCTAGCCATGGAAATCAGACAGCAAAAGAAATAAAAGTCATCCAAATCAGTAAGGAAGAATTACAACTTTCACTATTTTCAGATGACATGATATTATATATAAAAATCCCAAAAGATTCCACAAAAAAACTGCTAGAAATGATACAAAAATCTGTTACATTTCTATACACCAAAAATGAAGTAGCATCAAGAGAAATGAAGAAAACAATCCTATTTATCACTGTGCCAACAATAATAAGATACCTATGAGTAAACCTAACCAAAGAGGTAAAAAACTTGTATTCTGAAAACTATATAACAATGACGAAAGAAACTGAAGACAACACAAAGAAATGGAAAGACATCTATATTCATGGATTGAAAGAACAAATAGTGTTAAAATGTCTATACTACCAAAAGTAATCTACACATTTTATGCAATTCCTATCAAAAGACCAATAGTATTTTTCACAGAACTAGAACAAACAATCCTAAAATTTGTATGGGACTACAAAAGACCCCAAAAGCCAAAGCAATCTTGAAAAAGAAAACGAAGTTGGAGGCATCACAATTCCAGATTTCAAGTTATACTGCAAAAGTGTAGTAATTAAAACAGTATGGTATTGGCACAAAAACAGACACATACATCAATGGAACAGAATAGGAAACTCAGAAATGAATCCACAACTATATGGTCAATTAATCTTTGACAAAGCAGGAAGGAATATTCATTCAGTGAGAAAAAGACAGTCTCCTTAACAAATGATGTTGGGGAAACTAGACAGGAACATACGAAAAAGGAAACTGGACCAGGTTCTTACACCATACCCAAAATAAATTCAGAATGAATGAAAGACCTAACTGTGAGACCGGAAACCATAAAAATCCTAGAAGAGTGCACAGGCAGTAATTTCTCTGACATTGGTCATAGCAACTTCTTTCTTGATAGGCCCCATGAGTCAAGAGAAACAAAAGCAAAAATAAACTACTGGAACTACATAAAAATAAAAAGCTCTGCACAGTGAAGGAAACAATCAACAAAACTGAAAGGCAACTTACTGAATGTGGAGGAGTTATTTGCAAATGACATATCTGAAAAAAGGCTACTATCCAAAATATATAAAGAACTTACAAAATTCAACACCCCTCCCCAAAACAATCCAGTTAAAAACATGGGCAGGAGACATGAACAGACATTTCTCCAAAGTAGATATCCAGATGACCAACTGACAAGAAATGCAAATCAAAACTACAATGAGATAACACTTCATGCTTGTTAGAATTGCTAACATCAAAACCATAAGAACAAAAGGTATTGGTGATGATGTGGAGATAGAGATGGGTTGGTGGGAATGCAAACTGGTGCAGCCACTCTGGAAAACAATATGGAAGTTCCTCAAAAAGTTAAAAATAGTACTACCCTATGAACAGCAATCACACTACTGTGTATTTACCCCAAGAGTACAAAAACACTAATCCAAATGATACATGCACCCCTATGTTTACAGCAGCATTATTTAAAATAGTCAAGATATGGAAGCAGCTCAAATGTCCACTGACTGATGAATAGATAAAGATGTATCGTGTGCGTGTGTGTGTGTGTGTATAATGAAATACTATTCAGCCATAAGAAAGAATGAAATCTTGCCATTTGCAACATGGATGGTGCTACAGAGTGTAATGCTAAGTGGAATAAGTTAGTCAGAGAGACAAATACCATATGATTTCACTAATATGTGTAATTTAAGAAACAAAACAAAGGGGAGAGAGAGAGAGAAAAAACAAGAAACAGACTCTTAACTATAGACAACAAACTGTTGGTTACCAGAGAAGTGGGTGGGGGGATGGGTTAAATAGGTAATGGGGATTAAGAAGTGCACTTGCTGTGATGAGCACTGAGTGATTAAATAAAAACTCTCAAAAAAAATCTACTAATTTTTCTGTTTTCAGAAGAAGGTTGTATTCATTTCTTCAATAATGACATATATTTATATGATGATTCATTATATATTAAAATTGTAAATGATAATATGAGTATACCTGTTATTCTCAGTTTTCAACCTAACAGGCTCAAAGCTGCTGACCAAAAGCTTAATTATTGTAAGCCACATCATTCTTTACATCCTAGAGGCATCAGACTATAACTTTCATTTACTCTAATGAAAAAAGTCACTCAAACTATAAAAGTACGAAAGTTAAATGCATACACATATGTGCACACACATACCCATACATGTGCAAGCAAACATTTATTAAATACATAAAGTCAAATCCAATATATAAGCTATCACAGAACAAGAAGAGGGATCAATGCTAAAATAGGAAACATAAAAATCTTCAAAACTGATAAATAAGGGTCAAATTACTATGTCAGAAATTTTTAAACTTGTTCTAGAATGATCTCTAGAAAGCTGCTGGGTCTAGCTGTTTTTGTGAAAGTTTCTTCAAACCTTCTAGGTATGAATAATTGCCAAGGTAGCTGAATTATTGCAGAGCACCAGAAAGGAAAGAAATTTTTCTAAGTAATTTTAAGAGGTTAGCATATTCTTGATCTGAAACCCTACAAATGTAGGACAAAAAAGAGAAATCTATAAGCCAATTTTACTATTAATAAAGTTGCTAAAATTATAAATAAATCTTAGAAAAATGAATGTAGTAGCATAGCAAAAGAATACCATACCCTGATTAAGTATAGCCAACAATTATTCTTGCCCCCGGGCCATTCACCTGCTACACATAATCCCATCATTAATGCCTCTCATTGCAGTAGTGGTTCTCAAAGAAGCAGAGTAAATATGGGGAGGACAAGGGTAATTTGGAAAAAGAAATGTGCTCACTGTGTCAGGGCCCAAGAGGAGCCAATGTCCTATGAGCACCAGGAAAGAAAATGTTTAAATGATCCTGTTTTCCCCTCTTCTTTTCTAAATTTCCTAGATGCTTCGAAATCCACGTATTTCATTTATAAGCCTAAAAAATCAATCGGAAATACTCAGAAGGAAAGCAAACAAGCCAAAAACAACATCATAAATTTTCCTGAGTGAAAATAAGGCTGCTAGTCTTTAAAATGTGACAGCAACCAAGTTTGGACTGAAGCCTTCTCATATTCCCATCGGTATTTCTATTCATTCGGACATGGGCATTCTTCATCACTCCAAGAACCTTCAAACTACATTCAAATTAGGACCATCTGTCCCCCAAATTTAAGCTGCTGACCAGTGTTCTCTGAAATTTTTGAAAAGGTAAGATCCGATGTCTTATTCTGAGACCAGCTCAGACTGAGTTAATTAAGTTACCACCAACTTTAACCCACTTATCAGCACCCCCCAACTTATGGCATTGTTGGCCAAGGTTAAGGTCATTTAGACATCACGATTACAGATTTTGGTTATTATTCTAAGGGTCTTCTGCAATATGAAAAGACAACATATGAGCAAGGGGTTCACAGTTCAAGCCAATGAACAGTGGAGGTTGTTTAAAACTTTGAGAGTACCTGTTAAGTCAAATCGCCATTAAATCAAGGACTACTTATACTAAACCTCAAATTTAGAGACACAATTTTACCGAGTACAGAGATGTATAATTTATGTAATTATATATTGTGTGTGTATATATATACACACAAGTATTAATATGTATGTGTGTGTTATGAGCTAAATTAAATCTCCCCCAAAATCATATGTTAAAATCTTAACATCATCTTAACATACCTCAGAGTATGAGTGTATTTGGAGATAGGGCCTTTAAAGAGGTAACTAAGTTAAAATGAGGTCATTATGGCAGACCCTAATCCACTATGACTTGTGTCCTGATCAGAAGAAAAAATCTGGACATAAACATACACAGTGAAAACCACGTGAAGACAGGAAGAAGATGACCATGGATAAGCTGAGGAGAGAGGCTTCACGAGAAACCAACCCCGCTGGCACCCTAATCTCAGACTTCCAGTCTCAAGAACTGTAAGAAAATTAATTTTTGTTATTTAAACCACTTAGTCTATGATACTTTGCTATGGTAGTCCTAGCAAACTAATACTGGGCATATAGTGTGTAATCTGAAACATAATTATTACTCATGTTAACTAGAGTCACCCTTACCACATAATCTCATTTCAGAGATTGTTAAAGTCTAAGATCCTCTCCAAGATTCTTACGAGCTCCTAGAGGCTAATGTCCTTCTAGCTTCGACCTCTTGCCTCTCCTCCATTACTTCAATTCAGATGTCATTTCACAATTTCCAACTTCTGTGGCTCTTATCCTGTGCTAACCTAGGGTAGACCTCAGGTCTCTCCATTACTTTCCATCAAAACAAACGAACAAATAAACTAAAATGCTAATAACAACCAAAAACAAAACAAAAATAAAAATCTACCTTCATACAAAGTAATCATGAACACGGCTTACTTTATTATTCCAGAAATTCAAAGAACTTAAAATTGAATTTTAGCTATCTCTGCTCTAACATAGTTCCTTAGTCATTTGCACAAGTGAGAAATCCAGTTTCTTACCATGTTCTAACGTTATAGGTCTTATTCCTCCCTCCTCCTCTTTCTCCTTCTCTTCTTCCCTATCTCCTTCTTCTTTCCCCTTCTATCCCTCTCTCACTCCCTCCATCCATTCTTGATATATCCTGATATTCTCTACTCTTTTTGACTCTTCCCCCATTCCCAGCAGTTTGGCTATTACTTTTTATGAGTTTGACTTATGTTACCAGGATCCCCTTTTCTACCTCAAGTAGCTAAATCGAGCTATTTTCTCAAAGACAATTTCCTTCCTCAGAAAAATTCTGGAGTCAACCATTAAAGTAATACAGTTTTACCTTTGCTACATTGTATTTAGCCAAGTTTCTATCAAGAGTGAAGGTAATTTATCAAGTTTTTTTTTTCACCTTGATCCAAAAGAATGTAACATCAATTAGATACATCATCTAATATCAATACATTACCCTACTATATAATCTTTAAATTGACTTAGATCTAAAACCACTGTTAAACCTATTGGAAATTACTTTAAATTTTTTCAGTCTCATTGGAATTTTTAACCATATGAACTCTGAACCTTATTTGTTCAACTGTCAACTGTTGCATTCAGCAAACGATTTAAACTATCATTTTGAAGAGGAGGGTTTGAAAACTAAGAACCTTCTACACTTGTCACATTTTATAAGGAACACAGGAAAGATGGCTTAATTGTACCCTTATTCAAAAGATCTTTAACACAATATGTATTGATGTAGTTTGCCTATTTGAAGAATGTTAGTTTATGACTTGAGGAAGAAAATGAAAATACATTGTAGCTCAAATTGCTTCTTAGGAAACAGGCTACTACTGCCACCTGGGGGAGGTTCTTTCTGCTTCATTCAAAAAAGCCAAATGTGCTTGTCAGATGAATGAAAAGAGTTCATGTTTTCCTTGTTATATCCACACAGGAAGACTTTTTAACTTTCTGCCCATGAAGTCATAAGGCATTCCAGATGTCTCCAAGATTCCTTCACACAGAAATACACACTTCACAGACTGTTTGGGAGGTACAGAAGATGAACCAGAATAGAACTATACTAAGGTTTCTATATCTTACACACTAAGAAGGTATTTGGAAAAGTATGGGTTATATACTAAAAAGAGAAAAAAAATAAAACTTTCAATAACAAAACAAAACCCAAATTTTAAGCAAAATGTATCTGGCCTCAACTTACAGTCAGTTGTACTCCTTTTCTGAAATATGCTATCATTGATACGGAAACTACATGTGCAGATATAATCATGCTAGTGATTGCAACAGTTAGGATGAGATAACAAATTTCAATTCCATGGAAACAGCCAAGGGTTTTCTTATAGAATTTTTGAATTTATGAACTAAATACTGTTATAAACTCAGGAGCTATTTATTGCATGAATATTACATACCTAACTGCTGCAACTTTTGATGAAGTAGTGATATGGTGCGCATCATTTACAACAGAAATAACGTCTTTTGAATGTCTAGTTTGGGCTTAATAGCTGTCAATCTTGCTTCCTTTATACTATGGGTAAGTGGTTACCTATCAGCAATGCCCTAAAACAAAGACTTGAAACTTGGAAATAAAGTTTCAGGAAGTATCTGTTGAAACGACTAGTCTGTCAGATGACACACACGCACAAAAAAAAAGTCAGTGCTGATTAGAGGATTTATAGAGAGGATTCTGGTAATAGATTAACTAAATAAAATACATACTGTGTCAGTCCCAGAGTGGCACAGTAACACTGTCAGAAGGTTAAAGTTCTTACCGAAGAAGAACTGTACCAGCTCCAGAGAAGTCTGTGGAAAGAGTATTTTTAAGATTGGAAAAGGTACGTGATCTACACCAAATGTATTGGGATTCCATAATCATTATTATTTTTTAAATCACGCATTTGATTCAGGAGTAAAAAGAAATCTGAGTGACTATGGTTTAGCTGATACAGCTGAGTGAGCTAGGTGAGCTGGGGTCACCTTGAGGGACTCCAAACATGAATGTCTTTTGTGTGGGGGTGTGAGGTTCCTTCAAAATGTTCATATTAGAGTCTAGGGAGGTTGGGGTGAGGGGCATTAGAAGACAAGAAAGGCCAGAGGGACATAAAACTGAATACTAGAAATACAAGTTATAAGCAAAAGTAATAAATATGCAATATTAAGTGTTTGTATTTCTGAATCAGCAGTTGAGTATATTTGGCAATTGGCCTGTAGTTCCGCCTTACTGATCTAATGAAAATTATCAATGACCTTAAAATGGTTATGTTCTGCACAGAAGATTACCTCTATATTAGGAGTACTGTAAATTGAATATGTTCTCTCAAGATTCTCCTCCCTCCTAACCAAGCTACACCATGTGTTGGGCTTTACTTCCTTTATTCAAAAGCCAATAAGTTACTATGGTGGATCATGGAAATGATTTATTAATTATTTTATAACAGAAATTATAATTTCTCATTTTCATCAGAATGCTGCCTGATTGTAAAAAAAAATAGTAAACAAAACCAGAAATCTTTAATATTATTCATGTTTCATACAAGACAAACATTCAGGAAGTCAGGAAAGATAATTTTTTGCAGATGCCACTTGTGTATTCATTGGGTGGGGAGGTGGGGAAGTAGAGGATGTTATTTAAAATGCAGGGAGGACCTGTTTCTTTCACTCTTCTGTTTCTACTTCTTCAAGAGTGCTTAATTTTTAAATACTGCTGCTAGCCTTGTTAATGGAGTCAGAAACCTCATAACTCATTGCTAAATGGACTCACCTACCACACTGATGAGTTAATATTTTCCTCCTAAACATGGTTTACACTATCTTCAAGCGATATGGGTTTTTCCCCTCATTTTCCTGCAATTATTGCTTCCTCCTCTTTTCTTAGTTGTATTAAACTTCTCTCTCCTCTCCCATTGCAAACTACCAATATTATTTCAATCTTATTTCTATCACTGAGTTGTTGCCACTTTAGTGGAGCACCCCTCCGAGTTTTAACCACCATGAATGAGGAGTGAGTAAACCAAAGGTAATACCTGCAGTGCTCCCAGCCAAGTGAGATGCCTTACATCGGGGGAGTATAGAAGTCTAACTGCTTACGCCAAGCCTTTGTGTATCCACAGACATGACAGACTCCAAGATGATCATCAACTTGGCCCTCTTTGGCATGACTCAGAGTGGAAAAAGTTCTGTTGGGAACATTCTTCTGGGAAGCACTGACTTCCACAGTAGCTTTTCTCCATGTTCTGTGACCAAAGATTGCTGTCTGGGCCGCAGTTGTCACCTCTGTGGCTTCATGCGTCGAGGGGGTCAAGAGATAATCCTGCAGATCCAGGTGCTGGACACTCCAGGTTATCCACACAGCAGGTTGACCAAGAAGCATGTGAAACAGGAGGTCAAGGAGGCCTTGGCACATCACTTTGGGCAAGCGGGTCTCCACCTTGCACTGCTGGTCCAGAGAGCAGACGTGCCTCTTTCTGGACAGGAAGCATCCTCCTTGGTTCAGATGATTCAGGTAATACAAAAAAGGCAATTACACTAATGCCATTATTCCTGTTTGAAGGACAATGATCCTAATAGGAAAGAACTATGACAATTTGGTTAAAAGAGTAGTTTAAAGCAAGTTTAAAACAAGTGCTAGTCACATAGAAATGGTAAAAATTACTTGATCTTTCCCACCAAGAGCCATTTTGACAATTTCCTTTAGAGGAATTCAGTTAGTCATTTTGCAGCTGGGCCATAAGACTCCTCCCACGCCCCCCAAAAATAAGATGCTAGACTTCAGAGGTTAACTAACCTCTGAATAAGGTTGTAAATGTGGTCTCCACTTGATCTGCATCAGAATCAACTGGGCTGTCATTAAAAATGCATATTCATCCAAGTCCCACCTAAACAGAATCTCTAGAGCCTGTATATTATCTGCATTTGAATAAATTTTCCATATATTTCTTAAAAAGTCAAGTTTAAGAACCACTAAACTAAAAACTAAAATACTGACTTGCATCCATTTAATATTAAGGGGACAGTCTTTATTATTTTTTTGAGAGAGAGACAGAAAGAGTGGGAGCGGGGAGGAACAGACAGAATCTTAAGCAGGTTGGGGAGGTGGACAGCCTGATGCAGGGCTGGATCTCATGACCATAAGATTGTGACCTGAGCCAAAACCAAGAGTTGGACACTTAACCAACTGAACACCTAGGCACCCCCCACCCCACATTTTTAAGGGGACAATCTCTTATAGTTCACTAACAAATGGGTGTTCGTTCACTGATTCAATCATTGAAAACTGTATTAGGTACCTACACAGAGCTTAAAGATTAGTGAACAGTACATGAGCCATCATGCCTTCAAAAAACTTAGTCTAGAAGAGATGGATAGATAAACAAATATAAGACAAGTGCCAAAGTAATGTAATATATGGGCAAGGGAAAGGAGGTTTCACTCTGACTTATATCATGGCAAACATGCAGGAAAGATCTATGCTTTATTTATAGGAAAGAAATCAAGAATTTTGGATGCTCTGTGTGCCTCATCATCTGTAGGGCCAGTAACTGATCCATTATAGCCAAGAGAAGACCACAGGGACTTCTGCGTGAACATAAATAACATATGCCACCTTTGCCTAGTGGTCTGTTCATGTTCGTTTGTTCATTTATTACAAGTCACACTATGTTGGAAGCTTGTTCAGCTAGTCTAGGAGAGAAGCTGGGGATAGGGAGAGGTTCCGGGTATGGCTATAACTAGGAGATGGAGGGAGTAATACTTGCATATGGTACAGACACATATATGAACCAGGCCCATGTAAAACCAACAATTCCTGGAAACTGCTCATTGAGATGCTCCATTCCATTCAATTTCTTGATTCTCTAGTATAGGGCCACCCAAATATAACTACTGGACTTGGCTAGTATTACTCAGTAGCCTTGCTTAGTCATCGAGATAAGAGAACTCATCACTACTGGAAGCTCTACAGGTAAATTCATGGTGAATAGAGAGCAGACATTTTTCATTCAACAAGGAAGTGTATAAAGGCTACTCTTTTGGCCCAATCTCTGATAATGTTGATGTAGGATCTGTTACACTTAGAAAGACAGTATACTTAGCTTCAAAGGAATATTTTTTTCCCTTTAACTAGTAAAGGCATAGGAATGTTCTAAATGACACGGTAACTGCACGTTTCTAAAAATGAAAAAAAAATGTGAAATCACAATAAACTAGTAGAAAAAATTAGGGTGACAAGAGCATAAAAAATAATCCTCATCATCCAATTCCTGAAAAATGACATGCTGTACAAATGTAAAGATTACAATTAAGAAACAATGTATAATCTAAGAAAGCCCACAAACCTCCCCCAAACTATGAAAGCCTGCATTTCAAACAATATTTCTGGTAGAAATCAAATGAGGGAGAAACCTGTTGCTATTCCATCGGTATTTATTTATATTGTGTGTGTGAAGAGAGAGAGATAGCAGGGGAGGGGCAAAGGGAAAGAGAGAGCAAGAGAATCCCAAGCAGACTCCACACTGTCAGCGCAGAGCCCGATGTGGGGCTCAAACCCATGAGTCGTGAGATCATGACTTGAACCAAAATCAAAAGTCGGATGCTCAACTGATTGGGCCACCTAAGCACCCTACTTGTTTTAAAACTTTAAACAAGTTTTAAAATTCATTGAAAGCTGCCATTAAATAAAACATTTAGCTTAAGGTATAGACGGATGTAACTGAGTAAATTCAGTAAGTGCACAAATATTTCTCAAAAACAAACTTCTCTCCTTATGCCTCCAAATTTTTCCCTATGCTGGTACTATGCTTAGCCAAAAGGGGCATTTTAAAAGTCATACATTTTAAAACCAGATTTTGTTTTCCAGGTTTAAGATATAGAACACTACTGTAATCCCCTATTTTTTTTATACAAGAGAATTTGATTCATACATCTCTCTCTCATCTTTCAAAAAGGTATCTGGCATATAGTCACCTTCTCCTACCACTATCTTAAGTCAGTGTCCAGTTCATGACTTAAAGGCAGGGAGGAGATAGGCTAGAGTAAAACTCAGATCAGAATTTTTTTTTTCTAAAATAAATATTTTTTCCTTCCCAGGAAAACTCAGCAGCCAAGATTTAGTAATCTTCAGAGGGGCCCATGACCCCTGGGAGGCACTGCAGTCCTATTCTGGGCTTCCATCATAATTTTTGGTTGAAGATTGCCTATGCACAAGCTGGCTGTTTATGACCTTCTTCCTGAAGGTGCTTCCGTTACTGGTGGCAGCCATCTGGATGTGCTCACAGATTGGGAACAGCTGCAGAATGTCTGAATATTCAACAGAACCAACAGCTGTTAGGAAGGAGCAAGGAGTTGTTAAGGTCCTCTGGTTCCAGACACACCCTGGATTGGTTTTTCTTCCTGGTTTATGCAAAATGGGGAATGGACTATCTGTCTTCTCCATTTTCCTTTCCTCCTTTCTGGAGGCACTGCTGCCTGCCATGGAAGGAGTCAACAAGGCCAATGCCAGAGAAGCAACCTCTTCTTTCCTGTACCTCCCTGTTATATCTTTAAATGTCTTTTAATTTATGCTCTAATCGTTTTTAGAGGGGTTACAGGCTGCCAGCTATGACGAGTGAAACATTTCCCCAAATGATCCCTTCTTTATGTTAGGCCTTCATAATTTATAGCAAAATGGTGGAGATGACAGTGAGTCATCTTTCCAAAATTGGAAAATAAAGAGAATGATTCATCTAAATATTATCTATCATTTGAACATTATTTAAAAATCCACAGATAATGAATCAGAGAAGACAGAATAAAATTACCTTAAGAAAAGTTCTAGCAAGTAGCCAGACTGCACAAGGAATTGAACCCAGGAATTGACTAAAGTCCAAATTCTTTCCACTATCAGGGTATCATGTGTTATTATTGTATATAATCAGGCTGCAAGCATATATTTTTGATTTAGAATGAACAACTCAAATGTTGATGTTATAGGTGTGTGTGTATAAAAAAGGCTCAGAAAGGCCAGTGCAAGACCTGAAAATACTTAACAAAGATAATGGGCTTAGTTGTTCAATAGCATTTAGTTGAAAAATAAACTTTCTTACAATCGTTAAGTATATGACTAAATATGTTACTAAAAGTTTCTTGGCTTTAGTTCCTCACTTATAAAATGGGGAGAATTTTACCTATCTTAAAGAGTTTTGAGGGTTATATTTAATGAATGTAATAAGCTTGGCATTGTGCCTGACTTACAGTAGGTTCACAGAAAATTACTATTATTGTTATCATTTTATTATTGTCACTACACAAATTATAATGAATACTTATTCAAATGAATTACTAGATATGAGCAACCAATTATAGAGGTTAAAGAATGGGTTCTATAGTAAGTTATACTTGTGTTCAAGTTTCTGCTTACTTGTTTTGTGACCTTGGGCAAATAACTTCTCTAGATTTCAATCTCTTAATTGGCAAATTGGGAAAGATAGTAGTGTCTATTTTACTGGGTTATTTTCAGGACTAATTTCATATTATCATAACAGTAAATTAACTAATAACACAAGGCAAGTGCACACTGAATGTCAGCTATAGTTATAATTTTATTGTTAGTATTTGTCTTATGCTAAAATTAGGACATGTTATTTGTAGCCTTCTTTGGGATTTTCTTGATAGGCTTCAGAAGAAAATCAAGAGTGAAATCAAGCTTACACAGCCCTGATGTAAAAGAATTTCCTTATTTATTTAGAAAAAAAAATCTAGGAAGAAAATTCACTGGCTTACTAAGGTTAAAGTGAGAAGCTCTAATTTAGTGGGAAGGACATGGGCCTGGCAGTGAGGGGACCTCTGTCACAGGCCCAGGCCTGCCAATAATCAGCTGTGTGGCTGTGGCGAAGCTGTTTAACATCATGAGTCCACAATATCCTCATCTGTAAAATACGGCAGTTTGGACATAAGATCTCTCAGGTTCAATATTCTCTGAATCTGATATAACCAGGTCTTATCATTCAGCTCTCTGAGAAGATAATGTGGTGCTTTAAGTGGGATGAGAGTAAGGGAATAGTATGAAATATGAGGAATGGTCCTTATTGTCCTCCTGTTTCATGATAATTTTTTCTCAGTTGATGTAATAGTTGGCTTTTTAAAATTTTCCCCCTAAAAAGTCCAGATGCTATGATTTCATCAACCACAAACAAATGGGGCAGGGCTGGTGAGGTCCTGGGAAAATGAACATAATTCCTGGAAAACAAAGTTTATATCCTAACTAGTTGTCCCAAAAGGACTAGATGGACTCATACCCATTAGCACTCTGAAACCAAACAATTCATGATTGATTGTAAAATTTCCATCTAGCTTAGTACTATATTTAAATTATTAACACCAGATAACTTACATTCACTTATCTTGCTCTTGGATTTTTATGTGAGGTATCAATCAACTGTGATTATTCTTTCTCTGGGTCCACAGAGAACACGTTTGGCCACTAACATGATGACTATACACCAAGCGACACTACTTTCGAATAGTCAACTATTTTCCAGCCAAAAATCAATCTAAAGATTATAAGCTAAATCAACCATTCTCTTCTATTTTTGGCAGTAATTCAAAAGTGCAATTTCTCTCACAGTTTAGGACATGAGCATCCTTTCGTAAATAATTATCAACATGTAAAAACTTCTCAGTGGCTGAACACATGGACTTGTAAGTGGTGTCGAGCTTACAGATCTGTTTTCTTAGGTGGTTTAACTCATTTTTCCTGAATGTTACTATAGTTTAAAGTATAGGAAATGTCCGGTGGAGACAAAAATGGAATGTGTTAATGTTACAACCCAGAAAACCAGGAACTAAAGACATACTGTGAAAATCATACCATTTACTACAATAAGTACTAACCTAGCAAGAAAAGAATTCTATGTTAATAATATATAACTCAGGAAGGGATCACTTGAGCCAAACAGTTTATTTAGCATGAATTTTTATTATGATAATGTTTTAAAAATATTTAATGACAAATGTGGTTCATGTATAGACCAACACCCAGAGGGCAGGCCTGGGGGTAGCTCTCAAGAGATTAAGGGCAGTGTCTATTTATTAACTTGAATTAAACATTTCAATATCATGACAATCAATATAAACACATCAATAATGTATTTTCTTTCCTGTCTGTCCCTCTTCCTCACTTTTGTTTAGGTAGTATGAAAGAATATCCACTAGACATAAGCAGAAAATATACCTGTCATGGTCCACTCTGTGTCCCTGGAACAAAGTAAACCACCAATAAATATTTGCAGAAGGGATAAATCACCTAGAATTCTTTTTAAAATTCAAATTCCCAGGATCCATCCCTAAAGACTTTGATGTATTTTTAGCAAGCATCCCAAATGCTTCTGATGTAAATAACTCAGGAATCTTTTTATTACCAGAATCTAGATCTATCTAGCACTTCATTAATTTCTCAGCCATTTGTATTAATTTGCTAGGGCTGTCCTAACAAGGCTGCACTACCTGGGTGGCTTTTAAGTAACAGAAATTTATTGTCTCTCAGTTCTGGAGACTAGAAGTCTGAAATAAGTATTAGCGGGTTAGCTCCTTCTGAGGACTGTAAGTGAAGAATCTATCCAAGAGTTCTGTCCTTGGCTTATGGATGACGGTCTTTATGTTTACATGGCATTTTCCCTTTATTCTTATCTTTGTCCCAACTGCTGTTTTATAAGGACACCGATCACACTGGATTAGAGGCCCACTCGCAATGACCCTATTGTCAAATTGCCACATTCTGAAGTTAGGTTTCAACATATGAATTTGGAGGGGGGTGGGTACATAATTCAACTCATAACACCAGTTTATTTTGCAACTCTCTGATCTTCTCTCATAAGGAACATGTTACAACATACTGAATATGACAAGTTTGCTAGGTCACTTTTAGGTAAAATGTGATGTTTCAATTTGAAAAATTGAAAATGAAAGGAAGAGAGAAGGGGTGAAGGAAAAGGAAGGAAGAGAGGAAAGGGAATAAGGAATTCCATTTTCAATTTTTCAGTCTTATAAAAACCAATCCTGTATTTGTTATATATACTGAAAATAGGTTCCCAAACATATTTAAATTGTCTCAAGAATTTTTATACCAGTTTGTGCTGGTATCCCTCTATGGGTTTGTATTCAACCTCTCTATGCATCAGTTTCTCCATATTTAATTGAAATAATACTAGTATCTCCCACAAAGCATTATGTTGAATTTAAAAGAAATAAAGCATGCAAAGTGCCTAGCAGAATATCTAGTACTGAATAGTAGTTGTTCTCCCTTCCTTCTTTCTTCTGATTACTAAAGGTCCTGGATATTTCTTGTTCTGTTTACTCCTAAGTGTTTTATATCTTTCCAAAGACTCAAAAATAAGTAAAACCCTAATAAACTTTCTATTTGAGATGATGATGAAGGTCTAAATTCCAAACTGCTATTATAAACTAGTAGCAGCTTTGAAAATATTTCGATAATGAGAATATTTGGAATGAATGGAATGTCATTATACTTTAACAATGCCATGATTTCATATAACTTTGAAAATATTTTAAAAAGTTAAAGGGTTATTTCTAGACACACTTCATATTGTGTGAACAATTTGCCACATGATATCTCCTCTTTACATCAGCTTATTTTCACGAATCAAACAAGACTTTATTACATAAGCAACTTCCATATATCACTAAACAAAGGAAGACCAGTCTTCAATGGTTTTCAACCACAGCAGAGGAAATCATCTGACAAATTAGACTTGATTCTAAGCAAAAGAAGTGAAGAGGATGCGAATCCCCGTAATTCTGCAGGTGTTCCAAATCACTAAATGTAATCTGATCTTAACTTTTCCATTGTATGACATCTGACTAATCAATAGACTGTAACCAGATTGTAAAATTATAAATTCTTAGAAGACTTTTAGTTATCAGGATAATACAACATTCCTACAAAAAAAAAAAGTATGACAATTCCCTTGGCCCAGGTCCTCTGACTTAAAGAATTTAGTAGTTCTAATAGCTCTAGGTTGGCAGGCAAATAGAAATTATTGCTGAATGTTATAAATGTAGTTTTGTCATATGCAGCATTAATAACATGCAATTCTGAAGTTGTGTATATATAAATTATAACAGCAAAATAAAATGGAGAATTAAAGCCTTTTTAAAAATAAAATCCACCTATCTCTCTCCATTTACCTACATAACTTGACCCCATCTTCACTTCCCATTACATACATCAGTTTTTAGTAACATAATGACATCCAGATCTGTTGCCTAAGTTGGACCATAATAACTCCTTTGCTTGTGTTTGAGGAATATAGGCCAAGGCAAATAGCCATTTAACTTATTCTCTCTTTCAGGAACTCCTAGGACATGCTTGGAAGAATTACACTGCCATTCTTTTCACCCATGCAGAAAAAATAGAAGAGGCTGGGTTCAGTGAAGATAAATACTTGCATGAGGCCTCTGATACACTGCTAACCCTGCTAAATTCTGTACAGCACAGATATATCTTCCAGTATAAAAAAGGAAACTCACTAAATGAACAAAGAAAGAAAATCTTAGAACGAGTCATGGAATTTATAAAAGGAAATTGTTACCAAGTTCTTACCTTTAAATAAAATTTAGATAAAAGGAAAAGAGCTTTGGGTTTTAGAGTCAGAAATCTTGTTTTTCAAAAGTGCCTTTATTAGAAAGGATGAGGACTGTCAGAATTCCCACAGGCTGCTGGTGAGACTACACTGGTACAACCACTTCGGACAACTGTTTGGCCGTTAAAAAGAATATAAAGGAAACAAGACTTCCAATGCAAATCCTATGACACAGCAATTCGTCTCCTAAGTATATACCCAGCAAAAATGTGTACATTTGTGTACTAAAAGACATATATGTACAAGAATGCTCTTGGCAGTACAATTCATAATAGCTACCAGAAATTACCCAAATGTCCATTAACAGGAGAATAGATAAGCAAATCCAGGTATATTCACACAATGGAGTATTTATATAATAATGAGAATGAGCAAACTACAACCGCATGTAACAATATCAATGAATTGCCCAAACAGAAAATGGAAAGAAATAGTATATACTGTATTATTGCATTTGCATAAAGTTCAAAAAGTCAAAACTGATGTAATATAAACTACCCTGATGTTAGGAGAGGTCACTCTTGGGGAGGGGATAGTGAGCATGCACTGGGCAGCTTCTGAGATTATGGTAGTGTTTCCTTCTTTGATCTGGAGGTTGGTGTGAGTGCTCACTTTGTAAAAATTCAACAATAAACACTTCCGATTCATAAACTGTTTAGTAAATACATATGAGTAAAATTTAAAATGAATAAATTATTAGCTACATTTTAAAAACTAGCTCCACCATTTACTTGATGCTAGACAATGAAAAGACTCACTTGGAGTATCCTGAAATCCTGTGAAAGACTCACTTGAAATGTCTAATGGATAGTTACTGTAATGATGCTCAATGTTAACTTTCTTTTCCACTTTCTTATAACCTGTGGTTCCTATTTAGGGTTGGAAATATAGGTAAAAATTCAGAGCCAAGCCCTGCAGCACAAACGATGGTAACGATATGACTGTAATAACCGACTACGAATAAAGCCTGGACTTAAAAACAGGCTTCCTCTACCTTGTAAGGTTGGTCACTTTGGGTTAGTAGACACCAGGATGGTCTCAAAGGCGCAGTGAAGACTGAAGGAAAATAATTCTAGTCAATCATAGCAGCCAAGTCTACCACCAAATCAAAATTGGATCACTCTTTTTAACATTTGTATATGAGCTTTATAATTGATAAAACTCTTTCACTAAATTAGTTTCCAATTTAAGTATGCATTTAACTGTTTTTCCTATTAGAAACAGGATTGTAGCTTATGATTATCCTTTAGGACTAGTCCTCATAAGCCTACTTAATGCTTAATTTTACCTGAACTCTAGCACAAATGGTATTGTAAAGCCTAACACCAAAATTTATAAAATGCTTCTATGCGAAAGCATAATTCAAATTTCAACTTGAAACAGTATCTCTATTTCTCTGCAGGGCCCTTTCTATCATGGGCCCAGGATTGTGAAGTGAGAACTTCAACAGTGGGGCTGAGTTTATTAAGGACTCCTAGGAATTGACACTTCCCCAGGGGTTGGTCACTTCATGACAGAGAGAGATTTTGAGGCTGAGAAGTTGAAACTGAAGTTGAGTGGTGAAAAGAGTGGAAAATTCAGGTTTTAAGTTCTTCATATCCTTCATTGATGTGACACCAGCTAACTCTTCCAGGATATAAATACTAGTTTCAGGAAGGATATGTTGTGAACATTCAGGGGTTCTGAGGCTAACCTGATCAATAGAGGAAAGCTGTCTGCAGATTCAAAGAGGAAGACGTCTGTGAGGTTTTTCCCTAAATTTTTTAGATTTGCATATATGTGAACATATGTACATTTATTTATTTTTTAAAAAATTTTTTTGATGTTTATTTATTTTTGAGAGAGAGAGAGACAGACAGAGCATGAGCAGGGGAGGGGCACAGACAGAGAGAGAGAGACAGAATCTGAAACAGGCTCCAGGCTCTGAGCAGTCAGTACAGAGCCCAACGTGGGGCTCGAACTTGGGGACGGTGAGATCATGACCTGAGCTGAAGTCGGACACTCAACCGACTGAGCCACCCAGGCACCCCAACATATGTACATTTAAATAACTCCCTAAATGTGATCATATGACATATCTGACTTTCTTATAGGAGTCCTCTATTCTGCTTTTTTGGTTCGCCTTTACCTCTCTCCTTCTTCCATCTCTCCTCTTCATGCACATCAGTCAATCAGAGCTCAGGTCAACAAAGAGCACTTATCTTCTTGCATGTCAAAGTACACATAAACAAATGGGGGACTTTTGTCTTTTTAAAAACATTTCCATATTTTATACTCTGTATAGCATCTTTTTTTCACTTAATACAACCTCATAAAAATTCCTCCAACACTAAAAAGTAACTCAAAACTCACCCCTTTTAACATTTTGGTGTATTTGTAACAATTTGTACAACTACTCCTCCACTGACGTGCGCTCCGGTTTTCTGCCACCCAAAGTCAGGCTCTGACAACTATTTGTGTGTGTGTGTGTGTGTGCGCGTGTGTGTGTGTGTATAATATTGACTTTTTTTCCTGTAAGCTATATTTCCAAGAGTGGAGTTTCTGGGTTGAAGTATGCATACATTTTAATTTCAATGTATCTTACCCAGTTTCTCTTCATATTGTAACAAATTTTATTTTCACCAACATTTAAGTACCTTTTTCCTATATTTTTCTCATCAGCTGGTGTTATCAGCTTAAATACCTACTGCTAACACCAGTTTGATAAATGTAAAATTATCTTACCTTAATTTGCATTTCCCAAACTACTATTCAATTAAAGTATCTTTATAACCATGTTGCTCATTTAGATTTGCTCTTCTATGAATTGCCTCTTCCATTCTTTGTCCTTATCATTTTTCTATTGGATTCTTAAAATGATTCTTTGCTTGATCAAAACTTCAGTCAGGTTGAAACTTCTTCTAGGCCCACCTGTACACTTCTCCTTGTAAAATTTAGTCTTAGCAAGAACTCTGATACATTAGTTTAACCAGAACCCTCCACTCTAAATATCTTATCAGGTTCCTCATCCTCCACCAACACCGCAGTGACCACTGATCCCCACACTGCTCCTGGCTGTAAATTCCCAACCGGCTATGTGGTATCTGGAGTTGAACCCAATCTCTCTCCCAACTCTAACATCCCACTGCAGTAGTACTTATACTTATCTTGACAGTCCTGAATAAAGTCTGCCTTATCATCTTTAACAAGTGTCACTGAGTATTTTTTTTTAACACTTCCTGCTTGGCAAAACAGAAGAGCTTTATGTACACTATTGATATTAGTCTTCTATCTTTCACGTTGCTATATTTTTCCAATTCTATTCTTTATCCCTTAAATTTATGAGCATTTTGCCAAACTAAATTTGTGAATTTTCTTATATTTATATACCTCTACATACATGATACAAGATGTGGTTTTAGTTTCATTTCCTTTCAGATGGGTAACCAATTATATTTTCACTAGTTTACTAAATAATTCGTCCTTTTTCTACTGAAGAAAGGTAGACAGACTGAGGTATGTAGTTATATATAGAGAGAGATATCTCCTTTTATCTATTTCTGGATCTATTCTGGGTTCTTATTTATTTCTTGTTATCTATTTTATTTGTATTGCCATCAATACCAGAATGATTTAATTAAAATGGCTCTATAATATTCCTTGATATTTAGAACAAGTTGCTATTATTTGAAAATGTTTTTCTAGATATTCTCAGGCATTCATTTATGTATTTTTTCAGATTTAAAAAAAATTTTTAATCTTTATTTTTGAGAGAGAGACAGAGCGTGAGCAGGGAAGGGGCAGAGCAAGAGGGAGACACAGAAACTGAAGCAAGCTCCAGGCTCTGAGCTGTCATCACAGAGTCCGATGCGCGGCTCTAACTCATGGACAGTGAGATGGTGCTCTGAGCTGAAGTCAGACACTTAATCAACTGAGCCACCCAGGTGCCCCTCAGATTTCTTTTTTAATTAAAAAAATTTGTGTTGTTTATGAAAAAATTTTGTGATATTAAATTCTCCCATGCAAGCATATAGGACGCTACTCCATCTTACTTTATGTTTTTTTTATTACTGTGTTTCTTAGTTTTCTTTTCCTTTACCAAATCAGCTTTGCTGATCCCTGATAATTTTAAAGTTCTACTCTAAATGATATGCATTAAAGATTACTTCCTTGTTTCTGAATTTAGAATCAAGCACTATTTGATAACAAGGTAACAACTATTTCCCTAAGAACTTTCTTTCCAAAGAGCATCATGCCCTCACCTACTAAAGTATGACCTTTAGAACACTTTCATTTCCTCCCTTATCCTTATCTCCTTCCCTAGGGAAGAGGGCTTTGGAATGCTTTTCCTTTTCCCCCTAATACCAGACAACACTTCCCTGACAGATTGTCTCTTCTGTTCAAAAGTCCTTTCTTACCAATCACACTGACCATTCCTGGTAATTTAACATGATTTCCTTTAACTTAATATACAAATATTAGAAGGTCCGCCCCTCACCACTGTTTTCATCTTGTCTCATCTCTCTTGTCAGTGTGTTTTCCTGATATACTCTAAATTCGAGTACAATATCCAAGACGCGTTAAATTCCAGACACGTTCTTCCATGTAACATTATGCAGCAGCAATCCTAACTCTTCATAATAGCACAGGGGATGTAGAGAAGTTAACTGTTAGTTGGTAGTGGGGTAGTTGAACCACAAGTATGGTGAGAGACTGCATGCTGTCCTCTACCTGAAGTTGGGCTGTTTGGCTTTTTTTGGATGATAGTACATGTGTATCCACTGAATAAACTACTCATAATTGGAGATCATTGCAAGTTGCAACAAAAGAACCATATGGCCAAAATTAGCTCCAGGTAAAAGAAATGATATCCAGAAAGTTCATCTTGGGTATCCTGCCACCTATCCCATTAGTCCATAATTTGCAATCTTTCCTCATGTCCCTTCAGAGGCCCAAACTATATGCTATTCTCACCTGGAAGACAAATATCTCTACCAAACTTTTGTATTTGAAAGTTCAGAACATTTTAGAGGACTGGAAGACAGTATACTTGACACTTCTGTGTAGTTGAGTTTAGAGTCTCATTAGTACATACCACCTTGGGACACTGGGATTCACCTCTAATACTCACCAGCACTGACCTTTACTAGGCTTATTCTTCTAAATAGATTACCTCAATAAGCAATTTCAGACTTTCTCTTAGTTATGTTTACACTCTGCCATATTCTTCATTAAGAGTTTGTTTAGATTTTCTCTTCTACTCACATATTACAATTCTTTATAAAAGGCTAATGTTCTTAAGTGACATTGATATTAGTCTTCTAATAGGATTTTAATAGGATTTCCCAAATCCTCAAACTTTATTTTAAAAAACAATTGTATTCACAAGCACCTAAAGTATTTGTTTTCAATTCATGTGCTGTTTTAAGAGAAAATGTTATCTTTTTATATGACAACTTAAAGTTTGGAAAAAGGTTATTTCTACCAACATTATTATTCTCTTTAGTTAACCTCTAAAAGTGACTTTTAGTTTGTCTTTTTCTTAATCTCTTTCAAAGAGAAATAAAATTGTGGTGTTGATTTTGGATAATTCCTACACTGTTCTTTCCACATTCCCCAGGTGTAAAAAGCTCAATGGGTTTTAAATTAACAAGTATCAGCCAAATTTGCAATCTTAGAGCTGAAAAGTTAAGTGGATGTTATGTATTGAGAGCATTTCTCTACTGGGATGTGTAATATTCTAATGAGGCAATTTACAAAAACAAATGTAAAACTGTTAGAGCAGCTTTGAAACGAAGATTCATCATAAAAATGCCATTGTAGAAACGAGCAGACATTAATAACTGCTGTTTGAACAATTATGCAGATATTATGTAGCAATGGGAAAGGCAAGGAAGAGCAGTTAGACCCTTCATTAAAAAGGATTATTCTTTTTTCTTGCAATTATTGAGCCCCAGGCTTGTTTCTGCTGCGGTTGCTAAGGACAATAGCCTGCCAAATAGGAAATGATGTTGATGGAGACATAAAATAACACTTACACACATATTTTACTCAAAAATCCAGAGAATTGGGAATAGTGTATGCTAGGAGGGGGGTGGGAGTAAGGAAGGGGAAGGAAAAAAATAAACAAGGGAATACATAAGGGTGAAAAAATATAATATACAATAATTAATTCACACTCTGAAATTCCAGATGGCTCACTTTCAAACCAGCAATTATTTCATTGTTCTGGGTCCTTTCTCCAAATTTTTTTTTTGGAGTTATAACCCTATGAATTATCTCTGCCAAGATTTATCCAAAGGAAAAACCAAAACTATAAAAAGTACAGTAAGCAAGAATGTATAAGACACTAATACTTTTCTATTCCAACGAGTTGGGATCTGAAGGTCTGGTTTTGTATAGAGGTATATTAGCCATCAGTAACCTTCCTTCTTGTCATTATTACTGCAAATTTTGGGATTATCATCTAAGTAGTACTGCAAATGATGTGTAACTATAGAGTTGCTCCTAGATTAAGTAGTATTCATATCTATCTATCTATCTATCCATCCACCTAACTACCTACCTACTTATCTGGAACTTAGTGACTTCTCTCATAGGTTGGCTTTTAGGATGGCCTGTCAGGACCAGTGCCCTCAACAGGGCACTATTCAAAGAATCAAGGCAACTGCTACCAGCAGCAGCAGTGGCCTAGTTTTACCAAGAGATTCTTCCTAAGAAGCTCTACAACAAAAAGAAAAGAGTTGGTAAATTATCTTTGTAACAAACCACTCCAAAGGAATGTTTAATTATCTCACCTCTCCCTTGAGAACCTCTTAAATACACTCCACTAAAGGAGTGACCCTAATCTCCTTACATGAACTACTTAGAGTTTAGGGAGTTTATCACTATCTTTCCCTGAAGTTTAAACAAAAGAAGTTCTCACTCAAATACAAGAAACCACAGGACACTTAACTGGCACCGAAGAAAGCATATTGTAATGGAGAAGAGCACAGGATTAGTTAAAAGTTGGAAGAAGATCTAGGTTTCAGCTAGTTACACCTTAGCGCAGGCATTTATTTAACTTTTCTGTTGGTTCTTTAGGGTAAAATGAAATGGCTTTTCTACTTCTATACAGTTAAGAAACAGAGAAGATGTGTGAAACTATGTACTATAAATATATACTCCCCCCCCCGCCACTTTTGTTAGAGAAGGGCATGGTTTATTCCTTAATTGAAATTTTGGAGAGTAAAGCTTTCTCCACAGGACAGTAATCTGCAACATTATTGTTGAGTTACATTAATTCTCCTCCATAGCTTTTATTTGGTATTTTGGTGAGTTTTTGCACTGTTGCATAATACTCAGAATCACAACTTGTGTCAAAATTTATGTGGCTAAAGTATATCCTTAATATTGAGTACTTCTGATATTTTTATATTTTTAAAGGTACAACATAAATTTCCCTGGAAAGCTGAGGTATACCCATATTCTTTTAATGCTCCTGTTATACGTAATAGTGATATGCTTCCCCACTGACCAAGAACTTGAAAAGAGAATTGCTTCTATTTATAATAAACTAAAACATAATAGTGAGAAATACTGTCTTCCTAGTCTAAGAAAATCACGAAAACTATTTAAAACTTTATCATTAATATTAAACCAGTCAAAGGGCATCAATATACATGAGTGGAACCAAAATATCTAAATAGATTTCAGCGGGAAAGTTTCAGTAACGTAGTAATGACCATCTCTAGCAAGGGAAGAGATACTATACCTGGTACAAAAAAATAATTGGGTCTGTTGAAAAACATGGCCTTAGTCTGTATGAAATATTCTTTAAGATACTCTGTTCACTTCATATACACTAAGTAATGTTCTGAACAAGAATTTAATTTCTTAGGAAATTTCAAGAACACTACCTTCTGGAAAAGCAGTATCCCTACCATAAACTAGTATCAACATAATGTATATCTATTATATTCTAGGAACTGTCTTAATTAAGTACTCTGGGTACTAAACTCCCATACTCTTTACAACTCTAAGATAAGTACTTTACCATAACCATCTTAAACAAGGGCAGTAAGTATATAAAGGCTAAACAGTTACCCAAGCTTACATATACATTTAAGTTGTAGAGCCAGGAATCAAAATTAGATAATTTGGTATCAAAACCAATACTAAGTTCTTTGAATATCTTAGCATCTCTGACAGTCATCTACAAATGCAGGTTTTTGGACCTGTAAAGCCAAGGACAAGACTCTGGGATCTGGTTAAACTCACTAATGTTGCTTTACACAGCCCTATCTACACCCTCTATCTTGCTGACATGCTTCTATTAACCTTCAGTAAGTTATTTTGAATATTCTGTAAATAGTTTAAATAGAAATTTACATATTTTTAAAAAGCAATGACAAATTATCTGTTTGGTGGGCACTTAATGTTCTTGTATCCATAGAGTACCTGATGCTCTTGGTGAAAGCAAGGCGCAGGAAACATTTTAAATTTTATATTAAAATCAACATGTCCTAAAAATGACTCATCTCAAGGCAATAATACACATGGAATTTCTAAATACAAGAAAAATTAGTACTCCCAATATTCACTGTAATATAGTAGGCCAATTCTGTTTAAGAAAGCATCTTGGGGTTAGGTCAACTTTTTTTTTTCTTTTTTTATGGTTTAAATAGAGGCTGACAGAAACCAACTGTCTAGGCTGTGACCTAACACCATCTTCTACTGTTGAAATCCTTAAACGGCTGAATACCAGTCAGAAGTTAAAAGGTTTATGTCCAGTTCACTAACAATGCCATTTTTGTTGCTGTTGATTCCATTAAGAGCTCTCTTATTTCAGAGAGACAAATAAAATAGAATTATTTTTCCTGTAAAAATGACGACTAATAATGGGGCTACCCTGATAAGTTGATTAATGCTTTACGTGATTTTAAAATCTGGGACTATTTCAATTAACGAAGTAGGTAAAACATTCTTTAATTTATATTAGAATTATTTAAAGAAATTTAATACAATTGGGAACAATTACAAAATACAGAATCATGACTTTGTCACAGTCTTATTTCCAAAAGAATAATTTATCCTGAGTACAAAATAACTTTTGAGTTTCATTTGTGTTTAGTTGTCAATTGTTGCTATTGACGCTCTGTTAATATTTAGTTTTTCAGCAAGAAGATTAAACTGACCTACCAGAACTCCATGGACTTAAATAAATGAAATTTAATTATACCTTTCATAAGCTGGCATGCAGGGTTGTTTAAAATTTGTTTTGCCTCTCCTTCTAATTAGAGAATATAAGCAGGTAAATATTGTATGTATGATTTTTCTTTCAAATAATATCTATACTCCTACCTCCATGGATGCATTTCTTTCTGGTAGGCCAAATCATCAGTCATCATCTCGAGACAGGTGAACTCGAAAGCTCATAAATCCTAAGTTAATTTTCATTGTTCCTACAATATCTGTAAGATGGGTGAAAATAGGCATTTGACACCTTAAAACATATGCATGTTAACTTTGGCAACAATTTCTTTTAACATACTGACAGTGTGATAGCACACGAAAAAGCAAAATATATCGATCTTAAATACTCTTCTAAAAGGTAATAATCTACAAATAATCTTGTATGAGGTACCCAAAGAATCTTTACAATCAACTAGAATAAAAAATTAGCCTGCTGCTTTTATATCAATTTATTTAAATTTATCAATTTACTGGAAAGTGTATTGGCAATATTTTGCAAAATGTTTATTCTTTATAGTTAGTTGAAATTTATTACTAATTATTTTGCCAAATGGAAAGAAAGTTTGGTACACAGCTGAAAATTTCACTCTTTTAAAAAAGTCACCTTAAGTATACAGGTCTGATTACTTTGGTAGGCAACAACAATAATGTTCAAATACCACATTTCCTAGCTTTTATGATGTTTGGCTCTCTAGAATCAACAGCTGGTCATTTTCAATATTATTACAATATGACTAGTTAATAATTCTGACAAAAATTCCAACTTGTCACTTTTGAAGAAGAGAAGACATTTATAATACAGACACCCAATTTACCAAAAATCCAAAGGCTCAAAATTTCATGCACCATGTGCCTACAAATAAAGAAACTAAGTAAATGTTCATCTAGTTCAAGTTATCTAAATGTATCAAGAAAAATAATCTGCTAACCAACATCCCTGCTAAAAAATAAACCATCACAAAACATAGCTGATTTCTTCCTACATTATATAGTATTAAAAGTTGTAAGTAAAAATGTACTGTTTTTCTGATTGAAAATAACATATACTTGGTTAAAAGACTAGTCAAGTCTAGAAGAGAAATAACACAAAAAAGCCAGTTATATCTTAGGCACAAGTGACAAATATATTTCTTTTTATTGTTATTAAAGTTTTCTCCAACGTATGTCAGTAAATGAGTTTTATTTTATTTTATTTTATTCCACTGTTGGTCATAGTTTGAGCCCTACACACTCCCTTCCCTTTCACCTCAAAGGGAACTCCTTTGTATGTAGCCACACACTCATCATTAGTGCAGAGATCCGGCTGGATCTGCTCCCAAATCTTCTTCTTAGGATTTAGCTCCTTGTCAGGCTCTCCTATTAAGGGAAAAAAAAAAATTTACATAGCTAAAATATGAAATAAATTACCCATAGAGATTTCTAGTGTACTGTCTAGATGTAACACTTTTAACATTTATTTTTATGGCGTGAGTGAGTTTATATTTTTGGTTGGCAAAATAAAATATTTGTCATTTCCTAATATGCCTTCTCCTTTGGCATGTTTAATTGTGATGTTTAACAGATATCCCTGCAGTTTAAAATAACACTTTTAAAATAAAATTCTCTCCTAATGATGACTTGAGCTTGCCCCTCGATGGAGAATCGGCAGAATCTGTAAGATCTTATTTGGAATTAACATTCTCTACTTTATCTTGTTCATGTTTATTAAAAAAAATTTTTTTTTAATGTTTATTTTTGAGAGACAGAGAGCGAGCATGAGCAGGGGTGGGGTGGAGAGAAAGTAAGTCACAGAATCCAAAGCAGGGTCCAGGTTCCAAGCTGTCAGCACAGAGCCCAATGTGGGGCTTGAACTCACAAACCGTGAGATCAAGGCCTGAGAGCTGAAATCAGACACTCAACTGACTGAGCCACCCAGGTGCTCCTATTCCTGTTTATTTTTAAATTTTCTTTTTGTTTCACTAGAAAGGAAAGATGATGTTCAGTTTCAAACATTAAAAATGTAAAAGTTGCTTGGTTGAAATAAAACTGTATACACACACACAAATATTTTGACATTTCCTTACAAATGTTCAAGATTGCTTTTTACTCTTATAATAAATATTTCTGCAGGTAATACAGCAAAATGAATTTATTCTCCAAAGTATTAAGACAAAAATATAAGATACTCATTTTAACGCTATTTATAAAGAAACACTGTAAGGAGAGATGAAAACATAATTTGATGTGTTATATGTTTACATGTGGTAGAAGAGCTTATGTTTCAACGTAAAAAATAAGTGATGAGACTACTATTGCAGTGCTTAAAGACTTCTTATCGATACTGGAGAATGGATTAAATGTTGGGATTATCTAACTAAATGTAATAACTTTTTTGGGTTTCATCTGCTGCCCATTCTATTTGGCGACAGCGAAAGAGCCAGAAATAGTGTGGAGACAACAACTGGCATTTCCTAAGCATGAGAAATTAACGTAAAGTTGCATGCAATGCTCACAACAACACTCTAACCTTAAGTATAAGGAAACTGGTGCTCAGAGAAGAGAAATTGCTCGAAGTCACATGATCAACAAGTGGAGTTAGAATTTGACACCAAAGCCCCTGTTCTGCTAGCATAGCATCTAACCTCCTGATAAATTATCCTTTAGAAAAGAAACAAGTAACATTGTTACATGTGGATAAAACCTCAACTTCTCTATCATAACTCACACTAAAAGTTTTTAATCAACAAAAGACAAATATGTTGTAGAATACATCTGGCCTAGACTTAAAGGCCACCAGTATACAAAATAATCCCTCTATTTTACGACTTATAAGGAAGTAGAAAGTAAATTTAAACATAATACCGTTTTAGTAGCTGGGGATGCTCAATAACATTTGAAATAAAGAATCAGTTCAAGAGATAATAAAAAGTAACAAATCTCTTAAGCATTAGTGTGAAATAAAAATAGTTTCCTGGAGGTAATAAAAAGAGTATTTCTTAAGTATAATTCAGTAATGATGGAAATATAACTTTTTCAGATGTTTTCTAACGTGACTTCCAAGCTGAAATCACTTTCAAAAGAACCTTTTACCATTACTGGAACTAACTATATTCTACATTTTAATTACACCTTATTACCTAAACTAGTTTTTACTCTCCACTCATACAACAGGTAAAACAAAACTGAGCAAAATGGTCAGCCACTGTAGTTTTAGTTCTTTTTTAACTCTTCAGAAATTGCCATGAAACTGGCAAGAACATACAAAACTGTCCTCTGATACGCAGGTTTTCAGAGATGACATAATAGTTAATTGAATGATGTATCTATACCAGAAGAACAAGCAATGAAACTCATACTGAAAGACTAGTATAAAAGATAAGGATTTCTCTTATTCTTTTAAGAACATTTGATTGGACAGCAGAAAAACTAATAAACAGGACAGAAAAAAATGCTAATATATAAAGTATCTATAAAAAATACTAATATACTAAAGTATCTACAAGATTTTTATTTTTTGTTTCTAAGCCATTCCTTAGTCTAAAAGTCTACTTTGCTTGTGTACAGATCATGTGGGGAACTGGACATTCCAGAATCCTGGAAAGCTGGAGGAAGAGATACTGTTCAGAGGCTTAAGTACTAACTCTTAATCCCCACAACCCTCCCAAAAAACATGTTGCAAACTGATAATAGATTAATTCAAGAGGCAGAGCATCCCAGATTTGTGTGAAAGCTTCTTATCAAAAGAACAGATTGTGTGGGTTCTTATTAAATGCAGACTTCAGGTCCAAATACAAAAAAAAACTGTGGTGTAGCACAAAATTAAGCTTCACAGAACTAGGAAGACATTGACATGCATACAAAATAATATTTATAACACATAATATATAGTGCTTACTATGGGCCGTCACTACACTAAGTGCTTTACATATATTTACCTATTCAATCCTCTCAGTACCCTACACAAATACTATTAATTACCTTGATTTAGGAAAAATATTCAGCCAAGAATCCTTTATCCAGCCAGGCTGTCATTCAGAATTGAAAGAGAGATAAAAAGTTTCCCAGACAAATAAAAACTAAGGGAGTTCACAACCACTAAACCAGACCCGCTAGAAACTTTAAGGGGGATGTTTTGACTGGAGAAAAAAAGACCAAAAGCAACAAAGACTAGAAAGAACCAGAGAGCATCACCACAAACACTAACTCTACAGATACTACAATGGCACTAAATTCATACCTTTCAATAATCACTCTGAATGTAACTGGACTAAATGGTCCAATCAGAAAACACAGGGTATCAGAATGGTTAAAAAAACAAGATCCATCTATATGTTGCCTACAAGAGACTAATTTCAGACCTAAAGACACCTGAAGATTGTAAGGGGATAGAGAACTATCTATCATGCTAATGGTCTCCAAAAGAAAGTCAGAGAACCCATACTTATATCAGATAAACTAGATTTTAAACCAAACACTGTAACAAGAGATGAAGAAGGGTATTATGTCTTAATTAAGGCATCTGTCCATCAAGAAGGCCTAATAATTGTAAATATTTATGCCCCCAACTTGAAAGCACCCAAACATATAAAGAAACTCATTGATAATAATCCAATAGTAGTAGGGGACTTTAACACCCCACTGACATTAATGGACAGATAATCTAAGCAGAAAATCAACAAGGAAACAATGGCTTTGAATGACACACTGGACCATACGGACTTAACAGATATATTCAAAACATTTCATCCTAACGCAGAATACACATTATTTTCGAGTGCACATGGAACACTCTCCAGAATAGATCACACACTGGGTCATATCAGCCCTGAACAAGTACAAAAAGACTGAGATCATACCACACATATTTTCAGATCACAATGCTAAGAAACTTGAAGTCAACCACAAGACAAAACTGTAAAGTCCTAAAATGCATGAACATAAAAAACATCCTATAAAAGAATGAATGGGTTAACCAGGAAATTAAAGAAGAAATAAAAAAAAAAATACCTAGAAGCAAATGAAAATGAAAACAGGACAATCCAAAACTTCTGGAATACAGCAAAGGTAGTCCTAAGAGGGAAGCATATTGAAATTCAGCCCTATTTCAAGAAGCAAGTAAGGTCCCACATACACAACCTAACCATACACCGAAAGCAGCTAGAAGAGAAAGAGCAAATAAAGTCTAAAGCCAGCAGAAGAAGGGAAATAATAAAGAATAGATACAGTAACGATACAGTAACAAAACCCAAATCAGAATAGATCAATGAAACTAAGAGCTGGTTCTTTGAAAGATAAAACAAAATTGATAAACCCCTTGCCAGACTGAGTAAAAAGAAGAGAAAGGACCCAAGTAGATAAAATCACAAATGGCAGACAAGAGAGCACAACCAACACCACAGAAATAAAAACAAGTATAAGAGAACTATGAAAAATTATATGCCAACAAACTGGGCAATCTGGAATAGACAAATTCCTAGACACTCACAAACTACCAAAAATGAAACAGAAAGAAATAGAAAATTTGTACAGACCCATAACCAGCAAAGAAATTCAATCAGTAATCAAAAATCTCCCAACAAACAAGAGTCCTGGGCCAGATGGCTTCCCAAGGGAATTCTACCAGATGTTTAAAGAAGAGTTAATACCTATTCTCAAACCGTTCCAAAAAATAGAAATGGAAACAAAACTTCCAAACTCATTCTACAAGGCCAGCAGCATTACCTTGATTCTAAAACCAGACAAAGACCCCACGAAAAAGAGAATTACAGGCCGATATCCCTGATGAACATGGATGTAAAAATTCTCAATAAAATACTAGCAAATCAAATTTGCTAAGTATATTAAAAAATTATTCACCATGATCAAATAGGATTAATTCCTGGGCTCCAAAGATGGTTCAATATTCATAAATAAATTATTAATGTGATACACCATATTGTTCTCTCAATAGATGTAGAAAAAGCACTTGACAAAATACAGCATCCATTCTTGATAAAAAACCCTCAACAAAGTAGGAAAAGATGGAACATAATTCAACATCATAAAGGCCATATATAAAAGATCCACAGTTAATATCATCTTCAATGGGGAAAAACTGAGACCCTTCCCCCTAAGGTCAGAAACAAGACAAGGATGTCCACTATCACCTTTACTATTTAACCTGGTACTGAAAATCTTAGTCTCAACAGATAAAAAAAGAAATAAAAAGCATCCAAATCAGCAAGGAAGAAGTCAAACTTTCACTATTTGTAGATGACATGATAGTCTATGTAGAAAATCTGAAAGATTCCACCAAAAAATTGCTGGAACTAATACATGAATTCAGCAAAGTCGCAGGATATAAAATCAATGTGCAGAAATCTGTTGCATTTCTATACATCAATAACGAAGGAGCAAAGAAATCAAGGAATTGATCCCATTTGCAACTGTACCAAAAACAGTAAGAATAAGTTAGGAATAAGCGTAACCAAAGAGGTACTAGATCTGTACTCTGAAACGACAGAAAAATTATTAAAGAAATTGAAGAGGACACAAAGAAATGGAAAAACATTCCATGTTCATGGATTGGAAGAACAAATATTGTTAAAATGCGTATACTACCCAAAGCAATCTACACATTTAATGCAATCTCTATCAAAATAACCATCAGCATTTTTCACAGAGCTAGAACAAACCAGCCTAAAATTTGTATGGAACCACAAAAGACCCTGAAAAGCCAAAACAATCCTGAAAAGAAAAACAAAACTGGAGGCATCACAATTCTGGATTTTAAGCTATATTACAAAGCTGTAGTGATCAAGACAGTATTGTGCTGGCAAAAAACAGACACACTGGTCAGTGGAACAGAACAGAAAATCCATAAATGGACCCACAACAATATGAGCAACTAGTCTTTGACAAAGCAAGAAAGAATATCCAATGAACAAAGACAGTCTCTTCAACAAACGGTACTGGGAACATGGACACCAACATGCAGAAAAGGATGCTGGACCACTTTCTTACATCATACACAAAAATTAATCCAAAATGGATGTAAGACCTAAATGTAAGATAGGAAACTATCAAAATCCTAGAGGAGGATACAGGCAGCAACTTTGCAATCTTTGACCTAGATTGTAGCACTTCTTACTAGACAAGTCTCCAAAAGCGAGGGAAACAAAAACAAAAATGAACTATTGCGCTTCACTGAGATAAAAAAGCTTCTGCTGCACAATGAAAGAAACAATTGGGGCACCCAGGTGGCTCAGTCGGTTAAGTGTCTGACTTAGGCTCAGGTCATGATCACACGGGTCGAGTTCTAGCCCTGTATTGGGCTCTGTGTGGACAGCTCAGAGCCTGAAACCTGCTTCAGAGCTGTGTTTCCCTCACTCTCTACCCCTCCCCCACTCATGCTCTGCTCCTCTCACAAAAATAGACATTAAAAAAAAACATGAAACAATCAACAAAACTAAAAGACTACCTAAAGAATAGGAGAAGATATTTGCAAAGGACATATCCTGATAAAAGGTTAGTATTCAAAACCTACATAGAACTTACCAATTCAACCCAAAAATCAAATAACCCAGTTAAGAAATTGGCAGAAGATATGAATAGACCCTTTTCCAAAGAAAACAGCCACATGGCTAACAGACACATGAAAAGAGGCTAAAACATCACTCATCATCATGGAAATACAAATCAAAACCACAATGAGATACCACTTCACACCTGTCAGAATGGCTAAAATTAACAACTCAGGTAACAACATGTTTGTGAGGATATGGAGAAAGAGGAACCCTTTTGGTGGGAATGCAAACTGGTGCAGCAACTCTGGAAAACAGTAGGAGGTTTCTCAAAAAATGAAAAAAAAACTACCCTATGACTCAGCAACTGCCCTATTAGGTATTTATCCAAAGGATACAAAAATGCTGATTTGAAGGGACACATGCACCCCCATGTTTACAGCAGCACTATCAACAACAGTCAGATAATGGAAAGAGCCCAACTGTCCACTGACTGATGAATGGATACAGAAGTGGTATATATACAATGGAATATTAGTCGGCAATCAAAAAGAATGAAATCTTGCCATATGCAATAACGTGGATGGAACTAGAGTATATTATGCTAAGCGAAATAAGTCAGAGAAAGACAAATATATGACTTCACTCATATGTGGAATTTAAGAAACAAAACAGATAAACATAGGGGAAGGGAAGGGAAAAGAAGACAAAAACAGGGAGGGAGACAAACCATTAGAGACTCTTAAATATAGAGAACAAACTGAGGGTTGCTAGCGGGATTTTGGATAGGGGGATGTGCTAAGTGGTGATGGGCATTAAGGAGGGCCCTTGCTGGGATGAACACTAGGTGTTATATGTAATTATGTGTTACACATAACTAGGTGTTATATGTAACTAAATTCTATTCGTGAAGTCATTATTAAAGTATATGTTAACTTTGATTTGAATAAAAAAATAAAAAGATGTGGTATATATACACAATGGAATAATACTCAGCCATCAAAAAGAGTAACGTCTTGTCATTTGCAATGATGTGGATGGAGCTAGAATGCATTATGCTAAGTGAAGTCAATCGGAGAAAGACAAATACCATATAATTTCACTCACATTTTAGAATTTAAGAAAGAAAACAGATGAACATATTGTGGCAGGGGTAGGGGAAAAGGACAGAGGGAAACAAACCACAAGGGACTCCTAATGATACAGAACAAACTGAGGGTTGATGGAGGGAAGTGGATGGGAGATGGGCTAGATGGATGATGGGTGTTAAGGACAGAACTTGTGATGAGCACTGGGTGTTGTATGTAAGTGATGAATCACTGAATATTACTAAAACCAATACTGCACTGTATGCTAACTAAAATTTAAAAAAAAGAATTACTCCATTTTACAGATGAAGAAACGGGAGGCACAAAAGTTATAGCCAAAAACTTAAAAATATCACCCAGGTAGGTAGCTAAATGTTTCAAAGTTAAACCTCACAAAACCCACATAAAATAGATACCATTAAAATCTCTTTCTTAGAGATGAAAAAGCTGAGCCTCAGAAAGGTTCCCAAGTCACTCAGCACTTGTGGAGTCAAAATATGAAAGCTTTAACTTCTTAATTAAGATTATTTTCTTTTTAATTTTTTTTAACGTTTATTTATTTCTGAGAGACATAGAGACAGAGTACGAGCAGGGGAAGGGCACAGAGAGAGGGAGACACAGAACCTGAAGCAGGCTCTAGGCTCTGAGCCGTCAGCACAGAGCCTGATGCGGGGCTCGAACTCACACACCATGAGATTAGGACCTGAGCCGAAATTGGCCACCCAACCAACTAAGCCACCCAGGCGCCCCAATTAAGATTATTTTCTAAGAACAAGGATTTATACTAAACATAAACTAGAAACTAGTAAGAGGAAACTCTAAAGCTTGACTGTTGCTTTTAACACACCAGACTCAATATCTGAAACTCTGTAGTTGCAAGACTAATCAATAAAGCAAACATGATTCAGACAAGTAAAATTTTGAGATTGTAATTAAAACTTGTCACATTACGATAAGTGAATATAAATCAGAGTTGAAAAGTCTTGGATGCAGTGTTAACTTTATGGTTTACTCAAAATGTTTCTCAATAATGTACTATTTGGTAGGGTATAAAGCTAGTTTGAAATGAAAGTTTAAATCACCTGCCATAAAAAACATACCTAACATTTTAAACAACTGTTTTGTAACAAACTATATTTTCCAGAGAAGTCTTTCATCATTCTGGTGTGTTATGTTCTTCTAAATATTACTTTCATAGTTTTCTTTCTTTTTTTCTTTTTGGCATAGCTATCCAATGAAGTTAAGTGATTATCAATAAAAGTTCTTAAAAGCTAAAAACTGCAGAGCCTCTGAAATTGCTAAACACATGCCAATAATCACCATTTGGAAATGGTTATGCATAATGTAAGAGAACTAATTCTTCAGAGACTATTTTAGGCCAACTTGTTGTAAACAAAGCACATAGGGGATAGGAAATAGTTCAGAGAGGAGTTTGTACAGATGTAAAAAGCTATGACCACCTTCTTAGAATTTAAAACCTATGAAAAGCAATAAATACAAATTCCAAACTCTCAAGCATTCAGTCTGAAATAAAACCCAGAAACTTCATTTTAATTAGGCCACTATTTTGCATAGAATGCTCACTGATTATCAGCTCTTTGCTATCTGCCATAGCCATAAAAAGTGTAGCATTAACTTAATTATTTTATGTTTGATTAACTAAATTTTTAAACTATAGTAATTGTAACTATTGCCAATTGTGGCACAAAAACTAAAGTATAACTTTGCAAATAAAGGTTGATTAAATTCACAAAGCTAATCAGCAGAGGAAAGTGGTCTGGTGGTTCACTAGGAATAACCCTGACAATAATGAAGGCAGATGCTCAGGCCTATTCTCCAAATATTGATTTTCCTGTTTGTATTTTACATGTTTTACTAGTGTGTTTCTTTCTGTTTATTCATTAACCAATTTACTGAGCTCCTACTCTATGCCAGTCGTTTTTCTAGATGTTAAGGATATAGAAGTGAATAATTACCACACACACACACAAAACTAAAAATCTTGATTTGACGATGCTTACATTTCTGTGTGGGCAGACAATTAACAATGTTTAGTATAATAGATGATGATAACTGTCTTGGAGAAAAAACAAAAAAAGATAATGTTTAAAAGATTTCAATAGGATCACGGACCAAGCCATGCAGCTATTTGGGGAAAGAGCCAGTGGCTCGCCTATAGTGATCAATGAAGATTTATGGAGTACATGAGGTTAACAAAGACAATGGGAGGCCACTCTAAGAACTTGAGTTTGTACTCCGGGTCAAATGAAAAGTTGTGTTAATAGTTCTGAGCAGAGGAACAATACACTCTGACTTGCATCACTCTCCCTGCTGCAACTGAAAATAGATGGAAGAAGGGCAAGAGCAAAAGCAGGAAATCAGAAAGTTTTGCCTTCCAGATAAGAGTTGTTGGGGGTACCTGGGTGGCTCAGTCGGTTAAGTGTTCGAATTCGGCTCAGGTCATGATCTCACAATTCATGAATTCAAGCCCCATGTTGGGCTCTGTGCTGACAGCCTGGAGTCTGGAGCCTGCTTCGGATTCTTTGCCTCCCTTTCTCATGCTCTGTCTCCCCTACTCATGTTCTGTCTCTCTCTCTCCAAAAATAAACAAACATTAAAAATTAAAAAAAAAAGAACTGTTGGCACCAAGACCAAAGTGGTGGTGGGCAAAGATGAAAGATGAGGAGACTGATTCTAGATTATGTTCAGAAAGTACAATCACTAGGATTTTCTGAAGGAGAAGATATGTGAAAAAATAAAAAGAAGTGGAGACCACATAATTTCTGTTAGATAAGATGAGATATATTATGGAAAAGGAGAATTCTAGGGGAAAGATGGGGAATATGTATTTTTCCTTAGGACATATTAGTGAAAAAGTCTAGTAGGCAGCTGGATAAGTAACTAGATAAAACATCCAAGAAAATGAACATGAAAAAGAAACGAGAAGAGGTCAAGTATAGGAAGAAAAAGGGAAGAGGTCAAAGACCAAGGTCTGGAATACTCCAATGTTAAGAGATCAGGGAGGTGAGGAAGAATCAGCAAAGGAATTAAGAAGGAGGACCAATGAAGCAGGAGGACCACCAGAAGAATGTGGTGACAAAAAACCAGTTAACTAAGAAAAAGTCTAAGAACCAGCAAAGGATATTTAGCTGTTGAAAGTAATTGGTGACATTGATCAGAGAAGTTCTGGAAAAATAGTACGGAAACCTGATTGAAATGGGTTTTAGAAAGATTTAATTAAAGTTAGACAAATTTATATATATTTTTAAGAATAAAGGGATCAAAAATTCAATACTCTTATACATATCAGACATGCTTTGGATTAATCACTAACTTATATTTATTAATAAAACTCAGTAACAAGAGAAATAAGCATGATCTCAGAAGTTAAATGACTGAATGCAAATTCTCATTTATTATAGACCAAATCCAGTGTATCAAAAAGGGGCTGTTGTTGCTACTGTCTTCTAGCTGTAATATTATTTTCAAGTTGTTTTTGCTAGGTTCTTTTGGGACTAGTTATTACATTTCAATAGTAAAATGTATAGCTTCACACATTGAAATTTTTAAGAAGCATGGGGGGGGGAGGGTTTTCTAGCCATTGTTATAAAAAATATCGTTTGGTATCTTCTAAACTCTATGAATTTTTTGGATCTGTTGTTGGAATAGTTAGGTGTAAATGCCTTTTCAAGGCCAAATAGCACTTCAAAGGTTTGAGCCCCAATTGCAATTTCTATACCACACTTTATATAACATGAAATGTAAGTCTCCAGACACTGAGCACATCAAGTGAACATCAAAATGTACCAGCAGACACCTTAAGCTTTAAAATGTAAAACAGATGCTGAAAAATAAAGCACTGATAAATCATGGATCTGACTGGAAAAAGAAAGAAAAAAAAAAAAAAAGAAAAATGTAAGACTAATGGCCTGCTGTTTTGTATTAACTGTTATTTCCTTTCAGAATTACTGCTCCAGAAGCAACTGATATGGAAGCATAAGCAAGATGAGCATTAACAGACCTCACATCCTAAAATTCATCAATTATTTGTTGCTGTTCAGCTTAGTTAAGCCATAATAAGTGGTAAGAAAATATTCTTATGGACCATTTTAAAAGTTAAGTTTTCTCCTTTTTTCACTTTCAAATATTTTTGTACCTTTTCCACATACTCATGTACTGATGCACATGGGTAAACTATGAATTTGCAGGAAATTCAGACTTTGGAACAATATAAATATAAACACATAAATAGCCATATGGATAGATTAAAGAATATAATAAAGACAAGAAATACATATTGGGCTATTAGCATCTCTAATGCTAAGTCACTGGGTAAGTAAAGAAAAACTTTCAATATACTCAAGAGTAGCATCCAAATAAACCTGATTCAAATACTGAAACGTTACCTGTCACTTAAGAGAATGAAAGCTGGCATAGAACTAAAAAAATCAGAAGCCTTCATTAATGAAATAGTCCATATTAATTCATAGCAAGCATCAGTCAACAAAAATGCTATAGTGCTACAAATTCAGGCACATTTATTCTTTGGTCCCTTCACTAATTCTATATAACCATAAGCAAAAAGCTGAGTTTTACTGGGCCTCAAACCAAATCTATAAAATAGTAGATTAAAGTAGATGATTTCTTCCAATTCTAAGCATATAACTCTCAATTTACATCAGAAAATAAAACTTAAAGAAAATGTACTAAATCTGAAGTGTTTAAATAGAAAGGAAGGTAAATGTTAACTTGGAAAGGTAAGCCAAATTTCCTTGTTTTAAATGCACGCTGAATCTTAAAAAGTTTACTTTTATTGTCATTCTATTCCAATTTACTGAATAAGACTTCTCAATAGAATTTTAGGTTTGTCAGATATACAAATGATGATTTACCCCAAAGTATGAGGTTTGGGGAAGTGTTTTGATACTGTGGTAGCAGAGTGGTGATCATATGTTCCTAGAACCTAAAGCCATCATGCGGCTTTAAGAAATGATTCTAAATAAGATTTTCACAAAATCTAGTTTAACAAAAAAGATTCTTAGAACACAGACTATTCTGGTTTCCATTCTACCAAGGTTTAAGACATACACATATATTCAAAGTCACAGATACTTGCTAAACAATCCCTGTGTTTTTCAGATTAGTCTACTTTTGACCAGGAGACGGGAGGTAAGCTGAGTTTCAAGGAAATTAACCCATGATTCCATCCATATTTTCTTAGTCCAGTGTTAAAATCCTTCATATCCTAATATTTTATCAAACATAGTTAACATAGGATCTAAAACGCAGGCCCATCTAATTATATCAGCCTTGCTATTAAAACTCAGCTGTTTCAACTTTATTTCCAAATCAATTCTGACTTTTAGACCTAATTCTCCTTTTCATCTTTATTTATTTCTACTTTTCCCATTACTCTAGTCAAATGAACATCCTTTAAGTAAATGCATTCTTTTGTTTTTCCTCCTCCTTTTATGAAGGAAATATTTATTCCATATCCGACAAGCATCCTTTCTCTTTAGCTTCAAAGACCTATATGAAGAAACTTTTTCACACATGATGAAACTTCATCTGTCTCAGAACCATTTTACTGATGAAAACAAGCAACATGAAAGCAACTTTCTTTGAGATTATTACAATAAATACAAGTTTTAACTCAGTTTTTCTCTATATCCTAAAGTCAAGTAAAAGCAAATGCAAGTACATTACTAGAATGACTTAGAGAATTGTACATTTCTTCCCCCATGTATGAACTTTTCATCTTTCTGTGCTGCATTCTGAAATAATCTATAGCTTCAAAGACTCTGCAACACATTAATTACTTCTCTTTCTATATCATACACTTCTGCGATCTAAGTGTTATTAGTATTTTGCCTAGAGCAAACTCTAGTGTTTTTTAAAAAACATGTATTTTTAATGTTTATTTATTTTTGAGAGAAAGACAGAGCATGAATGGGGAAGGGGCAAAGAGAGAAGGAGACAGAGAATCCTAGGCAGACTCCGTGCTATCCTCACAGAGCCCAAAGTGAGGCTCAAACTCACAAACCCCAAGATCATGACCTGAGCTGAAAACAAGAGTCAGATGCTTAACCGAATCAGCCACCCAGGCACCCCTCTCTCTAGTGTTTTATGCAATGTGTGGTTCATGGGGAGGGTGATAGTTAGATGTTTGTGCTTAATGTATCATCTTAAACCAATCTCAAGAAAATAATAAAATCTCAATAATAATGGCCAATTAATGTAAAGCCTTGGAGTCATACGCAAGATTAGTTTTAAACTAAATACTACAAGAGAACAATGATTCCCAAACTATTTTAAATAATGACTAATACTTACCAGGAAAAGCATCGAAAACAATTCTGTCTCCAGGAACAGACCCAGTAGGAGGTGCCAAAATTTCAACCTTCTCAGGTGAACTAGCACACATCACCATTGCCTGAGATATTACTCCCCTCATCTTTGCAGGTTTCAGGTTACAAAGTAAAATCACCATCCGATTTTGCATCTGTGTGAAACATAAATCGGTGATTAAATATATACAGAGATTTAGAATAATTATAGCTAGAATACATTAAGGTACATCTAAGATGCTAAATATAAAATGTTCTATTTTTGTAGATGTATCTATCTCTGTGTCCAGAATCTTTTATTGTTGTTATGAAGTCTTACATAAACATGAAAAAAAATTTCCACAAACCGATAGTACACTATAGTTAAAGGAGCAGAGGCAAAACTATTCAGTTAGAGAATTTTCGGACTGAGTGAAACAGATGTGGTTTTGAACTTAGTTGCCATGTACTAAGCAACCAGACTGTATAAAGTTGAAATGTTTCTTCCCTCATAAAATGAGGAAAATGATATCAAACTTAAATAGCCCACTCTAGGAGTATATCGTAACATGTATGTAAAGCATTTAGCATTGACATTAACACTGAAACAAATCAACAATCCTTTTTTCCCTTACGTTTTTGGTCATTGACGATACTATGCAAGATCCATTTCCTAACTTAAAAATTACTCTTGGGACTCTACCAGACTCTTGGGAAGATGCAGAGTAGGATCCTGAGCTCACCTAGTTCCACGGACACAAAACAACTGAATCTATTGCAACTAACTCTGAGATCGACCTGAAGATTGGCAGTACAGATCATCCACAGCTAGAGAGAAGACAAAATCGAAAAGGATAGGAAGAGTAGAGACACAGTTGGGAACCCTGGCAACTAAGCACAAACAGGATGAATGTCACAAAACACAGAGGAGTAAGGGGATCAGACCCAAACCTGGGGACCCAAACTGGGAAAATTAATCTCCCTAACATCCGGCTTTGAAAATCAGCAGGACTTAACTCCAGAAGCTTTAAATATCAGCAGGGCTTAACTGTGAGAAAACCAGAGTGTCAGTAAACTGAGCCCCCAGACTAAAAGAGCCATCACTAGACACAGCACCAAAGCAGCAGTCTCAAGTGTCTGAGGTATTCATGAAGATTTGTTGACTAATCTTATGATATGCTAGAGGGTCAGAGATCTACCGGAAATAGCTCTGGGAAAGAAAGAAGTGCTGGAGCGCATTAATTTTCTAGCCCTCCCCTGCCTAGATGGCCTGAAGCTTGCAGGAGCCAGTGCTATCACTCTCCATCTAACTTACCAGCACCACACGCCCAGCCCCAGCATTCCCTTGCGGACGTGCACCACCTAATCCACCCACAACAGGAGGTGCCCTTCCAAAACAGATCCTACCATGTCAAATACAGGAAGCAAGCAGGTCTTAAACCACTCCAAAGTGACTACGGCCCTGGAAAGAAGGGGAGATAACCCTATATACCAGCACAACCACACTTGCTGCAACGAGGCCTGCCAGAGTCCAGCTCCTTCAAGTCCAGGTGTCCCTGAAGGATGGGGTGTCCCTGAAGGATGGACGGTTGGCGAAAGGAATGAGAGAGCCACGAGATGTGGTCTGATCACCAAGCAGGCATTTCTGGCAATTCTGGCATCTCCCCTATGCCGGTCTCAGTGCCTTTATTTAAAAGTAGTAAGTGACATTACAGCAATGAATGCCATCCCATCAGTAAGCATAATTTGATATCTTTAACAACAATGCGTTTCTATCAGCAAAGCTGTGATTTCCTCAATCTTGCAAGTTGTTTTCAAGTTAATTAGCATATAAATTTAAGGCAGGGGGAGAGAATAGGGTGTCACCTTGAGGCTTTATGTTAATTATCTATAAACAGGCCAGAAGTCATTCTGTCTATTCTTCCAACTACAATGGGGGAGGTGCAACCCTTTTGGCAAGGACAGAATTCCCAATGCTTGTCCTTTGCTTGTGAATGAGTGAATTTACATAATATTTTTTTATTATTACATTTATTATTTACAATGTTTACACAACTCACGCCAATATCCAGCCAGCTCATAACTGCTATCAATCTGTGCAACCCATCCCCATGATGCAACTTTAAGATTACTTTTGGCCAGGCTACTCTCATTCAGATGTAATCCATCAAAGCATTGTGCTCCAGGTTCTTCCTTTTTATTTAAATGCCATAAAACAAAAGAGCATTACATTCCTTAAGGCCAACAAGAGCAGCTCAAGAAATCCAAGCCTGAAAAATTAATATTAGAAGGAGATGGAATTGGTGCGCCATTTGGTTAGCAGGAGTCTTTTAGCAGCATCTGCCTTTCCACACAGGGGGGTGTCTCAACCTGTGAGCCCAAGATGGCTCCCAGCAGAGGCCTCTAGCAGGCTGTGCAGGAAGCAGGCCTTGCCCTTCACGCACCTGCAGCTGTTATAGAGGCTAACTGCAGACAGTTAAGATGAGTGCTGTCCCCATCCACCAGTGAGCTCACAAGTCCCTCAACAACATTGGAAGTAAACCCTGCCCAGTGTAAGAATAGGTAGCGAAGAGAGTCACTATAGTCATAAGCATATCCACAGCCACACCAATCTTGAAAAAGAAGAACAAAACTGGAGGTTATCATAATCCCAGATTTCAAGATGTACTGCAAAGCTATAGTAATCAAAACAGTATGGTACTGTACAAAATAGACACATATAGATCAATGGAACAGAATAGAGAGCCCAGAAATAAAACCACACTTATATGGTCAAGTAATCTACAACGAAGGAAACAAGAATATAAAATAGTGAAAAGACAGCCTTTTCAATATAGTGCTGGGAAAACTGGACAGCTACCTGTAAAAGAATGAAACTTGACCACTTTCTTACACCATACCCAAAAATAAACTCAAAATGATTAAACTATGAGATCTGAAACCGTAAAACTAGAAGAAAACATAAGCAGTTGATTTTTTTGACAAAGGCCATAGAAACATTTTTCTAGATATGTCTCCTCAGGCAAGGGAAACAAAAGAAAATTTAAACTACTGGGGTTGTATGAAAATAAAAAGCTTTTGCACAACAAAGGAAATCATCATCAAAACAAAAAGGCAACCTACTGAATCAGAGAAGACATTTGCAAATGATACTTTCCATAAAGGGTTAATATTCAAAATATTAAGAACTTATACAATTCAACACCAAAAAAAACTCACAAACAATCCAATTACAAATGGACAGAGGGCCTGGGTAGATATTTTTCCAAAGACCTATAGATGGCCAACAGATACATGAAAAAATGCTCAACATCACTATTTATTAGGGAAATGCAAATCAAAACCACAATGAGATATCACTTCACACCAGACAGAAGTGCTAGTATCAAAAAGCCAAGACATAAGTGTTGGCAAGGATACGGAGAGAAAAAACAACTGTCTGTCATATAGTGTTGGTGGAATGGAAATCAGTACAACCACGGTGGAAAAGGTTCCTCAAGAGAATTATCACACCAGGGAAAGAGAAAAGGCACATTCGAAATAAAAAAAGATGGTTTGGGGTGCCCAGGTGGCTCAACAGGTCAAGTGTCCAACTCTTGATTTCGGCTCAGGTCATGATCTTATGTTAGGCTCTGCACTGACAGCATAAAGCCTGCTTAGCATTCTTGCTCTCTCTCGGCCCCTCTCCCACATACGAGCACATGCTCTCTCTCAAAATAAATAAACATTAAACAATAAATAAATAATGCTTTTATAAATTAATGTTATGGCAAATTTACTCCCAAATTCTATGATTAAAAATAGTAATAAAAATAGTACTAGGCCTAAGACTCAAATTCAAAAGGTCCCCTTTTCGGAGGTCTTCATGAAAAAGACTCTTCTTCATTGAAAATGCGCCGTGTTAGAAAAGAAGTTATAGCAAATATGTATAAGAAAAAACAACAAGATTAGCTAGATGCAACCGTTAAAGCATCAGATGATACCCATGGAACTTTACCTTAGAAAAACACACAAATCTACAAAGTTTAGTATGCAATTTGGGGGGCAAAGTGCTCCTGTTTTATAGAATGTTTACTACTACTGCCTTGACAGGTTAGATAAAGATGTGTATATAAACAGCTTTAAGGCTATGAATGACAGTTTTAGGAAGAGAAGAAATTGTCTGCAACTTATGGGAACAAAAAAGATGAAGCCCAATGTAGGAGTTTTTCCAGTTTGAGTTGGCTCAAGATCAACTGGTTTTTTTCTCCAGGGCTTCTTATGAACCTAACTTCATAAGCAGTTATAAAGAAGTCCTGATCCTATGAAAGATAAATGTTAAAAACAGAGAAAAAAAGCATACACATGAACCAAGTCTTTTTTAAAGAGAAACTTCTTCACTAAACTGTTTATTTCCATTTTTCTCGCCTCAACAGTACAACCAAATGATCCTATTAATATATGAGGTGGGCTATGTTTCTCCTCAGCTCAACAGTTGTCCAATGGCTTTCATCTCAGAACAAAAGTCAGAGTCTTTACGATGATCTATAAGATCGTATGTCCTTTGGGATCCCTCTCTCTGATTTCATACTGCATGGTATTCCCCCTTATTTACTCCACTATAGTGACACTGCTTCCTGCTGTTCTTTCAACATGCCAGGCATACATCTGACTTAGAACTGCCTGAAATGCTCTTCTACCAGATAGACATATGACTTTTCTTCACTTTCTTAGACCTTTACTTAAATGTCACATTCTTTATGATGCCTTCCCAGGCTACTTTATATAAAATGACATGATTTTAACTTCAACAACTCCTAGACTCTTTCCCTACTTTATTTTTCTTTTAATATTTATCACTATTTAATATACCGTATATGTTGATTTTTCTCACTCCTCCATAGGGTTGTGAGCGTCACAAAGGCAGGTTTTTCATTTTTTGCTTTCTAAACAAACCTATCTACCTACCTACCTACCTACCCACTAATCACCTTAATTCACTGCTATATCCCTTATCTAAAGTAGTGCCTGGTACACTGCAGGTATTCAATAAATATGTGCACCTGGAAGTATGAATGAATGAATGAATGAATGTATGTATGTATGTAGGGGTTTATCCACAACTGCAAAGCCAATAAGTAACAAAGTTGGCAATGAACAGACAGGTAGAACTATTTTAATGTTTAAGCCTACAGCCTTTGCAGTATCTCCGAAGCAGCATTAGACAGAGGAAATAGGCAGATGACTCAAATTACTGTAGATGATGTCCTGAATGACCATATTAAAACCATAACTGCCTCTATTTTTTCCACTATCATTGGAAATACATGTGTGTCTACACACACGCACACACTTTAAATACCTAAGTAACAACAAAATATGAAACATCCAGTTTTTAAGAACTAAAAAATTCCATTAAAGTTCAAGCTCCATTAGCCTTTCTCCTCTTTTTTCTTCAAGTATGAAAATATTTCTTGAATTATTAAAAAAAAAAAAAAAAAGACTTGTTCTTACTCTTACTTTTTAGATTGATGCTTTCTGGGTTCACCTAACAGTGATTTAAAAAAATCAAGGAATAATAAAATTACATGACAGAAAAATGATAAAGATATTTATGTTGTATTACATATAAAATACCAAACTAAAAACATTTTAAAAACTGAGTGAAAATAATGCATCTTTCTACTTTTTAAAAAAAATTTTATTTATTTGAGAGAGAGAGATTTAGAGCGTATGCAGGGAAGGAGCAGAAAGAGAGAAGGAGGGTAAGAATCTCAAGTAGGCTCCGCACCGTCAGCGTAGAGCCGGACACAAGGCTCAAACTCATGAGCTGTGAGATCACGACCTGAGCCGAAATCAAGAGGTGGATTCTTTACCAGCGGAGCAACCCAGACGCCCCATCTTTCTTCTTTCTACCCTCATGTATTTGATCCTAATTCACAACTCTTTTGCAAGTTTTTGGTAGTTTTATGCACTTTTTTGGTGAAATTTACATTATTAAAATTAATCAATTGAACCAATCAGTATTGGCTCATGTTGTATGGTCACCTAATACAAAATTACATAGACGAACATCAAGAAAAAGTGACATGTGTATGCAGAAGTAATTTTAATTGTACAGATTACCTGTTCAAGAGGAACATGATTCACCAGGCCACTGACAACTGTTCTTGGGGCTGTTTCTCCAACATCTACTTCTTCTACATACAAAGAATCTGCATCAGGATGTTTTCTGGCAGTGATGATACAACCAACTCGAAGATCCAGACGAGAAACATCTATTGGCTTAGAGTCAGCACTTCCTGCTGACTGCTGTTTTTTCTCCTTTTTCTCTAAAAAATATTTTCAAATGGTTAAACATCAGAATAAAACAAAAACTATGAAAAACTCCCTAGCAACAATAATGATGAGCATTAAGAGAAAAAGAGTGTTTATCTCCTACCTTCACTTAAGTAGTAACAAAGGAAAGAATTATTCAAATCATAATTTCCCGAATCCTAAATTAGCTACTTCTCTCTTACATAACTGCCTAAATCTCTAGTTAAAGACATAGAGTAGAAGTTGGTAAACCATGTTCATTTATTTACATATTGTCTATGGATGCTTCTGCAGCATAGCAGAGTTGAGTAGTTGTGATAATGACTTTATGGTCTACAAAGCTTAAGATATTAAATGAACTTTTACTAAGAAAATTTGCCTTTCCCTGAAACAGAGCTGGAGAAAATCCTTTAAACCTTTTACTGTGACTCTTTAAGAAAGTGAAAAATCCTTTATTTAGGAAGAACATCACAATTAGTAGCCAGCTAAGAGAATGAACTACAATCAAATATAATTTCACTGATAAATGCTTCTCTCTTCAGTTAAACACACCAATAACTATACAATGAATTTCTTCATTTCTTGTATTTCTCTGAGGACTTAGGGTTTTAGGCTTATCTGAGCGACTATGGGGTAGAAGAGAACATTATATTCTAATATTTTAAAAATACTCCTCTTTTTTATGTCAATAATCTTAACTCTTATTAGCATTTTGATCACTTTGGTCACTGAATCAAAATGCAACCACCTATGAAGAGTTCATATTCCTTAAGTTACATTTAGCTTCTCTGGCAGAAAAAAATGTAAAATAAAATTAAAACTTATTCACTTGCAACCTACAGGGTGGAGATAAGTACTTGTGACTTAGAAGCACTCCTTAACTATACCTTTGTTTAATCTTTGAACAAATATTTACTTAGATCCAAGACACTGGAAATAGTAAGATGAGTGCCCCATGCTATCAGGCACTGAAAATCTCTTTTAAGGAAGACAGACGTATATAATGAACATATGACAAACATTACATACACAAAGATACACAGAAATGAAGAGATAAATAATTCTGCCTGAAGTGGGAAAGAATGATTTTGTGTAAGGACATTCACAATTTATACAAAAAGAGCTTACAAAAGAAGAGGTAATTCAAAATGGACAATTTTTAACATTATTAGCAAAAACTAGTAAAAACCCAAATGATATAGATCATACAAAATTACTAGAAGAAAATACACCAAAAATCTTAATAGTAGTTATCTTTGAGTGATAATCTATATATTTAATACAATGCAGTATAATGGTATATCTACATGTTTATATTTTTAATTTAATCTACTCCCTAGGCATTTGCAATACTTTTATCAGGAATCCATAATCCAGAGGTGACTGAAAACATCAAAATCTATACCAAGAACTTAGTCATCATAAAATGCTTTAGAAATGTTTCATTAAAAAATACGTGATGCTCTCATGTGGCAGTCTAAAAAGACTGTATGGTAACCACAGTCTCTGTATGAGCAGAATTTTGGAACTGGCAATTCTAGCAGCCAGGCATTAATGGAACACCCTACTATCCCAGCACGGCCCAACATGGTAGCTGCCAACCTATTATATATAGCTATTTACATTTAAATTTAAAATAATAAAAATTCAGTTCCTTAGTCACACCAGCTATTTACATTTAAACATATAGCTATATTTATATATATATAGCTATTTACATTTAAATTTAAAATAATAAAAATTCAGTTCCTTAGTCACACCAGGCACATTTAAAATGTTCAACAGCCATGACTGGTTATTAATTACTGTGTTGGATTATGCAGCTATACAGCATCTCCATCACTACAGAGAGTACCACACGACACAGGCGTTCTAGACATAAAGCTCCATTTGGTCTTGTGTGTTTCCTCCTCCCACAAAGGAAAACTTTGTTGTCTCATTTGACTAGAAGATTAACTAATCCTACAGTCACGAAAACAGAATATATCTTCTTTTGGGTATGGACTTCATCATACTTAAAGCAAGCGGATTGTTTTGTGCCTAAATCTTAATAAATTTTATAAAATAGTGAAAGAATTAGTTTGACTTGCTTTCACTATACCTATACCACCTAGTGGTGAAGTTATGTAGATGTACAGCCCCTATCTACTTCTAAGAAAGGTTACTGATGTTTACCAAAAGGAACTGGCAAGCGTTAGATGCTAAATTGGATTTGGTTAGTTCACAAATTCTTCAGCCATTTTTTCCAAAAACTCTTAAGTGGGTATAAGTGTTATGAGAGGTATGTATAAGGAATTATAAAAGCACATTTTTTAGACATACTGAGAAAAATGTAACCTATAAAGAAGTAAAGGAGACTAGGTCAAAAAGGAGTCAGATTTATGATGGGAATAGCTTCAAGCAATAAGGTTACAGATAAATTAGAAAAGATGAGAAAGCTAACTTCCTACCTGTGACTTCTCTGAAACTAAAATATACACTAAAATTGAGTCACCTCAAACTACATATGGACTTCTACACTTAATCTCTACTTTCTATGTTTAGTTATGTTAGAACAAACTCGACCTTGAATACCACACTCTTATCCTGTCAACCTGGTCAATCTTCACATATTCCTTTAGGGCTCAGTTTCTATGTTCCAAAATCATACTGTTTCTAATTTAATTCTAGTTCATAAAGATTTCAACTTTCTTTTGACACCACTATTGTTATCAAAAATGTTGACATCTGATAAACCAGTTGAGAGCCAAGTAAACTTGAAGGTTAAAAATACCTTTAATTTCTATTTTCTCCTTCACCTTTTCTTCGGCTCTTCCTCCTGTTATCTGTTCTTTGGCACCAGAAGATACAGTTGTTATTGGTATAGACTGTATCACTTTTTCAGAAACCGTGGAATTAGCTTGCAGTAGAGTACCAGATGGGAACGGTATTTGTTTCACTGACACGGAAAATGAAATAAAGTCATTATGAACACTTTTTAAAAGAAAAATTCACTGTATATGACTATCAAATCTCTACTTGTCTAAGATTAATAAAAAGGCTTCCAAAAAATCAAGTATATTTTAAACCTGATAAAATTTAAATGATTTTCATTTAATCACTAATGATTCAACTGAGACAATTACAGAAAATAATAACTAATATTTATTATGGACTATGTCCTAGACACTTTTCAAAATGCTTTATATGAATTAACACTTATAATTCTAATAAATACCCTAAAAGCAGTAATTTTTTTTTTTTTTTTTTAGAGAGAGAGAGACGAAGCAAGGGAGAGAGGCAGAGAGAGGGTCTTATGTAAGTTCCATGCTCAGTGCAGAGTCTGAAATGGAGCTTGATCCCATGAGTGTGGGATCATGACCTGAGCCGAAATCGAGAGTTAAGACGCTCAAGCGGCTGAGCCACGCAGGCAACTTTAAAAGCAGTGAGTTCTATTCAGATCCCCATTTATAGATGATCAACGTGAGCAGTACAGAAGTTAAAAAACTGGCCCATTACACACAGAGTGAGTAGGAAAGTAAGAATTTACACTCAGGCAGTCTGTCTCCAGAGATCATCCTCTCATTATTTGGCAAGAGGACATGTTTTTCACTCAGGTTTTCTTTTATACTGAAAAATTAACTGGGAAAATGTTTTAACAATAGTCATTTCTTTATCAGAATTAATGGAGACATATGTCCATAATTTTATTTCAAAAAAACAACTTTTTAAGGAAGAAAATTCCTTCAGCAATGTTAAAAACACTCCCATAGTCTAGTGAATATGGAAAAACAAAATCTTGTGAGGGATTTTGATGTGGATTAGATTCTGGCTAATATTCAGAGCACTTTTCTGAGGTATTTTTAAGTTTCCCGGAGGCTGTTGTTTCATGAAGTAATGTGACATTTCTTATTTTATGTTTCACAATTCGACAGAATGCAATACTTTAATTCAAGCTGTTGATATGCTTTTAGCATCTCATTAATAAGATCAGAGTTTAAAATGTTCCAGGACAATTTTTTAGAACTGGGAAAATGAAAGCAGTTTTACACTAATATTTTAACTGTTTATTTAATTCTGTACCTGTATTCCAAATCTCCTTGTCTTGGAAAAGATCGCATTTTCCATTAACCACCAATATTCTCTTTAGTTGATAGTTTTAAGGACACATTCTTGATTTTTTCCTTACTTTTGTTTACCTCACTAAGGGTAGAGCCCATACTACAGAATTCAAAATAAATCACCCCACTGACAGAATAATTTGAAAGGAAGTAGTAAGAGAGACTTTCACTATACTTGGGCTTCCTAAACTCATTAAGGAAGGATTTTCTATAATACAATGAAAAGTCTTTCTGTGTAATACTTTCATATTGTAATAGAGCTATTATTATTGTTTTTTTTATAATAATGTAAATTTGTCTAGACACCTTTAAAATAATTCAATAAAATTTAAAATTTTATTTATAATATAATTGAAATGATAATTATCTGCTTAAATAACTTAGCATGGAATCTGCTTGGGATCCTCTCTCTGCCCCTCCCCTGCTTGCCCACACCAATGCACTCTCTCTCTCTCACTCAAAATAAATAAAAATTTCAAAAAATTATATGATTTCAAGTAAATTACTTTATACCTGTAAGCTTCAATTCCCTTGTGTATAAAACAAGGATATTTGTGTACACAAGATTTTAAGGATAAAATATATAATATATATGAAGCACTTAGCACATTTGCCTGTCATATAGTTTAACTTTAAATGTCAGCTAAATATTATTATGGCTTATTTTCAGTAATTAATTTAATAGGGAACAGTGAAGATCTAGTTGAAGCATATAGCACAGAGCTTAAAAGCACAGTTCTTTTATCCAAGTATAATTAATATACTGTGTTACATTACTTTCGGATGTATAGTATGAATTCCCTGATGAGGTAAGAATATACAATGGAAAAAAGTCTCTTTAACAAATGGTGTTGGGAAAACTGAACAGCTATATGCAAAAGAATGAAACTAGAGCACTTTCTTACATAATACACAAAAATAAACTCAAAATGGATTAAAGAGCTAAATGTGACACTTGAAACTATAAAATTCCTATAAGAAAATATAGGCAGTAATTTCTCTTGACATCAGCCACAGCAACATTTTTTTAAACATGTCTCCTGAAGCAAGGGAAACAAAATCAAAACAAACTACTAAGATTACACCAGAATAAAGCTTTTGCACAGTGAAAGAAACCATCCACAAAACAAAAAGGCAACTAACTGTATAAGGGAAGACACTTGTGAATGATGTATCTGATAGGGGGCTAATATCCAAATTATATAAAGAACTTGTACAATTCAACACCAATTATAATAATAATAATAATTCAACACCAATAATAATAATAATCCACTTAATAATGGGCAAAGTACATGAATAGACATTTTCCCAAAGACATACAGATGGCCACCAAACACATGCAAAGATGCTCAACACATCACTAAAAGCAAAGGTTTTTGAACCTCAGCTTTGACACTTTTTGTATGAGCTCAGACAAGATCATTTGCCTTTTCTAAATCTCCATTTTCTCTTTGTAAAGGAGGATAATGGTATAAGATCTACTTTGGGGATAAAATGAGAAATCTAGCATAATACCTAAGAAACAATTAATGATATGATTACTACTATAAATCAAAACCTGTCATTTCTATATTTAATCACCTCCATTTTGAATTTCTGCCTGAATTAGCTCTTGTTTCAATTCTTCAATTTCCTTCTTTAATTTAGCATTTTCAACTCGAAGTTTCTTCTCTTCTCTCAAAGTTGCCTGTAAAACTAGGATTAAGAAAATCCAGTAAAGATATAGCTAAAGGTTTCTTATGAATACAACTTGAAAAGAACATAGCAGTATAAATATAACTAAGATAATAACAGTAAACAAATGTTTTCCTATTCCTTTATATCAGTTTAGGATTTATTAAAATAATATGCTAATTAAAAACAGAGAAAAAGGAAGAAAATTTGTGAAATAATAACAGAACAGAAAAGTTTTGGTTAGGGGGTGCCTGGGTAGCTCAGTCGGTTGAGCATCAACTTCCACTTAGGTCATGATCTCACAGTTCATGAGTTCAAGCCCCACGTCCAGTTCTGTGCTTGCCAGGTCAGAGCCTGGAGCCTGCTTTGGATTCTGTGTCTCCCTCTCTCTCTGACTCCTGTCCCCAACTTGTGCTCTGCTCTCTCTCTCAAAAACTGAATATTAAAAAAGTATTTTAAAAAAGTTTTGCTTGTGGATCGTTTTTCTAGCTTCCATAAAGATGCTAATGACAACTCAATAATAGGTAAACTATCAAAATAAGACAAGTATTAAGACACATTATTATTTCTTTAAGCTGGACATCTAATGATAGCAAACCATAAAAAAACTACTCTCACTTCTTTCTTTTTAATCATTATCTTGTAAAAAGTATAATCTGTTACTCTTTTTTTCCTAATGTCTCAGAGGTTGAGCTGACCAAATATTCAGTGAGTGAAATAGCTTCAAAGATTTGCTCAATACTGTGTGTTAAAGGTGAGCAATAGGATATACAAAAGATTAAAAACAGAAAACGATTCTCAGTGGAGTTAGTACTGTTCCTTAGACAGGATTCTTAAAATCTGTGGGAGTAATTTTGGGCATTTATTGGGCAAAAGTCAGGGATGCCAGATGTCCTGAAATAAGCTAGATACACTCGTAAAATGAAGAGCTGTCTCACATTCTGTAGAATTTTCCAGTGACTGAATGTACATCTGTGTAGGTGAAAATCCTATTATTTGAGCCTAGATTCTATTTTTTATATATAAACACAAAATAATCTTAAACATTTTCATCACATCCTGAATTTTCTGTAAATCAAATATCATACAAATCAAGAGTAGACTGTACGTTGTTTTGTTCAGTGTTACCTGAAGAATTTTTCATCATTCTGAGTAAATCAAAACATAACTGCTTCTGCTATCAGAGTTGCTTACATAAAGCCAGACTAAATACACACTCATACCATTTGGCATTATGACTGTTGCATTCCTGATGGTTCTATGCAAGTGAATCATATAGCATATGACTTTCTCATATTTCTAGTAGTACCAACCTACCCAAGTATTTACTTACTAAAATACATATTTTTATCATTACTACTATCTATAAATTACTTTCTTTTTAAATTTTCCTATGTATTATATACATGGTTAATGTATGTTTTGAAATTATGTGTATATGTAGGTTATTTTATCTGAAAAATATTTTTCTTTATAAAATATTAAGAAGTTTACAAAATATTACAAAACAAAAACAATGGGACTGAGAAGCACCAGGATAGGCTACCAAAAAGTAATAAAGATAAAGGGGAAGAATAAACATGCAATACGTGTAGAAAGGTTCCGTTATTTTTTAATTAGCAAACTGAAATGCCAGTCAAGATGCTAACAGGCACTCATAAGAGAAAAAATTCAAAGAAGCACTGATCATCTCTAATCTCTTACTAATAATAATCTTACTAATGGAAAGAAATATTAAAAACTTTTAATAAATAACAAGAAAAATCCTTTAAGAATTTTTTAAAAAATAAGAAAAAACATTTATAAAACATTATAAAAAAAGAAATAATTAAAGCAGTATTTTAAAATAAAGAAAAATATCCTGAAGAGTAAATGTACAATTCTGTAAGCCATTCACAATCTTATACAGCAAAGAAAAGCATTTACTTCTATTAGTTATGGTAAATGACTTGGAATTTTCATTACACCATTAACACTGACTATTGAGAAATAAAACATACTTAAACAAAATTCAATCTAAATCCTAAACACAGAAGTTCAGATTTGATATTTTTGTAGATATCATAGCAATTTCTAAGTAAAATTTAAAGACATATTGGAAAAAAATGTAAAAATCATTTCAGAAGATGTCTCACTAGAGGGTAATATGAGTACTTATTCTCATAGGAGATATTTGAGTCCAGATTTGATTTTACTCAATTTTCTTCATTTTACTCTAATTCTAAATCAACTGATTTTAAAATTAATTTTCCTTTAGCACTATTAAAATAATACATTGTTTTCTCTACACTACATTCACTACACACCAATTCTAATTTATCTTAATCTCAAAATATTACTTTACTCAAAATTAAAACATTAAAAGAATCTAAAAGTTATCATCAAGAGGGTGAAGTAATAATTGATAGGGTAACAGTTCTGTGCTGTCAATATGTGAATTCATTTTAAGTATCTCCTTCAAAAATGTAAAATCTCTTACTTGCTTTCTCCTTAAGAAGAGCAACTTGCTGCTTTAAATATTCAATAATTTGATCTGCTTCTGCGCCTTTCTGTTCCAGTCTCTTCAGAACAGCACCATTAGTTGCCATTTTTGCCAAGAAACGGCAGAAAATCCTAAGTGAAAAAATAAAGTGATAAGTTATATACCACAGAAGGAATAAATTTATCGTACAAGACACTGAGCAAGCAGTTTGAAAGGAAAAACATCTTCTAACAGATCAATATACTAGAAAAATACTTTTCCTATAAATACTTGTCCTCTAGAGCAACAAACCAAACACACAGCAGAAATATCAAATGACTAGTTCCTCAATATGTTTGGAAGAGGAAATCAATTTTCTTTCCCTTTTTGCAGAAAGACATGCTATTTAATCACATTTTAGACTGGAAAATTTTAAAGAAACCTTTAAAATACAGCAGAGTATTATGACACAAAACAGGAACACTAAGAGAAAAGAACAACAATAACCTTAACTACGCTGTAACTGGGTGCCACACCTGTGTTCCAAAGTTAAGAACTGCTGGATTCCCTTTTTATATGCTCCTTTTGTATACTGGATATTTCTACTGTTTATTTACCTATGTACAAGTCTACGGAGGAGTATGTGAATTAGGAAAGACAATCAGGAACATATTAATATTAATGACATGCCTATTCAGAAATATCAGCATATATACTGTGACTCTTGTAAAAAAATAATTAGATTTTTAATTTCATATTTTACAGATATTAGAAAACATCCTCTCAGTGTACAGAAAAATGTGTACATGCAATCATTCTGAGATTACTAATAAAGTTAAACTACCAAGTATTAAAATAGTCATACTGACCAAAGACAAGATTAATCATTAATAATACTACAAATTGCTCCTTTACCTGATTAACTCAAATTTATAATACTAAGCATAACAATGATATAAGCACTGCTGAAGTAATTCTGATTTTAAATATGTGATACACAATAAAATGGTGAAATTTTCTGATAAAGGAAAATATTGGCTAACAATGGACAAATAATATAAGATGTTTGAAAATTTCAAATTATGCAACATCCATCCTATAAAAAGAACATTCTGAAATGTTTACCTTTTCATAAAAAGAAATAATCCTCAAAAAACTTTTATGTTAAAGATGACAATTTATAAACAGAACCACAAAAAAAGTGATAAAAATAAAGTTGTTAATGAATGAAGAAAATATAAATGAGGTTAACCTGAGAAAGTCATAGTAAACTGCTCATTTTCTATTCAGACTATTATTTAACAATTAAAAAAATACAAAGCATTTTATTACAAAAATTAAAAATGAAGATATCTACTTTTTAAATCAGCCAATTTTTACCAACATATACACAGAATACCCTGTTGTTCCTCAAATGTTTTTTTTTTGAGAATTTTAGAGAAAAATACATATGAACATATGTAGAAAGTTAAAGTAAAAAAAGCTACGTTCTTTTGGACTTTGAGTATCCTCTTTTCAGTATTCTTTCAGTTTAACGTCTACTTTAGTTTAACATAATAATAAAATATATTCAACAGGTAAAATAGCTATCCCAAGAAAAATAATGAGTATTTGATTTAGCATAATTTGTTATCTTTTACTTTTGTAGCAAAAAACCTTTCATGAGTTAATACAAAATAAATGTGACATTACTGACACACTTTAGAAAAATCCCTAATAAATTAATATCTTCACTCATAAGAAATAAATGAGTAGAAAACAGTTGTCATGAACTTGTCAACAGGTACAGAAAGTTATCTCACAAACACCAGCCAAACACAAAACTCCTATCCTGACTCACAGAAAAAGTTTCAAAACTAAGACTAACAATAATTTGCAAAACAGAGATCATAAATCCCTTCAAAGAGGAAAAAAAGATAGTTTACTGAGTTGATAAATGTATTAACTATCCACAAAATACAGTTACAAAAATGAGTTAAATAAAATATGACTTCTGTAATACACTGAAGCACCAGCATTAGTTTAGTAAGAAAGATTGCTTCAAAACATAAATATGAATGAATCGAATATACTAAACATATATATACAACCACTAGAGGAAACAATGGGATAAAAACAAGAGATAATATTTTGAATGATACTGATTATAAACAAGTATAACTTATATACATGGGTATAACTTTGCAAATAATTGCTTAAATAAAATTCTAATTTTAAATAATAAAATTAAACTAAGACTGAGACATCACTTGAAATATTTAATCAAAAGGATTCATTTTTAGTTGTGTATTTTTAATTTTTTTTTGATTTTTGAGACAGAGAGAGACAGAGCATGAGCTGGGGAGGTGTAGAGAAAGAGAGGGAGACTCAGAATACAAAGTAGGCTGAGCTGTCAGCACAGAGCCCAAAGTTGGGCCTGAACTTGTGAACCACGCACAAGATCATGACTTGGGCTAAAGTCGGACGCTCAACCGATTGAGCCACTCAGGCTCCCCATAAAGTGGATTCATTGTTAATCAAATAATTATATAAATAAAATATGAAAAATAAAGACAAACCATGTTAGTAACAAAGAAAAATGTTACTGAAAAAACATATTTAGGTCATGAAGTCTTAAAATGAGATGACAGTGATCCTAATAAGTCACTCATATAAAATAACTATGGATGACAAAAGCCATCTCACATGTCCTGATAGGTATTGTTGGGTAATAAAATAATATCTAGTGTTTACTCTGTCTTTAGTATCTGCCAGGTCTTTTTCTAAGCACTTCACAATATTAACTTAATTATCACAACACCATGAGGTACATGTTATTATTATTCCTTCTCATTGTTTAGAATATTAAGAAGTTATTACAAGAGTATGAGATAAAAGTAATTTAATAAAAAGAACATGGACTTGGAAATCACAAGAACTTGGATCAAATCCTATCCTTTGCCTCTGAATCAACTTACCTAACTTCTCTGAGTCTCAAGTTTTCTCATTTGTAAAATGGAGATAATTCTATATATTTCATAGCATTGAGATGGGGCAAAATGAGATACATGAATAATATTCAATATTTCTGACAATTGGTAAAAAATGGCAGGCACTGAGCAAAATTTTGAGAAAACAAAAAAGATAGGACATATATACAATCCTCACCTTCAAGAAGCTCACAGTAGTGTAGGTTACCTATGAGCATATTTTGTAGGTTTTAGGCAAATGATTTTTGTTTTCTTAAAGGTTAAAAACATAACAAATAATAAAAATACAAATTATGGAGACTGATATTAAAAATATATTTAGATAATTTCGTTAAGCCACACCTTAATTTCTTTGTGATTGGTGGTATATGGTCTATGGGGGTAATAAACATTAGTATATTTACGTTAATTGTGAATTTTATGTGAATATATCTAAAGACTCCTGTCCTAGGAATACAGTAAGACAACAGTCAACTGAAAATCTTTGCACTTTCCCCTACAAATAGATATTGCCATTGTAATTACAGAAATCCTAAAGATCACAGATTTAAGATTAAACAAATGGTACACAAAAGAGGAACAGTGAGTGGCTTATAGATTTCAGTCTGAACACCTTGTGAAAGTCTTCTAAGAACTAGCATTAACAGTTCTCAACTCTAGCTTAAAAGGCAAAGCAATCAATCCGGCACAAGACGTGTAAGGAAAAGAAAAAAAGAATTTAAAGTTCACTAAATACTTTCTACTTAATTTTGCCTGGAACCTAAAACTGCTCTAAAAAATAAAGTCTTCAGAAAATTCACTGAACCCCAAACTTAAGAATGTATGAATTTAAAACCTGAAAATACTTTACATCCTAATTACTTATGACAAAGCCTTTACTTGGTTATGCAATAATTAATAATTTTCCAACATTTACAACATATATCACATAGTGATAGGTAACTTGTAACCATTTTAACTGCCACAGTATCAATAATACCACTAGGAAGGAAGTCTCATTAAGAGAAGAAAGTATCTCGAGCTAGCACATTTTTCCAGCAATAATCCAGTTTTCTTGGCAAAATAAAACTTAGAAACGACTATAAAACACACTAGCTGTTTTAACCAGCATCTACTTTTTCTTTACTCCTAGATAACCGTTTCTTTTGGCAACATTATTCATGATGTCAAAATTAACTTGTCTTTTGAGATATTTTGAATTAGCTAGAAAGACAAATCTGTATGTTAAACAAAACTTTCCTCGAATGCTAAGAGCCAGGGATTGTTTTTGAATTACAAGCTCTGGAAATAGGTTTCTTACTTGTAAATTAACTGTCTTCAAACTTATCAAAAATATAAGTATGATGCGTAAATGTATGTCCACATTTTTTAGTAATATGCAGATACTGATCACTGGCACTAGCAGAAAAGTAGGGTTTTTTTTTTCCTTAAAATATTTACAGTTAACTAATCTTGGTTGAAACACTTACTTAACAGGCTGTGTGATCTTGGTAAAGTTACTTAACTTCTGTTTCATTTTTTCAATTTATAAAATGAGGATACTTTCATCTGATTTCACCTCCTATTCCTTGGCACCTCCTTTTAGGGATACTTTTTCTTGACTTGTCCCTTTAATGCTTATGTTTTTCAGAGTTTGGTCCTAATCTCTAGTCTCTTCTAGGGATTACAAACTATCACCACCACACAGATCAGGGATTCCTTTGTGTTCGAGGGTTAACAATGTTTGAAATAGCTGAAGGTGAATACATTTAAGCAAGGCAGAACAGACTGCCATTTACGCTACCTGCCAGGTACCTATAAATAACTTAAGTTCATGACCCCAATTTTACTTATTTTTCCTGATTTTTAGCCATGTGCTGGGTTTATAGTAGAGAGCAAAATTAAACATACTCTTTGTATTCACTAAGCTTTCAGACAAGTGAGGAAAACACAGTAAAATTGGAGAAAAACCTTTAAATGAGGTTAAGTTTAGGGAAACATTGCTAGCTTAATAAAAACGATCCTTAAAGCTAGGACAAATCTTGTACCATTCAACCCAGTGTTCATTTCATTATCATGTGCCAACTGCTCCACAGTGACTTTCGATTTTACATAGAGCACCTACTGAATTTCATAACTAAGTTTCCTTGGTCTCTTCAGAGCTTTCAATGTGCTAAGAGGCTTAGGTTTTCTCACAGATGATAATGCTAGTAATATTTTTTTTTTTAAGTTTATTTATTTTGAGAGAGAGAAAGAGAGTGTAAGTAGGGGCAGGGGCAGAGAGAGGAGACAAAAAGGATCCCAAGCAGACTTTACACTGTCAGCATGAAGGCTGATGCGGGGCTCGATCCCATGACCTGATCCAAAATCAAGAGCTGGATGTTTAAGCAACTAAGCCATCCAGGTTACCCAATAATGATAATGTTAATAAAAGATAACACTTATATTTAATATGGGCTGGCTAAATACTTTATATAGATCACCTATTAATACTCTATAATAATTTCCATTATACAGAGAAGAAAACTGGAATGAAAATTAGTTTGCCTTAGACCATGTGACCAGTTAGTAAATAACAGGATAAAAACTTAGGGACTGTCTGATTCTGCAGTTAGCTCTTTTAATGTTGAAGCTAGAATTTCTATAAAAGAGATAATTATGTAGAGTTTCTCAATGTATTTAACCACAGAATCCTAACCAAGGAACACCTATTAACATTTATTAAAACTAATATCCTCTAAAACTGGGCATACTGGCTTAATCTGTACAAAATTTTATTTAATGGTTAGAGGAGATTAAAATAGATATAATACTTAACTGCATGCACAGTAATTACAAACATAAAACATGGAAAAAAAACAGTATGCAAGCATGTGAACTGTTTTTGGATAGTTTACATTGACTTTTCTTTTTCCTTTACTAAATTAAAAAAATAATGAATTTATTTTTATGACAAAAAGCATTTGAAAAGTCTTATCTAAATTATTCTGCCTCTTAATTTTGTTCATAATATACATCGTGGGTTATCAAATCTAAAAAGCCATTGTAAGATGCTGCTATTCATAAAAGCTGACGCTGATTTTAGGAAATACATGAATTTAAACTACATTTTAATCATTAAAACATACACAAAAGGTTATTTCTGAAATTCCTATCATTTCCAAATGGCTTTCCTTTACCTCATCAATTTCCTCAGTAGTCTTTCCCCACTCTGATTCTAAATTGTCAGTAACTTTTTTAAATAATAAATTTCCAGCCCGGGTTTTCAATGTTAGGAACCAACTATAAACAAATAAGCTATTGCTTTGAAACAGAAGTTTTAAGTGCAGGTTTTTAATTTTACTTTATAGTATAGGAATTCTACAAAAATTTGAAAGTGTCTCTCTACTTCCCAAAACACCTGATTTCACTGTTTCGGAACTTCAACTAGGTAAAAATTTATATTCTTCTGAAATACTCTATTGTATTTCATCAAATCTAAGATGCCACCAATTGTAAAATGGCTCCAATCATAAGATGCTCTGGCATTTTATGTACCGTTAAAAAAAAAAATAACTACACATCCTGCATTACTTGAAAAACCTCTTTTAAATTTAACCCTATTTTTACCGTATGTCACTCTTCTATTTTCCTTTATTTGTGCATACACAGTAACTTTTAATTTTAATGGTATATCTTAGTATACAGGATACTTAAAATGGAGATTAAAGTCAACAATACATATCGATACACACATTAACCAAACTGATGACAATGTTAACCATTATGACCAAGTTTGCATTAAGTATGGGCATTGACAACTATGTCACAGGTGCCACTTAGTTCATGGTGATTTTAAAACAAGAAACAATTGTGAAGTGTAAATATGACAGAAACATGGGTATCAGAATTAATAAACTATAGTGATTTTAATCAATTTTTTTCTCTCCCTTTTTACCATCATTTTTATTCTAACCTTCCAGTCTTCATTTCTCCATTTGCTTTATAATCTGTCAAATCACTCCACAAGAACATTTTTATTACTGTGCTACATACGAGATACTTTTTAGAACTGTTAGTACTCCTATTAGAATTTAAAACCTCTCAAATGTAAGAATTTTTTAAAAGGTAAATAACAAAATTAAATATTCTGAGAACAATCCCTCCCAGAGACACTAAAACTATGACAGCAGTGGTAACTGGCAAATTCCACGGGTGTTTTTTCAACCTTTGCCACGATATTGAAAACAGACCTAAAACTATGCTTTTAGTGAATGTTTATTTACTTGGCGTGTGGTCAGGGAATGAATACAAATTCTAACTCTGCCATTCATTAGTTGTGTCACTTTTTTTATTTAAAACATTTTGATGTTGGGCACCTGGGTGGCTCAGTCGGTTAAGCCTCCAACTTTGGCTCAGGTCATGATCTAGTGTTTTGTGGGTTCAAGACCTGCGTTGGGCTCTGTGCTGACACCTCAAAGCCTAGAGCCTGCATCTGAGTCTGTCTCCATTTCTATCTGTCCCTCCCCCACTTGCGCTCTGTCATTGTCTCTCTCAAATATAAATAAACAAAAACAATTAAAAATTTTTTTGAGGTATAACTGACACATTAGATAGCTTTAGATGCACAACATGATTCGATACTTATGTACACTGCAAAATGATCAATGATTATTAGTTCAGTTATAGTCACACTGTAAGTTGTGATGAGAACCTTTAAGATCCACTCTTCTAGCTACTTTCAAATATTCAATAGAGTATTATTAACCATAGTCACCGCTTTGTACATTATACCTCCATGACTTACTCATTTTATAACTGGAAATTTGTCTTTATCCTGGATTGTTTTTCTTTACTCACCAGAGTGCCTTCTTCCTCTTTATTAATAAGGACCTAGGCAGTCCTGGGGGACTTACGGGACAGGCATGAGAAGACAGTCCATACATATCAGGTATTATGGCCATTGACACAAAAACCTTCCTGTCCAGTGAAACATGCATAAAATTTAAAAAGGGTAAGTCTAGATCTCTCACAGCCTTCTTAGCAAACACCAAGGTCATCTTTTACTTGATTCAGAATTTCTTCAGTGGGGTTTAACCATCCTTTCCATCCAAAGAAGCAATCAGCACTATCTTTCTCCCATTTCCTATCCAAGAACATGGCTAATAACAACAGCCACTACTTTAATAAGCCAGGCACATTACATACAGAGTCTTCAAAGTTTTTCAACCGTGTGAGGTAACATTTCCATTTTATAGAAAACTTCAGAGAAATTATGACTTGTCTAAACCAATTCAAATATTAAATGGCAAAGCTCTGATTTTTAGCTTGTGTTTGTCACTACGAAACTCACGCTACACTTCATTTTTAAAGTGTTTTCCCAAATCTAATCAGAAAAAATTAACTCACCATCCACCAATATTCTTATACATCTAAGTTAAGAACACTAAGAACCTGACCATCCATTTCTTACCACCGTCTCAAGCTACCATCATGTCTCCTCTAAATCACTATAAAAGCCTCCAAACTGGTCTTTCTTCTACCTTGTCCCTTTCATTATATTCTCCACAGCAGCCAGTAAGATCCTCTCTCTAAAAGGAAGCCAGGTATGTCAGTCCACTGTTTGAAACTCTCCAATAGCTTGATGCCTTCAATATCGTTCACGATCTGTTCCTTGTAGGACTTTGTCTCTAGCTTTAATCCCTTAACTCAACTCTAACCCACAAGCTTCCTTGCTATTCAAGCGAGTGACTGTTTAGGGCTGGTCCCTCTACCTGACTGCACTTGACCCAAGAAACCTGTATGGTTGTCTCACTGACGTCAGCTCTTGCTCGAAAGTTGTCTTTTCAGTGATACTTTCCCTGGCCACACTAAAATTTCAAACTATATCCTTCTCTGCTTTACTATTTATCTCTTCAGCGCCCATTACGACCTACAATATAACATGTTTTTGTTAATTCTGTTTAGAATGTCTTCCTCAATAAAATGTGAACTACAGGAAGATAGGAGTTTCTGTTTTGTCCATCGTTCTTTTCCCAATGCCTAAAACAGTACCAGAAACGTACTGGGCGCTTAACTAATTGAGGAACGACTTCCTGCGCCACCCCCACCCCAGTCCTTTCACACGCATGGGCGCGCGCGCGCACACACATAAAAGTAAACATGTTTGTGAATATATCTTTTCCAGTAGCAGCCCTTCCGTCAGCCCCGCATTCCATTTCTCAAACTTGGCTCTTTCAAGAAGTAGCAAGCGGTGCCCTACTTCCACATGCCAAGACTGGTGCTGATATGAGCGTACTTCCCACTAATATCTGGCGGCCAGGTCCTATCTCCCCAAGATGAGTAAAGGAAAGAGGACTCTCCTTCCATCTCAACACGCCTACCCCCGGACCCTCTGCGGGCGTCACTCACATAAATCAGTGGACAGGGCAACCTGGAGACCCTCAGTAGGTAGCCTCAGTCTGAAGCAGTTAGGGACACCCTCCCGCACACGACGGCAGTGAGAAAGGACCCAAAGAGGTGTCCTCACCAAACGCCTGAGCGTTCCACCGATTTAACTTCAAATTCTGTCGTCCCCTTCTTGGACACAACCACACAACGCTCTCCGTCTGCTATTTCCTCAGCTAATAACTTGAACTCCTCTGCGCTTCTCTTTGGTGGCAACATTTTGTCGCCAGGTTGGGCTAGGGGCAAAACGCCGGACGTCGGGTCTTTCCTCCATGTTGTGTCGTGGAGCTTGTGAGGTCAGAGGAAACGGCCGCGCTGAAATGAGGGCGGGGGCGGGGAGAGCTGGGAGCTGTCAGCGGAACGGGTCTGGCTCGCGCTTCTGGCCAGATTCCGAGCTGGGAATTTCGGCGGATTTAGCTCGCAGGCAAAGCGCAATCCCGGCGCTCCCGGAACGGCCTCTTTTGTAGAAGCACCTGAGATGCTTGGTCTGGTGCACTAAACGGTAGCGGCAGCGGCAGCCACAGCAACCTGGGGCCCTGTGTAGAAGCTCCATCCCCTTGTCTTTGTGCCCGCCTGCTTCCCCAGACTCAGAGGCAGGTATTTGGGTTCGTCAGTTTTGTGTGTCGTAGTGGGTGGGACCGATGGGAGGTAGAGGAATGTCAGGTGCAGCGAGTGGCCCAGCTTGTCCGCAGTAAGGGGAGCCAACCTTTGGAGCTTGCTTGCTGCAGAGTCCTGTGCCCATCCGGAGCTAATGTCCGCTTTCCCCCGCACACACGTTTACCCGAGTCCTTTGAGAGCTGTAGGCAGCTATTTGAGAGTAACCACTGCATCACTGCTTCAAAGGAAGATTTAAAGAGGATGTTGGAGAATGTGGATTCAGTTCTCCATTACTCACAATAGATACAAAGTCTTGGTTTTGTTTTTCGTTTTCGAAAGTTTAGTCATTTGTCGAGACGTAACGTTCCCTTGTGGAGTGGGAGAATGAATAACTGGAAGTTCCTTAGAATTGTCAGTGGTTTCTTTTCAAGGCCCCTTGGTTCCTGTTTTTATTTGGGACAGAAAGAACTTTTTAAGGGAAAATATATAAAATAAATGAGCCAGTGTTATCAGCCCGTTGAAGAAATGTGTGAATTATTTTATTCATGTTGAAATCAGCATCTTTTGTACTATTTTTTTGACCTTCACCCCAGACCTCCATTCTCATTTCGACTCCAAGTTCTTTGTGGTCAGGGATTGCGTCTTACTATTGTTGGCCCTGTGGCTGGAAAACACCTGACTTAAAATAGGTTCAAAATACTGGTTGAATGAATGAGTTTTCAAACCCATCCCTACGTTGTATTTCCTCAACTAATCTGTCAACTTCAACTGTTTTTTCTTTTTCACTAGCTTTCTTCCACTCATCAAATGTGAACAACTCTGTGTATATTTTTTTTATATATGAACCTTTTTATGCGCACCCATCTATGAAGTAGTTGAAGCAGAACATTGATGAAATATTTTATGCTAACTAGTGTCTTATCTTTTTGAATCATTTGCGTTTTCTTTATTTGGTTCTTTGCTTTTCAGTTCTCTGATAGAGTCTGTCTAATTGAATATCAAACAGTATAATAAAGGATTGCATAATAAAATGCAAAAGTTTAGTGTCTTCCTTCTTACCCTTAGTCCTATTCCTGAGAGATAAACATTTTTAACCTTTTTTAACTTCAGATCCGTATGATGAATAATAGGATAAAAATGTTCATTCTTTTTTTTTTTCTTTTTACTTTTTAAGACAAACCACACTATCCACGACCTCCCTTCTCCAAAGTTTTCAATAGTTATTCCATTTTTTACTTTTCATATTGGTTAATTTTATAATTCTAAATAATATATGTAAATTATTTTTTCACATCAATTTTAAAAAATATGTTTTGGCTCCTTATTTGGTAAAATGAGGAAGGTAATGACTCTTCCTTCTTTACCACTGCAAAAACTATATCCATCACTCCCACTTTCCCTAATCTGGACCTTTACTTATACATTGTGAAGGTTAAGAATATTTACATTACATTTCTTAGCTACAATATATTTTTTTGCTTTTTTATGTTTGCTAAAAAACAACAAACTGTTAACAATATTATGGCTTTGTAAATATTCCTAAGTACAGAGTCAAAAAATATGCTATGATACATTTCCTTCCCAATTTCTTAATTTCATGACCCCTGTACCACACTAAGGTGAAGACTTGTAATATTAACATCAGATTGACTTCTTCTTTCTTCCCCTACGATGACCAAAAAATTATGCCATAGTTAAGTGTGATTTATATTTTGGGCCATGTACGTCTTATATAGTTTTTAACCCTCCTCACTTTTACAAAGGACTTTGTGTCTCTTTTGAGGGAAAGTTGCATTATGCTTTTTCACCAATTCCTTCTACCTTATGCGTTCTTTACCACGTCCTCTCATTCTTTGTATGAGAGGCTTCCATTCCCTATCTTTGCTTGAAGGTGTTCCCTTGAAACCCAATTACTTTCTGTTTAATGTAAACAGATTACACTCTGGTAGGTTACATTGTTTCTTAACCACACATTTTCTGTTATTTGTTTTTCTACTCTGTTTTGGTAGAATATATCCCAAGGATATTCATTCATAAAAGATATGTGGATGTTAATTTTATTTTTTAATGTTCATATGGCTATAAAGTATATATTTTTTTGCTATAATGATGGATAGTTTGGCAGGGTATAGAAATAAAACTTTGTCTCTAATTCTTTCAAGGCTTCACTGTCTTCTAACTTTCATTATTGCTCATGAGAAAATGAGAATGCCACTCTTAATTTGTTGAGGCCTGAACTATTTGTTTTCTCTCTGGAATGATTAAAAAATTTTAGTTTTGCTTGATGCTTTGAAAATTTATGATGACATGTCTTATGAGTTTATTCTTCTAGAAGCGAACTCATTGAAAGGAGCTAGGAAAAATATCATAGTATGGGTAGTTTTCATTTATCCTGCTTGATATCATATGCCTTTCTAATTTGAAGGTACATATTTCCGTTCAACTATGGGGAATTTATTCTCCTTTATTTTTCTCTGTTCTCTTTTTGAAACTCCTGTAAAGTGGTTTTTGTATTCTTGATTTGATTTACTATATTTATTACCTTTTCTCTTATGTTTTCATCCATTTGTTTTTTGTTCCATATTCTGAGCAGTTGTCTCAACTTTCTTTTCCAACACTTCAATCTAACTTGTAATAATTTAATTTCCAACCACTCGTTTTTAATTATTTCTTCCTCAAATCCTCTTACCTTTATTTCATTTTTATTTTTTATAAGATACAATTTACATATATTAAAATGTGCTGACCTTAAATGAGTAGTTTGAGGGCACCTGAGTGGCTCAGTTAGTTAAGCATCTGACTTCAGCTCAGGTCATGATCTCATGGTCTGTGAGTTCGAGCCCCACGTCGGGCTCTGTGCTGACAGCTCAGAGCCTGGATCCTGCTTCAGATTCTGTGTCTCCCTCTCTCTCTGCCCTTCCTCTGCTCATGCTCTGTCTCTATCTCTCTCACTCATAAATAAACATTAAAAAAATTTAAATGAGTAGTTTGATGAATTTTGATACACGTGAACATCCATTTGACAACCACCACCCCAATGAAGATGTAGAACATTTTCATTATTCCAAAAAACTCCAAAAAAGTTCATTTTATCCAGTTTGTCTTTTATGGTCGGTGCTTTTTGTTATCCGGCCTAAGAAATTTTTGCCTATCCTAAGATTGCATTTAGGTCTGTAATCTATCTCAGATATTTGTGGATGTAACAGTAGGAATTGAGGGTTTTTGTTTTTGTTTCCATATGAATATATTTGTTCCATCACCATTTGCTAAAAGACTGTCCTTTCCCTTTTGATTTTCTTGGCCTTTGTTGAAAATCAATTCATTGTATTTTTAAAAATTTTTCAACTTAAAATTTTAAAAATGTGAAATATGTGGTCGATAGCACAAACATGTATAGATATAGAATATGGAAATTATGTAGCATAATAATAATATAAACACCCATTAACCCACCAATTAAAAGCTAAGATATTACTCAAGAATTTTGAAGCTTCATATGGGTTCTTCCCTAATCCCGCTCCTGCTTTTTATACCATAGTAACCCTGTCCTCATGTTTTTCTTCTCCTTCCCTCTTCCTCGTCCCCTCCTCCTCCCCCTCCTCCTCCTCCTCCTCCGTATAATTATTCCTTTACTTTTTAATATAATATTGTCTCAAATGTATGTATTCCTGAATAATTCATTATTCAGCTTTTCTTATTGAATATTATGAATATTGGCATACATTTTATGTGCTTTTTTCCCCCACCCAACATTATATTTCTAGATTCATCTATGGTGATAAATGTTACTGTAATTTGCTTATATTCTATCATGTATACTCTTCCATCAGATGAATATACAATTTACTTAATCATTCACCTGTCTTTGGACATTTCAGTTTACAGTTTGGGGATAATAGGAACAATACCATGCTGATTTTTCTTGTATGTATCCCTTTCTTTATGTGTGTAGGAATTTCTGCAGAATGGAATAGCAAAATAGTGTCAAAACTGTTTTCCAAAATGACTGTTTTAGTTTACATTCTCTTTCTTCATATCCTAACATTATGTATTATCAGATTTAATTAATCAGATTTAATTTTTACTCTCTGGCAGGTATAAATTCTCATGTAGTTTTAATGAGCAGTTTCTTGAATATTAATGAGGATGTTCATTTTCTCATATATGTATCAGCAATTCCTTTTTACCCTTTTGTAAAATATGTTTTGCCACACCTCCTATTATATCAAATCTTTCTAAATATATTTCAGCTTGTTTTGGTTTTCACTGTTTTCTTTTCTATAACTTATTTTAGTCGCCTCCAGGGCAGGTTTGTTTGTTTGTTTGTTTTATTTTTTTCCCATTGTAACTTTCTTCAACTATCTGATGATTCCTGGACAATTCATTATTTCAGTAAGAAAGTACGTCTGAGAGCTTTGTGTATATGGACAGGTTTGTTGAGTGCTATCCTGTTTTAGGATGGCTGGGTAGATAGTCATAGCTTAACCCTTGTCCTCCAAATTCCAGAATTAAGAGCAGTTTTGTCAACATGCTCAGACTAGCTATTTATTGTAATTCTCATGTAGTTGGTTTATTTCTAGGAAAGAAACTTACCTTTTTTCCTTTGAGGATAAATAACCAGTAATGGGGAGCCAGTGACAGAGTTAATTCTTTTATTCTTCAGCCCTTTATGATTCTCATTTCAAATCCTCTTCTAACTTCTGTTCCCCATTGTTTCTTCTTCTCTGATCTGAAGTTTCTTCATCTAAAGAGGCCCAACAAAGGTTTTGACTACAATATACTTTGTTATTTCTTTCTTTTGCTTATTATAACAACATAAGCAAATCTTTACTGGGGGTTTTAGAAATCTTTCATTAGGTAATGGCCCTTTTCTGTTTTCTTCCTTATTTTGAGTTTATACATTTACAATATTTCTTTTAATGTTTTTAATGAAGTTTCTGCAAAGACATGAAAAGTGGCCTATTACTTTGATTTAGAATTCCAACATTTTGATTGTGAAAGAAGGGAAGAATGCAGTGCTTGACCAATGGAATGTCTTTGCAGTGAGACACCTGGGTGAAAGATTTTTTTGTTCAGGGACCTTTTCCATTGTGATTGCCCTAATGTGCTTCATATTGATTTGGAGCAAGTTTCTTAATCTGCAGATTGCTTTGTTACATAACTCTGGGGTACTCTTCGTTTTGGAGACCATGCCAATAGGATTGCTCTAGATATATCCATGAAACATCTGTCTCTAAACCAGATGCAATAACATCTGTGAAGATTGTTGAGGGAAGTAAAACAGATCACATGGAAGTTACCAAGCACAGAACCCAAAACTGGTTAGTTAAGTAACATAGAGGCTTCTGTTACCTAGTTTAACTTTTTACTACTATTAATAGATAATTTAAAGGTAATGGTTTAATGGTTGGTATCTCTATTTCCTCTGTCCTGACTTTACTTACTCTGCAAGAAGGAAAAGTTCTTGATGGTCTGTGGGTTATTCAAGCTCTAGGTAAAAAGAGAATCCTTATCGATGTGAATATGCAATAACAGACTTCCTCTTAACTCTTAAAACTGTCAGACATCATTGAAGATGGAATGTTCTATTTTTTCCTTTTTATGCCATTGAAAATCTTTGATTATGGTTTAGAGCTACAATCTAAGTTTATGATTGGGTGGGTTTTACTCTTAGATGTTGTCTTGGAATTTTTTGACTTTGATACTTTTTACTGTGAAGTGTTTGGATTGGCATTTTCCTCTAAGTTATATATTATTAATCATATTTAAGGTGAGTAAACATGGGCTTAATTTTTGGTTGATCTGTCATAAAATTCTCTCCTTTTCCAGATTATCTTAGAAGATTTAGGATTCTGAAATGTTTCCCCTGAAAGATGCTGAAATGGGTGCCTTTACCTTCTTCGCCTCAGCTTTGCCACACGATGTTTGCGGAAGTAATGGGCTTCCTCTTACACCAAATTCCATCAAAATTTTGGGGCGATTTCAAATCCTTAAGACCATCACTCATCCCAGACTTTGCCAGTATGTGGATATTTCTAGGGGAAAGCATGGTAAGTTGTTGTTCTTTTCTTCTGTTTTTGTATTCTTTACTCTGTTACCTTGATTAGTTACAGATATATAGTGAGTGCATACATTAGTCAGTATATGTATGCATGTGTATGCCTTCACCTTCAGTCCAGCCAAACTGAGTCTTTTGAGTTTTCCTGATTGCCCTGGCCCCTCACATGTCCCTGTTTTTATATTCTATTTTCCTTTCTGGATTATACTATGCTTCGTTCCCTGCAGTCTGACCTTAGTCCCTTTCCTATTGCTTTTATAGTTTTTGTCATATCTTATTATTATTATTTTCTATTTGTCTCCTTTGAGGATTCTTTGTTCTTTTCTTTTTTAATGTTTATTTATTCTTGAGACAGAGAGAGACAGAGCATGAGCAGGGGAGGGGTAGAGTGAAAGAGGGAGACACAGAATCCGAAGCAGGCTCCAGGCTCTGAGCTGTCAGCATAGAGCCCAATGCGGAGCTCGAATTCACGAACTGCGAGATCATGACCTGAGTCAAAGTCACACACTTAACCCACTGAGCCACCCAGGCGCCCATGGATTCTTGGTTCTTGAAGATAAGAACTAAATGACTTTTACCTCTGACCTCAGAGCCAGTACTGCACCTGGCACATAAGAGGCATTCAGTAAATGTTTGTTGAGTGAGTAAATTAATGGATGACTACATTTCAGAGATTCGTATTTTTCAGATCTGAGAATCAGGATTTTTAATTTTTTCTCTCCGGGAAACCACCTATTTTAAGCATATTTCTTCACTTCTGTAGAAAGGAAATGAAAGTTCTAATGTCAGAAGTTTTAGAAGTAGCTATTTAAGTGTATTTTATGATTGAGGGGTGCCTGGGTGGCTCAGTCAGTTAAGCGTCCGACTTTGGCTCAGGTCATGATCTCACAGTTCATGAATTCAAGCCCCGCGTTGGGCTCTGTGCTGACAGCTCAGAGCCTGAAGCCTGCTTTGGATTCTGTGTCTCCTTCCTCTCTCTATCCCATCCCCACTTGTGTTCTGTCTCTCTCTGTTTCTCAAAAGTAAATATTAAAAAATGTATTTTATGATTAAAAGTAGTAATTTGGGCTGTCTTCAAATGAAAAGAGAGTCACGGATTTTTGTTTTGTTTTGTTTTGGTTTGAGCTTAGTCTTTTCATATAAAATTCCATTCAGAAAACCAAAGTAGAAAAGTTGAACCCTATTGGTTAAAAAGTCGATGTTTCACTAGGAGGATGTTTACTGCCTTTTCAGTAGTATAGTCAGATTCTTTTGTATCCCATATCTTAGTCCATTTGGACTGCTGTCACAAAACATCATAAACCGAATAAACAACAAATATTTATTTCTCCTAGCTCTAGAGGCTGGGAAGTCCAAGATCAAGGAGCCAGCAGACGCCATGTTTAGCGAGGCCCACTTTATCACTGGCAGCAATCTTTCCCTAGTGGAAAGGTGCAGGAAGTTCTCTCTTATAAAAGCACTAATCCCATTCATGAGGGCAGAGTCCTCAGGACCTAATTATCTTCCAGAGGTCCCACCCCCAAACACCATTGCAGTGGGTATTATTAGGTCTTAATCCTAAGGGAGAGGGACATAAATATTCAATCTATACCACCCTAAAGGTATTTATGATGGTAAATTTTAATTATTTTAAAATGATTTCTGGAAACTCAATTACATGCAGACATTTCATTTCTTAAAATTATATTAAATGCATTTCAGTGAAATGTATTCAAGTTTTCTAACAAAATACATTATAAAAGTAAACCTTATATACTTGCTGATATTGAAATTATTTCCCTATAAAAATGGCATTTTCATGTGTTTCAACCTAATATTAAAGACCCTCAAAAAATGGAAACAACAGTTCCCTTGTTTTGTGACAAATAGACTAAATAGTACTTTCAAGTAGTCTGGGTATGGCTTTTAAAAAATACTTGCTATGAAAATATTTACATTTTATAGTCTTTGAGTAGAAAATGCTTTTGTAGTAAGTAATATTAAAATTTAATGTTTATTGAGTGTCTGTTGTGTATTAGGCAGTATTCTAAGTGCTTTACATATTTTAATGTATTTAATTCTCCTAACATTACCATGAGATAGGAACTATTAACTATTTTCATTGTACAGATAAGGAAACTGAGATATGGAGCAGTTAAGTAATTAATGTCGTACAATTAGTAAGAAAAGAGAGGTGGAATACTAATACATTTTATCATCTTTCAAAAGATTTTTGAAGTTGAAATAAGTGTACATTAACGCAAATATTGACACTTCTACAATCAAAGCTATTGGATGCCTTAAATACAGTGGAGCGCTATTACATACCTAGTGTCTTGAATATTTAGATATGTCCAGGGGCCTGATAAGCGACACGGGAAGGAAGGTAGTAAGAAAAGTTAATTGTCTTGCAGATAATGAAAATTTGTGAATTTTTTAATATTCAAGTATATACATACACATGTGCGTACATGCACAGATATTTTAAAATATATATTCTATTGGGACTTTTTTACTATGCAAGGTTGCCTTCCCTTTGATTGATCTATTCAGCAAATATCAGTAAACACTATTGCTTACTTTGCACAGGAATTCTATTTTTAGTTATCAGTGTCGAATAGAAACTGATCTCTTTAGCACTGTTCGACTTTGTTAGTACTGAAGCTAGTTCAACAATCTGGGTAGTTCCCGTAGGCCCACCCGCCATATTGCTGGTTACTCTGCTTTCCCAGCTTGCCCTGCTCCTATCTCAGCAGCCCTCTTTTCTAAGGTAACATAGGTCTCGGATGTATAAAGTAGTCGTATGTTTTAAGTTTGACTGCCTGGAATGAAATATCAGTGATTGTCAAAAAGTTATGGAATTTGATTATCTTGTTTATATTGGCAGTGTCCATTGTCCCGAAAAATTGTATGTATAAAAAGTAAATAACTGAATTAAAATAAGTATTGTATAAAGGTCTGTTTGTTCCAAAGAATTCCTGTCATTTCAGTTACATTTAGTTTGAAAAATTTGAAAAGGCTCTATTCAGCAATCTCCTTAGTGTACAACACATATTTCCCGATGTAACACCACATGATTTTGGTTTGGACTCCACTTAATTGTCTCCTCAAAGAATTTTCATTTTAGTTCTCTTTCTCCCTTTTATTTTGTTCTTGCTATGCAGCTATCTCATATCTTTTCATGGTTAATCCCCCCACCTTCCCATTCATGCTTGGAGTTATATGTGACATGTGGTCTGTTTTTGTAACATGTTTTCACATGTTAAGTTAGCTCAGAAGTCAGGCTTTCACTGTTTTGTATAGATCATTCAAAGATCATTCAAGATGTTAGTTTCTTGCTAACTCAGGATGAAGTATTGAATCTCGAAAATAGTGGACAATTTATTAGATTTTGAGAATTTGATTTATTAATAGAAAAATTGAGCAAAGTGTCTTTAAAAGAAAAAAAGCATGAAAATATTTAAGTTAACAAATTTAATTTTCTTTTGAACTTGGAATCTCAACAGGGTTTATAAACAGTGTGAGGATTACAAATGGGGATTGTAATCATTTTATTTGGTATTAATTCGCCCAGAAATCTTTTGGTGATTGCTAATGAAATAAAAAACAAAATTATTTTAACTAATAGAGTTGGAATTCAAGTAAAGAATGATAGAATTGTTAAGGCCCTCTCAGATAATTTATTCCATATTTCTAGCTGCATATACATTTCAACCTAAGTGTCTCTACCAGTTCAGAGTTCCATGAGAGAACTAGAACCAGCAGGATATTCATATTAAGAGATTCATTGCTGGAACTGGCTTATGTGACTGTGGGGACTGGGTAGGCAAGTTTGAAATCCATAGGGCAGGCTGTCAAGAAGGACAAGCCGAACTCTTGGACAAGAGCTGAAGCTGCAGTCCATGAGCAGAATTTTTTCAGAGAAGCCTCAATCCTGCTCTTAAGGCCTTTACAACTGATTGAATCAGAATCACACAGATTATCTAGGATAATCTTCCTTACTTAAAGTGATTCTAGATCTTGATCATTTATAAAAATATACTTTTACAGTAACACCTAGATTAATGTTTGAATAACTGAGAACTATAGCCTAGTCAAGTCGACTGCTAAAACTGACCATCACAGTGACCTTGTAACAATGGTTTTTTTTTAAACTTTTTATTGTCAAATTGGTTTCCATGCAACACCCAGTGCTCATCCCAACCAGTGCCCTCCTCTGTGCCCGTCACCCACTCTTCCCCCTCCCACACTCCCCTCACCCCTCAGTTTGTTCTTAGTATTTAAGAGTCTCTTATGTTTTGTCTCCCTCCCTCTCTGCGTCTTTTTTCTTTCCCCTCTTCCCCTCACCCCATGACTTTCTGCTAAGTCTCTCAAAATTCACCTATACGTGGAAACATGGTATCTGTCTTTCTCTGATGGACTTATTTCACTTAGCATAATACCCTCCAGTTCCATCCATGTTGCTACACATGGCCAGATTTCATTCTTTCTCATTGTCGCATAGTGTTCCATTGTCTATATACACCACATCTTCTTTATCCATTCATCAGTTGATGGACACTTAGTCTCTTTCCATGATTTGTCTATTGTTGAAAGTGCTGCTATAAACATCGGGGTACATGTGCCCCTATGCATCAGCACTCCTGTATCTCTTGGGTAGATTCCTAGCAGTGCTATTGCTAGGTCATAGGGTAGCTCTATTTTCATTTTTTTGAGGAACCTCCACACAGTTCTCCAGAGCAGCTGCACCAGTTTGCATTCCCACCAACAGTGCAAGAGGGTGCCTGTTTCTCCACATCCTCGCCAGCATCTATAGTTTCCTGATTTGTTCATTTGACCTGAGCCACACCAATTTCCTACTCGACACATCTCCAAAGGCAAGGGAATTAAAAGTAAAAATGAACTACTGGGACCTCACCAAGATAAAAAGCTTCTGCATGGCAAAGGAAACACCAACAAAACTAATAGGCAACCGACAGAATGGGAAAAGATAATTGCAAATGACATATCAGATAAAAAACTAGTATCTAAAATCTATAAAGAACTTACCAAACTCCACACCTGAAAAACGAATAATCCAGTGAAGAAATGAGCGGAAGATATGAATAGACACTTCTCCAGAGAAGACATCCAGATGGCCAACAGACACATGAAATGATGCTCAATGTCACTCATCATCAGGGAAATACAAATCAAAACCACACTAAAATACCACCTCACACCAGTCAGAGTGGCTAAAATGAACAAATCAGGAAAATACTGGGTTTTAAATACAGAATTTTATTTGTCAGTTTCGTTATGTAAATATTTATTTCTATTTAAAAAGTGATGAGTTAGTCTCAGTTTTTAGTGTGAATAACAAAAGAATGACGCAGTAACTGTATTCCGATAACCTTTCATTTTAACATACTTAGAATTTACCTTTCTTTCTCTTAAGGTAAAGAGATTTAGATCTTTCTTTTAGTCCTTCTCCTGATTCAACTCCCTCATTATCTTTCTTGCTGAACATTGTGCTCTCTTCAGTTTCTTAGCGTTGACTGGAAACATACAGTTCAGGCTGTGTTTACACTGCAGTGGTACTTGGCATCCATCAAGTGTTTGTTAGAAGAAAGATCATTTCACAGTTCTTATATGTTCTGCTCTTTAAGGTTCATCTTAGTGTCACATTTGGTTTTTATAAATAATGCCACTACCTTGCCGACTTATACTTGGCACATTATGATTCCCAGATATTTTTGTCATATTTTATTCTGTGAAGCTATATTGTTTTTATAACAAACAGAAGTTATTTTCAAACAGTGGTCCAGAGTTTCGGGATGAAGACTCTCTAATGATTTCTTGAAAAAACTGGTTCATATTGGAAACATTGTTTTGGTGTACATTCCATTACCTCTGGGAGAAACTTTGATATTCTGCCAAGGATTCCGTCTTTGCTATATTAAAGTAATGGTTCAAAGTTCGATAGACTCCTAAAGCTTTGGCAAACTCTGGTTTATGATATTTTGAAGGAGTTTCCAGAAGAAGCCTGACAATTTTTTTTTCTAAATTATTTTAAGCCAGACAAATTTTAATCTAGTGCCAAACACTTTGGAAATCTCTCATGAATATGGAGACCTATGGATATCCAACTTAAAATTATAAATTAATGCTACACGCACATTTAATAAATTTTGTTGTTTTTGTTTTATATTTACATCAGCACTATTGAGATATTATTATGCCTCGCTTACAACATAGGCATATAATTTTTTGCATAGGACAGATCTTTATTTAGATAATGACTATCATATAAGACTCTTACTCATTTCTAATGGCTACTTCATGCCTTTGCTCAAGGTAACTTATTTAACAAATATTTTTATCTTAGATACTTGCATGTTTGAGGTGCCAGTTTAAATTTTTTTTTATGTTTATTTATTTTTGAAGGAGAAAGGGGAGGAGGGGCAGGGAGAGAGGGAGACACAGAATCCAAAACAGACTCCAGGCTCTTGAACTGTCAGCACACAGCCCGTCTCGGGGCTCAGTACAAGCCGTGAACTCATGAGCACTGAGATCATGACCTGACCCGAAGTCAGATGCTTAACTGACTGAGTCACCCAGGCACCCCTTGAAGTGCCATTTTAGACACTGGTGATACATTTTGAGCAAGACCGACATTCCTGCCGTCATGAAGCATATTTTCTAGTGGAAGAAAAAGACATTAAATAAAAATTTATACAGATTCTTAGAGTTGAAATAAGTGCTACCAAAGAAAAGTACAGTGTAAAACGGATCATATTATAGGAGGAGCAAATTGACTTGGGGGCACCAGAAAAGTGTTCCTTAAAGTTGTCACATTTAATTAAGGAACAAATAATAATAATTTAGATAGTGATTGCTATGTGCCAGGCACTATTCTTGATCCTTATTATGTATTAATATATTTCAACCTAACAACTCTATGAGGTAGGTGCTGTTTTTTTCCTCATTTTACAGAAGATGTAACTGTGGCACAGAGAGATTAGCAAACTTCTCCAAGGTCACAGAGCCAATGAGTAGAAAACTGGGATTTGAGCTTAGTCAGAAGACTTTGTGTTTTGAACCATTGTGTTTCATGATAGGAGTTAGTTTGGAGAAGAAATGGGGGAGATCGCTTCAGGCAGTGGGAACCCATGGGCTAGTACTAGTACTTTAAGCAAGATGGCGGAGGGAAGGCCAGCATGAGTGGAAGTTGGTGAGCCAGAGTAACAAAAGATGAAGGTAGAGAGGAAATTATATATTCATATTTGTTATTATTTTATCACTTAGACTTTAGTATGAAAATATGATGGAAGGGAAGAAGAATTAACACGAGATCAGTTAAGAGATTGTTGCAGTGATCGAATAAGAGGATGCTGGCTTGGATCCACATTGTGGTGGGTGGAGCAAACCATGGTTCGTGGAAATATTTGGGAGATAGAAATAGCAAGGTTTTTTGTTTGTATTTGAGAAAAGGAGATTGCTCCTAAGTTTCTAGCCAAAGCAGCTTTCAGGATAGTGGTACTAGTTTACTGATAGCACTTAGAAGAGATTTAGGAAGCAAAGTATAAGTTCAGTTTGAGTTCTGTCAAGTGCAAGGTGACTTTTATGTTAAAGTGAGAAATTTTCTATAAAAGCCTGTAATGCAGAAGGGAGTTCTGGACTTGAAATCTCTTTTTCCTTCCCCCCCCTCATTAAATGTTCTTTCAAATTTAATTTTCTGTAAATTCCTGTTTAGATTACTTGGAGTCTTTCATTTGAAATGATAGCTTTCATTTAGAGCACTTGTAGTTTTTCCGTTTCAGATCTTTCTGTATAATGCCACCACTTCAGACAGTTTCAGCTTCTGAAACTTGACCCACGTGATACACTGCCCTCATACCTCGCGTGACTGCCTGTATACCATTGTCCTTCATCCCTGCTCCCACATGCAAGAAACTACCTTGAACCGGTTGTTACTGGGAGCTGTTCCTCATGCTAAATCTCCTATTCTGAAATTCTCCTTTCCCGTCTTCTGCTATTTCATTTTTTCTACCTTCACTACTTTTCATTTAAATCTAACCTCTTTGCAGTGAATACTATTCTCAGTCTCTTTGTACTTGTACTTCTTTGTTTCATCCTAGTCTGCCATCTATATTTTGTGTTAACCTTCTTCCTTTTCTAACCCATTTTGCGTAGGTAGTCACGAACCCCAATTTCTTTTAAACCCCTGATCTCTCCTGAAATAACCTTATCAAATTCCCAACCACTTGTAAAACCAGTTGTACTTTTCTCTCACTCCTCTTACGTTCATTCATTTAAAAAAAAAATGTGTCAGACAATGTGTTAGTCATAGGAATAAGTGATGAGAAAAAAAAAATATATATATATATACACATATGGATTGACCCTCAGAACTGTGCTATCTTAATCTGTTGGAAAATAAAAATTACATCATAATATTGATTGCGCCCACCAAATTTTTATATTACTACTTAATATCAGCAGGCCCCATGATGTTACAAATAATCCCACGTCAATTTTCTGTTCTTTCTTCATAGTCATGATTCAGAACATTTCTACTTTTCTCAAGTTTCTGAACTCAGTTTCAAAACCTTGTGTTTGAACCAGACTGCCAAGACAATTTGTCCCTAGCTCCCAATTTCCCCTTCACTTCAAAATTTCTTTATATCTTCATCCAAGATTTTCCTTTTCCTAGTCTGTGTCAGAAGAAGGGTCACTTCTTTTTTCCAAAAGTAAAACTTTCCATCTGTTTTTCGTGATGTGCATGGGAGAAACTCTAGACAAAAATACAAGATGAAATGAAACTGTTATTTAATGTGTTGTTTTACTACACATTTATTCTCTTTTATATACTTGGTAACTATGTGGTTAATATGGAGTTTGAAAAACTCTTGAAGTGCTGTTAATACTGTAAGTTAATTTCTTTAATGGGCTATATCATTTTGTTTTTAAATGTTTTGTAAATCAAATGTAAAGTGGATTTACTTTGTTTTATTCAGAGAGACTGGTGGTGGTTGCTGAACACTGTGAACGGAGTCTAGAAGACTTGCTTCGAGAGAGGAAACCTGTGAGGTACTGTGTAATATCAGGACAATTAAATGAAAAGCAGAAATTGGCAAACAAAAAGGCATTTTAACTAGAAACTGCAGTTTCTTGTTTCTTCTGTTACTTGTTTAATGATAAGATCCAGGTGCAAATTTTTATTTTAGGAAATTTAATTCACAGGCCTCACAAAAATTCAATGTTGACATTGTCCAGTGTTCACTTTTTGTGAGGTACGCATTCTCCAAAGTACATACCAAAAAATTCCTATGGAAGATATATATGAAAATTTGAAATGTTTTCAGTACTAAGCATTTCTCTAGGTGAGATTAAGAGTATTTTCCTGGGAGTAGTACGTAGTAACTTATAGCTGGTATTGCTATGGACATAGTGAGTTGTGTTGAGGAAAGACCATGTTGGGTGGAGAGAGAGAATAATCATAGTTCGGGTAGAATATAATGATATAGGTTAAATTAAATTATTTCAATGGCTCAGTAATTACTTTCTGTCTCAGACGTTTCTGGCAAGAAGCGTATGTAGTATATATGTTATTACAAATACAGAACTAAATGAATTTCTTCACACATTTTTCTGAAATTATCTTGAAATAATGAGAAATATTACTTTAAATGAATAGAGAAAGTTGTACTAAGCCAATGAAATGTTTGCCATATGTCTTTATAGGATTGTAATTATCCATCCTCTTTTAAAGAAATATTCTTATTCTTGATTAAGATCACTGCTATATCCTAGATGAAATGAATTTTTTTCAAGGGAGGAAAAAATGTGTATCTTGCTAAATGGTAGTTATTTAATAAAAGCATAACAAATAAATTGAATAAAATACTTTCCTTGACCCTTTAAATAATTTGGTTTTAAGTGTTCTCTAGAGTGAAAGATGCAAATACTAAGTATATCATTCCTTACTTTTTTGGAAGTACTTTTCTGACCATAGTTAATAAAAGTGACTTTTGTATATATTTAGAAGTAGCTTAGCCTTATTTAGTGAATATGTTTTTATAATTATAATATTAATGTAAAATTATAGTTTTAACAACTGTTTTTAAGAACATATTATTCTGTTTGCCAGTTTAAACTTATCCTTTAATTTATAGACCACTGATGTTAAAAAGAATTCTCTGTGACAACCAGTTGACATTAAAATAGAAAACAAATTGTAGTCACATCTTTATGGAAAAAAAAACACTTTATTTTAAATCAGCTTGGGTTAAATTTGAAAAAAAGATTAAAATTAATGATAGCCATGTCTTTACCTAGGAAATGTGTCACTGAGGCTGGGGAACTTTGTATAATAATGTACAATGCTGTGTGTATGATGAAAAAGCCACTATCTAGCTAGGCGGCCTTGGACAAGTCTCTTAATCATATTCCTTATCTATAAAACAAGGAATTTTAATTGATCTAGTAATCATTCTAGAAGTTACTCTTAACTTTATATTTTATTTAATATGTATTAAATTTGATAATAATATATTGATCAAATGCCTTTACAAGTATATTTATGTTTTCTTATGCTCATATTATAACCTATCAATGCTCTTTATTTAAATGGTAGATTTCATGAAAAATCTAAGTGTAAAATTTCAGTCCTATATTTTAAAAGGCAAATTGTTATAGAAACAAAAGTTTTATGATTCAGCAATCCCACTCCTTGGTAAAGGACTTTCTTAAATTTTGTCTCCAAGATACCTCATTTACCTCACTCTAATCCTAGCCCTGCTTTGGTATTTAACCAAGAGAAAGGAGAAATATATGTTCACTAAAATATTTACGCAAGAATGTTCCCAGAAACATTATTCATAGTAGCCCCAGACTGGGAAGAACTTGAGTGTCCATCAGTGGAAGAATGGATAAACAGATCATCTTATTTTAATCAAGAATAAAAAGGAATGAACTATTGCTACATACAACATGATGAGCTTTAAAAATATGCTGACGGAAAGAAGCCAGGTCTAGAATGATCAAAAATTATGGTGATAGATATGAAAACAGTACTCAACTTCAGTTGGGGCAACGGGCAACGTAAGAACTGATTCAAAATAGTCTTAACAAGGAAACTATCTGGAGTAGTGGGAATTTTTTATATCTTGATCAAGGTATTACTTATGTGGTGCATGTTCTTGCAAAACTTGTCAAAATTCACTGAAATACACACTTCAGATGTGTGCGTCTCAACTATGTAAATTATTCCTCACTAAAAATAAAAAAAACTTGTTCCATTTTTTACTTGGCTTGAATTCTAAATCCCTCATATACCAACAACATTATGTTGTTAATGAAGGCACTCGGTCCAATGGCATACCTGTTTGTATTTCTTTGATTCTATAAGAAGAGATAGTATGAATCAGTTGTTGCTGCTTAACCAGTACCTCAACACTTACTAGTTTAAAAACAGTAAACATTTAACATTTCATACAATTTCGCAGGGTCAAGATTTCAGGAATAAATTAGCCAGATGGTTTTAACTCAGGATCTCATGAGGTTGCAGTCAATATATAAATTGGAGCTATAATCAATCATCTGAAAGCTGGACAGGCTGGATGATCTGTTTCTAAGATAGCTCACTCATTTGGTGTCAGTTGTTGACAGCAGGCTTTAATTCTTCCCTATTTTGAGGGCCTATCCACTGGTGTTTGTCTATCCTCCCAGTATGGAGTTGGATTCTCTAAGCTTCTATTCCTTTGATAACCTAGCCTCAGGAACCACACACCATCATTTCTGAAGTAGTCGATTGAATACAGAAGTCAGCCATTAATTCTATTCAGTATGGGAGGGGACTACATAAGAATATGAAGCTCAAACGTCAGGGATCGATCCTTGGGGATCATCTTAGAAGCTAGCTATCATAGAAGTCTTAGAGATCATACATGTAATTAGAAAAAAAAAAAAAACAGGAGGGAAATACTAAGCCAACATTAGCATTAACTGAAAAATCACTTAAAAATAAATTTCTTAAAATTATTCAGTATTCATTTAGGCTATATGAGGCAGAAAAAAGGAAGAGTTTATACTATGTAAAGAAAGTAGAGTATTAAGGGAATTGAAGTATTAAAGGTGGACCAAGGTCTTCATGGACATGAAGAAATATATTAAGATCAGAATTGACCTACATTCTGAAAATTGATGTGATCCATGGGCTTATGCTCCCAGCCTTTCTGGAGGACCTTGTAAGCTACAACTAGATTAATTCTCTGGTCATTGGATAATAACTATAGACTGTTTGTTCTGACACTGAATTTTTCTTTTCTGCTCATACTTGTTTTTCCTTTCCTTACTAAAAAATCTGAGGCTGAAGAGAGAAGCTGGTGCCTCAGAAGACAAATTTCATTTTACCTCAACTCTGTCCTTTGACTTTTTTTTTTACTTTTACTTTTTTTTTTTTTAACGTTTATTGATTTTCGAGACATAGAGACAGAGTGTGAGCAGGAGGAGGGCAGAGAGAAAGGGAGACACAGAATCCGAAGCAGGCTCCAGGCTCTGAGCTGTCAGCACAGAGCCCGACGCAGGGCTCGAACTCATAGACCGCAAGATCGTGACCTGAGCCGAAGTCGGCTGCTTAAACGACTGAGCCACCCAGGTGCCCCTACTTTTACTTTCAATTGTACTGTAAAAGGATATAATTTATATTGTTTTGCCAATAAGATTAAATCCATTAACTTGTGGAAAGTTTTATTTTTCTATACTCATCAGCTTTTATCCTTATTTTAGAGATAAATCTGATAGCACTGAACACTAGTAGTCTTAACAGTAAAGAAACCACCTTTCTTCATTGCCTTTGTATATGTCTTCATGAGGAAAAATGTAACAGATAGAAGCATATTCTTTAAGTAGATAAACATGAAGAGCATTCATACAGATTTTATATTGTCTTTCATATCATTTACTTTTTTTTAAATGTTTATTTATTTTTGAGAGAGAGACAGATTGTGAGCAGGAGGGCAGATACAGAGAGGGAAACACAGAATCCAAAGCAGGCTCCAGGCCCCAAAATGTCAGCACAGAGCCTAATGTGGGGCTTGAACTCATGAACCGCGAGATCATGACCTGAGCCAAAGTCGGATGCTTAACCGATTTAGCTACCCAGGATCCCCTCATTTACATTTCTAATAGTTTTCATTTATGTAAAATAGAACATAGAGTAACTTATGGGGCTTTGTAATTTCTTCAAGTAGGTATAGTTAAACATTTTTGTAACTAAAGTACTATTTTCTAATCATTCTGGTAACAGACTAAAATTCAGTATTTTCCTCATTCATTTTGGAGTATAACATTCAGCACTTACTGCCTTTAAGTAGATATGATTCTGTCAGGTTCAGTTCCAAGTTGTTATCTGATCCATCCATCTAAATTAGCTTTGTTGAAAGCTATTTGACTTTCCACATACTTGGATTACACTAGCCTCCAATAACAGCAGATTTCATGTGCAGAGTTGCTGTGCTGCAATTTAAATTAATTCTGTAACCTGTTTATGGAAAGTGAGAAGATGTCCTTATGGCTTATAAATCACATAAATTTCCCCTACTGCCAAAAGTAAGCACCCTGCACCTGTAGGAAAGGCTGATGCAAAGTAAACAGGAAATCTATTTAGATGGGCTTGCAATTTGAGATCCTGGATTTTTAGTTGTCCATATGTCTCTAACTGTTACAGAACTGTGAGCTGCCAGTTGTCTGGTAGTTATTTGCAGGTCATTGTCTAAACTTAAACATCATCCAAGACATATATCTTACTAGGTTTCTATTTTGAAGAAAAATTTAACTCTTTTGTAAAATTGGTGAGATGGGGGGGTAGAGAAGTGAAAACCAGAAACTTAGAGACGTGTCTTGTGTCAGTTAACTCACTTTTTTCATAACACATTTAATATCATTGAACTAAGCAATATTATACTAAAATATTATAGTAGTAATTTATATTACAAATATATTATAACTTGGGACATCTGGGTGGTTCAGTCAGGTGAGCATCCAATTCTTGATTTTGGCTCAAATCATGATCCCAGGATCATGGGATCTAGCCCAGCTTTGGGCTCTGTGGTCAGCACAGAGCCTCCTTAAGATTCTCTCTCTTTTTCTCTCTGCCCCTCTCCCCGATCACGTGTGAGCTCTCTCTCTAAAATAAAAAGCAGGGGCACCTGGGTGACTCAGTTAAGTGTCCAACTCTTGTTTTCAGCTCATGTTATGATCTCAGGGTTCGTCATCAGGTCTGCACTGACAATGCAGAGCCTGCTTAGGAATCTTTGTTTCTCTTTGCCCCTCTCCTGCTCACACTCTCTCTCTCTCTCTCTCTCTCTCTCTCAAAATAAAGTTTAAAAATAAAATAACACAAAACACCAATATACTTTTAAAAAATAAAAGAAAAGAACAAGTATGTTATAACTTAAGACTATTTTGAGGCATCAGATCCCACTAGAAAACCAAGCATCTTTTTTTTTTATCATTTTAATGGCCCTAAAACTCTTTTGAGAATTCATGTTTTCCAAACAGAAAATAATAATTTCGTGCTATGACCTGGAGGTGTTGTCAAGTCAGTCTCCTATAAATTAATGTTATTTGTACATATAGTTTGCTGATCTGGTTTGAAAAAGAGAACTCACCATTTTCTTTATAGTTTATTCAAGCATGAATATGAGGAATTAATTTTTGGAGTATGCTGCTCTCTTCTCAGTGGCTTTTATACGTTACTTGTGCCAGGGTTCAATCTTGCCAGTATTTCTCTCCAGTTTCAGTTAAATGATCAAAATTATTTGTTGGAAACATAAAGGCATGGAATTCAATTAAACTCCTATAACCAATACGTTTCAAGAAACAAAGTACAGCATTTAGAAGGTTTGTTTGAAGTCATCTCATATTTGGTGGCTGTGATTCTATTTAATTGCTGCCCTAAAGCCAGATTCAAGATACTGAAAAGTGGGGAAATTTAAATCTCAACTCCTTTCTGAAATATTTTCCGAGAATGTTAAAAAGAGAAACGTACCTTCATCATTCCTATTAAAGCAAGCATGAGGAAATGGTTTGCCTTTTAAGTCTAGGTGCTCTTTGGAAAGTATTTCCCTTTTGTGTTTGTGTTCTTCAGGGCATGTACTTTTGCTTAATCTGTAACAGTGTCAGGGAGTGTAGTTCAGAGATATTCAGCAGAGTTTTGGCACTTGGAGCAAAGTTTCTGCATTGTCCTTAAATTTGCAAGTGAAGGCAGGGTGAGTAGTGCAGGCATGTTTCTTTAATAAAATGTTTGTCATATGTTTTTAGGGTTATGGTTTTGAAAATTTACCAGAGAACCATCAGCACAGCAGAGGTTATACATGGTTATACATGGAGACTTTGATGGGAAGCAGGCAGTGTCTGCAGCTGTTCACTAGCTTGATGGAAAACATGATCTGACTTAACTCGGATGAGTAAATTTTATTTGCCTCTATTAAAAGATTGCCTACTCACTGAATTAGATACCCTAAAGAATTTTGGACACATTCTAGAGTGCAGTCCACAGATGGATAATGAGCCACAGGTCATAGTCGTCAGAAATGAGTAGTAGATTTTCTTATTTTAGAGTAAAATAACCTGATAGTGGAACTTCAGGCTCTCATACTTTTTTTTTTCCTTCAAGGGCCCTAGTTTCAAAATGCTTTCGAAATTATTACCATGTAGTCAAGTAACTTAGAGATTTATATAACTGATATGTATTTTTCTTCCTATTGTCCTTATTTTGTGTAAGGTTGGGAAATAATGCCAAAAGGTGCCCTTCACCCACGCTGGGAATCCTGCAGCTATCCTGTGCTTTCTCCTCTCTTGTACTCTGGACCCTATGAGCTATCAGGTGTCATTCATATAACCTTGGTGTTATTTCTCACATCTCCACTGCTTTTTATATTCTTTAGTTCAGGCCTCATTATCAAACTGCTTGATTATTGCATTACAACGTTCTCCTAACTGGTCTTCCTGCATTAGTCTTTAATATACTCCATTAGTATTGTCTGCTGCCATATTAATATTCTTAATACTAATTCCCTGCTCAGAAACATTTGGTGGCTCTCCAGTTTTGTGGGGGGGGGGGGTGAGGAGCATTTTACAGGCATTATACCAGCACTTCTTTAAGTTACTCACCTCTCTCTCTATACCATACCACTGAGCCAAAGCAAATATTTTCCTACTCCAAATTTCTTTATCACGTTGTATCTCTCCAGTTGTAAGGTGTCTTCTCTCTTTTAGCTTTTAATTGTTGCCTTTTTAATTGTTCTACAATTATAGAATTAAGCAAGCTATGATTTGTCTTCCCTAACTAACCATATATTTTTTGACATACTGTATTTTTTTTTAATTTTCTGCCTCTAAAATTGTTAGCATAAGAGTTTCCATATAGTTAAAGTATGGTAATGAACAATGAACATAGTTTTAATAAACTATGCTTTTGTTTAGTCATGCAGTTTGAATTATATTTTCCTATTATCTTTCTTTTAATCATGTGCCATAATTTTCTTTCCCACACAAATGAGTTTTGGTGAGTCTGATGCAAACGTTATCTTGGTGATTTTTAAAACTATTTTCTTGGAAGTATTTTTTTTAAAATAGAATGAGTACACAAATTGTTCATTTCCTTCCTCCCAGCTCTGGGGAAGAATCTACTTCTAAATTCATATTAGGCTGTTGGCAGAATCCAGTTCCTTCCAATGGTAGGACTGATATTTCCATTTTCTTGATTACTATGAACCAGAGGCTGCTCTCGGACTCTGGAAACCATCTGCATTTCTTGTCACATGGCCCTCTCTGTCTCTGAAGCCTACAGTGGAGAATCTCTCTAATCATATCTCATTCATGCCTGGAATCTCTCTTATTTCCTCTGTCTCTAAACTCTAGATCCAGATTTCAAGGACTCATGTGATAAGTTGAGGCTCAACCGACAATCTCTCTTTCTTAAAGTCAGTTGTGCCATATAACAGCTTGCTCATGGGAGTAAAATCCATCATATTCATAGCCCTGGGGATCCTGGGGATCATGCAGGTTATAAGTCAAAGAGAGGGATCTTGGGAACCATATTAAAATTCTACCTACTTCAGTTTGGTTGCTGGGAAAATATTGGAGACAGTGTTTTAGTCATCTAGGAAGTGTTGTTAAATGGTATTCTTTTTTATATTAGTAAGTCATCATGGCTGAGACAACGGGAACTGTGGTGTGTCGGGTCACCGAGACCACCTCCAGCTTCAGTGACTCACTGGAAGCACTCACAGGACTCAGAAGTCATATACTCAGTGGTTACATTATACTCATTGTATTACAGCAAAAGGAGACAAAACAGTATCAGTAAAGGAAAAGTAAAGGGGCAAAGAATTGAGGAAAGCAGCCACAGGCTTTCCAGAGTCCTCTCCTGGAGGAGTTGTAGAGGATGTACTTAATTCTGCTAGCAACAAATTGTACATGTGCTAAGTGTTGCCCATTAGAGAAGCTTATCTGAGTCTAGAAGTGGAGGATTAGTAGGGTTTGGTCACAAAGACACGTAGTACCTGTGTGAGTCACTGCAGTTACCTGTGCTCTCAACCTCCAGAAGGAAAGCAGATGTTTCATATAAATCACATTGTATAAACTTTCTAGACAAACTCGAGTGGTCTAGGGCCTCAAACATTCAGGGCAAAACATTCTTATCAGTTAGAACATTTCCAAAAGCACAATTCACAGAAACATTCAGGGCAAAACATTCTTATCAGTTAGAACATTTCCAAAAGCACAATTCGCAGAAGCCGCCAGTGAGGAAAACAGGCACTTTGGGGGAATGCACAGAGACTGACGAGATTCTTTTTTGAAGAGGTATTAAAGCAGATTTTATAGCCGCTTCCAGCAATTCATGACGTATGTTATGACTTTGTAAACTAATAGTTGCTGATCTTGTTCAGCTTGGTTTGTGTAAAGACTTTTTTTTTTCATCCATCAATAGTGTACTAGCTTTCTATTGCTGCTGTAACATACTGCCACAAATTTAGCAACTTAAAACACACAGATTTATTATTTTACAGTTCTGTTGGTCAGGAGTCTGTTGGACTTGGTTTTTCTGCTTCAGGCCTTTTTTTTTCTTTCTTAATGTTTACTTAATTTGAGAGAGTGAGTGAGAGAGAGAGAGAGAGAGGGAGAGAGCACATGAATAAGTGCATGGACAGGGGAAGGGCAGAGAAAGGGAGAGAGAGAATCCTCCGTGCTGTCAGCGCAGAGGCCCACATGGGGATTGATCCCATGAACCATGAGATCATGACCTGAGCCATAATCAAGAGTCAGATGCTTAGTCCACTGAGCCACCCAGGTGCCCCCTGTTTCAGGTCTAACAAAGCCAAAACGAAGGTGTCAGCAGGGCTGTATTTCCTTTGGAGGCACTAGGGGAGAATTCATTTCCAGGCTTACTCCACTGGTTGGTAGAATTTACTTCTGAAAAGTTGTTGGACTGGGCTCTCCATTTCCATACTGACCGTTGCCCAGGAGTCGTCCTTAGCTTTTAGAGACCACCAGCATTCCCTGGCTCATGGCTCCATTTCTTCATCTTCAAAGCTTGTTACAACAGGTCCAATCCTGATGCTTTGAATCTCTGACCTGTCCTGTGTTCTGCCACTCTCTCTGACAGACTCTTCTGCCTTCCTCTTCTGCTTTTAAGGGCTTCTATGATTGCATTGGATCCACCTAGATAATTCAGGTACTGTCTGTGTTTTAGGGTTAACTAATTAGCAGTCTAATTCCATCTGCCAAGCCCCTTCACAGTACTACCCATACTAGTAACAAGAATCTTGGGAGGATACAGCCTACTATATTCTTTATACAGGCAAATATTGAAGTTTTTTTCTCCTCACTTAAATCTTAATTTTATTTTGTTGATTATACCTTAATTTCTAAAGAAATAATAAAGCAATGTTAATCCTCTCGACAATTATAAGCATGTTTAACCTGTTTTCTTGATGAAAGAAATATTTCTGAGTTACTCAAGTTGCCAATTATCTTCAGAAAAAAATAGTCAAAATTTAATAAAGTTTAAAATGAAACTATATGCTGTGTTCCTGAGTAATAGGCAAGAATAAAAAGAATCCTGTATTTATTAAAATAAAATCCCTGTTGGGAGTGTCCGTATATAAAAAGAATGATCAGAGAACGTGTAAATATGTTGATATTGAATGCTGACCTGTTATTTTTCCATTAGAGACACTTTGTTTTTGCATTCTCAACTGAAAATTTTTGTGGTGTATTAGATGCACTATATTGAGAGAGAGAGGGAGAGAGGCAGGCAAGACAAGTAAGCTATGGAGGGAAAAGGGAGGCTGGTTTGGGGATGAGGAATCTATGTAACAAATTACAAACGCTTTAAGTCTAGGTAGGTAATTTAAGTGAGTGAAGTTAAGTGTACTGAACTGAAACTGGGATAAAGTGGAAAGCAGGTAACACACTGAAAAGACGCAACTAATACTCAGCTGCAGCTGTTGTTGCCATATGAGAAAATATCCTGGTGTTACCATCTCTTTCAGATTTTCAAAGGAACTCAGAATTTGGATTCTTACGTGCAATTTATGAATTTTTTTTAAGGTTTATTTATTTTTGAGAGACATAGAGACAGAACGTGAGCAGGGGAAGGGCACAGAGAGAGGGAGACACAGAATCCGAAGCAGGCTCCAGGCTCTGAGCTGTCAGCACAGAGCCCAACGCGGGGCTTGAACTCACAGACCTTGAGATCATGACCTGAGCCGAAGTCAGCTGCTTAACCAACTGAGCAACCAACTGAGCCACCTACAATTTATGAATTTTTAACATTTTCAAGTAATTTAAAAATTTTTAAACATTGAGGGACCTAGGCATCTCAGTTAGTTAGGAGTCCAGCTCTTGATTTCGGCTCCGGTCATGGTCTCACAGGTTTGTGAGTTCAAGCCCCACGTCAAGGAGCATGGGGCCTGCTTGGGATTCTCTCTCTCCCTCTCTCTCTGCCCCTCTTCCTGCTGGCACACGCACACTCTCTTTCTCTCTCTCTCAAAATAAATAAACACTAAAAAAATTTTTAAAGATCATGATCCAAACAAAACAAAGTGATCATCTAAATTTAGCCTGTGGACGGCTTATTCACAATTATCTGATATTAGAGGTTAAGTTATTGGTTAGAGGAAGATACATTTCTTCTTTGCTTTGCTTTAAATGGATGAGGTCATTGTGAAAAGGAATGAAAAGTACTAGGTTTTTACCTTTTAAGAATCATTCACTCATTTTAACACATTGAAAAGAAAAGGTAAAATTTCTAAAACCCTAATTTTATTAACAAGGTAAGAAATTACATACTTTTGAAAGAATTATTTTTTAACTAGCAGAATGATCTGAGAGTGGTAGGAGTCATCTGTGTGGGAAATCATTTATGCCTATGAAAAACCTTTTTAAAAGAAATCACCTGTGTATAACCTCAATGGCCAACTCTCACGGTGTTTTTTCATTTACCTGTTGTTTTGCCTCCTATTAAACAAATCAATTCCTTCAGCAAGTGAGAAGAGAACACTTTGGTAGGCTAACTCAGGAGATCTGTCTTTGGGAGTTGCACTGTAAGGGAACATTTTCAATTTTACTCTGTAATCTATACTTGTAAAAGACAAAAGAGGGACAAAATAATAATGAAATTAATCAGTACAGTTTCCTAGTGGGAAATGTTTGAAAAGCAGAAACTAGAGAGTTGATAAGGTGTCAATACACAAAAGAACTACAACTAAATAAGCACTTGGAGTCAGAGGCTCAGAGGGTTTTTTGTTTTATTTTGTCTTTCCTTTTGTATGTATAATAAACATATGTGGCTGTGGTAGAGATTACAATATGTATTTTTTACTTATTTGTCTTTCATGAATTAAAATTATGGCAATTCACATACAAGGTAGGAATCTTAGACAATAAACTTCCGTTCACCCTTCTCCCATCCTTTGGGTATTATTGTCATTCATTGTGCAACTTATATTTACTTTTACATGTGTTATAAAGCTGCTTATACATTATTATTGTGTTTTGCTTTAAGCAATTTCTTTAAAGACCTCGAGAAATAAGGAAAAATTATTTTACATTTAACTATGTATTTGATGTATCCTGAGCTCTTTATTCCTTTGTTTGATTCAGGTTTTTATCTGGTGTTTTTCTTCAGCCTGAAAAACTTTGTCTAAAATTTCTTTTAGTGAATGTCTGATGTGTACAAATTCTCACAGATTGTGATTATCTAAAAATATCTTTAGAGCACCTTATTTTCTTGACTAGCATTTTATTATAAAAAATTTCAAAACATAGCAAAGTTAAAGAATTGTGCAATATACCTATATTCTACAATTAACATTTGGCCAATTTTTGCTTTATCACATATCTACCCATCCTACAATCCACTTATTAACCCATTTTATTGTTTTGGTGCATTTCAAGATAAGTTGCAGATGGGAGTACACTCAGTGCCTAAATGTTTCAGCACTTATGTCATTAACTAGAATCCACTATGTTTATGTTTGTGGGGCTTTTTTAGGTAAACTTTACATTCTGTGAAAGTACAAAAACTTGTATATCGTTCGATGAATTTTTACAAATGTATACCCCTGTGTAACCCAACTACACACCAAGATTAAATCACCACCATCATCCTAGAAATTTCCCTCATACCCCTTCCCAGTAAATGTTTACTGTTCACCCCAACCCAACTCCTCGAGGCAACCACTTATCTGATTTTTTCACCCTAGATTAGTTTTGTTTATTCTAGCACTTTATATAATTATAATTATACAGTATATACTCTTATGTAAGCCTTCTTTCACATACCCTAATGTTTCTGAGAATCACTTATGTAGCTGTATGTATTATAACCTATTTATTTTTATTGCTGAGGTGTATTCCAGCTTATGAATATGCCACAGTTGGTTTAGCAGTGTTCTGTTTATGAACTCCTGAGATATTTCTAGGTTTTGGCTTTGATAACTAAAGTTGTTGTAAATGTCCTTAGGCCTTTTTTTTTTTGTGGACAAATATCTCCGTATCCCTGGATAAATATGTAGCAGTAAAATTGATGGCTTATGAAGTAGGCAGATGATTGATATTGTGAGAAGCCACCAGATCTTTATCTAAAGTGTTGTACTTTTTACATTCTTACTAACAATGTGTGAGAGGTCTAGTTCCTCCACGTCCTTGCCAGCTGTTGGTGTTCTTAGTTTTTGACTTTTAGCCGTTGTAATGAATATAAAGTAGTATCTCATTGTAGATTTAATTTGCATTTCCATGGTGACTAAAGATGTTGAGTGCTTTTCATATATTCATTGGGCTGTCATATCGTGAGATACATACCCGTTCAATCTTTTGGTCACATTTTAAGATTGTCTTTTTATTATTGATTTATAGAGATTCATTGTATATTCTCTGTATTCTCCATACATACACTTTGTATTTGACAAATATTTCTTCCAGTCCGGCTCACCTATTCATTTTTTAATGTATATCTTGATGAGCAGAAGTTATTTATGAAGTTTAGTGTATCAAATTTTTATTTTTTGGTTACTACCTTTGTATCTTTTATCAGAAACCTTTGCCTTCTCCCAACTCATGAAGATATTCTCATACGTTCTCTTCTAGAAGCATTATAGTTTTAAAATTTATATTGAATCTTTGATCTCTCTCTCAATTTAATATTTGTGTATGGTGTATAAGTCCATTTTCTCCATCTGGATACCCAGTAGTTCCAGCTCAATTTGTTTAAAAGACTTTCCTTTTCCCATTGAATTGCTTTGATGCTTTTATTAAAAATTAAATGGCTGTGTAAATGTAGGTCTGTTTCTGGCCTTCTATTTTGTTTTATTTATCTATTTTCCATCCTTACACTAGCACTATATTGTCTTTATTACTCTAGCTTTATAGTAAATCTTAAAGTCAGGAAATAGATGTTTTCCAACTTTGTTCTTTTGTTGCGTGATTGCCTTAGTGATCCTTACTTCTTTACATTTTCACATAAATGTTATAATAAGCTTTCCAGTTTCTAAGAGTGTCTGTTGGTATTTTGACTGGGATTGCTTTCCATCTATGGACCAATTTGGCAACTACTACAATCTTAATATTGAGACTTATAGTGAATGAAGGTGTTTTTTCTCTCCAGACTTTTAGGTCGTCTTTAATTTCTCTTAGCAATAGTAAGAGTTTACAATGTAGAATTCTTGCTTTTTTGTTAAACTTATTCCCAAGTATTTTATGTTTTGATACAATTGCAGATATAATTGTGTTTATTTTCCAATTGTTTGCTGCTAGTATATAAAAGTGCAAGCAGCATAGGCTTATAGTATATTAAAATACAAGCATGAGAGGCACCAGGGTAGCTTAGTCAGTTAAGCGTATGACTCTTGATTTCAACCCAGGTCATGATCTTGATTCGTGAGATTGAGCCCCATGTCACTTGGGATTCTCTCTCTCCCTGTCTCTCAAATAAATAAACATTAAGAAAAACCCCACAGCATGAAATAGTGTGAGGAAAAAATATATAAGGCATAAAGATTATAAGAAGGAGGAGAAGAAAAAGAGGAAGAGGAGGGAAGAGGAAGAAACGTTGTAAATGTATTTCTATTCAATGATGTGATTGTATAGAAAAATCTAAGGAATTTAAAAAAGAACTCTTTTAATTAACAAGTGAGTTTAGTGAGATAACAGGAAAAAATCCCAATATAAAAAATCAGCAATTAGATGTTAGAATATTTTGTCATTTAGCAGTAAATTACTGAAACTGCTTAGCATTTAACTTTTTTCATAATGTATTAAATAAAATTTCCCTCTGGGAAGATAAGGTGATCCATTGAGGTAGAAAATGATCATATAATCTAGTCTTTGAGTAATTTTGAGGCCTAGAGTAGATTTACCAGATTGTAGTTCCTAGAAGTTGGGAAACTGTTTTAGGTTAAGTGCCAGAAATCACCAAATTGAGGGCCTGTGCTGAAGGAAAGGTGACTTGACAATTTCTGTCTAGTGGTCATCTAAGTTGAGACAGTTGGAAACTGAAAAAGCCAATGTTTTTGAGAATGCTAATACTTTTTGTTTATAGAAGTATAATTGGGAGCACCTGTGTGGCTCAGTTGGTTGAGCTTCTCACTCTTAATTTCAGCTCAGGTCATGAACTTGTGGTTTGTGTGTTTGAGTCCCGCATCAGGCTGTGTGACAGCATGGAGCCTGCTTGGGATTCTCTCTCTTTTTCTCTCTCTGCCCCTCCCCTGGTCTCTCTCTCTCTCTCTCTGTCTCTCTCTCTCTCTCTCTCTCTCTCTATCTGTCTCTCAAAATAAATAAATAAACACTTAAAAAAAGAGGTACAATTGACATGGAATATCCTTTTAGTTTCAGATGTACATCATAGTGATTTGATATTTTTATGCATTTTGAAGTCATTCCTACAATAAGTCTAGTTCTGTCACCATGGAAAGTTATTATAATAGTTTGACTGTGTTCTCTGTCAACTGTGTGCTGTACTTTACATACCATGACCTATTTATTTTATAACTGGGAGTCGATACCTCTTAATCCTCTTCATTTCTTTCACTCATGCCCAAATCTCTCCCTACTCTGGTAACCAACAGTTTGTTTCCTGTGCATATGAGTCTATTTCTGTTTTGTTTTGCTTGTCCATCTGTTGTGTTTTTAAAAAATATTTAATGTTTGTTTATTTTTGAGAGGGACGGAGATAGCACACGAGTTGGGGAAGGGCAGAGAGAGAAGGAGACACAAAATCCAAAGCAGGCTCCAGGCTCTGAGCCATCAGCACAGAGCCTGACGTGGGGCTCAAACCCATGAACCGTGAGGTCATGACCTGAGCCGAAGTTGGACACTCAGCTGACTGAGCCACCCAGGCACCGCATGTGTCTTTCTTTGATTGAAATACAAATGGTACCATATTTGTTTTTCTCTGACTTATTTCACTTAGCTTAATACCCTCCATGTTGTCTCTCCATGTTGTCAAAAATGGCAAGATTTTTTTCTCTTTTGTGACTAATATTCCCATATATATATACCACATCTGTTTTGTTCATTTTTTAGTTGATGGTCACTTAGGTTACTTCCCTTCGCAATTATAAATAGTGAACATAGAGGTGTGTATTCTCTTTGAATTGGTTTTTTTTATTTTCTTTGGATAAATACCGAAAGTGGAATTCCTGGATCGTTGGTAGTTCTACTTTTAATTTTAGAAGAACTTCCGTACTGTTTTCCACAATGGTAGCACCAGTTTACATTCACACCAGCAATGCATGAGGGTTCCCTTTCCTCCACATCTTTGGCAACACTTGTTACTTTTTTGTCTGTTTGAAAATAGACAATCTGACAGGTGTGAGGAGATAGCTCATTGTGGTTTTGATTTGCATTTCAATGATGATGAGTGATTTTGAGCACTGTTTCATGTGTGTTGGCCATCTATCTGTATGTCTTCTTTGAAAAAAGGTCTACTCAAGTCCTCTGCCTATTTTTTAACCAGGTTTTTGTTTGTTTGTTTTGATATTAAGTTGTTTAAGAGATTTATCGTGGATCAATACTTCTTTAATGTTTTTTATTTGTTTTTATTTAAATTCCAGTTAACACGGTGTAATAAGGTGTATAATTTCAGGTGATTCGGGACTTCCATACAACACCTGATTCTCATCATAACCAGTGCACTCCTTAATCCCCATCACCTACCTTACCCATCCCCCCACCCACCTCCCCTTTGGTAACCATAAGCTTGTTCTCTATAGTTAAGAGTCTGTTTCCTGGCTTACTTCTCTTTCTCTTTCCCCTTTCCTCATTTGTTTTGTTTCTTAAATTCCACATATTAGAGAAATCATACGGTGTTTGTTTTTCTCTGACTGACTTGTTTTGCTTAGCATAATACTCTCTGGCTCCATCCACATTGTTGCAAATGGCAAGATTTCATTCTTTATTTATGGCCAAGTAATATTCCATTGTATTTATATACCAAATCTTTTTAAATTTTTTTAATTATTATTATTTTTATTTTTTTAGCGTTTTTATTTTATTTTTGAGAGACATAGAGACAGAGAGTGAGCAGGGGAGGGGCAGAGAGAGAGGGAGTTACAGAATCCGAAGCAGGCTCCAGGCTCTGAGCCATCAGCACAGAGCCCGACATGGGGCTCAAACTCACAAACCGTGAGATCATGACCTGAGCTGAAGTCAGCCACTTAACTCACTGAGCCACCCAGGCGCCCCCCAAATCTTCTTTATCCAGTCATCAGTCAATGGACTCTTGGGCTCTTTCCATGGTTTGGCTGTTGTAGACACTGCTGCTATAAATACCAGTGTGCATGTATCCCTTTGAATTAGTATTTTTTTATTTGGGTAAATAGTTGTGCAATTGCTGGATTGTAAGGTATTTATGTTACAAAGCTGTAGCAATCAAAACAGTATGGGACTGGCACAAAAATAGACACATAGATTAATGGGACAGAATAGAAAATTCAGATCCCTAAGTCCATAATTATATGGTCAACTAATCTTTGACAAAGCAGGAAGAATATCTAAATGGGAAAAAGACAGTCTCTTCAAAAAATGGTGTTGGGAAAACTGGACAGCAAAATGCAAAGAATGAAAATGGACCACTATCTTATACCATACACAAAAATAAATTCAAAATGGATTAAAGACCTAAATGTGAGACATGAAACCATAAAAATCCTAGAGGAGAACACAGGCAGTAACCTCTGAAATCAGCTGAAGTGGGGCACCTGGGTGGCTCAGTTGGTTGAGTGTCTGACTTCAGCTCGAATCATGATCTCACTGTTCATGAGCTCAAACTCCACATTGAACCCACTGCTGTCAGTGCAGAGCCATTTTCAGATCTTTCCCCCTCTCTCTACCTCTCTCCCACTGCGCTCCCTCAAAAATAAATAAAACATTAAACAACAACAACAAAAAGAAATTAGCTGTAGCAACTTCTTTCTGGATATGTCTCCCGAGGCAAGGGAAACAAAAGCAAAAATATACTATTGGGACTTTATCAAGATAAAAAGCTTCACACCAAAGGAAACAATCAGCAAAGCCAAAGACAGCCTACAGAATGAGAGAAGTTATTTGCAAATTACATATCAGATAAAGGGTTAGTATCCAAAACCTATAAAGAACTTATAAAACTCAACTCCCAAAAAACAAATAATCCAATTAAAAATGGGCAGAAGGCATGAATAGACACTTTCCAAAGAAGACATAGAGCTAGCCAGCACACACATGAAAAGATGCTCAATATCATCATCATCAGGGAAATACAAATCAAAACTACAATGAGATACCACCTCACATCTGTCAGAATGACTAAAACTAACAACACAGAAACAACAGATATTGGCAAGGATATAGAGAAAGTGGAACCCTCTTGCATACTTGGTGAGAATGAATACTGGTACAGCCACTGTCAAAAACAGTATGGAGGTTCCTCAACAAGTTAAAAATAGAACTTTAATGTTTTAATCAAAGACCATCATTTTGATTGAGTGGAGGATGATCCTGTCTCTGTATGGATGTGGGCTGTAGCCATAATTGCTAGCACAGTCAGAACTTTTCTCAGAAAACAAGATTAGATCTGATCAGTTGCTTTAACAAGTATTTCTTTGAGCCCCATTGAACAGCAAAATAAAGCATGGGAGAAATTATGTTTGTTTTAAAACAGAATTGAGAGTAGAAATTGCCAAATGTCCTTCTCTATCACTGAATAAGCCAAAAGTATCCCCCATAAAATTTTAAAATCGGAGCAAGTCTCCTCAGTGAACTTATCAAAATACCGAAACTATCCCCCAGGTACCTAAATGAGTTAACTTGTCGAAAGGCATTTTTTAAAATTATTGGTCTAAATGTCACTGTGCTTTCCAAAACTATTTCAGTTTTGGCATAATTAAAGATTAGAAGTTCTTTCAAACAATGATTGGCCAGAATTTCTTGAAGCTAGTTTTGGATGGAGGGTCATGTCATCAGGATGTTAAAGGACCTCTTACTGCAACATCGGGAGGCATACATCAAGTTCACCTAAAAGCTTTTCGAGCCAGTAAAGGGAAGACTATCCCTGGCTCTTTGCCTTTTCATCTTGAAGCAGATATTTGCCCAGACAGAGAGGGCCACTTTTTCTTTTTGTTTTTTTTTCTTTTGAAGTATGATTAACATATGTCATTATTTTCAGGTGCAGTACATATTGAATCCACAATTCTGTACATTACTCTGTGCTCATTTTTTCCTTAGTCTTATGATAATACAGTAAAACCTTGGTTTGCGAGCATAATTCATTCTGGAAACTTGCTTTTAATCCAAAGCACTTGTACATCAAAGTGAATTTCCCTATAGGAAATAATGGAAACTCAGATGATTCATTTCACAACACAAAAATACTCATATGAAAATGATTACAAAACTGTAATATAATACAAAATCATAAAATACAAAATATAAAAAAATAATCTGCAGTTGCCTTAAAAATTTTTTTTTTTTAATGTTCATTATTTTTGACAGAAAGAGAAAGACAGAGAGCAAGCAGGGGAGAGGCAGAGGGAGACACAGCATCTGAAGCAGGCTCCAGGCTCTGAGCTGTCAGCACAGAGCCCGACACGGGGCTCGAACTCACAGACCGCGAGATCATGACCTGAGCCAAAGTCGAGGCTTATCTGACTGAGCCACCTGGGCGCCCCTGCAGTTGCTTTGAAACCGTTCTTGGCTAGTGTGAGGGAGACCAGAGAAAGGAGAGTTATTGTGTAGGACAATTTTCATTATCACTAACGAAATCTCTGCTATCTATTGGCTCAATGGAATAATCTTTTTCTTTTCGTGCAACTTTAACAAGGAACCTGTCCAAGGACACTTTTGCCTCCTTTCGAGGATTTCGCAGAAATGTGACATTACATTGTTTTAAACAGATTCATCACTCATATTGTACAACCTTATTCTGGCGGTGCTTTTCTACAAAATTTTCACTGTTTTCCACATTTTACACATCTCCCTAATCTCATTTGAAATGGGGGATTCCTCTGCCTTTTTCTCCTCCTCCTCTGCAGACAAGATGCAGACTTCGACCATAATCATCTCCTTCTTCTTACCACCTTTCTTTTTAACCTTTTTCTGCATGGGGGCCATTGTATACGCTCACATGGACGTTGACTACAGTACATTATTAATAAACTCTTGTCATACATTGTATTTAATGTAACTGGCAATAAGGCAGCAGAGGAGAGGATCTATATCTGCAGGCAGCCTGGCCTAGAATGAAGCAAAACTTTCCTAAGCTTCCTCTTGTATGAAAAAGCAAAGAACTGTCCATAGGTGCTTTGAAGTGACAAAAAAAAAAAATACAATAGTGCCAGTTGTGGGCACCTTTCAGCTTTCTGAAAAATCACTGATTTCTACCAAACACTGGGGCCTGAGACCAAGCATCCAAGCATGGGAGAGAATCACCCACAATCCCCCAGCAATAGAGAACTATAGACTCTGTTGTGATTACATGACGTTGAGGGTCATGTTCTACTTATATTGCTAGACAATGCTCGTTTAGCAAGTTAAAATTTATTACAAATGTTTGCTCATCTTGTGGAACTCTTGCAGAAAAGTTACTTGCAATCCAAGGTTTTACTTCTATTTCCTTAAACACTTTTTGAGGAATGTTAAAAAGACTTGAGATAATATTTGTGTTGTATAGTTTGGGACATGATTGATTATTGTCTGTGTTATGAAAAAGCAGGTGACATGTCAAAAATTCTACCAAAAATTTATTAGCAAACTGATTTTTCTAATATTTATTTATTTATTTTGAGAGAGAGATAGGACACACATGAGCAGGGAAGAGTCAGAGAGACAGAGAGAGAGAATCCCAAGGGGGCTTCATGCTGTCAGTGCAGAGCCCAGTGTGGGCCTCGAACTCAGGAATCCTGAGATCATGACCTGAGCTAAAATCAAGAGTTGGACGCTCAACCAAGTGAGACACCCAGGTGCCCCCAAAAGAAACTGATTTTAATAGAAACTAGGATGATAGTCAGTGGTGTGGTATGTATACCATAGTATTTATAACTCTTTCTTTCCTCTTGTTAAATGTTACCTGTAAAAAATTATGTCTGTAATTAAATGATGATTTTTTTAGGAGCCGTCTAATTGTACTCTCTACATTTTTAGAAGACTGTACTACATATGTGGTATATATCGAGGGAATGATATATGAGTTATAAATAAGTTAATGATATTAGTAGCAGTTTTAAGAACTTTAAGACATTCTTTAAGTGGATGACTTTTAAATTTAAAACATTTAATTATATCATTCATAAACAAGGGATAGAAACACATACTATGATCTAATTACTTTGCTACAAGCTTTTCATAGGTAACTTTAAAGTTATTCACCCTCGTTAGTAAGTGATCTAAGTTTTACAGAGTATCAAATGTCTTCTATGTTAGAAGCCATGACCAATTACAGCATAAACAGTGAGTTGAGCCTCCATTAGACCACTTTTCACTGTGGCCTTTCTTTGAACAATTGTGCTCCAGAAGCTGCTTTTCTGATAGGCGCTGCTCAAAAAGCACAAAAGCTTTCGTGACAATGAGCTGCTTTAAATTGCCAAGTTTAAGGAGTCCTATAATTATCAGACTATCTTGCTGGCTTTATGGGGATTGCTTTGTTTCCTGGCATCTTTCAAAGTAGAAACTGGATAACCCAGTCCATTAACTTTGGCATACAAAGAAACGAGCAAAACTGGTTTCATTATAATCAAAATCTGTTAATATAGTTGGCCCTGGACAGCATATGGGGTAAGGGGCACTGACCCCTTGTGCAGTCAGAAATCTGCATGTAACTTTTGACTCCCCAAAAACTTAACTACCAATGGTCTACCAGTGGCTGCAAGACTTACCAAATAACATAAATAATTAAGACATTTTGTATGCTATATGAATTAAAACTATATGTTCTATAGTTATAAATATACTGCATTTTTACAATAAACTAAGCTAGAGACAAGAAGGTGTTATTAAATCATAAGGAAAATACACTAATAGTACTGTATTATATTTATCAAAAAAAAATCATGTATAAGTGAACTTGCACAGTTCAAAACCTATAGTGTTCAAACGTCAACTGTATACTTATGGCAAATGGGTTCTTCTGTAAGATAGTTGTAGTGGAGAAGTGAAAACTGCATATAATACAAAAGAATAGACATGTAGGGCACTTGGGTGGCCCAGTTGGTTGAGTTCCGACCGTTGGTATCAGCTCATGTCATGATCATGGGTGTGAGCCCTGTGTCAGGCTCCACACTGATGTTGCGGAACCTGCTTGAGATTCTCTCTCCCCCCCTCTCTCTGCACCTCCCCTGCTCATGCTGTCTGTCTCTCTCTCAAAATAAATAAACTTAAAAAAAAAAGACTTGGATTTTATGAGTTCTTATTCCATGTTAGCTCTCTCAGCCATCTCTTCAAATACTTATGCAAATGCAGTTTAGTTTAGGAATGATTTTTATCACAAATATTCAGGACTTCAAAGAGGAAGGACTAAACAAAAATAATAATGATAAAAACAACATAATTCCCAAAATTTTGGGCAATAACTGTGTGTTAGACATTGTCCTAAGCACTCTATGATGATTATTTATTTATTATAGGAGCTCTGTGATATAATTTACTACTATTACTCGCATTTGATATGTTGATATTTTGACTACTTTCCAAGAATCACTAATATTCTTAATGGCATCTAGAATGGTGAATCCATTCCAAAGGTTTTTAATTTGTTTTGTCCAGATCCATCATAAGAATCACTATCTTCAGCAGCTATAGCCTTACAAAATATATTTCTTAAGTAATAAGACTTAAAGTTGAAATTACTCCTTGATCCATGGGCTGAAGAATGGATGTTGTGTTAGCAGGCATGAAAACAACATAAATTTCATTGTCCATCTCCATCAGAGTTCTTCAGTGACCAGGTTCAATGTCAACGAGCAGTGGTATTTTGAAAGGAATCTTTTTCTCTGCATTAAGTCTCAACAGTGGGCTTACCTGTTCAGTAAACTAGGTTATAAATAGATATGCTGTCATCCAGTCTTTATTGTTCCATTTGTAGAATTCAGGCAGAGTAGATTTAGCATAATTCTTAACGGTCCCAGATTTTCAGGATGGTAAATGAGCATTAACTTCAACTTAAATTCAACAACTGCATTAGCTCCTAACAAGAAAGTCAGCCTGTCCTTTGGAGCTTCGAAGCCAGGCATTGACTTCTAGTGTCTAGCTATGAAAGTCTTAAAGTGTCATCTAATGAAGATGTTTTATATTATAAGACTATTTCACCTGCATTGATAATTAATTATTTAGTGTAGACATCTTCATTAATTTTCTAACCAAGTCTTCTGGAAAACTTGCAGCTTCTCCATCAGCACTTGCTGCTTTACCTTACCCTTTTATGTTATGGAGATGGCTTCTTTGCTTAAACCTCTTGAACTAATCCCTGCTACCTTCCAGCATTTCTTCTCCAGCTTCCTTACCTATCTCAGTCTTCCTAGAATCGAAAAGAGTTAGGACCCTTGCTTTATATTAGGCTTTGGCACAAAGGAATGTTGTGGCTGGTTTGATCTGCTATCCAGACCACCGAAACTGTCTCCACATCCGCAAGAAGACTGTTTGGTGTTCTTATCATCCATGTGTTCACGGAGTAGTACTTTTAATTTCTTTCAAGAACTTTTCCTCTGCATTTACAACTTGTTTAAATGTTTGGTGCAAGAACCCTAGCCTTTTGGCCTGTCTTGGCTTTCAATATATCTTCCTCCCTAAGCTTAATCACTTCTAGCTTTTGATTTAAAGTGAGAGATATGCACGTCTTCCATTTACTTGAACATGTATAGGCCATTGTAGGGTTATTAACCTAATTATTAACCTATAATTAACCTAATTTCAATATTGTGTCTCAGAGAATAGGGAGGCCCAATAAGAAGGAGACAGGAAATGGCCTGTCAATGAAGCATTCAGAACACCCTTATCGATTGTTTGCCATCTTATATGGGTGCAGTTTGTGGCACTCTAAAAATTATAAGAATAACATCAAAGATAACTTATCACAGCAAATATAATAATAATGAAAAAGTTTGGAATATTGAAAGGTTACCAAAAAATGACACAGAAACATGAAGTGAGCAAATGCTGTTGGAAAAACACCACTGATAGACTTGCTCAACACTGTTACCACAGAACTTCAATTTGTAAAAACCGCATCTGTGAAGTGCAATTAAATGCAGCACAATGAAACAAGACATGACTGCAATACATTATAAAATTCCTTATTATCCCGTAATGATGGCAAAATGGTGATAACAACTCTAACTTCATACCCTCTCAGTCTTCCAGAAAGAAACAAACCATTTTTATCGGTTACTGTGTAAGTTCTAAGATTTTCCATTAGACCAGTTTAAGAACAATTACTGTGGCCAAGAGCAAGTAATTGATGAAGGCTTGGGTCACATTTCTACTCCTCAAGACAGAACATATGAATTAAGGAATATAGGAGGTAGATGGAACCTGAAATGCAAATCATAGAAAATCTTTGGAAGAATGGGGCATGGATGCCAGGGAGGGAAACAATAAATGTCCACTATATTTTTAAGGTATAGTAACTGATGCTTAGAGCAGTTACTTTACCACACCTGTCACACTGGAATAGCCGGAGCTCAAAACCTCTCTTTTGACTTCACTATCCATGCTGTTAAACACTGAGAGGCAATAGAATATAGTGGTTAAGGACATAGACTAGAAGACCAGCCTGCTGGGTTTGAATCTTAGCTCCACCATTTACTCACTTGGGTAAGTGACTTAACCCCTCTGTGCTTCAGTCTTATCACCTTCTAGGATGTGAACTAACAGATGTAAATTATTTATAGCAGCATTTGATATGGTATGAGTTACTTAAGTGTTTCTTATCAGTGGCTATAGTGGTAATAGTGTTATCATTATGAGTACTATAATATACTAAGTGATTATTGAATATTATTACCAATAAGCATTACCTGAGAAATAGTTACAGCCTTTCTATGGTGATCAATTGAGATATAAGTGATGATTAACCTATGCGATCCTTATTCCATACTTCTTCATTAAGTACATACATGTTTCAGACACTGGGCTAGGTGCTAGTGAGTCTGAATGAAAATATGAAGTCCTAGTCTTTAGAGACATTGCTGGCCAGTGAGCAGACAGTTATAATAAGCAATTACAATATAGCATTTTTTGTAAGTATGTACCAGAAGAATATGCAGGTTATCTTGGAGACAGAGTACCTCATAGCCAGGAGAATCCAAAAAAGTTTTACTAAGGATATAGTGTTTGTGTTGAATTTTAAAGAATGTGTACATATCCTCCAAGTGGATCAGGTAGAGGGGCAGAGAAAACAACATGTGTAAAACATTTCTCTATTTTTTCTTTATGAAACCATTTTGGAGGGTAGTAATGGAGCCCTCTAAGGTAACAAGTCATAAATATAGGTAGCTATTTCAGACAGTGACTTAAGATGAAAAAGGAATCATATGAAGAATGACTGATATCCTACTTACAAATTCCTCTCAGATTACCTAGGAAAGAGAAAATATGGTTTTCACTGCTCTAACCATCTAAGTCAGCGAAAGTCTTAGCTCTCTTCTGCAAGCAATCTGATTCTGGTCAATGCATACTGTAACTGTCCATATGCTACCTGTACTTTCTCTATTCAGGTGTTAGTTTATTCATTAGCTAGACATTTTGTCCGTTGTTGGTGTCATCCATCTTAGGTGATAGGACATATAAAAAGCATTCATATCTGTCTTATACAGCATTTACATCAGTGTCAAAATGCAGATAAGTGCTTCAAAATCATGATACTGCCAGAACATTCCCAAATCTGCCATATATGTTTTAGACCAAAAAAACTCCTAATTTGCATGTTTTAATGTGCTTCCTTAATAGTTTATGCCACAAATTTTTAATTGTTCTCTCATAATGACAGTTTTAAGAATATGAGACTCCTCAAAATCTGGGATTCTGTATTGTTTTTTATTTCCTTGTGAAATTTTATAGTAAATGTACGCACAGCTTTCCTGGCAAAACACAGTATTGTGCTTAGCTATTAAAAGTCTAAAGGATAAAATGTCCTTCAACAGATGAACGTATAAACAAGTTAGTGAAATACTACTCAGCAATTAAAAAAAAATGAGCTGGTAGTGCAGGCAACAACATGGATGAATCTTAAGAACATCATGCTGAGTAAAAATAGTGAGACATGAAATAATGCTGTAGTGTTCTATTTATTTGAAACTCTTGAAAGGACAAAATTAATCTAGAGTGATAGAAAACAGACCAGTGGTTGCTTCAAGCCAGGGGTAGGATATAGAGATTGTCTGGGAAGAGGAACAAGAGAAACCTTTCGAGGTGATGGAAGTTCTCTCTGTTTCTTGACTATGGCAGTACCTGCAGTCATATAGACATTTGTCGAAACTCTTCTAACAGTACATTTAAAATGAGTGTATTTTATTTTATATAATCTAATCTAAATAAAGATCATTTAAAGAAAAGTATGAAGGAGAATTGCTCTGTTATAATCATGTCATGATGGAGAAAAACAAGTCACCTTGATGTCATGTGCATCTTTATAACCAGCTATACTAGTTTCCTACGGCTGTTGCAACAAATTATCACAAATTAAATGGCTTAAAACAATGGAAATTTATTCTCTCACAGTTCTGGAGCCCCGAAGTCAGAAATCAAGATGCTGACAGGGCCAGCTCTCTTGAGGGGCTCCTGAGAAGAATCCTTCTTTGTTTTTCCAACTTCTGGTGGCTCTCAGCATTCCTTGTCTTCCTTGGCTTGTGACCACATCATTCCAGTCTGTGTCTCCATCTTCATATCTTCTCCTCTGTGTGTCTCCCTCTTATAAGAACACTTGGCATTGAGTTTTGTGCCCATCTGGTAATCCCTGCTGATCATATGCAAAGACTCTTTTTCAAGTAAGGTAACATTCATAGGTTCTGTGGATTAGGTTGTAGCCATTTTGGGGGAGGAGGTTGGGGCCCCACTTAGACTATATCAACTAATATTATTACTCATCAAAACCAGTACTACACTGTATGTTAACTAATTTAAATTTAAATAAATGAATATTATTATATAATACTTTATCATGACTTAGTAAAATATAATTGTCCTTCACCTTTTTAACAGTGTTCTGGTATCATTATGGGATACTACGGGTATATTTATGTCTTTTCAACAACTTGCTGTGTCTGATCTTCCTTATATCATAGTGTTAAGATCTGTTACTCTAGTTGAAATTTAGGAGAAATAGAACTGACTCATTCAGGTGACCTGGCTTAGGAAAAAGGAACTGTTAGGTAAACAAAGCTCCCTAGAGTTCTTCATTAGGTTTGGAGACAAAGGCCCGACTATTAATGTTATCCTGCCTGTTCTCTCTTCTTTATGAATGGCATAGGAACTTTCCAAGGTTGCTAGAAGTAGTTAAGAATAAAAGTTGAATATTTTCGAGTTCTTTGATCAAAGTATCATCACCGTATCACCACAGTTTTGATAAATAGAATAGAAACTATGAAAAGGAAATTTTCATCAATTGAATCTCTTAAAATTTGCTTAAGACAGGCCAACAAATCATTGAACTGAACATTTCAGTTTGACAAACTTTTGTTTGCACTATACTATCTTGCAGGCACCGAACTAAACAAGTGCATAAAATTCAGGCCCTCTCCAGTTCACTTGGTTGTCGTGATGGGCTGGGGGATAGGGTGGCACCGTAGGTTTTGTCTTAGAGCAAAGTTACAACTTTATGTAGTCACAAATGCTGCCAGGGCATGGGAAGTGAGATTTATTACCCAGTGTGTTTGCACTGTCAATACCAGTAACTATGGTGAAAGAAATGTTTTTTGGAGTATCTATGCTAGGATAGTGGAACTGCTTGGGAGAAGAAAACGTTGATGTTGCAGAAATAACCCGCCGGAACCAGGAGCCTCCAATCCTGCTCATCAAATGTTGATTTTCTTTGTCACAGAGAAATTTGAAAAAACCATTTTGCTGATTTTATTATGTCATGCGAATAGCTAGAGAGCCCAGTTTACAGTCTTTATTAATTTAGAGAATATAGATGATAGAGAGACGATAGATAGATAAATAGATAGATAGAGTAACAAAATAGTATTATAGAATTTGTTTATAGGGACCCTGATTTTTTTGAGAAGGACTTAGGCTTTTTGTTTGTTTTGTTGTTTTTACAATTGGCTAACATTCTGTGCGGGACCAAAAGCTCAGTGATCTCCATTCAGCCCCTTGCTGGTGTTACATTTCCCACTTTATACATTAGCAGACTGAGGCGGGATGAAATTGGAACATTCTCCAAGCAAAGCAAATCAGTGACAGAGTCTCCTGGCTTTATGTCTGAACCTCAAACCACTAGACTATGCTTTCCATATGTATTTTTGATCTTATCAAATTAAGTTTCTGATGAGAAAGGAAAGTTATCTAGTGTTCAAGTTGGAAAATTAATTTCCCAATTTATTGTATCCTATTGAGAACTAGTCACATTCCAGATTTAAAACTTTCAGATTTTTCTTTCTTTGAGTGAGAGCTAAATTGTAAAATATGCCCAACATTACAACTTAGGGACAGATGGGCTGATTTTTTTCTAGACCTATTACAAAATAATCTTTAGGTAAGCAGTTAATGCAATAGCCATTTCAAAACATCTGAATCTGTGGCAAATGAACTATTAAATTTAGCATGAACGGTGACTTTTCAGGTTAAAACCTGTGTACCCTGTTGTGAAATAAGTTATTTCCTTTCTCAATTCTAAACTTTTTTTTTCTTTGAAAAAAAAAAAAGACTCGGTTAAATAGTGTGGCATTTTTAACAAAATGTTAAAATTTAGTGACAAGTGGCAAATTGTAAAAGCCTCAAGGACATTACTCCTCACTGAAAATGACTGCTCTCCAAATTCTAGATTTCTAAACCAGTGACCCATTGAAAAATTATATACTACTTGAGTTCTTTTGTCTTGAAGTTACAAAAAGAGTTTAGGTTGAAGATAACAGAGGTATACAGTTGTATTATTATCTGAACATTACTCATTAGTATATTGTTATTCCTCCCCATTTCTTAAATTGCACACTAGCTAACTAATTTTCATTCATGTTTATTCTCCCTTAACATTTCACTTCGGGCTGATACCAAGTAAGAAAAGTTTTAGACCAAAAGGAAAATTTCTGTGGGAGTGATCAGATTTTATAAGGTGAAAGAACATCTTGAACTCATAGAATCCAGAAGTGTGTTTCCTCCCTTGGTTTGCTGACAGTATGGGTATTTTGGCTTGTGGAATGGCCCTTACAAATACCATGGATTATGGATCAGAGGAAATAGCATGTGTGGTTTTAGTTACCACCTATTGTGAATGACTTCCAAATCTATCTCAGCAACTCTGACCTCTCACTTTCTTTCTTGGCCTCTATTTCTTGCAATCTGAAGAACATCGCTTCTTGGAAACATTACAAATACCAAAAAACAAAAAACAAAAAAAAACCACCAAAACCTTGATGGGATGGTTTTGAGGCTAAGAATTTGTCCTTATTGTATTTTTTTAATACCTTTATTGAGGTATGATTGATTCCCGAGGTGACTGCAGTGTATATATTTGAGTTTGGCTAGATGAATGCACCTGTGAAACCATCACTGCAATCAAGGTAATAGACATACTCATCACTGCTGAAAGTTTCCTTGTGTCCTTTTTTTTGTGTGTGTGATAAGAACACTTAAAATGAGATCTATCCTATTAACACAGTTTTAAGCGGGCAATATACTATTGTTAACTGTAGGCACTATGTTGTATGGCAGATCCCTTGAACTTAGTCATCTTGCACAACTGAAACTTTACCCCAATTAATTTTCTTCTCTCTCCGACCCCTGGTAATCATTTTCTTCTCTTCCCCAGTCCCTCATAACCGTTGTTCCATTCTCTGCTTCTCAAAATTTGACTATTTTTTATAGTTTATGTAAGTGGGATCAGGCAGTATTTGTCCTTCTGTGGCCAGCTTATTTCACTAAGCATAATGTCCTCCAGATTTATCCATATTGTTGCAAATGGCAGGATTTTCTTTCTTTCAAAAAAAACTCTTAAGTCAGCTTACGAGAAATCTACTTCTTATAAATGAGATTGACAGTGTTGATCCATAGCAAGTGTAATATACATTTTTGAGCTGTTATCTCATTAATGGTGAAGAATTTAATCGTGTTATCTGCACCCGCTTGTACCATCGTGTATGTCACTGAATACACTTATTGAACACCTACCTTATAGGTATTGTGATAGGTATAGGGATTGCAAGTTGAATAGGCTACCCTGTGCCTCAGGGTACAGTGAGAGAAACAAACCTATGTAAAAATTATTACCATAGAATTAATAAGCTCTTCAACTATGTCCTGTCAGAATACAGAAAAGTGCAATTCTTCCAGGGGTAGAGCCATCAGATGAGAAGTCATTAAGAGACTCTTAAATATGGAGAACAAACAGAGGGTTACTGGAGGGGTTTTGGGAGAGGCAATGGGCTAAATGGGAAAGAGGCATTAAGGAATCTACTCCTGAAATCATTGTTGCACTATATGCTAACTAATTTGGATGTAAATTTTAAAAAAAATTTAAAAAAAGAATTATAGAAAAAAAAAGTTGGAGTGACGAAGTGACAGAATAGATCTAGAGTAAAAGAAGGATGTCAAAATGGGGCTGGCCGAGATAACAGAGGAGGCTTAGAGAACAAGGGTCTCAAGGTCTTAATGAGATTAAAGAGCAGGTCCTCAGAGAAGTATAGGAAATTATAGTTGAAAAATCAGGATGTTTTATGTAAATAGAAGTTGAACAACGTCTGATTGTGACAGTCTGTACTTGGCAATATTGGCTGGAGTTAGATGAAAATATGTGCCTGTGAACATGTGAAGCAAATGAATCGTTATAAATATTAAACCCATGATCTTGGCCTCAGTATATTTTAACCAACTGAGTCAAACAGCTATAGATAATTTAGGGATGATTGAGTTAGAAATAACAGTATAAATTTCCTTTGAAATACATTTGGAAAGGGATAAACAAATATACTTAGTATTGTATTAACCTAGTAGATTTGAAATTCATTAAGCCCTGTTCAAAATTCAGATACAACCAAGTTGACTCATGCCTAGAAATTATTGTCAATTGTTATTGCTCTTAAAGGTGGTGATGTGATTTTTTTTCTCTTTTAGTTTTTAATCTTACTTCTCAAGATTTATTTTTGTAGACCTGTTTTGGTCTCAACAGTGTAATAAATAGATGTTCATGTTTTCTTTTTCTTGTAAGACAGAAGAAAAGAATGGATCTCATCTGCTAACTTAATTATTGAATAATAGTTGTATTGAAATTCTATGAATTCAGTGTGTTAAAATTATTAGCTTATAAATCTGTCTTTCCAGCTATACTGTAGGTTTCTTGATTGTAGAGATCAGTTCTTTCTCTTGAGATCCATGGAACCTAGAAACACAGTGGTGTGAAAATACAGCACCAAGCAACTAACGGCCGCTTAATTCATGTGTTTAAATATAAATGAAAGTATTTTAAAATGTCACTTTGCTTTATTAAAAACTATTAATCATTATTTTGAGAGCTATCTTTTGACCCTATCTATGTATTTATAATCACCAAAGATTCTTTTGCTTATTAAACTTCTCAGGGTGTCAAGGGCAATGGTAACAAAGTAAATGCTACTCTTCTTGTCTCTGCAGTAGGAACTGAAAATTTCAAAAGGAAGAGAATCTTTTCTAATTTGAAGTTTCATTTACATTTTCTAGATTAGTGATGGATTTCTTATTTAACACGATTCTGACTTGGGAACTGTGTAAGATGAAGTGCCAACATCTGTGTGTGTGTGTGTGTGTGTGTGTGTGTGTGTGTGTGTGTGTCTGTGTGTAAATGTGAATCTCACTCTCTTAATCTTAACTCCTTTAGAGCCTATTTTCAGTTAACTGTGACATGCTATTAATGTACATATGAATTTGCTTTTGCATTATAAATGCATTAGCTACTTCAAAATAATTTTTTAGAAGACTTTGTCATCTAAATTATTGGCAGTATTAAAGAATATATCTTCAAAAACAAGTAAATATACAGAATTTCACAAATACTGATTCTGTCTTCTCATTATAGAAAATAACACTATCCTTTTTGTCTCCTTTATACTTGTATTTTAAAATAAATTTAAAAATTAAAGCTTTAGAGTACGATAGGGCAGAAAAGCAAATCTGATTTACTCTGATTTGGAAGAGTATTGAGTCCATTAGCTATAATTCATATGACTCTCAAGTAATAGCTAAGAAAAGGTATGTCATGAGCTTCAGTTTTATACATTTGAATATTTAAAAATTATTTCAGCATATATGCTCATCAAGTCTGTAATAGTATGAATGTGCTTTTTGACACTGAAGTATTTTCCAATTATATTTTACAATCAGCGAAAGCAAGTTGTCAGATTGGAACATGCAGTCTTCTCTGTTCAGCTGTTTGAGAACTGGTATAATGGAAAAATCACTTTAAAGGTTTGGTTTTAATTTCTTAAGGAAGGCATCTGTATTGAAGTAATGTGCAGCTGAGGTCCTCTAGTGTCACAGCTGAATATGGCATCAGCTTTTAAGATTTCGTGAATTATGTATGTGCGTGTTGGAGAAACGGAGAAGGAGGACAAGAGCGATAACTATGGTAAACACGACTTATAGAACCACACGAGTTTAGAAAACTACCTTACTATGTTTTATTTGTTAGTCAATGTCAAGGAAATTTCCTTTGTTTTTAAAAGGGGAGAAGTCTGCCTTCTTTCACATGCATGTATTTATAAATGCCACTATAGTTGCTTTAAAGTTTGGAATCTTTTCCTTTACAAAGTTGGGTTTGTTTTTTGAGGCTGTTTAGGAAAACTCTTTCACAAAATGTGTTTTTGTTTCCTACATTTCCTGCTTGCTTGAGTGGCTGTTGTAGCACTTTAATATGGGGGATAACTATTTGATAAAGAAAAATAGTTTTAATAAGCATTGTTCTTTTGAGAGAGAGAGGGAGAGAGGACAAGCAGGAGAGGAGCAGAGGAAGAGGGAGAGAGAGAAATTTAAGCAGGTTCCACACTCAGGGAAGAGTCAGGGCTTGGGGATGACCTTGAGATCATGACCTAAGCCAAAAGGAAGAGTCAGACGCTTAGCCGACTGAGCCACCCAGAAGCCTCAAATAAGAGTATTTTATAAATTTTAACCTTTATTATTTCTTTTTTACCTACTTCATGAATAATATCAGTTTATAGCTTTATTTTAAAATATGACCGAAAACAAGGGATTACCAGACATTTGAGAGAAAAAAAAAAAGAAAGAAAGAAAGGAAGCCAAGGGAAGGGAAAAAAATTAAAAAAAAACAAAAACAAAAACAAAAAACACTTACCCCAGAGGAAATAAAGATAACATTCTTCTTTTCCCCTTAATTAGCAGAATTCTAATAACTATCCTCAGAGATACTCAAAAGAATAATGTATCCATAATCAAAGAAAAGGATCTATTAAAGAACAACTAGAGAACAGAACAAAGATTTTGGGAATTCAATGGTAGAAGAAATAGGACTAAAGGCCATACTCATAGTAAATAAAACAGAAAGTTGATCTCAAGAATAGATGTAATTTTCACCTGCCCTCTAAGAGTTCTAACTAAAAGATATAGTAGAGGGAGAAAACAAAGACATAACAAATCAGCTTTTCCTTAATTCTTCTGCTAATGGAACATGCGAGTCTTCAGGTTAAAAGGCACACCTGTTGCTTACTAACATAAATGCCCATATTCTAGATATACTGGACTAAAATTAAAATTGCGTAAGTCTAAGGATAAAGTAAAAAAGAATCCCAAGCTTCCAGAAAGGAATAACAAGGCATCTACAACAAAATTAGATTGATATTGAACTTCTTACCATTAATAAAGGACACCCAAAGACAATAGAGAAATGTTTTGCCAAGTTTAAAGGCAAGAATAAGACGTTTTAAGACCTGTCATGCTTTAAAATTTCCTACTCATCCCACCTTTATGAAAAATTTTCTCATGGATGTATTGTAACTTAATAAAAATGTAAATACAAAATGAGTAAGAAATGTAAAAAATAATAGCTGATGATAACCTTCATAATAGAGTTATAATTATAAAATTATAGTATCCATTAAATCCTGATGACTAATACATTTTCTCTTGAGAGCTAAGGGTTAAGTGGCTAAGGTATATATTATTTTCTTAGTTCTACAGTGAATATTTACTAATCATAGTATAGCAATGGGACAGTCACTTCCCATCTCAGAGTGAAAGCCAAAGGCTTCACAATGGCCTAAATAGCCTCACGCGATCGAACTCCTTACTATGTCTCTGGCCTCATCTCCTAACACCTTCTCCTTTGCCATCTCTACTGCATGCACAGTGGCTTCGTTGCACTTTTTTGAACTGACGTGCAGTTTTCCAGTTCAGGACTTGCTTATGTGCCCTTTGCCTGAATCACATATTTCCCAGATAGCTGCATGTCATTTTCACTTCCTTTGGATTTCTTTTTTTTTTTTAATTTTTTAAATGTTTATTCATTTCTGAGAGAGGGAGCACAAGTGGGAAAGGGGCAGAAGAGAGGCAGACAGACAGACAGACAGAATCTTAAGCTGGCTCCAGACTCTGAGCTCTCAGCCCAGAGCCCGACAAGGGGCTCGAACTCATGAACAATGAGATCATGACCTGAGCTGAAGTCAGAAGCTTAACCGACTGAGCCACCCAGGCGCCCCACTTCCTTTAGATTTCTGCACAAATGTCACCTTAGTGAGACTTCCCTTGATCTTCCTTCTCTATATGTAATAGCAACCTGCTATCCCACATTCTCTCTTCCTGTTTCTCCTTAGCACGTAATTACTATATATCATATTATGTATTTACTTGTTTATTTTTTTTAGCTTTCAAGAAAGGAATATTGATTTCTTTTATTTCACTTACAAAATTTGATAATTTAAAAATAAAATAACTAATAAAAATCAGGAGTTGGGAAAGGAAAATGGGAACGTTGTAAAAATATATTAATTATATCATCTTGTATAGCAAAGACTTAATTATATTAACTAAGTCTAACTAGCAGAAGAATCGAAAACAGAAATTGCTAAGGGAGATACCTCGACTAGGATGAGAGGAAAGAGATTTTAGCTTTTCAAGTCTGTTCTTTCTTATGGATTTAATTTGGAGGAGGGAGTCATAGTACAAATATTTTTTTGAAAATTTTATTCAGCTTACTTTTTTTCAACATCAGGTTTATTGAGATATAATTTATGTATTTTAAAATACAACCTTTTTAGTGTACAGGTCAGTTTGACAAACTCAGTAGTGTAATCATCATCAAAATCAAGAATATAACAGTTCCATCAGGTAAAATTTTCACGTGTTCTCTTGCAGTCAACCCGTCCCTCCAAGCAAGCCCATGATAATCAGTGATCTGTTATTCCATCCTTTTACTTTAATGTACATCTTTTATTTAATGTGGGTTTCTTATAGCCTGAATATAATTAAATATTAATTCCTTTGTAATCTGACAATTTTTATCTTTCAATTTAGATGTTTACATTTACATTTAATATGACGTTTGATACATCCTAATTGAAATCTGTTATTTTCTAGTTGTTCCCTTTGTTTTTTGTTCTTTTTTTCCTTTTATTCTGCCAGCTTTGAGGTTGACTATTTTTTTATTTATCTCTACTGATGGCTTATTTATACCATTTTAAAAAATTACTTTTAATGATTACCTGCAGACATTAATTTAATTTTTAAAAGTCTAATTTGAAATGTCAGGGGCACCTGGCTGGCTCAGTTGGTAGAGCATGTGACTCTTGGAGTTGTGAGTTTGAGCCCATGTTGAGTGTAGAGATTACTTAAAAATAAAAAAAAAGTTAAAAAAAAGTTTAAGATAAAACCAATAAAAATAGATGGATAGATACATAGATAGATAGATAGATAAAATGTCAAAAAATGAGTAGAAAATAAATCTATACCAAAACATTAATATTGATAGTTTAGAGGATTGGGTTTGATTTAGTCTTTCCCACTTTTCTATATATCATCCCTAACTTCCCACAGTAATGGTGCTTGTTTTAAAATTTAAAAAAAAAAATGTAAAGAGATGGAAAAAGAGTGAGAGAAACTGGACAATCCACTGGAAGATGGGTTAGGAAGAATTAAAGAGAAGTGTTTGATAAATCATCAATTGCTAGGGTTGGTTTTGTGAATATGGAAAGTAACCTCATGTCTATCTACCATAAAATATATTTTAGCTATTTTTGAGGAACTTAGGTATTTTCTCTTGAGCGGGAAAGGTGGTTTTCATTGACTTAGTTCTGCCTTATATTTGAAACTTTCCAGATAATTTGGCAAAGCCAAACCTGCAGAAGGTTAATTGTGCATCGCAAAATTCAACTCCCTCCCTGCTATTAGAGTAGGCTTAGAAAACTGTAGGATCTTTGCCAGATCAATTCTGTTGTAATCAGAAAATCCAAAATACATATGGAGTGGATATTTTATGAAATGTATAGATTGTATTTTCTCTGAATAGAGAAGGAGTAATAAAAATACAGCTCTTTGAATTTCATTCATTCATGTCATTTCATTCTTTAAAACAGGTTTGGTATCTGCTTTGTAATTTTTGTAATTGTATCTATTGATCTGTAACGTTTTTGTTTTTGTTTTTGGTTTTTTTGTAGCTATTCAAAGGTTTTGTGCATAGCATTTGAGGTACTTCAGGGTTTGCAGTATATGAACAAACATGGTATAGTACACCGGGCACTTTCTCCTCATAATATTCTTTTGGACCGAAAGGTAATTATCAAATAATACATTAAATATTTATTTGTTGTTTGTGTTGGAAGCTACTGAAATCAGATGCACTCAATCAGAGGGTTTTTAGAATACAAATATGTTTTAATAATATTCATAATGAAATGGCTGTATAAAAGTGGTATACTTGTGGTGGTTAGAAAAAAACAACTACCTTTATGGGGCGCTTACGTGACTCAGTTGATTAAGTGTCCAACTTCCTCTCAGGTCATGATCTTGGGGTTCGAGAGTTCTAGCCCTACATCGGGTTCTCGGCTGTCAGCACAGAGCCTACTTCGGATCCTCTGTCTCCCTCTCTCTGCCCTTCCTGCTCCTCCTCTCAAAAATAGATAAGCAATAAAAAAAAAAATCTTAATGTTTTTAAGCCCATGTGTTCTTTCACATGCATTTTTCCTTTTTCTCCAAGACTCATTTTCTAATTTCATGTTTTATTTTTCCTCTCATTCACTTTCTGGAAAGTATGCATTGTAGCTTCCCAGTCCACTCCTCTGCATTTGCTTTCATTTTTAAAAAAAAAATGTTACTTATTTCAAGAGAGAGAGAGAGAAAGCATGCATGCATGGGAGGAGCAGAGAGAGAGGGATAGAGAGAATCCCAGGCAGGCTCCCTGCTGTCAGCACAGAGCTGGACGACATGGGGCTTGATCTTCCAAATTGTGTGATCATGTCCTGCTCTGAAATCAAGAGTTGGTCCCTTAACCATCTGAGCCATCCAGACAGCCCTGAATTTGCTTTCATTTAAAGAAAGCTTCTCTCTTGATACAGAGTATTTTTCTGATAGTACAACTGTATTGCATTTTCTCCTGTTTATTCTTCTTCCTCCCTATTTTTCCTTCTTTATTTTATTCCCCATTTATCTTTATTTACCAGCTGTTTATACCTAACTTCTTTTTTTATTGGAGTACCATTTCTCTACTTGGAAATCTTATGAGCATTAATAAGAAGCAAGTCAATCCCTGTAAGAGAATTACGGATAGCAAGATGGTATATTTTCAGGAATAATCATACATAATTATTTTTCATAAGCATATAAAATAGTTTTGAGAGAATTATGTCTGGAGAATTATTTTTTTATATTAGAAGGATTATTCTTTTCCTCTGATTCTCTTCCAGACTTTTAATACAATTATGCTATGGTATTAAAAATCATAAAAGCTAAAATGGTACTCATTAATTTCATATTTATGGCAGTGGAGTATATAACCAATCTGAGTTGTTTTAAGATATAAATGTTTTGTCATGCTGAGAACTAAAGTTCTTGAGAAAAAGAAAGCAAATCTTAAAATCAACTTCATGTTTTTTAAAGTCTTAAATAGCTAAATGGAGGAAAACTTAAGAGACTTATAAAATTAATATTTGTCTTTTATTAAGAATCTCACTCTTGTGATAATTATGGCTTTTTCAAACAATATAAATGATTGTTGGAAATCTAGCAGATTCACTAATATCTTCATGATTTGGGAACTTATCTTTTCAAGTTAAGAATTCCCTTGTCAGAGTTAAATTTATAACATGAATGGACTTGCAACTCCCTGAAAAAAATTGTTTTGTGAAAATTACCTAAAGTGTTCTAAGCAGGGATTCAAGACCAACAACATTTCTGCTTATTTTTTGTTTTGTCAACATATCTGGAAAATATAAAAAGCAAAAAATTTTAAGTGTTATTTGTTGTTTTGAGAGCTATATACAAATAATATATATGTGTATATAGATACATACATGTATGCATATATATATATATATATATACACATATATTTGTAATGAGTACAAAGAAGGCTTCACGCATTGGTAGTTTTTGATATAATTAGGATAAGTTAAAATATGATTTTTTCTTAATGTACCTCACTAATGGTGATTTCCTTACTTATGAAATATATAATGATAATTTTTCCTACTAGTAATATAATATTTGATAGTGTTTTTTATTATTGTTGTAGGGACATGTTAAATTGGCTAAATTTGGACTTTATCACATGACAGCTCATGGCGACGATGTTGATTTCCCAATTGGGTGAGGATATGTTTTCTTTTTTTTCTGAGTTGTATCTTAAACTGTAATATTCGATGAAATATATATTCTATTAACAGTGATATTATTTTCTGATAAAAAATTAGCTTTTCTTTATTAACATATTTTTATCTTCCATATACTTTTAAAAGAGTAGACAGTGAGTGTTTCCCAGTATCCAAAATATACTTGATGTTGATATTTCCTTGAATTGTCAGATGCTAATAGATTAATGCCCTTCTTCACCTTTTAATGCTTGCTTATTAATTTTATTTCATCCAGAATTAGGTAAAATTAAGCCAAGAAAGCTGCACAGATTCTCACTTAATGACAATACGTGTTCCTTAAAAGACTGAGAAAACTCATTCTCATATTATTTTCTTCTGTTTCTAAGTTTAATTCCTTGTTCTCTACAATATAATTGTATATTAAGACTCAAGTTGAATCATTGTAGTTATCAGAGTTAATGGGGTAGAAAGTCTGTGTTTAAGTTTGGAGAGGTTTATTGGATCACTTCTGATAGGGAATTCCAGTTTATGTTGGCCTCCAAGAAAGAAAAGTTTATTTTATCCTGTTCTCATCCAGATGCTTGTGATACAGATTTTGTGTTTTATGTATCGTATGGTTGCATTTTAGACATTTTAATAATATAATTCTTTTATATTTTGAGTGTTTAATTTTGACATTAGTTTCAGTACATAGAAGTTTCAAAATAGTACAAAGAACCACTGTTCAGCCTTCACTCAGATTCCCCAAAGATTAACATTTAACTACTCTTGCTTTATCTCTTTCCTTTTTCTTATACATATATGTGTATGTACATATAAGTATTTTTTAATCATTTAAGAGTAATTAATGCATATGATGACCTTTTACCCCTAAATACTTCAGTTTGTATTTCCTAAAGAAAGGAATTTTCTTACATAACCACAAAAAAAAAATCAAAACAAGGAAATTAAAATTAGTATAATAGTATTATCTAATCTAGAGACTTTAACCATAATGTTCGCTTGCTTTGTGATTTTTTTAATAGTATCCATTTGTGTTTTGCTCTTTGGGCTCTCTGAAATCAGTTCTGTCACTCCATTACCAAGAATTGTGGTTTGGAGTCATGGCGTGTGTTTCTACAGGAGGACATTGCTTAATTATATGTTTAAAAAAAGAGATTAATTTATAAATTATCCTTTTATCTTTATAAAGTAGATTGTAGGCTTCTACCTAAAATTTTTGTTAGTTAGGCCATAGCTAATAATCTTAAAACAAATTGTTTAGTCATTCCTTCCTTTATTTATTAAGACAATATTTATTGAGCATCTTCTCTTCTGGCTGCTGGATGTGCAAAATGGATAAGGTAGGTTTTTGTCCCCAGGAGGCTCATTGTTAAATGGGAAAAATATCCTCTTTTGATGGCCTATTTATTAAGGTACAATAAATTAATAATTGTATAGTTTTGCATACCAAAACTTGTAGTCATAGGAAACAAACAGTTGTTTTCCAAGCACTAAAACTATCTTATAAAAAATAGCCTGCATTTTATTTGCCAAAAAAAAAACCTTTGTATGTAATAAAAATAAGTCCACAATAAAGCTCTAATATCTTCTTTCATATGTGATAATTGCTTTTTGAACTACCTTTTAGGAAGCAGTAGTCTGATAAGAAGTATGTGATTGCTGCTGCTGCTTCTTGTTTAAGATCATTCTGTTTGAGAAAGAACTCCAAAAACATAATATAAACAAAAATTACTTTAATTTTTTACCTTTTACTGAAAGGTGCTTTATTTAGTGATGAATAGAAGAAAGGAAGTGATTTTTTGTAAAGCACATCAAGCATGTTGAAGAACTACATTTGAATTTAAAATGCTTGGGTAGAATTGGTCTTGTGTGCCATTTGTTCTGGTTTACTTTGAAGTCTCGGACCCAAAAGGTCTGACCAGAAAGTATCAAAGAGCAAACTGTGAAACATTAGCCAGGAAAAATAAAGTGATCAAACAGCTAAGGCATGAAAGAAAATATTTACACCAGAAGAAGCTTGCCATTGATTCAGAAGACAAATATTAAGGAACAACAAAGTAAAATGTTAACATCTGTTTCAGAATATTGTAAAGAGTTAGAAATTGAACGTTCATTTCAGTTGGCCAGTAGCTTAATACCTTGTTAAAACATCAAACAGATGATGAAAGCCACTTATGTTTACCTCACCAGTCACACTTAACGCAGAGTTCTGGTAATTTTCTTTGAGCGTTGAAGTGCTATGCTAAAGAAGAGACACTTGTCGAAAGAAGATAGTCTACATTTAAAAACAATCCTAAGTTTTTAAATTTTTATTAATTAGTTTTAATTATTTCTTGATTTGAAGAAAATTCTAGTTTTTGAAGCAAGGATCACCTTTATGCTTCTAGAGATTACCAGTTAGAAGTTTTAGGTATAATGATTTACCTATAGTATTGCTTGATTTTTAACTGCCCGCAGCATTACTTTCGGATAAGTTGTGCTGAAAATCAGGATTAAAAATAAACAGTTTGCCTTCTAGATGTATTCTAGTGATGCCGATTAGAAATACAGTATTGCATTTGTGTCATATTTTCCATTTTTATAAAAACATCTTTAGGTACTCACTAATATTTATAACAGTTCGGTGAGGTAGACATTATTATTCCTATTTTCAGATTAAGAAACCACAGTCCTATGTAGAACTGAAACTGGAATGCAGGTATTATAATAATATCAAAGCCATACTTCTTCCACTAGGCTTCAGTTGTTTCCAGAGATGTCATTTAGAAGAACAATATGATCACTTTAGGGTAAAATAACATAATATAAATTTGTATATGAGAGAAATATATGAGCAAATTAAAGGTAGATATTAGCATCATCATCTTCGTATTAAAATGGAAAGAAATTTAAAAACTTAATTTACCCATTTGAATTTAAGTTATATTCTTTGATATAATTGACTTATATTTTACATGTATGTAAGTACTGGCAATCATAGTGTGAGGAGGTGGCTACAGACTAATGCAGGAAGAGAAATGAAAGTAATATTTGAGTGCCTACATTACATATATTACATAGATGTTCCATATGCTTATACATTTTTATTGTAGTCATTTTTGCAGGTGCCATAATAATCTAATGTCCTGGAATTGGAAAAGCCAGATAATTGTGCTCATGACTAAGTCTGATGATAAATGAAGAACGGGTATGCACCTATGCAATAAGTAGGGCAGAATTCCACTGATTTTCATTTCTCAAGCTGGTTTTTTTTTTTAATTTTTTTTATGTTTATTTATTTTTGAGAGAGAGAGACAGGGGTGGGGGTGGAGAGGGACAGAAAAAGAGAGACACAGAATTTGAAGCAGATTCCAGGCTCTGAGTGGTCAGCACAGAGCCCAACGTGGAGCTCGAACTCACAGACCGCAAGATGATAACCTGAGCTGAAGTCAGACACTTAACCGACTGAGCCACCCAGGCACCCCCGTTTTTGTTTCTTTTGTTTCTAGAGAGTAAGATTTAAATTTAGTAATTCTCAATATATCTGATACTTACGTACTGTTTTGTTTTTTTTTTTAATTGCCTGTAAAGAAGGATCTAGGTGCCTCAGTCAGTTAAGTGTCCACCTCTTGATTTTGTCAGGTCATGCTCTCATGCTCTCATGGTTTGTGAGATCAAGCTCCACCTCGGGCTCTGCACCTGGGATTCTCTCTCTCCCTCTCTCTCTCTCTCTGCCCCTCCCCTGCTCACATACACACGTCCTCTCTCCCTCGCTCAAAATAAATAAATAAACTTTAAAAAAAATTATAAGATAGTCTTATTACGCATTTTTTAAAGGAAATATTTTTTAACAAAAATTTACTGAGCATATGTTATATTTAAATTTTGTTGGTAGTTACAGAGAGTTTATAAAAGTGAATATGATACGTCAGTGCCCTCAAGTTGTTTGTTGTTTTTTTTTTTGAAAGGAGAGTAAATTTTTGTATACTAAGTGTTAAAAACAAATAAAAACAAAACATCAAAATGGATAGTATTACATATTGTGTATAGTCCATTACATACATATAAAACAAGTAAAATAAGTATCTTATAGTCTAGAGAACCATAAAGATATAGATAAAATAGTATAGGGATTCACTGAGAGGAGAAATAATTTCCATCTCAGCAAATCAACTTAAGGTTTTATGGAATTATTCACAAAATGTATTCATTAGAACATTAAAGTTAGAAGTTTGACCCATTTTATAGAGCATACTGTTTATAAAGGCGTTGTTTTTTAAATTTTTTTTTTTGTTTTTTTTTTTTGTTTTTTTTTTTTTTTGAGAGAAAGCACAAGCGGGAGAGACAGAGAAACTGAAGTGGGCTCTGTGCTGACCACAGAGAGTATATACGGGGCTCTAATTCAGAACACGAGATCATGACCTGAGCCAAAGTTGGATGCTCAACCACTCAACCAACTGAGCCACCCTGGAGTTCCAAGGCTTTGTCTTTTTTATTAAATAAAATGGCTTACATTTTTTAGTTTAGAAAACAGAAGGTATTTAACAATATGTTAGTCTGATAGGAAGATATTTTATACAATATGATTTTCTTACCAATTCCTTTATATTTACCGTTGAATTTCCTGCTAAAAATTTTCCTGTACTTGGGGCGCCGAGGCAGTTCAGTTGGTTTATTGCCCAACTCTTAATTTTGGCTCAGGTCATAATCTCATGGTTTGTGAGTTTGAGCCCCACAGGGTTCTACACTGACAGTGCAGAGTGTTTTTGGGATTCTCTCTCTCTCTCTCTCTCTCTCTCCCTCCCTCTTTATTTCCCTCTCCCTCCCTCCCCCTAAATATTCAGATGGCTCAGAAAATCTATAAACATAGTTTAATAGAGTAATATATCAGAAATATTTTCAAGCAGTCATTTCTCCGGATACTTAAAAATATTTGATAGATTTAACATCATAACAGTTTCATTAAAATTCTTAATAAAAAGGGACTATGTGAATACTTCCTTAATGTAGTGAAAATCATCCATCTATCTATATTTGCCTGTTATTAGATAGACTGATCTCAACCCAAAAGTTTTCAGGTTTTAAACAAAATATTTATTAACACCACTGTCATTTGACAATGTTCCTGGTACTAATGAATGCAGTTGCACAAGGAAAAGAAACCATATAAATATAAACAATGGAAAGAAGACAAAATTATTATTTCTTCAGTGAAATTACTAGCAACAAAAATTCTAGGAATGCAAACGCGGTTAAGCATTAGGGAATTAATTAATATATTTAAATTCATTAGCATATACATGAAAAGAATCATCTGTTCTCTTTGTAATAAATGCAGAAGAGGTATTCAAAAATTTTCCAAATTTATTCATGGTTAATGCCAATAGAAATTTTTCTCTAAAAGCTATAATGGTAGAAAGGAGGAAACAAAACTGTCACTTTAAAAAATCAGTTAAGCATAACTGCTTCGAGTCTCTACAAGACTACTCAAAAGAATTCTCCCATAAAAGATGAGTGTTCAGTGAGGTTGTAGATACAAAATTAATACAAAGAAATTATTTACAAATCAACAAAAATATATACAATGCCTAATAACCTAATCAGGTGCGTCAATATCTCTGTGAAAGAAACGTAAATCCTTTTTAAAAGACATTACAAAAGGCCTAAATAAATATAAAGATATCATGTTGATAGATTGTTAAGGTCAGTATCGGAAAGATGCCAATTCTTCCCACCCTGTTCTACATTTGATCTAATTTCAACTCTGTGTATGTGTATGAGAGAGAGAGAAAAACTTGACATGATAGTTTTATACTTATATGTATAATTAGGTATATATAATATAAATTTTAAATTAATAATAATAATATTCCCATGTTATTATGATAACATTTATTACTTAAATTAATAATATAAAATTATTTGGTTTATTAAAAATAAATATGTGAATATATAAATTAAAAATAATTATAAATATATATTATGTGTTTATTTATATGTAATACATTTATATATTATTATAAACTAACATAAATGATATATTGTGAGTATATTATTTATTAATTAAATTATATGCTATATACAATTATAGTTTTTAAAATTAAATAAATATTATTGCTATTAATATAATATTTAATTAAATTAATGATATAAAATTATAATATAAATATGAAATATAAAATTAAATACATATACGTATATATAAAACATCTGTATAGTACCTAGACACTCCTGCAGAGAAATTTAAAGGTGTGTTTGGTTTGAAAGGATTTGATTTAGCAATTATTGGCAATTATTTATATAATGTTATAGACTTAAAATAGTATAATGGTACAGTGTCAGGCAAGCTTACCAATGGAACAAAATAGGGAGCCAAGATGCAAACCGACATGTATGTAGAGATTTTATTTGTGGTAGAAGCTGGTACTATGGACTAGTTGGGAGGAAATAGAGTATCAATAAATAGAATAGGTTTCAATTGATTATCTGTGTAGGAATGGAACTTCCAAGATGTCCTTCAGAGTTTGGTCAAATAAATTAAGTGCATGAATACAATGAAATTATTGATAGTTTTCAAAGAGAATGAGGCAAATCTGCACTTATTTTTATAGAATGAGCTCTAATAGAACTCTTAAGTGAAAAAGCAAAGGTGTGCAGAGTATTGTGAATAGTATGCTGCCCCATGGAACAGTGGTGGTTGATGGTCAAGTTTACCTATATGTAAATATATATGGGTGCCTGGAGTACAGAGATAGGAGAGTCTTACTTTTCAATTTATATATTTTTAAAGATTTTGGCATTCCTACTATTTAAAAGAATACATACTATTTTCGAAGATAAGATGTATTTTAAATAATAGTTGAGTATAAGGAGAAGACAGGTCGCAAGAAGGAAAAGAAGACACCTAGAAACAGAATGCTGCAAGAAGGCAATGTGTTAAAAAGAGAGGAAAGCAAAGAAAGGAACTAATGCTTCAGAGAGAGACACAGTAGCTTTAAAATTATTTGAGGGGCACCTGGGTGACTCAGTCGGTTAAGGGTCTGACTTCAGCTCAGGTCATGACCTTGCGGTCTGTGGGTTCAAGCCCCGTGTCGGGCTCTGTGCTGACAGCTAAGAGCCTGTGTCTCCCTCTCTCTCTCTCTGCCCCACCCCCATTCGTGCTCTGTCTCTCTCACTTTCAAAAAAGTAAATAATATAAAAAAATTTTTTTTAATTATTTGAGACTCATATATATTTTCTCTTGATTCTAGACATGAAGACCTGTATTATGATGGTTAGTTTAGAATTCTTCCTAGCAAAGAAGGTTGTTACTTAAATTTCATTGAACTTTTACGTAGATCTTATACTAATAATAAAAATGTAGTGTTACTTTTACCCCTTTGTAGTTTGTAGTAAGTGTTCGTTTATTTAATATATCATTGTAGGTATCCATCATACTTGGCACCCGAGGTAATTGCACAAGGAATTTTCAAAAGCACTGATCATATGCCAAGTGAAAAACCATTGCCTTCTGGCCCCAAATCCGATGTGTGGTCTCTCGGAATCATTTTATTTGAGCTTTGTGTGGTATGTATAAAGAAATATTAAACTAATAAGAAATTGTGTGCTTATTAGAATAAGTTCTTTGGATAGGAAAGGTACTTAGTAATAATATATTTTTGCTTTCTGAATTGACTAGATATGAGGAAAAAAGGCTTACCTGTATTTGACTTGTTAAAAAAAAAATCCTGTTTGACAATTTATTTGCTTATTATTTTGGTATCTTTAGAAGTGTTTGTTTTGTACTTTTACTAAGCATGAAAAATTTACACCATATGAAGTATAAAAAATTAAACAGTTCCAGAAATGTTTTCTCTAAAACTGCTTACACTCTGATATGTTCATGCTGTCTCTCCATTCTGTGGTATTCTTTCTTCCCTAAATACCTTCTTCTCTCCTGTTCTCTAATATTTTCTAGAAGACTCACTTTGTAGTTGAGTTGTGTTTTATGAGACCTTTCCTAGATACCCTCTTTATTTATTAGAGCAAAGACTAAGCTGCTATTAAAAGAGAAAGAACTTAAAAATGTAGTAGCTTAGAGAACATTGGTGTTTTCTGCCTCCTGTAACACCACATCATGCAGAAATCCAGACTTTGGCTCCGTCAACCTCAAATGTCTGGTTTCCAAAGCCATTTTCTTTATCATCATTTTTAGCCATAAGGGAAGGAGAGAATTCATGGTACTGTCTTTACGAAGATGATCTGGGTACCTGGGTGTCTGTCAGTTGAGAGTCCAGCTTTTGATTTTGGCTCAGGTCATGATCTCGTGGGTCATGAAATCGAGCCCCACTTTGGGCTCTGCACTGACAGTGTGGAGCCTGCTTGGGATTCTCCATCTTCCTCTCTCTCTCTGCCTCTCCCCTGCTCATGGGCTCTCTCTCTCAAAATAAATGAATAAACATGAAAAATAATTTTATAGAAAGATGATCTAAAAGTGCAAATGTCAACTCTGTACCTTTCGTTGATGACAGCTTACTTAAATGACTGCGTTGAATATAGGTACAAGGGAGACTAAGAAATGTAGTCTTTTGCTGGATGCATAAATAATGAGAAAGAAGATGAGAATGAATTTAGAGGGATAACTAACAGCCTGTCATGGCCGAGATGAGAATAATTTTGGAGGAACAACTAATGATCTGTCAATCCTACTTCCAGATAACTGCCAGCATTAAGTCCTTATCTTCTTTGCTCTTCTATTATGACATGTGTCACATGTGCCTACTTTACTTGAACAATGAGATCTTTAGAAGCAGAAATTTTTCTTCTATTTAGTTGTTGGAAAAATTAAATAAAATAATATATATATAAAGTACTTAGTATAGTATGTTATATAGCAAATAGTCCATAAATGTCTTTTTTATGATATAATATTTTATGATTAAGAAAAATATTTTATGATTGAAATCATAGTATTCATAATAACATGGCAGCTTACATATTGGCACCGCTTTTTCTCTGGGAAAATATCAGATTTTCTGATTATTTGCTATCCTCTGTCTAGACCATTTTACTTTTCATTGGTATGAAATAGTGGTAAATCTCACTGTTGTTTAAAATCATAGCCTAAATGAAAAATCTTACTGGAACGTGAATGTGAAGTGTATGGAAGTGTAAATATGAAATGTACAGCGTTTCCTTTTTATTACATCGCCTATATCTAAACTCTCTATTAATGATCAGGGTATGTCATATGAGTGATTCAGTTCAGCAAGTGTAGATGCGTATTTACTCTGTGTATAGCATCATGATAAATGCAGCAAGAGATATGACACATTGTCAAAAAGCTTATAATTTAATTCAAATCCATAAACTTGGAGGATAAACTCAGAAGAGCTATGTGAATTTCAAGAAAGGAAATATTCATTTCATAATAGGGGCTTCATGACATTTTAAGTGGTACTTAAGTTTAAACAGTCTAGTTTTAGAATACATACTGAATATAAGCTTAAATCTTCCTCTCCTTCATCAAACCTTTAGAATTGATATAAAATATTAAGATATAAATTAATAGCATACTAACAACTAAAAAGGGAACTTTTGGTATGCTAAAAACCCTAGGAAATAGATGAGAAGCTATACCAAAACTATTTTGCTAGACAACTCTTACCATATCACCAGAAAGACAGTACAGCCACTGTGTCACCCAGAAGTGTCCATAGTCCAAAAGATGTATAGGGAAATTTGTGCTAAGAGGTGAGAACATATCTAAGAAATACCAAACACCTAAAACAATACATCTACAATACAATACATGCAATAAATACGTACATCTGTAATAAAAAAGACACGAATTTACACCATTGAAAGGACTTTAAAATAAATGTACATGTTCTTTAGGAGATAAAGAAAACAATTCCATTTGTAAAACAATTATAGAAACTATGAATCAGGAACATTTGCTGAAAAGCACAAGAACCAGTTAAGGATTTTGAGGAAAAAATGTAACTAATGAAATAAAGAACTAAATAGATGGGACATAGGAAGGTAGACACACTGAACATAGAAGATGAAGCTGAGTAATCTCCCCAGAATATGTCACAAAGAAATAAAGAGATTGAAAATATAAAAGAAATTTTAAAAGACAGGGAAGATAGATCCAGATTTTCTAATATTTGTCATATAGTGGTATTAGGAACCAAGACTAAAGCCCTTGGTTTGAAAGAACCCACTAATTACCTTGCAGGGCAAATGAAAAAAAAAAAAAATCACAACATACAACAACAACTACCTAGAAATTGTGTACTCTACTTTTAGGAGAATAACCAATAATGAAATAATGAGTAACATTTATGGAGAACTTTTCAAGAATCAGATACTTTTCTAATCTCCTTACATCTGTTATTTCAGTCAATAATCACACCAGTCTTATAAAATTTAACTATTATCTTTAGTTTACAGATCAGGAAGTTGAGGTACAGAGAAATTAAACAACCTGTCCTAGTTACATAATAGTAAGTACTTGAGCAGATTTGTACCCATCAACTATATGCAAAGCTGTGCTCTTAACTAACATGCCAAGGTGCCCTCACTACGTTCTGATGTCTTTATCACTGTTAGTGAGAAAATCTTCAAATGTGTCAAAGAGAAAAAACATACTACCTGCCAAGAATGAGATTGGCATTAAACTTTTTAGTAGCTTGGATGTAAGAAAGCAGTGGCACAATACCTCCAAAGTGCTGAGAGAAGTAATTTGAATTTTGAATTCCTTAACTCAGAAAATTAACATTCAAGAGTGGGAACGAAATAAACGATATGTACAAAATTTCGATAGCCATGAAGAAAAAAATTACTGGTAGGGAAATAAAATGAATCAAAGTCTGTATGTCTGAATAGGCAGAGTGTGCTAACTGTATTGCAAGTAATCAAATTGAACTGCAGTGTGTGCGCGTTCATCACAGGTAGATAAATAGTAAACACTTAGATTGAAAAGGTATATTGGAGCCATATCTTAGAAGTCTTGATTGCTGAATTGAGAAGTTTATAATTAGTTATATAAGGTATGGAGGACCATTTAAAGTTTTTAAATAAGATATTGATAAAGTCAAACCTGCATTTCTAGAAGAATAATAAGATAGTAGTGTAAGAAATTGAGAGAGGAATGGCAACTTTTTAATGATCTCTCCACCTATAGTTCTAATTTCATAAAAGTTTAAGAAAGCTTTTTACTCTTTCTTAAAAAAGAATATAGTCTTTTTTTTCCTCCACATAAAGACCAAGCTATATTTTAAGCCTTTTCTTCCTTTTTTAAAATATTTATTTATTTTGAGAGAGAGAGAGAGAGCAAACAAGGGAAGGGCAGAGAGAGAGGAGAGAGAGAATTCCAAGCAAACTCCACACTCAGTGCTGAACCCAATGTGGGGTTCAGTCTCATAACTGAGATCATGACCTGAACTGGAATCAATACTCAGATGCTCAACTGACTGACACCCTATAAGCCTTTCCTTCTAAGTCTACTTAAAGGATCCTATAAGTTTAATTTATTTATAATAAAGGAAACCTAATTGCCAACATTTATGTGTGCAATAAATGCCCAGCACTTTTTCATATATTATATAATCCTCATTGCAACCTGTGTGTCACATACAGTTAATATTCCAGTTTAATAAGTGAGAAAAGTAAAACTTAAAGTGGTTAATTTGCTCAAGTTATATAACTTGTGGTTGAAAGTCCAGTTTGGCACACAACAGTTGCTCAGCACATAATTGCTAAAGTTATAAGTGATTCCAGACCATTTCAAGCAGCCCCCTGAAGCTGACTAATAAGAAAACAATTAAAATACTTAAAATACAATATATACGTCTTAAAATAAATGTACCAGGTGCTTTGGGAGCACAAAGGATGGTTGTCTAATTCACTGTGGGGGAGGAAGGAGTGTCATGGAATGTTTCTTAATGGAGACAACAGATTACCTGGATCTCATATGATATGTAAGTAGGAATTAGGTAAATGTAAGGATAATATGACTCTTTCCCAGGGGCCATCTTGGTCTCGTAATCAAATAAGACTCCTGGTGGCCTGGAATCTCTCTGGACAACCAGGTATATATAGGTCTCAAAACTGAGGAATGCTTGAGGCTAAATTAGAATGTATTGATCCTTAGTTATGTGAAATGTTTAAATGTTATACCAATGATTCTTCTTTAATGGAGCTAACTCTAAAAATCAAATAAAACCTCTGAAGAGAAAAAGAGGTACCTGAAAAAATCATTTTCAGCACTGGGGAAAAAAAAATACCTCCCTGAAAAACGATGTAAATATTAACACAAATTTCTTTTCCCATTTTATTTAGGGAAGAAAATTATTTCAAAGCTTGGATATTTCTGAAAGACTAAAATTTTTGCTTACATTAGGTAAGTGTCTCACAATTGATTATTTTTCAACTACAAATATAATCTTTAGTGACTTTTAGTAATCATACACATTAATAATGTGTTCTAAAATAGCAAATACACTGAAATATCCTGACTTTTTAAATTTTCTAATGATCAGTGGTAAGCATTAACAGGACAACTTAAGTACTTTCTGAAATATTATTGCGGTGCTTTCATTATTCATTAAGAAATTATTATGTAGATAGATATTATCTTTACTTCATGATCTATCCAAGTAAACTAAGTTTTGAAATCAAAATATGAGAATACAAAAATTATACTTCTCTGTAGCAGTTTACCTTCTGATGATATATATATCTTAAATTTTGAGCTTTCTATTTGATGAATCATGTATGAATAACAACTGAGAAGAATGTTCATTTTTTCTTTTAAAAACTCATTTACTTTACATGAATATTAGATCCTAATGTTTTAATTCAAGTTTACAAAAATTTATGTAGTCTATTTTAGAGTGGAAAAATTAAGCATGTGTGGTAATAAAGGAGAGAAAAACAGTGACAGAACGCTTTATATGAAAGAGTGACAGATTGGTGTCCAGGTTAATAGGGTTTATAAATAAGAATATATATAGAAAAGTATTAATAAATATTGAATAATAATGAATTATAAAGTAACTGCATTAAATTTTACCATAATTACAACATTTAATTTCAACATTGATACTAAGGCTATTAAAGAATCTTGGAGATTTCTTAATATGTTCTATAAACTAAACTTACACTTTATTATTTTTTAATATATTTTTTAAATATTTGTTTGTATTTTGAGAGAGAGAGCGTGCACATGTACACACATACACATGCAAATAGGGGAGGGGCAGAGAGAGAGGAAGAGAATCCCAAGCAGACACCGCCCTGACAGCATGGAGTCTGATGCAGGGCTCGACCCCAGGAACTCAACAGTGAGATCATGACCTGAGCTGAAATCAAGAGCCAGGCACATAACTGACTGAGCTACTCAGGTGCCCTTACTTTATTTATTTATATATTTTTTTAATTTTAAGTCCAGTGTAGTTAACAGTGTTACATTGTTTCAGGTATACAATATAGTGATTCAGCAATTCTGTGTATTACTCAGTGCTCATCATGATAAATATATTCTGAATCCCTTTCATCTATTTCACCTATCCTCTCACCTACCTCCTCTCTGGTAGTTAGTTATATAAGGTATGGAGGGCCATACCTTATATAAGGTATGGGAGACCTTTCGTGTCTCCCAGTTAATCTGATAGATAAGAAAAGCAGCATTAATTCTCCTCTGGTAACCATCAGATTGTTCTCTATACTAAGAGTCTGTTTTGTTGTTTTTTGGGTTTTTTTTACTTTTTTTGTTTCTTCAATTGTTTTGTGTCTTAAACATATGAGTGAAATCATATGGTGTTTGTCGTTCTCTGACTTGTTTCACATAGCATTGTACTCTTTAGATCCATCCATGTTGTGGCAAATGGCAAGATTCCATTCTTTTTTATGGCTAATATTCCTTTGTGAATATATGTACCTCATCTTTGTTATCCATTCATGTATTGATGGTCACTCGGGCTGCAACTATAATTTGGCTATTATAAATAATGCTGCAATAAGATAGGGCTGCATATATTTTTTTGAATTAGTGTGTTCATATTCTTTGGGTAAATACCCAGTTACTGGGATTACTAGATCATATGGTACTTCCTTTTTTAATTTTTTGAAGAACCTTCATGCCATTTTCCACAGTGGCTACACCAGTTTCCATTCCACCAACAGGACACAAGAATTCCTTTTTTTCCACATCTTTGCCAATGTTTGTTGTTTCTTCTGTTTTTGATTTTATCCATTCTGACTGGTATAAGGTAATATCTCATTGTGGTTTTGCTTTGTATTTCCCTGATAATGAGTGATTTGAGCATTTTTCATGTCTCTGTTGGCCATCTGTATGTCTTCTTTGAAGAAATGTCTGTTCATGTCTTCTCCCCAGTTTTTTTTTAATTTTTTTTTAACATTTATTTATTTATGAGAGACATAGAGACATTGTATGAGTGGGGGAAGGGCAGAGAGAGAGGGAGACGCAGAATCTGAAGCAGGCTCCAGGCTCTGAGCCATCAGCACAGAGCCCGACGTGGGACTCGAACTCACAGACCGTGAGATCATGACCTGAGCCGAAGTCGGCCGCTTAACCGACTGAGCCACCCAGGCTCCCCTCCCCAGTTTTTTAATTGGATTGTTTGTTGTGGGGTTGTGTTTTTTTTTTTTGGTTTTTTTGTTTTGTTTTGTTTTGGTGTTCAATTGTGTAAATTCTTTTTTTTATTATTTTATTTAATTTAAATTCCAGGATAGTTAACATACAGGCATATTAGTTTCAGGTATACAATATTGTGATCCAAGATTTGTGTAGTTCTTTATATATTTTAGAAACTAACCCTTTATCAGATTTGCAAATGTCTTCACCTATTCAATAGATTGTCTTTTATTTTTGTTGATTGTTTCCTTCTCTGTGCAGAGCTTTTTATTTTGATGTAGTCCCAATAGTTTATTTTGCTTTTGTTTCCCTCACCTCAGGAGATATATCTAGAAAGATAGTGCTACAGCCAATGTCACAGAAATTACTGCCTGTGTTGTCTTCTACAATTTTTATGGTTTCAGGTCTCACATTTAGGTCCTTGATTCAGTTTTAGTTTCTTTTTCTATACATCGTAAGAAAGTGGTCCAGTTTCATTCTTTTTCATTTAACTGTCCAGTTTTCCCAACACTTTTTCCCATTTCATATTCTTGCCTCCTTTGTCGAAGACTAATAGGCCATATAAGCATGAGTTTATTTCTGGGCTCCCTATTCTTTTTCACTAATCTATGTGTCTCTTTTTGTGCCAGTACCATATTGTTTTGATTACTACAGCTTTGTTACTACAAAAAAAAAAAAAAAATGGAATCTTGACATCTAGGATTATGATACCCCCTTAGACTCTTAGTTCTTCTTTTTTAAGATTGTTTTGGCCCATCAGAGTCTTTTGTAGCTCCGTACAGATTTTAGGATTATTTGTTCTAGTTCTGTGAAAAATGCTGTTTGTATTTTGATAGAGATTGTAAAAATTTGTACTATATATCCTTAGAGATGTGTGTACATTCTCTAAATTGTACAGGTACAAAAGAGTAATATGTATATATACATTACATATATAGAGAGAGAGAGCAAGAGAGAACATGAGAATCTTCACCCTGATCACTGCTTTATCTTACTTTTTAAGCTACTACCTTTCAGTATCTGTAATTCCGTTAATATTTAAAGTATTTTTATCAAAATACATGAGGAAACATGTAAGGACAAAATCACAAGGTTTTTAATATTCCAAGTTCCAAAACCGCATAACACATTTTTTAAAAAACTATCAGAATTTAGTTTCCATTTAATCTGACAGATAAGAAAAGCAGCATTAATTCATACAATTTTTCTGTGTTATAGATTGCGTAGATGACACTATAATAGTTCTGGCCGAAGAGCATGGTTGTCTGGATATTATAAAGGTTTGACATTAATCTGTTATTGAAAATTTATGTATTCTGTATGCTTGGAATCTACTAGCAAGCTATTTTAAAACTATGTTTATTTCTTTTCAGATAATTTGCTTTTTCATAGAGTGACAAGCTAACGTAAATTAGTATAAAATCCAAATAAAGACACTTTAGAAAAATCAAAGTGCCCTAGAATAGTAAACATTTGAGTAAAATTTATTTTTTAATGGGTCATTTTAAATAACTCTTTTCTCTTTTTATTTACCAGGACCTTCCTGAAAATGTGATAGATCTTTTGAAGAAGTGTCTCACCTTCCACCCTTCTAAGAGGTTGATCTTATTATTAAGACTTTCAGATTATTCTGAGATCTTGAATATATAAGCAGTTGTGGGTTTGTTCTTTCTTTCTTTCTTTCTTTCTTTCTTTCTTTCTTTCTTTCTTTCTTTCTTCCTTTTTTTCTTTCTTTTTTTGAGAGAGAGAGAGAATGGGGAGGGATAGAGAGAGTGGGTGACAGAGAGAGAGAGAAAGAGAAAGTCTCAGGCCAGCTTCATACCAGCACAGAGCCCGATGCAGGTGTCAGACTCATGAGTGGGAAATCATGACCTGAGCCAAAATCAAGAGTCGAAAGCTCAACCAATTTAGCCACCCAAGCACCCCTGATGTATAAGTAGTTTTGGTTTCTTTATTAGTTGTAATACTAATGGATTAAGTAAGAATATTTGCATACATATAGGAATACATAATTAATATTAGTATCATAAAGTTATGACTCTAATGTATGTTAATAAAAAAAGAAAAAATAATTAAACCACAGTCAGAAAACTGGCATATTCCCAAAGAAGTTACTAGTTCATATCCTAATCTCCAATTAGAAAATCAGCTAAATTGTAACTATTCCAAAACACAGCTGACATAAGAGAAATGAGAACAAAGTTTATTGGCAAATTATTTTATAGTGTAGAACTTGGCGAACATGAGGTAAGCAAACAATTCTTGATAATATGTAAGGATTTCTTGGGAGTATTATTTATTTCCATTTGAGGATATCACTATTAGACTTGCAGTTGTCCCTCCTAAACTCACTTAAGTATATACTGTTTGAAAATAATGTATTTTAATTAGTCTTTAAAAAAACCTCTTTATCAATACATGTTAGGAAGAGTAGAATGGTATTAACATAATTTTGGGTAAATGTACCACATTAAGAGAGGAGGAAGAAAACCAAAAGGAATTATTAGTTTAGAATTTTAATTAAGATAGTCAGTAAGCAGGCGCATCGTAGTCAAGATAAAAGTAAAAAACAGAGAAGCTCATATATAATAATCTTTGATAGATCATAGGTGCAAAAAGTACAATATGGGGAAAAATTCAGCATTTATTATAGTCACTTCATTTTTTACATAAAAGTATACTTTAAGACTCGGCTAAGGAGAGTTTTATTATTATTTTATGTACTTGTGATATATTTAAGACTTTTAACTATCCCCTTTTAACTTTTTAACACATCCCTTGAATATGTGCCATTATTTTAGCAAAGTTTTAATGACTTTCATTCATACTCTGTGTTTTAAATTTTTAATCAAGGCCAACTGCAGATGAATTAATGCAGGACAAGGTATTCAGTGAAGTGTCACCTTTATATACTCCCTTTACCAAACCTGCTGGGCTGTTTTCATCTTCTCTGAGATGTGCTGATTTAACTCTGCCTGAGGATATCAGCCAGCTGTGTAAAGGTAATGATAGATAAGACAGAAAATAATATAAGCCTTATTTTTTAAAAAAGTATCCTTACCCTATTTTCAGTTTTGCAATTATCACACACACACACACATATATATATATATATATATATAGTTATATATATGTATATATAGTTATATAAGTGCTATGCACTGTAACTTTTTTTTTAAGTTTATTTATTTTGAGAGAGAGAAAAAAATGAATGGAGGAGGGGCAGAGAAAGAGGGGAACAGAGGATCCAAAGTGGGCTCCACACGGACAGCAGAGAGCCCAATTGCGGGCTCAAAGTAATGAACCATGAGATCATGACCTGAGCTGAGGTCAGACACTTACCTGACTGAGCCACCCAGGCCCCCTACCATGTACTGTATAACATTGATATCAAACGGAGAGGAAGGTAAACATTTATGTTCCTATTATTAATAAAGGTCAGTATGAACATAGTACAGTGGAATCATAAGCTGCTTGAGACATCAAGCTCTTCAAAAGAAGCAGCAATTGCCTCAAGACATGAAGGGTGGGATAGTTTGTGTTACTTACACAAGTTACTTTTTTTGGCCTGTATTCGTTTCCCATGGAGCCCGATATATGTAATATATGTATGGAATATATATCCCGTATATCTCTGATATAGAAGGTAAAAATTCCACTTTTTCTTAGAGTAACTGAATGTATATCCAATGTGTATATCTTCATTTCATCCTTTGTGCATTGTATACTATGAATCTTCTAAAGGGATTCATACTATGTTCTTCAATTATTATTTGTTGAGAATGTCAGCTATTATTGCCTGTTGCCTTTTAATAAAAACAGAAAATGTGAGAGCTATGATTCTTTTTCATTTGTCATTAGTAGATATAAACAATGATTACCTGGCAGAAAGATCTATTGAAGAGGTATATTACCTTTGGTGTTTAGCTGGAGGTGACTTGGAGAAAGAGCTTGTCAACAAGGAAATCATTCGATCCAAACCACCTATCTGCACACTTCCCAAGTAAGGAAAGAAAGCTTCTCTTGGAAATGAAAAAAATTTAGTAATAACATTTTTTTTAATTTGGGATTTTTTTTGCTAGACATTCCAACTAAGTAATTATGAAAGCAATTGGAAGTCAGTACCTTGTTTTCTTGACTGGAGCTTCTAATTGCAGAATTCTCATTAATATTTTATTATTTTTAATAAATACTATTTTTAAAAAATAATTTGCCCTATGATCTATTTGATGTAACCCTATTATTATGGAATATCTTGCAGTAATTAATGTTCAACAAATGAAAAATGAGGTAGTCAGAAAGAACAGTAATATTCAAGAGAGTTAATAAATATGAGTAACTTTTTTATTTCCAATTATATCTGTAAGTGTAAATGTACTCTGTGGCCTAGTTGTTTGTCCTAGAAATCAGCATGGTGCTAAATCACTGTTGAGAAGACTCAAGAATACTCTGCAGTACTGCATATCATCATGGCCATCATCATATAAATTAGATTGAAAGTTAAATAACAGTAGAACTCTAAGGACCAAAATCGTTACTGTGCCATTGCTCTTTATTAATAAAGATATGAACCTCAATCTCTTGAGTTTACACCAGTGTTTTAAAATTTTGATTTTAGATTTTAGGACTATATTTGATCACTGTAGGTAACAAGAAAAATCACCTACTGGTCATATTTTCTTCAGTGTTAAATTTTTAAGTTAATTATTTCAATAGACCACTGGTTTTCTACCTTTTCTCCCTCTTAAACTGATTTCTAAGTCAATTATACTTTTCACACATTGAATTAAACAGAACACCAGGAAATAAGATGATGGAAATTCCAAGTATACATAAATTCCCTTGAAAGTCTAAAGAAATTTTATGCATTTATTATTCACTATCCTTTTTCTCCAGAAGTTACTATTGTGATTTTTCTTTCATCATTTTTCACTCATGTACACTTCCTCAGTAGCACATGTACATAGTGACAAGAGAGTACTTTTAACATTGAATCTGCATGAACAAAGACGATAAATACACTCTTGTATTCCTAAAATGCTTATATTTATATACTATATTCAGACCAAGTCAACGTACATTTAAAAAGGAAAATTGTTGGGTGAAATTTCAACCAGCAATTATGTATTTTTAATTAACCCATTAAGTCTAAAATTTTTTTCTTTCTTTAATGAGGGATTGATGATTTAGAATAAATATTATTTTCTAGAAGAAACAATAAATCAGATTTTGTGTCCTCATTAAGATAATTATTTTTTTTAATCTCCTTTCAGTTTTCTCTTTGAAGATGGTGAAAGCTTTGGGCAAGGTCGAGATAGAAGCTCACTATTAGATGACACCACTGTGACGTTGTCATTATGCCAGCTAAGAAATGTAAGAATGGTGTTTTGACAAATCTGCCTCAGATATTTTTTTAATAAAACCTTACATATGAATCCTTGAATTCTTCCCTAATCTCATAAAATATGTCAGAATTTCTTCAAGGTATGTGCCCTGGACTGAGATTGTTGGGAAATAGGATCTGTACATCTTCAGCTTTACATATGTTGTCCGATCATTGACAAAAGTAGTTATATCTGTTTATCTTTTTACCATCATTGGATAAGATTTCTCATTTTCCATATACTTGGTAACACAAGGTATTACCAAGTTTTTAAAAAATTATTTTTCTAGGGGTGCCTGGGTGGCTCATTTGGTTAAGTGTACGTACAACCTTTGATTTCAGCTCAGGTCATGATCTCACAGTTCATGAGATCGAGCCCCACGTCAGTCTCTGCACTGACAGTGCGGAGCCTGCTTGGGGTTCACTCACTGCCCCCCGCCACTTCTCTCAAAATAAACATTTTTAAAAAAATTATTGTTCTAAAAGGTGTGGAATAGAAATTGCTATAATACTAATTTTAATTCCCTGATTATAATGTAGTTATGAATCTCTTCATATTTCTTGGTATCCTGCTTACCTCTTCTAACATTACTAGTTCTTATCTTTTGTCAGTTTTTCTACTGAGTGATTTCTTATTGATTTGAGGACTTTGAAAAATATATTCCAAATATGAAGTTTTTGTTGGATGTATGTAGTGCATATATCTTCAAACCTGTGGCTCTTCCTTTAACTTTTGATGGTGTCTTTTAAGGAATATGATATTCCTAGGTGTAGATTTTCTTTTGGTATTTATCCTGCTTGATGTTCTAAGTTTCCTGGATCTTTGTTATTGATGTCTTTAATTTTAAAAGCTTCTGTCATTATTTCAAATATTTCTTCTGTTTCTTCTTTTCTCCTTCTGATGTTTCTGTAACACGTAGGTTACATTTTTGATTCTTTATTAGAATTTTTACCTCCATGCATGTATTACCCACCTATTCTTACATGTTGTCCACTTTTTTCCTTAGAGTCCTTAGCATATTAATCATAGTTATTTTAAATTCCTGGCCTGATAATTCCAAACTCTCCGCCCATAGCTGAAGCTGGTTCTAACACTTGCTTGATTACTTTAAAGTGTCTTTTTCACTTTTTAGCATGCCCTGTGATTTTTTGTTGAAACCTCGACATGATTTACCAGTGAAAGACACTGTGGTATATAGGCCTTTAGCTCAAGATGTCATGTTTATCTAGCTATCTACTATTCGTGTAGCTTTTTTGTCAGAGTCTAAAATTTCTTCAGCTACCCTTGTTCTTATTCCACCTGGTCTCTTTGGGTTTCCCTAGCAACTTTTTAAAATGGGGTCTGAGGCCTTTTCTTTCAGCTGGAATTCCCTTTTAGATAGAAACTCTATTGACATGGAGGTAAGGGAGGGAAGGGAAAGAGTTCTATAATCCTATGATTAGGTCTCAGCCTCTTAGTGAACCTGTGTCTCTGGGCTGTGACCTTTATATATACTTCTCACCTTCCTTCCTTACCTTATTAGGAGAGACAAGATGGCTACAGGGAATTAGAATTGGGTATTCTTCCCCACATAAGTGACTGGAGATGGCTAAAGTTGGATATCCCCAGCCCCCACAGTTCTTTCTTTACTTGAATATAGCAGGGTCTCCTCCAGTCTGGCTGCCTGTTAATCAGGTGCCCAAGTCTTTGTCCATTGTGCTCTAAAACCCCAGAGCATAATTATCAATACACTTTATTGTTAGCTTATATCCTTCCTCTCTAAGCCCAGCGTTGGGTCTATCACTGCATTTTCCTTATATTTTTAGCCTTATCCTATCATTTAGTATTTTGCCTGTTATGTAGTAGGAGAGAATTAAAATCTCTCATTTGCTATGATGCAAGGAATAGAATATTTAAATATATAATTAATACTACATGATACACTAAATGTATCATCTCTTTAAAGAGAAAGAGTGTATATAGTGGATTAAGTAAGTAGCAGTAAAAGCAACAAACAATAAACTACATCCAAATATATGTTTTTGACTGACTTGGTTTTACTCTTAATTTGTTTATTTTTTTTCTTTTCAAATTTTTATTTAAATTCTAGTTTGTTAACATATACTGTAATATTGGCTTCAGAAGTAATATTCAGAATTTCATGATTCATTCCTTACATATAACACCCAGTGCTCATCATCACAAGTGCTTCCTTAATGCCCATCACCCATCTAGTCCGTCTCCCTACCCGCCTCCCTCCATCAACCCTCAGTTTGTTCTCTATCATGAAGAGTCTCTTACAGTTTGCTTCTCTCTTTCTTTTTTTCCCCTTCCCACATGTTCTTCTGCTTTGTTTCTTAAATTCTATGTATGACTGAAACTGTATGATATTTGTCTTTCTCTGATGGACTTATTTCACTTAGCATAATGCACGCTAGTTCCATCCAGGCCATTGCAAATGGCAAGATTTCATTCTTTTTAATGGCTGAGTAATATGCCATTATATATATTGTTTCTTTAAATATAACCCAAAGTAGGGGCGCCTGGGTGGCTCAGTTGGTTAAATGTTTGAATTTTGCTCAGGTCATGATTTCACAGTTTGTGAGCTCAAGCCCCACATCAGATTCTGTGCTAACAGCTTGGAGCCTGGAGCCTGCTTTGGATTCTCTGTCTCCCCTCTCTGTGTCCCTCACCCGTTCATGGTCTGTCCCTCTCCAAAAAAAATAAATAAGTAAACATTAAAAAAATTTTTTTAAGATTTAAATATAACCCAAACTGTATAAACCTAAGTTAAATGAATACAAAGCTTCAATTTTACTTTGTCAATTCCCTTATACTTCCACTTTTGAAATTTAAAGTACTTTTTTCTATAATTATTAAGGAAAAAAAAAGAAAGAGAGAGAGGCCACTTTTGGGTTGAGCTGCGAGGTGTCCACGAGGTTCTCTCCCAAGTGTATCTGCAATTCAAAATGTCACACCCATCCCCCCAAACTAAGCCCTCCAACCCCAATAACCCCTGAGTCTTCTTTGATGTGGACATCTAAGAGCAGTGAGTTGATTGAATTGTCTTAGAATTACTTGCAGATGTTGTACCCAAAACTGTAGAAAATTTCTGTGCATTGTGTACAGGAGGAAAAAGGCATTGGACCCACCACTGAGAAACCTCTCCATTTCAAAGGATGCCCCTTCCTTTGAATTATTAAGAAATTTATGATTCAGGGTAGAGATTTCTCAGAACAAAATGGGACAGGTGAAGAAAGTATTGATGGTGGAAAATTTGAGGATGAAATTTTCTCTTATAAGCTTAACCAGGAAAGTTTATTGAGCATGGCAAATGCAGGCTGCGATACAAATGATTCTCAGTTCTTATCACAACAGATCTCACTCCTCATTTGGAAGGAAACGTGTGGCATTTAGCCAAGTAATTAAAGAAATGGGTGTGACAAGGATACTGGAAAATGTAGAAGTGAAAGGTGTAAAACCTGCCCAATTGTGTGTTCTTACAGAATGTGGGGAATCGAAGGAAGGGGATGATCGGGGCATATTCCCAATAGATGACAGTCATCCAGATTTCCCTGAGGATGCAGATAGAGATTTAAAAGATGTAGATAGAATTTACTAATAACAGAAAACTTTAAAAAATATTAGAAATAGTTTTTTCTAATCCCAGAACTTGGAGATGGCCATTAAGAAAATAGAAAAGTTTTAAGACATGTGAAAGTTTCAAGGCTCTTATTGAAAAAACAGATATATCGAAGCTGCAACCTATAGCTTTAAACTGCACGCTGAATATTGGTGCTTATAAACTGAAGATGTCAAATTGGCAGGGAGCAACTGACAGTTACTTGGAGGTTCTTGAAATAGACCCATCAAATACCAAAGTATTGTACTGTAGAGCTCAAGGATGGTGAGGATTAAAAGAATGCCATCAAGCATTGGCTGAACTTAAGAAAGCTCAGGAGACAGCACCAGAAGATAAAGTCATCCAGGCAGAATTGCTGAAAGTCAAACAAAAGATAAAGGCACAGAAAGATAAAGAGAAGGCAGCGTATGCAAAAATGTTTGCCTAATAATAAATTGTTTTACTTAAATATGCACTGATTGTATAAAGGCAATAAAAAATGTACAGGTTCTTGTCTGTTATATTTGATCCCTAATGTATTTCCTTTGATACTTCCGTTTCCCATTGTTCACAGTTTAGGGACACTGGAAAGGGTTCACTCCAAATAAAATAGCGTTACAAAAAAAATTATTTGTGTCGCTGATTTTAAAAATAATATGGAAACCAAAAAATAATTTTTACCTTATACTTTTCTACAATTTTGCTCTTTTTTTGCTCTTAAGTACAAATTTTTAATACAAATAAAAAGCAGAATAGATACTTAAAATCATGACTTTTAGGACAGTATAATCCAAACTTTAAAACAATGTGCATATTAATACTGCAGTAAAGTTTGGGAAAATCTTATTCTTCCAGTTAGTATCAAAATCCATGACAGAGATACCTAAAGTTTAAAAGCAAAATGGGGTATTTCTAGGGCACATCAGAACTGAGAGGAAAGCAAGTCATAAATTCATTGTTTGCCAGGTGCTCGTTTGTGAGTAAAGATTTTTCTTTGGCTTTTAAAAATTCTGAGAATAACTCACATGAGTAAGTGCACAGTGAGATCTAATCACTGGAAGATCAATACTGCCTACACACAGAGCTTGAACTTCTGTGTCAGTCCCCATAGGAGCAGACACTCTGCCTTCAAGTTGAAAGTTGAACTAAGAGCAGAGCAGCAGGCAAGATGGCATTAACTTTAATTACCCTACTTAGAATGTGTCTAAGATTTTGCTTGACTACTGCCTGCCTTCTTATGTTTCTGAAGAACATCTGTAACCCTGGCAATGTTATTATTTGGAGTAAAAGTTATTATAATGAATTTGTGGGAAAAATAAAAGAAAATTGAATTTTGTCAGTTGACTTACTAGCTATTTGAATCATGCATGTTCAAAGTATGATGCAAGAAATTCTTTTGAATCCTTTTTATTAGCACCTTTTGTCTTAGTTTGTATTATCAAAACAAAAATAAATCTGACTTCAGTTTTAAGTTAAGGAATATGTGTTTAAAAGTACCTTTTTTACATAGTCTTCATATGGTTTAAAAATATATCCATTTTTTCAGTTCTATACTAATATTAGTAATTCTGCGTTGTGTTTTGAAAACTGTCATATTCGGTGTCTAACATTTATAAGAAATGCCTGAGGTAAAAATTTAAAAAACAGAGAATATTCTTTACAGCTAAACTCACTGGAGGCATGGTATAGTTGCATGTTTATGATAAGAATGAATTTTAGATTCTATTTTATAGTTTTTTGGTATCTTTGTAAATATATAATTTTTACATATTTTTAAAAAAATAAAGAATAAGGTTTCTGTCTCAGATCTAAAATATCATAAATATTTTCTCTTTAAATTCAGAGATTAAAAGATGTTGGTGGAGAGGCATTTTATCCACTACTTGAAGATGAGTGAGTATATATATGTATATATATTCTTTTACCATTATTTTTCTTTTCTGTTTATATTAAATTGATAAGAAGCTTGCACATTTTCTTTGAAAATTATTTCCTAAATAGAGTATAAATATGTGGTGTTTTGGTTTTTTTTAATTTTATACCTTTGGTCAGTTTTCCTGCTTTTGTTTCTCTTTTATAGCCAGTCTAATTTACCTCATTCAAACAGCAATAATGAGTTGTCTGCAGCTGCCACTCTCCCTTTAATCATCCGAGAGAGGGACACGGAGTACCAGCTAAACAGAATCGTTCTTTTTGACAGGCTGCTAAAGGTAGGGATTTGAAAGTGTAAAGTGTGAAGAGCCCATATACAATCTTTATTTTTTATTTCATTGATAATTCTTAAGGAATCTCAAGGTCATGAGAATACTAATTATTATGGCCTATCTTATATGATTAACTTTAATATAAAAATAGTTCATTTTTATAAAAATGAAACAAGATGAAGGCATCTATGCAAAACCATATTAGACAAAAGATTAATATCCTTGCTATTTAAAGAACACTTAAAAATAAACAGGAAAAGCAAGTATTATTGGAACAGAAAAATGGATAAAAAACATAATAGAAATACAACTAGTCAGTAAATCTATTCAAAATATGTATCCTCACTAGGAATGAAAAAGATAGACCTTTTTTTTTTTCATATCGAATTAGCAAAGTGAGCAAATGTAAATTGAGATTGGAACTCTCATTCTTTTGGAATAAGTGTTAAGTGGTTGTAACCTTCTATAAATCTATTTTAAATTATGTATTAAGAGCCTTGACAACATTTATACGCAGTGTCCTATTAACTCTCTTCTAGAAATGCCTCCTAAAGCACAAATTTATATGTAAGCTTATAGAAGTAGCCTTAATAATAACTTGTATTGAATACTTTCTATTCACCAGATGTTTTACAAAGTGCTTTACGTTATTTAACCCATATGAGACTGGTAATATTATTCTCCATAAGAGTCATTCGTAATTCTTCCAGAGCTCGAAACAGAGAGGAATGATTAAAAATAGGAGTTTCAGCTCCTCTCTTTGATTGTGTTATATAAGGTTTACAGAGAATAGGGAACTATTCCATTACTAATGTATATGTATTAATAACACCAGGCAAAATAGTTTCAAATACTTGGAAATCTATCGCACGTCACTTTTAACTCTGTCATTGGTATATTCAGAACTGTTTAGATTACAAGATGGCACTTGGTTACTTGAGATGTTTTTTATATCTTTTTTTTTTTTTTTTATCTACAGGCTTATCCATACAAAAAAAATCAAATCTGGAAAGAAGCACGAGTTGACATTCCTCCTCTTATGAGAGGTGTAACCTGGGCGGCTCTTCTAGGTGTTGAGGTAAGAAAGAAAAGAGGTCATAAGTTGATCAACAATATTAAGAAAGAAGGAAGAAGGAAAGTGCTTTCTGAATATATATTTTCCATGTTGTTAGAAAATTATATAGTAAAATTTGAGTGCTAAAATTATTTGGCAATTCTTAGTATAAAGAATAGAGGAAAAGAATAGACTAGATAGAATAGAAAAACATAATCGAAACCTTGTTAGATTTATGCTATTTATTATTTAATAGGGATCAAAGAAATTATCCTGATTATTCATTTTAAAATCAGAATATTTAAAATGTATATCAGTTATAAGTATATAATCCTTATGAATATGTTCATTTACAAATAGGATTGCCTGTTTATAGGTAGTTCTAAGATGGGAGAAATCTTCCACTCCAATTCGAACCTTGTCAAAAATCATTAATATAATTTAGTGCCTTTTTGGTACATCTCTCTTACCAGAACCATGCTGCCAAGAGAAATAGCTACTTTTTCTTCTATGATACCTTATCTGTGGAAGTGAGAAAAAGAGGTGTCATTTATTAGGGTGACTTGTACTAACAGAGACTTTGGTGACAGCAATCTTGATAATGGGCCAAATCATTGCCAAATTTTTTCATTCCCTATCAATTTCTGTCATCCTGCCTTCCTGTATTCTGTTATAGATACCTTACTGATATCCATCACCTATTTTTCTGTGTGTGAGTTCTCCCAAGTGTTTTTAAGCCTTTCAACGCTCTGTTGAAAGAATTCGTTTCTTCATTCCTGATTTTTTTGGCGAAAGTCTATAAATATCTTTGAGTTTTGTTTGTTTTTTATGAAAGTACCTATTGTTCCATACCATACGATAATAATTAGAACTGTAGAAGCATATAATGCTGAAGTTCAAGATGACTTCCAAGGTCAGGTTGTCCAAATGTCTCATAAAATAGATGTGCCAGAGATGTTGATATAGCCTATAATACCAGAGTTTGAACCCCGAATTCCTAGCTCTTTCTCTACCATTATAGTAAGCCAGAGAATTAAGAATTGTTTTATATTTGGTCAGGTAGAACATGACCAAAATTTAAAGTGACTTATTCAATTATTCCTTCTGTAGTGGTATAAATGGAAAATGCAAATGATCTCTTTAATCCTTTAATGGTTTCATTAGGGATTCCACATGGTATTTCATACTTAATTTATCCCAAACCTCTTCCTCCTAGTGCTGAACTCCTTTAAACAGTTTTATTTTATTTTTGCTTTCATTTGCAACTTTAACAGGAAAATTTATCGAGGGATGACTACTCCCCCTTTTTTTCTTTTTAATTTCTTCATGAAACTTACTATGTGTGAGATAACACTGAATAGAGCACTAAGGCTGTGTTATGTTGTGGAGGCCGAAGGACAGCTAAGCATATTCATTAGCTGAGTGACTCTTTCAACATATTTGTCATCCTCTGTGTGTAATTCCAATGTCTGCCTTAGCAAAATGGCATATTATCATAGACATTCATCACAGAATGTCAAATATGTAGAGAATTTTTCTAAGACGATGCTTCGGGTTTGAATGTGCATATCTATAATTGGGTGTGTTTTCAAAGATAGATGTTTCTAAGAACTATATTTTGCCTAAGTTAATAATTTATTAAGGGTATGATGAATTAATATATCTTCTCTTGTTTTTTGTAGGGGGCTATTCATGCCAAGTACGATGCAATTGATAAAGACACTCCAATTCCTACAGATAGACAAGTATGATTTAGATTTTCTTAAACAACCTAAGATAATTCTGCCAAATCTTTAAATTTTAGAAAGGCAAGGGAAACTTTCTTGATTATGAACAATCAGCAGCCATTATATGCATCTGGTGTTAGAGTAAGCATAGCTCTTACTATCCTCACAGTTAGTGAGTTAGAACTGTTCCTTAAAGTAGTTTAAACTAAGTAACTTTTCCTAATAATTGTTATTTATTTATAATTTTTTTTAATTTTAGAAAGAGACACAATAAGTAGAGAGAGACGCAAAGGGGGAGAGAGAGAGAGAGAGAGAATCTTAAGCAGGTTTCATGCTCAGTGCAGAGCCCAGTGTGGGTCTCAATCCCACAACCCTGGGATCATGACCTGAGCCAAAATCGAGTTGGATACATAACTGACTGAGACACCTAGGGACCCCAATAATTGTACTATTTTATCTGAAGAATTTGCCCTTTATTTAGACCAGCTTATACAGGAAACTTTTTTGGAAAACTATATTAATATATACCTTTTCAACAAAAATGATCTGCTTTTTTGTTTAAGTATACACACAACTTTTTTGGTGTTTCCAGGGGACTAATATAAAATTTTAAAACTTCAGAAACCAGGATTATTAGGTGGTCTGTTCTGAATTCAAGATACAGATACCTTTTTGTTATCTTGGGTTTATTGGAGATCATTCTATTACAGTTCCACCTTATTGTTTTGCTGTTTTAGATTGAAGTGGATATTCCTCGGTGTCATCAGTATGATGAACTGCTATCATCACCAGAAGGTCATGCAAAATTTAGGCGTGTATTAAAAGCCTGGGTTGTTTCTCATCCTGATCTTGTGTATTGGCAAGGTAACTTTTTTCTCCAATTATTAAGACTCTTTTTGAAGTATTAGGAGCATGTTGCATGATTGACAATTTAAAAATTAAAACAAGGGGTGTCTGGGTGGCTCAATCAGTTAAGTGTCTGACTTAGGCTCAGGTCATGATCTCACAGTTCGTGAGTTCAAGCCCCACATAGACCTTTGAGCTGACAGCCCAGAGCCTGGAGCCTGCTTTGCATTCTGTTTCTCCCTCTCTTTCTCTGCCCTCTCCCGCTCACATTCTGCCTCCTTCTGTCTCGTAAATAATAAATGAATATAAAAAAATATATAAAAAATTAAAACAAAATATCAAAATATCCTTGGCTTTCAGGAAAGTTGATATTGAAGCTATGATCCATTTTTTGTTAAACTTGTCTAAACGCCTAGTGGATATTATTTAAATGCAAAATATTTAATGAAATAATTTGCCATACTGTTGATTAGGAGAGCAGGAGGAATATTTTGTGCTACTGTGATCTTTGGGCATACTTTTTCCAGCCCTTATACAAACAATGAAATAATACTATACTATAAATAATTTGGAGCTAATTGATATTCTTGTCATTTAATGATTTATAACTTTGGTTATCATGGTTATTAGGAATTAAGGAATAGAATATCATCCTAAACTGCTCATTTAATTTGTTATCTCTCTTGTTTTAAATAATTTTAATATTCCGTATCCTTGTTTTTTACCTTTCCTCATTATTCTTTTTGTAGTCATTGATAAATTCATGAATGAGATACCCATTCTTCCTTCCCAATTCTATTTTTTAATTTGTTATTAAGAACGGTAGTTTTTATATTTTATAGCTCGATTTCTGGCTGAACATAAAAGGAAGCTATTATTTTTCCTAAGTTTGTCCATTTTAGAGTTCCATATCTTCCTAACAATAGATTTATGTACCTTCCTTCACCATGACAACATATATGAACAGCATTATTATCAACAAAAGACATATGTAATATGTTTGTATTTTACTTCACAATTTTTAAAGAATTCTTTTCATCATCCCAGAGATGATGAAATATATAAAAAATATACAAAAAATTATCTCCATCTTCAAGATAAGGAAACATGTTTGGAGATATTAAGTGATTGTCAAGATCACACAGGGTCAGAAATGGGACTATATTCCAAGCCTACTATCAATTTTACATTCTTCTATTACTATATGTCTCTAACTCTTAATAATATTGATAATAATAATAATAGCTGATTTGTGTTGGGCATTTACTATGTACCAGTCATTATCAGTTACTCCTCATAATACCCCATGATGTAATCTATTTCTGGATGGATAATAGTTATAATGCTTAATCAACATAGAAGTAATGCAGGGCACTGAATCAGATATGTATATGCACTTATACTGATTAATGTTTATTGAATTCTTTCCCCCAACCCCCATCAGGTCTTGATTCACTTTGTGCTCCATTCCTATATTTAAATTTCAATAATGAAGGTAAGCCTATTTATCATGGAAACAATCATTATACGTATTATTCTTAAGTATTTTATTCAAACAGGAAAGGTTTTCATTGTAAGGTTCTTGCTGTCTTCCTAGTAGATACCGTAAATTTCTGTGAAATAATCAGCTAGACTCACTCTAAAGTGATGTAAAGAATATAAAGGATTAATTTATTACTAGAGTTTTAGTTGTGATTAGGCTACGACCAGAAATTTAGGGACAATCTGATTATAAATTCTTCTTTGGTGTCCATTGAATGAAACTTTGGAGAAAATTTTGACTTCTTTAGAGATTAGCTTTAGTCTATGTATACTTTCTAAACTGTTTGTAAAGAAATCAGTAGGGCTCTTGTACCTCCAAAGCTGATCATTTTAATCATTCCTTGATAAAGACTTTTCCTCCCTCTGAACCTATACAGTACTTTGTATTTCTGAATATTTAGCTTGTGTAAGTTTTGTATTTCAGTAATTTATAGACCAATATAGTAACTTTTTCTTTGGTTCACAGCTTTTTTAAATGATAGTTGTTATTTTTTTTAATTTCCTGCCCCCCTCTTATAATGCCTCTTTTATAGTAGGATTCTCAAAAAATATTTGTTAAATTTAATTGGCTCTAATCCCCAATGATATCACATATAGAGACCACTACCCCATATGGTATGAATCTCCAGAAGTCTCAATCTCAGAATCTCCATATTTTCAAATTCTATTTCATATCAGAATTTATAAAGATTTCAGGAATTGAGTAGAGATGGCATAATCCCAGAAAACTAAAATTTCAGTATTGGAATAACTTTTAAAATACACTGTTCTTTGAAATCAATACTTATTAATCTAGACCAGAGATTTGCTATCTTTTTAAGCAAAGTCTATCATCACATGCATCAATCCTAGAATAAGAGATCTGTGTTTGAAAGAATAATTTATGACTAGAGTTCCTAAATCCAAAGTTCTCAGACTTTTTGGTTTATATCCAGAAAAATAAAGGACGTTGAAGTTTGTATAGCTCATTAATAATGATCATTTTTAGAGACTATTTTTTAATTATAAAGTTCTGGTAACAAAAATTTTTATTATTGTGGGATAATGATTGCCACACTAGTTTGAAATTGAATTTTAATAAGGTGGTTATCTGTTTTTGTCCAAAATACTTTCTGTTGTAAAGGATAGAGGGTTTCCCCCACCCTTAATTTTGTGTTTTCATCAATTGTTAACATGACTCTTGTTTAATAGTAGATTCAAAGATTATGTGCTAAGTAACTGCTCATCATTTACCTCATTAACTAATTTGCTATATGTCTTTGGCTTATTCTTTCTTAGCCTTGGCTTATGCGTGTATGTCTGCTTTTATCCCCAAATACCTGTATAACTTTTTCTTGAAAGACAACTCACATGTAATACAAGGTAAGCAAATGTCTTTCCTTTTTACAGAGAAAGTACTATGTCAGTACTTACGTCAAAGGACCAATACTCAATTAAATTTATGATTGTGACCAAATAAAAAATGATGATGATCTATCACTGAAACCCATAAAGGGACCATTAGGTTTAGTATTCCTTCCAAGTCCATAAAGAACTATGGTATTTTTCTAATTACTACTATAACCAAACACAAGTATATTTTATAGGAAGGAAGTTGCTTTTTGCTTTTAGATTAATTAGTAAAGTCATCTAACTTCAAGAGTCATGTAATGTCAACTTCTGAGAATTTAAGAAGTTATGTATTGTAAGAGTGTATCTTGTATTTTATTAATTGAGATACGTTCCATACTTATTCATAGTTTCCTTAATACCTTTATCAGTGATGTTTATTATAGAATTGGGAGTACACTCTTTAAGATTCCAGAAATACCAAAATGAGTGGATTTAATAACAACTTGAATGATACCAAGAGGTTTCAGAGGCTATACAATGCAAATAATTTGTCAAATAGTGACCAAAACAAACTGAAAAGATTAACGGTAGAAAATATTTAGGTGAGTATTTGTATATCACAAAACGTGATTCCTTAATCTTCAGTTAAGTATATGTCAGAAATAATGCTATTATTTATTAAAACTAACATAAACCCATAATATTAACTGGACTCTCATGTATAAAGGCCTGGAAATAATCTTTTTCCAAATATATCATGCCTCTGTTAAAGCACAGTGCCTAGGCTAGATGCCTATACTTTAAGAAAGATAAAAGTATTTGGAGAATCATCAAAAAAGCAAAACAGAACTTATAAAATGAATTGGCTAGCTCTCAGAGGACCATATTAGATAGCTTCTATTACATTGGTTTTTGTTTTGGTTCTGTATGGATTCCTATTTCAAAATACAGAAATGATTTCACTCTAAAAACTTTCATTTTTCTAGTAATTATTTCATAATACAGATGAATGGGTATGTTTTATATTGATAATGAATTTCCAGCTTGAAAAAGATGAGTTTTTATACTTTTTGACTCTAGACTTCTTCATACAATGTAAAAAGACTTATTATACAAATAAATAAGAACTTGTTTCATATATGAAGGTAAAGAGAAACCATAGTGTACACAATATGAACTTGAAGGAACTAATCAGAAAGGCTCCAAATACTCTTAGTTTGTTAGATTACTTAGTAATGGATTTTAACATTTAATACTGTAATGAAAAGACTATACAATTATTTAAGGTTTATTTTTCCAAGTGTTAATTTTCTCACTTATAATTACTACAAATTTGTGTTTGAAATCTTGAATTAGTAACTAATTTTAAAGCTTTTCAAAGCTATAATAAATGTTCTCTAATATTACGTAAAAATGCATGCATATTTTCCCAGGAAACAATAGACAGGGTGTTTATTTGTTCTGTTTTTATACTGACCATAAAGAAAGAAGCAGTTTCAATTAATTTAGTCTTTCAATACATAATTGTTCTGCACAGACTCTGTGCCAGGCACTACTTAAGGAATAGAAGTTGTTAGGGCTAATAACATTCAGTCTTTTTCCAAGGAATTTCATAGCCCCATATAGGATATAAATGTGAAAATAACTACTTATAAGTCAATGAAGTAAATGTACATACTACTATATTAGCACAGAGGATGAAATTGGGGAGGTTATTTTGTGGTATGTTTGTTTTTTTTAACTGTCTTTTCTTTTTGGTGGCAAAGGGAAGAGATGGTATGTCTAGAAAGGTTTCATTAAAGAGGAGATATTTATTGATGAATTTGAAATCTGAATAGGAGCTTGCTTGGTGAAAAGTTAGAAAGATATTCTTTAATTTTTTAATATTTTATTTTTGAGAGAGAGAGAGATTGGGGGAGGGGCAGAGAGAGGGAGACAGAGAATCTGAAGCAGACTCAAGGCTCTGAGCTGTCAGCACACAGCCCGACACGGGGCTCGAACTCATGGATCATAATATCATGACTGAGCCTAAGTTGGGTGCTTAATTGACTGAACCACCCAGGTGCCCCAGGAGAAAGATATTGTTAAGACAGAAAACATGTAAGAGGACTGCAGTAAAAAGTTCCAAAATAGGTTGAAAAAACAGTGAATAGTCAAATTTGATGCATGAATTCCAAACGCGCGCTAAAGAAGGAGCTACACAGTATACTGATTATTGGTTACTAAAGTTTATGGAAAAAGAGTGCTTTATTTTTCTGCCAAATGTTTATTTTAGGCTTGGAATTAGAAATATTCAGCTCTCATTTTACTGTTTTCCTTCTTGGTTTGTCCTCTCCTCCCCTTTTGTTATATGGTATTTTCAGCTTTACACTTCAAATTGACCTTGATTTTTGATTGGCATAAATAACACACGAACACTTTTTCCCCCCATAAGTTTTGGAAGTCCTAGATCATATGAAACTAATCAATTCAACAATAATTGTAGAATTGCATATTCATTTAGTCATTTAATTGTCTCTACAGAGACCAAAAGTTTCTATATTCGATAGCAACTTTAAATGTTATTTGGAAAAAATATTTGTTTTTATAGTTATATACTAATAGAAGTTGAAATTTTTTTATTTTAAAATTTCTAATAAAATACAGTACTTACATACTTATTACACTATAAAATGCTGTGTCTCTTAATGAGAGAAAAATTATCTATCTAGTCAAGACATTCTGTTTTCCTTACTTGTTTACCATATAACATGTCCTATATTGTGTTTCCTGTAGGTATTTTTAAGATGGTAAAAAATTTAATTCTAGCCTAAGTGAATATTTTTTATTGTTTTTGGCAGTATCAGATTATCCCTAGTAGTGTTACTATTGAGTTATAAAGTATCAACACAGGAATTTTTAAAAAATAAAATACTGGTTAAACAACTCAGAGTTGGACCTCTAAATAAAGATCATTAAAATCTTAGATTCAGAACGTTAGAGTACCAGTTGGATTGAAAAACCTGGAGGGATCTGAAAGGGATAGATTGGTTTGAGTTTCAGAGAGATTGGAAAACAGGCTTATAACTCACAGGACAGACATACTTTAGGCTATCCAAGAGAAAAAAAGGCAGCTTTCGGCCAGTGAAGAGAGGCAGGCATTTAATTATTAAGAATGGGAACTAATCCTTTGTGGATTAACTATACCTTGATGTCATTTTGCATTTAAGAAAGAAACAACCCAGAAATCTGCCCTATAAACTTTTAAACTATTCTTTGAAGTTATTCTGCTCTGGGTTGTTCACCAAAACGGCCATTGGAATTTTGCCATGATGTTAAACATTCTTGTACTGTTTATAAAACTAAAGCATATTCATACTTGGACCACTGGAAGATATTGTTCCTACAAGTCAGAAAGGGAAAGGAAGACAGAAATGCCATATAAACCTAGGAAATAAAACTGGGTGAAAATTTCCCCAGTATTCTGTTTACCTGTAAGGTGTTCCTAAATCCTTTGGAGGAAAGGATGATATCTTCTCTGTAATGTCTCTAACGTTAAACGTAGTATAACACAGAGCCACAGTGGCTATATAATTAAATTGGATATTTTTCAGAGTAAGAAGGTACACTGAACTGCACCAGACATTGAGCCTAAGGCAGCAATTGGGACTCTTCTATGTAGACTGGAATATATGGTCAGTCACACTGCACATAGACATTTAATAAGTTTTGAGAGAGAGAAGGAGGAAGGAAGATAGACTAAAGTCTGTTACAGTCTAAAAGCCTAGTTGTTAAAACACTAGTATAATTCTCCTTATATGTAACTACACTATAAGTGTTATGCATTTGGAAAAATGGTGCATTTCTTATTTTGGATTCAGCGTACATTATATCTTTGTCGTGGATGGCTTTAATGATAGCGTATTGGGAGATAGTAGAAAACACATTGAGTATACAGCCTTGCCATTTTCAAGAGTGTCTTGTATCATGTGACTACGGAGATTTTTTTTCTGAGACTGAAAATGTTCTATCTTTACTAGAAACACAAAAACCATCAAGTGAGTTTGTAGATTTACCAGAGCAGGATACGTGAGCAAAAAATATCTGAGAAATGTAGCCCTAAAAATTATCTTTCTCTTTTTTGAACCCACCTCTTCCTTTTTACACATAAATGTTGATACTTGTTCTTGTGACTTAGTAAGCCAAATTTTACAATTGGCACACTTTGTAATGGGAGATCATCTAATTTGGGCTCATATGCAGTAAAATAACTTTGACTTCTTTTGAGTGCTATGCCTCAGAATGTCCCCAAATAAATTCATTTGGGCACATTTGAGTGACAAGAGTTTTATGACTCTTCGCATATTTATCTATACTTACCATCTTCAAGGTAAAACGAGCAGCCTGATGGAAAATAACAAATAGTCACAGAACTGAGAATGCCATTTTTGATTTGTGAGCAGAGGAAATCTTTTGCTTTAAATCTGTCTCCCACCATCTTTCATCTTCTCCTTACCCTGGCTAAGAGAATGAAAGAAGAAAGACTAGTCAGAAAGGAAAAAAATGAGAATATCCATGTGTGGGAACTTTCTGAAATTTTATCCTGTATCCATTTTATGCAATTGTTTTTGAAAACAAACATGACTTATTTATAAAAAGCTGCACAAAAAATGATAGTGTCATATAAAACCCTCGCATTGTCATTTAAAAGTATATAATAAATGAAGCTGTTTTAAAGGAGAGTTATAAGAATTTTTAATTTGGAGGGATTAAAAGAAAAAAGACAATTTATTTTTATTTCATATGTCATTGCAAAAAAACTAAAAGGTATAAAGTTTCATAAAAACAAAAAAATATATTAGACATGATTTTGTGCAGTAGTACATTAATCATCACTTGAAGTTTAAGGGAAATTTGCATAAATATCTTGATTTTCTTTGTAAAGAATAACATGTACGCTTACATAGGTCACCTGTTAGCAAATATTATTTAGGGGGTTATATTATGGCTCTAGGTATATATATTCATTATTAGAAATCAAAATTAGCATACTTTATGAACACTGCAAGAGTCAGAAGTAATAGCCTTGAAATTCTTTGTTTTATTTTGACTACTGATCTGTTTTTCTGTACTACCCTTAAATTCTCTGAGGTTGATTTATAAATCAAAGGACATATGTATTTCAGGTTTTTTTTAATTTACTCTAATGCATTTTTTAAATTGAAACATCACAGTGCTGACTTCATCAATCCTATCATATCCCACCTTTAAAGAAATTTTTCTAAATGTAACAAACCATAATAAATCTCATTCCAAAGCTTGTCCTGAGTAACCAAAGTTTTTGCCAACCTTATGACCTATATTTCCAAATTACATAGTACATAATAGTATATAAACATGGATACATATTTACTTGTATGTATTTTATAAAAATACATATTTACTTGTATGTATTTTATACATATATATGTAGTTATAACACAATTCATATATCATAAATTCAACTATTGATATTTGGCAGAATGCAAGAAATATGTTTTCATGATGGATTAGGTTTCTTCAGCCAATCCTTAATTAGCCATGTAATACTACATAATAATTATCTTTCATCAGGTTCCGATAAGAATGATGTTTAATAAACTAGAACATAGCAATGGAGAATTGCTTGAGGCACAATTTTTCTAGTTTAAAATGAAATGTGCTTGGGGCACCTGCGTGGCTCAGTCAGTTAAGTGTTCAACTTTGGCTCAGGTCATTATCTCATGGTTTGTGGGTTCAAGCCCCATGTCAGGCTCTGTGCTGACAGCTAGGAGCCTGGAGCCTGCTTCGATTCTCTCTCTCTCTGCCCCTCCCCCGCTCACACTCTCTCTCAAAAAGAAACATTAAAAAAAAATTTTAATGAAATGTGCTTTTTAAAAGTTAATAGCTATATGCTTTCATCAACATACAGTCGAATGCTTGTGATTATTGGTATTGCATACCACTAGCTTCTGGGTAAATTAGGACTGTAAACATACTATTGCTAATTAGAAGTAGAAAAAAATTTTTAAGTTAAACTCGGAAGTTCCCTGGAGTATTGGGGTCTGACCTGAGTTTTCACTTTAATCTGTAACTCTTGAAGTTGATGTGAATTATACCGTTATTATTCTTAGAGGAAAAGATGAAACAGTGGGTAGATACAATGCGAATGCTATTGCTATAGAATAAACATCAAATCAAGAAAAGTATTAATCAAATACCTATTCTTTACCCAACACCCATGGGTAAAAATTTGGATTAGGTCTGGAATTTGGCTTTATCATAGTATTGAATACAGCACTGCCTCATCTTTTCTTTGTGGCCCTTCTTGATGCTCCTCTTTGTAAAATATGTATCATTGATTATAGGTAAATAATTATAAAATATATTAGAAGTGGTCATTAGAAGCAAAGTTTTATTTATTTATTTTTGTTTTTGTTTCAAGTTTTTATTTAAATTCCAATTAGTTAACATTTAGTGTAATATTACTTTCAGGAGTAGAATTTAGTGATTCATCAGTTACATATAACACCCAGTAGAAGCAAAGTTTTAATTGAGGAAAAGAGGGGAAGGCTACTTATACTAACAGATTACCAAGGATTTATCAAGGATTTAGTAATATTTCTTGAAATATTAAAACTAAGGTACCTTAGGAACAAAAAAAATCAGACATTATTTTTATAGGTTATCTTCACCCAATAATTAGTTTGAAAAATAGATCTGCTACTTTATGGAAGGAAAGAGTTGAAATTAAGAGAAAACTCATTGAGTTACTGTCATTTTTTTTAAGATGTGGGAAGTACTTTATTTCATCATGTGACACCATATAACAGCCATGTTTACAGATACCTAACAACAGTGAAGATTTGTTTTTGTTTTTTTGTGTTTTTTTTTAATATTTATTTATTTTGAGAGAGAAAGCATGTGTGTGGGGAAGGGGTGGAGAGAGAGAGAGAGAGAGAGAGAGAGAGAGAGAGAGAATCATAAGCAGGCTTCATGCTTTCAGTGCAGAGCCCAGTTAGCAGCTCAAACTCACAAAACATGAAATCATGACCTGAGCCGAAATCAAGAGTCAGATGCTTAGCTGACTGAGCCACCCAGGTACCCCACAGTGTAGATATGAATAGGGGAGATGGCTCAGAAATAGCAGGATTAGAGGTTCAAGTATTGACCTTTATTTGATAAAGGAAAACAGTTTTGATAATTAATTTACCAGAGTTTTAAAATTCAATTTTATATAGTTCTTGTTTTCTTAAATGAACTACTGTTTTCCTCTTCCCTTCCCCTATGGTCTTCTGTTAAGTTTCTCAAGATCCACATATGAGTGAAAACATATGATATCTGAGGGTGGACAGGGGGAGGGAGGAGAGGGAAAATGGGTGATGGGCATTAAGGAGGGCACTTGTTGGGATGAGCTGCATGTTATATGTAAGCCAATTTGACAATAAATTATATTTTTAAAAAAAGAACTACTGTTTTGAACCAAATACAAACAAGGTACAGTTTATTCATATAATGAAACTGCAGTTGAAAACAAGCTTAAAATTTTCCCATCTCAGTCCACTTTTCTCAGCATTACAGACGAGATTGGGCGCGTTTAGGGTGGTATGGCTGTAGACTTCTCAGCATTACAAATACCTCATTCTGGCCTCATGCTGAATCCCTCAGCATATTCCATACAATTTCCAGGGGAATCCCTGGGAAGTAGTGGATGTCGGTCTTCCGTCAGAAAGATACAGATAATCTGGAATTTTTCTTACCACATTCTCCATTATTCCTACAACTCACATTTTCTGCTCTTTTGAAATATGCTTTTTTTTTGGCACAACAGAAAAAAACATACCACTAGGAATCTGAAAACCTAAGTTCTGAGCCTGGCTATAAACTAGAGAATAATCCTAAGTAGCTCATAAAACCTCCACAGCCCTCTGTTCTTAACTGGAAAATATAATTCATCTTCAGTTCTTTATTATCATTTATCTTCACCATTAGATTTAAGTAAGGCAGCATTCTACTCATTTTATAGATATTGTCATTTTAATCTTAAAGGGGGGAAGAAAGAAGTTGAGCTCCCTAAAATATGTGTTAATTTTGTGTTTTTACTTAGTAAGAATATGGTTTACTTGACCTCGAGTTGATGGTTGCCAGAATCCTGTTTGGGTTAGAACATAGTGACTAAATTGACAAGAATAGTAATTTGTTGAAAGAGTAGAAAAAATAAGCAAATATTCCTTATATTTCAACTGAACTTTATGAATTACAATAGGATTAGAATCAACAAAAATATTTTTAATTACCTACTGTGTGCCTGTTTTCTTTTTTTTAATGTTTGTTTGTTTGTTTATTTTGAGGGAGAGAGTGCCGGGGAGGAGCACAGAGAGAGGGAGAGAATCCCAAGCAGGCTTTACACTGTTACTTCTGAGCCCGACGTGGGGCTGGATCCCATGAACCAAAGATCATGACCTGAACCAAAATCAAGAGTCCAAAGCTTAACCTACTGAGGCACTCAGGTGCCCACTGTGTGCCTATTTTCTGATTAATATTTGTTCATTCTTATTTCTAAATATGGCAAATGTGGAGCCTTAGATGGAAATAATTTAGAACTGGAACAAATGCCTATACCTGTATATATAAACAAGTTTGAAGCATAATTATTCCACTTATGATTGCTTATAAGGCCTTGCCTTGGTGACTCAGTTGGCTGAGCATCTGACTGTTGATTTCAGCTCAGGTCATGATTCCAGCGTCGTGGGATGGAGTCCCACGTCGGACTCTGCACTGAGTGTGAAGCCTGCTTGAGATTCCCCTTCTCTCCCCTACCCTTCTACCCTATTCATGCTTGCTCGCTCTCCCTCTAAAATTAAAAAAAAAATTTTTTAAGTATCGCTCCTTATTTAAGTATCTGTTCCACTTTCTGAATGTACAATAAATGCAAGACAGATTTAATATTGCTAGAGAAAATTGTGTGTTGAATTTAATAGGAAGACATCACGTATAATCTGTGATTCAAGAAATGAACTGATAGTTCAGAAGGTAGAAAATAAGTTGTGCCTTAGCTTTTTGGTATATTTGATAATGGCAGTGATTAATAAAACAAAAACTTACCTATTAAAGTATATTTTCTTCATAGAGAAATTAAATATTCAGAATATAAATAAAACCGTAATTTATATCATTTAATGTCTTTGAAGTATTGTGTAAAAATGATGATTGTCTTAAATTCTATTGTCATTTCAGAGTATCTGACTGTGTTCTCTCAGATGATTGCTTTCCATGATCCAGAGCTGAGCAATCATCTCAATGAGATTGGCTTTATTCCAGATGTAAGTACTTGGTACATTAATAGAACATGACGTAAAAAGTAAAGCAGAAAGTGGTAGCACAAAAGAATACTGTTTTTAAAGTTGTTTTGCCATAAGAAGTCCATATGGCTAAACCAATTCCTGCTACTAAATACAGCCTTCTGTTGTAAAGTTTGTGTGATTACCTTCCATATTCTCACTTTAAGTGAAGGGAAAGTATCTTATTTTTTTTGGCACTGTCAAATTGTTTTGTCAAATTGTTTTCACTCACACTAAAGGAAACCCCGTAAGGGTTTTCACTTGGATTTTATGATATTCAGGCTGCTTTTGAAGAAATAGGAAATTTGAACTTCAGTGAATTTTTAAGTAGCTGCTTCTGTGTTTTTCTTCATATATTAACCTAAGAAGCTTTGCCAGATTTTGGCTTACTTCATTAGCTTCTTAATAGTCCATGTCAACCCAGAAGTCAGAATCGACTCTTAAAGGTTAGCCATGCTGTAGCTTAACCTGTTACTCATTTGTGGTGTCTGACATGGAATCAAACCTCTATTAAAGGCCTTTTGGAGTACAGTATCATAGGTTTTTATAAACCTCAAACAAACAAACAAACAAAAACAACACTTCTTGCAATAGAGATCTCCTTATTCCATCTTAACTTTCTTTGTTTCTTGATCATGCCTTTCCCCTTAAGGCTTATATTCAGGGACCAATATATTGATGGTAAGATTAGAGCTGGAAAATGTTTATATTAACACATTTGACTAATGTATTTAAAGCGTTAATAATAATGCTTATAGTATAAATTCTTGCAGAGTGCTTTGAAATTTAAAAATATTTTCATAAACATTATTTCATTTGATTCTCAAAACAAACCTGCAAGGCGAATGAAGTAGATAATTTCAGCATTTAGTTGATAAGAAATACAGTGTTTGAGAAGATAACAAAACCAATTAGTCACAGAACTAAAATTTTAACTTCTGTCACGTGACAACCTTCTGCCTCTAGTCTAGTTTATCTTCCATTGGGAGAATAGAGACTAAAACAGGTGTTCTTACTCCTAGTTCATTGCTCTTTGTATTGTGCTATATATAACTCAGTGATGTGATGAGGCCTATAGCAGCCTTCCTTAACATTGGCAGTGTCATTTGCTTCTAGGTTTCTGAAGTCATACATTTTATTTGAGTGTATGGTTTATTCAGTGAAGGCTCCAAAAAGAACATATACAAATTATAAAATTGACAAATAAAATAAGAACAAGCCGTATAATAATATGGAGATAAAAGATCATATTATAAAAAATTAACCATTATACATAGTATCATATTAAGTATTCATTTTTATATAACCTCACCTTTCTTGCTTCACATTTGGGAGGTATAAGACAAAACTACATTAAATATTATGGCTAGAGTTGAAGAAATTATAGAGGAGCTGACTGCTGAGTTGGTAATATTTGAGGGAAAAAAATACTAATGGTTAAGACACAGACTAAAAGAAGGGATAATTATCTTCAAAGAACTCTCTTGAAAGCACCAGATTGTGCTCAGTAGTAAACAGAAAATGACATTGATTCAGGAAGTGTTGTAGATTGACAAAAAACATTTATGCAGAAAAATATGTATGGAATTACAAAGAAAGCCCGATAAAAGTTTTAGACATATTATGAATATAGACACTCACAAAAAAGAAATATGTAACTTATATTTGATTTAGTTAATTAAGAAAATTAACTGTATTATTTACTGAGTGCCAAGCACTGTTCCATCCTATTTATATAAACCACTCATCTAATCCTCACTAGTTTATAAATTTAATTAAATAATGACTATTTAATATTTACACATAAAATCAATTTACGAAAGGCAAATAGCCAAATGGAAGTAAAATTTTAGCTGACAATAATATCAAAGGTAAGAGCAGGTGAGAACTTAGCTTAAAACTATTATAATGTTTTTGCCTTATAAAAGAGGAAAATAAGTATACTCACTACACTTAGGCATTATGTTGGCGATCTTTTCAGATCCGGGATATGATTTCACTTTACTTAAAAGCTAATAAATGAGCCCGGTACTGTGACTCCTGTGTCAGAGACAAGGGACGTTATCACTCGTAGCACAGCAAGCAGCAGGAGCAGTAGCATATTTGTGTTGGTTTTCTGACCATACATACATTTTCTAATATGTTTATATAAAAACAGCCTTGAAAAATATAATCTAGAACAACGGACAGTAAGTGTTTCCACTCACAAGAAATGCAAAGTATAGAATGCATATTAAAATATTAAAGGTAATCACTAAGAGAATAGAAAAAGAATGTAAAACTTCTAAACCAATTTGCAGGAGAGGTAAAGAAAAGTCAACCAATCCTGTAAAAAAATAAAAAGACCATAGAAAGAATATAAACTAATTAGATTGCCTAATAAAGGAAATGTTCAGATATTTTAAAACATCCATCTGTATGCTATTTATAAGAGATAAAAATTTAAGGGTATTGGTCAAAACAGGAGATAAAAAAATATCAGGCACTTGTTAACCAAAAGAAAACTAATGCTGTGATATTAATGTAAACTATTAAAACAGAAAACACAAAACAGACCCACCCATAAATAGATTTTGACAGAGATGCCTCTATAAATCACTTAGAAAAGAATGGATTGTTGAATAAATGGACCTGATACAATTGGGTAACTATATGGAGGGAAGGGAGGAATCAAAGTTGACCTCACTCCATATGTAAAAATAAGTTGTAGATTGACTAAATGACCTAAATATGGAGTGTCATATTTATTATTTGTATCTAGGAAGGAATTTTTACAGAAGTTACAGGAAGTAGAAAACATAATATTTAAAAGAGAGAAAATTAGAATTGAGGAGTGGTGGTACGAAGCAGCCTTCCATTCTATTTATAATGTATTTTTCTGATTTTAAAACTTTCCAAAGCAGTTGTCACAAAGTATTATTATCTGTTAAATAATATCTCCACTCTGAGTGGAGACTACATTGGTCTTTGTTAAATGTGCTGCTACATGGGGTGAGTTAATTATTTAATAATTCAATAATTTATATATGATATCTTCGATTTATGCTTCCCTCTTTATTATGACCCTATCTTATAATTAATGGGGCATTTTTGTGTAATTTCTTGTAAAAACTCCTTAGTACTAGTATTATAATGAGGTAATATTGATTTATACATGTACTGTGATTAACCTTATGAGATATTCATAATTCATGTGGGACGAGGGACAGTTTCTTGTGTGATGAGAATATCTAGTACCTGGCAAATGTTGAGCGTCACTGCCACCAGCCACTGACTGCCTGTAGTAATACCCTAATCATGGTGACAATTAGATGTTTGCATGTATTTCTGAAAAATGACTCTACATATATTTCCAAACACCCTTTAAAAAATGGGAATTGGGAATTAGGAATTCTGTGGTAAACAAAGAGAAATGAAGGAAAGAGAATATATCTTAACCTGGAGAAAATTTGCTTTTCTGCAACTATTTTCTTGTCTCAGAGAATAAGCAAAATGAAATGTATTTAACAAAGTTAAGATGTTAATAGAAGATTGTTTTTTGAACTCTTGTTGTTTGTTTTGCTGTATTTTGTTGGCCTGTTTCTTAATCTATAGGTAATATAAAAATTTGAGACTGTTTTTAAATTTAATTTTGAAGACAGATTCGGTATTTTAAAGGTAGAGATTGTTGACAATGAATAGTGGTGGAAGGTGTGTGATTGAAATGGAGACTTTTTCTAACATTTTTCTGTATTAATTGATAGAGTTCTATTAAAAAAAGAATTTTTAGTTACTTTTCATTAGTTTGTATGTGCAGCATTTTTTGTTTTCTAGGTTTTTTTATATCCTTGGATTACTATCTTCAGTGTTCTACCTTTAAAATAATTGCTTTGGTGACTTTCTGCACCTCTAATAATACAGGTGAAGTTCATCAAAGGCAAGGCTGGGCACTTTTGTAATTATATCCCAAACTGAGTTGCCTGCTCAATAACTAATCCTATCAAAAGAAGCTCTCATTAATCTTCCGTCATTGAAATGCAGGCTCCCATTGCAGAAAAGATTGTGATTTCTGGCTCTTTGCCATTTGCTGTGGGTCACGGAACTCTGAATATTGAGCACTGCTGAGCTCGAATGGTTAGGAATAGTGTGCACTGGTATGATGCTTAGATTATGTGCGTCGTGGTAGTTTGTGATTTACATATAAATAGGGTGAGTGATGTGTATTTGGCAAAATCAGGGCCGGGATGATTTTTATCATTTTTGTCTTGGTTTATGTTTCTGCTTCTGAAAATATACCAGGCCTTTGAAATGAGAAAAGGAAGGTATGCTTCTTCATTCTTATGGAAACTATTTTTCTGAAATGCTATGAATATCATTCAGCTTGCAAATTATGAAAAGTTTCAGATGGCCATTAGGAGAAATGATAAGGGCTGTATCTCAGTCCTCTATGTGCCTTTTGAACCTACTGTCACTGCTAAAGGTAAAGCTAACAAATTCAGTGATAAGCAAGTATGCTGGCAAAACCATTGTCATTTAACTGCGGTCTTTTTTTTTCCAACGTTTTTATTTTATTTTTGAGAGACATAGAGACAGAGCGTGAGCAAGGGAAGGGCAGAGAGAGAGGGAGACACAGAATCTGAAGCAGGCTCCAGGCTCTGAGCCGTCAGCACAGAGCCCGACGCGGAGCTCTAACTCACAGACCGTCAGATCATGACCTGAGCTGAAGTTGGCCGCTTAACTGACTGAATTTAACTGCAGTCTTAATGGACGCTTGTACAACTACTGATTTTCTCCTTCCTTTTCAAAATTTACATTCAACTGAGTTTGTAGTAACAGAAAGTGTGAAAGGATTGTTAGAAATATTTATTCGTTTGTTTTGTTTGTTCATTTATTCCGGTCTCTATATTGTTAGTGTTACAGAAAGAAATTTAAATTTTAATGTAAAGAAGAGACTGCTGGTAATGAGCTTTTTAGATTTTATCAAGATGTGGTTACAGGATAAATTAGGGGAGTGTACTTTATTTAGAATTTCCCGTAACAAGAGTCCCCACTGACCTGTTCTAGTCCATCTCCAAAAGGCTAGCCTGTGTCCTTTCGTCTGGCTACTGCTATGATACCCACAATATTAGTCTTAGTCCTATTCTACTGACCTTGGATTCATTAAAACTGAATACAATGGCTTATTAAGCTATCTTTCTCCCAATAGAGCTTAATTACTTTTCAGACACGGCCCACATCTTAGAAATCAAAGACTTAGTAATTTCACAGGGAATGATAAAGTTATATTTTGGTACCTTCTTTCTAAGAACACACACACACAAGTTAAATATCCAGCAAGTTTCTCTATTTAGTAAATCCTCACTTTAATTTTTCCCCGGCTCTGTTCCCAATCTAATGTATCCTTATACTGGTTGAGAGACAAGTGAAAGAAAGTGTAGTATTAATACACTGGTTTTCAAACTTTTTGGTCTTGAGATCTCTTTAAGGAACAAGGATATCAAAGAGTTTTTGTTTATGTAGTTTCTATATATCAATATTTAAAGACATTTAAAAAATATTTATGTATTAGGTTACGTGGGTGGCTCAGTTGGTTAAGCATCCTACTTCAGGTCAGATCATGATCTCAGGGTTAGTGAGTTTGAGCACCGCATTGGACTCTGCTTTCAGCACAGACCCCACTTCGGATCTTCTGTCTCCCTGTCTCTGCTTCTCCCCTGCTCCCTTGCGCTCTCTCAAAAATAAATAAACATTTAAAATGTATACTTATGTGTTAATTTATTTAAAATGACAGCAAAGCTACTACATGTTAAGCACAATAGCATATTTTTCTGAAAAATAATTTCTTTCCCAAAAAAATAATGGAGTGGTATTATTTTCTATTTTTGCAGTCTCTGCTTAATAGAAGAAAGCTCTATTCTCATATCTGCTTCTGAAATCAATCTGTTATGAATCATTGTTTTGGTTGAAGGGTATGAAGAAAGTTTGGAGCTGCACAGACATGTAGTTGGCAAAGGGCCTTTTCAGACAGTGGTAGTTTCCTAAAGCCTAGTTGCAATGTACATTCTAAAGCCATATCAGTGAACTTTCATACACTGTTCCACTCAAATCAGTCTATCTTGCACTTTAAGTGGCTCTTTTTACCCACGTGTGATTTCGTAATATCATGCATTGGTCATTTAAAATATTGGGTCAATAAGTATTTCAACTATGAAGCATTCATTATAGAAGATAAAAAACTCACATTCATTAGTATAACCATTGATCTCAACCAAAAAAAAATCATTAAGTATTGGGAGGCTGCCAAGCTCACAGTGGCAGATAGAAGTTTCCTAAAATTCTAATATTCACCTGAAAATATTCAAGAATATTTTCTTAAAGTGACAGGCTCACTTCATTCATTTTTGAGAAATATCTGCCTAACATGAAAGCGTAGAAAAAATAATTGTTTATATGTCATGCTTGCAAAGAGAAAAAATGGTATTCTAGGGGGAAAAAGTACCTACACTGACTCACAGCTCAAACAATTGCCCAAGTGCTTTTTCTCAAGACAATGTATACACTTCAGTACACAATGTAAGTGTTTTATGCATACTTCCTATTTTGTCTCATGAAACATTTAAAAAAATACTTTATAAAATTATTAATTTTAATCCTTCACAAGAATATGACTATTACACTATCATACTTTAGTGCCACTACCTTGATTCGTAATAAGTTTTATCCACCAGTGGCTTTGCACCATTAACACAAATATTAAAGAGTAAGAAATATCTTAGTAGTATTTTGAAAACAGCTTGAAATATGTGGATCCCTTAGGAGTCTTGAAGGTCCCAAGGCGTCTGTGATCACAATTCGAGAAAACAGCACTCAGACACTGGTGTCAAATGTGCCAGGGTTCTAATCCTGACTCTTCAACTTACTAGCTAAATACTTAAGTTAGTTTCTTATCCACAGTCCTATTACTGTTAATGTTGATTATAATAAATCTTACCTGAAAGGATCATTATTATGATTAAATGAGAGGATACATATAAACTGTTCAATATAGTTCCAGGTACACAGTGTTAAGGAGTTAACCATTATCGTGTTGTTCTACTTAGTGTTAGAGCCTGATCACATCCTATTTCTTTGGTTATATTAGTATGATTTACATTTAGAAAAGCATGTTTTTAAAAGCATACTAGGGTATATTATTTTTGCTACATCAGTTAATGAATACTTTCCCAAAGGCAACATGATACTAATAACAATAAAGGCTTTCTTTTTCGGGCGCATCTGGGTGATTCAGTCAGTTAAGCATCCAACTTGGGCTCAGATCATAATCTCACCGCTCATGAGTTTGAGCCCCATGACAGCTCAGAGTCTGGGGCCTGCTTCAGATTCTATGTCTCCGTCTCCCTCTGCTCCTCCCCTGCTGGTGTGCACTCTCTCTTTCTCTCTCTCTTTCTTTCTCTCTCTCTCTCTCTGTCTCTCTCTCTCTCTCAAAAATAAATACACATTAAAAACAATTTTTAAAAAAAGACTTTCTTATTAATCTGACTTGATGAGATTGCCATTCACTACTTGGATTTTTAACTTTTTTCATTTGCTTGATTTTTAAGGTGTTTTTCTATCTCTCAGAAAGGGCTATATGACGTTTGTTAGAGTCTTTTACTTAAGGTAAATTACTTTTGTTTGAAAAATTTTAAAGGTTTTTCAGTACTCAATGAGATAATGGAAAGACACTTTGGAATTGAAAAGTACCTAATCCTTCCCTAAATCATACTATGGATCTCAGAACCATTAAATTGTCCAACTGATCTTACTGCTAATTTCTACTTTATAGTTTTTCAGTTCAATATTTGTAAGTCAAGTAAAAGTAGAGAAAGATTTGATACTTATTTTTTATTTGCTTGTTTCCTTTTTTTTATTATAGAGAATTCGTTACTTTCAAAACATAGTAATATAACTAATATAACCTTTTGTGTAGAAGAGAAAGAAAACCAGTTACCATCTGAGTCCAATGGACCTTTTTAATTATTTTTATATGTTTAAGTCATTTTGTCATAATTTATAGAAGGAGAATAAAGACATAGCAAAAAAATATATAGAATCTAGTAGATTGTAGCTTATTTCTAGTTCTTCTTATACTTGCATGTTCAAAGCACAGTTATCAGAACAAAACATGGATAGACCTCTAACTTTGTTGCAGAACAGTTATCTTTTTTCTTTAATAATTGCAAAATATTTTCATTTTAGATATTATGAACACAGATTAATTAATGAGATGATTTTTTTCTAATTATGTTTCCTTCCAATCATTTTGTAGACACATCTCTATCTTCAGCATTAACCCACTGAAGTTGTATGAAATTTTGGTGCAGAAATATTTTAAAAATTAAAGATTACTCTCACATATCTTTTTAGCAAAATAGAATGGCCCAGGTTTATGTTGCTAAATATTCTATAATGAGGTTATTTCCATTGAAAGGCTCATGTACTGTTTGCTCTGATTCCTGTGTTTGAAAAAATTCATCTAAGATATCAACATGTGAGCACTCACAGTTTGAACTTTCACAATATAACCAATGTTACCATTTCACTAGAGTCTAGAATACTACTGCCAGTCTTCCAATTAATCTAATAATTGTGAAATATTATCCTCCCTCAGTTTTTTTTCTCTTCATTGGTAATGGTGCAAAATGAGAAATTCTCAATTTTGTTTATTGAAAACTTAAAACGATTATAATGTATTATCTCCATGCATCTTTCATATGTTTTTGAAAGATGATGTAATAGTTTGGGTGATACAATAGGAAAATGAAAATGGCAATAGCTATGATGTATTTTAATATTATACCATCTTTCTAGGTGATTCCATTGTTTTTCTATTTTCTTTTGTTTTTGTCATTTTTTAGCATAGCTGGGAATAATTGATGAGTGATGAGTTCCTACTTCGATAAAAGAACAAAATATTTCATGATATAAGAAGAATAAGATCTCTGAAATTTCAGTAGTATGTCATAGATTTAAAAAAGGATCCAGAAGATTCATATGGTAATTGTAAGATAGAAGGAAGTTTAATCTGTTTTTTAAAAGTATAAGTAAATTTTCTCTTTATTCTTTCTTCTTCTTTAAAAGTAATGAAATATCAGTCCTCACAGTTTGATTTGCTGAGGGCTAATGGGATATAATGCAGGCAACAGTTTTTAAAGGAGATTATGAACTGCCCTCCCCAACTTCTGCCCCTCCACCATACTAGCACTTATTCTTTAATAGGAAACTGGAGCCATTTGAAGATAAATAATGAAAAGACAGAAAGAGAAAGGAGAAAAGAAATAAAAGAATCACTTATAAAAACAGAAACAAAAAGTCTTCTGTTACCTAACGTAAATAACACATAACATGATCTCACTTTAAAAATCAGCCCACCTGCAGCTAATATTATTTCACTATATGTTAACTGGACTTTAAATTAAAACTTAATAAAGTAAAAATAAAAATAAGCTCAATGAAGAGAATTAAGAACTCAAAAAATATAGATTAAAAAAAGGAGGTAAGGTAGAAAGTGAACTGATTAAGCCCAGAGAAATTTGAGAATATTATGTTAATAATAGTCTTACTAAAATAGTGAAAACTAGGGGTGCATGGGTGGTTCACTCAGTTGGGCGTCCAACTTTGGCTCAGGTCATGATTTCATGGCTCTTGGGTTCAAGCCCAGCATCGGCCTCTGTGCTGACAGCTCAGAGCCTGGAGCCTGCTTCGTATTCTATGTCTCCTTCTCTCTACCACTCCCCTCCCCCGCCACACCCTTCTCGTGCTCTGTCTCTCTGTCTCAAAAATAAATAACCATTAAAAAACTTCTTTAAAAAAAATAGTGAAAACTAGAATGAAAGCATAAACCCACTCAATGACATAACATAGTTTTAAGGAAATCATGCAGAATAAGGTGGAAAAGGATAAGTATACTTAAGTAATTGCAGAGAATTTCAGGTAAAATTTCATAGCAACACTTATGGAGAATTGCATATAAAATTTCAAGAGAACGAAAGTTGACTGATAAATTAGGTAATAACCAAGTTATCCTTCAAACATAAATGTAGCAAACATGCATTAAAAAAAATTTATTCGAGTATAGTTGACACAAAATGTTCTGCTGGTTTTAGGTGTACAGCATATGCGTTCTTAAGCATACAAGAATTTACGAAGTACAACCCCCATGAGCTTCTATTAGAGAAATGAAAATAAATGTAAATGATAAAAGCAAAGAAGAATCAAATAAAACTAGGAACTCAAGGAACTGGTTACTCTAGTTAAATACAGGTTTAATACTTAACAACTATGTTAATTATGTAACAATATAGAATTTAGATGTTGTAGACTTTAATAATATAAAAATAGTATATAAAATTTGAGGTATTGGAAGTCAGAGAAGGGATAGAGAGTATAAGTGTAGTAATGTTGTAATCTTTCAAAACAGATAATCAGTAGGTAATACTTCAACCTGAAGTTTTCCTGTTCCTTTTTTATCAATTTTAACTGGATCTTTAGAAACTATGGTAAATAGAGTAACAAATGTTCTGTTTTAATCACTTCTATTTTTTCTTCAGTTTAAATATAGTTATATACAGCACTTCATAAAATAGCAAATGTAATATCCAGTTTTGCTATAAATATTTATCTAAAATTTTAGTTATAAATACACAGAAATATATCAAGAGTAATGTTTATCATATAATATTGGGGGTATAAGTATTTGAGGCTTTAAAAACAATTTTAAAGAACTGTAGAATATTTCCTTCATCACAGAAAGTTCTGTAACTGTTCTGGAATGATCTGAAATTAGGTGCCCCTAGGTGGCTCAGTTGGATAAGCATCCAACTTTTGCTCAGGTCATGATCTCAGGGTTCCTGAGTTGGAGCCCCACCTCAGGCTTTGTGCAGAACTTGTTTCAGATTCTGTGTCCCTCTCTTTCTGCCCATCCCCTGTGTGCTCTTTCTCTCTAAAAATAAAGGTACTGGTGCACAAACATATCAGAATGTAATTTTTTTTTTCTGTTTACCATATCCTAAAGAATCGCTTTGCGAATCACTGTTATCTTATAGATTTATAATCTTTATCTCCTCACTATCGTTCTGTCATAATGGTGGTTATGGAAATGAAGGTAGGTTCTGTACTAGAAGGTATTTGCTCACAATTCTAAAAGATAGAAGATGGGGAGTACTGTTAAATGAGAGTTGTTTACTACTGCTTTTGCTTTTTTACTATATATTTTTTTTGCTTATGTGATATCCTTTCCCATTCCACTGAATTTATCCTGATTTAGCATAAGGCATCATTTTTCTTCATTGTTGAAAAAGATAATGGTCTTTTGAAAATGAGTGGCACAATGGAACAATACAAATCTTATGGGGCATTTTCTTGTCTTTAAAGAATTTTCTTCTGTAGCAAGCCTGTTATACTATCTGTAGCTAAGAGGACAATAGTAAGTCAGACATAGACAAAATATAAAATGCTGTAGAATTTGGAAAGTAGAAGAAAAAGAATTGATGTAAGAATATTTGAAATTTTGTGAGCTCAAAAGTAGCTGTCATGGGATTAAGCAATGTTGATTCTGAAAGCCAGCAGGAGTGTAAATACTTTAGCCTTATCTTTATCGAGTCTACCTATAAATCATATGCAGTTCCCAGTGCTTAGGGTTCTCTCCTCTCTACCTTCCTCTCCTACCCTCCTTATTCCAAAATATGTGTATCTTTTTTTAGATAGTCTCATAAAACCTCAGATCTTTGGGTCGTTAAAATATTTTTTTATTACAAAAGCCTCTGGACTTAAGAATGATCATTATAATTCCTATACTGATGTCTGATACATTCTCTATCAGGTGTTTTAGATCCATTAACTAATCTTCACAGCTATCCTAAAGGTTTAAAGAGGTGTGTAACTACTAGATCACAAAGTCTAGAGTTCCAAGAAAATATGTAGGAGTCTGTACTGCTGCGAAACAACAACAAAAACCTGCTGTTTTTCAAGCATTCTTTCTTGAGTGGCTAAATATTAATTTCCCTAAAGGAGAGAGTCATTGTGAGGCATGAAACTAATGGTCAGCATGTATTTTACAGTCAACTAGAGGGGTGCCTGGGTGGCTCAGTCAGTTAAGCGTCCAACTTCAGCTCAGGTCATGATCTCATGATTCATGAGTTCGAGCCCCGTGTTGGGCTTTGTGCTGACAGCTCAGAGCCTGGAGCCTGCTTCGGATTCTGTGTCTCCCTCTCTTTCTGCCCCTCTCCCGCTCGCACTCCATCTCAATCTCTCTCAAAAATAAACTTTAAAAGATTAAAAAAAAAAAAGTCAACTAGAAGGGACTTCCTTTTATAAGAACAATAATATTATATTACATATAATAATGCAAATAATAAAATAATAAATTATTTTATAATACAATTAGTAAAAATATAAATTAATAATATTAATAGGAGATAATGTGCAATATGTAAATAAAAAATTCATTTTACAAAAGATTCATCCAGAGTTTATAAGAAATATTTCCTTTTTTAAATCTTTTAGATTTGTATACATTTACGACTTTTTAGGCCATAATTTTCTACTCTTCAAAATCATGTTAATGAGCCTCCTGCCTTTGTTTTTCCTTTTGACGTTTGTAATTTTGATATTAGCAGGTCATTTGAAAAGACCTCCTGAAACGCTAAATATCACTATTCTTTCTTGATATAGCTAGGGGGCAGTATTTACTCAGCTGACTCTTAGTCGACTACCACTATGCTAAATCAGGAAAATAATTCAGTGATCTAGAGAAAATAGCTGAAGCATATATGATTTTTTTTTCATAGGGTCTCAGTTTCCATTTTTAAATCAGGAAAAGTTAATAATATCTCTAACTTAATAAGACCAATGTTATATATATATTTATATATTCAATAAAATATTTCATTATTTAATAGCTTTTTGAAAAATTAAAACCTGACCCAGCTTAGTTTTCAAAATTGTGTTTTACTATCTTTTTCATATATCAGACTGTAACATGAAGTTGTACCAATATTTTAAGAAGTTATTTAATATTAGACTATCAGTTAATATTTTAAAAGGATGAAAAAAGAATAAATAACTGGCATTATAATCTCACAGAATATATTACCTATTATTTACCTGACTTTAGTTGGTAAGTGGTAACTGGTGCTGGTGAGCACCTAGAAGTTGTTATGTGTTAAAGAAATGTTTCAACTTGAATTATTACTTTTCAAATATCATTAGAATATGCTTCATTTCACTTCTTTCTAATAACTCTTTTCATAATTATTGTCAAAATATCAGCATATAATTCAAATTTTTAGTTTAGTGTTTTTTCAGTACTTTCCACTATTTAATATGAAGTATATATATATATTTGTTTATATTATCCAAGGAAGATTAACTGCTTTTCTCATTATTTCATATTTATTAAAAACTTATCAGGAAACTGTATAATTTCATATCTAGATCTTTTAATCTATCCCTTCCAGTTACCTTCATTATATATTTTATTCTTTCTTTCAACAAATATCTGAATGCCTATTATGTGCTGCTCATTTTCCTAGGCCCCGGGTATGTTAATGAAAAAAAAAAAAAAAAACAAGAAGAACTCTGCCCTCATTGAATTTATATTCTAGTGAGAAGTAGACAGTAAAAAAGATAAATATACTATGTGATATGTTGGATAGTGGCAAGTACTAAAGGGTAAAAAAAAACTATAGTAGGGACATGGATGTTAAATGCTCAGACGAAGAAGTTGTTGAATTTTTAAATAAAAGTAGTCAGGGGAGAGGGGTAAGAGAATGGGTTAAATAAGTGATAGGAGTTAATGAGTACACTCGTCCTGATGAATGCCAAGTGATTTATGGAATTGTTGAATCGCTGTATTGTACACCTGAAACTAATATAACACTGTCTGTTTACTAACTGAAATTAAAATAAAAACTTGAGGGAGGGAGGGACAGAGGGAAGAGAGAGAGAAAGACAAGGAAGGAAAAGCGAGGAGAAGGGAAAAGAGAGAGGAGAAGAGAAAAGGAAGGAAGTCAAGAAGGGAGTCAGGGAAAGCCTCACAGAAAAAGTGGCTTTTGAATAAATGGCTTTAGGAACTGAGGGAAAGAGCAATGAAGCAGAGGCAACAGCAAGTGCTAAAGTCCTGAGGTTTTTTGTTGTGTTTTTTTTTTTATTTTTTAATGTTTTTATTTAATTTTGAGAGGGAGACAGACAGAGCACAAGTCGGGGGAGGGCAGAGAGAGGGAGACAGAATCTGAAGCAGGCTCCAGGCTCTGAGCTGTCAGCCCAGAGCCTGACGTGGGGCTCAAACTCTTGAACCTCGAGATCATGACCTGAGCTGAAGTCAGACGCTTAACCGACTGAGCCACTCAGGTGCCCCTAAAGCCCTGAGGTTATAGCATGCCAGGGATGACGAAGAAACAGCCAGGAGACCAATGTGACTGGAATCCAATGAACACGGAGATGAGAGTCAAAGAGGACCAAATTTTACATCAAAACAGATTACATAGTTAAGACTTTGGCTTTTATTGTCAGTGGTGGAAAGCCACTGGATTCTGTTTAGCAGAGGAATGACATGTTCTGATCCAAACATTTTTAACAAGATCATTCTGATTTTTTTTAGTAAGAGAAATCCAAGGAGGGCAAGGATGGAATTTTAAAAGGTTGATCATACACTAGTGTCATAATCTAGGCAAGAGTGGCTTGAATCAGGAAATTAGTGGTAGGGGTGGTAAGCAGTTGTTACATTCTGAATCAGTTCCAAAGGTAGAGCTAGCAGGATTGCTGGTGACACATGTACAATATTGGAGAAAGAGGAGTTAAGAATGATTCCAGAATTTTTTATCTGAGCAATTGGAAGAACAGAGTTGCTCTTAACTGAGATTTGGAAGATTATACCTGAAGGCATAGATTTTGAAGAAGTCTCAGGAGCTCGGTTTGGGACATGTTATGTATATCTGTTAGCAATACAGGTGTAAATGTCAGGCTGTCATTTGGACGTTTGCAATTCAGGGGAGAGGTCTGGGACAGAGCTATAAAAATGAGAGTCCTCACACTATACATAATCATCTGGAGAGAAATAGAAAAGAAGAAAACCAAGGACTGAAAAAAGGGCATGCCAATATTTAAGTCTGGGAGATGAAAAAGAACCAACAAAGGGAGATGGAGTAACAGAAAAATAAGAAGACTAGATGAATGTGCTATCTTGGAAGTCAAATTGGGGTGGAGGGTGTTTTGAGAAATTTAAGAGTAGCTAACTATGTCAAACCCTGATATTGGTAAAGAAAGATTGAGAGTGAGAATTGGCCATTAGATCTAGCAATATGGAAGTCTTTGATGACCAAGATAAGAGCAGTTTTGGTGGTGAAGTGGAGACAAGAACCTATTTGGAGTGAAATGAAAGAATATTTACTGAACATCTACTGCCCTTAATGAACTGTAAGCCACCCTTACAGGCTAGAACTATATGTTTCATTCACTGCCATATCCTACTAGTGAGACAGAGAGGGAGTTCTCCCTTACTCTGCCTTCTGTTCTATTTAGACCTCCATACTCTTTACAGTGAAGTCACATACCTTTGTATTCCTCCGCAGTTTTCCCTTTTGTAATGTCTCTTGAAAGAACTGTCTATGTGTCAATGTATATAAATGATGATCTCATGGAGAGCAATGGGCTTTATTTTACATACAGTACTTAGACTTTAATGTGGTATATATAATTATACTGAGGGTTCTCGACTGGAATTTTGATAGCATAAATAGTGGTATGCTATGCAAAGACATATGCTACTCTATTCATAATTTCATAATTGATAAGTGCTGGAAGAATATTTAAACCCTATAAGTAGTATGGAAATCTTTGTCTAATGGTAGACTGCTTTGATGCAAAAAGTAAAAGAAAATTAGAGCTTTTTCAGATCTCTCCATATAATATTACTGATTTTCAATACTTGCTACTAACAAAGGAGGTTTTGCTCTACATGTATAATCAAGAATGATTTCTCACTTTCAAAATGTCACAAAATTAATTGAAAGTATGTATACAAGTATGTGGGCATATATGTGTGTATATTTATTTTCATTCCTAGACAGTAAAATTAGGAAAATAAATTTTTAGATCTTAGTCTGTTATGAAGCTTTCTATCAATTTAGAAAATGGCAATAGAAAGCATATGCTTCACAATACTTTCTTATGAGACATTTTGGACATTTTTCAAAAGTCGTCTTATCAATTCTCAAAAATACTAAGAGTAACTCCACACTGATAAAGACCATTAAAATCCCAGAAATATTTTTGTACAACCTGAAAGTTCACCCTTGGAATTAGCATGCAAGTACTGTGTTTGGGTTAGGCAGTGTCTTGAGTATTTCCTTTGATGAAATGAAGACATTCTGTGGAATAATCCTTGGCGAAAGGGACATCTGTAGCATTTGTAATAGATGATATTATTTAATGGAGTATTTGTTGTATTTGTGGTAATGATTATAATTATCAACATTCACTTTTATATTGATCAGCAGCGTAAACTGTATAGACTGTATAGAATATTTCTTACCATTCAGTTTATTGGCAACCATTATAATTATGTTTTATTTTCTCTTTATCTGTCCCCGGCACGGCACCGCTTTCCTCTTCCACCCATAGCTCTATGCCATCCCTTGGTTTCTCACCATGTTTACTCGTAAGTTAATTTTTCCTTTCCTTTTAATATTGTATTAGCAAAAGGACAGCTACTTTCTTCTTCAGTATATTATAGCTATAGTGATTTTTAAACAGATTTAATTATATAAGCATCCTTATATAATACTAGTGTAATAGAGTTGGGTAGAAAAAATTGAATTGTTTTCACTGCTGAATATCAAAGGGAATATAATATAGGATGGTGTTGTATAGTGATGTTTAGGATGCCTATCTTATGTGTCATGACACCAAATCTCTGCCTTCTGTTGAAGAAGAAATTAACATTAACTGTAGAATTTACATAAATTTTTGAAGGCAACTTTTACAACCAAATGAGACTCAATTTTAGAGATCCTCTAATACTTTGGTTATTTCCAAACCTAGAATTCCTTTAGAAATCAAAGAGTATGTGGATGTGATGCCTTAATTAGTTACAGGTTTTAATACAGTGAACAGTCTCCTTAAATAATGTACAATGATAAATGGAATAACCTATTTAAAGTAGATTATGCATTGGCCTGGAAAAATATGCATAGTATTAAAAATGTAAAAAAGAAAGTTGCAAGAAAATAGAAAAAATATTTTATGTGAACTTAATAAAGCAATTATTTAGAGTGTATAATAAAAATGTAACAATATTGAATCTAAAACAATACTAAATTTCATCTAGGCAAATAAGCTTATGAGAATAGTATAACAAGAATATTCTAGGAAGAAATATAATTAATGGAACAACCATACCAGCATCGATAAAGGAGGTTAGAAAATGTCATCTGTTTGACCAATCTGATGATTAGTTTTTAAAAATGCCTTAGGAAGCAATAAGTATTATATACAAACAGTTTAATAAATATTTTATGAAACCAAACCAAAAACAGTTTTTATAAACATTTTATAAAACCAAATAAACATTTTATAAAAATTGTTTGGCAGTATTTGTTCTTATTTTTGGCCATAAACCATTTGTAACATGTCTAGTAAAACAGCTTGTTATTGTTTTAATTTCCGTAATTTTGGTTTTTTTTTAAGTTTATTTAATTGTATTTATATTTTGTTACTTTACAGATGTATTTCCACTGCACAAAATTTTCCACCTCTGGGATACCTTACTCCTTGGGAATTCCTCTTTCCCATTCTGTATTGGAGTAGCGATTCTCCAGCAGCTGCGGGACCGGCTTCTGGCTAATGGCTTTAATGAGTGTATTCTCCTCTTCTCTGATTTACCAGGTATAGATATAAATAAGTGGAATCACTAAATGAATTCTAATTATAAAATAATGAGACAGTCTTATAGCAATTTGCAAAAATAATCATCCAAGCTTTCAGAATCTAGAATCTCTTCTTGAGCTTCATCTTCCTTCTCTGGATTCTCTCTCTCTCATATAACTGTATCTTCTGTTCCGGTACAGGCCCAAACCTGGGTCATACTAGATTGCTGTGGTTTACTTTTATGTCAGTAATGCCACCAAAAGGGTAAAAGAGCTGGGGGCAGCGACGTATTTGCCTTTAATCTTAGGACAGGACCGTTTATCTTCAGCTGATAGAGAGTAAATACAGGCTACTTGGCTAGGTGTTTGAGAATCTTTGTTTACACAGAGATGTAATTCACGTGGAACTTTGCTCTCACATATCTATAGCTCCTTACTAACAATTTGACAGTTTGAGGAAAGGAAACACTGTCCCCTTTGGAGGGCAAATCACAAGCTATATATTATATTCACAAGTGAGGAGTTTGGAAATCTCAGTGTTAAATTTGCTAAGTGCAGAAAGGGAATGTGACTACGGTCTAAGCTTTGCTGCTGTGGCTGAAAAGGTCAAAGTAATGTGGTCACCTAGGATATAACCATCTGTGGAATTAAAAAACTAAACTGGATTTTTCCAGAAACCAAAACGTTTTGCAGGTAGAAAAATTCTACTTTCTTCAAACAGCATTTCATTGACCCCAACCCTTCTTCTGAGTTTATTGTTGTTCTCCATATTTTTAGGCAGACACAGGTGACTGCTGATAAGAAACACATTTAGTTATCCAAGAGATAAATTTGCCTAAAAAAACAAATGAAGAAATAATAAAAAGAAGTAATAAAGAACGAAAAAGAGGTAAATAAAAGAAGTAATAAAATTACATATTTATTAAGCACTCTCAAGAGGAAATAATAAAAAGAAGTAATAAAGAAGTAAAAAAGAAGTAAATAAAAGAAGAAGTAATAAAATTACATATTTATTAAGCACTCTCAAGAGGAATAAGAACTGCTACATACCCTGATTTTCATCTTTAGTTGATGATCTATATCTGGTACTTCACCATCTCTCTGTTGTTGGAACATCATCATCCTTTTGGGAAAATAATAACAACTTAAAGTTTAATTTTTTTAAAATTTCTCCTCTCTCTTTCCCCCAAATTGGAAGTATCACCATCATCTTTCTAACTTATCAAACTTTAATTAAATTATTTTTTACATGAGCACATAGTTCAGTTCTTACATTTTTTTGGTTTCTGGGAGACAGATTCGTTTTGAAAATCAAATTATCTGTTTTTTTAATCTTTGGTGTTGAACGGTAACAAAGAAGCTAGTTTCGCAAACTAGAAATACTGTCTGTACCTTGCAGATTTTCCTTTATTTGCCAAAGTAAACAGGAGATGATTGATTAGGATTGAAATGATTTTTCTGGTCAGTTATTAAAAAAAAATGCTGATAGTACATTTTAAAATCAAGCAAATTTAATGCCTTTCCAATTTCATACGTAAATGTACCAGTTAAACACTGAAAGGATCTGTTGTCAGGTTGTATAGGCATATTAATAGTAACTCTGCTTGTCCGTGAAAATAAAATTATTATTTCTGAAATCAGAAAATAAGAATATGCTTGTTAGAACTGACTTATTAAAAAGGTAAACTCTACCAGGGCACCTAGGTGGCTCAGGTCATGATCTCATGGTCCCTGAGTTCCAGCCCTACATTGGGCTCTGTGCCAACAGCTTAGAGCCTGGAGGCTGCTTCGGATTCTGTGTCTCCCTCTCTCTCTGCTTCTCACTGGCTCACACTCTCTCTCTCTCTCTCTCTTCCTCCCTCTCTCTCTCTCTCTCAAAAATAAACATTAAAAAAAGACAAGTAAACTCTACCTACCTTTGAAAATAGGATGCATTCTATTGTTGCGAATTGCCTTGATCCTCAGTGCCATTATTGTGGCTCATCACTTGCTTGGCCACTGTCTATAATTCCTGTTGGGGAAGAAAGAGGTTCTAACAAGATTATGACTTAAAAAAAAAAAATAGAAAGGGTCTAAATGGAGGCTTTGCCCTAAAGTACACCTATGTTTTACTTTTAATCAAAGGACACTTATTTGGGAGGTCCTTCCTAAATCTAAAGAGAGATCTTTTTTCATCATGTTGAGCTCCCTAACTATAGTTGATGTTTGAAGGAACTGGAAATAATCATGGGAAGTCTTAAAAAGTGAATCCAGATTAATATACACACGAAAACACTGAATGTGCCTTTTCTAAGCAAAGTATTATGTGATGTAAGTTTGGAACATATTTGAAAGAAGTAAACTTTTTAAGACTACAGGAAAAGGATAGATAGGATAACTATATTTCACTTTAGTTCTTGAGACAGACTTTGTAGATAAAGACAGGATAGGATTCAACATTGATTCTAACTTACTAAATAGGTTATACTTTACTGAAATCCCCACTCAACTGAGTTTAAAAGCATAAGCAAACAGCAAATTTAACCAAATTATTTGCTGAAGCAGATTGCTAAATTCAGGGTTCAGAACATCTATTTGATAGTAATAGGATGGAAATACTACTCAGTTGGTAACCTTGTGAACAAAATAGGCTTGAATTTTTTTAAGTTGTCCTTTCTAGTTTTTTTCTTTCACCACAGAGACACCCAGTAGTCTAAGAGCATGGCATGTGGAGCTGGTCACCTAAGTTTCAGATCCTGGCTCTGCCAGTTACAGCTGCGTGATCGTAGGGTCATGACTTAACCTCCTTGTTTCCTTAACTCTGATCATATGAGGATGGTAAAGTACCTACCTCATAGGGTTGTTGTGTTAAATAAACCAGTATATCTAAACAACTTAGAGCAGTGCCTGGCATAGAGCAAATGCAATGTAAGTGATTATTATTATTAATTTTGTCATTATCATCGTTATGCTTATTTTCACTTTTCCATTCTATCATGACATGGCTTCCTATTGGTGGTATAAATGCAGCAACCACCTCATTTGTTTTTTTCTGTATATTAACATTTATTCGCTTTTGAGAGACAGAGAGAGACAGAGCGCAAGTTGGGGAGGGGCAGAGAGAGAGGGAGACACAGAATCTGAGCTGTCAGCACAAAGCCCAAACGTAGGGCTTGAACCCATGAACCATGAGATCATGACCTGAGCTGAAGTCAGATGCTTAACCGACTAAGCCACCCAGGTGCCTCTCTGTAAATTATTAAAGTAGATAATCAGTCATATAGATTTCCTTGTTAGCTAAAGCAATTGAGGAATTATCTAAGAAGTCAAGTAGACCTTCTATGTTGAGTGTATATTATGACCAAGATGAGTATTTCTTTTCATTCCTCAGAGACAGCATAATGTAGCAGATAGCACAGACTTTGCAGTCAAGACAGGTTAGAATTTAAGTCCTAGCTGTACCACTCACAACCCGTGTGAACAGGGAAACTTTCAGTGTAGTTCTGCTGCTGAAAGAGCTATCTACAGTTGAGATATGAGTTCATATGCCAGTTTTGGCACATAGTAGCTGTGTGGATTTGGACAAATTTTTAATCTCACTGAGAATTCTGTACGTTAGGAAAGTTTCAGTAAAATGGAGATAATAATATCTGCTTCAGTGTTATAGTGAGCACCAAAGATAATATATATAATGCACCTGCCACAAAATGTGGTACTGAGTATGCATACTTAATATGTATAACTTTTTTTAAAGTAAATGTAGTATTTAATATTTTATTTTTATTTTTATTTTAATCTTAGAGAGAGAGAAGGGGAGAGGGCAGAGAGAGAGAGAATCTTAAGCAGTCTCCAGGCTCTACCCTCAGCGAGGAGCCTGATGTGGGGCTCGATCTCATGACCCTGGGTTCATGAGCTGAGCCAAAATGAAGAGTCTGACGCTCAACCAACTGAGCTTCCCATGCACCCCAGCTTTTAATATTTTAAAAATACATAAATAACTTATAGCATTCAATCTTTATAAGTTCCCTCTCCTTTCTTCCTCCTTCCCTTCACTTCATACTAACTCTTTAATTCTTGAGGAGAGAATACAGCAGAAAAGCATTATTATTTTTGCCAAAAATTGTTCCCAAATTCTATTCCCTTGTAATATATTTTTTTAATTTTTTAAGAGTATTTTTTTCCTTAAGTTTATTTTATTTGAGAGAGTGAGAGAGAATGAGTGCGGGAGGGGCAGAGAGCGAGGGAGATAGAATCCCAAGCAGGCTCTGCACTGTCAGCACAGAGCTCAATACAGAGCTCAAATCCACAAACTGTGAGATTATGATCCGAGCGGAAATCAAGAGTCACACATTTAACTGACTGAGCCACCCAGGCACCCCGATACACTGTTATTAACTAAGGTCAGTAGTTTACATTAAGCTCCACCCTTTGTCTTGAACAGTACTGTGGGTTTCGACAAGTGACTAATGTCATATATTTACCATTACAGCATCATACAGAACAGGTTCACCACCCTGAACATCTCCTATGCTGCACCTGTACAGTCCTCTCCACTCTCCCTAGCCCACTGTCCCCTGGCAATCAGTGATTTTTTTACTGTCTTAATACTTTTGCCTTTACCAGAATGTCATCAAGTTGGAATCATAGAGTATGTAGGCCTCTCAGACTTTTTCCTCCATGTCTGCTTATGGCTTCATAGCCCATTTCTTTATAGAAAATAAAAAGAAATAGAAAAACAGAACAATATTTCTAAATAGAAATCTACCAAGTACAAAATAGAAATTTAACCTATATTTTAACTGATCCCAGACTTGTTTAAAACAAGATCCCAGACTAACTAGGATCTAAGGCTTATGCTTTTTAAAATTTAAGTTGAAGTGCTAAAAGTTTTCATACATTTTATATTATCCCTATTTTATGATTGAGAAAAAAGAAGCAGAAAAATGAGTTTGACCAGAGCTATACAACTTGTAAGTAATTGAACTGAAATTTAAACCTAGATCATGCCTCCCAGGTTAATGCTCTTTCCAGTATGCCATTATTATTATTATGACACCACTTTCTAAGTAAATCCCTTAAATGCCACTAGACCACTAGAGCTAGAGTGAGCCTTCAAGCCCACCATGTTCATCTCCTAAATTCATTCCTACCCCTTTTACACCAGAACCTTTAAAGTTTGAGACCTTTCCAATTAAGAATGACAAATTGTACACATGTGTTTATCCCTACTGCCTTGAGAAACATCACTAAAGCAAAACAGTAAGGAAATGAAAAAAAGTATAATCCTAAGTACAAAGAGAATGTTAGAAGAGCACTAGTAGACAAGCAACGTCAATATTTAGAAGATAGAACACAATTACATCAATAATAACTCCCTTAATAAAAAGCAAAGAGAAGTGAAACCTTCCTGCAAAAGAGGATAATAGCAGGAAGCAAGCCAGTTCTTGATGCAGAGCACCAAAAAGTCTCACGAATAGAAAGTGAATGAATATGAGGCAGAAAAAAACAGGGAAGAATTAGTTCAACATATGCATGAGGAGTAGTTTCATTTCTCCCACCTCTGTAGGTCTTTGCACCCACCTTGCTAGCCACGCGTCTTTTCTGCCACCCAACAGAAGACTGCAGGATAGGGGAAGATGCAGGTTTGTGGACCTGAAGCCTAAGCAATATGGAGAAATTTAAGAGGATATAAATTACATTACAAAATTAGGCCATTAAAAGAATATTGAGAATGAACAAAGAGATCATAACAAATTACAAAACAGAAAAATAACATACTATTTTAATTGTTAAATGTCAGATACCTCTATATTTTTTCTTCCTTTTTTGCTTCATACTCATTGATTATCTCTACATATGACAATAATCGTACATATTTTCCATGCAAAAAAATAATCAGTGTTTCCACTGGCAGTGTTGGTTGAAATTTGTTTTTTATTATTGATAGTGGGAATGCTTAAAACATGTGACTTAACACAGGTAATACCCTCTGTTGAGGTGCTACAGATTTCTTTCTATAAACACAGAAATGCAATTTTGTGAAATTTCTATCAAAAAAGAAAAAAAAAGTTAATGATACACTTATAACTGTATATGTAACATTATCAAATATATTCCTAAAAGGAGAGCATTTCTCTTTTGACCAGAACCAGATTCTCTGCTTACAATCTTACATGTTTAATGTTTGGAAGAATTTAAGCCTGATGTTTGGCTGTGTATATTTCAACCGTTTTTCCCACCCATAAACATCTAATGCTGGGACACATCACTTTGCATTACACCTCTGCTCTTGTATAGTGGGTGATAGTAGTATTCCAGGACATCATTTCTAGAGCAGTAACTTTCCTCTACTGTCAAACATAAAGCCAGATACTAGTTTAAGTGCTAATATACTCTTACAGTAGATAAGAGCCCAACATGAATTGAACTTCATTTTGTACAGAGGTTACTGGACATTTTAAGGGAAGAATGAGGGAATAGGCTGAGAGGGTGGGTGAGTAGGGGCTCAGAAGATTCAGGAAAATGAAAAATTACAGACGTGTGGAAGAGGGCATTGGACCACGTGACACCCATCTAGCCTTGCTAACTGGCACTTACCAAAGTTAGGTTCCTACAGAGGCTGGGAGACAAGTCTTTATAAGCCAAAGTCAAGGCTTAGTCAAGAAAGGATGTAAATGAACCTGACTAGAGTTTCATCAGAAAGAAGTCTTTTGGCAGGGTGCCTGGGTGGCTCAGTCAGTTAAGCATCCGACTTCGGCTCAGGTCATGATCTCAGTTTGTGAGTTCGAGCACAGCAGGCTCAGTGCTGACAGCTCAGAGCCTGGAGTCTGCTTCAGATTCTGTGTCTCGCTCTTTATCTGCCCATACCCCACTCGTGCTCGCTCGCTCGCTCTCTCTCTATATATATATAATAAACATAAAAAAAATCTTTTGTCAATACCCTAAAGTGACTTCAAATCATAAAACTATATCCCATTAAATGAAACTAATTATCTAACTATTCCTAGTTATAGCTCAAAGTGCCCCTAGCCACTATAATGTTGCCTAACACAAGATGAAGTGTAATGGAGGGAATGTAAAGACAGAAGTCTTCACTGTGCCTTAAATCTATTTACTTTTGCAAATATTGCATAAAACATATCCATGTGAACAGTAAATTTGAAGGGGTATTCTTTGGAGTAATAGAATCAAAGTATCTTTTTTTTAATTTTTTTAATGTTTGTTTATTTCTGAGAGAGAGCGTGTGAGCTTGGGAGGGACAGAGAGAGAGCAGGACAGAGGATCCAAAATAGGCTCGGTGCTGACAGCAGAGCCCGAAGCAAGCCCAATGTGGGGTGTAAACCCACGAATCCTGAGATCATGACTGGAGCCAAAATCCAATGCTTAACCAGACTGAGCCACTCAGGCACCCCTAGAATCAAAGTTTCTTGAGACTCAGAGTCAATAGTATAGCAGAGAGCAGAAGTAATGGAATATATGTAATTTGAACTCCCACACTCCTCTACGGTCATTGCTGGCAAAGATTAGTTTAGACAGAGAATTATTCTCTGGAGAGGTGGAATTTCCCCAGAGGGAGAAATAACTTATTTAGGGGTCTTCCAACAAATGACCATGTCTCCAAGTTACCCAACAGTAAGTAATCTACCAGTCACCAAGTCACCAAGACCTTCCCACATATACAAAACTTCCAATCTGATTTTTAGTACTGTTCTTTTAAATATGTAGTCATAAGTCACCAAACCTCTATAGAAAACCTCTAACTAAAAGACACAAACCGGCAAACTGAATAAAAGAATATCCTCAGAAAGAAAGTTATGAGAAGATATTGCAACAATGACAAATCAGATTTTTTTAAGTAACAAAGAACAAAAGATTTACTGGAAATTAAAAATGATGTGGATATGCAAGTGAGCTTTCTAATAAAAGAGTTAGATGATAAAGTTTAGGAAATCTCTCAGAGAATAAAACAAAAATACTGCTGGAAAGTAAGAAGAAAAGACAAAATTATTAGAAAACCGATTCAGGGTGTTCAGGATTTCTTTAGTAAGAGAGAAGAAGAAAGAACAGAAGTATCACAGACATCAAACAAGAACTTTCTCTGTAAGTGAAGGATTACAAAAGGACCATCAAACACCTAGCATAATGAAGTGATACACATTTACATATATCGTTTCAAAGTTTTAGAACACCAGGGATCCTAAAAGTTTACAGAAAAGGGGAAAATCACATACAAATGATTTCAGCTCAGAATCATATCAGACTTCTCAGAAGACAACGGAACACTATTTCTCATAACTAAAGGGAAAAAAATCAACCCTAGAATGCTATGCCTATTCCAACTATCAGTCAAGGGCAGAATAAATATATTAAAAAGATACGTAAGATTTCAAAATAATTTGCTGTGTACCCTTTCATAGAAGCTACTGGAAAACGAGTTCCACCAAAACGATGGAATAAATCAAGAAAGAGTAAATAATGTCTTGCCCTTCATATTAAAGATTAAATATAGGGGAGAGCCAAAGGGAATTAGATGATAGTAAAGAGAAAGACCAGGACAACAGCTGTTCACTAGGTCTTGGAAGCAGCTCAGAGCCATTAGAGCAAGAGAACAGAAGTCTTCAGGAGAGATGGATTTTCCGTCTATCCTGGCCCAAATGAAATGTGAGATGTGTTTTATTATTTTGGACATAGTTCAGTCTTTGTGAGAGATCTGATAGCACTGCATGAGGACAAAGAAATCAGGATTTAGAAAAGTTATTTCTCTCAGAGTCACAAAGTTCCTTATGAAGCTTAGACTCAGATCTGGGAAACCATAATCCAGGGAACATGCTTTATTCGCAACAGAATATAAATTGCAGTGCAAGATAGAAAAAAGTAGTACCCTAGGAGAATAGACGACTTTTTAAGTATAGTTGCATATTTTGATGTACAGTTTACAGAGTAATTTTTTCATAATATTTTGGTTATGATAAAGTGCTCCGGAAGGATTTTGAGGTGGAGAGCTGACATGGGTTAAGTGAATGGAGAACAGGATATCTGCCAGTACTAATAACTGGGGTGGAATTGGGGGGGATGCCAGTACCTTCTCAGGATTCACTGTAAACCTTTTATGATGCTGATAGGGTGTGTTGGAAGCAGATACAACTGACTTTTCCATGACTCGTGATTTAATGAATGCACTACAACCTCTGATCTGGATCATCGACTTGACTTCAAGCTCCTACTGGGTGACAGATGTGTCAGACCGATTTGAGCACCGCAGATGCAAAATCTATGGTCTGAAATTACTTTTTTTGGTGATTAAATGGTACTAAATGGATCAACTTTTTCTAAATGACAGGATTTTCTCTCTTAGGTTCAAATTTTTATCTTAAACGTATTAACTGGAATTTTTCTCAAATGAATTCAGCATATCTCTTCCTTCTTAAATTGAATAGAGAACCTATCTTGAACTTTGATTTTTATTTTAATTGGTATCTGTGTTCTTCTTTTTTGTGGAGGGAGTATCAACTTGATCGTGTTGTAGAGCTTTTCAAAAATATGTATTTCACTATATTTGCCATTGCTCAAATAAATAGACCCATGTCTCAAAACATGTTTAACTGTCTCTTTTTAAATATATTTTATGTTGGGAAGAGCATATGGAATGATGAAACCTGAACTCTTTGTGTAGCCACAGAAATAACCAACTGTGAAGTTGGCAAACATCACTAATAGAGGATAAAGGAATGCTTAATTGAGTAACTGATCTTTCCGGACCTACTGGCCAAACACCAAATCTAAATGAATTGAGAAATACAAGATGCCTTATAACCCTTTAGAAACCTCGGACGTTCTACTCATAATAACACATTTGCCATATTAAATCACTCAGTTTGCTTATATCTTAGTTTCTTTATCTTCAACAGAAATGAGAGATTACAATAACTTTCTACAAGAATCATCGTAAGAATTAAATGTGTCTCATGTAATAGATCCTCAATAAGTATTCATTTCTCTTTTACTGCTCCAAGTGTTTTTCTCCTTACAAAAGTAGGCAATTGTAAATGTACCATCCATAAAACTGACTTAAATGCATATGTCCTGGTGCCTGGGCAACTCAGTTAGTTAAGCATCCAACTCCTGATTTCGACTCAGTTCATGATCTCATGGTCGTGACATTGAGCCCTGCAACAGGCTCTGGGCTGGACATGGAGACTGTTTAAGATTCTCTCTCTCTCTCTCTCTCTCTCTCTCCTTCTCCTTCTTTCTCTGCCCCTCCCCCACTGCACACATGCTCTCGCTCACTAATAAAAAAATAACAAATGAAAAAAAGAAAAATTTCCCAGTAATTTGAGTGGTGAAGAAAGAAGCAGAATAGATTTTTTAGTGCATATGGCCTTCTTCCCTGATATATAAGTTCCTTGTTTCAAAAAGAGAAATAGGGAACTTATCCCTTTGTAATTTAAAACATGGAGTATGTTTTTTTTTTCCATTGCTTACCTGAGCTAACATACTTGGACTTCCCAAAGAAAATGAGAATATCTACCATTTACTAATGATAGAAATACAGAAAGGGAAAAGCTAGCCCATGCTAAACTCCTTCATCCTAGTCAACTTCTTGAATCTCTACTCCCTTTCTGTAATCTGTTCACTTTCTCCATATGGGAACAGCTTACTCTGCATAAGGAGTATTGACCTCCTCAAGAACTAAGGTACCATCAAAACACACAGACAGTAACTTGAAGTGCGAAAACCTTCGTATTTTTATTAGTTCTGTATCAAAGATGCATAAATTTCAGATTTGAGAAAGAAAAGGAAATCTTCTATGAAAATATTACCTTTTTTTATCATTTTAACCAAGTGCATTTAATTTTTCTATAAATCCATTTGTGCCTTTCTTGATTTAACTCAGAAAATTATTTTTATTTTATTTTATTTTTATTTTCTATAAGTTCACTATGCCCTTCTTGATTTAACTCAGAAAATTTTTAAAATTGAGAACTGATATTTTAATAAATTTTTCCCTACTTATTTTATATGTCCTTTGATAGATGAAAATAAAACTTTTAGGTATACTTCACTAGAAGTCATGGTGGACTGAATCTTTTGCCTATACACTCGTAAATTGCAGCTTTCCCTTCTCCAGCCTCTATTTTACTTTGAAAAAGTGAAAATATTATCTGACTAAATTAGGCAGATTGTTAAATAAGATGTGTTATATTACATGATATTTAAATAATGATATACTGAAATATTCCAACATATATACTATATATATGTATGTACGTGTATAAATACATATAGATAATACTAAATAAAAGACATAAAAAATGGGAATATATTCACATGTGTAAATATTCGTATATGTGTATGTATATAGTAATATACTATCACCATTCTAGTCATACATATTCTGATTAATATCTACATTATGTTTGTACTCACATCTTTTCTAATCAGTTATCATTTTAGCCATATTAGATATATGCATTTAGGAAAGATTGTGTTTTTTACATATATCATACATATATTCAAATCTTATATTTGAATATAGCAATTCAAATTCTAAATGTTTTGCTTTTTAAAAAATTATTCTATCTAGAAATTGACATTGAACGCTGTGTGCGAGAATCAATCAACCTCTTTTGTTGGACTCCTAAAAGTGCTACTTACAGACAGCATGCTCAACCTCCAAAGCCACCTTCTGATAGCAGTGGAGTCAGAAGTTCAACACCTTTTTTCTCCACTGAGTGTCCAGATTCTCCAAAAACAGATTTGGTATGTATTCACAAATTTAACTTACAAACTCTAAAGGAAGATGAATGTTAAAAATACAGTGTAGCATGATAATTGCTCTTAATAATATTATCACTTATGTCCCTTTAGCATATATATTCTTTAATATATGATTGTATTTATGCAACTTTCAGAAAATCTTTATGTCTATTTAGTTTTACAATTAAGAAGATTGACATATTCCTTCAGGTAGCAAGTTTCACATTTTTCATATGTAATCAGTGTCTCGACTTGTCATATACTAAAACGATTACAGAAGCAAAAGGAATAATTATAAAAATAAAGAAAGACATAGTTCTTAATATATAAGAATAAAAATGTGTACTTATTGATTACCAATGGACCAAAAAAAATAGCATTTTTAAAAGCTATGCCAGTCAGGTTTTTCAACATTATTCTTTCTAAATACTTGGCTTTATAAATATGGTTAACTAAGCTTTCACCTATAATAATTCATATATTTCGAACATTTAAATATTACTACAATATCTTAAATATTTCCATGAAATTGAACTTTGATTAATATATATATAAAGTTTTTTATTAGTACCTTAATAAATTAAAAGATAGGCTCTAACTTCTAAAAAGTAACATTTTAGTGATAAAACATTTTCAATTTTCTTTCGTATATGTTAAACAATAGATTTTGCCCCTAGATATTTTTAGAACTAGGTATTTTTGCAAGAATTTACAATTTTCACCTCTTTGCTCTTTGATTTTTCATGTTCCCAAAATATGAGGGCATCCATGTTTTCACATTATCCCATCATGATCAAATTGTAGTTGTTAAAGATACTTATAAACATGACTCTGATTGTGGCTGAATACAAAGTTGTTTTAGTAATTTCAGTTTTTGCTTCCAGAAATATAGATAATAAACAAGAAAACAGCTACATGAATAAGCATATGAAAAATTATGGTAAGATACTTCAAAACATTTTAAGAGATAAAACTAGAATTAAGAACTACACTAGTAATAAATATTTGCATTACAGTTTTCCAAAAATAAACTAGGCCCCCCAAAGGTAAATTCTTGAACACTGGAAGTGTTCCAGCAGATGATATATTTTTTAAGCTTATTTATTTTGAGAGAGAGATAAAGAGAGAGAAAATGTGAGTGGAGGAAGGGCAGAGAGAGAATGGGAAAGAGAGAATCCCAAGCAGGTTTCAAACTGACAGCACATAGCCCGATGTAGGGCTCAAACTCACAAACCGCGAGATGATGACTTGAGCTGAAACCAAGAGTTGGATGTTTAACCAACTGAGCCACCCAGGCTTCCTCCTCCCCCGCCCCAGCAGATGATATTATTACCAACTAATGGATTTTGGTACAAAAGTTCACTTATCAGCTAAGGGTTGTTCTAGATTGCTAAGGGTTGTTCTAAGATGTTCTCTGAAAATTAATGATTCTGTATAAAACCTTGTAGTTTTCTTTTCAAATTATAAAATGTATCCTCTTCATAGCAGAAAAACATTAATTCACATCTCCATTCTAGAGAGATATCCTTTGGCAGATGAGCAGTTTTTATGCAACTGTAATGGCATTTAATGAAGAGGAAGTATAGAAATTAATAAGATAACACTGAGTTGGGAGTTGTAAAAATTAAGTAAAAATAAAGATATAAAAGAATTATAATATCTGAATACTTGTTGTCTCCTTAAAAATATACCAGAATTTTAAAATGTAGACACATCATTTACTCTTCATAGGAACCTATAACAAAGTATGATTATCCCTATTTTATAATAAGAGCATGAAACTAAACCAAAAAGAGATTAATAGTTTAGATAGCTAGTAAATAGTAACACCAAAATTGAACCCCAGGTCGTTAAGACATCATAGGATGTGTGTTTTTAATTAATTGAATTATAATTTGCATACCATAAATTTCACACTTTTAACTGTAAAATTCAGTGGTTTTTTAGAATATCTACAAAGTTTTACAACTATCACCACTGTCTAATTCCAGAATATTTTCATTACCCCCAAAAGAAAACTCTGTATCCATCATGAGTCATTCTTATGAGTGTGATGCACCATCTTGCAAGTGCAGGGATGGTAGTATCCTTATAGGGGAGCAGTGAGAAGACTGAGTATAGAATGTAATGAGTGAAGATGAGACTGGAAAGTGAGAAACTTAGAGACATGTCAGTGGGTGAGATCTTGTACAACTCCAAAAAACTGACTTTATGGCAAATGAAAGGAGAAGCTATTGTAAGATTTTGGGCATATTTGTAACATGATCTGACTTACATGTGAAAGGATGATTTTGGCTACTGTATGAAAAAAGACAGTAGAAGGACAAAGGCAAAGGGTAGACCCAGGAGAAAGTATGGTGGTTTGGATCCAGGAGTCTAGCAGTGGAGGGGGTGAGAAGTAATCAGATATATTTTGAAAACAAATCCAAGAGATTGTGCTGATTGATTAATTATGAGATATAAATAGAGGATTTAAGGATAAATCCAGAGTTTTGGGCCTAGGCTAGAAGAATAGTGTTTCTGTGTTTTCCTTTACTGATTAAAGAAGACTATGGGAGAAGCAGGTTGAAAGATAGAAATTAATTTAACAAATGCATTTAGAGATGGTTAGCTGTCCATAACAAAGAATAAGTACATTATTTATTTTAGACTCATTTTATAGTTAGCAAATTTGTTTGACTTTATGTTTTTAATAGAATTTATTCTTTAGGCAGTTTTAGGTTTACAGCAAAATTGAGCAGTAAGTTCAGAGATTCCCCATATGCTCCCTGTTCCCACACATGCAGTCTCCCCCATTATAAGCATCTCCCACAGAGTGGTACGTTTGTTACAAATGATAAACCTACCTTGACAATTATTATCACTCAAAGTTCATAGTTTATATTAGGGTTCCCTCTTCATGTTGTACACTCTATGGGTTTGAACAAAAGTATGATGACATGTATGCATCATTACAAAATAGTTCCACTTCCTAAAAATCCCCTATGTTCTACGTATTCATCCTGCCCTCTCTCTCAAACACTAGGAATACACATCTTTTTACTATTTCCATAGTTTTTCCTTTTACAGAATATCATAGGGTTAGAATCATACAGTATGTAGTCTTTTCAGGTTGACTTCTTTCACTTGGTAATATACATTTAAGTTTCCTCTGTGTCTTTTCATGTCTTGATAGCTCATTTTTTAATGCTGAATAATGGTTCATTTTCTGGATGTTTTTTAACCATTCACCTACTAAAGGACATCTTAGTTCTTGTAAGTTTTAGCAGTTATAAATAAAGCTTCATGAACATCCAGGTGCAATTTTTGCGTGGACAAAAGTTTTCAACTCCATTGAGTAAATAACAAGTATTTTGGAATTTATTCTGTTTTTAAATCTAATAGATTGTGGATTCTCCTCAGTGTTTATGAAGCTAATGCAATTATATGTATCTTTGAAGTTAGTACCTTTATTATTACATCTTTGATTTTTTTTTTGTCTTATTGCATTGGACAAGACCTCTAGTGTAAAGTAAACTAGAAGTTATTAGAGTGGGTAGATATTTTTAATACTTGAATTTAATGAAAATTTTTTTAATTTCACCATTAAGTTTGATGTTTTTGATAAATACTGTATTTGGGTGATGGATTTCTATTATTTTTTCATATGAAAAAATTTCCCTTTTTCTCATAGTAGAGTAATTATCATGAATGAGTGTTGGATTTTATTAAATGCTTATTCTACTGGTAAAGATTAATTAGGATCATCTGTTTTCTTCCTTTAATGTGATAATGTGTAATATTATTAAATTTCCTGATATTAAGTGGTCCTTCCATTCCTGAGATATATTCTAGTAGATCACTACAAAAAAAGAAATACTGACCATATTTAATTTGCTAATAATTGGATTTCTATGTCTATGTTCATAGGTGAGATAAATTTATAATTTTCTGTCTGTCCTTGTTAGTCTTTAATCTTAAGATTATATTTCTCCATCCTTCTTACTACTGTCCAATCAATTCGTGTAAAAGGAATTATGTTTCTTATAGATGGAGTAAAACTTGTCTATAAAATCATCTGAGCCTGTTGTCTTTTAGTTAAGGAGATATTTGATTATTCATTCTTCTTAAGTCAGTTTTTGTGAGTTTATGGGTTTCTTAATTGTCCATCTAAAATGCCATCCTTATTTTTATCAGAATTCTTTTTTAAAGTATCTATTTTGTCTGATTTTATATTTACATAATTCTTTTTTCAGAATATTTTAATTTTTTTTACATTTTATCTGAAATTTTGTCCCCCTTTTCCATTCTATTGTTTATTTGAAGTCTTCTTGGTTCAGATTTAAATGTTTAATATAATAGAAAGTAGATGCAAAAAATAAGGTATGCATACACTATAAAAGCATATTAACTAAATTTAAGATAATCACAATTCAGATATATATACTATATATCAATGTCAGAATCTAAAGGGATAAAAAATGATTTTTTAAAATTGAAACACAAACTGTACTCTAATAGAATGGAAACTTGAAAACAGCTATGAGAGGAAAACCCTAGTTAACATTAATTTATACATGCATCTATCATATATATATATTCCCTGAAGTAGACCCATTGTAGTAGAAAAGTATGAGCTTTGCTGTTAAATGAACTTGGTTTTAAATTTTACACTGCTCCACTGGTTTCACAATCTTATAATATTTATAATTGCTCTAATTTCTGATTTGTAAAAGTAAGCATAATTATAATAATTCCTACCTTGCAGAATTGTTTTAAGAATGGTATATGTAGAGTACCTTAGTCAGTGTCTAATGCATAATAAGCACTCAAAACTGGTAACAATTATTACTGTGTGTTTAGTAATTAAGGATTAAGTGTTTAAACTTTGAAACTTACCCAAGAATTTTATGACTGCCTTCTATATCTAAATAATATCTACAAAAGAAAAGATGTTCTGGTATTTTATTTCCACTCAGCATTGCTAGGTTTAACTATGACTTTACAGTTAGAAGTCACTACAAACAGTAAGGGGGGAGGAAGGGAGAGGGAAGCTGGCTCTCCAAAGAAGGAGTCATTCTGGCAGTTTTACCTCAGTAATTTCAGTTTAAGATTTCATTTTGACCTTTACTTCTTAGTTTTAATACTATTTTGATGTGGAAACTAGTAAAGAATTGCCAAAAGAATTATTTCATCTAGTGCCAATGTCTTTCCCATCAACTTTTCCTTAAATAGCTAAGATTACACTTCACAATTCTGACCACAACTTATTAATTTAAAAAAATATATAGCTAGATAGATTTATGTATAAATCTCTCTCTCTCTACATATATATATGTATATGTATATAGATTTGCATAAAGGTATGTAACTGACAGAATGAAATGGATTTTTTAAAACTGAATATATTTTGGAATTCCTACTTACAGTAAGTAAATGAACTAGTAAGTTGAAAATAGATGGATTTTGACATTTTTATCATGTTGAAAATTAGCTTAAACTATAAACTTAAAGCTATGAAAGTTAATCTGTATAATTATTTTCCCTGCTAGTAGAGGAACAATTTATGTATAGTGTCTCTCAACGCATAACAAAACTTGTGTTTTTTCAATCTGTAACAAAACTTGTGTCTCTCACCATCAAAGTGTCTTTAAGATATATGGATAATTTATGTAATTGTCAATATCCTTTACCAACATTTTCTTCCTATTCTTTTACCAATCTACATTTTAAAAGAGCAAATTAATTTCATTCTTTAATTGTTCTTTGGCCTTTCTTTATTTTTTTTAATTTTTTTTTAACGTTTATTTATTATTGACAGAGAGAGACAGAGCATGAGCATGGGAGGGGCAGAGAGAGGGGGAGACACAGAATCCGAAGCAGGCTCCAGACTCCGAGCTCTCAGCACAGAGCCTGGTGCGGGGCGCGAACTCACAGACCGCGAGATCATGACCTGAGCTGAAGTCGGACGCCCAACCGACTGAGCCACCCAGGCGCCCCTGGCCTTTATTTTCAATATGTACATGTTTGAAGATGTACACCAAAGTGAGAGTGAAGCATAATTGAACCAAGCTGAGTGGTTTTTTTCTTTTCCTTATTCTGAAATGTATTATTTACTGAGGCTCTTCTGTGTTCATTAAAATAAATAAATACACACACACACACACACATACACCATATATATATATATATATATACATATATATATTGCATATGCCCTGGATATTCAGATAAATGTGTAAGTATTAATTGGAATTATTAGAAAGGGAGTGAGCATTATAACTTAGTGTTTTGACCTTAAGATTTGGAAAAGGTGGGAAATTCTTACAATTCTTCAGTTGAGGTATTTCTCCATGTCTCATCACCACCATTAAACTGTTGATGAATTTATTTAAAAACAAAACAAAACAAAAAAGAATGCTGCTGATTCTATCTCAGCATTAGCTTTAGTGGGGTGCTGGAGTGGCTCAGTCAGTTAAGTGTCCAACTTAAGTCCAGGTCATGGTCTTGCAGTTCGTGAGTTCGAGCCCTGTGTCAGGGTCTGTGCTGACAGCTCAGAGCCTGGAGCCTGTTTCAGATTCTGTGTCTCCCTCTCTCTCTTCCCCTCCCCTGCTCGCAGTCTCTCTCTCAGAAATAAATAAACATTTAAAAAAAATTTTTAAGAAAGCAATAGGATTACATGTGTAATTTTTAGCTCCTCAAGAAATTTATAGATACACTAGAGAAAAAGTATATTGGAGGAATTCGATCTCTCGAATTCAGTGAAACTTGTGAATGTGAGTGACTGTTTTCAAAGGCCATCTTTAGAATTAAAGTTGTTTTCTGTTTGGTTGCATATGCTTTTTTTGTCAGATTTAGATTATTTTTTTTGCACAAATAATTTGAATTTTATTTATTTTTTTATATTTTATAATAGTTTATTTTCAAATTGATTTACATATAACACCCAGTGTTCATCCCAACACGTGCCCTCTTTAATGCCTGTCACCCCCTCTCCCCCCTCCCTCACTCCCCTCACCCTCAGTTTGTTCTTAGTCTTTGAGAGTCAGATTTAGATTATTTTTGATAGTACATAGCATCACAATAGTGAAAGCTACTACATTGTACTTTTGCTACTGTCTTCCATTGTCACTTTGAGATTCAAAATATCATATAATCAGTTGGCAGTTTTTACAAAATAGATCCAAGTCCTTCAACTCTTGTTAAGTCTTCATATTACTACCACATCTGTGCGATAAAAAGACACTCCTATTGCTGTATCTGTATAATACTTATTAAAGAGGTTTTTTGTTTTTTTGAGAGAAAGAGGGAAAGCACACTCACATGGGTGGGGGAGGGACAAACGGAGGGGGAGAAAGAGAGAATCATAAGCAATCTTAATCTTAATCATGCTCAGGGCCCCATTCTGTGCCATAGCCCAAATCAAGAGTTGGGCACTCAACTGACTTAACCACCGAGGCAACCCCAGATGTTATCTTTAAGATATTGCTATACATCTGTACTCAGAAGTAAATCTGTTCAAGTGATCATGATGCTTTCATCAAAAAAAGATTAAATTTTAGGCTACAAGTACATTTCAGTAAATTTTAAGAATTGGAAATAATACAGATAACATTCCGCAGATCATTGTTTAGTCAAATTGGAAAGTAATAAAAAATAGAAATAAAAAACTTCCTACTACTTGGAAATTAAAAATAAACAAACAAGGGTACCTGGGTGTCTCAGGTTTCAGCTCAGGTTATGATTTCACAGTTTCATGAGTTTGAGCCCCGCTTTGGGCTCCTCGCTGACAGTGTGGAGCTTGCTTGGGATTCTCTGTCTTCCTCTGTCTCTTCCCCTCCCCGACTCTTGCTGTCTCTATCTCTTTCAAAATAAATAAATAAACTTTAAAAAAAAAAGTAAAGGAGACCAAGAATTCCTTTTTTATCACCATGAGCAATTTCAACACTACCCTAATAAAAGGTATATGGAAAATAAAAATAATATTGTATACTTACCTAATTTTGTTTTACTTATTCTTTCTAATGGATACTGAATTTTGGAAAAGAGCCCATTCACTGGAATTGGTCACATTAATTCTGCTAACAAGAATTTGCGACACTATGGAGTTCTACTATTAATGTTCTCGTGTATTAAGTATGTAGGCACCAAGATTTTACAATACACAACTCATAACTTTATAAATACTAATTTCTTAAGAGTTAAAAGAAGCTGGGTAGTTGTAATAGTCACAATAAAATAAAGGAATTCTTCAATACACAGACCTGAAATTATATTTTAAGAACTTAATGTAGCTATTCTAATCATGCATCCAACCATCTTTTACTCTGAATACACCTTTCTTGAATTCTATAGTCGAAGACTACCAGAAATCCTTTCTCCTTGTTAATGGTATTATGTTTGTAAGTTATATTTAATTTTTATTACATTTCATTTAAGTGATGAGTTTTACCTGTTCAAAAATACGTTGTGCTGTCATAAATTTCATAGGGAAAAATATATAACTTCATATTTATAAAATAAGGCTATATAAGTTGCTGAAGAAGGAGAGAAGGTCAAAAGAAATGGCAAAGCCAGAAAGGCATATCCTTGAACTCTATGAACTTCAGTTGATTTTATTAATTCTGTATTTTAACTAATTTTGAGCCTTTGTACTGAGAAGAATGATGTTAGTGGAAACTCTTAGTCTTTGACAAGAAATGGCTTAGATAGTTCAGAGGACAGTAATTACAACAGCAAGATTTCTGAAGTCTGTATATGTTTAAAGAAAAATCTTGATATGAGTAGTCATTCCTAAGCAGAGCTAATCATCAGAGAGAGAATTTCTTTGCTCTTTCTCTAAACTAAGTCAGGTTTTTATTTCTGTTAGTCAAAGAAAGAACTCCTCCAAGTTGGACAGAGTTCATGAGAACTTGTTTCTGAAGTTAAGGAAGTGAATAACTGACATGGAGTAGTCCATCAGAGTCTGATACTTCATTAAGGACTGTTTAGGTTAAATTACATGATAAAGCCGTATCTATTACCATCATATTAAAGAAAGTGAAGTTTAGTTGATAACGGCTTACTATTTTTGAAACCTATTTGTTATTTCTTAGTGTTTAATAGTATAGCTGATTGTTTTCTTTACATGTACTCTTTTGTTTATCATTTATAGTAGTCTGTCATTATATTTTAATCCATTTCCCAAATTAGGACAGTACCAGATTATTCAGTTATTATTCAATTAGCTATTTATACCTGAAAGCTGAGTTAAAATTCCTGGACAAATTCTTAAATTTTTGGTAATAAATGTCCTTACATCCTTAAAAAAGGAATTTTTTAGGAATCCTGTGTGTGCAGGATTATCACATTATTGTCTCAATTACATGTAGATCTAAAGATAGAGAATATCACCATTCTACAATAGTTTTTTTATTTACATGACTAAATTATTCCATTATGTGCGTGCACACACACACATGGAGTATATGTAATTTACTCTCTGTGACACCTGTCTTATACTCCCTTTGTGCTCTACTTTCTCCATCCCACTGGCAGATGTCACAAGTTATTTTTTTTTACTCCCGATCTCACTTGATCTCATAAGAACCTTCAGGACAGTTGACTCTTCTCATTTTTCAAACATTATTTTTATGGAGTTGTTTCTCTTTTTTTTACACCCCAATCTCCTTGTTTTCTCTCTGTGTCCTTTGCTCATTATCTTCACTGTCTCCACCTGTCCTTTTATGTGATTAAACATGGTATTCCTGAGGATTCTGTGTAAATATGGCATTTGTCAGGGTTCTGGGTCATCCTCCTTCTGCTCTCTCACAAGAAAGATATTACACAATCTTCTATACTTGCATCATGGCTTCCACTTATTAGCTCAGCTTCTCTTGTTACTCTCGAAGACTCTTATATCCAGTGCCTACTCAACACTTCACTTCGATGTTTCACAAGCGACCTCTAATTGAACATATCCAAAACCTAATTTATTTTTCCCCTTTAAAGCTGCTCCTCCTCCAGCATTCCCTGCATCAGTAACCACCATTTTCATTCCCCTACTTGTTCAAGTCAGTATCTAGATTCATACTTGATGCCTGCCTTTCATTCCAAATGCAATCAGTCAAAAAGACCTATTCATAATATCCTTAACTTCACCTTCTCATAACATCACTTTAAACAAGCTTGCCATCATCTCTTACCTGCTTTCCTAACAGTAATGTCCTGAATCCATTCTTGTTCCTCTCTATTCTTCAGACTTCAACTAACCTAATATTTATCATCATCATCATCATCATTTTGCTTAAAGCAACAGTAATTCATCATTTCACACTTCCGGAGGCTAAACATCCAAAATCAAGATATTGGCAGATCCATGCAGTCTCTGATGGCTAAAAAGGAGAATCCTTCTTTGTCTCTTCTAGCTTCTGGTATTTGCCAATACTCCTTAGTGCTCTTTGGCCTGTAAATGTATCATTCCAGTTACATGGCCATCTCCCTGTCTGTCTTCACTTCAGCTTCCCTCTGTGAATGTCTGTCTGTGTACCCAAATTTCTCATTTCCCTTTTTAGAAGGACACCAGCCATATTGGGTACTGGCCCACCCTCAACATAATCTTTTTTAACCAAAATTCTCATCAAGACTCTTCTCATTATTATGATAAAATTCAAATTTCTTAACATTATCTACAAGACCCTGCATGATCTTACAAGAACCCTGCCTGCCTTACCAAATTCTTCCATCATTATCTTTCCCTCATATTTTTCTATACGTTAGATTTTTTTCAATTTTTAGAATACCCCATACATATTTCCACCTTATCTATGTCTGCCTTATTTCCTTTATTAAAACAAATCCTGAAGAGTAAGATCTGTGTCTTATTCATGACACAGATGAATGTCTGTGTTTGTGTCTTCATTGCTTAGCATAATGCTTGATGCATTCTAACTTCTTAATAAATAAAATAATAACATACTTTTTTCTCTAATAGTTTATAGATACATTAAGGAAAGAACCATTCTTCTCTTTGAGCTCCCAAAGCCTAATTCAGTACCTGAGGAATAGTGTGTTCTCAACACATGTGTATTTAGTTGAATTAATGACCACACGTAAGATTATACTAGTTAACTCTCAGTTGAACAAAGCATTCTCCTGCTTAGTCACAGCTCCTTATTTATCAGACATACTATCTAATTTCTTTTCCTAGAATGCATTATATTTATAATTACATATTTTTATATTATATGCTTATCTCTTGTTTTCCACTGTATCTCCAATGTCTATCATACCTGGCCTAATGGTCAATATTTTTGAGAGAGTTAACAAAAAGTTAATTCAAATTAACCAGTGTTTTATTCTGTTTCCTGTAAGACCACGTATCTGAAGAATGGTCTCTAAAATCTCCTATAATACTTACTGAAAATGCATATTTGAGACTCCACAAACATCCCATCTCTACTAAGTCAAGTCTCTGAAGGTTAGCTCCTAGAATCTATGTTTTTACAAAGTCTTTGGGTGATTTTTAACATGATACGTGTTTATAGTGTTCTTATGACTTTGCAGGTAAACAGAAATGTTCATAATGGGGAAAAAACCTCAATGATAAAACATTCATCCTTATGGTGTTATTTTTTGTACTGATTCTTCGTGTGTTTTTCTACTAATCTACTTGTGTTCTAGTTGTTTATGTCTAGTCTCTTTTGTCAAGTAGGCTTACCTTTCATGAACCAAAGCCACAACCTATTTTCACTACCCAGCAATCTCAGCCTACTCAGTCTCTGAACTCCTTTTTTTGTCTTTACTGCTTAAAAATCTCTCTCCCTGTCTCCTCCACTCATTCTTGTTCTGCTTCGTGAAAGCAGTTCCTAATCAGACCTACAACAGTGGAGTTTCAAAGGCCATGTTGGAAATAAATTAGAGTAAGAAATTTATCCAGGACTCAAAAAGTTAGCCAGGACTTATGTTCCTTGCTAACACTCTGTGGCATTTTCCCTTTTGAAATTGGTAAAATGCAGCCCTAGTAGATCAACTCAGAAAGTATATCATGATCGAAGTAATAATTACAGGGTATTAACATATGAGTACATATGAGCATAAGCACAGAAACACATGAAAAGCATGTGGAATTGAAAGTGACAAAATGTTATCCCTCTGAAAACTGAAAAATAGGAACAGTTTCTCAAGAGTGTAAAGAAGTGAGAGAAAGGTTGAAAGGGATAAAGGAAAAGTCAGGATCAAAGATAATGATTTTCAAAAAAACTATAATCTTTTCTTTTTTTCTTCTTCATTTTGAGAAACTTTTGTCTAAGTTTTGTTCATTCAGCAGACATTTACTGAGCATCTAGTGCATTCCAAGCACTTAATGATTTAATTTGTTGAGGGCTTTGCAGTTACAGAGGTTTTCAAAGTTCTCATTTCATAGCAATGTTTACTACATCTTTTCAAAATAGCTTACTAATTGAGGAAAAGTGGCTGAGAACACATCTTCAGTTCAGATGAAGGGAAAGAAGATCAGGAACACCCAGCCTTGCCCCCATTACAAGCATGCTGTTCATTTTCCAGTCTTAAATGTTATTTAAGACGAGCTTAAGTCCAGAGTTAGCAAGATTATTATTGTTTTATATAAACTTCCTGTCTCACAGTATATTGGTTCCAAATTTTGGGTGTAATTTAATTCAGCACCCCAGAAAATGATTTTGGCAGATGGAAATAATATATCAGGAAGGGATAAAAACATGTATTAGATTGTTTGGAATGGTAAGCTGACTCAATTTCTCAATCCTTTGTGGAATAAAACAGAATAAATAAATAAATGTAACAAAATAACTCAAGCATGATTCTTTATTTCCAGGTCAAGAAACTGTAAATCAGTGATGGATGTTTATCATTGTTTTTTCTCGGTGACCTTTCATATTTTTCTCATTTAAAAACTCTAATCGTTTCACTGCAGCCAATGAAGCATTCACATGTTACATGTCTTGTTGCTGTATTTTTTAACATTTACTACTATCCTTTTTTGGTAAAGTTATCCTGGGAAATCAGAATTCATCATTACATAGTAAAGATCTTTGTTTCCTCTGAGTTATAGAAATGCCTGGGTCTTCTCATCCTAAATCATCAAATTAATAAATGCCATTTTTCTGAATGTGGAGATTTCAGTATGCACAAACCTGTTCTGAATACTTACTATGTACAGCAGTGTGCTATAAACACAGCAGGTGGAAACAACAGAAAAAAATTTCCAAAGCCAGATAAAAATCATACAATGACTGAGTAGAGTATCCTACTTAGGATTGGCCCAAGCTCGCAGCTGATCTCATCTGAGACAATGGCATACTTCCCTACAGATATCAGCATGATGCTTTGACATAGTATTAGTGTACCCATATTGCAGTTGCTAGGAAGGTTATGCTGGTAACAGTATTTATTCCTTTGCAGCCTGATTTAATTCAGTGCTGATTTGAGACAGCTCCTGTAGCAATGTTTTTCCACCAGTAAGTCTATATAGAATATATTTTCTTCATGAAGAGTGAAGGGCACAGATAGCACGATTCCAACTTGCTAATGAATATCTCGGGTCTTTCACTGAGATCTTCCTTAGGCATCCTCAAAGTTCAGGGATGTCATTTCATGTGTCAATGACATGACATTCCATGGCATTTAAAGAGAAATGGATTCTGGCACAATTCGGTTGAAAGGCTAGCAACAGCAGACACAGTTGTTATATACAGGATTCAGTGAGTCTAATCATTTTCACAATCCCAGACTATAAATGCCCTTGTTTTTTCCAGCTTTTCTTCCAGGATATCCTATAAAATATGCAAAATAAGTAACAGGCCATGTTACAAGTAAATTTACTACTAACAATTCAGTTTGTGGACCTGATTTGTACAGAGGCTAACACAGAATTTAACAATGTAAGGGGCATAATGAAAAAAGGGAAGGCCACTTTTATCTGTGGCATTCTCACATCTGCTAGAGGATCGTTGCTAAAGGTTCACTCTTCCTTCATTCCCCCCAAGGCCAAAATGAGCAAATAAAAACCCTTGCTAAGCTGGTATGATTCGAGAATACATCTGACTGAATTATAGATGATTGTTTAGAAATCCTATAGAAATTAAATAAACACTTAGCAGAGTACATGAGTCTTGACAGACTTGATTTAATAGATTTTAAACTTTTGTGTTTTTCAAATAGATATTTGAATTAGTTTAAGTTTAATAACGTTTATTTACTTAAATAAACTAAATGTATCCAATTGATTCTAAATCCCCCCCCTTATGGTAACCTGAATTCTCACATGTGTTTATGTCTGTTTCTGAACCCTTTTATCTATTATATTCAGCTCACACCAGTTATTTACTTTCCAGTACCAAGAGGTTATTAATTATAATAAGAGGATATAATTATAATTATATCACACCTTTGCCACTGTTTCTACATGAATAGTACAATTGGCTTCTTTTTTTCCTTCCTCCCTTGAAAAAAAAAACATGCTATTTGTATTATGATTGAATTAAATGTACAAATAAGTATGATGCTGAGTTTTATTTTTTCCTAAACAAGGTATACCTTCCTATCTTCTTTTTAAGTTCCTCTGTGGCATTTTAAAGTTTTCTTGCATATATTTGATAGGATTGTTTCTATTATAATTGCAGTATTTGATTTTATAAACCATTTGATTTTATAAACAGTTTGGTGTAGCAATTAAGAATATGGTCTCGTATTTTTGAATCCTACCTATGCCACATCAGCTCTGTGACCTGTGTCCTTATTGTCCATAAAATAGAGATGATAATATTATATAGAATTCTTGAGAGGATTAAATGGGTTAATATATGTACAACACTGCTGTACATAGTAAGCACCTATAAGTTTTCATTATCATCATCATTTATTTGACATATTAATGTTCTCTCATTGTAGTAGTTTTCAGTGGAGTCAGATTTTCCAGTTATATACATCTGCATTTTATGATAATTTTGCTTTTCTTCCAGTTTTATACATCTTATATCTTTCTATCAATTGCTTCACCTAATTCTCCAGAACAGTGTTAAGTAACACTGATTATAGTGGGTATTTTTATCTTACACCCAGATTTAATGGCATATTTTGCTATGTTTTGGCTTGAAAGGTAAATTTCATCATGTATGAAAGTATGCATTCTGACTTCTTAAAAATAATTGTCAAATGTCTTTCAACATGTTGTTCTGATATTCATAGGAAGCAAAGATGGGCCATGACTATTGACTCCTGAACTTTGTCTTTTTATTATATTTCAGCTTTCAGAGCCCTCTCTAAATCTAGGGTCTGTTCTAATTTCTACTTACATGGAAAGTATCAGTCCTATCAGAAAATGCCAAACCGTTAGTTTAAGCCAGAGTTAGCTCACCATTGGTTGAAAATACTGTAAGAAGTCATGGAATGGGAAGTTCTGTGATTTTGAGAGAAAATTAGAAATAAAAATTGACTACATTTGAAGAGCAGTGAAACATTACTGAAAATTTACCAGCCAAAGCTAAAAAAAAATAAATTTTAGTTAAATTTAAAATACCAAGAAATTATTTGTATCTTGTTTGACTGGAAAGAAACAATAAGTGATTTTAAATTACCTTTCCTGAGAGACTAGTATCAACTTGTGTATTTATATGTCCAATTGTCATTTGTTGGTTAAATCTTGATTCTATATGGTATTCTTACCATTTGTAGCATTAGCATCATTTCAGTTAAAGCAGCCTCATGTGTTTTAATGATAAACTTATCATTTGGTTTTGCAATAGAATATCCATTTTTTTCTACTAAAAATACTTTAAAACATATTCATATGTTTGTCAATGTAGACAGAAATGCCAAAGAAAAAAATTAACAGGGTATATAATTGTTAAAATATATCTGTACATTGATAGTCACTATAGTTTTTTAAATATTTACTTCACCACAAGAAATATTGCCTATAACTCCTTTATTGAATGTTTTTCCTTTTCTTAGTTAACTTTTTAACTGTGAGTCATGTTATTTAAGCCAAAAGGAGGTTTTGAAGACTTTTTAACTGAGCAACTTTAAAATAGACTATATCTAGAATAAATATTGCAGTAATTTATTGCATTATTACTGGCAATTTTAGTTAGTTGTAATTGCTGTTACATTTAGCAGACTTTTGTTATATTTAGACTTTCTACATCAAATAATTTATTAGACTTTCTCTTAAAAATTCTATTTGTTTATGCCCAATTTATGTTTCAGAATGTAGAATCTAGAACCCTAGTCAGATCTTAAATGCATTGAAAAAATTAGTTTACCCCTGATATGCTTTTATTTTCAATCAGAAAACATGAAAAAATGGGCTCTAGCCAATTTGACATTATGGAAAGGATCCATTCAGATTTATCAATTCATATTCCATAATAAGTAATGTATTAGAAACCTAAAGTCTGTCTCCATGATCCCTGGCTTCAGGTTGGTTGTAACATGTATGTAAACTTTCTGATTTCATTAAAATCAGAATCTCTTCATTTATGTGAAAGAAACTGGAAATACAGCTAAGTACATTATGGTCATTTATATTTCTTTATATTCTCATAAGAATTGTCTGGGATGGTTTTTAGTGTTAAAATGAATAGTTTCAGATTAGAGACAACTGAGTATCCTTCCTTCATCATAAGATTTTTTAAGTCCTCTGTTTCACAGGGGAAACTTTGAATTTCCCTTCCCTTGGGACATCTCAGTTATATTAAGATAAAAATGGTTGGCTGATGCTTGATATTAGCTGAACATTCCACCAGATATTAATCATGTTAAAAACAGTTAATACCACAAGCACTTTGGAGAGCTCGTTTACCTTGTCCTCGGCATGGCATTACCGATGAGAGAGGGATCTCCAGCCTTTCTTCTGCAGGGGTTTATTGAAGCTTCCAGCCGGAGTGTCTGGGTCATTCATTTGACATCCATTGGTTGGTGAGAGGAAAGATGGGGGAATTTCCCAAATCACAAGGAACACGGAGCAAAAATAGCAGTGCTAATCACTTCAGTGTATAAGGAAAAGGGTAAGAGTAAGAGAGAAGCGTAATGAAGTCAGCAACCCAGTTCAAATGAAGGCTACCTTGAAATCAGAGTTTGAGATGAAAATACATATTGACTCAACTAAAATACTGTCACCTCTTAGTCACCACCTGGCTCTACTCCCTGAATCTCTGCTACCACTGAAAACTGACCTTAATATCTTCTGTGGAATAGCACCTTTATCACATTCCAGAAAGAAGGTGTCACAAGTTCCCCCTTTAGTTCAGCTGAGGGGAGCCACTCTCATGTTTAACTTTTACCTTGTTTACCTCAGCCTAGGAAATTCATCAGGTTCTGGCTTTATTTTGCAAATTATTTCCAGAAGCTTTTAGAAACTTATACCCAATAGCACCAGCACCACTATCCCTCACACACTGTTTTTGCCCTATAAACCACTAATATAAGAGTTCTATTACTGTAACTTCATCTCTTCTGCCCTCACTTCAAGCAATGTGAACTATGAAATATTTCCTATATTTCCTGTCTATGAAATGCGTAAGTTCCTACTAATCTAAGTTTACATAAGCATGTCCTGCTATATGAACAACACTTTACTAACCCTCACAATTAGAATCACTCCTGAATCTCTTTAAGTAGAAACTCCTCTGGTGTCATTTTTACTTGCAGATCTCTAATTTTTGTCCCAGGAAGTAAGCAAGAGTTTTGGGACCTATTGCCAGTTGAAAATCTATCAGAAATAAGATCATAGAATTCTTGAGCTAAAAGAAACATCCTTCTCCTGCTCCTTGATTTTATACATGAGAAAACTGGGCCTAAACAGATGAAATATCTCCAAAATGATATTGTATATAAAAGGGAAAATTGTACTCTCTTTACAGAAATTTAGCTTACACACAATTTTTCAGGATCACATTTTGGAAATTTTTAGCAGAAAATCCCTAATCACTGAAAAAACTCTATTTCCATTCTTCTTTGTGTTTCATATTCATACACATTATCTCTCTTTTATTTGAGGGAGAAAAATATTCTGTCTAGCATGAGAACTATATTATGCAGCTTACAGAGCATGACAGTTTTATTTCAAACTCCATTTCAGATGCTATATTTCTATATCTTAGAAATAGTAACCTCTCCCTTTTCTCTCTAAAAACATGAGGGAGAAATGAAAACACCAGAATGCCACTGAAGCAATGTATTGTTTTAAATATATGGATAAAAATATCTTCATCGATTGATAAAGTTTTTGAAGATAATTTTTCTTTGTTAAATTCCTTGGAGAAAGATAGTTAATGTCTGCCTGTGCCATTTGTGAAAGTCTGTCCATCTTCATACATGAGTTTAAAATATCTAGTCCTAAGAAAGCAAGCAGTCTATTTATTGTAGACATATGGAATAATGAGAATTGATGGGTATTACCCTTAAAAAATCTCAACTTTATATATTTCCAAGCCTTATTAATAGTTTATATGATTTAATTTTCTCAGCAGTGTATAGTTGTGCCTACCAAAACGAGGTTTTTTTTCCTGCCATTTTTCCTTTTTCTCCAAATCGTTTATCTTTTCTCATAACTTAAACTGTAATTTTTATGCTAATAATTCCAAAAATATGACCCTAGCCATGACTTCTCTCAAATACCAGAGTCTGTCTCTAACTGCATTCTCAGCTCTTCCTCTTAGTAGACCCTATGCAACCTCCATTTCACAAATCAAATCTGAACTTTTCTTCCCCTTATTTATTGCTTGTCACCGTTACCATCTTTTCCCCTAACCGCCCATGTGCAAAACTTAAGAACATCGTTTACTCATCCCTGTCCTTTATCTTCCATATATTTTCTTACAGTGCTTTTCATATGTCTTCTTTTCTTCCTTTACCCTTTCATTAATATACCCAATTTTACTGAATAGCCACTGAATTCTAGGCTCTCTGCTAGGCAGTGGAAGTGTAAAATCAAGTAAGTCCTGGTCCCTGCTTTCAAGGAGTTCATGGCGTATTGGAAGAGACCATTATCTGTATGGGGTAGGGTCTGTATACCTGATAAATTCAGGTTATATACTTGTGAACTCAACTCGTGAACTCAAACTCAAACTCAACTTGTGAGCTCAATTTAAAATTTCATTCAAAATGAATATAGCATCCTGACTGAAATTTCTGCCCCATTCATACCAGGCTGAATTGAAGAAAAAGTGGATTTTAAATGAAACGGGCTTTATTCAGCATATCTCCGAGAGGTAGAACCAAAACCCTGGAGAAGTAGAATCAAAACACATTTCCGCTGTGTGTGATAAAATTGCTTTATACAGAATATGTATGAAAACCGCCAGTTCTTTACTTGGCCAACTCCTATTTATCCTTTTATTCTCAACCCAAATGTTACCTTTTCAAGGAAGTATTCCCAAATTCTCTACTCTCTCCTGGACAAATGAACCATTTCTTCTGCATCCTGACAGAAACCAAGTTTCAGTGAGTTCAGGAATGAATGAGAAGGAGAAAGTAGAGATGAAAAGAAGATAAAGAGTTAGTAGGTAAACAAGGACTCATCCCTTGGAAGGTAATTTTATTATTTATTATTTGTTGTTTTAATGTATCTTTCACTGTGGATAGGAGAGAGTTGGATCTATTTGTAGACCAAGAAAAAGTAGTGGAAAGGGAAAGACTGAAGGAAAAAAGAGAATAGTGAATAAAGCAAAGCTCTCCGTCCCCAATGTCATCACTTAATCTAGACCATAAATTCACTTTCTCCCAAGACTCTCTGCGTATCATTTTTCCCATCACTTTTCATCCTTCAAAACAGAGCCAAATTAATCTTCCTACAATCTTGCTGTTACAACCCTCCAAAAATCCTACAGCGCTTATCTATTTGTTATATCCTCAAGCTTCTTCATCTTTCAGAGCCCTCATGATCTGTCCCCACCTACCTTATCAGTACTGTTTCCCTCTAATTCCCAGAGTGGATGCTCAGCTCAGTAAGACCTGTCTGGCCACTGTCTCTTTCACACCTATTGACTGTAGGTTCTGCAAGAACAAGTATCTTTGTTTTGTTCATTAATGTATCCCAAGCACAATGAATGATACTTAGTAGGTGCTCAGTATTTATGGAACATTTCCTTGTTCATTCACACTTCAGGACTCTTACAGCTATCCACTTATCCACCACTCTTCTTTCTCTCTTCTACTTACTAAATCCTACTGATTTTTCCTAACTCAAGTCCTATTACTCTACCTATATTTTGCTAACTACTCCTGCCCATATTGTGTTTCTTCCTTTCCCTGAATTCTCATACTATGTACTGTGATTTCATACATGGAATCTTATAAGAGACGTAGTATAATAATGTGTTTAAGACCTCAAAGCCCAGAGCCAGGCTCGTCCAATTTGAATCCTGTCTCTGTTATTTACTGATTACGTATTACTTACTGATTAAGTTATTTAATGTCTCTGTGCCCAATTTCCACATATATAAAATGATCAAAGTAATAAAACCTATCTCATAGGATTGTTGCAAGACTTAAATGAGTTCATGTATGTCAAGTGTTTATCACAGTGACTAGCACATAGTAAGCACTATATAAATGTTTCCTGTCATTGTATAGTTTTACTGCTTCATTTATGTCAGTCTTGCCTTTCCAACCAGATTGTGGGCTCTTTGAAGTAGAAATGGTATTTTATCTCTCTCAAGATGGCCAGAACAGGCTAGTTAATATTTGTTAAGTGATGATTTATTCAAAATTAAACAATAACAAGACTACTTTACCATGAAATTTAAGCTGCTTCATTTGGGATCCAATTTTTAATAACAATTTATTTTATGTAAAGATCTACAGTCCATCAAACATCTTTATATCTTTTATACCAAATGATTCTTACAGTATATCTGTGAAGTAAATAAGGCAAGTGTCATTATTCTTACTATATAGCTTAGGAATTTAAGGTCAGGAAAGATGTCTACCACCCTTTCTCTCAGCACTGCCATGTTTCCCTACTTCTTGCCTGCTCAGAGAGGCCAGATTAATAAGTCTTCTGTGTAAGCAGACCTTCTATAAAACAGAACATCAGCCACCCTTTTGCAGGTCTGTCCAAATCTCAACAAATGATTGTCATCGGCGCTCACCCTTTTTCGCTTTGTGAGGGGGTGGATTTGAGTGTCCAGAAACACCTACTCCTCTACCCCGTGGGTTGGGAAGGGAGGTGCACCTAATCTTGAACACCATGCTCTACACAAAGTTGAGCCCTCCCCAAACTAAATCTCCTTATATAGGCTGGGAGGAAAGGGGTTGCTGGGGTGATAGTTTGAAATAGTAAAGTCATTTCTCTTCCTTTTCAATTAGCTCTAGCAGAGGTGGTTGTGACTTTTGTTGATGGCTTCTGTTATTTGATAGCATTTTAGAGCCTCATTGTTTCGACATAGGGACAACACCACTCCACATCCTGTTACACATTCATGCAATTATTTATCAAATATCTTAGCACATTTGCTGGGCAGGGCCCTATTATACTTGCTATGGGAAATAAAAAAGAAATGTAAGAAATTTAAGCTTTTGAGGTACTTGGCTCTGTGTTGTCATCAGCATGTTTCTATCGATCCAGTCTCTCTCCTAGAAACATTATGTCACTTGAAAAAAAAAAAAACTTTGAATAGACTTTTGCTCTTAAAAATTGTCCTCAAGAAGAAGTATATTTTTATTATGCTGAAATATGCATTATTAAATACATGGCCAGCATGTGATGATGTTCCTTTCCTCATAAATATGCTTACTTTTGCTCTTCCTACTTTGATTCATATTTCCACCTTTCTTTTAGAAGATTATTTTAGTATTCCAGTTACTGTTCCAATTCCAATCATTTGGATTTAATAGTCTTTTCAAAAAAAAATTTCTGCTCAACATTCAGATTGATCTCACTATAGGAAATGTATACAATGTATGTCACTTTCTGTGCTGTTTTTAAGTTCTTGAATTATAAAGTAGACATTTAATAACTGTTACTTTACTTTCAAAGTGAAGAGACTTTAGATTGACTCAAAGAACTGGTACCATGGCCAGTCTAAAGTCATCTTGTCTCTTAAAACAACCCTTAAAAACCCTTAAAAACTTCAAGAAACTATCAACTCTATCACATATCTCCTGAGAGCAGCACTACTGGCCTCATTTGTTACCCAGGAACTATATATAAGTAGATTTTAGAATACTTACTTTCCAAATGGCCTTAGAGAGCTATTTTTTTTTAATGTTTATTTATTTTTGAGAGAGAGAGAGAGAGAGAGTGTGAGCGGGGTAGGGACAGAGAGAAAGGGAGACAGAGGATCTAAAGTGCGCTCTCTGCTGACAGCAGAGAGCCTGATGCAGGGTCAAGAATCCTGAGATCATGACCTGAACTGAAATCGGATGCTTAACTGACTGAGCCACTCAGGCGCCCTGAGAGGCTAATTTTTCATGTTAAGATTTTCTCTTTCTCTCACCTTCCTCCTAAACACACACACACACACACACACACACACACACACACACACAGCATTGTAAATGAAAACTGCTTCCTTCTGTAAGGAAGAATGTTATTTTTGTTATTATTTTCTAATATACATTATAAGTATGATCACATATGGACTTGTTTCTGAATATAGAATCAAAATACATTATTCTGAAAGGAAATAAAATTGTTGCTAGGAGATATAATTATTTAGTGATAATGTAATTTACATTTTTGTTGGTAACATTTGGAAAGGTACATTATATACTCTTCCATGTGGCCAACAAGCCCTTTTCTCAAAATTCTTCATACATTTGATGAAGAATTAGATAAACATTAGTTTATTCAAATATCTCTTCATACAAAAGCCAGAGTAGTCCTTACCAATGAAACATTATAGTGAAACACATTTTTTATCTAATTGTCTATATTAATTTTTGCATGTCTCCTTTCCAAATTGAATGCATGAAAGCCTGTCTTGCTTACTGATCTCTTTTTTATCATTTTTAAATTTTATCCGAATTTAAGAATAATAGTGACTCTAATGTTTTTCTTTAACATCTCTAGATGTTCTCCAGTACCAAATCTGATTACCTATAATGGTGAATATAGCCATAATTTCTCATTTATAAAGCCTTTTTATATTGCTATAAACATTTGATAAAAATTGTCTTTGGACAGATTATATTCATAGTCAAAGAATTTAAGAGAGTTATGTAATAATGCTGTATGAAAACAAATTTCAGATTTTTATAAATTTAAAAATTTAAAGTATCTCACACTTAATAAAACTTAACCACAGAAGAGCATTAAGAGAAAAAAGTAAAATGAGTTTCACTAACTCACAGATAACTACTTTTACAGTTTCTGCCAAACTGGTGTCATAGTGAATTTATAATTTTTAGGGCCTTTTTCCCTTGATATTCTATCCTGAAAGTTTCCTCTATGAACAAATATTTTTCTAAAATATGATTTTACTAGATGAATGGTATTTTTTTATTTTTTTAACGTTTATTTATTTTTAAGAGAGAGCGTGCATGCACACATGAGTGGAGGAGGGGCAGAGAGAGAGAGGGAGATCCAGAATCCAAAGCAGGCTCCAGGCTCTGAGTTGTTAGCACAGATCCTGACGTGGGACTTGAGCTGAAGTCAGATACTTAACCAACTGAACCACCCAGGCACCCCATGATGAATGGTATTTCTTTACATGAATTTTCTGCCATGTATCTACTCTATCTCCTTTTATCATGTGTTGGCATTATTTCCACTTTTTCACAATTTAAGCAAAACACTATATTTGATAAATATTTCTTCCATGCAACTTTGTATAGTCTGTGATTATGTCCATGGAACAGATTTTTAAAAAGAAATTTCTATATTAGAAAGTATGTGTATTTGAAAATTTTTAATATATATTACCAGATTTTTCTCCAGAAAGTTAAGGTTTATATACACATCTAAACATGTATATTTGAGCTTTCTTATACCCTTATGGTCACAATTGAACCAACAGCAAAAGATGATACACTCAAATTTGGATAATTCAGGAATACCTTTTTTAATGTTAATTTATTTATTTTGAGAAAGAGAGAGAGAGCTCTGAAAGGGAAGAGAGAGATTACTAAGCAGGCTCCTCACCATCAGCACAGAGCCCAATGCAGGGCTCCAGCTCACAAACTGTGAGATCATGACCTGAGCCAAAATCAGGAGTTGGTGACTTAACCGACTAAGCCACCCAGGCACCCCCAAGAATACTTTATATACAGAGATAACAATTACAAAGATGATGGTGGAATGCTGGTGAAAAATACAAAAGATAATGCAGTAAATTACGTGTACTAGCTATAGTCCTGTTGCCATTCAAAGGCCAAAAGAGATGAAGGAGGAAGGTTACCAGAACATGAAAAAAGAAAAGCAGAAAGAGAAGGCCATCTTGAGAGGAACCTTTGGTCAACAGACACAGCCAGGCCAAGGTGACTTCTCAAGTAGGAAATCAGAGAAATAAACATCCTGACCTCACTCTCCTGTCATCTGTACTTAAAAGCCGGAGGAACTGGGTCTGTCTTGATGTAGTCCAAATGGGGTACCTACCAGAGCAGAGAGCAAAGTAAAAACCAGTGGATAGCGAATCTGGAGGGGCAACAGTTACCTACTTTCTGCACTTCTGATTGTGAATGCATTTTTATATTTCCGAAATTAGATAAATGTTTTTTGTTATTACCTATTTGTATTTCTTTTGTCAATATGTGTATATATCTCTGCTCCTTTTTTAAATAAGCAGATTTTTGTTCTTATTGATTTATTGATTAAAATAACGGTTTACATATTAAGGGCATATTAAATTTTTATTTTTTACGTGTACATTACTGCTTTAAGAACTCAGCCTTCGCTATATGCTTGTAACTATTTTTCATCATCAATACTTTCTCATCCTGTTGTGATTCCACTTTATATATAATTATTTATACCACCTATTAATCATTTTGCTATATAGTGTAAGATAGAAACGTAACTTTATTTTTATCCAGTTAGTAAGCTATGCCAATACTATGTCCTAAATAATATATCTTTGCCCCATTGATTGACATGGCATCCTATCTTTTATCAAATACTTATGTGTATTTGAGCCTGTTTCTGTTATCCTATTATGTCCTGTTAATCTTTTGGTCTATTCTGGTTCAATACCATACTGTTAATATTGTACAATTTTAATGTATAACAATGCATTTTATTATTTTTTAATATTTCCTTGACATTCTCACCTATTTGGTCTATCAAATGAATTTTACAATTTACATTCCAAACTGGAAAAAAAAAGATCCTTTTTAGGAGTCTGATAAAATTGTCATATATTAATTCATTGCTCTGAAGAAAAATAAAGGTCTTATAATATTGACTGTTTCTCTCCAGATAGCATTTTATATCTGTCAGTTTCTTCAAATGCCCACCATGAAACTTTCATTTTCTTTAAATGTGATCTGCTTATTTCTAAACGTTTTATTTTGGAGAAATATTTTGATATTGTGAATGAAAACTTTTGCTCATTGTGTTTCTGACTCGCTTTTGCTGCCATATGATGATTTTGTGGTATGTACGTTGTAACTAAAACCTTAGCAAACTCTTACTAATTTTATTGGAGTTCCTTTAATTATTCCAGATTTTGAAGAAAACTATTGTATCACCTAAAAATAAAAATAATTTTTTCTTCTTTTCCAATAAGTGTCTCAATAGCAACTTCCATAAAAATAATATATAATAAGGCTGATAGCTGTATTTTAGTAAGTCTACCTCTGTGTTTCATCATTAAGTAGAATGTCAAATATTTGAAATAAAAAACATCTTTCGTCACCTAATTAATGTTCTATCTGATACATATTTACCAAGAGTTTCTCTTTTTCAAAAATTGAGAACAAATGCTGAGTTTTATCACATATGGTTTTATGTCGATTATAGTGATGTTACATACTTTGTGTCCTTTGACTAATTAAAGGTGATGGATTATTTTTAAAATTGTCCTAACATTGAACCATCCTTACTGAAATATGCCCCTACTTGGTTATAATATGTCATTCTTTCAAGTTGGTACTGCATTCAGTTTTATAGTTTTGAGATTTAAAAAAAAATCTTTATTAATAAGTATTGTGTGTGTGTGTGTGTGTGTGTGTATACATTTAGTGCTGTCCTTGTCTGATTTAAGTATTAGCTTAAGGTAGCTTCCTAAAATGCCCTGGAACACTTTAATTTTTCTTTGCCTTGGAACAGTTATTATGTGGATTCCCTTTGAGAATAAGACAGAATTATTTGAGGGAAAAATGTGTTTGGCACATTTTCGCCCACTTGATAGATGAAAGAATTGGGCAGAGAGGTTATATATCACACCCAAAGTCATATACTGATAAGTAAGATGGCCAAGATTTGAATCCAGATAATCTGACACCAAAGTCTGTTGTCTCCACCCCGTAGACAGGGATTAATTCACGAAGGGCTTTCCATGCTATACTGAGGAATTCTGACTTCATTCTGTCAGTGTCTAGAAGCCATTGAGGTGTTTTTAATTATAAAAGTTATATAATCAGATTTTTTACTCAGATCATATTTGGAATATGGGTTAGAAGGAATGACTTTAGGTGAAAAAGCAGAGAAAAATGGGGAGAGAGAGAAAGAGTCAAACAACTTCCATAGTCCGTGTAAGAGATGACAAAGCCTTGAGATAGGGCAGTGAGTCAGGGAACATATTCAAGAGGTTTTTTGGTGGAACTTGAAGATGTGTTAAATAGGAATAAGGAAGAACACAGTGTCTATGATTATTTCCAGATTTCTGTCTTGATAACCAGATTAAAGTTAGGGCCAGGATTCATGATAGGAAATACAGAAAGAGTGTGCTAGATACCAGCCCTGTATTCTCAGAATTAAAATCTGTTTATAGCTATTTAAGAGCTTTTACGTATAAAACATGAGCATATACAATTATTCCTTTATGGTTGCTGGTTACATACTCAACATAAAGATACACAGACTTACTCTCATTAACAGTCTAACATGTCAGACTCTCAGGTATCATCACAGTCATTTGCCCAGTAGTTTAATGTACACAGCAAAATGCCTGTCTTGTTACCAGGGTTAGGTTTTCCCTTGCTTGCTTAGGATTATCACTAATCTGTCCAGATAGTCATTTCAGAGAGCCCACTCTACTGACAGATATTTTTTTTTTTTTTTAGTAACACTGCTAAATAAATTGAGTCCACCTGCACTCGAAAGTGATCTTGGTCCTGCTCGTTGATAGTTCAGGCAGAGGAGTTGCTGAAAGCGCTTCCTCATGTTTGTAGGGTCCATTCCTGTGGACCTTTCCAAACTCTGGAGCTTTCCCACACTTCTTCCCACTACCTTTGAGGTGCCTCCTGGAACCTGCTGTCTTACCACATGCTCTCTGTGCCTGGCTCAGGGCAGGTTTCTGTGCAGCTTTAAAAAGGGAGAACGAGAGTGGGTCCTGCCTCAGTGCATGACTGAGTTGATTGTGGAGACACAGCTGTGGTCTTCTGTCACTGGTCTCTAATTTCAGCAGCCCTGTGTCCTATTCTGCCCCTGCATTTGAGGTGATTACAGGCAGCCTATGTCCTGGTCATTGGTAATGCATTCAAAGGGAAAGTTGCAAGGTTTTCTTTATGTTCAGAGGTTCTAAAACAGGACAGCCTTAGGTGACTAAGCAAGAGGTAGATAAAGGGAGCAGGCTTTTAGTGCATTCAACTCCTAAGACCCAGATTTTTCCAGTGTTTTCCTGTCGATGAACATAGCAGTTTCTTAGACATGTAAACAGTGCCAAGTGCTTCTTGTCACCTGTAGGAATGTCTGTTGACTGCTGTTCCTTGTATATGAGAGGCGACCTCAGGGAGAACCTGGAACAGGAGGTCTCAGGTGGGTCTTCCTGTACCGAGGCTCCATAAAAGGTGTCATCTTATCAGCCAGGCAATAGGCCATGGGGCACAGAGGTCAGCCTTAGATCCAGAAACTATTGAAGTAAGTTCCAAAGCCATGAGTCAGTGGCCTTTGGGTCTGCTAATACTTCTCTCCAAAATTCTTTTTGTATTGTTTGTGAACACCAGAGGGGCAGAAAGTAGAGAAGGAGTCCGCACATAAGGCATCCCCAGAGTGCCTCCCACTGTCCACTCAGAGCATCATGGATCAACTCTTCACACAGGATATCAGAGGGAAAGCACTGGGGTTGGGGCCGGGGTCCCCTTCAGCTGGCTCTGAGTCTTGACAACAGTAACCAGAGAGGCCATAGACAGGGAAGGACTTTTCTGTGTCCTTCTGCTATACCTGGAATGACTTGAATGATCAAAAATTTTTCTCTTGAATGCAGCTGCACATCGCTTTTCCTTTCCAATAAACATTCAATAAACTTGACAAACTTGAAAAAAAAATTCTGACCTTAGGTTGACTATAAAATATGAATTTTTTTTAAAAAAGTAGTTCTGAGACAAATTGGCTTGTGATATTTGGGTGTCTAAGCTTAATATACATTGTGTGTGTGTGTGTGTGTGTGTGTGTGTGTGTGTGTAGATTATTCCTGGGCAGAAATGATAAACTAATAGATATTTCCAGAGTTGTTCTACAGTTATTTTAAATTCTTATTCAGTATCCATACACAAAGTGCCATGAATTTGAAACCCAGTCACACAGGAAAATGCAAAGGTCAATGATACTAAATGAGAAAAAAAATTCTACAAAAGAAGTTTTATTTTTATACCTGTAGGTGGAAATTGTACAATGACTAGGAAAATTGCATATAAAATTATCTTATTAAAAGAAAAAACTAGAATTGGTATTTTTAATATTATAAGCAAAGTAGTATAATTTGTACAATTTGTCCTAACTTCCTAATCTCCTAACACTAATTTGCAGAGGAACTTGCATGAATCATATTAGAGTTCTTCACTGATTTACACTCACCCAAGTTCAGAAAGTTATGAATTTGTCAGTGATTCCTGTCTCCTTCCACTTTAACCTTTTCACATAGCAATCGTTCTTTGAGAAACTCCTTATATATGATACATTTGATTGGAACCAATGCCAAGATCAAATCTTCTTAAATCAATCAGTTCTTCATGGAGAACACATTGGTCAAATTCTCTGTCAAATTCTCTTCTTCATCAGCCAGGGCACGTCTTTTATTCAGACAAAACGTCAGTTCGAAATGCCACATTCATCACTAAATGACTAAAAGCAGAACTAGAGTAATCAAAAGTTCTTTATCTTCATAAATGTATGACTTCATGTGAAGGCTGGGAAAAATACCTATCGAGATTGCACTCTAACGAAAAAGGAGATGGAAGCAATGATTGTATGGCTTGCTGATTTTAAAGCTCTTTTATCTTTCCTAAAGACTTAATTTCAGAATGCTTTAGTAGATTAAATTCATAATATTAAAAAATTAAAATTTCTAATGTCTATTTTTTATTAAGAGCCATAAATCCACAAAGCTTAGCAATTTCCATTTCTATTTAAAAGCTAATGAAGTGGGAGAAAATGTGCTTTACCACTGAAGAACTTGTGGCATAGTAAGGGAAACCCCAGGGATGAGAGCTAACATAAATTTACAACTGAAAAGAAGTCTCTCTTATTTTCTGACTGTTACCAGAGGGGAGGTAGTGGGAGGGATAGATGAAATAGGTGATGGGGATTAAGGAGTGCACTTGTGATGAGCACTGGGTGATGTATGGAAGTGTTGAATCGCTGTATTGTACACCTGAAGCTAATTTATACTGTATGTCAATTAACTGGAATTTAAAAAACTTTAAAAAAAGATTTTTTAAAAAGTTTGTCTAATAAGTGATCCATATGCTTTATTCTCTCTGCCTACAAATTCTAAATTGGAAATTCTAAATGTGGGAACACGCAATAGAATTGTGAAAAGAGAGGAAATGAGTAAATGAGTTAATAGACTCAGCTTTGAAAACTTATTAAGCATAAAAATATTTTTTCTTTTCAATCCTTACATTTTCAATTAAGTAAATATTGAAAGTTCTTAGATTCTTAAGTTATGTTAAATAAGTTTTCTAGAGTGACTACTAGTGCTCCATAAATTTATGTTGAATTGAGTTGTATTGCATCGCCTTTCATGGGGAAAAATCTCTCTCCCTACGAAATAACCTGGAAAACAATTGTAAACAGCCCATAGTCTGAATCAGTCTTACACCATAGAATAGTCACATAGGCCAAAAAACTAGTTTGATTATCTGGAGTCTGATTTTACCTCCTTCACAATTAAGATGCATTGTCAATTTTGTTTACTATCTAAGAAACCATTATGTTGCTCAGCATTCCTCTCTGAGATTCTAATTTTACTCAACTATCCATATATACATAAATTATGTTATAAAAGTCTAATACGTATATTAGAACCAGGTTCTTTAATTAGTATCTATACTGAGTTACAATGCAATTTCTTATATTCCAAGAGTTTTAATTAATGTGATTCACAACAGTAGTAATTATATTTGAAAAAAAGTGAAATGTGCTTAAAGGAGCTGTCTTCAAAGGTACACAGTGCCCTCATAAGGAAAAACCTGCCTCATCTCTCTCTATCACATTTGAGCCAGGAGCTTGTAGTGAAGCAAAAGAATAATACTTTCCTCTGTGTGTGAGAAAGTAAACCTCAATAGTAAGGAATACAGTTACACAGTAGATCACTAGTGTGAGATACAGTTTCTTGTACTATACGCTATAGTGATTGATACCAAGAACCTAAAGATATTCTATATTGGCTAGAGTTTGTCTCTCTATAATATTCTCAATATTTGTGTTATTTGTATATTTTCTTTCAGTCAAGAGAATCCATCCCATTAAATGACCTAAAGTCAGAAGTATCACCCCGGATTTCAGCAGAGGACCTGATTGACTTGTGTGAACTCACAGTTACAGGCCATTTCAAAACACCCACCAAGAAGACAAAGTCCAGTAAACCAAAGCTCCTGGTAGTTGACATCCGGAATAGTGAAGAGTATCCTTTATACCTGTGGTCTTAAACGGTGGTACTGCCTTATTCATAATGTCTTCTTTCCATTTAAAGGGTGTGTGGTTAAAAACAAGGAACATATCTGGGATTTCTCTGAATTGAAATAGCTAAATAACTCTCAAACTAGATGCCAGAATAGATTTGCATAACATTTTATAACATTTTGTGACCTTAAAACAATTTTCAAACAACACCAGAATATTGGGATTTTTTTTCTTGGTTTTTATGTTTCTCTAGTGTATATTGCTGTTTTGGGGGGCATTTAAATCCTTCTTGCTATAGATAAAAGTTTGGCAAAGGTGAAGGATATATAACTGGCGTATTCATAGCCTAGAAAGAGATTGCCAGATCTCAATATTGAACTTATATTTATTATAATTTTCAAAATATTGTCTTAGAGAACATATTAAAGTATTTTCTTACTGACATTTTGCTATTAAATGTACCATAACTTCTCAGGATTTTGCTTGGCATTAAAGTACGAACAGTTACAAAATAGTAACAGTTTAATCTTTTTCCTTATGTCTTCATCTGTCAGATTCTCATAAAGCATGCCTCGATTCTCTGTATTCGAGAATCTAGGTGAATGGTTTTCAGACTTTTTTAACAAGGTATCTCTCTTTTAAAATAAATTCTTTCTTAGAAATTCAATATATAAAATGAAGAAATGTTAGATGATTTCCTTCATACGTTAATATTTATACCATTTACTAAGTATAAATGAGAATTATATGAAAATGAGGGTTAACAGATTGGTGGTTTCTCATATGATAAAATTGGCATATATGTTTTCATGTGCATATTTTTCAATCACAATTTTTGAAATGAAATTTTAAAATTAAATTTAAACTGTTCATTTACAGAACTCTTGAAGTAATCTATAGAATCTTATATTACTAAGAATACAGTTTGAGAGCCTGCTATTTCAAATGATACGTCCCTATCTTTTTGTGAAAAGTTAACGAGTTTTTATTTTCCTTAAATTGCAAAAGATCACTAAGTTTGGAGAGCGTGTAAGTGTTTATGGTTGTTAGGTCTTCAGGGACACTGGAAGTTCCTTCGCAGAGTAGGTAAGCGAATTCCCAAAAGAAGCACTAAATTCCAGTTGACTGGTCAAGGACTCCTGCTTTAACAGTTCTTATGTGTTAAAATACATTCAATTTTTTAACTTTTTAGTTTGTTTCTTTTGGTCGAGCCTTTAGTCGTAGTGTCTCCTAAAACCATCAAAAAGCATAGCATTAGGGGCACCTGGGTGGCTCAGTCGGTTAAGCATCGGACTTCGGCTCAGGTCATGATCTCACTGATTCGTGGGTTTGAGCCCTGTGTAAGGGCTCTGTGCAGAGACTGCTTCACGTTCTGTGTCTCCCTCTCTCTCTGCCCCTCCTCCATTTATGTGTGCCCTCTCTCTCTCCCTCCCTCTTTCTCAAAAATAAATAAACATTAAAAAAATTTTTTAAATCATAGCATTATCGTGCCCTATTTTGAGGACTACTTCTAAAATAATTAAAATAGCTTATATTTAAGACTACTTTTCAAGACTACTCTCCTGATACTTCCTTTCAAATAATTTAAATAATTGTGTGAAATTTTAAAGTACACACAATATGAAAGTGACATTCAAACCAAGATTTTTCAAACCTCGTAGTCTACTCTCCTTTATTTTCTTCAGGATAAATATAAATAGAACTGCAGAAAGCAGAGCAGCTAGTCTGATCATTATTCTCTGATGAGTATGGATGAGTTGCCTAATGTAGGAATGCCTTTATGTCATCCCACAATACGTGGCTCGAAATTGCAACTAGACAGACCTGGGTTGGTTTTAGTCTTTACAGTTGCAGGCTGAACAGAGAAAATCAGTATCGCTTTCTGCCATTTTGTGGGGGTGTGGTGCCAAGGGAATGAAGAAAGAAAAATAAAGTCACCCATCTTTTATGACCCTCCCAAAGGACCCAACTTGTGAAATTTTCTAAAACCCCTTTGAAAGCCTTATTTAAAACCAAAGTATTCCCAAAGTTGGGTTATTTATTGTCACAACATTCTAAGTTGTTTTTTTTTCAATTTTGGTATCATCTTATTTTATCACATATCTACTTTGTTTCACCTCTAAATACCGATTATTGGCACATTTGTATCAATCATAGTGCTTTGAGAGGAACCACAAGCTAAACTCTTTCAAGAGTCATTGGGTGTCATTCGGAAGAATGGAAAGCTGTGGGTTCTAAGAACCCTTTCCAACGAGGTGTCTAAACTTCCTACCTATGGCTTTCTGGGGCTGGAAAACTGAGACCTTTTGTATTCTCTAATGATGCACAGTGTTTGATTATATTATGAGAACATAAATAACATTTTTTTCTATTAATCTTAAATTCTGTCCTCAAGGAATTAAAGGCAAGGGAAAAGTGTGTTTCATAGTAATGAAGAGATTCATAAATTTAGTGCTTCAAATTAATATATTAAAATATGGTTTTTTATTTTTTCAGATGTCATCATTAATAGCAACCAATAAATATTACTCTTTACAGTACTGTGGATAATTTTTTTAAGAAGATGGGATAAAATCTAGTTCTTATTCACTAGGTTGCTTTTAATATGAAAAATATAAAACATGAAAATGTTTTATGTGGAAAATAAATGAACAGTAAAGACATTTATGTATGAAGTGCTAAATGAGTAGTACAAACAAAAAATGTGTCAACAAAAAAGTAATCTCTGAACAACAGAAGCAAGGTAGGGATAGGGCTCACGTCCTTGTAATCTTTGTAGCCCCAGTACCAGGTTTGGCACCTAGAAAGTACCCAGAAACTACTTTTATAACGAAAACAGCAGGGTGGAAGACACAGTGCCCCAAGTCTCCTACCATTACTCTTCAAAGTTATAATATAAAGAAATAGTTGGCAATATGTAAGCCTTTTTACATTCTGAAAGTGATCCAGTGACTTTCTACCTTTAAACTCAGAAGCAAGACAGAACTCACAAGAAGTCAGTAGAACGAATTTAGAGCTAGAAGCATTCATCTAATCTAGAATTCATTCATTCAACAAATATTTACTGGGTATCTTGGTATATGCTAGTCAGTAGTTAGTGTCCTAGAGTTTGAGGATTTGTTGGTGAACAAAATGACAAGTTTCTTGCTCTCATGGAAACTGCATTTTAATTGGAGAGATAGATAAATGTATCTATCATCTGATCTTAAACAGTAATAAATGCTATATTTAAAAATAAAGTAGAGAAATAATGATAGAGTTTTATAAAGTACTTATGGAAAATCTCTCAGAAAAGATAATATTTCAGCAGAGCTAAATGATGTAAAGGAAAAGAATGTTCTAGGCAGAAGGAAAAACAGGGGCGTTGACCCTGGTATATGAACATGCTTGGCCATTTTGGACAAATTATCCGCAGCAACAACACCAGCAATGTGAGAGATTAAGTCGGAGGAGATAAAATCACTGAAGACAAGAGAAAGTGTAGGATAGTTAGAAATCTCAGCAGTGTGGTTTTAGAGTTAGTAACATGCCCTCAATTCCTTGTATACCTGTAATTACTAACTTCTGAAAATCTCATCTACAATAATCTACAGCTATAATTAGGCCCTCCCAGTGTGCCAAGCAGGATGCTAGCCTTCTGGTGTAGATTCTGCTGATATCTCTATTTTACTGATGAAGAAACTGAGGTTTAAAAAGGCTAAGCAACTTCTCTGCCCCTCCCCCACTCATGCTCTGTCTCTCTCTGTCTCAAAAATGAATAAACATAAAAAAAAAAAAAAAAAAAAAGGCTAAGCAACTTGCCCAAGGCCATCTAACTGGCAGTTGGTAGAGCTAAACTCATGCTCCGAAACTTTACGCTCCTAAATTTTATGCAAGTGACTATTTGGTCTCGGCACAGTTAAACATAAACAAGACTGAGACAAATGAGTGAATATAAATTAATGACTGAATGAGACATGTATTGATTCTAAACTATGTGTTCAAATGCTATACACATTCCTTCAAATCTTACACACAAACTAAGCTATTACTTTAAGTGCCTTATATGGGAGGCCTAATCCCTAATAAACAAATCTGCCAGTAGTTGTCTTTATATAGACACTGACAGATTCAAGGAAAACTGAACTTTTTTGGTGGGGGGGTGCGGGGGGGGGCAGGGTGGTGTGCCAGTTGATCTCTTACTTTAATGAATCAGTCAGCTATTCAGTAATTTATCAACCATCATGTATGGTCAATTTTATGTGCCAACTTGGCCAAGTATGGGGTCCGGATATTCGGTCAAACGTTTTTTAGACGTTTCTTCTTTTTTTTAATCCTGTACCTTTTATTCCTGTGATGTATTCATTCCATAACTGGAAGCCTATAAGCCTCTTGTAAATTCTTACCTCTTTAGTCATATAGCAGCTGACATATATAAGTGTGGGTTTATTTCTGGGCTTTCTGTTTTGCTGCATTGATCTATATATCCATTTATGTGCCAGTACCACACTGTTTTGATTACTACAACTTTGTAGTGTATCTTAAAACCTGGGATTGTGATACCTCTGCTTTGTTCTTCTTTCTCAGAATTTCTTTGGCTCATTAGACTCTTCTATGGTTCCATACAAATTCTAGTATTATTTCTAGAAGTTTTGTGAAATATACTGCTGGTATTTTGATAGGGATTGCATTGAATCTGTAGATTGCTTTGGGTAGTATGGACATTTTAATAATATTGATCCTTCTAATCAATGAGCATGGAAAATCTTTCCGTGCGTTTGTGTTGTCTTCAATTTCTTTCATCAGTGTTTTATAGTTTTCAAGTATAGGTCTTTCACCTCTTTAAGTTTATTCCTAGGTGGGGTTTTGTTTTTGGTTTTTTTTGGTGTGGTTTTTTTTTTTTTTTTGCTTCAATTGTAAATGAAGTTGTTTTCTTAATTTCGCTTTCTCCTATTTTGTTATTAGTATATAGATATGCCACTGATTTCTTTTTTTTTAATATTTAATGTTTGTATTTAAGCATGAACGGGGTAGGGGCAGAGAGACGGAGACAGAATCTGAAGCAGGCTCCAGGCTCTGAGCTGTCAGCACAGAGCCTGACACGGAGCTTGAACTCACAAGTCGTGAGATCATGACCTGAGATGAAGTTGTACGCTTAACTGACTGAGCCAACCAGGCACCCCGAGAAGTGCTACTAATTTCTCAGTGTTAATTTTGTGTCCTGCAACTTTACAGAATTCATTTACTATTTCTAGTAGTTTTTTTGGTGGTCTTTAAGATTTTCTATGTATAGTATTACATCATCTGCAAATTGTGACAGTTTAACTTCTTCTTTATCAATATGGATGCCTCTTTTTTTTTTCTTCTTGTCTAGTTGCTATGACTAAGACTTCCAGTAGTACTTTGTTTAATAAAAGTGGTGAGAGTGGGCATCCTTGTCTTCTTCCTGATCTTAGAGGAAAAGCATTCAGTTTTTCATCATTTAAGTATGATGTTAGCTGTGGGATTTTCAGATATGGCCTTTGTTATATTGAGATATGTTCCCTCCAAGCCCACATTGTTGAGAGTTTTTAGTAATGAATGGGTGTTGAATTTTGCCAAATGCTTTTTCTGCATCTATGAGATGATCATATGATTTTTATCCTTCGTGTTGATTTGTGTTTATTGAATCATCCTTGCATCCCCAGAATAAATCACACTTGAGAAAACTGAACTACTTTAAATATTGGATGCAAAGTTGGAATACATTGAGGGATGCATGTTAGAAAGGTTTGTTTTTAGTATAATGACTTAATTTATAAGATTTAATCCATTAAAAATATTCTTCTATTCGGGGCACCTGAGTGGCTCAGTCGGTTAAGCGGCCGACTTCGCCTCAGGTCATGATCTCACGGTCTGTGAGTTTGAGCCCCGCGTCAGGCTCTGTGCGGACAGCTCAGAGCCTGGAGCCTGCTTTGGATTCTGTGTCTCCCTCTTTCTCTGCCCTCCTCCTGCTCACACTCTGTCTCTATGTCTCAAAAATAAATAAACATTAAAAAAGAATTCTTCTATGAAATTTTCCCAAAGCCTGTCATTAGATTCAGGTGTTTTAAAACTTAACAAATCAGGGGCGCCTGGGTGGCTCAGTCGGTTAGGCAGCCGACTTTGGTTCAGGTCATGATCTCATGGTCTGTGAGTTCAAGCCCCGCATTGGGCTCTTTGCTGATGGCTCAGAGCCTGGAGCCTGCTTCAGATTCTGTATCTCCCTGTCTCTCTGCCCTTCTCTTGCTCACGCTCTGTCTCTATGTCTCTCAAAAATCAAATAAAAACGTTAAAAAAATAAAAAAATAAAACTTAAAGCCTATTGAAATCCTTATAATACTTTTTAAAGGAATTATTTTTGTAGAGTATCTCTTTTTTTATTTAAATTTTCTTATTTCACATACAGTGCAATTTAGGTTTCAGGAGTAAAATTCAGTGCTTCATCACTTTCATACAACACCCAGTACTCATCACAACACGTACCATTCTTAACACCCATGACCCATATAGCCCATGTCCCACCTTCCTCCCTCCATCGATCCTCGGTTTGTTGTCTGTCATTAAGAGTCTCTTGTGGTACATTTCCCTCTCTCCTCCTCCCCCTGCCCTTCTCTTATGTTTATCTGTTTTGTTTCCTAAATTCCATATATTAGTGAAGTCAGATGCTTTTTGTCTCTATCTGATTGACTTATTTCACTTAGTATAATACATTCTACTTCCATCTACCTCATAGCAGGTGGCAAGATTTCATTCTTTTTGATGGCTGAGTAATATTCCAGTGTATACATATACCACATCTTTTTGATCTATTCATCCGCCAATGGACATTTGTGCTCTCTCCATAATTTGGCTGCTATTGACAATGCTGCTGTAAACATTGGGGTACATATACCCCCTTTGAATCTGTATTTTTGTATCCTTTAGATAAATACCTAATAGTGCAATTACCAGATCGTAAGGTAGTTCTATTTTGAGGAACCTCCATACTGTTCTCCAGAGTGACTGCACCACTTTGCATTCCCACCAACAGTGCAGGAGGGTTTTCCTTTCTCTGCTTTTTCCCCAACCCCTGTATTATTAATTATAGCCATTATGACAGATGTGCTATAAGCACTCATTGTGCTTTTGATTTGTATTTCCTGATGATGAGCGATTGTATTTGTATTTCCTGATGATGACAGTTGAGCATTTTTTCATGAGTCTGTGAAACATCTGGATGTCTTCTTTGGAAAAGTGTCTGTTCATGTCTTCTGCTGATTTCTTAGCTGGATTATTTGGTTTTGGGGTTGAGTTTGATAAGTTCTTTATAGATTTTGGATAGTAACCCTTTATCAGATATGTCATTTGCAAATATCTTCTCCCATTCTGCAGACTGTCTTTTAGTTTTGTTGATTTTTTACTTAGCTGTGCAGAAGCTTTTTATCTTGATGAGGTCTCAATAGTTCATGTTTGCTTTTGTTTCCCTAGTGTCGGGTAGCTCTTAATTTTGACCTTGCCATATTTTTTTTAACGGTTATTTATTTTTGAGAGACATAGAGACAGAGTATGAGCAGGGGAAGGGCAGAGAGAGAGGGAGATACAGAATCTGAAGCAGGCTCCAGGCTCTGAGCCATCAGCACAAAGCCTGACGCGGGGCTCGAACTCACAGACCGTGAGATCATGACCTGAGCCGAAGTCGGCCGCTTAACCAACTGAGCCACCCAGGCGCCCCTCGCCTTGCCATATTTTGGCCAGGAAAAATAGGAGTCAACTTTGAGAATTAGAGTCACTATATGTCGGAAACTTTCTTCTATCTTACTCTGTACTTGACTCTGTCTAGCTAACACAAAATATACAGAAACCTGCTCTTCGCTCAGTTTTCAGATAAACCTCATGTTTTATTATGCTTATGGAGGACTCAGAAAGTAAGAAAAGTAGCCAACTCTCTACCTTTACCTGGCAGCCTCTCACATGTTTCGAAATTGCATAAAGGAATCCTGCTTCATCACATGATATGTTTCACATGAGAATTTGTAATGGAGACAGAGAAACTTAATTACCAAGGAAGCCGCATTCTTACATCGAAACCGTCTTCATTGTTCACTCCCTTAAACAAAGGTGATGTTTGTGGTGAATGTACTAATATGTAACTAGGCCAATCTTAATCTTCTCTGCTATTTACCATGTAGTTAAAGATAGATATTTAGAGGGTGGACCACCCTAAGAGCACTCGTGCTTACCTAATCTTATTTGCACTAGAAGTTTTATGACAAGAGTGTTTTTGGATGAGTGCTTTTAAATGTTTTCCAGGACTTTTTGATTGAACTAAACTAAGAATAGGGGAAGGGTGGTTTAAAGTTTTATTTCTGTTGTGCCTTATCTTTCAAAATGTTGAGATAGCCTGGAAAAGATTTGGAATAGCTTTGCATTTTGGATTATAATTTTCTTCTTCCCAAAAAGTCTCTGCTGCCATCATATTTTGTGAAGCATTTTAACATTTAATATGGATTTTTCAAAAATCAAACTATAAAGTACAACCAACTGAAAACTCTAGGATAATAACAAGTTTATGACTAAGTCCTCGTGACTAAAAGTCAATTTAGACTGAAATCTTTAAAAGCACATAATAAATTGGTGGTGATACTGGATTCACAAAATCATCTAGGTGTTCCCGTAGGGTTTTAGATACAGATTTTAGATATTGGCTATTTGGGTACAGATGAGTACTTTTTTAAGCCAAATATTTATAGAATTTATCCTGTAAAATAAATGTTATTTTTAGAGTCACTAAGTTTCTAATATGTGGCTGACAAATTGTATATAGAAGGCACTCAAATGTCACTTACATTGTAAAGCTTAACACAGTCTAAGCATTGTCTTTTATCTTTTATTTCTGACTCTCAAGGGGGAGAATCTGATTTGGCTCAGCCTGCATCAGATACCCACCTTCACCCTCCCCTCCCCTTCTATACTAAGAGTCAAGATTGTGGAAGCATCATCTAATACAACCATGGCGATCTAGGCTCACCCTTCCTGAGGAGCAGTAGTTGAGGCTCCTTCAGACAAGAAAGTAGGAAAGTAGGCAAGCACCCCAAATATGTCTACTCTAGTGCTTGACTAGGATTGGCTTATATTGTTTTTGCTACTTTAAAAGCTCCCAGAAAGAAAAAAAAAATGTTCGCAGTTGATAAGGGCTGTTTGATAAACACAGAAACTCTGGAAACTTATTCAGGATGGCAGATGTAGAATCATTTGCTGAGAATATTTGAATTGTTAAGTTCTTGGTTTGTGGCATCAAAAATTTTCATATTAAGGTATGTCCCAACTGAAGATAAAAGTACTATCAGAGTAATTATATGCTGAGAACAAAGCCCTGACTGTTCATAAAAACTGCAGTAGAAAATGTTGAGTAATTATAAATGTCTGAGAACCTAGTGCTGGTGAAATCCAGGGTGATCTGCCCATGACTATGTATTCTTTGTCCACTCTAGAAGACTCGAACTAAACAATGTACACTGGGGTGCTAATGTTTACTTTACCTCTCTTTTTATTTTTCACAACTTTTTTGTAATTCTTTCCTTCATTATTAATGCCAAATGTTTTCTTCAAAGAAAAAAATGATGAAGTAGCAACTGACTAGAGGATTTTGAATGTAAGACACATGATCAACCTTTAACATCACTCTTGAGAGTAGGAGCCTCAACTTCTCCTCTCACCATTTAATGAGAGAAAAAGAAAGAAGTAGAATTCTAAAGATGAACCTACGAACTGGAACAATTGAGAAACTGTCTTGTCAGTAAAAAAATATAATTTTTCCCCTTCTACAGTGATGACGAGTTGGGGGGGGTGGAATACTAGTTGCTTGTAGCATAACCTCTTAAAACTTTGTGACTATTCCATTTTTTAAAAGACATCTCTAAAGTGGAAGTGTAGGGGAATGCCTCTGTTGAGCACATAAACATCCCTCCAAGGTCATCTTCAGTGATTGTTAAGGGAGAGAAGACAGACTGCCTGGACCTCTTATAAACTAGTCTTCACATTCACTCTCCTTTCAGCCTTTCTCCACATTGTTGCCAAAGTACAAATGTGATCTGTAACTTCTCTGCTTAAAATAGCGGTTTTCATCGCTCTAGGATAAAGACTAGCATTATCTACGTGACCTACAAGGGCCTGCTCAGCCTGGCCTCTGCCTCCGCTCCAAGCTCATCTTACCCCATGCTACACGTCGCTCTCTGAATTCCGCTGGCCCCGGCCTTCCTTTATTTCTCCTTATTGGCCACACGCCTACCCTCTATCACCATTACATTTCTGCGTGAAATGTTTATCCCTTCAACCGCCCTGTCCCACCTCCATTCCATGCCTTTGCCTAATTAACTCTTATTAATTCTTCAATTCTAACTCAGCTGTCATTTGCTTTCTCAGCAAACACCTTCCCTGTCTTCCCCAAGTTGACAGATCCTATCAGAGTTTCATATATGTCTCTTTCGGAGCAGTTTTCACAGTTATTTTATGTTTATTTGAAGAGTTATTTGAGAGGATCTTCCTCTATAGTCTCTATATGAAGAATCTTTTTTTTTTTTTTAAGATTTTAGTTTTAAGTCATCTCTACACCTAAGGTGGGGCTCAAATTCATGACCCAAGGTCAAGCATTGCATGCGCTATTGACTGACCCAACCAGATGCCCCAGGAATCATCTTTTTAATTGTAACTTTTAAATTACTTTTGGGAACATATTTTATTTTTTACTTTTCTTTTTTTAAAGATATATGGGCCTTTATTTGTAAATTTTTTAATTTTCTTAATGTTTATTTTAGAGAGAGAGAGTGGGGGAGGGGCAGAGAGAGGGAGACAGAAGATCCAAAGCTGGCTTCAAGCTGACAGCAGAAAGCCCAATAAGGGGCTGGGACCCATGAACCACAAGAGCATAACCTGAGCCAAAGTCAGAGGCTCATCCCACTGAGCCACCCAGGCACCCCTGTAAAATTTTTGTAACAAATCTGGAGAGTCCAGAAACCACAATGTGTTAAACTCATGGCATTTAGTGGCAGGAGCAGGTAGTATCGACAGATAATAAATAGTAACACAAAATGGAATCTCACATTTCTAACAGAAATTTAAATACTTTGCAAATAGAAGACTGAGTTAATAATTATTATTTAATTTGCATCTTTGGTTTTATCATCTCCCACTTCTTGAAATACACTATGCCTTAGTTGAGGGCATATATTTTTTCTTTAATATCATATGATATTACTAAATATTTTAAACTAGTTGCTTTTAGTTCCCAAATTAAAAGTAAAACTCAATGAAACCAGAAGAATCCTTCTAAAATCCAAATATAATAACACATTACCCCTTTAGGGAACATAAAATTGGAAAGAATGGAAATGTCAGTTAAGTTTACTTGAGAAATAGCCAACAACAGAAGTGTTTCCAACCAGTGCTAATGACCTAACAGTTCTAAACAGAATCCCATTTACCAATCACTTGCCCAAAGTAGATAGGCTTTGCAGTATCAAGTTAGATCTGAGATTATCCAGTTTACTTTCAGAGCTATAAAATAATCATGGTAGTAGTAATAAACTGAAAGCTATCAAAGTGATGCAACCCATGTGATTGCCATTGATTTGCTACGTCCTGATGACTTTTACAGTACTTCATTTAATCAGGAGAGTCTGCTTTAAACTTGCGACTCATCTTTTTCCTTTCTTCTTTCTGTTCCATTTTCACGTTTAGCGTTTTTTTGTTCCTTAGTGGTACCTTACTTCGTTTAGATAAAATACACTTTCAAGATAAGTATTCAGCATCTTGAGCGTTCAAGATGTTTACAACTGTCAAAAGTTTAGGGGGGAAAAAGGAGAAGAACAGAAGTAAAACCAGTGAATCACTGAAATCGTAATTAGTAAAAGTTTATTGTGCACATACTAAAAAGACAGACTACAAATCAGGAGCACTCAAACAAAACATAGAATGAGGCTCAGGGCATATTGTTATAAAGCAGTTTATACAATGTGGAGGTAGTGACTGCTTATTTTTCAGTTTGGTTGCAATATTAGAATTTTCTTAAATGAAAGGGAATTGGTTAGACCTCATAACAATTTGGGGGAACAATTTAAATTTTGCTTATGATTTTCAGAGGCATAAGCAAGAAGTGTCCTAGGTTAAGTTAGCCTCACTTGTCTTGCAAAATAAGCTAAACTCAACTTTCCTTGTATGACTAAACAAGTTTTGTCTGCTCAGGGAATTTTTCAGTCTGGTGTCCATTTTGTATTCAATTTTAAGGTCCTGTCTCCTGTGGATCAATTACCTCTCTGAGGTTCCCTCCCACACTCAAGTCTACACACAAATAAATGTTTTCCTTAACTTTCCTTCTCAGTTTTATTCGGGGTCATATTTCAGGCAGCATCAACATTCCATTCAGTGCTGCGTTCACTGCAGAAGGGGAGCTTACCCAGGGCCCTTTCACTGCTGTGCTCCAGAGCTTTAAAGGGAAGGTCATTGTCATCGTGGGGCATGTGGCAAAGCACACAGCAGAGGTAAGTGTACTCAGAAATGTCATATACATGTAACGATGTGTTATCTACCTGTCTCTTATAACAGTTTGTCTAAAAGTATATTTCTTCAGGAGTTGGTCATAAAGCAAATGATCTTTGCATATCTGTCTATCGAAGAGTTTGTCTCCCTTTTCCCAGTAAAAGAATTAATGCTCTTCCCTCATTGTGCAACATTAAGATCAATAATAAAGAAAGATCCAATGATAGCCTAAGATGTTTTAGTTGTTGTTGTTTGTTTTCGAACTCCTTACTGAAATTGCATAGAAATAGCTTTAATTCCTTCCTTTGGAGAGGCACACTGGGGCTTGACTGGAGGCTCTGAAAGCTGATTGTAATAGAATTTTTTGGATTTGGGGATTTTATTTACTATAGGCTCAAAGCTTTTTGATGATAGAGAATTCCAGAAGGATATCCACTTTTAGATACGAGGAGTATATGAAAAAATAAAATGTCTGCCGTCTCCCCTATGTTCTAAGCAGATTGAAAGCAAAACAAAGAGTAGCATATGGAGGTCAAAAATATTACCGTCATTTTTTATAAAAGACAAGTTAGAGAATATAGTTTAGTATGAGAGCAAATGGGCTAGCTCACAAACCCCCCAGAGTTGGTGAACATATCTAGATGGGAACAACACTGAGCCAGGACAGGCCGTCTTTCTAAAGGGAGGGAAGGATCTGCTCCTGGGAAAGTAGCAGAGGTAGTTTGCTCCCTGCAGGTAGCTTATTCCCAAAAGGAAGAAGGGCAAGACAGAGCCTTCCCAAATTTGCCACTCAAATAAATCACTACTCTGGGCAGAGTGAATAGAGAGACAAAAGGAAAGTTAGGAATATACTTAGAAAAATTTCCTTCTCAAAGAAATGAGCAGTGGAGATAAAATAGTCCCCTCTAATATGTCCATTCCGTAATGTCTTTATATACTGAATTATCCAGAAAGGTAGTCAGATGAGGACTCTAAAACTTTTGATCACAGACTTTTTAAAGCATCCTTGTCTTAGAAGTTACAGGGCTAACAGTAACATTGGTTTTTAATACTAAATGAAAGTCATCCTTGATGATAAAGCTTAATTGACCATTCTAAAGAAGGATCTGAGTGGATATTAATTATGTCATATATCACTCACTTCTTTTATATAATTACATCTGACATCTGACAGGGAACCATTTAAATACACCTATTTCAGAGAAAGTCAGTATACGAAATGACAAATGTACAATTTTAAGTAAATGAGAACATTTTAGAACTAAAGTCATGGTATCCAAATTATTTTTATGTAAGATGTTAAATAAAAATAATAATCATTATTATTCTATCACTACCATAATACTACTGCTGCTACATTAATCTATATTGCCATATCATTCCAATGAAAAATATCAATTTTCAATTACAATGAATATCAGTACATTCAAGCCACAGAAATACTATTGAAAAGCACTTATTTCTGGGTTCCAAGTAATAGACAACTGTAAGAAGAAATCCTTACAATGATAATAATCCTAATTATTGACTGGTCTTTGTAAACAGTAAGTACTTTTCATGCGTTATTTCATTCTTCACAACAATTCTATGATGGGGAAATTATTCTACACATTTTACATATGAGAAAAACTTAGACTCGGTTTTAATTTGCCTGTGTCAGAGCCAGGATTGAAACATGAGTCCATGTGACTCCATAGGCCATACTCTTAACTCAGTGAGTTCTTAAGCCTTTTAAGTCTGAATGCTGTCATTGGACCTGATTTTTGTTAGCCTGTTTGTTTTTAATTTTTTTCAGTGTTGATTCATTTTTGAGAGACAGAGAGAGACAGATCGCAAGTGGGAGTGGGGAAGAGAGAGAGGGAGACAGAATCCAAATCAGGCTTCAGGCTCTGAGCTGTCAGCACAGAGCCCTATGCGGGGCTCAAACTCACAAACCATGAGATCATAACCTGAGCAGAAGTCGGATGCTTAACCAACTGAGCCACGCAGGCACCCCTGTTTGTTTTTAAGTAGGCTTATTCTGACTTTTCACTGATTACAATAGTTCTTCCATTGTATGAAACCAAGACCTGAAATAAACTTTTATGCTCTTCAGCTAACAATCTTAAGGCATGTTTATAAACACTCACTATTTGAAAGATGGTTATCTAATAAGTAGACCCTGTATGATTTAATCTTCTTAAATACGCCAAATGTTTTCGAGCATCCTATTCATGTCCTAAGCTCTAGATTTATGTTCTAATGTTACCAAAAAGGTTAAAACATATATATATATATACATATATATGTGTGTGTGTGTGTGTGTGTGTGGCTAATTTCTTTCATTAAATTATCAATTATAAAGCATTTGTCATTTGTTTTACACAAAACACTGTGAAATGCTATAGTCATAGTGCAAATAAATTTACAAGTTCAAAGTGTGAAAGAAATATGGAGGCATGACCTATTCAGATGAAGTAATAACAACATATGATAATACTAGTAATGAATGGGGCAGCCGGGTGGCTCTGACTCTTGATTTTGGCTCAGGTCATGATCTCAGAGTTCGTGAGATCAAGCCCAGACTTGGAGGGCCGACATCGTAGAGCCTGCTTGGGATTCTCTTTCTCCTACTCTCTCTACAGGCTCGTGTAATCTCTTTCTCAAAATACATAAGTAAACATTTAAAAATAAATAATAGTAATAAGTGAAGAGCCATCACATTGTGAATAAATTAGCCAATGTCTTGGTTATCAGAGACCAGAAACCATCCCGAGTAATTGCTTCATCTTCAGACTCCGTGGTCATTAATGCTTGAACAATGCAGACAACAATGACTGAACAAATTGTCTGCTCACTATTAGTGCTTCAGTACAACATCAGGAAATTATTTCTGAGATACGATTTAAGTATTTGTAGAGAGATGGACCTTAAAAATTTTTCTCCCTGTGAGGCTAAAAAGAACTTCAGGTATTTATTTACTTATTGCTGTTCTATCATCTTTTAACCTGCTGTACAGATCTGTATGACTTTACTAACGCTTCCTTCCCACCACCAAGTTAAGTCGGAAGTATCTCAATTTAAAGTCTCTGTTGGATTTCTGTGTACCATGGTCGTGCTGGATAGCTTCCGTTTGTTCCACCTTTCATTCTAGATCCACTCTCCACACTTATTCACGCTGCTCTCTGCCGTAGGAGAGCTTCCAGCTGTTGAGCTAATGGGAGTTCTGACAAGTTATGAGAGGGAAGGAGTCAAGGATATTTATCCCCCTGTATTCTTCCCTCAAAAATTCCCAGGTTTGCTATATCCCTCTGCTGAAGGTTAATACTTCTCTCCAGGAGGCCTTCTCTAACTACTCTCTTTTTCCAGCCCCCAGTCCCTTTGGCTCTAGGGGTGAAGAAGATATACAAATGGCCAATAAATACATGAAAACATACTTGACATCATTAGTCTTTAACGAAATGCAAATCAAAACCAGAGTGAGATACCACTTCACACCCAACTGTTGACAAGGATATGGAGAAATTGGAACTCTGGCTCAAGGCTGGCAGGAATGTAAAATGAGGCAGCTTCTGTATAAGTCAATTTAAGAGTTTGGCAATTCTTTCAAAATGTAAACTTAGTATTACACTATGACCAGCAATTCCACTCTTATGTAAATACCCAAAAAAAATGAAAACAAGGGTTCAAACAGATACATACTTGTATGCTGGTGTTTATAACACCACTCTTTAGAATAGCCAAAAGGTGGAAACAGCCCAAGTGTCTATCAGCAGATGAATGAATAGACAAAATGTGGTATATACATATAGTGTAATATTATTCAGCCTTAAAAGAAATGAAATTCTGATACATGCTACAACATGGATGAACCTTAAAACCATCATGCTAAGTTGAAATAAGCCAAATACAAAAGGACAAATATTCTGTTATTCCATTTAAATGAGTTACCTAGAATAGGCAAATTCATGGAAAAGAAAGTAAATTAGTGTTACTAAGGGCTGAGAGAGGGGACAGTGGGACTTTTTCTTAATGGATACAGAGTTTCTCTTTGGGATGATAAAATTTTTGGAAATAACTAGTGGCAACAGTTTACACCATTGTGAATGTACTTAATGCCATTTAATTGTACACCTAAAATGGTTAAAATAGCAATTTTTAAAAAGTTATAGAGTTTGATGTGTTCAGACTACCTTACAGCTCACAGTGCACCTGAGCCCTACAGTTTTTGGTCATAACGGACATTCTTTCAGAAGAGCTCTTCTAATCAGGCCTCATCTTTTACCCTTGTGAATATTTTTTAAAAAAATCAAAAACAAAAACACAGTGATTTCCAAGCAAGTAACAGGTTGAAATCAGTATACTGCAGCTAGCAGCTGGCAGAGTCCTAGTTTAAAAAGATCAAGAAAGCCACAGGTGAATGCTGTGAAAAGAAAGCAGAGGTACCAGCTCTAGTTAGTACACTTACAAATGATCTTTGCAAATGTTTATGATTTTTACTTTAAACTCGTATTTGGAGTAGGGAATTTTTCATTTACAAAAGTAGGCACTGACTGTAATTTTTCTAGTTTTACATCTTCTGTTAAGATCTAGTAAAAGAGCTAGACTGAAAATCCAACAAATGAAAATATTAAATGAAATAGAGTATGTATAGCTCAATAAAGAAAAGGGATGTCAATGTTTAATTTAACAAGTAGCAAAGTATCATTGAAAATGATTGAATCATTGAACAAATGGGCCACTTGTCTAGCGAATGACAATATTAGAATCACCCATTTGACATACAAATTAGAACTAGAGTCCTTTGTAATACAAATATGAAGGATTTACTTTATAATGGCCAAGTGTATTGAATATATTGTCTACAATGACATAGGAGAAGGCAAAACAGATCTGAGAATTACAGCTTATTTGTGTACCTGAATAACTGTAATTGGAAGATACATGATCCCGTTTTATTTATGTATTCATTAACTACTTCCTATAATTACAATTGATTACCTATTTATTAGTTTCTTTGTAATTACCACTTCATAAGACTTTTTGTATTTGGCCTAGTTTCCACATTAAATACACCAAGAAACCTTTAGTATCTGCCATTTCTTACCAAGCTAAAACATTGCTTTTCCCCTGAACAGGACAAAAAAAGTAGGACTACAAAGATCTTAGTTTTATTAGGGTACCACATGGAGGCTCCCCATACTAAGTCCTACTGAATCTCACTTGTCAGGTAATCTTTAATTCACCATATGCTACAGGTTAAATAAAGCAGTGAGCTTTTATATAATTAAGCACATCCAGATATTCTGAGGACAATGTTGTGCCAGCATCAAGGAATGCCAGGTAGTCTCTAGTGAGTGAAGTGGACTCATGAATCTCTAAACTGTATACTAATACTCCAAGGGTGGGTCAGATTTTGTGCTGATCCTTGCTGCTGTGTGGCCGAGTTTAATATGACAAGTCAAACAAAAGCAGACTGAAAGTGTTGGTAGGGTTAATGGGAGTAGGAAGACCTCTGTATCAAAACAAGGGTAAAGTCAATTCAGGCTTCGTGTAACATTTGAAATGAAAAAGATAGAAAGGTCTCATTCTTATCACTGCAGAGATAATCATCTTTTTAAAATTCACATGAGAAACTGCATCTTCAGTTGCTAAACTGGAATTCGATTTCCTGGGCATAGAAGGAAAAAAATGCCAACATGATCTGTACAGAAAAGATCATAAGGATACCTCTTCCAAAACCGAAATGTGCTGAATTAATCTCAGAGAGCTTGTGAATAAATCTGAGAATTAAGGCAGGTAACTATTCAGATCAATAGGGAGAGGCAGAGAGAAGTCCACCAGCCAAATTATGGATTAAATGAACCCCCAGGAAGGAACATTGTTATATCCTTGATCAATTTTTCAGATTTAAAGGAAATTTTGAATTTTAATATTAATCAAATATTACCTAAGAGGAAATGTATGGTTTGTTTTAATACAGCAACCATTACACACACTATCCCACTCCCAACCTAAGGTCAAAGTCTCATGTATCTCCCCTGGAAAATGACCGACAACATGGCCAGAACAAAATGAAACTCCAGTTAGTGTTTCTCTACCTTTAGTGAGTCCTTCAAAAAAAAAAACTTTAAACATCATACTGTTGTGTTAGTCACTGAAACTGAAACACTGAGACTTTATAATTATCCATCCAGATTATATTTTGTGGTTATAAGACCACTAAAATTTCATCCCTGCCAGTATATCCCATTCAAAAGATTATCTAAGAAAGAAATTGAAAGAATATTTGCATTTCACTCTGTTTTGTCAACCCTTTGGAAATATTAGGAACAGCTTGTCTTTCCCTTAAAATGTTACATTCTTGGCAAAATCAGTGCTTTCCTTTTATCATCAAAAGAAATATTCATCATAGAACATAAGGGCCAGTGACAATAATAAGCCACGTATGCTGTTATTGCTATTATTCTTTCCTGCAAAACAAAACAAAAGAGCAAAACATATACTTCTGAATAACAGTTGATTCAGAAACCTAGATAAGAGATGATCTTTGTGGAGATTCTACAACTGAACAGTCGGAGTATCCGATACTTTCTACACATGACAAGTATGGATTAAATGTAAAATATGGCATCTGCTATCAACCAAAATGATTAGATTTATAATAAGAAAGCATGCCATTGCAGCTAATTTTTTTTAAATAATAGTCTACTTATGTTTACTTACACTCCCCTGGCAGCCAAGGTGTTATTTGGTCTTTGGATGTTAGATTGGAAATTAGTTTGTACTGCAGTAATGTGAGACTTCCACACTCTCATCCCGTGGAAAGAGTGCTCAAAGGGGACCAAGTGACTCTGAAAACACTTTAAGCAATTCAGCATGTGTTGTCCCCATAGTAAACTTCTCTGGCTCCCGATAATATCTACCCAGTTCTTCAGATTAATGTGAAACTTTTAAACCACTTTGAATGAGATCTCTTACCTGTCAGAAAATGTGTTAGGCCTCTTTCTAACATTTTTAACATGTTGGCAAAGAATGGGAAGTGAGGGGCTCCTGGGTGGCTCAGTTGGTTGAGCGTCCAACTTCGGCTCAGGTCATGATCTCGCTCATGGGTTCGGGCCCCCTGTCGGGCTCTGTGCTGATGGCTCAGAGCCTGGAGCCTGCTTCCGATTCTGTGTCTCCCTCTCTCTCTGCCCTTCCCCTGTTCATGGTCGCTCTCTCTCTCAAAATAAATAAATGCCAAAAAAAATTAAATAAATAAAATTTAAAAAAAAAAAAAGGAATGGGAAGTAAATCTCTTTTATGAGTTCCAAATATGCAAGGAATTCTTTCTTGGTCTTGTTAGACCCATAAGCACTGGCTATGGTTAAACTTGTCTTTCTTCCTGGCTTATTCTTTGCCTTCTTGTCAGCAAATGTTTTGGTCTGTGGGTTTATAGCAGATTATAAGGAAACATTTTAGATATTAATGTGGCTTGAACACACTAGACATAATGTGAGGCTTACAAGTAACAGTGAAAGCTCTTCTGCATGGCTCTGCATTTGTAGATGGAGGATAGCTTACTTTAAAAGACCACCGAACTAAAACCTGCCCTTAGAGTTCCTGTTCTCATAGGTTTTCAAATGTTTTGCGAAGCAAAAAGCAATGTAGGAGTTGTAAGGAGTAAAGGGGGCCTTAAGACACCTAACCAAAACTGCTTTTTAAACCTCTTTTACTAGATGTATTATGTGTATAAGCAGTTTAAAAAAAAAGACAGAGGGAGCTCATTTCCAGTTTCCAGGAATAACTACCAAGTCACCATCTGAATCTTGTGATCTCTGGCACCTATATTCATGACCTGTCGCAGGATGAAAGTTATCTTGTCTAAGTATGTGTTATTCTACCTACCCACTCTGCCCTCCACAACCCACCATTTAATTAATTACTCCATTCCACAGGAATGTCTGTGGCTGAATAAAAAACTAACTGTAGTTGCCCTCCCACTTGACCTACAGAGGTTGGAACTTGGCCATGATCCATCGTAGCCCTAACTGTTTGAATCTGAGTTTTTACTTGTATACATTATTTTCAGAGCATAGCATATTGTGTGTAACATGGCAGTGGCTGGGACACAGTATGGGTTTACTGTTCTCAGTTGTCCAGTGTAAACAGAAGTTGATAAATGATTATCGCTCAAATTCTGGTCCCAAATATTGCAGATCAAAGGAAAATGTACCACAAGTCTCATTAGAGCTCCTGATACATGATGGTATTAGATGACAGAATTTTATCAGAAGAGGTTTATTCTCTAATATGAACCAGTACACTTTTTTTCTATTAGAATAAGAGCTGTTTTCGAAAAGACTTTTATGTCATATCTAAAAACATTTTCCCCTATTTTGTTAATGTAAACTTTTCAAAACAAAATTCCACATAGCTGTTCCTAAGAGGGCTTGTTTTAAAGGATAAGCTGTTGTTAAAAAGTAATCTGTAAATTTACAGGAAGATCCCAATTGCCATATAGATAAACACTAGGTCACTATCAACTATCATAAATTAAAAATTAAATGAATTAGTATAAAGGAAAACTTTTATTTTTTTAATTTTTTTAATGTTTATTTTTTGAGAGAGAGAAACAGAACATGAATGGGGGAGGGGCAGAGAGAAAGGATACAGAATCCAAAGCAGCTCCAGGTTCTGAACTGTCAGCACGGAGTCCCACGCAGGGCTCAAACTCAAGAACCATGAGATCATGATCTGAGCTGAAGTCAGATGCTTAACCAACTGACCCACCCAGGTGCCCCTAAAGGAAAACTTCTTAACCTAAAGTCCATCATGAGTTTTAGAAGGTATTTGAGCGGCAGAGCCTGGAGCCTGCTTTCGATTCTGTGTCTCCCTCTCTCTCTGCCCTTCCCCTGTTCATGCTGTGCCTCTATGTCTCTCAAAAATAAATAAACATTAAAAAAATTTTTTGAAGGTATTTGAGCTAATTGAAATTATCTATAAAGTGTTGTACGTATGTGTCTTTTTTTTGAGAGAGATAGAAGATCCGTAGCTATCATCTAATTACTAAAAGTATATGTGACCCAATAAACAGTAAAAGTTACTAGTATAAATTACTGCTCTGTTGTAAACAGGTCATCATAAATACCATAAACCCTATCTTACATCCCCTTTGGGGACAAATCTGCTATTTAAGTTTGAATCTATATAATTGCAAGGATTGTAAATGACTCTCCTATTAATGGATTGATTGGAAAGAGGAAGAGATTAAAAAAGGAAACTAACTTTATAGTATTTACTATGAATCAAGCGCTTATACATATGATATCTAATTTAATCTTCTCAACAGCACTGTAAGTGTACTATTCAAGTGTATTATTATTACACATTTAACAGGTAAGGACACTAAGGCCAAAAGAGCTAAGTGACTTACCCACGATCCCACAGCAAACCAGCAGCAGAACCCTGATTGAAACTCTACGCTAACTACAAAGTTCCTACACCTATCTCCCTACCACTCAGTCTGTTTGAAGGAAGGTGTGAATTATCTCACCTTCTTGACGAAGTGACAACAAATTGTATAGAAAATTATTTGTCTTATCACCCTGCTAGTTAGGTCTGAAATTCTGTCATCCTTACTACCCACCTGTCTTAACTCAGACCACCAATACCTCACGCCTGACTCACTGCAACTTCCACTGTCCCTGCCTGCAGTCCCCTTGCCCCAGTTCTACCCCACAACCAGGGTGAGCTTTTTGAAATGTATCTGATCAGTGTCACAAATGTCTTTGTGACTTTCTGTAGCCTTCAAAATTAAGTTCATATCCTCCTCATGATTCATAAGGCCCTTCATGATCTGAACTCCGCTTTGTTTTCCAAGCTCCTTCCTCACTGCTCTTCTCTCACCCTCGTAGACTCCAGCCGTATTAACTACTTATAGTTCCTTATATACTGTCTTTTCGTGCTTCTTTCTATTTGGAACATTTTTCCCACTTTTGTTCACCTAGGTAACTACCATTTGTCTTAAAAGACTGTTTATATACCATTTCTTCAAGGAACTCTCTTAACTCCTCAAGTCTGGGACTAAGTACCCTTCCCATGTGCTCAAAGGATATCTCTTACTTACTTGGAATGACTATTATATGAATAATTTCTTTTTTTTCTTAATTTTTTTAACGTTTATTTACTTTTGAGAGACAGAGCATGAGCAGGGGAAGGGTAGAGAGAGAGAGAGGCAGACACAGAATCTGAAGCAGGCTCCAGGCTCTGAGCCATCAGCACAGAGCCCGACGCTGGGCTCGAATTCACAGACTGTGAGATCATGACCTGAGCTGAAGTCGGCTGCTTAACTGACTGAGCCACCCAGGCACCCCTTATATGAATAATTTCTGTGTACATCAGATCAAAACTCATCCTTCCTTTAGGGACACACAGCACCATATAAGGGCACAAAGCTTGGAAAGGAGAGGATGGACTACATTTCATGCTCCACTTAACCCTTTTCCAGGTTCTCTCAAGCAAGGCACAATTTATACAGCTGTATATGTTGACTCTATGTAGCATTTATCAAATGACATTTTAATTGCCTCTACACCTCTCTGCATCTCCATCTGAACTCCAAGCTCATTAAGGACAAGGATTATATATACATATATATATTATATTCACTGTTGTACTCCCAGCTCCTGGCATAGTGCCTTTGAAATAGAAAGCACTCAATAGATATTTGGTGTTTGAATTAATGACTAATTAAGACTGGCAGTAAAGCAGTTTAACCAGTGCCAAGCATAGTTCCTGACACACTGTAGATGTTCAAAAAGTATTTGATGAATGAACACATGAGAAATAATAGTTTGCTATAGACCGTGCATTTGTAGAAATTACTAAAAAGATGATGACAAAAGAAAAAAAAATACTAATAACTACTAATTTAATCCAAGACAACAATCATTAAGTGCTTGCACGATGGAAACTATTATGAGGAAACAGAAAGGAGAAAGACATAGTCCCTTGCCTTCAAAAACCTTGCAATTTAGTTAAAAAGATAACACATGCATAAAAACAATTAAAACTCAAGGCAGAATGTAGCATGTGCTATGTGAAATGTATAATTAAAGTTCTAGAAAATCAATGAGTAGGAAAAAGTTTCTTCCAGTTAAGTGAAGGGTTCCTAAAGCTTCTTGGAGAAGGTGATAATAGACTTAGACCTTGAATTGTGAGTAGGGTTTCACTAAGGAAATGTATTGGGAGGAAAGCCACAGTCAGGAGGAAACATTCCAGGCAAAGGAAATAGCACATGCTGATTGGAAAGCATGGGACTCCTTCAAAGAGCCTTTTGGCTGCAGACAAGGCTGGAAAGATAGGTGAAGAGTCTGGAAATAGATGGCCTTGAATGCTATGCTAAGGAGCTTACATTCTGGCAATGGGGCACTCTTAAAGGTTTTTTAGGAGGAAAGTGATACTATCAGCTGTATTTTAGAAAGTCATTCGGCACATTACTTTTAGCGTCTTCCCTCTCCTTTGCCCTTGATCTCAATAAAATAGAAATTCTTAAACACCGAAAACCAGAGACCAGTTAAAGAATTTCACTCTCTCTACATTCCTAGTCTATTTCAATGCTAGGTTCTTCCCAGAAGCTACCTTAATGCTGGTCTTTTCTCTCAAGCTTACAATCTCCCACTGTCTAAATAGTTCCTAAACCCTCAGTTAGCAAAATTCTCCTGACTGTGGAGAAACGAAAACAGTAGTTTGTCTGAGATGGACAGCCAAAGCCCTGCAACTTTCAAAAGGACATTGGAGAAATGGCCTCACTGTTTTTTTTATGTGATTCAAAGCATCTGGTAACATTCTTATCACTATCTTCTCTTACTTTATTCAGGATACTAAAAGACAATCTGCTCATTAATCTTTAATTTACATATAAATCAGTGCATATATTTATATAAAGAATAAGCAAGCCTAAATTTAGAATAAAAATTTCTTTTGTCCTCAAAGTGCAAAGAAACATTAGACTTAATATTATCAAAATGAACTTTTCAATAAGAACTTTTGGGTACTGTATATTGTCCTTCCTAACTGCAGGTAAGCTGTTCTTTAGAAAGGATCCACCAATCTTGAATAACCTTGTCTAAGGGCAATAGCCTTTAGGAAGGAAAAACTCTCTACGCAATAGTGTTAGAGATCTCAGGATTTCCTGAGGGTGTCCCATGATGCTAGATGTAGGCAACAGAGTGCCAGGCAAATGGAAAGGGGAAAACTAAAAGCACAAGAACCATTTAGGAACTAATCCAAAAGTAATTAGGATCTAAAATGGAGTAGGAGCAGAGGAATGGAAAAGAAGGAATGGATCCAAGACAATCACAAAACTAACACAGCTTTGTGCCTAAATGAATGTGCCTAATTTTACTTTGTGCCAAAGTAAACAGTCAAAAATACCTTCAGTATTTTGTTTAAAAAGTCAAAGATAACCTTAAAATTTCCAGATTGGGTTTTTGGGGAGGTAGAGGATACCTTTAACAGAAGTAGAAAGAGAAAGTAGATTTGGAGAGATCGTGATGAATTTTGGACATACTGAGTTTTAAGTGCTAATGGGACATGAGTATAAAAATATCAGTCAAGGACTTAGAGGTTCAGACTAGAGTTCAGGGAGTTAAAACAGGATATGTATATACAGAATCCTTCTACTTGTGAAATAAACAGTATTTTATAATACAGAAAAAAGGTAGGTGTTTTCTTTCCTATAATTAAATATAATAGCTTATATAATTGCATTATTCTAGAATGGAAGACAAATTCCAGGTGATGGGCTCGACAACAGATTGTCAAAAGACCATTAAAAAAATATAACAGGGGCACCTGGGTGGCTCAGTCAATTAAGCCTCCGACTTAGGTTCAGGTCATAATCTCACTGTTTGTGGTTTGGAGCCCCATATCGGGTTTTTCGCTGAGAGTACAGAGCCTACCTGGGATTCTCTGTCTTTCTCCTTCTCTGCCCCTTCCCCGACTCGCGTTCTTCTCTCCCTCAAATAAATATAAACATATATATATACACACATACAAAAATATACATACATATATATATATATATATATATATATATATATATCTTAAATTTGTTTCAAGAAATTATAAAAATCCAATGCCTCCACTACAAACTAAAATTTTCTTTGGTGCAAGTGATCAACAAAGAAAACGAGATCAAAGGAAAATGAAAGAGGAAGGAAGGAAAACACTGTTTTGACATGTGAAGGAGAAAATGTTACTGGGATTTCAACAAAGCAAACAATGAAATAGAAGTTGCATTGGCTTATATTATACTGAGATATCATGTGCCTTGAGGAAATATTTCTTGCCATTTCTGTTCACAATGTATACTTCAAAAAATTTAAATTCTCTTCCTTTAATCCCTGTGGGATTTTCTTAGAATTACATATAAGAAAGTAAAATACAAAAGACAAGAGAAAGTTACAATTGCACATGAAAATATTAACGTATCTTGTTTTTCACATATGTCTCAAGTGGTCCACATACCACTAAAAATTACCAAGCTTGAGAGAACAGGGGCTAAGAAGCAAGCATGGAGCCCAAGAGTAGAAAGTGAAACTTTCATTGCATCCTCTTCAATGAAAATTGAAGTTCCTAAACTATGAAAATGAAATTAAGAAATTAAATTAACTCTCATCTGACTGCTCTGTGGACTTCTGCAGCAATATTATTACACAGGAGTTTATTATTTACACATTTATAAACTTCATCATCAATACCATTTGTATAAATTGTGTTTTTCTTATATAGATGCCTTTTTAAAATACTAGTTTTTTAAATGTTTATTTTTGAGAGAGAGAGAGACAGAGCGCAAGCAGGGGAGGGGCAGAGAGAGAATCTGAGGCTGGCTCCAGGCTCCGAGCTGTCAGCACAGAGTCTGATGCAGGGCTCGAACCCACAAACAGTGAGATCATGATCTGAGCCAAAGTCGGACGCTTAACCGACGGAGCCAGGCGCCCCTAAAAACACTATTTTTAAAAATCACCTTACCTCTTTCAACTTATATAAGAGTTGAACAAAGACCCTCCTAAAAAAGAGAGAGAGAGAGAGAGAGAGAGAGAGAAACTAGTATTTGACTCTTACAGATCCAATTAGATCGTTTCCTTACTATTTGCCTAAAATCCTTTCCCCCTTTTCCACTGGCAGTACAGCATTACAACCAGTGCCAAGCATAGTTCCTGACACACTGTAGATGCTCAAAGCGTATTTGCTGAATGAACAAATCAGTTCTTCAGTAGATGTTAGAGCAAATGCTATCTATGTGTTAGGCACTGTTCTGGGCATTGGAGAAACAGTAACAGGTAAAACAAAGTCCCTCCTTTCATGGAGCTTACAATGTTTTGGGGGAGACAGTCAGTAAATATATATCAAGGAGTTACAAATGCTGAAATAAAAAATAAGAATAAGTGGAAAGAGTGCTAGTTGGCTTTATTTTCTTTATAACATGATCAGGGAAGCCCTTACATTGTGGGAAATGGAAAGCTACCAGAACAAGGGGAACATAGGGTTTTATATGACCTGACTTTTATTTTAATTGAATCATTATGGTTACCACATAATGAAAGACTGTAGGGGCTGAGGACAGAAGCAGTCAGACAGGAAGTTATTGCTAATCTTAAAAAGAGGTGATGGTAGTTTGGACTAGGAGTTGAGATTAATTGAAGATGGGAGTAGAGGAAGTGTTTTCAGATTTTCAGATTATGTAGAATCTTGTAGATCATGGTAAAGACTTTAGATTTTATTTTGAAAAAATAAAATCAAGAGGCCATTAAATTGCTTTGAAAAGAGAGGTTGTATGATCTGACTGACACTTTTTAAAGGATCACTCATGCTGTGTAGTAAATAGACCATTGGGGCAGGGAGGGTAGGAGAGCCTGGTTAGGCTAATAGGCGGTCATCTATGGAAGAAGTGATGATCGCATGGGCTTGTGTGGCAATGGCAGAGGCGGTGAGAAGTGATCAGATTCTGAGTATGTTTTGAAAGTTAGAGACTGCATGATACTTTGGTAGTGGAGAAAAATGAAATATGTATCCACATTTATTTCTTAAACAACTGGAAGAGTAAAGTTGCCGATTCCTGAGATGGGGAAGACTTCAGGAGGAGTTTAGAAGTAGAGAGAGAGCAGATTTCAAGTGGTTTCCTTTGAAACTGTTAAGTTTGGGAAGCTTATTAGACATCTAAGTAGAAATATTGAGGAAACAGATTCATGAGTTTAGAGTTCAGGGAAGAGGTTAAAGACATAAACTTAAAGTCATCAGTGTATAGATGGGACTGAAAGCCATGGGGCTAGATGAAATCACTTAGGAGATAAATGGAGATGGAGAAGAGAAGTCAGAAGATAGCAATGGGACAGAAGTCAAGAAGACAAGGAAAGTCCACCAAAGGTACTGGAAAGGTCAGCTTATGAGGTAAGAAAATGAGAAGTTGATACGATACGTGGAAGGCCAATTGAAGAGAGTTTTGAAAAGAGGATGGTATAATCAAATGTGTCAGGTGATGCCGATGGGTCAAGTCAGACTCAAATTGAGTCTTAAAAATTGGATTTGGCAGTGTGACAAATTGGAGATTATTGCTGACCTTTTTAAGAGTATTTTAAGGGAGTGATGGAGACAAAAGTCTGATTGAAGTGGATTCAAAGAGAGAATCTTGTGGCTCTCTGCAAAGAAATGAAGAGATAGAACGAATACATATATTACAGGAGACTTAAAAGACATCCATCAGTCACAATAGGTGAACCTTGTTTGGATCCTGATGCAAATAAACAATTTGTAATATAGATAAGTGGATGATGGATGGATGAAAAGATGACATTTATGAAGTAGATACTTATTAAATAATTATATTAGGGAATTATTAATATTTTCTAGATGTAATAATGGCATGGTTATAATTTTTAAGTATTTTATTTCAAAGATACATATTTATGTACTAAATGATATATGGGATTTACATCAAAATAATAGATGTGGTTGAGAGGAGTGGGTAGAAGGAACAAATGAATAAATTGAGTTGTATTGTTAAAAAATTGTACTTAGGGGCTCAATATACTATTCTTGTCTATTTTATATGTATTTTTGACATTTTTCTTAATAAGGTAAAGAGAGAATGGGAAGATGAAATGGAGACAAACTATATAGGGAACAGAAAATTGAAACAAGAAAACTACAACTATTTACTTAAAAACTGCAATTATTTATATGTCCCCTTATATAACACCAATGATACAAAATGTTTTTTCAAGATATATTCTTTACCATCTAATTTCCTAATTAGATTTAAATTTAATTTCCTAATCTCAGAGATAGAGTCCAAGAATAAAAGACTAATATACAACATAGCATGAATTGTTAATATCCTAGACACCATTAGGATAGTTATCTTTAAAAAATAAACATGGATTTAATAAGTTTAATTAATTCAACTTAATAAATCCTAGACCATATAATGATTGTTAATGTACATGCTCCCATTGTTTTTCTTATTGTGTAATTAACCGTATTCCAGTGTGGTTACAGTTCTAGTATGTTATTCCATATAATATTCCACACTAATACCCTGGAAATAACTGTTCTGCTCCTTGCTTGTAACAAGTGCCTGTGGTAAGGTATAAGATGATTACTGACCTTATGTTCACCTTTTTGGTTTTGCTTTGCTGCTGATTTTACTTCTGTGAGTCAAATAAAAGTGTAAGGTAGCCACTACCTAATTGTTATTAGATGTTATTACTGTGAAAACGAGCTTTACACCTTATGTAGCCATCTTTTTTCAGCATTAATGAGATATGATTGACATATAGAAGTTGTATATATTAAGGGTATACAACTTGACATTTTGATATGTGTATGCATTATGAAATGATCATCACAGTCAAGCCAATTAGCATACCATCATCTTACATAGTTACCATTTTATTTCTTGTTTTTCTTAGCAAATTTCAAGTAAACCATACAGTATTATTATACTTGTCTTAACCGTAATTATCATGCTGTACATTAGGTCTCCAGAACTTATTCATCTTGCATAACCAAAACTTTGTATTCTTTGTACTCTGTCTCCTCTCCCTGAGCCCCTCACTCCTAGCAACTGCCATTCTACTCTCTGCTTCTATGAGTTTGACTATCTTCGATTCCACTTATAAGTGAAATCATGCAGTATTTGTGTTTATGTGTCTGGTTTATTTCACTTAGCATAATGTCCTCCAGCTTCACCCATGTTGTCCCAAATGGCAGGATTCCATTTTTATGGCTTAATAATATTCCAGTGTGTGCGTATGTGTGTGTATACACACACATTTTCTTTATCCATTATCCATTAATAGATATAGGTTGCTTCCATATCTTGACTATTATGAATCATTCTGCAATGAACATGGGGGTACAGATACCAAAATCCAGATTTCATTTCCTTTGGATACATACTTAGAAGTGGGATTGCTGGATCATATGGTAGTTCTGTTTTTAGTTGTTTAAGGAAACTCCTGAGTTTCCATATATACACTCCTACTAAAAGTGTACAATAGTTCTTTTAAGTAGTTTATAAGTAAATTTATGTGTGGTGCCTGGGTGGCTTAGTCAGTTGAGCATTATGACTTCAGCTCAGGTCATGATCTCATGGTTCGTGGGTTCAAGCCCCGCATCGGGCTCTATGCTGACAACTCAGAGCCTGGAGCTTGCTTCAGATTCTGTGTCTCCCTCTCTCTCTGCCCCTCCCCTACTCACCCTCTGTCTCTCTCTCTCAAAAATAAATAAACATTAAAAAAAATTTTAAGCATATGTAATACTCTTAAAATAAATATAAGTGTGTTCATTATAAAATATCTAAATACAGAAGACTAGCAGGAGACAGAACACTTAACTCAGTTATGGAAGAAACACAATAAGGATTAAAACAAAAATGACATTTCAAAATTATACTTGACTCAGTAGTCAAGGGAAAAGATCAGTGGAGTATTAGATAAGTCATGCCTACCTCTTTCCTACTACCCCTTGTCACAGCTCTGATGTTCTAATTGGTATCACAGAGATAAGCCCTTCAAGTGATCAAAAAGGACCTTTATTAATGATCTCAGAATTTCTTAAATAATCCGGAAAGGGCAGCACTTGGATTATTTTTAACCCCAGGCCACACTGTACTCTAGATGCAGAAATCACCCCATATTCTGTTTCTCATCTCATTTCATCTCATGCTTATTGAGTTCTTCGGCCAAACTTAGAAATAAGTGCATAATTTGTGAGAGGTATCAGCCCCACCCCAACCACACAGTGCCAAAAATGTTAAATGGACACCATATTTTCAGCATGCCAGGGAATCAAAAGGCTACATAGGACTCATACAGCATCAACCTCACATCCATAAAACCAAAAACATGAAATTAATACAGCTGTTCATTACAGAAAAATTTGCCAGTCCCTTATTCAGTTCTATGTCCAACCAAAAGTAAGATCTCCATGTCCTAAGTTTAGCAGTATTTTGAAGGAAAGGAATGGACAGATAAAATGGAAGAGAGAAAACTGCCTCAGTGTGAGCTTCACCAGAGTGTTCGTCAATTCCCGCCAACTATCTGGTTCCCACTATGAACTTAAAATTCACACGGCCAACGTTTCACATCAAAAAACCTAATTGTCTTGCAATGTGCTCCTTTTGGAATCTCGCAAAACTCCAGTTTTCTCAGCCGCCTTAGCTGCTGGGACACCAGGTGAGAAACAACACGATCCTGGGTTATGCTCCTCTTAAATCTTACTCGGCCTTAATTTCTTGGCTTTAGGTAAGCTAGACTACTCTGTGGCAGACCAAAATATCCCTTCCCGCCACTCATTCTACTCCTACAACAGAACTTGACTTCACTGGGCAGTCGTGCCAGCTAGGATGAAAGAGAAAATAAAATGGAGCGTCACCCACAAGAGCATGCCACTTTCAGAGAGCACTGTTTTGAGGTGCGCCTACCTAAGCATCACCAGATCTGCTAACAAGAGGAATAACAAAAATGCTAGAGCTTTGCCCTTTCCGCATGGGAGTACTACCCACAAGAAATGCAGCTGCCCCTGCAGTCTGTGAGTTCCCAAATCCTATCCCAGCAAATTACAGATCCTGCCAACTCCACATGGGATATACATCTCGGCTGGTTGTGCAGTTTGAAGAACCTCATTCTCTCCACATAGGACTTGGACTCACAAACTCCAGCCCTACGAACATGACAGCCTCTTTTAGTGCAAAGTGACTTGCTCCCTATGCAGGACTATACCCTTAAAAATTGCAGTTTGAGGTCTCAGACAAGTCTGACCAGCAAATGAATCCCATTATCCAGTAAAATGATTCTCAGTGCTGGCGACACAATCACCTGGGAAGCTTCGACACAAAACCCAGTGCTGGAGCCGTATCCCAGAAAGTCTGCTTATTACTAATCCGGAGGGGGTCTGGGTATCTAAAAGCACTCAGATGATCCTAAAAGCTCCATAACCACCGGTCCAGTATGATATCCTGCCACTCCTGCCAAGGATATTGCTCAGTGAGCCTAGGTGTATGACTTCTGTTGGAGGCTGGGCCTCTCCCTCAGCTGCAGCTGCAAAGCTACCCCAGATCCTTCATCACCAAAGTCCAGTAGACATGTATGTTAACTCCCAAAAGCTGCCAGAGCCCTGCCAGATGAAGAGTCGAAGATGGACGGACGAAACCCTGAACGCTGCATGCCTGGTTCTCCTCGCTCCCACCACTTATCTTCTCAGCGAGTGATGTGGCTTTTTTCACACCGTGGAAACCACTCCAGTGCATTCACAGCCCTTTCTTTCCTCCCTAACCTGTCAAACTATCGCTACGGAGAACACTGTCTGATCCATACTTGTGGCTGTCACATCAATGAAAGAGGATGGGGGAGGGGGAGGGCCCCCTTAACGTACCCTGAGCTTGTATAACCGCCACACTGCTTGTTGGTTACTACCTCCTCCGCTGATCTGTAAACACTGCAAAACCTGCAGCAGCGCCTGCTACGTGGTAGGGGCTGACCACAGTGTTGGAGAACTAAACGAATGGGTGGAGACAAGAACCGCTGCCCTGGCAGGAGTGGAAAAGATGCAGCCGCGCCTTCACTGTTAGGGGCAGGTATTTAACACGGATAATTGCAGCCACAAGCCGAGGAGCAGAACTCACAATCTTAACCCGAAAACTCAGCCCTGGCGCTTTTTTCTTTTACTTAAGCACAGCCTTGCTTTTCATGGCACCTAAACATTTGCCATCTCCTTGTATTCCATTTCTACTTTTCTTCTTAGACCTCCCACAGAGCGACACCCTAATTGTTCCAAAGCGCTCGGTTCTGCCTGCTTTGCCTTTACGGTTTCCAGCTCAACAGCAGCCTAGTTGTTATGTCCCTCCTTCCACTAACAGTGGGAACTCTCTCCAGCTCTACAGCATAGTTTCCTAGATTAGTTAAATGTGCAGTAGTCAGTCTTTCCTTACTCGTTTTCTGACTTCAGAAACTTTTGAAAGTACTGAACGCTAAGACTGCTTATCCCCGTGGTCTTTTCAGTAATGGTATGTTTATCTTAGAATTCCAGCCTGCATGGTAATTGTATTGCTCTGTGTGGGAGAACGAAGCAAAGATGTTTCAGTAATCATACGGTATCAGGGCCCGTGCTGCCTGCACTTGACTCAGAGCAGATGAATCCGGTGCCTCTGCTCTTAAGGACTGAGGTTCAAAGAAAAATAAGCAAGAACAGCATGAAGACCAAGTCACATTAGCGGTCTAACTCACTTGATACCTTTTGAAATATAGATGCACTATTTCTCTTCAACGTTAATTACTATTAAGGATACCTTCAGGTGACTAAAAGAGTACAGGATCTGAAATAGATCGAATCTATTAGGCACTGCAGAGAATGAGGGAGAAGATAAGTGGGGTCAGCAGTATTAAGATCTATTTCTGTGAGTAGCTTTCAAGACTGTTGAAGATCCAAGTCCAGCAACATCTATACCACCTACTTACTGGTACCTTTATAATTTTGGCTTTAGATGCTGTTTTCAAAATAATGTCCTCAGACTACCTGCTTTAGAATCCTCTAGTGGTGTTTGTTTAAAACAACCACCACCACCACAATAAAATCACACTCTTGAGCCCCAGATCAATAAATCATAATCCCAGGGATTGAAGCCTTGGACTTATCCTGACCAAACCACTCAGTTCTTGAACCATAAGGTCTAGACTTCTGGCTTGAAACTTACCAACTATTAAACTTCAGAGACTCCCAATAGCACTGTCGGCAGGTATTATTCATTTTTCTTGAAGGATCTGAGATCACGTTATGATAAAGTAATCAAAAAGAACATGAGGACACAAATACCCAAGGAGGAGGAATAGGACACCATCAAGGGGAGGGAATGGAAATAGAATGGGCAGAGTCTAAGAAAACCCTTCTTTCCTTCATCCTTTTGCCCTGGGTTATATGTCATTTGTCATACTTTAGTCCAGTCTAACTAGCATCTTTTGAGCCCCTGTCATGTGCCAGGTATTAGGGATAAAAAGAAACAGAACAGTCTCACTGTCCTAGGGGAGTTTACAGTTTGGTAGAGAAGCAGACTCTTAAATGAGCAACTTAAATAAACGTGGTAAGCTTTCGTGGAAGCGAAAGAAATTTTGGGGGCTGAGAAGAGGGGGTTTGTGAGGGAGATTTAATATGTAGAGAAGAAATTGCCTGAGTAGGGAAATAAGTAGAAATTAGGCAGATGGTGGTAGGTAGGTGGCTTTTGAGGAAGAACTAGATATCCTGGAGCTGGTGGGGAATGATAACTATTTCCAACAAAGGGCAACCTACACAACCAAAATGCTCGGACTCCTAAAGCGATCTCATTTTTATTGAGATCAACAAGCAGTTCGGGACCGCTTTATCCTAAGGCTGAGGGCATAGAGAAAGATAACCAATGATCCTGGATATATAGACATGGACCAAGTCAAGGAGATGTGTGTTTATGTCTTGATAACTGTTCTTAATGCTTATTTATCTATTTTGAGAGAGAGGGGAGCAGAGAGAGAGGGATAGAATCCCAAGCAGGCTCCGTGCTGTTAGCACAGAGCCCAATGGGGGGCTCCATCCATGAGATCATGATGTGAGCTGAAATCATTATTCAGACGCTTAACTGACTGAGTCGCCCAGGCACCCTGCATCTTGATGACTTTTCAGAGTCCTATTTTTGCTAGCCATCTAGAAGATGTCTTAGATCAATCCTTAAAATTCTTTCCAAGTTTATGGTCTTGAGACAAACTGTTCCTTGAAGTGGCTCCAGAAACATGTTACGACAAGGTTATGGGCTCTCTCTGGGACGTTTATACATGGAATTGCAGTAACTAAGAAGTTGACAGTAATGTCAAAAACTGTTCAATATAGATTTTGTTTTGACTATCACTGGAAGGATACATGAAAAATAGTGATATTAATGACCTCTAGAAATGGAAACTGAGGAGAGAGGTAGGAATTTACTTCTCACTGTATACCTTTTATATTGTTCAGATACTTACCATGTAAATTTATTGCCTATCCCAACAAGTTTAAAAGAGAACTAAAGAGACATATTTATCCCAAAGCATAAAAAGCTGTCAAATGGTTATGTGATTTATATTAAAAACCCAATTAATGATTCATTGATGCAACAATGACAGCAATAGTATTATTAAAGTAGTTTTGTCTTGGCGTGCCTGTTTGGCTCAGTTGGTTTAGCGTCCGACTCTTGATTTGGCTTAGGTCATGGTCTCACGTTTTGTGAGATCTAGCCCCATATAGGGCTATGTGCTGACAGCACAGAGCCTGCTTGGAATTCTCTCTCTCCCTTCTCTCTGCCCCTCCCTCACTCATATTCTCCCTCTCTCTCACTCTCTTTCTCTCTCCCTCTCTCTCCCTCCCTCCCTCAAAATAATAAACTTTTAAAAAAAAGTAGTTTTGTCTTTCATAGCTTGAGAAAAAAATTGAGATTGGAGAAATACAGATTTTGTATATCCTCTATACATTTGGCCTTTTTTTTTTTCCAGTTTGCAGCTCATCTTGTGAAGATGAAATATCCAAGAATCTGTATTCTAGATGGCGGCATTAATAAAATCAAGCCAACAGGCCTCCTCACCGTCCCGTCTCCTCAAATATGAAGAACCAAGAGTGTGATCGTCAGAAGGACAGAGTGATATCAGCCCCCAACAGCACAACTCGTCACAGCCTTACCACTCTTCGACAGAACTAGACTTCCAGATTGTTGTATTTCCATAAAGTTTTGTCATGAAACATTTTTTAAAAATCTCATAACCCACATGCTCAGCTATCCAGGCAGGTAAACTTGACTGTACATGTATTGCTGAAAGAATTTTCTTAACAGTGAAATCCGATCATGTATTTTTACCACAGTGCAGCACAAAGCCTGAGGAATTCAGCTGACAAGGCAGATTTAGCATTATCAAGAAATCTCAATTGCACTGGAAAAGCTGTCTCCCATTGCACTGAACAGACAGTCCTAACAAAGGTATTATTTAGAAACATAGACTGAATGGGGATTGAAGTCATCTTTCCCTGATAATGAAAAGTAAAAAGCTATTCACAACATATTCCTTACAACTAAATACTATATTTGGTAACTCATTTTTGGCCCAGACAGATCATGTGTGTCTGTGTGCGTGTGTGTGTGTTGCTTAGCAAAAGAATTAGCCCACTGAAGAAAGTAAATAATTTACTTACAGAAAAATTAAAGTCAGAAGCCATTCCCATTAGATAGCACATTTATTCGGCTCCTATAGCAGAGAAACCCAAAATAAGAGTGACTTTAAAAAAAAAAAAAGTAGGGGCGCCTGGGTGGCTCAGTCGGTTAAGCGTCCGACTTCGGCTCAGGTCATGATCTCACAGTCTGTGAGTTCGAGCCCCGCCTCGGGCTCTGTGCTGACAGCTCAGAGCCTGGAGCCTGCTTCAAATTCTGTGTCTCCCTCTCTCTCTGCCCCTCCCCCACTCATGCTTTGTCTCTCCTGCTCTCAAAAATAAATAAAAACATTAAAAAAAAAAAGTAACTTAAACAAACGAGAGCTGTATTTCTCACATAAAAGTCTGTGTAATGGATTTCTCACATAAAAGCCCTCAGAAAGGGCTTGTATGTTGGTTTCATACTCATTAAGAACTCAGGTATCTTTTCACATTGCTTCACCACCCTCAACAGGTGGTTTCTATCTCATGGGTCAAGATGGCTACTTAGCTCAATCCATCACATACATGCCATTCAGAAGGAAGGGAATGAAGGAAGAGGGAGGCAGAGAGGGGGGAAGGAAAGATCTAGGAAGGGAGAAAATAAGAAAGAAGAGAAGAAAGAGAACTTTCTCTTTAAAGGCACAAAGGATAAGTTGCACGTATTACTTCTGCTTATATACCATTGGCCAGAACTCAGACATGTGGCCACACCTAGCTATAAGGAAAACTGGAGATATACTCTTTGGCTGGGTGCCCATTTACCCAGGTAAAAAAACTTATTATTTTTTTAAAGTTTTAATTATTTAAAAATGTATTAAATGTGTATTATTTTTTAATTTTTAATGTTCATTTTTGAGAGAGAGAGAGAGAGACAGAGCATGAGTGGGGGAAGGGCAGAGAAGGAAAAGGAGACACAGAATCTGAAACAGGCTCCAGGCTCTGAGCTATCAGTACAGAGCCGGACTCGGGACTCAAACTTGGGAACGGTGAGATTATCACCTAGGCTAAAGTCGGATGCCTAACCAACTGAGCCACCCAGGCACCCGCATGTATTATTATTATTAAAGTTATTACTGTGTGAGGAGAGGAGAACACATACTGAAGAACAATTAGCAGCCTCTGCCACATTATTCTAAAAATTAAGTACTGTTCTTCATTGAATCTAAGACCTATCACAGTTTTATGTACATAAAGAAAAAAAACACAGCCAAATAAACTGGACATACCATCGATTATAAGAGGCATTCCCATTCAGAAATGTGAAAAAATATGCATCTTAGAATTTTTGAAATACAGTACCTTTCTTGATTACCTTCAGTTTTAACTAAAAAGTGGGGTTTTTTTCATCTTTATCTTTTAGTCCTCTTCAGTGTGAAGACTATGTAGGTATAGGACCTTTGAATAAGAGCCTTAATTCAACTCTCTGGCTGTGGTTTTATTGTTGCTATTTGTTTTGGGTTTTTGCATCTACTTTTTTATTGAGATATAATTTACATACCATAAAATTCACCCTTTTAAAATGTACAATTCAGTGGCTTTTAGTATATTCCCAAAATTGTGCTATCATTGCTATTGTCTAATTCCAGAACATTTTTATTCTCCAAAAAAAGAAATCTCGTACCTGTTAGCAGTCTCATTCCCCACTAATCCCTCCCAAGCACTTGGATTTAATGTTTGTGCATGGAGTGAGATAGGTATCCAACTTCATTCTTGGGTGTGGATATCAAGTTCTCACAGAGGCTGTGTCATTTTGTTTGTTTTGCTTAATTGAATCATACTTAGTCATTTGCCAGATATGTTTTAAATACCTATTAGATTCAAGACACTAACATAACTGGTGGTTATATCATTCTGTGACCCCTACATAATATACAAAGAAAAAAACGTGAGAATAATAAGAAAACTTTACCACTGTTTCCCCGATAGCATTTTCAGGTCACCATCTACCATGGTAAGGGAAATATCAGTAAGTCCTCCTGCCCTTTCCTTTAATCTTTGATGACTTATCTGACTTCATAGTCAGAACGCAGCACAGATGCTCATTCGGAAGAGGTGGTTCTGAGTTTTAGGTTTGCCTTACTGAGAAAGCAGAGAAGGATGGAGGGGTAAGGATTTGGTTGAATGGGCTGGTAGGCAGGAGGGGAAGATGAAGAACTGAGTGTTGAGGAGAGCCGTGTGAGAAGATAATAGTAGCCAACCTCCATCACAATTTTGCATTTGCTCTTTCTTAAAACTTGATACATTTAGGCTTATTTTTAATGAGTTTTTTAAACATTCAAATTATTGAATATTTACTATGCTCAGCAGTAAAATAAGAAAGAGCATACAATCACTGCCATGTCTACATGCAGGGCAGGTTCTTCGGTGCCAGATAGTTTCAGCACAGTCGACCCCAACAACTATTTGTTGAATTAAACCTATATGACCATGACTGACAGAGGTCCTTTGTAATATCTCACTGACCCTCCACTGTCACTATCGGGACTGTTTATTTCTGGCAACAGCAGTCTCTTTCCCTCTGTCTGGAATGCCCTTACTACCACGGCCAGCTAACACACACACACACACACACACACACACACACACACACACACACACATATAAATCCTTCATAATCCAGCACCAGTAGCATCTCCAGTCTTCCCCATGCTACATAAAAGCCTTAAAACTATCAAAACATTCCATTCATACTTCTAATAATAGACTTATTACATCATCTTGCAATTATCTGTTCACATTTGGGGCCCGTATTAAAATATGAGCTCCTTAAGATCAAAGACCATAATTTATACTTCTTTTTGTATTCAGCAGACCACTATACTGGAGATCCTTGTTAAGTGTAAAATTGAATGGAATCTCTTGCTTAGAGATTTTAGAATCTATATGGATAGAAGAAAAACCAGGTAATTTTTTTCAAGTGCCAAACTTACCTGGTACCCGATGATTTAGAAAATAAATTGAGATCTCAATTCACTGAGTGAAAAACAAATCTCTAATGCTCTACCCAGCTCCAAAATTCTATAATCATAGAAACTGGAACAAGGTACTTCCGACACCAGAGTAAACTAAGTTAGTTCATCACCTTTTAAAAGCATAGACACTGGGTGTTATATGTAAACCAATTTGAAAATAAACTGTCATTAAAAAAAAAAAGCATAGAAATGCTAAATTTAAAAAGAGCATTGAAAATGTCTAATGCTAAACCAAGTTTGAAAGAAATAAATTCCTCTATGTCAGATTTGAACAGAAACTGAAACACTGTCAGATATCAGATATCAATATAGGCCCCAGGAACTGTGGTTTTAACATGCACATAGGGTTGAAAGACAGCCTCGGGCCTTCTAGTAGGGAATTTCTATTGACTACACAGTGACAATCTCAAAGAACTCTTTGCTTCATGAAATGACTAAAAACACCTCCCACCAAATCAAGGAAGGTACAGGAGAGATTGTCCTGATATTCTGAGTGAAGAAAACCAAATCTGTTGTGGACAGATGAAAGCATTCAGTGGAAGGGCTGGGGCAAGTCCCCAGATTAGAACAGGTTTTAAGGCATGTGTTCATCTGACTATTTAAAAATGAGAACGATGCATTATATCAAACTTTTGGAAATGTTGGATGGTGCCAGATCTTTATTTGACTCCTATTTCCTCCTCCAAATAGTTACATAAAAATACAGTTGACTCTCCAACTGCACGGGGTTAGAGGCACTGACCCCCACATAGTTGAAAGTCCATTTACAACTTTTAACTGCCTACTGTTAACCAGAAGCCTTACCAATATCATACAGTCAGGTAACACATATTCTGTATATTATATGTATTATATTCTGTGTTCTTACATTAGAGTAATTAGAGAAGAAAAAATGTTAAGAAAATCATAAAGAAGAGAAAATACAGTTACAATACTGTACTGTATTGAAAAAAAAATCCACATATAAGTGGACCTGCACAATTCAAATTCATGCTGTTCAAGGGTCAACTGTGCTTCTTTATAGATTAATATCAAAACTATGGTACAGCGTCTAGGGGCATCTGAGTGGCTCAGTCAGTTAAACATTCAACTCTTGATCTTGGCTCAGGGTGTGATCTCATGGTTTGTGAGTTTGAACCCCGCATCAGGCTCTGCACTGACAGCGCAGAGACTACTTGGGATTCTCTTTCCCTCTCTTACCCCTTCCCTTGTTTGTGCACTCTCTCCCTCTCTGAAACTAGATGAATAAAAACTTTAAAAAACTTATTTTTTAAGTATGGTACAGGGGTGCCTGGGTGGCTCAATCAGGTGAGCATCCCAACTGCAGTTTAGGTCATGATCTTGCGGTTCGTGAGTTCGAGCCCTGCGCCGGGCTTGCTGCCGTCAGCCTGTCAGCACAGAGCCCACCTCAGATCCTCTGTCTCCCTCTCCCTGCCCCTCCCCTACTTGCATTCTCCCAAAAAGTAAATAAATATACATATTTTTAAGTATGGTACAGCCTCTCTAAAAGATCTTATGCAGCAGTTTCTTCTGGTAAAATCCACTCTGCAGAGACAGGACTGCTCACTTGCCTGCTGTAGGGTGGGTGGATGTTTCACTGTATCAGAGTCATGAGTAGTCATCTCATGAGGATACATGATGGCTCCATATATACCTATTGTTAACCAAATAACGCAGTTTTCTTGGTAAACATTCATTAAGCCAAAGAGTAGAAGCAAAACAAGAATATTTATGATGGACTTTTGTTTGGGCATTCAGTGTCAAGAACAAATATCCTTCACAACTACCACCTTAGATTTTATGTGGAAAGATAACAGAGAAGTGTTATAAACCTTAACTGATACTAGCAATTGCTCACACTCAAATGTTAGGGTTTGTAATCCAGTTTTATCTCATTTAATATTATAAATAGTACACATTATAAATAAGCTATTTTGAAAGTTGGCCATACTTTAAGTTTCATGTATTTATATATCTTTGAGTAATTTTCTTGTTAATACCTTATGATAGATGCTTGTCACATGAAGGCTAACCTTGAATCTTGGCAAATTGAGTATTCTTTAGATAGACTATGATATTTGTAGCCTCTACCATGACTTCCAGGCCTCATGTCTCCTTGGATTGGCATTCTTTAATAATTTTTTCTCCTCCCTTTCAGAAGACACATTTTTAGTTTGCATTCTCTCCAGCATTGTGATAATCCTGTTCTGTTCTAATGCTCACTGTCACCAGTAAACAGTGCATGGATGAGTACCAAGGCACTGTATTGCCAACATTCCTGAATATTATATATTAATCCTCTGGGTGGTGGAGGTTAAAACACTGCCCTGACATGGCTTAAAACTAATCTTAGAGCTATAACAAATGCATTTAAAGCATTAGACAAGATTCTAAATATTATATCCTAAAAGACACAGCTTTTGAAGATATTACTATCTTTATATAGATCTGCGACTTTTTGAAAAACAGTACATGGGCTACCATTCTTCTGAAAAACTTTAAAAGCATTAAAAGCTGAGACAATCCATGCATTAATTTTCTCATTAACTCTGGAAATTTATTTTTGTTCCCCATTATTATTACTTCTTTCTCAACTACATTAGCATACTTTTCAGTACTTTAAGGTAGAATAACTATTATTTTAAGGGTTATAGTGTGCTCAAACTGGCTCCTAGTGGCTTGAAACAGCCAAATATGCCCATTTCTTCCCAACTCTATGTGCAGTGAACTTGCACTGGTAGCTTAAAATTGGCCACAGCAGGAGTATTTACACCATAGAAATGGCAAACATCACAAATCGTGACTTCCTTTTTTTTTTTTTAAGCCAGGTAGTTATATTTACCAGCAAACCATGGCCTTTAACCATCCTATGGTCATTATGTTGTCTATAGATTACAAATCATGAAGGTAAAAGGAATTTTAAAGATCATCCCATCCAACCATCATTCTTTCATACAATAAGAACAGTGAAGCAGTTTTGTAAAACTCACATGGCCAGTAAAAGACAGACCCAAAGTTACAATTCTGCTTTCCTCATTGATTCCTAACACATTTCTCTGTCCATCGCATATAGATAAAGAAGGTAAAAGACACCAGTCTCAACCCATTATACATTCATTACAGATCAACTTTAGGTGCGGCCCTATGTTATATGATGCATGGGATACAAAACTGAAAAGCTAAAAGTGTTGATTAAACTCACTGTTGACTATATGACAAAGAAGTGCCACTTAATATCAGCTCCTAACAAATGCCGCTCTCACTGCCCCATTCAAAGGTAAAGATTCCTCCCCACCAAAAAAAATGTAGTTAAGTAGTCAGGCTAAGGGGAGAACCACTGTTCTGAGGGACTGTTGCTATGTACTGTGTTACCCCTTCATCTCCAAGACAACATTACCCAGAACACATCCCTAGTAGAAAACCATGTTGTCTCTGCCCACAGTCATGTGCTTTATACACCGGGTCAAAGCTGGTGTTCAGTCATCGTCTTCTATTTCTTAGCTAAGCAGTAGGCCCAAAAGATTGGGAAAGTCATTGTATCAGCCTCCAAGTCAGGTGTGGAAAGCTCAGGACTAGCAAGAGGAGGGGGGAAAGGGTAACTTGTTTCTAGGTTTATTAACCATAAAAGAGAAGAAAAAGAGGTCATTTAGGTCATTTGCTAACTTAAAAAATTATTTTTATTCACTGAGATAAACTATCCTGATAATTTATTACTTGTCAGATAACATATCTTTTCTAAAATTATCTTTAAGATCATGAATAATCCCATGTACCATGGACACCATATAGGGTCATTAAGGATCTGAAAGGCATGTGAAGAATATGACTACTGGGTCGAGGCCAAATGACACAGAGAGTATTTGCATAGTGATGTACCACCAAGAAGGAGAATCTTTTTTTTTTAATAGATAATGAGGATTAAAAACAATCTCTGCGTTCACACATTATCATTAACTGTATATGGCAATACAGATGACAAGATAAAGCATCTAACTTAATGTAGTGCCCAGTGTGACCATTTCAACTCCTTATTCTGAGCCTGTTTCCTGTTTACAGAGGTTTCAAGAGATTCTTGTCCCCACAGTGTTGTCCACCCTGTCCCCCAGCTGCCCTAGCATGACTGTGCTCTGCTCATGACCAAGATCTGCCTTGGGATGAAGGCCTACCCTTAGCAACTAGTGTAAAGAGGCAAAATCCATTTTCAGGAACCTAACCCTTCACTTCTGTGTAGAAAAAAAAATTATCACACATCAATTCAGAGGTAGGACATTAGTCTGAGTTATTTACTTTCCTAAATTAGTCTGATACAGGCTGATCAGTGTTAAAAAGCTTTCAGCCATCTTTTGGGGCTAATACAACTCACTAACTATGGTTTATCTGTGTTTGGTTTGTAACAAGATTTTTTTCCCATGTCAACTTGCCTATTGTTAATATAAGATAATCATTTTGATTTATGCCACCATCTGGTGCCTGGAAAGAGGCATGAGATGAATGTTTTCCTCATAACAAGGAAATTTTTTAAAGTTCCTCCCCTTTTATATGAACTATCCTAAGCAGATGAAGTCTAACAGCATCCCAGGTAACAGAAAAGAACTAGTTCAGATTTCAGAAATAAATATACCTATAGATATTGATCTGGCTATTGGTTAGCTAATATTTTACAAAACCTGTTGGACATGAAATGTGCTGACTGGACATGTCAGCACACATTCCAAAATATGTTTACCTGTAAAGCACATATTTTTTAAAGCATATATGTATTTGTGAATGAAATAATTCAAGGAGATGGTTTTAAAAAATAATTTATATCTTAACCCACTCATTTCAATATGAATTCTGAAAATGTCACTTTGAAATGGATCCTAGGCAGCAATGTAACAACTATTTAAAATTTCAGTGGTGACATACATAACTTACATGAGGCAAGATGTTACATACTTGTATAGAAACTATCCCATAAGATGACAATAACTCAAATGGAAGCTGACTATATTAAGTGCCCTATAAATAATTAATTGTATGACATTCTCAAATGAATTTAAAACTGGCTCTTTTGATTAAGTGATGTAATATCAAACTTCATATTAAAGTTCATTATTGTCAGCCAAATTAATTCTATTAAATCAATAGAATATTCTTTATTAAAGGATAAATTAATGAGGAAATTAATTTTTGTAATTATTGCATTCTTTTAATTAGCTAGTCATGCCCAGGACATCCACTGAGTCTTTTTTAAAGCTATTAGACATTTATCGTAAAGCCTGATTGAAGTTTGATATGAGTAGATTATCAGGTATGTACTTTATTACTTACCAGCTAAAACAAAAAGATGATTCATAGGAACTGAACAAAATGCTAAATTAAGTATCTGGTACAAATTAGTTGTATAAAAATAACCATTCAATGAAAACAGTAAATTTTCAAAAGGTCCCACTGAAACCCCGAAGCTGTCATTCCTGACATAGACCCTGTACCTGATGTTTCTTGGCTCTAGGTCACATTTCTTTTGCTTTCTGAGAGCACACGAGCGACTCAGCTGTCTCAAGGGCTGTGAAATCTTAACTCCTCCATGATGCCTTTCCCCCTCAAATGACGTGCGTGTGTTTTTGTTCACCCAGATCTTCAAGGGCTAGAATGAGGAAGAACTGTGGGCTGGGATTTCAGGTTGGCTGGCAATTGTATTCATGGTTGAGGGAGGGGCCGAACTTTCTCAAGGATCTTTCATTTCACAGCACTAAGTACCCTTACACCCACCAGAATCATGGTCAACCCCACTTCTTGCAGCACAGGTTAGGAAGCTCAGCCCATGCCATGGCTGTCTTCGGAGCCGGCCCTCCCGATCTCAGGTATCAGAACTTAACCTCCAGACCCCATGAGAATAAGAAATATGTGTCAGAATCCCAACACTAACATATTAAGTAAGAGTAAGTTGTCAAAAGACGACACAGAGAAAAACAATACACATTTCCAAAAGAGGAGAAAGAAGCAAGAGTTAGAGTTTCTCTCCCTTAAGAAACCACGAAATAGAGGGAGCCTGCAGGAGGAGGAAGAGAGCAAGAATCCAAGAACCTGGCTCTCCTGGCCTCTCTGGCCCTCTCAGCATGTCCCCATGCAATTCCCAAGGGGTCTAAGGCCCTAGTTCCTCACGTATAAAACGGGGCTAACAGCATTTCTCCAGCCCATCTCCCTGGCTTCCGTTGCAGCGAATGGAAGAGCATTTTGTAAAATGAAAGTATTATTCAAATGTAATATGCTTACGATTTTTATAAAAGTCAGAACCGATCTATCAAACTATCAAGCCAAACTTTGTATCTATTGCATTGTTCTTAAGAAGACATTTTGGCATCATAAATACTCTTACAATCCTTGTATTCGGTCCTGTTACGCAACATAAACAGGAGGGCAGCCTTCCTGCACGGTGTTCAGATTGTGCGCCACGCACTTGCTACTCTTTGATTAAAAGCAACTCTTTCTGATAAATGGCTCCATTTTATCCAGGATCCTTTCAGATTTCTCTTTGTTTTCCACACCACCTTCCTCTAACCCAGTTTTACCAACTTAAAACACCTTCTTTTTACAATAATCTAAATTCTCTCTTGATAAAATCTGGCAGTTTCAGCTTCGCCAATAGCCGTCTGTGCCTAGATGACAGAGATTAACTGTATTTCAAATCCACTCTTTCCTTCAGTTTTATCTCCCTCTTCCCTTGCAGCTCTCCCCGGGACTTCAAAGCAGCTTTGTGTTTTGCCTTGCAGAAAATCAATGGTTGGGAGATGAAAAGCAGCTTTTGTTTATCTCTGCCCGCTGAAGGTCATTCTCCTCAGTAGCATCCATGTGAGATCCATGGCCACTTTTCCATGCAGAAGAGAGAAGTAAATGGATTCTCCCCAGAAACCATAACAAGGAGAGAGTGGTGCCTGTTTTAAGTGGGCAAGATCCCATCAAAACACAAATGTATTCATAATAGTAAGTAGGGTTTGGGAGTAGTGGTGTTCAGAATATAAATTTAGAGGGTCATTGAATGTGATCTTGACCTTTTAAAGACTATTTCTGGATGTATTGGGGGCTACAAAACTATATAATCTATCACATTCTCTAATAGGCACCTGAGAAGCTATTTGAGCCTAATCCTTAGGCTTCAAGGATTGTGATTAATAAAGGAGTATGGGTGGGTGTCTATTCGCACATAAATAAGTAGAATTATTTTACTCCTGCAAATATGGCCGCAGGTATTGGCCTGACCTAGCCACCTTGTACATCCATCTCTTTTCAAACACTGATGACTCTAACCCAGCTCTATCACGTGCACTCCTTAGCTCCCAATGCTCTTTATATGTCAAGGATTTTCCTTGAACCAGTACTGGAAGAAGAGGCCTAAAAACACATCTATTCCCCAATGCTCTTGAGTCAAAGTGTGCCCTCCGGAGGTCCCATAACGTATGGCTTGTGCTTCTGTGAGAACACGTTGTTCTGTCCCTGTGATGTAGCTAGTAGGTTATACTGGGTAATAAAGTCTTGGTATTGTCTGATGGTATTAAAGCAAGGGACCTAAAACTCCCTGCCAGTCACTCTTCTCTCCACCAAACTCCTGAATAAAATTTAGGTACCAGGGATAACAGCAAGTACAAAACAAAGTACGAATTTATGACTGGGCCAGTGACCACTACTTCCCAGTTCAGAGATTTTGTAAACCTGAGTTAAAACCATAGCTTAAACTCAAGGCCTGTGGAGTATCTTCTGTACTCCAAGGCAGAATTTAGATCTGAGAATCCCATTTTCTAATTTATTACATGGTAGGAACTAAAACAAAAGACCAGTAAGGTTAAGTATGCATATAAAGAGATAAGAACAACAAAAAAGATGACCAACTAACTAAAGGGGCATTATGTCAGCTTACCAGTTGGACCGCTTGCAGTGGAAGTAAAAGAAGGGCAAAACTCTTAAAATACAGAAATCCTGCTGTGTGTGTGTGTGTGTATATATATATGAGGTTTATTATAAGGGATTCATTTCCACAATTTTGGAGGCTGGCAAGTCCCAGGATCTGCAGGGTGAGTTGGCAAGCTGGAAACCCAGGAAAACTGTTGCAGTTCCAGTCTAAAGGCCAGCAAGGTCAAGATCCAGACAGAGCCAATGTCTCAGTGCAAGTCCAAAGGCAGGAAAAGGTCAATGCCCCAGTTCTGAAGGCCATGACGCAGGAAGAATTCTCTCTTTCTTGGGGGAGAGTCAGTCTTTTTGTTCTATTCACACCTTCAACTGACTGGATTCAACCCAATGGGGAGGGCAATCTGCTTCGCTCAATCTACCAATTCAAACGTTGATCTCATCCAAAAACACCCTCACAGACACACCCAGGATAATGTTTCACCAGACATGTGGACACCCTGTGACCCAGTCAAGATGACATATAAAATTAACCATCACACCTGCCCATCAGTAAGTGTGGCCCAGGCAAATGTTCTAGAACCAGAGGAATCAGAGTAGTATTCCCTCCTTTTGTGGGGAGAAATGAGGAAGGAGAATAGGGAAAGTGAGTAGGGTTTCTCTTTCCTACATCTAGAACTCTCTCCCCTTCCTAGATTTCTCTGAGGGCGAGAGGAATAGCATTTTCATTTTGCTCTTTCCCACAGAAACTAGACCCTGTCAGGGGGAGAAGTGGGCTTCAATGAAAGTTTATTGACTGAGTGAAGGGAATGACTGTTCACAACATATGAAGCATCAATCAATGAGGATTGATTAAGTGCCAGGTATGTGCCCACGCCCTGGGATATGCAGCGGGTGATATTAGGGAGCGAGCACATGGTGTAACAACTCTGTTATGAGGGTTGGCACATACAAAGGAATTTTAAGAGGGAACAATGACATAACTGTGTGGTACAGGCTATAACACTGTGCAATCAGCAAAAGTTGGGCCTGGTACTTCCCAGTGAACCAGTGCTGTCCCCAGTGAGACCACATCTCAGGTTGGGGGGGGCTTTTGTGCTTTGGACTTAGACACTTTGCCACTTACTGAATGCATGGCCTTGGACAAGTTATTCTGCTTCCTTCTGCCTCAGTTTCCTTTTCTGTTAAATAGGATTGACCAATGCCTGCTTTGCAGGGTTGGTATGAGAAATAAAGACAAAAACGGTTATAAGGCATATAGTACTTAGCATACAGAGCACATGAAAATAGAGGTGCCTATTTTTATACTTTTCATTGTTAACCTACCAGAGGAGAGCTTTTCACCTTATTATGAGTTCACCCTTAAAAGCACAGTAAATCCCATAATGTCTCCATGCTTGAGGTCTTTTCCCACCCATTATGTGGGAATTAACTGGCTAAGACTGAAAAAGTGCTAACGTTTGCAGTGGGCATGAAGAAGGGCCAGAGAGGAAGAAGGAAATAGAGCCCTTCCTTTTAGAAACTTACCCTAAAACAAGGGCCACGGGGAGGGCGGTGACCGTTTAATGGCCAGGAGCTGGACGCTAGGGAATTTGGAGCAATTCTTGCTGATCTTTAGGGACATGACACCTACTTGCCTGGATTCTCTGCCAAACGATCCTAGAGCCACCAGGCACCTGCTTGCTGGAAGGAGCACAGCAGTTGCGGCGCCTCCAATGAACCTTTACAGAAAATCTACCCTCCCACCATGAGGATGTGCGATCCTGCCTTGATAAACCGCCGTGCTTGCTCTGACTTCTTCATTTTCAAAGATCCTGTTTTAAGTCCGTTGTACGGAGAGGCAAGCTGAAATTCCCTTTAAGCCGCTACATGTTCTCTTGCCTTCGTCCTTAATATGCATCCATTTCCTGAAGCACAGCGAGTTAATTCTGCTGCGGGTGGGGATGGCACGTCCTCCCGGGCATCTCGGAGGGGGAATTTTATCTTGATGCACGGATTAGTACATGATTCGGGGGCCGCTGAGCACACAATGCCGCGATAAATCTTTCTTCTGCTGATTAATTATTGATATTAGTAATAAGTTACTTTAACTATCTGAGGATTCAGGGGCTCAGATAAGAGGAAAGAAATTTGAATTCATGAGAGTGTTGCTCCGTTTCTATGTCTATTCTAGAAGTAGCCTAATTACTTAACCTAAACACGCACGCACACACACACACACACACACACACACCCAAATCCAGTAATTCCTTAGAGGTTTTTTTTTTAGCCTTTTAATTTTAGGGGCGCCTGGGTGGCTCAATCATTAAGTCTCTGACTCCCACTCAGGTCATGATCTCACGGTCCATGAGTTTGAGTGCCACGTTGGGCTCTGTGCTGACATGATAGCCCAGAGCCTGGAGCCTGCTTCGGATTCTGTGTCTCCCTCTCTCTCTGCCCCTCCCCTCCCCCAAAACTAAATAAACATTTTAAAAAAGAAATTTTTTTATTTTAATTTTAAAAACTACCTTAAACACATCTCTTACTACAAACACACGTACTAAGTAAAATTGGAGTTAAAATCTAGTAGGTTGACTGTTCATCTTTATTTTTATTATTGCTCTGTGTTTCTTCCTTAAGGAAAAGTACTGGCAGGTCGTAGAGGAACTTCACATTCCTAAGCATACCCTTCTACATGTTTAAATGCATTTGTCATGTTGGAAGAGGAGCGATTTTGCCCTGAGAGGTTGCTCTAATTCGGGGTGTAGAACTGCATGAGGTACCACCAAAGAGTGTGTGCATTAGAGTCTTTACACGGGGACTTGGCTTTTCCCCTTCCTGGTTGTGTGACCTGAGATATTTCATTTAACTTGGCTGAGCCTCAGTTTCCATGTCTGTAAAGTGGGCTTAATAATCATGTGTGCTTCATAGGGTTACAGTGAAGACAAACGTGATAATGAATGTAAAGCACTTATGAAAGCACCTGGAACACGGGAAAGACTCAGTACCTGAGGTAGTTGGTATTATTAATTATATAAGACGCCACACCCCTTGCCCACGTGTGCCTTTTCTAAATTCATGTGCTATTGAAATGCAAGCAATGGGGAAATTGAGCAAGCAAGATGCATTTCTTGGCTAGTAAAGGTAGCTTCCGTTACTGGGTGTCTACAGGTCTGGGATAGGCCAGGAAATACTAAGAAAATGGAGAAGCTGCCAGCAGTGCTCTGGAGGAGTTCAAGGTTGACCATGGGGCGCTGAGTCACAACGCAGAGGGAAGCATGGCTGGGTTGGCTAGAGTGGCAGGGTGACCCTTTTGCTCCAACCTAATGAGGAGTAGGACTTTTACTCTGGTAGAGGAGGAGGGCATTTCAGGTAAAGTGGATGCCCAGCAGCTAGAAGACGAGGGGAAATAGAAACTCAGGGAAGGTGAAAGTAGTGGGGAATGTATAAGGGGCCAGACGGGCTGCTACTTCTTCTGCACTGCGTGCACAGGGAAGCCCAGGGTTCTGGATTTCTGGATTGGGGCTGGGGAGGGGAGGCATAAGTTCAAGTTGCGTGCAACCTTCTGGTCCCAGGGAATGACCAGAGGAGGGAGGACTGGGCAGGGGTGAGGCATGGACTAAAGCATGGAGCAAGAGCCAGAGCAGGGGCCCCTGAAGAATTCTGAACAGCAGCGTGATCTGATCGATTGCAAATGTTAGACATGTCACTCTTTTTTCATTGTTGTTATTTACTTTTGAGAGAGAGAGCATGAGCGGTGGGGGAGCACACAGAGAGGAGGACAGAGGATCCAAAGTGGGCTCCACACTGACAGCAGTGAGCCCCAAATGGGGCTCAAACTCATGAACCACGAGATCGTGACCTGAGCTGAAGTTGGATGCTCAACCCACTAAGCCACCCAGGGGCCTCAGAGATGTCACTTATAGCAGATAAGAGGGCTGATTGAAGGAGGAAAGACCTGGTTGGAGGGAGTCCAATACGGCTTGTGTCCATGTGGCAGAGGGAAACATGGGAATCTGGGGGGCCCAAGTGTCTAAACAAAAGGAAGAACAATGGGGATGGAAATAAAAGAAGAAAGAAAGAAGATATCAAGGATATAGAGTCATCAGGACTTAGTAATTTTTAGAAAAATGTGTGTGTGGGTGAGGAGCAGCATGGAGGATAGAGAAGTGTAGGTTGGCCACCTGGCTTTAGGCTTCATCAGGAAGCAATGCTGACCTCTTCTCTTAGAGGAGACTGACTTTGCCTTTGAACTTAAACTGCCTGGTGGAAACCCAAATGGAGTTTCTTGGAAGGAAACTGCCTAAATGAACCAAGGACTTGGGGTACAATCTGGGCTGAGTATACAGGTCTGGGAGCTTCAGCACATTGGTCATGGCTGAAGCTATGGATGTGGGTGATGTTGGCCAGGGAGGATATTAGTGAGACAAGAAAGCTGAAGGTTGAACCCTGAACGAGAGAGCAAGCGCCATGCCTATCTTGTTCCCCTCCGTAGCCTCAGTGTTTATCTCACTATCTGGCATACAGTGGGTGCTCAATAATAAATACATAGTGACTTGGCTGAGAGTAATTTCCATGGAGTTGCATTCGGTTGAGGAGTAAACTGGAAAAGGAGAAAAAGTGAGAAGACTGTAAGTTCTAGAAACTTGATTGTGAAGGGGAAAAGACAAAGCAGAAGACAGAGGAAGAATATAAGGTTAACGAGGAGCTCTTTATTGTCAGTTTTTTGAATAGAGGAGACTTGGATCTATTTACCTTCTGAAGGAATGGAGCTCATGGGGCCAAAGATGTTGGAGACACAATGAGTAGAAGGCTGGGATCCAGAGCTTGGGAGGACAGACCGGCAGGCACCTAAGACGAGATGGTTCTACTCACTGTGAGAGGCAGTGAAGGAGAGCTTAGTGAAGGGGAGAGGAGATGCTGTAAATCTGGGCGCAGGTGTGGGAGAAAGAAGTTGGAAGCATTCATACCTAATAGTTTGCAGTTTCTCTACACATTAGAAAGGGGAAATGGTGGCTTCAAGGAAATAATGAAAATTTGAAATACATGCTTAGGGGAAGGAGTCTGCTAGAAGGTAGGCTTTGTGAGGGCAGGGACATTTTCTGTCTCTTTACACCTGGATCCTCCGCACTAAGAATAGTGCTCAGCATATGAATTCTTCGAATTAAAAACGAATGCTATTTGTGTTATCAATTGCTACAATAACAATTGCTATATATAACAATAACAACTGCTCTCCGTTTATGATTAATCTAGTATTTCCCAAACTCATTTCTGCTAGCACCTGCCACTTCCTCAAGGACTGGTGGTCAGCTCAATGTTCTACAGGAGGTAGCTTGAGGCAACTCTAACGCTGGAGCTCTGAGCCGATCCCAAGTGGCCGTACTCCTGCCGCGCAGTTACTCAGACTCTCCGGGCCTCTCAGTTTCTCATCTGCGGAGCGGAGGAGTTGAATGACATTAACCTGAAGATCCCCAGAGTTCATGAAATCTTGGAGATTTAGCTTTCACACACTTCCCTTCCCCCAAGAGCTCTGCTCTTGTCCCATTATTGCCAAGAACCACCTCCAGCCAAACTCACGCTGTGCGCGAGCTCTCCCCAGGAGCCCGACTCTTCCATCGTAACCTCGGCTCTGATCCATCTCAGACCCAGGAGATGCCATAGTGATGATCTCTGTAATTCCATGGGAAAGACATGGGAAACCCAATTATAACAGCAATAATTCAATGGTCTAACAAATGCCAGATATAATTGTACTTCTCCCATAGCATAACAGATGATAAATCTAAGAGAGCGAAAGAATGTTCATCTATGACAAAAGACCTTCAGCGCATTTACTGGAATCTCTCATTTGCCACAAGTTGAGTTCCAGTTGGTAGGTTAAGTCAGTTTGTATCTTCTCATAACACATTTCCCACAGAAATGTTTGACGTGGTTTAGACTCCTGAGAAGGCCCCTTACTGAGAACCCATTTAATCCGCAATGAAACTATAATTCTAACAGTATCCCTCAAAGGCTGAACATGGAAGACATCCATCTCCCCCATTTCCTCTTCCTGGCTTTACAGTTCCTCTTATCTAATCCTCCCGACTCCTACCCGTAAGTAACTTTATAGTTCACCAAGGAAAGACAGTGCAGTATCCCTTAAATATAATGGTTTCTGTAGTCAGAGGAAGAAGGCCACATATATGCCATTATTTAGCATTTGTGCTAATCCCCCCCCCCACATCCAGAATTGTGTTGGTCAACTATTCACACAGAAGGGATATGTGTGTTTGAAGTTCCTAAGTCAAATTCTATATGGCAGGAATGCAGGTAAGGAATCTCTACTTGAAAAGCAAAACACTGGAGGATCAGTATTTTCTCATCTATGATGGTGGTGGAGGTGTTACTTGAAGGTAAATTGAGCCTTCTGCTCAGATCCTCACAGGTCTAGCTTGTTTGTCCTGTTGGTGGGCAGAAGCTCCAAGAGTTAGGATAGGAGCCCGGGAGGAGCACAGCGCTGACCTAGAGCAGTGAGTGGTTCTCAAAATGTGCTCCCCAGAGACCAGCATCAGCCTCACCTGGGAACTCAGGAGAAATGTAAAATCTTGCTTCCCACTCCAGGCTTACTAAACCCGAGCATCTGGGGTTCAAACCCAGAAGCGGTTAGCAAAGCCTTCAGGTGACTCTAATAAATGCCAAAGTTTGAGAAGCGCTGCTCTAGAATGTTGGCTCTGGAACCTGGCCTCGTGCATTTGTACCTACACTGTGTGAAAAGAGAAGGCACCAGGCAAAAGATGAAGACTGTGTTCTCACAAGGTTCTGCAGGGCCTGGCGACAAGGCAAGAGTGACAGAAGAGGGGAGACCAGGGGGTGAGAACTCCAGAAGGTGCAGCCCTTCCTTAGCACCTGGTGTGGTGCTGATTTGGGCCACTGGAAGCAGGGACCCCTCCCTGGCATGAACTCTGGCTTATCAAAAAGACCACTGGAGCTATGCAGAGGTGAGGAGAGGCATAGTCGCCCTCAGGTGGCTTCTTGATCCTCAGCTAGGGAACCCTGAACAGAAGAGCATACAACAGCTATTTCTCAGGTCACGTATTATGCCACAGGAGAGTGTCCAAAACTGGGTGAGACTTTAATGTTTAGTTATTTTTGAGAGAGAGAGCGAGAAAGAGAACGATCCAGGGAGGGGCAGAGAGAGGGAGACACAGAACCTGAAGCAGGCTCCAGGCTCTGAGCTGTCAGCACAGAGCCCAACTCGGGGCTCGAACTCACTAACTGTAAGATCATGACCTGAGCTGCAGTCAGAAGCTCAAATGCCTGAACCACTCAGGTGATTCTGAAACTGGGTGAGACTTTAGCGCACCTGGAGTTTCCGAGCTGTGCAACTGGAGAGTGGGGCGGGGGAGAAGCCTGTGATTGTTTAGGCTATTAATCTAATCATGTTAGATTGGTGAGGCCTGGGGAAGCTTGAGCTACAGGAGGAATAGAAATTGTTTTTAGTGTATGGTTTAGCATGTTGAAAATTTTGATGATTTCACCTCTCTTTGATGACGCCCTGGTATAAGCACCAAGCAGAGAAAACTATTGGCCTGGATTTAAAAGCACAGAAGGGTCACCCTTCCCCCTGTGCAACCCTCCTACGTAAACACACACGCCAGCAAGCGCACGCCCAGGAGCGCGCACGCGCACACGTGACTGCATGGCACACCGCAGCGGATAATTACTGAGGACTTCCTGGCTGACGGTGAAAGCCCGCCTGCCTGAGCATCAGTCAGATCCATAGCCTCTCCTGACGATTACCCCATCAGCTGCAGCCTCAGGGAAATAAACGAGCCATTCATAGGTTTCTGGAAGCTTCAGCCCCGGCAGTACCTCAGTTACAGCGGTTTGGCAATTTGGGGTCTCCTTGGGCTCTCGCAAAGGGTATCACATTTCTGACCACTTTCCCTGTGGTTGGATTTATTCTTCCTCCTTTGAAGGTCATAATTTCTGAAATGCTTACGTCTCCCTTTTCTTCCCTATTTGTTGACCCTCTTGTAATTTGAAGGCGGTGAGGCCCAAGCCATGGATATTGTTAATTGCACCCTTTAATTTCGTTGAGCCAAAGAACTGGTGATGGATTTGGCTGGGTCTGCCGGGAAGTTCATGGCCTGTTTATTTGGCCAGGCATGGCCGAGTCCACACTAAAAGTCTGCTCCTCTTAAGGAGATGCTTCCTTCCCAGGATGTCAGCTTAATACTCATATTTTTACTTTTTAAGCCACTGAGTATCTGGGTATTTCATTTTCCAGAAATGTATTTGTATTTAATTTTCCAGAAAGTATTTCTAGAAAATTAACTTAGGGGTGGGGTGGGGGAGGGGAACGGCTCTCATGTGTTACATTAATTCATCCCAGACACCGTCGGTTTGAAAGTGAAATTTCTGGGCGTTTGTCAGCACCGGTTCCCAGTGAGTGTATCATTTCCCCCAGGGCATCAAGAGATCAGACCCAGTGAGACAAGGATACTAAAATTCTTGTCAATGGCTCCATGCCCACTGTTTCTTGTCCCCTGTGGCCTTGTGCCACTTAGTCTTGTAATAGAAACCTTGTCTCGCCTGCTGCCTTTCCTTACCAACTTGCAACTGAATTTCCTGCGCCAAGTAACAGGAAAGTCAAAGAACACAAATCTCTTCCAATGCCAGGATCTGTTTAAAGCCCTGTTCCCAAAGCATTCAGTCTCAAGGACATAACTCACTCCCCTCTCGGCCTTTTCCAACTGCCCACCTGTCAGAGAACCCAAAGCGAAAAATCCCCTTCTTGTTGTCTGACTTTCTGTCATTCCTGTGAGAGGGCCTTAATGCTGGAAAAGTGACTCAATGAAGTAGAGCCAGAGGGAGAGAGTAAGTGAGCCATGGCCTCGCAAACTCCACGGTAAACCCCTGAAGAGCCAAAAGTTGTAGTTATCCACAAAGGCCACCCCAGTGAGTGCAGCCTACGCCACGTGTAATGGAGAGTCCACAGACAAGCATGGGTTTGGCAGAGCGTGTGTGCTCTCTAAGTACCTTTGTGTCAGGACGGACTGCTTTAGTTCCGCCATGGAAACAACCCTCCACGCTGGGATCGGGTATCTTCTGTTGAGGCCAAAATAAAGTTGATAACAATGACTTCTTTGGTGTTCTGGAAAGAGAAGGCTGTTGGCATGGCTCACCCATCTCCCTTGGTGAGGGGCACAGCTCCTTCTTCCCTGTTTCCCTTTCCTTCCTCCCCTCAACCAGTGTGATAAACAAACCAAATAGTATCATCATCCATTTCATCCTTGAATGAGCTCTCTTATCCTCCCATATCGATGTCACTGACATTTGATTCTGAGGTATTACGATAGATGATAAACGACTTTACCTTTTATAGAGGACCTAAGAAGAAAGGATGCGAAGAATCAGTAGGCTCATTGTTGACAGAAAGGCAGTCTATTCACCAGGATACTTTTCCTTCCTTGCAAATGGCCTCAATAATTTGGCAGAGCACGGTGATAAAGGTTGGGGATGGGGGCTGGTGGAGGAATATCTTAGAGTTTGAGAGACTTTATTTAAATCGTCTAATGTGGTGCCCCTAAGTTGAAAGGTTTTCTGGCCTAGTGTCAATAGTGGTAGTGTTAATTAATGGGCTAGGTTCCTATTTCATGTTTCTCTTCCTAATCAGTCTTAATCATATTTTGCTCATTCATGATCTCATGTAACCTAGTGGTGAGATACACAACATCCTTTGTTTTCAGTCTAATAGTGAAAATAGTTATCAAGTTATGGATATTTCCAGTTATGGCTTCCCTAGCCCTATTTTGTGGAAACCAGGCTAGAAGTTTTCCTGGGACAGAGAGGTTGATCTCATCAATAAAAAAGTGAGCCCTGAGCCCAGAAGATGCCATGATCCCCCCAGTCTAAACTACTTGTTTGAGCCTTGTAGGGTCCAAGGAGGCCTTGTAGGGTCCAAGGAAGAAACAGGGCTCCAGAGTTAGCCAGCCCAGGCTGCATTTCCCAGCTCTACAACTCACTGACTCTGTGACTCTGGGGAAGTCATTTGACCTCTTTTGAAAGTCAGTTTCCCTGTCCATAAAATAGAGGCAATAACACCCCTCTTGTGAATATTTAATATCTAATTTAGGATAAATTACTAACAACTGCACTTCCTAGACATTTATTCTATTCTGTTCTCTGTTTCATATTTTAAACTCGGTTTTGTCAATGAGCACTGAGCAGACAGGACAGCTTATGTGCTTAGAAACATTTGCTACAAAATTCCCAAGGGTAAGAGAGAAAAGGGTTGAATATACCTACCCCTCCCAAAATTGAATTGATAGTATTATGTTCCTCTCCCTTTGCTGTCAGATGACCACTATATGTATGTACTTTATGTCCAAACCAGACTTATTCTCTAAATACCAGACTCAGAATATCCAACAGTCTCTTTGAGATCTCTATGAGATGTTTAATTGTTATCTCAAACTTAGCCAATAAAGAAACTTCCGAACTTCCCTCTTAAACCTGCCCCTCCTCCGTCTTTCCCATCTCAGTTCCCAGCTCCACTCCTCTATCGCTCAGGCCTAAAAGCTTAGATTTGTTCTGGGTGCCCCTTTTTCTCTCACTCCACATGCAATCCATCAGCAGGTTCCTTTGGCGATCCCAAAAGAATACACCTGAACAAAATTCCAAAATCTAATGACCTTTCACACCTTCATTGCCATGATCCTAATTTAGGCCACCATCTTCCGCTCACTGGATTATTGCCTCTTAACGTATTCCCGCTTACATACTCTGCAGTTATTCTCAACACCACAGTCAGAGGAGTCTTATAAAGCCCACGTCATCTCATGGCATGCTAAATGGCTTCCATCTCACTCTGTGAAGGCCAAAGTCATTGCAAATAGCTCTCCATGTCCTGTTTGATGTGGCCCTTCAGTGTGGCTCATTCTGTTCCAGCTGACACTGGCTTCCTAGCAGTTTCTCAGAACTCACTGGCACCACTCCCATGTCAAGACCCTTGTACTAACTAGTCCATCTGCCTGAAGTATCTTCACCAGATATGTTCATGCCTCATTCCTTCACCTCCCTTAGGTCTTTATCAAATACCACATTCCCAATCAGACTTCCCTGCCCACTCTACTTAAAATTGCAGCCTCACTCTTATTCCCGGAGCCCCTTTCCTGCCCCTTCCCTGCGTCAGTTTTTCCCGTAGCCTTCATCACCATGTGAAGACCACATATTTGATTTGTCTATTATCTGTCTCCTTCCGTTAGAATGTTAGCTCCCTGAGGGCAGAGATACTTTGTTCCATCCTGTGTCCTCATCACATATGAGGCATTTGCTAAAATTATTTAAACAGTGAATTGATGAATGAAACCCCCAGAATTTCTTCCTCTTTCATTCCATACCTTTTTTTTTTTTTCCTTATCCCATTCCATACTTACCCATAAGACTTTTGCTTCTGGACGAAATGGAATAACAGGAGCCTCATTTACCCTTCCAGTTTGTAAGAGGTTGAATATCTACCCAATGATATCAAGTCCTAATCCCTCAACTAGTAAATGTTACCTTACTTGGAAAAATACTCTCTGCAGATGTAATTAAATTAGGATTTTGAGATGAGGAGATCACCCTAGGTATCTGGATGGGCCCTAAATGCCATCACAAGTGTCTCATAAAAGGGAGGCCAAGGGAGTTACCACAGGCACACAGAGGGACAGGTGCTGTGAAGACAGACACAGAGACTGAAGTGAGGTGGCCATGTCCAGAAACAGAACATCCACCAGAAGCTGGAAGAGGTAAGCACTGGATTCTCCACTGGAACCTTCAGAGAAACTGTACTCCTGCATTTCGGATTTCTGGCCTCCAGACGGTGCAAAAATAAATTGCTGTTGTTTTAAGCCACCTCGTTTGTGATATGTGTTACACCAATCCTAGGAAACCAACAGGCACCTCAAACTAACGCACTAGACAAAAATATGTGGAAAAATGGTCTTCAGATATTGGCCAACGGACAATTCAGGACATTGATCACTGAGAGAAGGTAATCAATTGCCCCCACTTACTTCCTAGATGTTTCTGGGCTGCAACACAGGGAGAAGAAACAGTCAGTAGTCTCCCTGAGCTCAGGAATCAGAATTGAGAATTTGGGGACGTAAAGGCTGGAATTCATAAGGCAGCGTAGATGGAGGAGAGAGCTTCACGGAGACTCCAGAGATGCGCAGACATTTCACCTGGAGTCTTCAGCGGAATGCTACTCAGCACGCGCTTTTGAGAAAACTACCAAAAGCCAGGAAAAAAAAAATCAGAAAGAAAGGTGGCACAATTCCTTGAGCTCATAAGGGTTACAAACAGTTCATGTTCCCACCAGCTGGTGGAAAGCCTCATGACTAATGGGGCATCAGGCAGAGTACTCAGAAGGTTATTACTCAGTAGTAAAGCAAACTTAGCCCTAGATGAAAGGCTGCTCTGGTGCCACCTAAAAAACTTGAAAGCAAGCCTCCAAAGGATCAGAATCTTTCTAAGTAACTTAACTAAGTCCTAGAACAAAGCACAACACTGTATGAAGGAGTATAAAAATATCCGGCACCCATAAAAAGGTAAAATTTACAATGTTTGGCATCCAGTTAAAAAAAAGCATAAGAAAAGCAGAATTTCATACCCGTAATGAGGAGGAATATCAGTGACTTGAAATGATTCCAGAAATGATACAGATGATAGAATTAGTGCACAGAGAAAATAGTTACCATTCTTTAAAATTTAAATGTAGTTATTAAAATGTTGCCATAGTTCATATGTTTAAGAAAATAGAGAAGAGCATGAGCACGTTAAGGAGAAAGATATAAAAAAATACAGTGCTGAGATGGAACATACACCATGCAAAAGCAAATTAGACATTGTATAATAAAAACTAACGACCTGAAGGCAACAACAGAAACTATTTAAAATGAAACACAGCAAGAAAACAAGACTAAAAAAACAACAATAACAACTCTAAGAAGTCTGATATACAGGTAATTGGAGATCCCCCAAAAATGCAGGGGAGAAAAGTATAGGAAAAAACAAAACAAAACAAAAAACAAAAAAAGGCATTTAAGGAAATAAACAAATGTTTTCAAATGTAATCGGGGTGCCTGGTGGCTCAGTCAGTTAAGTGTTTGACTTCGGCTCAGGTCATGATCTCACAGTTCGTGGGTTTGAGCCCTGTGTCAGGCTCTGTGCTGACAGTGCAAAGCCTGGACCCTGCTTCAGATTCTGTCTCCCTCTCTCTCTGTTCCCCCACCGCTTGCACTCTGTCTGTCTCTCTCAAAAATAAATAAACATTAAAAGAATTTTTTTTAAATTCAAATGTAATGAAAACCATAAACCCACAGATCCAAGACCCTCAACAAACACAAAACACAAGAATTGTGAAGAAACATACATCGGGCACACAGAATCAAATTCCTTAAACCCACTGGTAAAGAAAAAACCTTAAGAGCAGTCTGAGGAAAAACCACATGTACAGAGGACAAAGATAAGAATGACAATAGATTTCCGTTTGGATACAGCGCAAGCCAAAGGTTAGTGGGTCACATTCTTTAAAGTACTGAAAGGAAAAAAAAAAAAAACTTGAATTCTATACCCAGTAAATATATCTTTTGACAACAAAGGCAAAATAAAGACTCTTAAAATACATAAAGCCTGAAAAAAAAAACCCATGAAGCCTGAAGGAATTCATTATTGGCAGATCTGCTCTACAAAAAGTGTTAAAGGAAGTCTTACAGGCAAAAGGAAAACAACACCAGAGGGAAGTCTGGATCTAAATAATGGAATTAAAGGTGCTGGATGGTAAATAAATGGATAAAGTATGAAATACTTTTTCCTCATTGAAAAAATACCTTTTAAATATGATTGATTGTTTAAATCAAAGATAATATAATGCAGGATATACGACATTTGTAGAAGTAAAATGAATGACAGCCCAGGGGGAGGGAAATGAAAGTATCCTCTTATAATTTCTTAGACTATATATTATGTGATATATTACTTTAAGTTAGACTATGATAAGATATATGCTATAAACTCTAAGGCAACTACACACCCCACAACAAAAGCCAACAGGTTACAACTAAGAAGCCACCAAAGAAGATAAAATGGAATCATAAAAAAATCCTCAACTAATCTAAACTAAGGCAGATAAAAAAAGGAAAGAGGAACAAAGAAGGTATGGGTAAAACAGACAACAAATAGTGAGATGGCAGATTTAAATCCTACCAGATCAAAAATCAAATCAAATTAAAATAGTCTAAATGCCACCAATTAAAAGAGGAGGTTAGTTGAGATAATTGTGTGTTGTCTACAGAAACCTCTCTTCATAAAATTTTTTTAAATGTTTATTTTTGGGAGAGAGAGAGGGGCAAAGCATGAGCTGGTGAGAGGCAGACACAGAATCTGAAGCAGGCTCCAGGCTCCGAGCTGTTAGGACAGAGCTTGATGCAACACTCGAACCCACGAACAGTGAGATCACGCCCTGAGCCCAAGTCCGATGCTTAACCGACAGAGTCACCCAGGCGCCCCCAGAAACCTCTCTGTAAGTAGAAAGACACAAATGGGCCAAATGTGAAACGGTGGAAAAGGACATCCTAGGCTCTGTTTCCACACTGTGCCATCCCAGATTCTAGCCCCAGAGCCATCACCGGTCTATTTCGTGGTGTCATCTGAACTTGGGACAGACAGGGATCTAGAAAGATGCAGTTTGGAATCTCCTTGCTCAGTTTTGGCCTGGAACGCACATGTCGGGAGGCACCCAGCATCTGCATCTTTACTGCTCTTTCCGTATTTATCACGTGGCCCTCTTCCCTCAAAGCAGATTGAATGATGGGCTCTCTCAGGTTACAGGGCACAGGGGCACACTCGACTGTGTCGTAAGGATGCCAAGAAAAGTAAGAAAGAGCAGAAACAGACATAATTGCCACACTGACTGCTTTCAGGAAAACTAGATTGCCTTCTAGAACAAATTGGAAATTGTAAAATTGAAAGTCATAGAGAACATAATTACTCTTTAGGAGAGAATACAGCCTGGTCTGCCGGGCATCTCTGGCTGCCTCTTCTGATGCTCTGCTTTTCTCTGCCCTTCCTTCCCCTGTGCTGCCGATTCTGCATCTCCGTTCCAGCTCCTCAAGAGAGAGGCTCTGTTTGGATAATACAGGTCCCCCTCTGTGTAAAGCCCTATGTCAGTGAGGGCCCAGGAAAGAAAAAACGCAACCCCATGTGGCATGACAGAGAACAGTTAATATGGGGAACTAGTTATAGAGCGACTGGAAACCCCCAAAAGGCAAAAGGGACAATGAGACAACACTGAGAGCTGTTAGAGACTTAAAGGAAAAAGAGGTGTTTCCAGAGCCCAAAAGCCCAGGCTCAGGCTGCCTGGAAAATGCAGTTTCCCAAGCTAGTCCCGTGTGATGCAGAGCTGAGAATGGGACAAACAGGGAATGGATTCGAGAGTGAGCGCAGACATGAGCAGCCGAGTCGCCCTTACGGGGCTGACTTCTTACACAGACCAGCCCATAAGGGATTTCCTGTGGAACACATGCCTGTCCCCAGGCTTTTGGTGCGGAAGGATTTGAAATCATGGACTGACACTGGAAATTCGTGTATTCAAACTAATCTTAGATGTGGAAATGAGGCTACCTTTGGTTGAAATCCTGTCTTTTTCTTAGGAATTATTCTTATTTATGAAAAGCAGTATTGTTACAGAAACGATCTGGATCACCCGGCGGAAGAACCAAGTGGCCCTCGAAGATCTTGGAAGGCAGGAGGTTTATTTACACTGGTTGGCTCAGAGGAGATCACTCTCCAAAGTGTCTAAGCAGAGGGAACGTTTTTTAGTCTATTACTTCCACATTCCTCATTAATGCGTGCAGGGTGGGAAGAAGAACCCAGAGGGACAGGACTTTCCTTATCAGTCCTGTCGGCCATCTGATAACAGATGGTTCCCTATCAGTGTGAATTTTTGTTTTTAAGATTCTCAGTGGGGCTCATTGTTAGAACTCTATTTTCCATCACTTCCTGCCATGATACAGATCGTGGGGCAACTGTAGCTCAGTCACTTCCTCCTGGCTCTCTGCCTCAGGCAGTACCTGCAGGGCAGGGGGGCTACCATGGTCATGTGATATCCGACACACCAGCACCTTCGGAGAGGGATTTTATGCTGCAAAGGCTGTGGCATTCCAAGTTTGGCCATGCAGGAGTCGTTTGTGTGGAAGGGCTGGGATATTCCCCCGTGTCCCCACCTGACAAGACAGTTAGTACGTAATGTCTCTGAAAGAGCTCTCTCTCTCTCTCTCTCTTTTTTTTTTTTTTTTTTTTGCTTGGACAGTTTTTGAACTAAAAAACAATTTAGTTTATCTTTTTCAGAGATTGTGAATCTCACTTAACTTCAATTTGTGTTAAACTCTGGCAGTTGTTCCAAGGGGAAGACAAAGAGTTTCTTCCTGAGTTACTCTTGGAGAGTTTCTTGCTGTTAATGTTCTTGATTAATAGGTCTATAAAGACATTCATTGATATGTTTCCTTCACGCAATGGAAAGAGCTTTTAACCGCCAGTGTCGAATATATTCCTTGCTTTGGGGCACGAAATCTCCTCAACTGTACTGTTTTGTTATTGTTGCATTCCCTGGTAGGATACACATTGCCTGAGGGTGGGGATATTATGTTATTTGCTGCCATATTCCCAGTGTCTAGACTAATTCCTGGCTCCTAGTGATTTCCCATATTTGTTAACTAGATTAAGTGATTAATACCAGTTAATTTATGGAAATAGGCCATGTGGTGCCTGAGACAGGAGCCCCAAAACGAGATGTCGGCTTCCTGAGGAACATGGCACGGCACCATTAGTCAGCTGGTATTGCCATAAAATGTCACGGTTTGGGTCACTTAAACAACAAAATTTATTTTCTCACAGTTCTGGAGGCAGGAAATCCAAGATCAGGGTGTCAAAATATTTAGCGTCCGGTGAGGCCTCTCCTCCTGGCTTGCAGATGGCTGCCTCCTGGTTGTGTCCTCACATGGCCTTTTCTCTATGTGTGGACTTGGGCCAAGAGAAAGTGCTCTGGTGTCTCTTCTTTTTAAAAGGACACCAGTCCTATGAGATTAGGAGCCCCCCTTATAACCTTATTTAATTACCTTCTTAAAGGCCCCGTCTCCAAATATAGTCACACTGGGTGCTGGGCTTCAACATATGAATCATGTTATATTTGGAATAGTGCAAACATATGAATTGTTTGACAATCAGTCCATAACACATACATGTGTGTGTGTGTGTCTCCTAGTAAATATCCAAACCAACATAAGTCTGATCTACAACACCTCAGAAAAATAGAACACTTTTTTTATACAAAATTAATAATAGTTTAATATTATCAAATATCAGACACCATTCAAATTTCTCTGGTAGTCTTATTGTTTTATGTTATAGTTGATATATTAAATTAGAATCCAAGCAAGGTCTAAAATGACATTTGGTTGATATGCTCTAAAGACTTTTCTAATTTAAAGTCCTCACTTTCTGCTTATTCTTTTTCTTTCCTTATGAATTTATTTGCTGGAGAAACCGAGCTGTCCAATCAGTAGTTTCTCAGATTCTGGATCTTGCTGATCTCATTCCCACAGTGTTGTTTAGTGTGTTTCTTTGGTATCCTTATTTCCTGCAAACTGTTACTGAGGTCTGGAGGCTTGAGAGAATTGAGACATTTAATTCCTAAAATAATTTCCTTAAGTACTTCTTTGTTAAGTGTTTATGGTGCTCTTACGAAATTGCACTTTGTGAAAACACAGGCTGTAATGCAGCATAAATGTCATAAATGCAGCAATTCATATGGGACAGAAGGAGACTTGAAAAAACTTCAGAGATTTGTAGGGAGACCGTGTAGTATGCGTGTGGCTGCCCTGATCCCAATAGAGCTTTCGTTACAGTCACACATTTACCCCACGAGAGTGAGGTCCCCAAAGAACACAGGGATCAGCCTAGCAGGAAACAGAAAAATGGGAAGCATCAGGCACAATGAAAAGCCGCCAAATAAAGCCAGTATCTTCTCAAGTAATTTGTATGGTCAGACATTGGATAAGCAAAGTCTGCCCTAACATGGATGTTCCCATCTGGCCCAACAAGAATCCCAGAAACAATTTTCTATCAGAGTTCCTTTCAGCCTCAAAATAAGCAAACTCAGTCTAAAGAGTGAATTTTAAGTGAGCAATGAACAAGTTTTGGAATCACTAGACACGGGGACCTAAACTGACTTTTACTTGCAGATCCCTCTACTCAGTTCCACAACTGTAGGGGAAATTTTAACTTCCTATGCCTACAAATGTTTGCTATGCAGCCACAGACAGACTTCGACCCCCGGTTAAACAACAGCCTGCATCTGCCTCTGTGAAGTATTCTGAAACTCCCCAGGTTCTTCATGAGTGTTGATTCGTCTGACATAGAAACTCAAACAGAAGGAATCTCCACTGATAAAGAAAGCAAAGTTCAGTCGATGGAAACACAGATGGCAAGTACTGGTTTTGAAAACATGGGCATCTCATTCTTCACTACCACTGAGACTCAAACAGCAATGGTTGCCTTTTCTTGGCCGACTTGATCTGGAACACACTGGAGCGTCAGTTCTGTAGACACTCAGACACGTGCAGACTACAAGCTGTCTTGTGCTTCTCAGTGTTGAGTCTACCTGTGTGGTGACATTTACAGTTTTCTTCTAAAGTTGAAGAACAGAACAGGACAGAACAGGAACAGCAATATCTATACTGAATATAGCTTATAATGCAGTTGCTTCAATTCTTTGTCTTTTGTTATTTGTAAACATGAAATGTGTACCTAACGGTGAGTGTGTCATAAAGTATTAAGTGGTGATCTCTCTCTATTTTTTAAAGATTCCAAATGGAGTAATTCCAATGATCAATAACCTGTGCCTGAAAATTTCTATCCACATAAACTCATAAAGCCTCAGGGTCCTTATCATGTGAGAGCAATGAAAAATGCATGGCACTGTAGGTAGGTAGCTTATCCCCATGTTCATTGACTTTTGTTTTTTATTTTGTTTTATGTGTTTAATAGATTTTGGAATATAGCAGAGATTGAAACTCCAGGCACGTGTCAGGTTTTATTCCTAATCTCCACAAGTTAGAAGCAAAACATAATCCACTGGGCCGCCCTCCCGGCTGGGGGGAGGGGAGGGATCCTGGTTAATGTTTCCAAGTTTCTCTAGAAACAATTAGCCTCATTGCAGAACACACCGGCTTTCTAGTCTATACCAGATCTTACCAATTTTGTTCACAAGCAACAGGTTATCAGAGAGGAAAAATCTCCCCTCCAGTGCCCCAACATGCTTCTCAGAGAGTTAGAGCCAGCTTATCTGATATATCCGGAAAGAAGCCTTTCCTGGTTATAGCAAAACCTGTGTCCAAAGGTCTTGGATTTAGAGATAAATTAGGCACCTAACAGAGGCTCTTTGGGGAAAATTTTCTCTTTGAAAACCCATTAGAGAACGATTTTATTAATGATTTGCTCTACAGGCCACTGTTTTTTCCAGAAGGTCACAGAAAAAATTTTTATGTTTTTTAAGTACAGAAAAGTGGATAAAACAGAAGTGTACAGTTAATAGATAATCATAAAACAAACACCCACATCACATATCTCAGATCAAGCAATAGACCCCTGTGAGACCCCAGAGGCTCCCAGTGTGTCCCTTCCCAGTTAGAGCGTCCTCTGTCCCTACTATCCTGACATGTATTATGATTACTTCTTTAATTTTTGTTAGGGTTTAACCACCTATGTGTTCAGGCATCCCTGAAATCATAATTTAGCATGCCTTAGTTTAGAACTTTACATAAATGTAATCACAAGGTACATATTATTTTGAAGTTCCTTCTTTCATTCATTATATTTATAAAATCCACATTGTTGCCTGTAACTATAATGCATTATTTCCTCATTGCTATGGGGCATTCCATTGTCTAACTATAGCACCTCATATCTATCCATTCTACTTTGGGTGGAGACATTTAGATTGGCTCTAGCATTGAGCAATCATGAACCTGCTGCTTTAAATATTCCTGTACATATATTCTGGGGCATGCGTGCATTTGTGTTCCTGGGGCATGAAATTCTCTAGAAGGAAAACTAATAGAAAGCACAGAAGATATGTATCTTCACCTCTGCTGGACAATCCATTGTACTAAGTAATTGTACTAACTTACACTTTAACCAGCAGTGGCTGAGAGCACACTATGGCTCTACATTTTTGCCAACAGTGGCTCATGAGCTTTGCTTTTTCTAAAAACTTCCACCTTAACTTTTAATGAAACAAGATTATAAAGCTTAGTTTAATTTCCTCACTGTATACTTTCTTTGCACAGGCTAACAGAGCACACAACTGGATTAGTACAATAGTACTAATGGCCCCTTCCATACGAGTGACAAAGTGATCCAGCTCCTGATTTCATTTAACGTGGTTCCAAAGCTCTTCACAGTCTGAGACCTTCTCCCATATACATTTTTCACTTTGTTCATGTCTCTCTTCAGATGTTAGTCTCAGAACTCAATACCGTCTTTCCCTAATGATCTGTTGGGTATGGAGAATTGAGTTCAAGGAGAAATTCCAAAGCATCATGGAGATATGTCAAGATGCAGGCTATTTGTCAAATGAGCAGAAGAAGGAAGACATGGCACTGCAAGGTGAGTATGATCTGACTGGTTAACTATTATGAAGCTCTAGGCTTTAGTTCCTTTCAGGTGAACTAAGAAATATCGGAGCTGCTGGTGAAGGCAGCTTCGAATGTGCTCCTGCAGGCCCAGCAAACTGCCAGTCTTTGCCACTTTCACTTGGTAAGGTCTTACCCTGCCTGCCACTCACCGTCTCTGAAGAAAGGGTGAACAACATCCATCTACTACTGCTCAAGAGACTTCGAGCAGAGTAGGACTGTGCTTATGTAAAATAATGCTGGTGAGACTCAGAAAACTGCCTGAGAGTTAATGGAGAACATTCATTCTGAAGTTGAAAATACAAATAGAAAAATGCATGTATTTCAGAAGTTCTAGAAGTAAGGAAATGACTAATCTTTCTTGAGCACATGCAAATTGCTGGGCACTGTATTAAGCAGTTCATACACATTGTGTTTCACCTTCCCAACAATCTGAGACCTGAATGCTCTTTCCCCTCTCTGTTTTCCCATGTTCACTTCAACCTGGATCACCGCCTACTCATGAGTTCGCCTTAAAAGTCTCTTCCTCCATGGAACCCTCTTGCACTGTTGGGGGGAATGCAAACTGGTGCAACCACTCTGGAAAACAGTGTGGAGGTTCCTCAAAAAATTAAAAATAGAATTACCCCACGACCCAGCAATAGCACTACTAGGAGTTTATCCAAAGGATACAGGAGTGCCCCACTGTTCAAAGGGGCACGTGCACCCCAATGTTTATAGCAGCACTATGGACAATAGCCAAAGTATGGAAAGAGCCCAAATGTCCACCAACTGATGAATGGCTAAAGAAGATGTGGTATATATATATATATATATATATATATATATATATATATATATACACATACATACATACTATGGAATACTACTTGGTGATGTATATATTAGTATATATATACATACTATGGAATACTACTTGGTGATGAAAAAGAATGAAATCTTGCCATTTGCAACAACATGAATGGAATTAGAGTGTATTATACTAAGTGAAATAAGCCAGTCAGAGAAAGACAGATATCATATGATTTCACTCATATATGGAAGTTGAGAAATTTAACAGATGACCATAGGGGAAGGGAAGGAAAAATAAGATACAGAGAGGGAGGCAAACTGTAAGAGACTCTTAAATACAGAGAACAAACTGAGGGTTGATGGGGGCGGGGGGTTGAGGGGTGTGGAATATGGATGATGGGCATTGAGGAGGGCACTTGTTAGAATGAGCACTGGGTGTGGTATGTAAGTGATGAATCACAGGAATCTACTCCTGAAGCCAAGACTACACCGTATGTCAGCTAACTTGACAATTTAAAAAAAAAATACAGACCCAAAAATAAAAATGCTTGCTTAAAAAATAAATAAATAAAAATAAAAGCCTGTTCCTCCAGGAAGTGTGCCCAACCCACAGGCCCAGGTTGACTCTAACAACCATGCATTTCCATCACACCTTGTACTTCTCCATTGTAGAACTTCACATACCATAATGCAGCCTCCCCTTTGTCTCTGCTAGATTGTAATTTCCAAGCTAATGGAGACTTCAATTCGTTTATAGTTGTAAGTCAGCAGTATCTCAGTGTATGGTCCATAATGGAGGCCAAAATACAGATGAGTTGAATAAATAAATAATTTTCTCTCATCTTAGAACATAGTAAACTAAGGCAAGATTGGAGTACTGCTCAGCCTGAGCTCCCAAGCCTGTGCTCCTTACGAGCACAGGACCAAGTCTCCCAGCAAGTACCTTCTGTGTGACAGGTTAGGCGCTGTGCTGAGCACTTTACCCACTGTATCTCTCTTAACCTGTACACTACCTGGGAGATAGGTCTTTCCCACCCCCCTTTACAGATGAGGAAACTGAGGCTCAAGGAGTTTAATATTTTTCCCAAGATCTCACAGCCGTTAAGTCTAAAGCCAGGAGTTGGACTTCTGAGGCTGCTTCCTACCCACCTCTGTTCCACCACCACCCCTACCCACCCCACCACATCCACCGCTACCCCCCAACCCACACACACCCCCACACACACCACTTATCCCACCACCCCCACCCCTACACCCACCCCCACCACCCCCACGAATATCTCTCTCTAGACAAACAGGTTGCAGTTTGGCTTTTGCAAAGGAGACTGCTGTACATTGAGTAGGGAGTGTGCTTTGGAATCATGGCTGGAATTACCCTCAAATTCTTTCTTTTCATTTACTAAGAACTCTTAAATAAAATACACCAACTGAGCAATCTCATGCATTTTCGAATAGTAAATCAGAAACGTGAATAGAACCATGGTGAGTGGCTCAGACTGGGGCTCTCCCAGTCAGTCGGTCTGTGTTCAAACACAAACCTGTCCCTCCACAGTTGTGTAAGCTGGGCATGTTCCTAAACCTCCCCAGGCTGCTGTTCCTTGTTTTCCAACAGGGGATGACAATGGTATGTGTCATGGGATTCTGTGAGGATCGAATGAAGTAATACACATAAAGCCATCAACACAATGCCTGGCACATACGTGGGCTCATTAAATGTGGGTGGATTTCTTAAGGATACTTTTGTTGCCAGTAACGGAAAACCTTGATTCAACTAGTTTAAAGAGCAGCAGAAAGTACCACATCAAATAATAAGACCAAAGCTCAGTATGCTTCACTGTCAATTCAGGGTTAATTCCCCAGGGGCTCAGTGGCTGTACCCGCTCCAGCATCCACCTTGATGCCTCCCAATGGGCCACTTCCTCCCAGAGTTTAATTCCTGCCCTAAGCCCCCATACTCCAAATAGTTCTGGACCCAAATCCAGAGTTTGACTTTACCAGAAAGCTAAAGAGGTGCTTTCGTTTACACAAACTTCATTAAACCTGTAACACCAGCTCAGACCAATCACTGAGACAGCCCCAAGTCCCTCTGGATTCAACCACCTGTTTATGGGGTCATTCTCCCTCCCATCACCAAGAGCAGGCACTAAAAAACATCCTATATCTCCTTCCCATCTCCTTTTATCCCCTTCTGAGATCCTAGAGTTTGTGCTTCTCGGCCCATCAGGGAAGTTTGGTCTTCCCTGAGAGAAGCTCCTGCGTACGATGCAAATGTGAATTTCCTGCAGGGCCCTGCTCTAGGTGTTTCTAGGGAACTGGTTCATCTGTCTTTCAGCTAGGGTGTGTGAGAGTGGGAGTTAGTGGCCCTGCCGTCAAGTCTTTTGAGATAGTTTTCCTCAAAAGAAGAAGAAGAAAGAAGAAAGAAAAAGAGGAAGAAGGAGAAGGAGAAGGGAGAAGGGGGAAGGAGGAAAAGGAAGAAGGAAGAGGAAGAGGAAGAAGAATAGTAGAAATGTCAGACATTGGCTTGTGTCAATAGGATGGACATCTTAGCAGAGGTAAATTCTTAGCTTTTTCTGCAGAGTTTATCTTTCTCTTGCTTGCTTTTTTGTTTTGTTTTGATTTTTAATTATTTCAAAAGCAAAATCTCAAACCAAAAGAGAGAAAAATAGAAACAGATAAGCATTAAAACATCCACAATTACTAATAATCCTGTGGTATGCACACACACGCGCACACACACACACACATATATAATGTCAGTGGGTTTTCTTGATATGCAATTATCTTTTATTAACAAACAGAGAATCTTACCCTATATTCAGTTTGGTAACTGCTTTTCTAACTAAGTGATAGGGTATACATTTCTTTATGTTAATAGATATAAGCCCTCAAAATAGATTTTAACGGCTGTAGGGTATCGCATTATATGGATGTACCATAACGTGTTTCAGAAAACTCTAGGTGTGGGACAACGTTTTGCTGTCACAAAGAGCCTCTTGGGACACATGACGAGGCAGATGCCTTCTTGGGTTTGTTCTTCAATCCCATGATACAAATGGGTACCAGCACTTCCAGCTATGCGACTTTGAAGAAGGAATCTCTTTTCTCTGACACTTGCTTTGCTCATCTTAAAATGGACATGGAGCTTATCCCTCCGTGTCACAGGACTGACATCAATGAAGGAATATAAAAAACTACAAAGCGTTTCAGAAATGGAACTGGTATTATTATTTTGATGATTCCCCCTGCGCTTATGTTAGAACATAAATTAAGGTGATGACCTGAGGAGCTCTCTGTGCGCTGTGTGAACTTCAAAAATGGTGTGGACAGTGTTCCACTTCATCTAGATGAGTGAATTTGCTGTGTTTTGAAGACATCTTACTCACGGTTTCTCCCCAGTATCTCTAGTGCTTCAGGTCCAGGATATCTCATTTTAGGGGCCCAGACTGTGTTCACCGACCAAGCTTATGCCTTTTCCTCTAGAAATCTCAGTGTGTGAGCTGCCTAGGGCACCCTCGACTAATATTTAACCTAGCAGTACAAGCCATAAGTCATTGTCAGAGGCTGGATGGATTGATCTGGAAGGTAAAGGTTTATTTATTTACTGGCTCCCTAACGTGCAGGTTATGTTACCGACAATGTTGTCTTGCCATGCGGGAAATGTGCACGCTCTTTGAGGCTGAGGCTTAAGTCGGGGCCATAACATTCTGCCCCCAGTGAGTGGTGATTTTCCACAGCAGCAAAAAAAACTTTAAAGACACAGTAGCGACAGGAGTCCCGGCTTACTGAACCAGGAGCTAAAGCAGAGCAGAGCCTCCAACGTGAGATTTTGTCACTCCCTGAGCCTTCCTTCCCACCATACACACGCATGCACACACAGGCACACACACACTCGTGCATGCACCCATCTGTGTGGCACATCTTTCTTTTTAAAGACCGTCTCAAGTCCTTCGTCTTCCACAAACCTCTGACCTTTTCCATCCTCTCTGTAATCCCTGCCGCCTTCATTCTTTTAGCACCTCAGTCTGTGCCATACACATTGCTAATTCACTGTGAACTGTCATCTCTGTTACTATTTCATGTACTTTGGGTTGGTTTCCACAGTCAGATAAGCTGTCTGAAGTGACGGCCAGATATATCTCAGCCTCCCCACTCTAGCAGGAGTCAAGCACGGAGGTAGCATTGCTCAAGCAATTCTTCTGATAGGTTGATTCAAACAGAGCTGGCTGTTCCCTTCTGGGTCAAATTTCATTCAGCCAACACTTATGGAGGGCCCATGTACTCCAGGCTCAGAAAAGACATTCACGGATGAGGGCAATTCCAATCACTTCTGAGTCCCTTGGAGAAACCACTACCCAATGCTCAAAATGCTTACTGTGTTCAGTCAGCATGTAAACAGCAACAAGGACAGAGAACTTGGCTGGAACCCACTTGCTCATCTCACAGCGGAAGTTCTGGCCCAGAGAATCTAAATGACCTGCTCAAGGTGACACAGGTGTTTTTCAGGAATCAAAATCGCAGCCCGTTATCCGAAAAGCTGGAAGAGCCTTTGCGTTCCTTGGTGACGGGCACTGCAAAAACTACATTGTTTGGTAAAATAGACACATATCAAGATTTCATCACAGTATAGACTCTAAGCATTTAACTTCTTCAGTTGTCTAGAAAATCCTAGAATCAGAACTTTCTCAGGGAATGCTTTTTCATATGACAATGTAAGGGTAGAGAATCCATCAAATAAATAAAAATTGACTTCTAGCTTTCTCTGAGCGGTCACAATGGTGCCTGATGGAGAGCAAAAATAACCCCTGTTCAGGGCAACAATACACAGCTCACAAATCTCACTTTAATTATACGTTTCTACCTGCAGCACATGGCATGTGTTGGCAAGCTAAATATTCTCAGCCTTTTGCCGGACGAGTGTCACAGGTCTGGCTCTGAACAACATCTTGTGCCTCGGGAAGCTCCGTAAAAGCAACAGCCAACATGGGCCAATTTCCCAGCAGCACCGCGTTACGAATAATGAAATATTTTCATTTTGCAAAAGTGGGTTTACTAAGCATGTAGTATGAGCAAAGCACACTGTCAGCAGACACAGGGGAGGACAAAGAAGTCACGGGAGCTGCTCTCAAGAACAGGACTCTGTTACCGGGAGAGAAAACTGGCTTAGACCTTGAAGATACTTGCCCGACTCACACAACTCAAAGGGCAAGGGAGAATTCTGGTTTTAAGTGAGGCTTGGTCTAGTGGCTCAACCATGTCTCTAAGGATCTCTTTCTCTCTGTTTTCCACAGGGTCAAGTTTATCCACGGGCTCCAAAGTGCTTATGAAAGCTTCAGATGTCCCTCTGATGATGGCAAGTGGTGGCCACGACCGCAAGACTGTCACTCTCACACCGTACCATCCAGGGAAGGGAAAGTCTTTGTGTCACCTCTCTTGGCAATAACCTGGAGGTCGACATGGTTGGACTAGCTTAGGAGGGGGGCCCACATTTGGAGCAGTCACTGGAGCAAGAGGAGTTTTCTGCTTGGCCTGGGGCTGTGGTCACAGGTCTGGGTCTGAACCACTAACTACTTACTAATTGATTAGCGTCAGTGAGCAGCATCTGTCCCGGAGCTAGAGTGGGATCAGCTCCACCCAAAGCACGTGGAGAGAAAAGGGAAAGAATGTTTCCACCTAATTAGCAACAGGCTTCTGTTGTCTGGAGGGGGAGAAGCGGGAAGGAAGGAAGCAAGAACAAATGTCGCCCCCACCTCAACACAAACAACTGCCCAAGAGGAAGCTCAGGTGAGACCAACATGAAGATGTCCCGAATCTGGTCCCACAGACGATGCTGTCACTGACCTTGTGCAAGCGACCAGCAATGCCACGTCGGCCATGGTGAGCATATTATCTTGTGACAGGGCGGCCTCAGCTTCAGTTGGAGGAATAACTTTGCAAGGAGGCAGCCATGCTACAAAAGAGGTGTTCTACTCTCACTGAAGTGGTCCAGGCTAGGATCTTAGAGCAAGCTAGTCAGAGCTGTCTGAGGACAATCAGATTTGGGGGCCGTTACCACGGCCAGAACCCAATTGTTCTACGTCCCACAGCACCTGCCTTGGTAGTTATTCTTCAGTACACACTAATAGCATATTCATAATGTTGGCACCAAGGTATGTTAGGACAAGGTGACATGATGTTCAGTTCATCTCAGGGAGGAAAGCAGTATGGGAACAGCTTTGAAATGAAAGCTGAAAGGCTTGGCTTCTAGTCGGCTTAGCTACTAATTCACTTGAGGCAAGATCAGCATGTGGGCTCTGGAGTCAGTGACTTCACAGTTCCTAACTGTTTGACCTTGGGCAAATCATCTAACCTCTCTGATCCCAAATTTCCTCCTCTATAAAAAAGAAATACTAATCCTTATTGTTGGCGTAGAACCTTGCTACATCTCCGTTTGCTCCCATGTAAGCAAATGAGCGCATGTTTGAAACGGCAGTTATTAGTTGCCTGGTGGATATTGGAGAGGTGGCGTTATGTCTGTGGAATGGAGGACCATTGGGAAGCGAGTGTACCTAACCGAAGCTCACACAGTGGGGAAGATGTGGAGGCAAACCAGGCCGCCCCCTCATCCTGGGAGGACAGGACCTGCTGCGGCATAAGGCTGTGTGCTGACCCTGCCCGGATCCAAGGCTGGCAGGGAAACCAAGGGGATCTCCTTGCTCTTATGTGAACATTTCCTGCTTCGTTATTGGCCACCGTTTCTACTCTAAGGGTTTGAAAGATGCGTCAGCTCCTGTGTGGAGTGAAACTTTTCTCAGGAAATTTTTCAAACAATTACCAGGAAAAATCCTCCCAGGTTCTGGTGTATTTCCCCTACAGGAGGTTCTTGCCCCACCTAGGAGCACACCTATCCCTTCGGCACAAAGTGTGGCATGTAGCCAGTGGAGTAGAACCCATGGTTTGGGTGTGATTTCAGGTTCCTCCCTCCCTGTGGCTTCGGACAAGTTACCGAAGCTCTCTGAGCATCGGTTTGTTTCCTCATCCACAGAAGAGGGTGTGGGCAGCAATCCCTGGCAGGGTGTTTGTGGGGATCAGCTCAATAGAAAGTACTTCTCTCCCTTCCTGGCACACAGGGGGCTGGGAGTGGGGCATTATTTGCGCAAGCTCTGAGAGGTGAGGCATTAAATGGGGCTGTTTCAGGCAGAACCGTTGCTGTCTTTAGAATTTGGGCTCTGAAAATTATACTCTTTTGTTCTTTATTTAAAAAAATGTTTTTTTAACATTTTATTTATTTTTGAGAGACATAGAGACAGAGCATGATTAGGGGAGAGGCAAAGAGAGAGGGAAACACAGAATCCGAAGTAGGCTCCAGGCTCTGAGCTGGAGAGCTTCTCCAATGAGAAGCTCAAACTTACAAATCGGGAGATCTTGACCTGAGCTGAAGTCAGACACTTAACCAACTGAGCCACCCAGGTGCCCCTATACTCTCTTTTAAATAAGAAATTTCTTTACACTGAGAAATATTTAGTGTTGCTGTTGCTTTATAGGTGGCAATTTGTCAGAGAGCCCAGGTATTTTGAAACATGGCTGATGGGTTGGTGGTCAGCAAGCGTGCTAATGAAAACATGGTTCAAGGGATCCATCACAGGATTACTGAGAGGGGAGAATCCCAAGGAGTTATTCGAATGCCTTGTCCACGGGCCTCCCCCACCCCTCCCATTCAACACTGCCTTGATTATTCAGCTTTAAAGTGGCATTGTCTGTACAACTGACTAGAACTGTCATGACATTAATGTGGTTTATTCAAAAGAATGTGAACTTCAGAGCCCCAATGCCACTTAACTAGTGTGACTCTGGGCAAGTCGTTTAAAGTCTCAGGATGTCAATTATTTCATCTACAGAACTGAGATAACATTTCTTTAAAATCTGTTGTGATGTTTAAATAAAACAATATGTCTTAGCAGCTTGGGCCACAGCGAGCTCTCCATAATCAGTTATTATTCTTTTTTGCATTCCTGTGGCTTCCTAACTTTTTCTTAACTGTCCCCTGGCTCTCTGCCAGCGTTGAGTGCCTTCACTTTGTCCCTATATCACCTTTTCTAGATTCATACATCATGAAAAGTATGTAACTCGTTTCTAACATGGTGTCTTGTCTTATTGGTTAATTAATGATTTTAGTTAGTTTGGATGCCAAAGGTTTATACTCTTCAGGAATCTGAGGCTGCCATCCAGGATGCGGTTTGAATTCCCCATGCCTTTTGACTCATGGATATGTTGAGATGACTGAGTATTCCAAGGTAAATAGTCACGGTCTCATAACCACCAGTCAGTGGGTTCCTTTGCCCTAGCTCTGAAGAGAATGTGTTACACAGTACTGTTTCTACTTACATTGCTTTGTCCATCTTGAAGGATGCCCAAATCATTTGCTGGTCAGATCTGTATCCCTACACAGCTGAACATGTCTACCAGGGGCTGAATGGTGTCTCTCCCAAAGGCGTGTGGTTAAGAAGCCCTAACCCTCCAGTGTGATGGTATTTGGAGGTAATTAGGTTGAGAGGAGATCATGAGGGTGGGGCCCTCATGCTATGATTTGTGCCCTTATAAGAAGAGACAGCAGAGAGCTTTGCCATGGGAAGATACAATGAGAAGGTGACCAGCCATGAGCCAGGAAGTGGGCCCTCATCAGGGAACCTGATTGGCTGGCAACTTGATCTCGAACTTCCCAACTTCCATAACTGTGAGAAATAGGTTCCTATTATTTAAGCTACACAAGTCTATGGTATTTCGTCATAGCAATCTGCTCAGACTGAGACAATGGCAATCCATATTTCTCCCCAAGCCAACTGTATGATGAAAATGAGGAATTGAAACCCAAATATTGTTCTTTTACCTCAGAATTAGTTGTTGGAATAAAATTTCTTTGCATGTCGATCCTGCTGCCCATAAAATAAGAGACATATTTTACACTTAAAATGCATGTGCTGTGCCTCATAAAGTAAATCCTACACATGCAAGGCTCGAAGTGTTTGGAATCAAAAACTAGTATAAGCCACCAGGAATAATATTACTACTACTACTACTACTACTACTACTACTAATAATAATAATAATAACAATGATAACACTGATAATAATAACAATGATAATACCAATAATAATATGACTAATGGCTTCTATTTATTGAATGACTCTTATGGCCAGATGCTGTGTTAAGTGCTATACAAATATTATACTATTCAAATGAATCTGCACATAAATCCTGAAAGAAAATACTTATTTTAAGATAAGGAAATGGAAGATCAGAGAGGCTGACTAATTTGCCCAAGGGCACACAGCTGGTAATAGGCAGACATAGCCATTAGAGGGTTGTAAAAAAGGCTGTGACAATGATGATTATGAGAAGCCACCTGGGCCCATGAGCGAGGAGGACCCGGGTGGCAGGGTGAGGATGAGGCACCATCAAGTAGAGATGAGCGAGCACACAGTTAGTGTCAACGGGGGCTGCCGTCCCTGAAGTCAGTTCTCCCTGAATCCATCCACCCCTATGCTCCCTGAGGCAACTGAAGACCCACAGGAGAAGGCACCAGGCTTCAGAGAAAGAGTAGGAAATGTGAGTTTTCATGTCTGTGCAGCTACTCCCCATGGTGGCATCATGGTGGTAACAGGACCCGGTGATTCTGCCGTTGCTCCAGAGGTTACAGATGTCTCACTGAAGCATTCGGGGGCAAACACTTCATTTCCTTCAGCCTGAGGCATCTCATACAATAAACTTGCTCTGTCACCAAAGAGGGAATAATAAATATGCCTTTTCTTTCTCTACCTGCCCAAGAAACTTGGCTTTGTGAAGCCAAAACCACAGCCAATAACAGAAGGGTGGAGGGGAGTTCTTTTTGATGCATACTTGGAGTGAGCAGGACATTTCAGATTCTATGTGGGAGTCAGTTCTCTACATCCTGCCATTGCCATACCACTTTCCTGGCTTATAGGGTCCCCTCTTCTTTCTAATGGAATCTGTGAGGTCCAATATGGTCACTGTATGAAGTCTGAGTTGGTCAAAATCATGATTCTTCATTTGAGGATAGCAATTTGGGGACATATTGCTCCTCCTGGCCCGAACAGGCTGGAAATGACTGTACAGATACAGAGTCAGCGCTGCTCCTCTCGGAGGCCATGGCCGGCCATCCTTTTCTGTCAGCATGACTCACTGAGGGTGTCCATCTTTTGGGTCTCATGAGCTGTGCCCTGGGCACTTGCCAGGCATGTTTTTAGCAGGTTCGTCAAGCCTGGCTTCCTGCCCAGAGTCTCCACTGAAACTTTGTCTTACCTCCTGTGATTTGGCTGGAATCAGGAAGAACTAAACTTGGCTTGGTGGCCCAGATCCCAAGTGCCCTCATTTCACAGGACATCCGGCTTTTTGTCTGCCTTCCTGCCCATGCCCTGTGAAGTTGCTCACAAGCTCTGCTGCCCAAAAAACTCCCATTCCCTTCCCTCCAGGCTCTCTCCCTATGAACGAAAGGAGAGGGCAGAGCCAGGTTGATAGCACTTTATTGGTAGTTGAGGACCTTAATTCATACCATCCTTCTCTCCTCTGGATGAGGAATAAACTAAAAAGGCCCAGTCATCAGATAGAGACCTAAACACCAGTTGTTTCATGGCTAAAGCAAGAATTGAGAAGACGGCTTGGACCTGCAATCCAAATGACTTCCTCCTCATTTAGCCAAGAGATGTTCTTAGAGCAGCTGGACATGACAGGACTGCATCACTCTCCCCTTCCCAGGGGCAAGGTCTTCCCTGAGGGCCTTACAAGATGGAGAAAGACATGAGGGAGGCAAAAAGAGGGACCGTATTAACGTCCTCCAACAGGCAATCATTAACTGGAAGTCTGGCCTGACACCAGACAGAGGGAAGGGAGAAGAAAGAAGAAGAAATGTAGTGACTTCATTTCTACTTTCAGAAAGCACATAAGTTCCCAAATTGGTGGGCTGTGGGAACCCAGGGAAGGGGGAACAGCAATCACCACCACCTCCTACATCCCTACACATACCCAAGAGTTGTATGAACAGGCAGCGAAAAGGAAAGCTCTGGAGGCAAATGAGAATGACAAGGACAGAAAAAAAAGAAAAAAGAAAAAAAATAGAGGAAAATATTAGAAATATGAATCATCCTGGAAAATAAGTCAAAGATCCAAACATCTGCTACCTTGTAGACAGTTTTTAGATTACTGAACATTGTACACCATGACCTAAATGCACTGAGGTCAGAGAGCAAAGAGGAAAGGGGAAGAATGGTTGCCATTCTCAAGAAACAAACTGTATACTCAAAACTATGCCTTTCGTGAATTTTGCTGAGACTGGAATATTTTTTTACTGAATGATGCTTTTTATTAAAGCAGTTAAGAGTCTCTTGGAATATAAGCTAAGATCGTATTTTCATTATTCAATTAGTTTGGGATTTTAAAATTGCTAAAACAATCAGATTAACCATTTTTTTCCATATGGCATTTTTCATTTCCTTTGAAAACGCTGGGAGTTTGAAGTGGCATTGTCAGGTCAAAGGGAAATCGTACACCTTGGACAAAATAGCCAGTGATCTCATATCAGGAGCTGCCAACCACTCCCACCAATGAGAGGATTTCCTTCATGCCCAAGGAAATCACAGATTTTGTATAGTAGGAGAACAGGAGAGTGGGAATCGAGCCAGTATTTAACAGTGTGTACCCACAGGCCTCCCCAGATCTGTTCTAATAAGGCCGCACAAACTCTGGAGCTAAAAAGAACTTGCTTAGGACAGCTGGCTAATCTTCTTGGATTAATCAAGTTGGAACCAACTTGAAAAGATGCAGACCTGGTAAGAATAGCAGTGCACACTTGACAGAATTGCCCTTTAATACTGTTTTTAGAAATACCTAGAGACTTAACATTTTTATAAAAATAACTTGGTATTCTTTGCATACAAGTGTGATCCATTAAGGGAGAAATTTATGGCAGTTCAGTTCCGCAGTGATCTCATAAAAATATGAAGAGAGAGACATTTGCTTTTGAATATAAAGTAAAAGCTAGCACATCAAAGTGGAAACACTTTGCAAAGTTTTCCTCCCAGAATTAGCACAGCACTTTGAAAATGTGTTGTATACAGAGGGCCTTTCTATAGTCTTAGAGGAAACAGAGGAAGAATTCAAGGTTTTTGATTCCCATTCAGGTACTACGGACACAAAGTACATTTAAGCATATTAAAAGAGCAGGGCTCAGGATATTCATTGTGCATTACTAAGTAGATGGGTTCAAGTGGACCCGTGGATTACACATACACGATTACATTGCAGACAATTTTATTTATTTATTTTTTATTTATTTATTTATATTGCATAAGATTTTAGTACCCATATTGCTGGGGTCTCTCTGTCCTTTGCTGGCTTTAAGGAAGCAAGAGTCATCTGGGGGAGCCCCCTGCCCCAAGGAACTGTGGGATGCCTCAAAGAGTTGACGGCAATATTCAGCCAGCAAGAAAATGAGGCAGAGTCAAGGAATTTAGTTCTGCCAAAAATTACATGAGGTTGGAAGTAGATCCTTCCACAGTTGAGTCTTGGATGAGAACACAACCCTGGCTGACTCCTTGATTGCCACCTGTGGCAGAGAACACAGTTACACCATGCCTACACTCTTAACACAGAAACTGTGAGATAATAACTGTGAGTTCTTTTAAGCTGCCAAGTTTGTGGAAATGTTGTTAGATAGCAACAAAAAAACTGATATAATCTATTTCTCACAGTGGAATAACTGTCAGTCGTTGGTGTCAGAGGATATCTTCAAGGAAGTCCATGAAAAAGTCAAGTGAGCAGTTACAGTTACAGTGATGCCCAAGTGTCTAATTCAAACTGGGACCTGGGGGGCCTGGGTGGCTCTGTCGGTTAAGCATCCAACTCTTGATAATAGGCTCAGATAATGATCTCGAGGTTCATGAGATTGAGCTGACAGCACAGAGCTTGCTTGGGATTCTCTCTCTCTCCTCTCTCTCTGACCCTCCGCCATTCGCACACAAGCACGTGAGTGTGCTCTCTCTCTCTCTCAAAATAAATAAATAAGCATTAAAAAAAAAAAAGACTGGAACCTATTCACTGCATAGACTGTGAGAGGCTAGGCATTGGAAGGTCTTCAGACTTGTGACAATGCCCACCTTGGAGATACAGAGCGCTGTTCACCCTGAAAGGCCACACAATGGGCTGTACTATATGTTCTCAGCAGCCCTGGAAATGTCATTAGAAAAAAGTCGATTTTCCACATAGTTCTTATTAGACCAAAAAGACACCTTTAACAATTAACCATAATGCAAATGTAGAAACAGTTGATACATCTTTCTCATTTCTTGAAACAAAGAAGAGAGTTGGAAAAAGCAGAGAGGTTCAAAGGTCATTACTTTTCTTTGTCAGCAGCATAATATGTGAGGTAATGAAACTAAATAGAGAACAGAAAATTACTAAAAGTGACTTTTCTTCACCATATTTTGTTTTCTGCCTCTGGAGCGTGACTTCTCCAGGTTAACGGTGCTGCCAGAGCAAGAGGTCCTTTGCAGCAATCCAGTTCAGCTGACACGGCTCTGGAGAGCCGCCCATGACAAGGAGAATGAGGACAGGGGCCCAGAGAGTCCCTAATCTCACTTTCTCTGGGGGACAACAGATAGCCAGACTTCTGACCTGAGGGAAGATATGTTACAAAGCTTGATCGCATTCAATTTCCAAAGGCGAACCAGGACCTTTGATTTGTAAAGAGGCGTCTACTCTGCTTGGAGAAGATCAAACTGTACGTAATGTGAGGCAGAGTCGTGGGAACTGACCGGGATCAGCTTGAATCACAGCGGTGCTAACGGTTGGGACGAGCACTATTTGGAGCATTGTTGGGAAACCCAAGTACAATCTCTAGCTCTACGAGTGCTAATAGGTCTCCGTGTTTCATGCTAGCTCCAACCTGCTGGGAAGGATGGCCTGAGTGTGCAGTAGGGAAGGAGCCTGGAGTTGAATCCACTAAAGGAGAATCCACTGCTACGCAAAAGTGATTGAGAGGGGCGGAGGCGAACCTTGTGCTCAGAAAGCCAAGGGCGGGGGGGGGGGGGGGGGGGGGGGTGCGGGGGCGGGGGGGGGGAGTCAGGGGGGTTGGAGCTAACCCACGCATCCCCTCCACACAGGACTGCTCACTAAAGTAGCCCTTCGAGAAGGAACCAAACTGCCTCCCAAATGGCTTTAACCTCTGTTGAAAAGCCCTCTTTTATTCAGTGAACACTGTCCAGGCTAAACATGGACACCTTTCCAAGCACAATAAGGCAAGGTGTTTCTGTGTTTACCCAGAAGTCCCTGGACATTTGTGGTATTTTATGAAGCATCCTCTCAGCCTTTAATTCTAAGCAACACAATTTTCAGTAACGTTTAGCAGTTTTAAGTAGCAGTTGGAATAAAGTACCATTTTAAAGCAAACCTTAAGTAGAAAATAATACACCGTATTTTGTATATGAGAAGGACCACACAGTCATTTAGGGATACAATTGCAAGTAATTTTTCCAACATTGACATTGGTCTGGCCACAAATTTACCTGATTGTCCGCCTCCTGTATGGCTCATAGGCATTTTGTCTTCTGTGGTAAGCTTCAGAACAAAGCTGAGTGATCTACCATGGCATCTAAACCTTGACCTTAGCTCACTGTGATAATGTTAATTTTAATTAGCAAAAACTTAGAAAACAACCCACTGAGATGACCTGCAGTCCCTGCCAATTCTAGGACCTCTGTCATCGCCCTTTGCTAATTCCCCTTAAGGTGCCCCTGGAGCAACTGGGAGGGAACAGCAAATTCTGTTGCCCTTTTCTTATGTTGCTCTTGTTTTTTAAATGTTTATTTATTTTTGAGAGAGAGAGAATGAAAACAGCGGTAGGGGCAGAGAGAGAGGGAGACACAGAATCCGAAGCAGGCTCCAGGCTCTGAGCTGTCAGCACACCCAACCCACAAACTGTGAGATCATGATCTGAACTGAAGTCGGATGCTTAACTGCCAGCCACCCAGGTGCCCCTTCTTGTGTTGTTTTTAAATGAAGTGGTTTTGGATAAAGATTCCTGTATGTTTGTGATGGAAATGTATATGATTTCTTTCCTGTATTTCTAAAGGACTACCAACTACTCAAGTCTGGCTTTCCTGGGAACCTAACCTCATGCATTACATCCCAGACCTCCAGGGAATGTTTCCATGGTTCAGTGGAGCAAGTGAAAGAAAGGCAAGAGGCCAGCAATTACAAACGGATTGTGAATCATTTCCTGCAACATAATTAGGCTTCTGGAGTCCCTATAGGGCCAGTCTCCAGGGGCCGTCCAAAGTCCGGGAGAAACAACTCAGAGTTTATGGTTTATCCATTCGATAGAATACTATGCAGAAGGTAGTAAGAATATGTCTAACTTCAGGGAAAGCTATTCATTAAGCAATGTTAATTATAAGCCTTTGTCTTTGTAGGTTTGGATAGCAAAGGTACAAATAAAACAAAAAGTCTGCGAGGATGTATATCAAAGTAGCAGTGACCTCTACTTTCAGATTGAGATAGGAGTCTTCTTTTCTTCTCTCCATCCCTTTCTCCTTCCTTCCTTTTTCCCTTCTTTTGGAATTTTCTCGGTATTCCACAATCAGCATTGATTATTTTGGGTATCTTCAAAAATGTTCAATGAGTTCTCTGACTGCAACTAAGTAGATGCTCAGACCTCGAAGGCTCTTCCTGCCCCGGGGCCAGCTCCATGGCCCTGTAGGGTCTCTGTGACTTGCCGCTCTGGCTCTGTAGTTAGATAGAATTTTAAAGATCAGTCCTGGAGTTGGGTCACAGCACTGGTAGCTCCTATCCACGTGACTTTCGGAAATTTGGTTACTTGATGACCCTCAGATGTCTTGGTTATAAAGTAATACTACCTACACTCGAGCACTGCAGTCAACGGAGGGAATCATACGTCATGAGGCCAAGTGGAAGAGCAAATGCAAAAGTATTTGGCAAGTGTAAACAATCTGCAGTTGTTAGCGCTTAGCATAATTTCCTTGCTTTCCGCATAGGAATAGAAGTCAAGAGGACCCAAGCCGTGTGGCAGGTTGTTGGCTCCTTATGAGTGGGTTCGGGGCACGTGGAAGGGTAATCATTCATTTTTGACAGAAATGCTGTTATCTAAATCAGTTTTCCCAGTTGTCTCAATAATGTCTTTCGAGTTATTTTTCCCCCAATCCAGTATTTAATCAAGAAGGCTTTCAGAAACACGAGCTGTGACACGTGAGCACAGTGGTATGGAGGTAGGACAGTGTATGAAATATCTGACATGCAGCCAAACGGAGTCACCTGCGACAGTGTTTGAGAATTCTAGCACGGGGGCAAAGCAGCACACTGAAAGCCCGAGTCTCTGAAAATCCCCAGGACGTCCTTGTGTGAAACTGGTCTTCTGCCTGGGGTTAGACAGCACACAACCATATTAATAAAAATCGCAACCCAGAATTGCCCTTTGACAGTGAATGATTGACCCCAATAAAGAATATTAGCACAAATATTAGCATAAATGACTAAGCTTCAGTGCAAAAGGGAAAAGAATGCAAATGCATCTTGCTTGTTCCTCCTCTGTCTATTCCCCTGCTTTCTCACAATGCAGAGATAAGTTGTTTTATACTTAAAGCTATTAACGAAGTCCTGAAAACGTGTGCAAAGAGAGGCTGGAAATGTAGTGTCTGTCTGTCTGCCCTCACGGACAAATGTTGGCAGCTCTGGGGATTTCATTTTTAAAGAAAAGTTATTTTAAAGAAAAGTTGCAGAAATTGTGCAATAAAAACTCAAAACTCCTTCATCCAGATTCACCAGATGCGAACATGTGACCTCATTTGCTTTCTCTCGCTATTCATTTATTTGCTACTGTTGCACCATTAGAGGAAGTTGTGAATTTTATTTTATTTTATTTTTTTGAGTTCTTCATTAACCTGAAATGTTCCCCAAAAGCTAAAACACCCTTTAGAGTTTTCAGCAGCATTTGACACTTCTTCATTTAGCTTTTTAAACAGCTGGCAGAAGATTTCTTTCCTATGGTGCTTTTAGGTTCAAAGACTAACTAACCCAGCCTCTTAATATACCATAAAAAAGTCACTTAATCTTTCTCAAATTCAGTTTTCCTCATCTGTTGCAGGAGGCAATTATATCTATATCCTTGTGTTGCACTGAGGGTTAAGTTAAATACCATGGAAAACACTTTATAAACTGTAAATTTTCTATGTGTGTATTATGATTCATGGTACCAGAAGAATGACATCAACTCAGGTTCTTCTAATTATGAATTAGCCCTGAAACCGTGTTGAACCTTTTTAGGTATTTGATGGTGCCTGCAACAGTGCTGGTGTCTGTGGATGCTCCGTAACCCAATTGGGAAGGCAGGGAGCCTCTGTGAATTCCCGTGAGCCGGAACTGCCCTCTGTAAAGCGATGTTCTCAATCAGTCAGTGTCAGAATCACCGCGGGGCTGTGGAAACCCACCTGTAGCGTTTGATTCACTAGATCTGGGCTGGACCTGAGAATTCACATTCCCACCAGGTTCCCCGGTTATGCTGAAGCCGCCGGCTCCAGGACCACACTTTGAAAAACACTGCTCCAAAGCATAGTAAAGCTGGGCAGATATGTTTCCAGGGGTTTGTATGGGGGTGAAAGCTAAACTCTATAGAAAACTTTATTCTCTTAAGCGGTGCTTCAGAAAACTTAGTGCACCTATGAATCACTTAGGGACTCCTGTTTTATGTGGATTTTGCTTCATTAGGTTTTGGGCGGGCTCTTGATTCTGCTTCTAAAAAGGCACAGGTGAAGCTTTTGCAGCCGTCGGCTGACCCTACCTTGAAAATCAACGCTAAAAAGCACAGCTCATGGCTAGGCATTCGATTTCTATTAAGAAGAAATAAGAAAGGCTGTTCCCTATTTATTCCTAAATATCCCAGACTTCCTGTTCTCAGCCAGTGGCCCCTCTTCGGAGTACTGGATAGTGAGTCCAGCCCTGAAAAAACCAAGGTATGTTTCGTTGTTTTATTTTAATTACGATACTTGATAATAGATTTAAATGAGCTTACAAAAGTGCATACAGTACAAAAAACAGGCAAAAAACTTCTGCTCTGCATTCGTGGGCTTTTGTCTACAAAAGGGACAAAATGAGAGGAGTATTTTTTTTAATGTTTACTTTATTTATTTATCTGGAGAGAGAGAACATGAGCAGGGGAGGCACAGAAGGAGAGGGAGACAGAATCCCAAGCAGGTTCCATGCTGTCAGCAGAGAGCCCCATGAGGGGCTCAGACTCACGAGAGATCATGACTGGAGCCAAGTCAGGAGTCCGCTGCTTAACCCACTGAGTCACCCAGGTGTCCCTGGAGGAGGACTGTTGACCCATCATTTAAAATGCCTTGTGAATTAAATCATCATTCTCTCTTCAAATATTAAAAAAAAGTGAAATCTCAAATTTTGCTCTTTTTTTTTTTCTTTTGAGCGAGAGAGCTCGGGAGGGAGGGAGGGGCAGAGAGAGGGGGGATTGAATGAAGCAGGCTCTGCGCTGAGAGCAGTGAGCCCAACGCAGGCTGGAAATCACGAACTTCAAGATCATGATCTGAGTCAAAGTCAGAGCCGAAGTCAGGCTTTAAAGTTTATTATTTTTTAAGTAATCTCTACACCCACCGCGGGGCTCAAACTCATGACCCCTGAGATAAAGAGTCCTATGCTCTTCCTTCTTTTTTGTTTTTTGTTTTATTTTGTTTTGAGAGAGAGGGCACAAGTGAGGGGCAAAGAGAGAGAGAGAGAGAATCCAGGAAGGGCAGAGAGAGAGAAGCAGGGCTCCCCTGAAGTGGACTCATGTTTTTTCCCAAAGTGGGGCTCAAGCTCACAAACCATGAGATCATGACCTGAGCTGAAGTCAGATGCTTAATGACTGAGCCACCCAGGTGCCCCCCAATTTTACATTTTTGATTATTGTGGGATGGAGGCAGAAGATCTATTTCAGAGGGAGAATTATTAAAATTTGTCAGTGATTCAAATACATAGAAATCATTTTTTTTTAATGTGGCATATTTTAAGGATTAATGACCTTGAAAAGATACTGCTTTCATTCGGAGAAGGAGTGATTGGCAATGAGGAGCAGGTTTGGGTAGAAAAGAGAAGGCTTGGGGAGGATTAATAATGAACTATAATGAATTAATACAGTTGGATTTGGTAAATGTGGGGCTCCTTGGATATTTCCAGTAATGCGTTGCAAATATGGGAGTACGTGGCTCATGGAAGCCAAGGGAGAAGATTTCAAGGAAGTGGGTGTCTCGGTCGCCGTTACCCAGTGCTTCCTGGGTTGAACAATGGAATCATCTACAAAATGATGAGCGGCCTTTGAAAGAGCAATTTTTGTAGACCAGTAATGTTACGGTTCAGAGTTAAGGAATGAGCTAGTAGTGGTAGTGAGGCACTGGAGGACTGGTCTGTAAATCAGTCTCTCTAGAGAGTGGACATGGAAAGAGTCAGGAAGTTTAATCTCAAGCCAACAATGACTAGAATCACCTGGAGAGCTGGGTATAACATGGAGCCTGAATCTGTGATTTTAATGTGTTCCCAGAACTGATGCTGGTGGGTCTGTGGGGACTGCTGTCTGGCAGTCCTCGATTTAGATCAGGCTTTTGCAACCTTGCACTGTTGACATTTGAGGCCAGACAATTCTTTGTTGTATCGAGCCGTCCTATGCTCTACAGGATGCTTAACAACACATTCGGCCTCTATCCACTAGATGCAAGCCGCACCTCCATCTTATAACAACCAAAAATGTTTCTAGGCATTACCAAAATGCCCCCCAAGGGTTAAAAATTGCCCCCGGTTGGGAACCACTGCTTTAGATAATTTAACACCTCTGAAAAACACTGTCTGCAGGTAAATCCGGAATACCTGAAGGGGTTTGGTCTGGAAAATCAAGGTGTGCACGAGACAGTGGAACAGAACCTCCAGGCTAGTAATCTGTGTTCTTTGAAATTAAATTCCAGATTATAAATGAGGGCTCAATTATTAGCTTTTAGTGAAGTAACCCCAGAAAATCAACTTGGAACCAACCTGCACTGTGATTCCAAGTTGTTTTCAGGTTTCTGCCTCCTGAAGCCCTGAAAATCATATCTAGTAAATTATCCCCAATTCATGAATGTGTCTCTGTCTTCTAAAGACAATAAAGGCTTCCTGGGTCACTGCCTCAGCTTTATTTAAGTGCCCTCAATTATGACTTCTTATTCTGAAGGCTCTGCCATTTGCTAGACAAAGCAATGCTCTGGACCAGGTTAGCAGATTTAAATATTCCACAGCCAGAAATTTTGTTTTGTTTTGTTTCGTATGTGTGCCTTATAGGCAGCATATAATTCACTCTTGCTGTTTTATCTAATCTGACAATCTCTCCTTTTAATTGGGGTGTTTAGACTATTTGTATATAATAAGATTATTGTTAAGTTTGGCTTAAATTTATCATCTTGCTCTTTGTTCTCTATTTGTCTCATCTGTTCATTGTTTTTCTCCTTTTCTCCCCCCTGATACATTATTTGAAAATTAAAACAAATGTTTTATTAAGCTGAAACAAACCTTGGCACCTAGGTGGGTCAGTCAGCTAAGTGTTTGGCTTCGGCTCCGGTTGTGGTCTTCCAGTTTGTGAGTTCAAGCCCCGCATCAGGCTCTGTGCTGGCAGCGTGGAGCCTGCTTCAGATCCTCTGTCTCCCTCTCTCTGCCCCTCCCATATGTGTTCTCCCTCTTTCTCTCTCTCTCTCTCTCAAAAATAAATATACACTTAAAAAAAAAAAGATGAGGGACACTTGGGTGGCTCAGTCATTGAGTGTCAACTTCAGCTCAGGTCACGCTCTCACGTTCATGGGTTCAAGCCCCGTGTTGGGCTCTGTGCTGACAGCCTTGGAGCCTGGAGCCTGCTTGGGATTTTATGTCTCCCTCTCTCTCTGCCCCTCCCCTGCTCTCACTCTGCCTTTCTCTTTCTCAAAAGTAAATAAACATTAAAAAAAAGTTTAAAAAAAGAAAAAGACGAAATATACCTGACATAAAAGTACCCATTTGGAAGTGAGCAATTCAGTTGCATTTGCAGCACTCCAAGTGCCGTGCAGACACCACCTCTGTTTAGTTCCAAAATGTTTTAGTCACCCAAAAGAAACCCTTTACCTGTTAAGCTGTTCTTCTTTGTGTCCCCTCTGTCAACCCCCAGTTTACTTCCTGTTTCCATTGATTTATGTATTCTGGATATTTCATGTAAGTGGAATAATAGAATCTGTGACCTTTGGTGTGTGACTCCTGTCATTTAACATCCTGTTTTTGAGGTTCATCATTGTGGCATATAATGGTGCTTCATTCCATTTAATGGCTGAATAATATTCTATGTATGGATGCGCCCTAATTTGCTTATCTGTTTGTTAATGAACATTGCAGCTATTTCTGCCTTCTGTTAGTGAATAGAGATGCTATGAAAACTTGTGTACAAGTATTTGTTTAAATACCTGTTTTCAGTACCTTGGGTATATACCAGGAGTGGAATTTCTGGGTCACAGAGTCATTCTGCGTGTTTAACTTTTTGAGAAATTGCCAAACTATTTTCCACAGTGGTTGTACCATTTTACATTCTCACCAGCAATATCCAATTTCTCTATATACTCACCAACACTTGTAACTTTCCATTTTCTTTATTGTCGCCTATGTAGTGGCTGCGAAGTGGTGTCACATTGTGTTTTAATGTGTGCATTTCCCTAATGACTAATTGTGATCTTGCGATTTATAGTAAGAAACGTTTATTTGGTTCTCAGTCTGTTTCTGGCATGAAGCTCCTAAAACACTTGAAATTTCCTAAGTAATGAGAGGGATAAATGTCTTTTGTTATGTTAATGAGATGGCTTTGGGACCTCACCTAAGGATAGAGGCTGGTTGCCTGGAGAACCTTCAGCTTAATTAGAGGGTTGGAATGTTGTTCAGTCTCCTCCCCCTGATCTCCAGGGAGGGGAGAGGGGCTGGAGGTTGAAACAGTCACCAACGGCCAATGATTTAATCAATCCTGCCCATGTAATGAAGTCTTCATAAAAACTCAGAAGAATGGGATTTGGAGAGCTTCCAGGTTGGTGACCACATGGAAGTGCTGTGGGGTTTGAGGGTGTAAAGCCTGGAGAGGGAGGAGAAAGAAACTCCATACCCTTTCCCTACACCTTCCTATGCATTTCTTCCATCTAGTTGTTTCTGAATTCTATCCCTTTATAAGGAACTGGTAAAGTAGTAAGTAAAATGTTTCTCTGAGTTCTGTGATCTAGCAAATTAATCAAACCTTAAAAGGAGGTTGTGAGAACCTCTAACTTACAGCCAGTTGGTCAGAAACACAGATAAACAGCCTGAGCTTATAATTTGTGTCAGAAGTGAGATTGGGGGGGCAGTGTTATAAGACTGAGCACCTAACCTGTGGAACCTGATGTTTTCTCTGGGTATGTAGCATCAGAATTAAGTTGAATTCTTGGACACCCTGCTGGTGTCCTATAATTGTTTGTTGATATGGGGAACATCCCCCAATGACACACTCACATTGGAATTAAGTCTCAGAATACCAAAAGATTAATTATACTGAGCATTTTTTTCATGTGCTTATTGATATTCAAATGGACTTTTTTTTTTTTTGGAAAGTCTATTCAAATCCATTACCCATTTTCTAATTGGGTCATTTGCCTTGGTAAGTTATAAAAGTTATTTACATATTCTGGATACTAAACCCTTGTAAGATAAACAATTAGCAAATATTTTCTCCATTCTATGGGCTGTCTTTTCACTCTCTTGATTGTCTTGTACAAAATGTTTTAATATTCATGAAGTCCACTTAATCTGTTTTTTATTTCATTATCTCATACATTTCAGTGTCATCACCAAGAAGCTATTGCCACATCTGAAGATCATGAAAATTTACCTGTATATTTTCTTCTGAGTGTTATAGTTTTAGCTCTCACGTTTAGGCTTGATCAATTTTTAATTTTTTTAATGGTGTGAGGTATGAATCCAATTTCATTCTTTTGCATGTGGATATCCAGTTGTCCCAGCACCGTTTGTTTGAGGAGGCTATTCATTCCCATTGAATGGTCTTGGAACCCTAGTCAAAAAGTAGTTAACAATTGCTATGGGTTTACTTCTGGACTCTCAATTTTATTCCATTAGTTCGCATGTCTGTCCTTATGCTGGTACCACACTGTTTTGATTATTGGGTACCACACTTATTTGATTATAAGTTTTGAAAATGGGAAGTACGAATCTTCCAACTTTGTAGGAACACTTTGCCTATTCAGGGTTCCTTTAAATTTTATATCAATTTGGCCATTGGTGTTCCACTTCCTTTACAAGAAAAAAGTCATTGGAATTGTGATAGGAATTGCACTGAATATATAGATCACTTTTGGAGGCAATGCCATCTTAGCAGTATTATACCTTTTAATCCATAAACCTAGGACACCTTTCTGTTTATTTAGGTATTATATTCTTTCGGCAATGTTTTATACTTTCCAATATACAAGTCTGTCATCTCCTTGGTTAAATTTATTTTTATTTTCTTCTATTGGATGCTATTGTAAATGAAATTGTTTTAATTTCCTTTTCATATTGTTCATTGCTGATCCCTAAAAACCTACTGATTTTTTTCAGTGTTCATCTTGTGGTCTGCAACTCTGCCTGAATTCACTTACTAGCTTTAGTAGCTTTTCTGTAGATTCATTAGGGTTTTCTATATTGAGGATCATGCCATCTGCAAATAAAGTTTTATTTCTTTCTTTTCAATATTGTTGTTTTTTTTTTTGAGGGGGGGTGGAAAACACAAATGGGGAAGGGGCAGAGAGAGAGGGTGACACAGAATCCGAAGCAGGCTCCAGGTCTGAGCTGTCAGCACGGAGCCCGACGACGTGGAACTCAAACTCATGATCTGTGAGATCATGATCTGAGCCAAAGTCAGATGCTTAACCGACTGAGCCACCCAGATGCCCCTCAATACCTTTTATTTATTGTCTAATTGCTTTAGCTAGAATATCCAGTAAAATGTTAAATGATTGATTTTTTTTTTTTATTTTAAACCACTTTTGCATTCCTGGCATAAATCCCTGTCATGATGTATAATTGTATAATCTTTTTAATGTGCTATTAGATATGACTTACTAGTGTTTTGTCAAGGATATTTGCACCTGTATTTACAAGGAATATTGGTCTATATATTTTTTTTTAATTTTTTTTTAATGTTTATTTATTTTTGAGACACAGAGAGACAGAGCATGAGCAGGGGAAGGGCAGAGAGAGAGGGAGACACAGAATCTGAAACAGGCTTCAGGCTCTGAGCTGTCAGCACAGAGCCCGACGCGGGGCTCGAACTCACAGACCGCGAGATCATGACCTGAGCCGAAGTCGGCCGCTCAACCGACTGAGCCACCCAGGCGCCCCGGTCTATATTTTTTTGTGTTGTCTTAATCTAGTTTTTGTATCAAAATAATAGTGGCCTCACAGAATGAGTTAGGAAGTGTTCTCTCTTTATTTCTTGGGGACTTTGAGAAGATTTTATGTCAATTCTTTTTTTTTTTTTTATAATAGTTTATTTTCAAATTGGTTTACATATAACACCCAACGTTCATCCCAACACATGCCCTTTTTAATGTCCGTCACCCCCTCTCCCCTCTCCCTCACCTCCCTCACCCTCAGATTGTTCTTAGTCTTTGAGAGTCTCTTATGTTTTATCTCCCTCCCTCTCTGTGTCTTTTTTTCCTTTCCCCTCTTCCCCTCCCCCTGGTTTTTGCTTAGTCTCACAAAGTCCACCTATTCGTGGAAACATATGGTATCTGTCTTTTTCTGACTGACTTATTTCACTTAACATAATACCCTCCAGTTCCATCCATGTTGTACACATGGCCAGATTTCATTTTTTCTCATTGCCATGTAGTAGTCCATTGTATATATGTGCCACGACTTCTTTATCCATTCGTCAGTTGTTGGGTATTTGGTCTCTTTCCATGATTTGGCTATTGTCGAAAGTGCTGCTATGAACATTGGGGTGCATGTGCCCCTATGCATCAGCATTCCTGTGTCTCTTGGGTAGTATGTCAATTCTTTAAATTTGGGTAAAATTCGCTAGTGAAGACATTTGATCCTGGACATTTCTTTGATGGGAGGTTTTTGATCATTACCTCAGTCTCTTTACTTGTCATATGTCTGTTGAGATTTTATTTTCTTAAGTTCTTTTTGGTAATTTCTTTGTAGAAATTTGTCCATTTCTTCTAGGTTATCTAATTTGTTGGCATACAACTGTTTATAGTATTCTCTTATCCTCTTTATTTCCATAACTTTGGTATGTCCCATTTTCATTTGTGATTTTAGTTGTTTGTGTCTTCTCTCTTTTTTTCTGTTAGTCTAGCTAACAGTTCTTAAATTTTGTGGGTTTTTTTTAAAAGTTATTTTGTTGATTCTGTGTGTTGTTTTTCTCTTGTATTTTATATAGCGTTGCTTGAATCTTTGTTTTCTTTCTGCTAGCTTTGGGTTTAACTTGAACTTGTTTCTCTAGTTTCTTCATAAAAATTTAGTTCCTTTTTTTTAATGTTTATTTATTTATTTTGAGAGAGAGAGAGAGACCATGAGCAGGGAAGAGGCAGGGAAAGAGAATCCCAAGCACTGCTGACACAGAGCTTGATGCAGGGCTCAAACTCACGAACTGTGAGATCATGACCTGAGCCGAAACTAAGAGTCTGATGCTCAACTGACTGAGCCACCTAGGCACCCCTTTAGTTTCTTCATGTAAATTGATTTGAGAGCTTTTTAAAAATTTACTGGTGAGATATTTTAAAATATTTACTACTATAAGTCCTTCTGATTACTGCCTTTGTTGTATCTCATGTTTGTGAAAGGGAAGACCTTGCTAAGATGGCCATAATCTCCAAACTATTTTTTTTCCTGGTCTTATAGAATGAGTTGAGGAGTGTTTCTTTTCCAATCATTTAAGAGTTTATAAAGAATTGAATTCTTCTTAAACATCTGGTAGCCTTCACGATTGAAGCTATCTCGACACTGGCTTTCCGTTGTGGAAAATTTGTAATTATTAGTTCAATCTATTTACTTGCAATTGGTATGTTCAGGTTTTCTATTTCTTCTTGATTCAGTTTCAGTAGTTTGTGTCCAGGACTCTGTCCATGTGAACTGGGTTATCTTGTTGGTATAAAATTGTTCAGAGTATTATAATCCTTTCTATTTCTGCAAGGTCAGTGATAATGTCCCCTCTCATTTTGCTTTTATAAAGTCTTTTATCTTGTTCAGTTTAGCTAAATATTTACAAATTTTGTTCATTTTGTCAAAAAGAACCCACTTTTAGTTTCATTTTCTATATTATTTTTCTGTTCATTTTCTCAACTGCCCGAATCTTTTCTTCTTGTGATTTAAGTTGCTTTTTTCCCCTAGTTTTATAAGGTTGAAGTTTACATTATTGATTTGACTTTCTTCTTTTTTAATATAGGCATTTATATAAGCAGTGGTTTAGCTATATTCCGTAAGTTTGGGCATATTGTATTTTTGTTATTAATCTGAAAATACTTTTTCCATGATTTCTTCTTTCAGTCATTGATTATGAGCATGTTATTTACTTTCCATATATTTGTGAGCTTCCCAAATTTCTGTTACTAATTTCTAATGTCATTCCATCGTGGCTGAATGACATATTTTGTATAATTTCAGTACTTTTATACTTATCAATACTGTTTTATGGCCTTATAGTCTGTCGACATCTCTATGCACCTGAGAAAAATGTATATTCTTGTGGTGTTGGGCACAGCATTCTATAGATGCATGTTAGGTCTGGTTGGTTGATAGATTTTTTTTTAGGTCTTCTATTTCCTTGTTGATCTTAAGTCCAGTCGTTTTCTCCTTATTGAAACTCTATCCTTTTGTTCCACAGACCGCATAATCTCAACTGATCTCTTCTCGACGGATTCTCCTGCTAGCTCAGATCTGCTGTTGAATATCTTAGTGAATTTTTCATTTTACTAATAGTACTTATTCAGAATTTATGTTCTTTTAAAATATGTCTATTTATTGATATTCTCTATTTGTTGAGACCCAAAAGTTTCTTGAAAGAAAAAAGGCACTGGAACTTAACATATTCTTGTGAATGTAGATCTTGCAACCATGGAACTTTAGTCCTTCTAACAGTTAATGTTAACAGAGCTAGAGGCCCCAAGGTCCTCAGTGTATTGTCACTAAGCCCTCGTTACTCAAATTGGACCCCAGAACGCAGTGAGCAGCACCTTTTGAGCTGGTTAGAAATAGAGAATCTCAAGCCCCTCTCCAGAATCACTGAATCAGAAGCTGCATTGCAACAAGATCTTTAGGTGATTCCGCCTTCAAGGTTCCATATGCTACTTTTCAGAATAGTAGTTTTGCATTTATTTTATAGGACTTGATAAATGTCCATCTTCCTCTCTAGATAATAAACCCATGAGGGGAACAGTCTGCTTACTGTTGCGCACCAGAGTCACACACAGACTTAAGTGCTATAAAATCTGTCCAGTAGATCAGTGAATTGGACACCTCAAATAGGTTTCAGAAGTTTATTTCTAGCTCGGAAAATCTGAGCTTTTTTGGATCTCCTAGGGATGGTTAGGAAGGATCTCTGAAATAAGGAAATATTTCTGAGATAAGGAAACTGTAGTTTTTCTTTACCTGTTGCTTAAAGTATGTACTTATCCAAAATTTGAGTTTCTCAGGTGATAAGGCTTCTCTATTAGAAAGAAAGAAGCCATTGAGCATATTTTTTATAATTCTGCAGAATGAAAAATTTTGATTTTTTTTTAATAGACATATAGTTGAAACACGATGTTACATTAGTTTCAGGTGTACAACGATTTGACAATTCTATATCCTATGCTATGCTCATCACAAGTATACCTACCATCTGTCACCATACAACAGTATTAGGATACCATCGACTATATTCCATATTGTGTAACTTTTATCCCCGTGATGTATTCATTCCATGTCTGGGAGTCTGTATCTCCCACTCCCCTTCGCCCACTTTGCCCATCCCACCTTTCCTCTGGCAACCATCACTTCTCTGTGTTTAGGAGTTCGATTCTGCTCTTTGTTTATTCACTTGTCTTCTAGAGTACATATATAAGTGAAATGACGGTATCTGTCTCTGTCTTACTTCTTTTTTAAAAGTTTATTTGAGAGAGAACGAGAATGTGCGAGCGGGGGAGAGACAGAGAGAGAAGGAGAGAGAGAATCCCAAACAGGCGCCACACTTTGAATATTTTTTTAATGTTTATTTTAGAGAGAGAGAGACACGGAGCATGAGTGGTATGTGTGTCTGTGTTGGGGGGGGGGTCTTGTTTTTTTCATTTGGAGCATAGTTCTCTATCTCTACATTTTGCCTGACTTTCTGTGTTTCTAGAAGTTAGGCAGAACAGCTACTTCTAAACTGGAAGGAATGGTTTGTGTATAGTCATCCCTGTGTAGACTGTGTGGCTGGAACTGTGGTCGGCATGGGCTAGGGGGGTCCCAGGGCACTTTGTGCTGGAGCTGCCCCAGTGGGATGGCCAGAGCTGAAGCGGGCATGGGCTAGGGGAGGTCCCAGGGCTCTCCACACAGAGGGCATCCTGGCAGGACAGTTGAAGCTGAAGCGGGTGCAAGCCAGTGTATCCTGAGGCTTTCTGCAAGAGAGAGGTCCCTGGCTGGGCAGTTGGAGCTGAGGTAAGGTGTGGGCAATGAGGTCCTGGGGTACTCCATGCAGGGGTGAGTGAGGGGCATCCTCGCAAGTTGTCTGAGGCCAACATGGTATGGGCCTGGAGTATTGTGGGGTGCCTTCTGCCCGTTACTTTGGTGAAACAGCTGAGGCTGAGGTGAATGCTGACCAGGGGTGTCCCAGTGTGTGCTGTGCTAGGGCTGCCTCGGTGGGACTGCTGGGGCTGGTGTAGGCTGGGGGCCCAGGCCCCCCGAGGTGGTGAGCTGGCTTGGGCACCCGGACTGCTTTCATCCGTGCTATCAATGTGAATGGGAATGTCAGCCACGCACTCGGCTGCCCCTCCGACCTGGGGAGACCTTCAGCAGTTCTCCCGCCATTTGGCAGCTTTCTAAGGCTGGATCTTTTGTTATTTTTCTTATTTTTATTTAAGTCTAGTGAACATACAGTGTAATATTAGCTTTGGGTGTACAATACAGCGATTCAACACTTCCATACATCACCCAGTGCTCATCACAAGTGCCCTCCTTAATCCTCATCACCTATTTTATCCATCCCCCACCCACCTCCACTCTGGTAACCATCCGTTTGTTTTCTATAGTTAAGAGCCTGTTTCTTGGTTTGCCTCTTTTTTTCCCCATGATCATTTGTCTTGTTTCTTAAATTCCACCGATGAGAAAAATCATATGGGATTTGTCTCTGATTTATTTCACTGAGCGTAATACTCTCTAGCTCCATCCATGGCATTGTAAGTGGCAAGAGTTCATTCTTTTCCATGGCTGAATATTTCATTGTATATACACACCACATCTTCTTCATCCACTATAAACATTTGGGCTCTTCCATATTTTGGCTATTGCTGATAATGCTGCTATGAACACTGTGGTGCATGTATCCCTTCAAATTAGTATTTTTGTATCCTTTGGGCAAATACCTAGTGGTGCAATTGCTGGGTCATTGGGTAGTTCTATTTTTCACTCTTTGAGGAACCTCCAGACTGTTTTCTAGAGCGGCTGCACCAGTTTGCATTCCCACCAACAGTTTAAGAGGGTTCCCCCTTCTCCACATCCTCGTCTAGGGCTGGATCTTTTGTATACTAGTTGTTCTTTGTTTTGTTTTTTTTTTTAAGTTTATTTATTTTGATAGAGACAGAACACGAACAGGGGAGGGGCAGAGAGAGGGAGACCGAGAATCCCAAGCAGGCTCTGCGTTGTCAGTGCACGGCCTGACATGGGGCTTGATCTCACAAACTATGAGATCATGCCCTGAGCTAAAATCAAGAGCCAGATGCCCAACTGACTGAGCCACCCGGGCGCCCCTACTAGTGGCTCTTTAAACCCCAGCTTTGTCTCTGTGTCCTGCAACAGGGGAGTTTGTTCAGGGCCCCCCAGGACTATCTCTCCTCACTGCAGTTCGCAGTGCCTGGGCGGGGGTTCCTTTCATCACCTTGTCAGGAAGACTTTTAATCCTGATGACTAGTTTTGTTTCCTTAGTTGTTTTCTCCATCAGGAAAGGTTATTGAAATATGAGTAAACTACCCTAAATAAACAAAACCAACACTAGTTTAAAAAAAAAAGGCATTTCACTTATAATTCCTATATATTTATATATTCTAGTTTATCCTGCCTTCCTACAAAAGCACTTGAGGCTAATGTTTATGATGAGGTGAGCTACAGGAAAAGGTAACTAAAGCAATTTGCTAAGGTATGACCTGCCTTGTGTGCGCTGATGGAGACTGTCTCCTAGTTCACAGCCTAGAAAGCATCCTGCTACGGGCCCATCTTTGTTCCCACTCTTCCGAGCAGTAAGAGGGCTTCTGCGACAGATGGCCTCTGTGCAACCGCAGACTGCTCCGATATTCTCCCAACTGAAAGCCAAACAAAACTCCAAACAGGAACAGACAATAGGAGTCATTAACAGTGCTTTTATTTACAAAGAATTATTTTACTTGGCTGTTTGGAAAACCACTAACATTTTTCACTTTAGAAAACATTAAATAATAAACAAGATGTTATACAGTACTTTGGATAACTTCTGTCAGTTTAGTGCAACGTATTATTGGCACCTAAAAGTGACATTTTTAATTATTTCCCCCTTTCCTCTTCAGTTGTGCAGTTCTATGACCACAAAGGAAATGAATCATTAAAAATGGATCTAAAGCCACCCCATCTGGCCCCTGTTCAAAGGCTCGCTGATTGACACCCCCACTCCCATCCTGCCTCCAAGCGAAATGACTAGAGATATTCTGTTGGTAGAAAACTGTTTTTTGATAAATAGGTACATCTTGTGGAACTTGGGAGGTTCCCACTGACACATGAAACTGAATTACAGCGGCAGGGGGAAGCAGGGCCCCTGACAGTGGGGTTGACACAGCACTCTTTGTCATACACTGCACACAGAACGCACCAGGTTAAAACACTCTCAAACCTGTTCCTTGCTATGATCTCTTTAACAACCTGAAATACCATCCACTGAACAAGTAAAAGGCTTATACTTTTACCAAAAAAAAAAAAAAAAAAAGAACCCTCCCACATTAGGACATTACTGAGATAGTAAAATATCTGTCCATCATACTCTTTTAAGAATGTGTTTTTTTGTTTTGTTTTGTTTTGTTTTTCTGTTTTAATCCTGTTAGGTTTGTCATAAAGGGAGAGATCATTCAGTGACCTCTGCATTTGGTGGGCTTTCCCTCTTTCGATTCTCTTCCATTAGGAGGCTAAGAGGTAAATGCCTAAATTAGACCCTGGCCTTGTCTGAATGACTCGGTTCTGAAGATTTTTTATTACCTAGTAATAGGATCAAAACATCTTTTGGAAGATTCTGTAATCTGTCACTCCATCTTGACGTAAGAATACCTTTAACCATCTCAAATAAACAAATTCTTATCTATTTTTTTAAAGCCTTCAAAGAGGGTGAGGGAGAAAGAGAAAAGAGAGTAAGAAAAGAGAGGGAGAGAGAAGGAGAGGGAGAAAAGAGGGGGAGGTCGAGAGGACAGAGAGAAAGAAAAAGAGGGAGAGAGATTCTTTTTTTTTTTTTTTTTAAACAAAGGATTCTAATTTAACCACTGTCCCTGCCAGGAAGAGCCCCCTCACACCCCAGCCTAGGCCTGTTTCCTCTTGTTCTATTCTTGGCGCATGTGGAGAACAGCTGGCCACCATCCTCTCTGTACCAACCATTCATACGCTCGACAACCAGCAACGGTTTGCCCCTCAGTCTTCTCTTCTCCACGCTGGATAATCCCAGTTCCTTTAGTTTTTCATCATAGATCTTTTTTTCCAACCCTTTAATCATCTTTGTGACTCCTGGCAAAAACAGCAGAAAATATCTTGATTACTTAATCAGGAATGAAGGAAAAGCCTCAGGAGGAAGTTGCCTTTAAAAGTTAGGTGTTTTTTTCATATAAAGGTAAAATCGGCAGGGAGGAAAGGTGGTTGGGGGGGGTTCCCAGGTCTTCCTGCTCTAAACGTGTGCGTGAGCCCCATTCCAACACATTCGAGCGTCCGGGCACAGGACCTGCTCCCTGTCCCGTTCTGACAAGACAGCACAGACGTTAGGAGCCAGACCTACTTGTATGTGCATTTAAAACTCAGTACGAAAACCTGTCCCAACGGAGCTCCCCCAACACTTCCCCTCCCCCGTCCATAAACAGGATCTTTTCTCTGAAACAACCAGGACTTTCAAAACGTGTTTCACAGATTATCAAAGAGAGCCATGCTATTAGGGTAAAAACTGTTGGTTTTAAAGTATACCCTGGAACAGCGAGAGTCTTCTCCGTAAACTTCAGTTTCTTGTCCACATGAATGGATCGAAACTCTCGGCCTTGAAAAAATTCATCCCTCTACTACCATACCTGACGTCTCTTCCCATTTTCTCTTGCTGCCAAAATAAGGTCCTGGAGGTGGAGGACATTTCACCGGGTACTTTCTAATTCAAGAGCTCGCAAGCTGCCTTTTCCCTTGCAACTAGAGTCGGTATATATTAGGAACACGTAACTACTTAATAGCGCATTTACACAAAACACAATACTCCTAACGAGGGATTACGTGCCCACTCTACGTAATGTCTTTAAAAGAAAAATACAGATAACGAGAATAAATGCATCTTGATACATTACACACCCTTCTTTTACAAAGTGAATGGCAGTAGAAGTCAGAGTTCAGGTCAGGCCAGAGCTAACAAGTGAAGGGGAGAAACCAATTTCACAAGCACGTTGTACAACGTATCTTGGGGAAAGTCAATACTACCTGTGGTACAACACTGAACAGATAACAGAATGGCCATTTGCACAGATTTTTTGAATACTTCCCCCACGGTTTGCTACTAGGAACGCCCTGTAACCAGGAGGAAAGACGGCACGGGTCACATGCCGGGGGGGGGGGGGGGGCCTTCCTGAAAGACACAGGATGGAAGGGAACACCAAAAGCTGGCTTGGATGTGTCTACTGGTGCCCCCCTATATTCCAAGGAGGGTGTCACTGTTCATTGGAATTGCACAAAAGCAGGCCAGCAAGGTGTGGGTCACCCGCCAGACTTTCTCTGGACCCCCTGACGCATTCTTCTCCTAGGCCTGATGAGAGGGAGGAGAGGACAGGAGGTGAAGATTGGAAAAAGAAAAGAGCAACGGGGGGGGGAGTTTGTTGCTAGTTGGGGAGCTGCTCGCGTTCTTCAGAGCAGTGGCCTTTTCTCAGGCTCACATCATCCAATCCAATCTCCCCAGTGTGGCCACGCCTTTTTTCACCTCTGAAGATGACCTAGGGAGAGAATGCACACCAGTCAAGTCTCCTCTGCCCCTTCCCAATGCCCGCTCGCTTCACAAAATAAAGGCAAACATTCCCCCAAACAGCAAACTTTACTCGACAGGAGAGACTAGAACACAGGCAGGGTCACCTGAGGCTTGCCTTTCGGTAGAAACTGAAATCCTCAGTAAATTGTTAATCGGACCACATATTACTCTTTAAAAAGCCATTCTGAATGACAGACTACTTCAGTTTAGGGATGTTTACGAAGCACTTTGTGATGATTACCAAGGTCAGCAGTAACAAATGAGACAGAACATAAAGATGTAGAAATAGGGGCCCAAAGTCTGGAAGATGGTAACCACGCCGCCTATTCCTGGACGTTTGCCATTTTCCTCCCTGGGTTAGGCTGCCTTTGTCACCTAAAACGGATTCGGACCAAACCCCACGCTCCAATCAGTGTTGTTTTACTACATAAAGAATAAAAACTTCTTGTGTTTTATCTTCTGTAGATCATCCTTGCGTTTTTAAAAATAGAAACCTTCCTATGCTAAGATTCGAAATGACTCTGTTTTTCCAAACAATGTTACACTTTTTTTTTCAAAGGGTAAAATAAATCCAAGATTGATAAAAGCTGTATAAAGGGAGACTATCCCTTTTAACATAGTTTCTAGAAACTGTAACTATGGTCATCGATGCCTAATCTCTAATAGCAAGTTTTATGAATAGGAGCATAGAGATGCTGTTGCAAATACATTATTTCGGTGAGATGCTACAGATCTTATTGCTACCTATGACTTGATTACTTACGGTAAAATTTACATACTCAATCAAAGCTTTTCCCACATCCTGTCCTGAACAGGACCTCCCAAGCATATTGTTCTGAGTTCCCACCCAAGGCTGTTTAATCTTTGAGGCAAAGGAGAAAAAAAAAAAAAGACTTTAAAGAAATATTTCAAAAAAGAAAAAAGAAACACTTTAGGAGAACTCTGAAAAGTAATGGAGTTGAAGAAAAAGGAAAAGCAGGAACAGTTAAGCTCGCCACCTCTGCCCTTTCGAGGTGCTGGTTTTTTTTTTTTTTCAATTCCTGAATTTTCTTCATTAAAATAGGGAATTTTTACAAGGTTAGGGGGAGAGTGGCGGTGGTCAGAGGTTGTGACGAAGAACGTCAGCAGCAGCAAAAAGGGCTCATAGGAAGAGGCAGTGAATGAGCGCAGTTTTCATACCCAGAAACACACACACCTTGTGCCTGACTTAACGAAGAGGACAAGGCTTCTTCAGATTCAGGTCCTACAGTTCTCCTCTGAAAGGAAAACTTCCCAGGCCCCGCTTCTGCGGCGGTTCTACTTACGCTCTTGACGTCAGCCCCTCGCAAGGTGATCTGTGTGTGCCTCCAGCCATGGCCACCATTTCGTCCCCACAGGGCTGCTCCGTGGGCACCGTGTTTTCTCACAAACACCTGGAGCGTGCCGGAGTGCAGCCCAGTCACCTTGTGCCTGAACGACAGGCACAGGTCCCCTGAATGCATGAGGTGGCCGAGAGGTAGCACCAAGCGAGCGGCTTTTCCCCCTGGGCCTTTGGCTCCCGAGACTGTCAGGTATTGTCCACCTGGAATGGGAAAAGCAGGGCTGTGTGTGTAGTGCCGATATCCCTTTCCAGCACAGACAGCATGGATGGCGAATCTTGCATAAGCTTTACTTTGCAGAAACTGCAACCTGGGACAGTCACTTGTACAGAATTCCACATGGGGGGAGGGTTCCAACTTATTTCTATGCCTACTTTTAAATTCTATGGTTTGTGTTTACCGAAAATACTTGGCTCACGGAGAGTGCAAATTATGGCAAGGTCACAATAATTAGTAATCCTAACACCATGAATATTGCCGGTTGCGTATGAGCAGACATACAGGGGCGGACACCAGCTCGCCGTCTCCTGATGCTCACCAATGTCTGATTATGTTGTCAAGCTGGCTGGCTGGTTGCCTCTAGATTGCCAGGGAGAATTTTCTATGTGGATAATTAACCTCCAGGCAGTGGAGTAGAAGGTGATCTAAAGGGGAACTAGATCTGTTGATTCTCTCTTTCCGCTTTTTTTTTTAAATCTCTAAAGCAAGAAGGGTACTTTGCAAAGGTCAGTTTGCTGTTTTTCTTACACGGGAGTACTCCTAACCCCAGGAAGATGCAGAGGTGTTCTGGCAACTCTACATCTTCCTGGAGCATCCGTTTTATTTGTCAGTAAGTAGTTTAAGACCTGTTTACATCAAAGCAAATCTGTAACATATGTAGTATACAGAATGTTTATTACATACATATGCACACAAAACATTAATAAAAACTTTCACTTTGGACAAGTCACTCTGATGATGTCCTCAGATCCCTCGGGCTACAGAGTTTGCTTCCCTCTACTGCAAGAGTAACCGAAAGTTTAAGGGGCAGTTTAAGGAGCAGTGAAGTGGGGGATACTGCTTCCCAAGAGAGGGAAAGTTGCAAGTAGTATTTGGAAACTCAGTACAAACTACATCCCCCCACACCACCCCTGTTTTACTACAGCCAAGTGACAAACCACCCTGTGTTTCAGCACTGATTTATCCACAAGAAATATGTGGTTGGAATGTTGACCACGTGTACCTGTTTTGGTAGAGACGCTACTTATTACTCAGTTAAAAGATAAACCGTCCTTTCTTATGCTTAATCTGTGTGACACATGATTATATGGGGGACGTCCTATTCTAGGCGATTAGCATATACTTTGCCTGTGCCAGGCTCTTTAAGGGGAGCATCTTCATCCGTGCTCACCGGTCTCTGAAGGGAATGCAAGTTAGGCTTTCGTGCAGCTGCAGAAACTAAGGAGAGGTGAAGGCACCCAAGGTGGTGTCCAGCCAGCGAGGGGCAGGGAAACGGTTTGAGCTCAGAACCACCTAACCCCCTATGCAGCGTGTGCTGCTCTTAGACTGGAATCACTGGTTTACGGGTTTCTGCCCCCCAGCAGACCATGAACTCATTGATGTTAGAACCAACCTTTCCCCCAAACCACCACATTTTACATTCTCGCCATGTGGTAGGGCTTTGATGTCATTTGTTGAACAAATGATGTTCCAGGAACACAGCAAAAACCTGCGGGGAAATAGGTCCTTGAGGCCTGTACTGGACTCACTGAACACATGTACTTCTCCTCCTTCCATCCCTGTGCCCTGCCAAATCAATCCAAACAAAATTTAGGGCCAAAACATTTAGATGGGGCTTAAATGTCTCCCCGTAAGTCAGCTTTGAATCATCACAGGTATTTGGGTTAAGACTAAGATACAAGGTTATTACAGTTAACCTGAAAGTTTTAAGAAAACAAGGATTACCTTAAGACCCTGCGGAATGTTCGCTAATATCACTATGCCAGACGCTGCAGGCAAACAACCTCACAAAGCAAGGCATCCTGATGAGAGTCAAACAGTCCTTTCTTACAGGCACCTAAAACCGCAGTGTAAGTCAGGATTTTGTTTTATGTTGAAGGATTCTTTCCCTTTTTAAAAGGAAATGTTACAAGGGGGCAGTGGTCGCTAACGGAAAAATGGCTCTAGCACTCCAAACAAGTTACCTATTAGATAAAAATTCTACTTCTGATTCCAAAATACTGGGTTACATATAAAACTATAGTAAACGTTTTGATGGTTTCAGTTTAAAGCATCAGAGTATCTAATGTTTTTCTTTTTTCAGAAATAATAAATGCTGCAGAACTTGCCAGAAAGTTAGATGATAAAATTTGAATGTACATATTTGTAACTCTATACTGGTTTGTGCCTCTTTATAGCTTCAGTTTACAAAGACAGCAACGTAACGTCCATGACCTTACCTATTAATCGTGTGACCAAAAAAAATGAGAGGGAGTTTTACTTCTACGTCATGGCCTCAACTGAGAAACCAGCCCAGCTAGAAAACTAAGGTCATTACAGTTTGCTGGGATTTACCTCTCAAATACAAAGAGCTGAATTTTTTGTTTTTTAAACAGAAGTAATACAGTAATGCCCACTATAGAAAAAATAGATGTACAAAAGCATAAAGAAGATTTAAATAAGCTGTGATTCCAAAGGCTGGGGATAGTTACTAACATTTTAACTTCTGAACATCTATCTCCTACGGAAATATACTAATGCACATGAGTATGAACACTTTTTCCAGTGTAGTAAATTGTTTTAATGAAAGTTATTAGCCATATTTCTATGTCGACAAATAGACATTTTTCATAGCTCCAAGCATACCATTAATAATTAAGTCAATTTCTTAGTGAAGAACATTTAAGTTTCAAATTTTTATTAAAAAATTTTTTTCTTTGTAATTAAGTTTTTACTTAAATTCTAGTTAGCTAACATTATTAGCTTCAGGAGCAGAGTTTAGTGATTCATCACTTACACCATGCTCATCATAGCAAATGCCCTCCAATTTTTCACTTTTAACATAAAAATACCAGAAAACAGTAAGATGAGCAAAAAAAAATTTGAAAAACATAAAAAGAACTAAGTTCCCTTTTTATATAAAGAGCCTTTACAAATCAAAAATAACACACAAAATAAAGGGCATCGCAGGAAAAGATTACTTAAATATTGTGAAAAGTTGAGCATCTTTTCATATAGAGAAAGTAAAATTAAAATTAAAAGGAGAGGCCTTTTCACATTTAAGTTTGGCAAGAATAAAAAAATGGGGCGCCTGGATGGTTCAGTCGGCTAAGCGTCCCACTCTTTTTGGCTCAGGTCGTGATCTCACGGTCTGTGGAATCGAGAGCCCTGTCAGGCTTCACACTGACAGCGTGGGAGGCTGTTTGGAATTCTCTCTCACCTCTCCCACTCTGGCCCTCCTTTGCATACCTGTGCTCTCTCTCAAATAAACTTAAAAAATTAATTTGATAAGATCCATTCGGAATGGTTCTTAAATATTACTGGTGGGAGCATAACTTGCTACAACTCTTATGAAAGGCAACTTTGAAAACTTATCAAAATGCAAAATGCTAATTCCCTGTGACCTAGCCATGTCAGTCTAGGAATTCATCCTACAGATATATTCAAGCATATACGAAATGACACATGTACAGTCTAGTTGGAGGCTATTCACTGGAGCGCTGTTCTGCTGACATGTGCCTCAGTGGATGGCTGGTTAGAGACAGTGTGGCACATCTAAGAAGGAATGGAGAAACAGCCATAAATAGGAATAAGGGTGTTCTGTTTCAGGACAATCTTCAACAACAATAGCTAATACTATTTTATTGGTAACTGTAGGCAGGCACTGCTTTAGATGTGTTACATATGTTTAATTGATACTATTATCTCCATTTAAATAACTTGCTCCAAGTCAAAGCTAGTGAGCAGCGGCACTGGTTCCAGCCTAAGCTTTCCGGCTTCAAAGTCCATGTGCCTGTTAACTCTTAAAAGACAGTATCTTCTGGGGCACCTGGGTGGCTCAGGTCATAAACTCACAGTCTGTGATTCTGAACCCACATCGAGCTCTCTGTCAGCGCAGAGCCCTACTTTGGATCCTCTGTCTTCCTCTCTCTTGGGCCCTCCCTAGCTTGGGCAGGCTCACTTGCTCTCTCAAAAATAAGGCACTAAAAAAACAAAAGGCCAGTATCTTCAAATGACAAAAGCAAGATACAGAAGAAGATGCTGATATCTCTCTGGAAAGATAACCAAGAAACTAGTTGCATCTGGGGAGGGCAACTGGGAGCCAGGGCTGGGGGAGAGGGCTTTTATTTTCACTGCTGATTTCTTCTTTCACATTTATGTGTATTTCGAAATACTGTGTAATGCTGCAAATAGACATACTTGCAGGTACACGCTGGCTTGCTTGCTGTAGGTGTCAGTAGCAGACAGAGCACTGAGTCAGCTTCCTTTAACCCTGATCCCCAGAGATCAGGGTTTCAGGAAAAGCCCCCACCCCCACCCCAGGGTCCAGCCTTGACATTTACAGAATGGTGTGTCTTCAGGGCCACGGCCACAGGCCTGTAGCACATCACATCTGTCAGCAACACAATTTCTTTCCCTTAGAGGCAAGTATTAATTTCACTATCTCACAATTAAGTTGAAGCCTGAAGGTGATAAACGAAACCTAATGAGTACCAGGAAGAACAGCCAGCAAATGAATTTACTTTGCAGCTGCTTCTCAAAGTTGTAACTGTGTTTAATTGAGGGTTTTTTTTAGAGATATTAGTATATGAGAGTATCTGTCAATTTGGATCTTGCATAAGAAATGCATAGTAAAATCAGTCATATCTGTGGAAATCCAAACATATATTCCTTTACAAATACCATAATCTAGACAATTAGCTTGGTAATTAGATAATACACAGGAATAGTTTATTAAATTGGTTATATTCTTCTCTGGTCTTAGCATGTGATACACACACACACCCCTGAACTTCCTCGAAGAAAAACAGGCGTTGTTCATACTAAGCTTTTTTAGTATTTCCATAGGTTTTTGGTTAGAATTCTGCAACATCTTCTAGAAGGCTGTCTGCGGTTGCACCGTGACATATGCCATGCACTGCTATCCCTTCTTCCACTCGGCCACCCTTTGGTCTTCTCATCCACTTTCCAAGCCAGAGCCCTGCTGCTCAGTAATCTCTTTGGGATGACCTGGGGGCATTCCAATCTGAGTCAGAGGCTCTTGGAGGCCATAGGAGGTTTCTAATCCAACCCTTATCCAATGCTCAAAACCACCTCTTGTCATATGTCACCCAAACACCCCCACCAGGGGAGAGCTCCCTATTTCCACATCATCCTGTTCTTTTCAGACAGCTCTGACAATCAGAAAGTTCTGAGAGTGAACCCAAACTGGTCTCCCTGTTTTACTACTTTTACCTACTGATCTGACTTCTCATCCCCTTGTGGTTACAGAACAATGGTGATGGATATTGTTGGTCAAGTATGTGAAAAGCAGTCTTGTTCCATTATTTCTTCCTCAAGCTAAACATTTTGATTTCTTCGCTTGTTTCCCATAGGCTTCGAGATACTTTTCCATCTAGGTCATTTTCTTATGAGTGACCTACTATTATCTCTATTCTTCTCAGATGAGAAAGAACCCACCAAAGTGGACTTTCCATTCTGGAAAAAATATCCTATTTCTATGGAAATGACAGTGATGACACAGATTCCACTCATAAAGGCTTTCACCTCTTATTTGAGTAACTTCCCCGTGCATCCCAGCTATCAACAGAAGGGAAGAGGGAAGGGACAAAAGCAGAGAAGGAAGGAGTTTTACCTGCTAGCCCCTATGTGAGGCAGTTTGAGCTGAGAAGCCCCCCCCCCCTACATTGTCCTGAAGTTACCTGTAGCTCATCATCATACTAAGATTTCTTCCTAGGGGCAGTTTTCTGCCAGTTGTTGAATATACGCTGTGTGCACCAGCATGCCTACATGCTAGGTGTGCATAGTTGAACCAAAAATGCTTAGATAAGTCTCCTGCCCCTTCCGCCTAATACACTGAATAAAAGCTTCCCGTACTAACCCCACCGGGAGACAGTGCGTTGAGAGCTAGCTCCCTGTCTCTTTCCTTGGAACAATAAAAAGTTCTTTACTTTCAATGGTTCCTGGAGTTTGCAGTCTGACCCCTCAACCTGTTTATACTAAGGCACTTCCTCCCCTTCTCACACATGTGTAGTTGGTTTCTAGACCATGAGCCATACCCTGTACTCACCCTCCATATAGGTCACCCTCTTAAATATGCTCTGTTGATCTGATGTTTTAGAGATGGTTTTGTCAGCACGGGCTGCCACTTCCTCCTTGGGCTTTGAGTCATTCCATTTGGCTAGTGTGCCTTCAGTATGCAAGTTCAAGATCCAACTCATCCAAATTGGTAAAACCTAGTGCAACCCCAGAAGCTCATCCTCCAGGGGCCAAAGCCAATCATCAAGAGCTACCCAGTCACCCAAACAGCGATCCCTTCCTTTCGGTTTGTTCTGTTCTATCATAGCCAAATGGCCACTTCAAACTTTTTTGTCTGCCATTCTCACTTCCAATCCTCTCTTTTCTATCAGGGGCCAAGTGGAATTTGGGTCACAACAAATTTAAACATCGACATATGTAACAAATAATAAAAAGTGTTAAAATACTAAACTGGTTCTAAAACATAGTATTTCAATTCTAAAAATCAAGTATTTTACATAGACTTTCTACCTAGAATGCTTACATGGAAAAACAAATTCTCCTGAGTCTAGCATGAATTATTCTCACCCATGTACCTTACTTGAAGGAGTTGCTTGTTAGGGCCATGAACAGTGTTCACCATCCTGTCACACGTGACTGCTAAAGTTCCTTCATCCTGTAGCAAACTACTGCGGGTCAGTGGTCAGTCAGATCTACAGTCCTGACATCTGCTGATCACAGACAGTGAGCTACCAGAGGAGGCTGAGGCCACAGGAAGTACAGGGAGGCCTGAAGGTGAAGTCCATTCGTTAGCTTTGTTCCCTTAGGAAATGTATACAAGCTCTGGGCCTCAGTATCTCCTTTGTGAAACACAAACAATATTACCTGCTTCACAGGGTAAATAAGACTAAATAGAACCACTGAGATGACGAATGAGTCAGGACTACAGTAGTTATTAAACAAACGGTTTCTCTCTTATTCACAGATATTTGTGACATTAATGTCATGCTTTGGTGTGCATGGTTGGCTCAGTCGGTTAAGCATCCAACTATTGGTTTTTGGCTCAGGTCAGGGCCCCGTGTAGGGCTCTGCACTAACAGCAAGGAACCTGCTTGGGATTCTCTCTCTGCCCCTCCCCTGCTCATACTCTCACTCTCTCAAAACTAAATTAATAAAAATTTAAAAAAATGTCTTGCTCAGAGTCAACCTTAAATGAGAAGAGTGCGTATGGGCAGTGGGGGGGTGGGGTCACTAAAATTTATTTTATAGCTAAGAGAAATCTAAAAACCCGTTTGAGCTTATTGAATATTCATATTTTTAAAAGCTTAATTTTTCATTTAAAAAAATCTGTTACATTTCTACCATAGAGCTACCCAGGCACCCCAGGGGGCATGCAATTTAAAAAGTCTTAATTTTCCAAGCAATATGTCTAAATCTACCTTTCTAATAACATTCTTTTGTGGAATAAATGGTAGTAATTTGTAGTTAATTTCACCAGCATCTAAAGTAGATTGAAATTTTTTCCAGAGAAATATTCACAACCTCGCAGAAATTTCCAGGGTCTTCTGCTATGTGTCAAATTTTAAAAATGATCTAATTGAGAAAATAAGTAGGGACTACCACCATAGCTGATATACTACAATATTACATCTTTCATGTGCGGGAATGGGGCACGATAAGTAACTTGAAAATTGTATGTTAGAATGAGTCTAAATGTTTTACTTACCAACCTCTGTGAGAGAAATTAGCTGGCCTTTTAGTGAACTACTTGTCTTCCCATAATATTATTCCTAGTTTATTGCTGATAAGTTTAGTTCACTTAAAAAACTGAAATATGAAATGCTGAGTGAGATCTTTCTTTACTGAATAAAGAGGGTAAACACAGACATGTTACAGTATTCTTGATTGTCAGAACTGGGGTCCTCAGAGAGCATCAAACTGATCTAATAAGAGCTGGTTTTACCTGCTGGATCTCTAACTGGTTCCCAGTGCAAGTCACTGTCTTTTTCTCGGATCCATCCACAAAGCCCATGGTCGAAATTACAACTGTGTATCAGAACACCTACGAGAAAATGACCAGAAAGATGAGTAGACCACAGACCCAATGACTAACAATAAAAACAAATTTGTTCTCTATCTGTACACGTGTTCTCTTCTAGCCACACAGAACTACCCGACCAGAGATCAAAGGAAGAACACATGACTCCTATCTTACAACAATTGTGCCTGTGTGTTCAGCTGTAAAAATAGAACACACAAATGTTGCCAAATTATGACCTTGTTACATCGTCACTTACAAAATATGATTTTCTCCTCACAGTTTAAGTGGAGCTTTAATATTTTTTTAAAAGAAGACAATGATGATATATCATTATTTTCACTCAACAATTGAAACTGCAAAGGAAATGGGAGTTGTAAAAAATAAAGTATATTTTTCCCACACATAACTAAATCATCTACAATTTAAAAGCCATTTTCATGAAATGGAAGGAAACAATAAAATGTCAGTGTAACACTACTAAAATATAAGTACTTACCTGGATCATCCTTTGCTTCATCGTCTGCACTGACTCCTCTTTCAATTTCAAATATTTCAAACAAGTCATTTGAAGGCTGTCGTGGAACTGTAAGAGAGAGATGTTGGGTTTGGTTTGAGGAGGTTTTGATAAAGGGGCACGCCTTAACCACAGCGTAGGGGAAGAAGACCTATGCAGTCCACTCATCTGGAAGAGTCCAAAATATTTAATTAATAATACTACATGTCACATTAAGATTCATGAGGTTTGTCCTCCAGGCACTTCTACTATAACATTTATCTGAGTACAATTTTTGAAAATGTTTTTCGAGTGTTTCTAAAACTCAACATAAAAATACATTAAAAAGTCTCTGCCTGAAAAATACATTTTAAAAGAGCTACCAATTTCTAGCAAAATATTCACCTGCCAAATTCTAGGATTTGTATCTAGGAAAGATACATTATGAACTCTCCATTAAGACTGTTTTTTAAATGGAAAATGCCTGCAAGTGCAGTGAATGGTTTCATTTTCTAGCCACAGCATCAAACCCGCTCCCATGAGCGCTGCCCACTGCTGAGCCCCGTCTACAATTCTTACCATCTCTAGGCTCCCTGGCTCCTTAAAGATCAGATCCAAACTCCTCGGTGCCTCGGTGAAGCATTCACAACTCATCCCCTAAAACACACAACACTGTCCAAACATGCCATCCATTTTCCTATCTCTGACCCCATCCCCAGCTTGGGATCCTCTTGTTCCTCTAATTAACCTGCCAAACTTTCCCTTCTTCCTGCAAGACCCAATGTAAATATCCCTGACTGAGTAAAAACGTTCATGCCTCAGGCGAATTAAACTCTTTCCTCTTGTGCCCCCCAAAGACTCATGTGTACACATCTCTATTGCATCCTTCCATAGAGAACTGCAGTTCTTCACATATACGCGTGTCTGTCCCTCTAGGTTCTGAGGTCCTGGAGGGCTTCAATCATGTCTTATTCATGCGGCATTTCCAGGACATGACCTGGACACAGGCCCTCAATAAGTGTTTACTGAATGAATGTGAAAATCTTACCAGAAACTCACATTTTGTTAACTCTTTTCCTCAAATGAACCAACTGGGACAGAGCTGAAGAATCCATTTTTAAAAAATGGAGTCATTTAAAGTGTTAGTTATCCAATGTATATTTGTTCCCCATATGCCACGAACCATGTGGGTTCTTGGGGTACCTGTCAAGGAGACAGGTAAAAGGGTGAATAAGACCAACTAGGACTTGGCCCTCAGGGAGACTGCATCCTAACTAGAGAGGCCAACATTAAACCTGTAGCTAAATCCGCACTACAATTCTAAATTCTAATGAGGGCTGCAAAGGAAAAACACCAGAAGATGTCATGAAGAGTAACTGGGGCAGGGGTTGGGGCGTATGTGGGAATGTTGGTGGAAGGGAATTCCTGGCCAAAGACCAGTGCGAACTCCCTTTTCTAAGCCAGAACTGAACTTCATTAACTGTATTTGTATAAGGCAGGGAGGAAAGGATGTAGAACGCAAGAACAGACATCAGTCAGAAGGGTTCTTTTCCAACAATGTTCCTATTATTTTTAGCAAGAATTTCTTTTTAATTAACAATCCCATAATATTCACACTGTTTTTTCCTCTCCCTTACTGCTTTTAAAGTTTTTCCCTCTTTGTTTCAAAAGTCCCTACAGTGAAGACCCATTTCCTCTCCACACACATGCTCACATATACCCGGCCTAAAAGGGGTGGGAGAGAAGCTAGTCCATAGACCAGCTCTAGGGATATAACCTGATCGCAGGTGCCCTGGGGGTGAGGTAATTGGCTGCCCTCTTATACCCAAATGACTGGCAGCAACAATATCCATTTATAGCTTTCCTTTCTTCCTTTGGGACTCTAAGAGGGACACTGCCTCTTACTTACTAGAAATATCATAAAGTTGTAAGCAAGCCTACTTCATTTCTCATCATATAGAGAAAGTGTAAAATACTCTATAGAGCAATCATTTTTTGTTCTCTTGTAGCTTACACAACTTATCTCTGGACTGGAATAGCTCAAATCTTATGGGACCGTATTATGGTGCCGTATCGTGGCCATTTGTCAGCCCCTTTTTTCTAGATGAAGGATACTTGTTGGGAGCTGCTTTGGGCTCACAGGTTGAGACCCCTCCCTGCGTGGGAAAGGTTGAAGCAAAAGCTCCCGCCAGCCAAACTGGCGCCTAGTTTTACCTCCTTCTAAATAATCTTCCAGGCCTGGATTTCTTGAATTGCTCTCGTTGGCCTAAGGGATATAATGCTCTTTGGTTTTATGGCACATGGAAAAGGTGACCCGGAGTGTGATGATGGATAAAATCTGTGTGAGAGTAACCTGGCCAGAAGTAACCTCAAGGTTGCCTCTTGGGGACAGGTTACACAAATTGAGGCGTAGGCCCCAAAAAAAGGGCACATGTTGGGATGAACACTGGGTGTTATATGTAAACCAATTTGAAAATAAACTATTATAAAAAAAAAAAAAAAAAAGAAAGACTCCTTGAACCAAATTAGATTTTCCCTGCAGGTATCGCTCCCCTCAGCCCCACCATAAAACCTCAAGGCACATCTCCGTAAAGCTTCTCTCAAAATTAACACACTGATGGGAAAGATTGTAAGGAGACTTAGGACCTTCCCCAAGGTTAGCCTCGCCCAAAAGTCAGAAGCACTGTTTATCAGCAGCAAATACTGAGCACCTCCCTGAGGTTAACATTTCGCAAATCCTTTTGTAATTCTCATCCCCACGCTCCCTTATACCATAAACCTATAGATGACTACATGGGTCTTGTGACAACAATGTATGTTGTAAAGAATGCCTTGTCACTGATGTAATGTCACTCGCTACCTTTAAAAATAAAGACCCTGAGACCAGCAAAGCAGAGATGCCAGAATTGCCAGGGCTGCCTGCTTGGTCATCAGATTCCATCTCTCATGGCTCTCTCACTTCATTTCGCCTGACCATCCGTCCTTCGTGGACCCCTAGATTCGCCGGAACAAGGATCGACCCCGGCAGACACTCAAATGGTAAACAGAGTGTTGGTGCAGAGGGGAAGGCTGGTACAAAGGTTTCCTGGCACCAGGGGCCTATTTTTGTTGTTGTTCTTAGAAGCTTCTTTATTACATGTGATCTTAACACTGTAAAATGTATATTATGACATGGGGATAACTTCTAGTCACTGATAGAACACCTGTCACAGGAAGCTTGCAGATGGCTCTCTTATAGATGTTTCTAAGTGAATTCATCGCTTCATTCTTTATAGGATGGGTGTCACTGCATTCAATGCGGTTTCGCCCTATATAAAACTGTTCTCTATGGCACTTGTGAGATGTGTTCTTAGAAACCTCTGTATTGATAGGGCGCCTGGTTAAGCATCTGACTCTTGACTCCTGATTTTGGCTCAGGTCATGATCTCACAGTTCATGGGTTCTAGCCCTGTATCAGGTCCTGACAGCACGGAGCCTGCTTGGGATGGATTCTCTCTCTCTCTGCCCCTCCCCTACTTGCTCGCTCTCTCTCTCAAAAATAAACCTAAAAAAAAAAAAAAAACCCTCTGTATTACAAAGCACTTCATGCTTATTTAGTGGGTATCACTTCTAGCACTGATAAAACACTGTGGGAACACAGCTTGCAAATATGTTTCTTAAAAATGTTTTATTAGAAGTGTTCTTAAACGATTTATTGCATGCGTTAAATAATGAGGGTTACTTCCACTCTCCGTAATAAACTGGTCATAAACGGAGATCAAGGAGATCCTCTCTAAGGAAGCACCATTTACACCAAAGAAGGAAAGCATGTGGAAACTTCCAAGCAAAAAGCAAAGCGGTGGTGTGGGGGGGAAGAGGGAGTATGGGGGGGGGAAGATGGCAGTTTACAAAGAAGGTGCTCAGAATATTTAGAGAAAGGAGTTCCTGGTGCCTGGAGGATGCTGAGAAATGGGGAAAAGTGACTTGGGATGAGGTTGAAGAGGAAGGAAGGGAAGAGATCACATGTTTGGAAAACAGCAACTCAAAGAATTAGTTCTCTAACGACTTGTAAAGTTCCAGATGTTTCCTTAATAGCTCTTGGAAACCAAGTGCCTGAAACACTAACTTGAGCAGTCGATCAAGCACACCTTCAGTGCAGGTCTTTGGGAAACACATTCCAAGGAATTCAGAGACCTGAACTGCTCAGCAGCTGTTATTAGTTCTCACCATTTTGTGTGCTCTGCTCTGTACATCTGCCAAGTGGTGAAACTATTTCTCCTTCCTCACACGTACACCGCAGGGGTGTCGAGTCAAGAGAAGGTGCACTACCCTGCGCCTGGGTACATTTTACGGTTTATGTGAAAATACTGGGTGAATAAGTTTTGGGACAAAATCGTTCAAGCAGTACGATCTCAACTATGTACGAGAAAAACAAACAAACAAAAAAACAGGCTAGAAAAAAAGAGTGACAAAACAACACGCTCTCCCAAGCACATCCGGTCAATTAATTTACAACAACGAAGCCGTCTCTTCAAAAACACGGTGTTGGGAAAACTGAATGGCCACAAGTGAAAGAACGAAACCGGACCCCTATTTTACATTATACACAAAAATGAACTCAACACGGATTAAAGACTTGAATGTAAAATCTGCAACCCTAAAACCCCTAGAAGAAAATATAGGCAGTAAGCTCCTTGGCACTGGTCTTGGCAGTGACGTTTTATGGATCTGACTCCAAAAGCAAAGGCAACAAAAGCAGAAATAAGCAAGCAGGACGATATCAAACTAAAAACCTTCTGCATGGCAGAGAAAAGGCCAGCTACGAAATAGGAGAAAATATTTGCAAATCAATCTGATAAGAAGTTAATATCCAAAATATCTAAAGAACTCAGACAATTCAATAGCCAAAAAAAAAAAATCCAATTACAAAATGAACAGAAGATCTAAATCAACATTTTCCCAAAGACATACAGAGGCAAGCAGGTCCATTAAAAGGTGTTCAGTATTACCGATCATCAGGCAAATGCAAATCAAAACCCTGATGAGGTATCGCCTCACACCGGTTAGAAGGGCTGTAATCAAAGAGACAAGAAATCACAAGTGTTGGCAAAGATGTGGAGAAAAGCGGACCCTTGTGCAATGTTAATGAGAATGCAAACTGGTGCGGCCACTACGGGCAACAGGATGGAGGCTCCTCAAAAAATTAAAACTAGAAACACCATATGATCCAGCAATTCCACTTCTGAGTATTTATGTGAAGAAAATAAAAACAGTAATTCAAAAAGATAGAAGCACTCTCATGCTCACTGCAACATTATTCACAACAGCCAAGATATGGAAATCACCTCAGTGTCCACTGACTAATGAATTTGGATAAAGATGTGGCATATATATGCACAGAGTAACACTGGCTATAAAAAGGAATGAAATCTTGCCACTTGTGACAACATGGAAAGACCCTGAAGGCACTATGGTAAGGGAAACGGGTCAGAGTAAAACAAAGACCACATGATCTCACTCAAACGTGGAATCTTAAACACAAAAACAAGCTCCGAGATACAGACAACAGATTGGTGGTTGCTAGTAACAGGTGATGAGGGATGGGCTAAATGGGCGAAAGGGCTCCAAAGTTACAAATGTCCAGTTATAAAATAAGTAAGTCCTGGGGATGTAATGTAAAGCATAGTGACTACAATTAATAATACTGCACTGCATATCTGAAAGCTATTAAAAGAGTAAATCTTAAAAGTTCTCATCACAAGAAAAGATTTTGTAATAACGTATTATGACAGGTGCTAACTAGATTTATAGTGGTGATTGTTTCAACACGCATACAAATATTTAATCATTGTGTTACACACCTGAAATTAATATAAAGTAGTAGGTCAATTATACCTCAGTTAAGAAAAAGAGATACACCAATATGCTAATAATAATACGAGTATTGGAAATGAAAATGATATTTTCCCATTTGGCTTGCTTTGTCTTTTGTAATTGTATATAAGAATTGTTTATAAAAAGAAAGGATTTCTGGGGGCGCCTGGGTGGCTCAGTAGGTTAAGCACCCAACTTCAGCTCAGGTCATGACCTCAGGGTTCATGGGTTCGAGCCCCGGGTTGGGCTCTGTGCTGACAGCTTGGAGCATGGAGCCTGCTCCGGATTCTGTCTTTCTCTCTCTTTCCCTCCCCCATTCACACTCTGTCTCTCTCTCAAAAATAAACGCTGAAAATTTTTTAAAAATATATGAGCTTTCTTTAGTTTATGTTAATTTTGGTCATGTTTCCTCTCTGACATCCACTTTCACCTCCCTCCCGCTCATTCTCCATGCTCCAGCCAGAATGGTGTACCCCATCTGAAATCTTCCAAAGGCTTCCAGCTGCCACCAGAATAAAGTCCAACATTTTTACAGGGCTTTAAAAGGCCCCGCACAGTTGGCCTGCAGTTCTAGCTGCATTTGGTGCCCTTCCTCCCACACCCTGCCTTCTCACCCTTGAGCTCTAGAGCTAGAAGCAGATTTTAGTTCCAAGCCCCTTCACTCCCTGGGGCTTGCTCACAGTAATGCATCCTGTGTGTCGCAGTGTGAGCATCACCTCTCAAGAGATTTTCAGGCCTCTGTCCTCCCTGGGTAAGCTTAGCCAGCCCCACACCCACCCCCTTCCTCACACAGCCTCCTCTATTCTCCTTAAAGCATTCAGCACCTGGGGAAATTGTTAGATGTCTGTCTTCACCTCCAGGATGTAGATCCCATGAGAGCAAGAGTATGCTCACTGCTTTACAACAAGTTCTTAGCCCAGTGCCTTGTACTCCGTGGGCTCCGTTTCTTGAATGCGTTAAAAAGTGCGTGGAATAGACAGAGCATGGACAGACAGAGGGTAGTGGAATTGTATTGTTAGCTTTTCTCCTATCCTTTTTTAATCTCTAAAATTATACTATTTTAATTCTGAAAATTAATGGTCCAACTATACAATATCAGATACGTATTTGTTTTTATCTAATATATTAGATATTTAGATGGACTATTAGGTAAAATACAAAGCAAGGAAAAATAATTAGAAAAATCATGTATCAGTATCTATCCTGATTATACTTCTAATTTTTAGGCGAGGTTAATCATTTATATGAATTAACATTTTCTACCTTGATTAAAATAATTCTCTTCAATCAAAAAACATGTTCGAAATCACAGATAAATTTCAATTTCATAGAGTCACATTTAACAATAGGTACCAAGACTCTACTGAAAGTCCTCTTTGGGCAATCAAAATATAAGTAACAGACATGTAGTTGTGATGGGGTGGAGGTCCGTATGTGTGCTCTCCCAGAACTCTCTTTTCTTTCCATGTTAGGTATTTTTTTTTCTTCCATAACAGAAATCTTTTAATTTTTTAAATGTTTTTATTTGTATTTGAGAGAGAGAGGAAAAGAGAGAGAGAGGGAGACACAGAATCCAAAGCAGGCTCCAGACTTTGAGTTGTCAGCACAGAGCCTGACACAGGGCTCAAACACACGACCTGTGAGATCACGACCTGAGTCCAAGTGGGATGCTTCACCAACTGAGCCACAAAGGAGCCCCAAGATTGTTCATATATTCTTTAAAAGACTCATTTCCTAATTTTTTTTCCTTCTGTTGGCCAATGTTTTACCCACCAAAAAATATCACTTGCCCGGTGCTTCTTACAATCTTGGGCATGAACTGAAACAAAGGGGATGCATAGGTACTGAAGCACGCAGACAGCTGGATAAACACACGCCTGGGCTGTGCCCAGCGACCTGGTGCCCTTTCACAATGGCTGGAGAGCCCTGGAGCCTGTGAGAAGAATTGGCCACACAAATAAGCCGGAAATCTCTTAAAAGACACTTTGGCCTAGCACTTTCTATTAAATATATTTTCCCCAGGAATATGACATTTATATAACTTGCATTCATAAATGAGGCTTCCCACCTAGTCAAGTATACTGTTACCCAAAAAAACATGAAAAGTAAACACAGTGAAGAAAATGTAAATATTATCATACACACCTCCCACTGCCAGACTTCTTCCAAAGAGTGAACTATAGCAAAATGTAAGCACTATTTATTAAAGGTAGGTTTGCAAATTCCGTTTCTGTTCAATGGGGGCTACCATGACATTACCCAGGCCAGTTCTGGCATTTGTTTTGGGACAAAAAGATTAAAGATAACAGAGTCTTAAATCCTTTCTATGGTGAGGGGTTTGGTTCATTGGAAGAGAATTGTACATCTGTAACTTTCCTAATATTCCTTTTTTAAAAATGTTTATTTATTTTTGAGACAGCGAGAAACACAGTGTGAGTGGAGAGGGGCAGAGAGAGGGAGACACAGAATCCAAACCGGGTTCCAGGCTCTGAGGGGTCAGCACAGAGCTCCACATGGAGCTCAGAAACTGTGAGATCGTGACCTGAGCCAAAGTCAGACGCTTAATCCACGGAGCCGCTCAGGTGCCCCACTTTCCTGATACTCTGAAGTCTCTTTTTGGAGGTAAAACCTAGGGGATTTTTAGAGACTACAGAGTGGAGATGAGTGACAGGTTTTTATGAGGCAGTCTCTGCCTCCCTCCCTCCTTCCCACCCCTTTCTTTTCCTCTCCAGATGAAGAACATACGCATTATAGCTTTAAATGACCAGAGAGAAGCAAATAAAAGGATTGGAAAGGAGTTCCTGAAATTTCCTTAACCACATTAGAGAACATTCTTAGCCATATAACTGATTACTAGCAAAAATAAAAGAGTTTCTGGGCTCCACAGAAATAAGCCCTTGTCTGCCAAAGCTTTCATCCCATAGGAAGAATCTAAAATGTTCAAAAGACAGCCCCCTTTGGGCTGAGAGTAAAGAGCAGAATTGGAAAAAAAAACTAAATCTCTCATGAAAGGTGGAACATGGACACAGTGACGGCATTCAACAAGGAGCCAAATTTACATGGCTCACCTAGTCCTCCTTTAACCATTTCAGAACTTAAAGCAATGCCTAGTGCAATCGGGGAGAACAGAATCCTAGAAGATGGTTCTTTTCTAAGGATGACCACAAAGACGGTAACGCAACTTTTCCAGAGCAAGAGAAAGCTGACAGGTTCTGTTCTCTTTCCCTCTTCTGAGTCAAGGAAACCATGAAGGGTTGCCCCTCCAGGAGCACTCCAGAGTAGGCAGTCAGTGGACTACCAGGTGGGGGAGCGGACTACCAGGTGGGGGAGCGGACTACCGGGTGCAGGAGCGGACTACCCGATGGGGCTGCTGGCACTGAGCAAGCAGAAGACCTGGGAGGTCCCAGGTACTCTGCGGGACTCTGGCCTTCAGGCCAGAGAAATCACTTTAAAAGAAAAAAAGGTTTTATTTTTGGTATTTATCAGATATCACACAGTAACATGTTTCCCACCCAGAGAGACTCATCTCTCAAAAGGCTGCTGTCACTACTTGCACAGCAAAGAAGTCGAGGGGATCCCGTCTCTCTTTGCCATTGCAACTGTTCACCAGGGTCACTATCAACACCTAAATGAAACAGGATATTCCAATTACTTGGCAAAAAGTAAAGGATATGCGAAGTAGCCGCTTTCCATTTGTATTTTCTCTGCTCACCTAATAGCTCTCACTTGCAAACAAATTTGGTTCAAAATGGTCTGGTTAGCCAAAAACAGTATTAAAATTATAATGAACCATAATAAAAATCATCAGAAAAATATAGACTCAGACTGGAACACAAAATAGGGCTGTATTTTTATGAGTTAAGCATATGGTATTATTACCATATAATTGAATTCAACAACATCAACAGAAACAGTAAGAGCTATTATGTATTGAGTTCGTATTATACACCAAGCACTATGGTAAGAGTTTCACATGCACCCTGTCATCTAATCTTCACAACAGCTCAATGAGGTAGATACTATTATTATCCCCATTTACAGATGAGGAAACAAAAAGATGGGAAGATTTAGTAATATGCCCCAAATCACAGAATGGCTGAGCACAATACTTTTCATCACAACACTATAGACAACTATGCATACGACTTAACATTTTTTGATTTCTGACCTTGGTCGCGTCCACCAAGAATTCAATTTGTCCCTTCCAGAGAGAACTATTTTTTCTTTACCAGCCACCATAAAATCAAATTAAAATATAAATCAAAACTCTTGAAAACTTTCAGAATTCACAGCACCAGATCCTGACCTATAAGCAATGACAACTCACTCCTTCAAAACACCAGCAGAAATTTAATCCTCGGGGAGATGTCAGGCATCTTCCTCAGGGTCTCTGTGGGCCTCGCTGTTTACCAGACAGCAAACTAGTTTGAAGACCTTTTCACCCCTCAGCAGAAACAATCTTTTTACTCATTACCACGTAGAATCAGAAGAGAGATCCTATTTTCATGACTAAAAACAATGTGATGGCACCAGCCACAAACTCTGTAAAAATCCACAGAAGGAAGATGAGAGAAGGAAACCGTGCACAGCATGCCGCAAAGCAGCAATCATGAAAATGGAAACAATTTTCTTCTTACTGCCTGGGGTACTTGGAATTTCAACACATTCTCATGGTCCAGGATAACACAACAACAAGTCTAGCTCTCTGATAAGGCCATTCTTAAGAGCAACTGATACACATTACGTTATATTCTGTAATCTTTATTCTGCAACATTTTCCTTCTTTATGTGGCCCAGATGCTACAAACATTTACATTTTAGGCACAATTGCTGTATTTTAAACATTCCACATCTGGCTAATTCTGTCTCCATTCTACTGGTCGGAGCTACCATAGTCCTGCTATTGAGTGTGGTCAGGAGATCAACAACATTACCTGAAAACTTGTTAAAAATGCAGAATCTCAGGTCCTCCCCTAGACCTGCTAAATCAAAGTTCTCACTTTAACCGAGTCCCATGTGACGTATATACTCACTGAGGATAGAGAAGTACTTCCTTAGAAAGACGGATTTAGTGAATGTGTGGTAGGGATTAGGGATCTACATCTTAAATAAGCACCCTAGATTATTCTGGTTCCAATAAACTTCTGACAACACTTTGAAAAAAAAAATTGCTTCCTGGTCCAACTGGTATTATATTCCTTGCAGTAATCTGAGCTTTCTAGCTAAAACTGGACATATCTGACACACTCCATTATAAATACAATTTTGAAAGGTTAAAAATAGAAGTTAATAAAATGTTTAATGCATTTTTAAAACCGGGATGTTCTAAATAAAATTATATGATTGAGAGTGAGAATCCCATGGGGTTTATTTTTCCAAAACACACAACTCACTCTCTTGCTGCGGAGAGTGGATTCCGTGACCACTGACGCCTGTCCTAAGGAGCCCCTCTGAGAATAAACCACGGCGACCAACAGCAGTGGGAATGGGAGGGTTAAACATCACTAAGTGAGGTCAACGAAAAGACAGAAAGGGGCGCCTGGGTGGATCAGCCGGTTAAGTGTCTGACTCTTGATTTTGGCTCAGCTCATGATCTCACCATTCAGGAGACTGAGGCCCCCAAACCCCACCCCAGGCTCCTGCTGGGCTTGGAGCCTGCTTAAAATTCTCTCTCTCTCCTCCTTCCTCTCATCCTCCCAGGCAGGTGTGTGCACACACTCAATTCATATATTCATGTATATGTGTGTGTGTGTATGTATATATAATTAAAAATATATTTTTTAAAAATGAAAATTACCTCAAGTATCATAAACTGGATAGATTCACAATTACTAATCTGTTCTTTTTTTCTTCCAAACTTTTATATTCATCCAGACACAGGCAGACACGTAATTTTATACCTACTTGGGGCCAAATGAAATGTATGTACGCTTCTGTACATTCTTTTCACTTACGTTTTTTATAACATCAGCATTTTCTCAAGGCATTAGTTTTCAAAAAACGCGCTGCGTAACACTGCATTGTATTACTAGACTAGAATACATTTCCCCCTAAGTTCCTTTACTTCAGGCTCTACATAAAGGTTTTTTTTTTTTTTTTTTTGTCTTCATCTTGGGATAGCTCCTACCTGCTCTGATACCAGATTTTTGTCTTTGGTGCTAGGTCTCCAACTTTTTAGCAATTCCCTGCAGCATATCTCTGGTGTCACAACAGGCATCCTACCAATTAAATCTGCTTCTCTTGCTCTAAGCCTGCCCAGCATCTTACTGTCTCCCCAACTCTTCCCCCAACCTCCACCAGGTTCTTCCAGAATCCAAGATCAACCCACTTGTCTTAGAAACTGTGCAGATGAGAGATAATGCACAGTAATTTGTCCAAAGGCATCTAACTCGTAAATAATAGAGGTAAGAATCGATATTAGATCTTCTGATTCAATGTATATTCTCCTTAGCAGTAGTTAAAAACTCCTCAATTTCACATCTCAACCTTGTTTTCAGATTTCCTTTCAATGTCTTTTCACTATTTCCCTACTTTATGCTCAAACTTTAGAGGTATATTAGAGTTTTCTAGAGAATGTTTGTTTTCAATGACTATAGTAAGCTGTATCAGGATAAGAGAAAGACCATTATCTGAAAACAACTTTTATCATTTGGGGACAAACTATCAGAACCAACAAGTTAAATTTAGCTAGTTCAAGCATTTGAAAAATAACACAGATTGAAAAAAAAGTTGATTCCAACGTAAAATTTTATTTCATTCGATTCAATAAATATTTTTGAGTGCCTACTATGTACCAGGCATTGTGTGACTATTTGAGGGAAAAACATCTGGGGATGAAACAGCTGCCCATCAATCTGCACGATAACATACAGACAGAAATGATTTAGATTAGAAAAACATGCTCAAAGAAACGCTCCTTGCAATCAATATTGGGTCACATCTGACTGTTACTATCTTTGGAACCCTTAAGTTTGAGACAGATATGAAAAAGAAAGAATGTTTGAAGGGCAAAAAGACTGCTAAGTGGGTTGAAAAACAGTATTTCTAAGAACAGGTTTATGAAACAGAAATTACTGAGCCCAAAAAAGGAACAACTGAGTAATTTCCTGAGTGTGTTCTTTAATACATGGAGCATGGGGTCTGGAGACACTGACCCGCTGGGTTCTTTAGCCACAATTACCTGACAATACTGCAGCGGTGTAAACTAGAATTTCAAGAATTTAGATTAAATATGAGAAAGAATATCCCAACAGTAAGATGGGTTACTGTGAGAGACCTTAGTCACCATTAGAGATTTTGAATGTAACTGGGATGATTTTTTTTTAACCTCCTAAGGATATCACTCTTTGGTAATTAATGGATGTTCATTTAGATGAAAGACTTTAGACCCCAAATTAAAATGTGAAAAGGCTATCTTCCATCTGGATTGTTTATTTGAAGTTTAAATTTTTCTTGTTCTGTTTTGAACCTCTTTCTTTCTAGGAGTAGTAATAGGACAAAAATTTCAGCTTCAAAGATATTTTGTTTATATCTACAAGAGATGTTGTTTTTAAAAAATTTGTGTGCCTTTTTACAGGCCAACTTTCGAATAATAAAAGTATAAAGGAAAAATTATTTGGGCAAATCTCTGAAGCTAGGAAATATATGCTTTGAGTCATTATCTCTAAACCGGCATCCTCTGTCTTCTCATTAACATCAAATTTTCAGATTTAATATTCCACTGAATAGAATGCCAGTCTCTAAAAAGAAAGGATGAAGGGAGGGAAGAGAGGAAAAAGGGTGGAAGCACCACAGTAAAAAGAAAAAAAACAATAAGAATATGTTTTAATTCATAAATATAGATTGTGTTACACTAAACTAGCTTTTGTATTGATTAACGCACAATGATATTTTATGTTAAAATGCAATGAGTGACAAATTCATTCCTTTGTTGCACAAATTGGGTTCAGATGCCAACTATGTGCCAGGCATCATTCTAGGTTCTTGAGATACACCAATGAACAAAACAAAGATCCCTGTCCTCAAAAAGTTTATATTCTAGTAGGGAGATACAACAATAGATACGATAAATAAGTAAACAATACAGTATATTAGAAGGTGATAAATGCTACTAAAAAGAGAGAAAGCTGTGGTAGTGGTGGTTGATAGAGGTCACAATTGAACATAGGGTTCAGGGGGCCTCACTGATAAGCTGACATCTGCATCAAGAGGTGAGAAAGTGAGCCAAGTTGAGAGCTAGGGGAAGAGTGTTCCAGGGAGAGGGACCGGTTTGAGCAAAAGTCCTAAAATAGGAGCAGTCTGAGGATCAGTGAGGAGGCAGGAGTGGAGTCAATGAAGGCAGAGTTGAGGAGATGAGAGCCTCTAGGACTCTGTGAGACAATGGGAGGGCTTACGGTCTTATGGAACCAATTGCTTGCTGATGCGGAGCTTTGAATGACATCTCATTTATATTTTTAATTTTTTTAATGTTTGTTTATTTTTGAGAGAGGGAGACACAGAATCCAAAGCAGGCTCCAGCCTTTGAGCTGTCAGTCCAGAGTCCTATGTGCGGCACAAACTCACAGACCATGAGATTATGACCTGAGCTGAAGTTGGACGCTTAACCGCTTAACCGACTAGGCCATCCACGTGCCCCATCATTTATCTTTTAAAAGATCCCTCTAGCAGGGCCCCTGGGTGGCTCATTCAGTTAAGTGTTTGGTTCAGGTCACGATCTCGTGGTCTGTGAGTTTCAGCCCGTGTAGGGCTCTCCGTGGTCAGCACAGAGCCTATTTTGGACCCTCTGTCCCCCACTCTCTCTGCCCGTCCTGCACTCATATTGTCTCCCTCCCTCTCTCTCAAAAACAAACAAACAAACAAAAAAAAGATAGAAGATCCCTCTAGCTCCGAGGTTGAGAGGAGACCATGCAGGGACCAGGGTAGAAGCAGGAGACCTGCTGGAAGGCTCCTGTGCTGCAGGTCCATGGTTTCTCACCCTTTGTGCTGAAATCCACAAGCTGTTTCTGCAACTCATCAGGTGACAAAAGCAACCTACACTTAAGCATACTGTCTTTAGTATCCAAATTAGTGTAAGCATTCCTATGTTTCACTGTAGAAACATTAAGCTTCCTCGATAAACATATGTATCTTATTACTTTTCTAAAATCTAAAAAATTCTGTATTCCACAAATCATCTAGATGCAGGAATCCGGACCTGCATTCCAGGGGAAGAACAGCGTGGGTCTGGGTGGCCGTGCTGGAGAGGGTAAGAGGTGGTCCCACCTCAGACAGTATTTGAAGGTAAGGCTAACAGCATTACCATACAGATTGAATGTGGGTATGAAAAGAGTAATTTAAGATGATTCTAAGTTCTTTGTTCTTAGCAAATGGTAGGATGAAGGTGACATCTCCCAAGTGAGAAGGACCATGGGTAGAATGTGTTTAGGCTGATGATCAGAAACAAATAGATGTGCAGAATTTGACACATGTATTTCTACCCAACTGGAGAGCTTAAACAGGCAGGTGGATGTACAAGTCTAGAGTTGGGGCAGAAGTCTGGGCTACAGATGTATTTGCGTTATAATTTTTTTCCTTGATTTCCTTTTAAAATATCTTTAGTCTTTTCTCAAGGGTAAAAAACACATCTACACATCTACACACATACACACATGCACACACACGCATTATAAAGAAAACCTCTGTTGAACAACCTTTTCCATTAAACAAATATACATCTTTCAATGTAAAGAAAACTACAATTGAAGTCTAGGGCTGTTTGGAGACTGCCTAACAGTGGCTGTAAATAATATCACTTGAAAATTTATGAAATGAGGAGAGCCAAATTCTATTCTCAGATCTCTGGAGAATAAGGATGGCTTAAAGAAATTATTTTGCCAGAAGTGAAGAAAATATTCAACGAAGAGATGGCATTGAACTAAAATAGTGCAAAGCTTCCTTTCTGTTTTCACAGTGAATAAACACTAGTTGTTTGTCCTGAGTTAAAAACTTAGAACCCTCCCCTTTTTCAGAAAATATGCTATAATCACAAGACAGCAAATTAAGAAGTGTCCAAAATACCCTCCTACGTGCTAATGTCAACCAGCAGCTATAGTTGAAGAGGAAATGAGGGTGGAAACTGACTTGGGGCGGCAGTGTCTAGAGGCAGCAGTGCTTTCTGTGGCATGCAACTGTCTTGGCATCCGATCAAGGTAATTCTTTTCCAGGGCATGTCTTTAAGATCACACTCTCTTAGAATGAGTGCTCACAAACATCATCGGAACTCCATGTCTCCCCGATTTTATCCTGCTAAATTTGACCAGTGAACTTTATTGGATTTTTTTTTTATATATTTAATTTTTGAGAGATAGAGACAGAGCACAAGTGGGGAAGGAGCAGAAAGAGAATGAGACACAGAATCCGAAGCAGGCTCCAGGCTCTGAGCCGTCAGCACGGAGCCCGACACAGGGCTCAAACTCACAAACCGTGAGATCATGACCTAAACCGAAGCTGGACGCTCAACCGACTGAGCCACCCAGGTGCCCCAGATTGCTTATTTTTAATTCACATGTGTGTTGATATAGAGAGGAATAATGGAAAGACAGACATACTTTTTAAAAACAGAAAACATTAAAGGCTCAGAAAGACATTGATATCTATGTTACAGAGTCTTTTTATATTAAGTGGCCAAGTTTTTATGACCCTACCTTAAGGCAACAGAGTAACAGAAGTACTGTATATACTTAAGCACCCATGAATAAAAATCCCCCTGTATGATCACAAAGAGATGAAAACAAGACAATGTAGAGGAGTAAGAGAGAGAGAGAGAGAGAGAGACTGCAGAGACAGACAAAGAAATATAGGAAAGGAGGGCGAGAGAAAGGGAAAGAGGAAAAGGATTACAAATATATTATTTTCAATAAAAGATAGGTATGTGTAAAACATATTATTAGATATACCATCTGATTCCTCTAAAAATTATATTTATTGCCCAAAACACACACCATTACAACTACATCAGAATTAGGGAATTTCAATCTTTCTTTAAATGGACAATGACCCAGAAGGAAAATTTGAGAGTCACACATAAGCAAAGAGAAACTTTTAAAAAGATCATAAATGTCAGTATTCTTTTCACCTGGTAAAAAATTGCAAAAGTATTCACTCTAAAGGAGCAAAGTCTGGTTCTGTCATGGAAGAATGGGAAAAGGAAAAGAAGAAACTAGTACTGGGAGAGAAGAGGAGACAGGAGGAATGAACACAAAGGCAGCTAAGAATCAGTCCAGTGAGACCTGACAAATGGATAAATATGGGGTGAGTATTTGCAAGTTGTAAAATTACACATTTTGATCTGGTAATAAGGGAACCTCTTCCTGCTTCAGAACTCACTATTTTACCTCTAGCCTCTATCTCTATGGGTGACACCATCTTTTATCCACTCACCGCTGATAATCTAGGAGAGAGATTCCAGATCCAACCACCAGGTCACAGCAAACAGAGGGGTAGCTGTCTGGTTTTCTCCTCAATCCTTGACTCAACCCTCTCGTTTACCGGCACTTTATTGCCTAGACTAGGCTACTTCCTACTCCTGTGCCTTTGGTGTGCCGTCTATATGAACTGCAGGGCCTCTGTTTTCTCATGTTCTTTGCCCTTTTCACTCAGGAAGCCCTCTCCACCCCAAATACAACCTGCCCCAAGACTGATTAGATGCCCCTTCTATTTCCATAAAGTGCTATACAAATCTCTTTCAGCAACACACTACCCTAGTTACCCTTGGGGCGATTATCTTTCCCAACAGATTATACCTTTTCTGTTTTATCTTTGTAAATCCAATGCCTAATACAGGGCCTGGTATTCTAAAACACACTCAAAAGTGTTACTGATTATTAAAAAATGTGCTAACACAAAAGTCCCTGAGTAGCCAACGTAATCCTGAGAAAGAAGAACAAAGCAGGAGGCATCACTCTGCCTGATTTCAAGCTATACTATACAACTGTAGTCATCAAAACAGTATGGTGTTGGCGTAAAAACAGATGTGCTGACCAACAGAACAAAATCAACAGTGCAGAAATAAACTGAAGCATATATGATCAACTAATATTTGACAAGCGAACCAAGAATACTCAATGTAGAAAAGATAGTCTTTTTGATAAATGGTGCTGGGAAAATTGGATATTCACATGCAAAAGAATGAAACTGGACCCTTATCTTACACAACACACACAAATAACTCAAAATTGATTAAATACCTGAATGTAAGACCTGAAACTATAAAACTCTTAGAAGAAAAAAAATAGAAAAAAATTCCTTGACATGGGTCTTAGCAATGATTTTATTGGATATGGCACCTAAAGAGCACAAGCAATAAAATAAAAAACAAGTGGGACGAAATCAAACTGAAAAGCTTCTACACAGCAAAGAGACCATCAACAAAGGGAAGACAAACTATGGACTGGAGAAAAATATTTGTAAACAATGTATCTGATAAGGGGTTAATATCTAAAATGTACAGGGAACTCATACAACTCAACAGGAAAAAACCCCTAGTGATCCAAATGAAAATGGGCACAGGTCATAAACAGACATTTTCCCAAAAAGGACACACACATGGGCAACTGCCAAATGAAAAGAGGCTCAACATCACTAATTATTAGGGAAATGCAACTCAAAACCACCATGAGATGCCACCTTGCGCCTGTTAGAATGGCCACCATCAAAAAGATGAGAGATAACAAATACTGGCAAAGAGGTAGAGAAGAGAGAGCCCTTGGGCACTGTTGGTGGGAATGTAAATTGGTGTAGACACCATGGAAAACAATAGGGAGGTTTTTCAAAAAATTAAAATAGAATTACCATATGATCCAGCAACTCCACTTCTGGGTATTTGTCCAAAGAAAATGAAAACACCATTTCGAAGCGATATCTCCACCCCCATGTTCATAGCAGCATTATTTACAATAGCCACGACATGGAAACAACCTAAGTGTCTATCAATGGATGGATGGATGGATAAAGAAGAGTGGTAGAAATACACAATGATATATATATATATATATATATATATATACATATACACATACACATATGTGTACATATATATATACATACACATGTGTACACATATGTATGTACACATATGTGTATATATATGTATATATATGATGCAGCCTTAAAAATGAGAAATTCTTGCCATCTGAGACAATATGGATGTACCCTGAGTCATTATGCTAAATCAAATTAAGTCAGAGAAAGACAAACACTATTATATGGAGAATCTTAGAAAAAAAAAAAACTTACACAAAATGATCAGATTTGTGATTACCAGAGGTGGTGGGTAGAGGAGGGAGAATTGGAGGAAAAGTGGTCAAAAGGTCCAACCCTCCAGTTATAAGATCAAGAAGTACCCGGGATATAATGTATAATGTTATGACTACAGTTAACACAGCTATAGGATTTATATGAGAATTGTTATGGAAGTAAATCCCAAGAGTTCTCATCATAGAAAAAAAAATTTTTCTTTTGTACTGGATGTTAACTAAACTTACCGTGGTCACCGCTTCATGATCTATGTAAGTCAAGCCATTATGCTGTATTCCTTAAACTTATATAGTGCTGTATGTCAATTACAGCTCAATAAAACTGGAAAAAGACTCCAAAATGTGTTAATGTTTATATGACTTACTGAACACATCCCCTCTGGGCTTCTGAGGATCTGTCTGTATCCTGTTGTCAACTGTAATCCATCTTGGAGATGTAGTAGCAACTGGCGGTACAGTTGTTAGTCTGGTGCTTGGTCCTTCCGGGGTTGTTATTGGTGGAGATGTTCCGAGTTCTGTGAACGGGGGTGGGGTAGGCTGTGGTGTTGGCTTTGACGTAGGTCTTGTTGTTGGCTTAGAAGTGGGCCTGTTGGTAACAGGAGGAATATAAGGGGTCTTCAGAGGCCACCTAGTACTTCCAACATCAGGAATCCACTTACTGTGTCCTCCATCACCCTTTGAAATGGTACCATTTCCCTTTGGTACATGAATTGGACCTGAAGGTTCAATCATGACTTTCGGGATATCTGAAAGAGTCAAAGAATTTAAATTAGTGTGTAACCATCTCTCTCTAAAAGTTTAGTTGTGGAGGGGCACTTGGGTGGCTCGGCTGGTTAAACATCTGACTCTTGATTTCCGCTCAGGTCATGATCTCACAGTTTTTGAGTTCAAGCTCCAAGTCAAGCTCTGCACAGACACAGCAGAGCCTGCTTGTGCTTCTCTTTCTCCGTGTCTCTCTGCCCCTTCCTCCCCTTCTCTCGCATGTGTACTCTCTCTCTCTCAAAATAAATAAACATTAAAAGTTCAGTTGTGGAATCAAATTGTGAAAAACACATTAGAGTATCTAATGCCGACTAGGCTTACTTTTCACATTTAGAATATTCCCCTACTATAAGTCAAGCTATTTTCCAAATAACAACTGTGTGTATGTATCCGATATATACATACATATACATACACACACATATCCATCCTGGATATATGCAAAAGTTATATTGGTATTTCTGTAATGGATATGTATTATTTAAAACAAAGAATTTCAAGTATCTGTAAAATGGAAATAGACAATAATCGCTGAGATTTTTTTAAATGCAGAAACATTCTAAGTTTTTTAAAATATGAGAAACAGTGTCGAGAGTCTATGTTAAGTCTCCCTACTACAATTATATTATAAAATCATGTTTCAAATTGTCTAAAGAGTAATACTTTCCATACTCTGTATAAGTTCAACTCTTGTAAAACATTTTTTACTTTTCTTTCTTATTTATTTTTATTTAAATTTTAATTAACATACAGGGCAATATTGGTTTCAGGAGTAGATTTCAGCGATTCAACACTTACATATAACACCCAGTGCTCATCACGAATGCCCTCCTTAGTACCCATCACCCACCTAGCCCATCCCCCATCCACGTCCCTCAGTCAATCCTCAGTTTGTTCTCTCTCACTAAGTCTCTCTTGTGGTTAGTTTTCCCTCTCTCCTCTTCCTACCCCTTTCCTATACGTTCATCTGTTTTCATGCAAAATATTTTCATTAATTGTTCTGTATATTTTTAAAGTTGGTTTGCTTTCCCTCTAATTTATACAATCACTTAAAAAAATTCAGAGGTCACTGTGATTATCTGTGGAATCTTTTTTTGTGATTATCTTCACCAAAAGGAATTAATATTTAATCTTCCTGGAACGATACACTCCAGTTCAGGAGTATGACTACATGACCCTTCAAAAATCCCTTAATCCCCATGATTTTATGGCTCATGATTTTCAGTAAATATTTTACTCCAAAGATTTAAAAATTATCTATTGTCACATGAAGTGTATGCAAAATTATGGTCTTTAATTTGTAAAACTTTCATCTTGGGGCACCTGGGTGGCTCAGTCAGTTAAATGTCCGACTTCAGCTCAGGTCATGATCTCACAGTTTGTGAGTTCCAGCCCTATGTCGGGTTGTGTGCTGACAGCTCAGAGCCTGGAGCCTGCTTCAGATTCTGTCTCCCTCTCTCTCTGCTCCTCCCCCACTCACCTCTGTCTCTCTCTCTCTCTCTCTCTCTCTCTCATAAATACATATTAAAAAAAAAAACTTTCATCTTGGGGGTTATTTTTTTCATGTCTATCTACTAACATAGCCATACTCCAAGCAGAGCTTGTAAAAATTTAAAAAGCAAAACAATTCTAAATTTGAGAAAATAAATATCAGAATGATTTTTTAATTTTTTTTCAATGTTTATTATTTTTGAGACAGAGAGAGACAGAGCATGAGTGGGGGAAGGGCAGAGAGAGAGGGAGACACAGAATCCGAAGCAGGCTCCAGGCTCTGAGCTGTCAGCACAGAGCCCGATGCTGGGCTCAAACTCATAGACCGCGAGATCATGACTTGAGTGAAGTCGGACGCTCAACCGACTGAGCCACCCAGGCGCCCCCAGAATGATTTTTTAATAGAATTTGGAGACATAAAACAGAGGAACAAATGACACAGAATATATTCAGATCTTATCCCTGTCATAATCTAATGCTAATGACAAACTTTTAATTCTGATCATAACAAAATCTGATTCTCAGAGAGAGCGCACCAGAATTTCTTCCAGCCAAACAGAGGCTACTGAGAGGTTTTAGCACAGGAATTGAATGTTTTTAAGATTAGAATGTATTACTGAGACGGACACCTGGGTGACTCAGTCAGTTAATCGTCTCGGACTCTTGATCTTAGCGCAGGTCATGACCTCACGGTTTATGGGATCAAACTCCATTGCGGGCTCTGTACTGCCAGCACAGAGCCTGCTTGAGATTCTCTCTCCTCTCTCTCTCAAAATAAATAAACAAACAAAGAAAAGAGACAGAGAGAATGTATCACCAAGTCTTTAATTCTTTTAAATACCTGAGTAAACTGATTTGATTACAGAAAATAGACTAATATTATTAGTTATAAAAATTACACTTTCTTGATAGTTAATCTTGTTCCTCATCTTCCCCAATAACGGCCTTTGTGTAATCCCGTATTTCCTGCTAGAATTTAAAGGTGGGAGACAAACACTACTTACACACACAACTCAGTCCATCGCCCTGGTATCCGTCTCTACATTTGCACTTGTAGGACCCGTGCACGTTGTAACATCGAGCGAAGCGGCTGCAATGATACTGACCAAGGGAGCATTCATCTATATCTGCATCAGGAAGTGGGAAAAGGAGTTTATTTGGGAGATGAGTATGATGGCATCGAAACTCTATAGAGTCTCCAAAAACAATTTTTTTTGAAAGGTCTGTGAAAATCAGATAAACAGGAGAAATAAAGCACACATACATCTAGGACTACCAGTGGTTGAACTGGACTTCTGCTTAATGTAATGCCAGTACCCTCCCCTGCCCCTGACATCCCATTCACCACCACAGTTAAGAGACCTGTCCACACCACAGGAAGAAACAAACGAAATGATGGCCGGGGCTCATTACCGTGACATTGGTATTTGCCCGCGATGTACATGAGGTCGAAGCCTTTATGGCACTTGCAGACGTAGCTCCCGAAAGTGTTGACGCACTGCCTAAATCTAGGGCAGGACGCTCTTCCAGTGGCACATTCATCAACATCTAGAAACACAAATCAACTGCATCTTAGAGGAGCAGCATAGCATGTTCGGATGCGATGGATTTTAAAATCAAGGTCTGCACACAGTTGACTCGCACAGAGTGGCTCATCATAAATGTTATACGGCTGGCTGCCCCGACAGGCAACATAAACACCACACCTCCAAACTTCAATGCATCCTCCTCTCAGAGTTGTCCTGCTCTCGTGCCGTATCCCGGCAGAGACTGCACCTGTATCCACCGGTTGCTCCAACTGGAAACAGGAGGCATCCTTGACAAGCCTAATTCCCATAACCTCAAATCATCAGGCCCAGTTAATTCTACCTCTAAAAAGTGATCGGAACTCATCTAGTCTTCTCTTCACCCACCGCCACTACCCTAGTCCAAGCTGCCACCTTCTCAGTTAGACTGTTGGGAGAGCCTTGGAACCAGTCTTTTCCCTGCCAATCTTATCCCCTCCAAAGCGTTCCCACTCAACTGTCAAAATCTTTTATTAAAATATAAGATTGGAATATTACCATGCTTAAGACTCCGCATGGTTTCTACTTCCTTTCTAAGGGAAATCCTCATTCCTCCCAAAGTCCGTGAACACCTGCAATAACTACGTAGTCCTTGCGTACCTCACCAGTTGTAACTCAAGCCACTGCCCCTCACACTCACACCGTACTGAATCCACACTGGCCTTCTTTCTTTCTAAACCTCACACGAGCCAGCCGCTCTTCTTTGAGTGCGGTGCCTTGTACCATTTCTACCATTATTTTCTAAAATAGACCTTTTATGTTGTTCTCTTAGTACCTCATATTAACATTTAGTATTGTTTGTCATTTTATTGGATATTTGTTTCTTTTCTGTCTTCCCATTAGAGTATCAGCTTTGTGAGGACCAAAATCTTGTCTGCCCTGTCCCCAGCTATAGATCCTAGCACTTGGCGCAGTGCCTGAAATACAGAAAGTACAGAAAGTACTCAATAAATCTCTCTGAATACCTCTATTCATGGAGTGCGTACTACATGCTAGGTTCTCTGCTCAGCTCTTTGCATATATAATCCCATTCAATCCTTATAATGGTTCTACATGGCATTACTCCCATTTTAGAAATGCGGAGACTCAAGCTCAAAGAAAGGAAGTCTCTTGCCTAAGGTTACATACCAAGCACATGGTGGAGCTCGGTTTGAAATCAAAGTCCAGACTCTTAACCACAATCCTGTACTGTCTTCCTAGTTTACAGGAAAAAATTTAACTCTTTAGCGCAGCACATATAATCTAGCCCTGCCTACCTATTCAGCTTCATCACTCATTCCTTCTTAACATTCTAGAAATACTGAGCTCGTCTGCCTTTCTTGAATATTGTGCTCTTTTAAACTTCAAAGCCTTTGTACATGTGGCTTCCTCTGCCCAAAGTTTCCTCTCATCCCTCATTTTTAGGGAAACAAGATGTCCGTTATCCATTCCCAGAGTGAGGTCCTCTCCCGAGACCCGTGCTATCTTCTGAAGGATAGCTAATTGCCTGATGTAGGTAACTGCCTCGTTTCCTTACTCCATCACCTTTCCCTTTGTCCTTTTATCCTAGAGAGGCTGCTGACAGAGACGCTGGATGTTACAACTCACCCAGACAGGTTCTCCCATCAGGAGCCAGCTGTAGGCCAGGAGAGGGGCACTGGCACCGTATCTGTCCTTTGACAACGTCACAGCCATACTGACAGTTTGCCATGGAGCAGGTCAGGGCACCTGGAAAAAGTGTGACTGGCTGACTCAGAGAGGCAGAAGACAAATTCTGTAACTGGAATAGCTGTTGTTTTTTTTGACTTGACACTGCATCAACGATGAAGACAAAAAGGCCTCAATTACCCAACAGTCTAAAGACCAGCGAAAACAGAGGGACAGAAAGAGGATCCTCAGGGATCAAGGAGATGAAGAAGTGAACCAGCTCTGTTATCATCTGAGGAAGATCTTTAATGCATTAAAAAAGTTAAAAGACGAATATAAAACTTTACCTCACACAGATTATCTGGAAATTTTTCCAGTGGCCAAGGAGAGTAGAGGACTGAGGTAATTTTCCAGATTACTCGTGCTAAATGCCAGTCTTAACTAAAACATCCAATTAACTTTCTCAACCTCCCACTAAAGCTTTCTAGGAACAGTAGGAGACTTCCCACTGAGTTGTACAATGTTAGAGGATTCTAGCATCATTGGCCATACAGTATTTTAAATATGAATTCACCTAATTCTAAGGGTTCTATGTTAAATATGCAAAGCTAAGTAAGATTAACATAACTTTTTCATAAAATGCAACCCAGATAACAGATAATTAACTAATTTATATTAACTAAGTTAACAGATAACCCAGTAGAGATGAAAACCAAGTCATCAATGGTCGGATATCACATAAACACCATCTAATTCAATGTTCAGCCTACAGAAAACTTCAGGGCATTGTCTATCTTATAAACACATCCAAATGATAGTAGGAAAATATGATACATTTCTTCCTCATAAAGACACATGACATCTACTTTTATGTTACTGTCATCATTTTTTCTCAGTAGAAGTAGATTTTGTTTTTTAGAAAAGTGATAGCTTAGTCTGTAGACTACTATAAAGAAATGTAAACGTGAAGTGAGAAAGTATCCATGAATGGTTTATACTCAGTCAATGAGTACTGGGTCCTCTGATGGATCCTCTATCAGCTAACGGTTTAGTGTCCGTCCTTGTGAACAGCAACACAATCCTCACACGGGCACTAATGCTCCTTTTCCAACTAGAGCAGTTCTTTGCCCAGATAAAACACAGGCAAAAATGTGTCGGGAAAACAACATTCTAAAACACATTTAGGTTTACGATTCCTGTTCTAAATACCACTTACAAATCAGTTTAATATGGGCACCCATGGTAAACTAATGCTAGACAAGTAAAATGGGCAATTTTTATTTTTATTTTCCATTCCTTAGGCACACATATAAATACACGCTCACATCCTGGTTAGGATGGCCTGGGAGGCTATTTTCACACACCCTGTCAGAGCACAATGTGAAATCAAGCCAGAGCACTTATAAAACAGTTAAGATTCTTGACATACTTGAGCAGGACCCATCTGGCATGAGCATATATCCGTTGAGACAGTAGCACTTGTAGCTGCCATAAGTGTTCATGCACCTGTGCTTGCAGGGTCGCGGCTTCAGGCCACACTCATTTAGATCTGTAAAGATGGGGGTTGATGCAGCAAAATGAGCAAACCTCAATACTAATGTAAACCATGTTAAATACCTCTCTATATTACAGAGTAAATGAGAAAAGGAGGTCAAGCTATCTCATTTACATAAGAGAAAGAGCCTGTTTACACCATCTTAATTTTAATGCTGGTTACACTAGGGGTGACCAAGAGCTTTCCATCAGAAATGGCCTTATAACAAAAGAGGGCTGTGTGAATTTCTGGAACTTCGATTACAGAGTAGTTGTGGTCTCTGTCCACAAAGGACAATTGGAAAAATTCTTCTCACAGACACGTGCCTACCTTGTCATCCCTAGAAAGAGCAGATTGCTATCCTCCTCACGGGTAGAGATGCCTACCATCCAATGATCTCCAATACCCTCCAAACATCTATGGTTACTACTAGCTTCCCTTCTATGTGATCTTCTTTCAATTCCTTTCAGTTTTAACAGATACTCTGTGAGCCTTTCGTAGTTTACAGGAAGTATACAGATTTTAAACCATGAGACTGCTTTGACCTTTCCAAAGGAAAGCTCTATATTCAGAGGATAAGAGCTACGTGAATTACAGTGATCCCTATGTGGTTTCTCTTGTTCAATTTTACAGATTCTCTACACTGATCTCATACTAAAGAAGAAATTTCAGTTTCCTGCTTTACTGATGTTTTCAAGTCACAAAATAAACAAAAAAGCCTATCCTCCAACGTGTTTTCATTTGGGAATTAAGAAAGGTGTATAGAAATACGACTGGATGATAGTGGACTATTATGTATTTTAGGTTTGTTCACTTAAATATCAACATAAAATTAATAAGCTTCACATTGTAAGAATTTTCTAACCCAAGTTGAATACTGCTTCAAGTGAACATAAAACTCATGACAAACACTGAAATACTAACAGCCAAAATACAGACTTCATTAAAAATAAATATGACCACAAGTTTATCATATCTGGAACTATCAGCATAAACACCTGATTAGATAATTATTAATACATGTCATCAAGGCAGAAATATAGGTATATCTAGTGGCCAGGTGTTTTAATCTAATCAAATTTAAATCTGACCTGCTCGTTTATTGGATATTTATAGATTTCATTTCATTAAAACCACCAAATTACATTGCTTTTAAAACCACCTAATAGTTTAAATTACATCTATAAATGTTCTCATATTTTACTAACTTTCCAATGTGGTCTTTTTTGTAACCTTAACCTAACAGTGAGCAGGTCCCCAGCTAGGTAAAGCCTAGGAAGGTTAAAGAAGTAAACCTTCATCATCTCCCACGCTTTCTTCAGTTTTCTACTTCATTATCTCATGCCCAGTCAAGGGCATTCAAAACAGAATCATATTTTAAAATATATTTTTTAAAAATTTCCTCAAAGAAGGTACTTTGCAGATTATAGTATCAACCAAAAATCTGACTCTTCTGTTACATGAAGTAAAAATTTTAAATCAAGAAAGAAAGAGAAAGAAATTCAGTCCACCTCTCATGTTCTTCTAACTTGTATTTCAGTACTTACTAAAAATTAGAGTCAGGGAATCTTTTCTCATATTCAAAGAGAAGTTATCATTCCTAATACGTCCATACATCCCTGCAGTTTCACACCTGAATTTGATAAGTTCCAGACTGATTTTAAGTAGTATTTAGGAGCACCTGGGTGTCTCGGTGGGTTAAGCGTATGTCTTGGTTTCGGCTCATGTCATGATCTCACAGTTTTTGAGATCTAGCCTTGCATCGGGCTCTGAGCTGTCAGCTTCGGATTCTTGTCTCCCTCTCTTTCTCTGCCCCTCCCCCAACTCACACTCTGTGTGTCTCTCTCTCTCAAAAATAAACATTAAAAAAAAAATACTGAACACTATAATAAAGCCATAGAGTAAGACTGAATTCCATATTTCAAGGGAAAGAGATTGATGGATATAAAATGTGTCAATTAAGAACACTTAGGTTTGTTTTTAAAGAGCCACAGAAATTTCTGTGGGTTCCTGATGGAAACTGGCCAGATGTTTGTAGCTCTAAGCAGCTTGCACAAGGGATATTTATGCTGATGGAAATTTCTTTAGATACTCCGTCCATGAACTAAAGCTGAAGCCAAGTTATGGAATCTCCAGTCTTGACCAATAAAGGGCCCCTCAAGATTGCTATGAGAGTTTTCATGATCCATACTGGGGCTGGTGGTGGTCTTCAGTCCAAATTTATCCTTCCCTTCCCGTAAGAAAAAAGTACTCTTGGGTTAAGAATCATGAAACTGAAAGGAAGTGAAAAACAAGATGTCATAATTCAAAAACAAACAAAAACAAATCCCCCACCTGGGAATCACTCTATGAAATAATATGGAAGAGGGAATTAGCGTGCGGCATTCGATGGGTAAATGCAGACATTTGTTGGCTATTTTACTATTATTAAATTGACACAAAAATATCCAAATACGTTACAAGCCATTGGAGAAAGCTGTTCTCTAACAGCTGGTGATGGAGTGGCTGATACTCCCTCACACTTGGCTTGTGTTGATGTCTCCAGTGACTGCCACCATTGCTCCATCTGCTACAGGCATGTGCATCCTAAAACTTCACAATGACCCTTACGAAACCCACTGCAGAAATTATGAAATAGAATTCCACAATAATCCGTGTTATCAATATTTACCAAATATTAAGACTTCTGCTAAAGCAGGGAGCTTCAAAAGATTAAAAGCATCTGGTGTCCTAGTGATGAACTTCTTTTTTCTCAATTTTCTTCAGGGTTTCTAGTTTATGATTACTATAGCTTTATTTTCTCACTGACCTAATGCCTTATAAAATTGAGTTAATATTTGCTGCTTCCAAAATCTCTTAGACTACTGACCTAGTAGCACGTGTGTTACTATCAAGTCAGAAATTCAAAAACAACAGTTCCAATTTATAGCAAATTCTCCTAAAACAAGTAGAATAATATAGAGACCATGATCACACTTTCCCAAATCTGTCTTAAATGTGATAAAAGAACCTAGGAAAGAAAACTTCAGTGTATTTACTTAAATTCATTTTAATCTTACTCTTTCCCTAGAAGTTTGTAATATGAATTATAAGGAAACTCTATAATAAAAAAAATTAATGAATTCTGTCATGTACCTATTTTATCACCTCAAAAGGCATCACTTTACAACTAAACCACTTACATTTCAAATGCTTTAATTATCACGTATACATTCTTAAAGCATATCTATTACAGTGAGGAGTATATTTAAGCAGGATGATAGATTCAGGAGCTTGGGGAGATGGGATGGGGGGGGGAGGAGGGGAGAGTAAGAGAGCTAGTCCAGAACAAAAATGCAAGCTGCACAGCATTACAATTACACTGTAGGAAAAAAGAATCAGAAATTTTGTTAGCATGCATTGAACAGTAGCCTGAAAAATCTAGAGTAGATTCATTGAATAAGATAACCCAATGGATTTTTAAGGAAAATAATCTTTCATTCATTTAATACATTTGGACTTTTTTTCTTCTTTGACCCTTAAACTTGGCAACATCTCAGAAATTTAACCCTTTACATTTTATCTGACTAAAGTGGAGGTCATAGGCAAACAGGCATCAGTAATTCAACTGTCATAACTTTCACTCTTTAAAACTCAATGACTGAAATTAATCCTATTGCCCTAATTGTTTATGCAGAAGATACACAAGTGCACTAACTTCCTGTCATCAGAGAGAACTAATTAATAATTTAAACAATTTTAATTCAGTCATTCTAAGTTTCTAAATTTATGAGTGGGTAAAGGATACAGTCTTTTAGAAGAAAAAGTATAAAATCATGCTGCCACCTAATTTTTGTACAAAACTTTCCATCATAATGAAAACGTTAGTATTTTGGGCATGCCTGTTCCCATACCAGCTCTGCAGGGAAACAAGGCAGGAATTACTCTCCCCCTGTTACTAACTGGTTTGCTAAGACTTGGACACATTAATTGACTTCCTCATAATCACAGAGCCACTTAAAGGCTATACTGAACCAGAACCTAGACTTTCTAATATTATAAAATGTACACCAAAAGAATAAATTAATAAATGTATGATTTGATTTCCAGGTAACCTAAAACTCTATTCTCCAAATATGGGGGAAGAGGAATTCATCATTTCTGAAATCTACTTAGCAATAGTCATCAAAACCCCAATATAAGTTGCTTTGGAATTTGACTTCACCTATGAAAATAAAGGTTATTTTGTCATTTGATTTTTAGAAACATTCTGAAGCCCAGAAAAGAAGAAGAGAAGCAATGATATTTTTAATGCAGTGAAAGGACAGTGGAGGCTCCAGGCTTTTTAGGGCACAGAGAATCAGCACCAGGTGACAATTCCTGCTGCTTGCTTCACATGCTCAGGGTGCTGAAGGCTGGGTATCCCTGGGGCTAGTCGTCAGGATATTTGCAAAAAGGGACGAAACTGCAGGAAGCCGTGCAGGTGGGAGAGCAGGCCACCTGAGATAACGCACGCTCACCCCTTGAAGGTAAACTTGTGGCTTGATGATCCGGGGGTTGGAAAAGAGGCTGTTCACTGCCTTGGTCAAGAGGAGTTGGGTAGAAGTGTTCGTCTTCACACCAGGAAGAAGGTAATAAGAGTCAACTTTGAACGGATGTCATTTTTAGCCCTAAAAATCTTTATAAGTATATATTAAACAGTTACATAAAGTTGGTGGATTTTAAAAAGGATACTGTACGCGCTTTTTAAAAGTTAGCTTCTGTTCTTCTAGTTTCTTTTTAATTTCTATTTTCCTTAAAATTTATCACTGCCATCTCGCCTCCCAAGAACACAAGTACATTTTACACACGTGCATACACACAAATATCATGCCTACACCAATCTTTAGAGAAACCACTAAAGAGATGGTCATTTTTTAAAGCATGATTTTAGTCACTGGCGAAGACAGAAAACTCAGAAAACAGATTATACAAACACTGATTACAGTCTACCTCTCTGATTAGTGACACTGAAGTCTTAAATATCCAACTCAAGCCTTTTTCCCTTATTATTATGTTGTCCAATAGTTTAAAAGACTTCACAGTTATGCACGAATTTTATGATTTGCATAGAGCTTATTTAAATAAATAACATGACAGTTTATCAATATTTTCATTCACACGTAAGAACTTCTGTTACATTTAGGCCACACTTAGTAGGAATATACAACAAGCTTTCCACGAAAGAGGTTAACTCTTGCCATTATTAACTTACCAAAAGAAGATGGGTAAGACTCAAAAGTAGAGTCAAAAAGGCAATTGCATCTTGTTTCGAGACTTTCATACTATTAACAGCCAATTAAACTTCCAAATTAAATGAACATTGGTTTCTGAGTTGAAACCACACATCTTTTAAAAAGTAAGTCTATCAGAAATCACCTGACTATGCAGGGGTATAGCATTTACACCGTCATCTTCAGGAAGGCAATCAACTTTAGATTTACCTAAGCCACCAAAGTTTACATACTGGTTCTACGCTATAAGACATTCGTTCTTGGGGTGAGGAATTCAACATATGAAACATAAACTTTGTCAAAACATTAGGAATTGATATTTATAAACTGTTTCTTCTGAAATTATTATAAGCCCTTAATATAACCTAGAATTTCACGGTGCCATTTCCAGGGCCGGGATGGGGCTGCAGGAGGCGATCTGGAGACCTTACCTAACCTTGGCCCACTCAGTCTTCTGGCTCCTGACTCCAAACCCTAAGCCTGACCTACATCCGACCGTGTGCCCTCAACTCAGCCCTCCAGGGAGATCATTGCATTGTGGGTGGTTCTGTCCGTGGTACTTCCTGGTTGCCAACTCTAACCCTAGCCATGGCTCTGGTTGCCCGCCTCTTGCATTGAAAAACTTTGCATTGAAAATCTTTCATTTCTGAAAATATGCAATGATAGGACATATTACATGATAAAAATAATTCCCTAATGGGAAAGTTATAAAAAAGATTATTATCTATAATAGTATCGTTTTTAGGCTGAGGGGAAAGAGAATTGGTATGGGTACAAAGAGGAGGAGAGTACGCATGAATAAAAATTACCAGAGAAATAAGGTGGAGAAAAAGCAAACCTTCCCAGAGTTCGGGTTAGCGTTTCATTACTGTGAAAGGTGCCATGTGCTGTGTGAAATATGCTAATTATCAGGCCACACCTATGATTTTCTATGTGATCTAGCTATCGCAAACCCAGAAGTGACTCAGAGGGAAGAGCAAAACACCAACAGCAGATTCACACCAATCTTGCCACAAAGCTGTTTCATTAAGCCAGCTGCAAAGTGGGCTTGCCCTGCTATGCTGGCTGCCCCGCCGGCAGCTCTGAAAGCACTCGTTAAATGCGTGTTATTCACACAAGCTCTTCACTCCACCAATCCGGTTTCTGGGAAGTTAGTTCTTACATCATACAACTTGCAACAATTTTTTTTTAGTGAAAACTTGCCTTACACAGTAACCTACTTTTAATGAAAAGCTAATTTCCAGTTCTGTGAAATCATTTCAAATATACCTCTTCTTGACATTTCTCTCAAGAAAAAAGAAACCTATTGGAGTTCCCATATTTCTGAGGCGTATTTGCCAGTTTATTAAAATGTATGGGCCAGATAAAAACAGTCTACATTAATTTGCTATGTAGCAGATACAGACAATCTGCTCTAACATTGTTTCCTGGTGCCTCTGGACAGTTCTCCCACTTACCCAGCTCCTCCACCGCCGCCTCTGACCCTGATGAGGGCTCTCGGCCCACAGAGTCAGAGACTGCCTACGGTGCTGGACCGGACAACTGCATGGAGCCCTTAGAAGTATGGTGTTCAGGACCAAGAACCATTATGTGAAACAATCATTCACTTGGCAAATATTTAATGTGCACTTAGCGTGTGCAAGTAATAGTTTTCAGGAACCCAGAAATCAGAGAGCAAGAAATCAGAGACCAAAAAGGATTCTTGCTCTCAAAGACCATAAATCATGCCATTGGGAACTTGTCACAATTGGTTTTTTGGTAAGGAAGGCAAATAAAGAAATAATCAAAAACACATATGTTTACTGTAAGCTGTGGTTTTCTATTCAAGATTGGACTAGAAATTACATTTTCAGTGTCTGCACTATTTTCTGTGGGTGTAAAATCCCATTTTGCTACTGATGAAATCGTCTTCCCTCCCCTAAGGAATATAGTTTTAGGAGGCAAGATTTCAACTCAGTAAATTTCAGTTTTTCTTTAGAGAAACCGGTATGTATTACAGTCAAAAGTGCATGATAAATGGGTTTTCTGAAAATAGGAGATACCCAGAGATAGATTCTTGTTATAGTAATAGTTTCAGAGTCTTTGAAGCATATTAAAGTTGATATAGTCTTGCAAACAAATTTAAATGAATTTCTCTGCAATCTCAACAGTGGCTTCTTACAATAACCTACTTTGTATAAATTCCTGGCATCAGGATGACAAAGTGTTATGGTACTGCCATACTGATGAAACCTCTGATAGATTACGTTCACCACTTTAAGAAAGGAAGCATGCGGGAACTCTAAGATGAACACGTTGATTATTCAATAATCAAAACTGAACATATCACGACTTGTAAACTTAGACTGGGAAGGAAAATCAAATGGATTTTTAAGAGTAAACTGAGGTCATAAATACTCTACTTATTTCAAAAAGACTATGCAAGTGTGTTTGGTAAACTCCACGTTAAGAAATATTATAAGATATAAAAGCAGCACTGGAAAAAAACAGTTAATCAAATAACAGATAATGTAGAACATACGTTATAATAATAGTTTCTCCTACCATTGGACATGTCCCATTTCATTAGCACGGATTTCCTCTGATAGTTCAGGAACAATACATACACTTTCAAACATCAGTGCTCTGGACTGTTGTGGAAATTATGCCCATAGATCACAAGTTTACATGAAAATATCAAGGAGTATCAGATATTGACAAATAGGAGTATTTCAACAATATCATTTCCATATCTCATGAGGTAGATTATCTATGATATAACCATGTAATTGTTTCATTTAACACTAAAAAGGATAGAAAGTATTACTCAAATTTAAGAATTAAGTAAAAAAATGACTCTTTTATCCTTTTACCTCTATGCTGAAACCTAACTCCAGCTTTTCTTTACTTCTGTTTTTTTTTTCTCCTAATAATAGAAAGTTCAGGTTTGAAATTAATTAAGACGACAAGCCTTGTCAGACTTGTTAGCATGAGTCAGAAGATCACATTTGCAATAGTATTTTCTTCATCTAAAACAAAACTGACAGAGGAAACACAAATTATATGGCCAATAGTCCTAAATAGACATACCAGGTCTTTTACCAACTAATTCTGTGAACTTAGATAAGACAATTAATATCCCTGATATCTCTTTAAGTGAAAAATAACAATAAACTATTATTTACCACTTAATTATCATAAATAACACTCTACCTCTTGATGTTGTAATAATGAAAATAGATAACGTATGTAAAATACCTGGGGCACTGTGCTAGGTAAATATTTGCTTTTATAGACAACTTAAAAATAAATTAGTCGAGATCTTTATTTTTGAGAGGAACTTTCGCAACCTGGTAACAGTTGAAGGGAATTGAATCTCAAAAACCGAAGGGCTCAAAGTTTGAAGAGACCTCAAAATTTCAGGTCAGACTTCCTACCTAACTTTGAGTACTGAAGGGGTTTCATCTCACTGGGGTCCAAAGAGGCTAACAATTTGCCAGAGCTTCCCAACTAGTTAGTGGGAGAAAAAGGCGAGCAGAATGGAAGGCTTCTGTATTACTGATGCTGTGCTTCTCTTCTTTAAATATATTTTTTAATTAGTATCAGTGAATAAGAGGATGAAATTCTTTTAATTGCCTCTGATGAAATACATTTAAAGGATTCGCATTATATTTTTATCTGTCAGAATACGGCAGAATACTGTTTAGAAACAGTAGTCATGGAAAAGTGGTTTGGCAGGAGAACTTGTACTTTTTTTATATTAGGCAGAAGTAGAGGGGGCTTGTGATTGTAATTTGTGTCAGACTGTTTTCCTACCTTGATTGCAGGTTTTTCCAGCATATCCAGGATGGCACTTGCACTTGTTGGGTCCAATACATTCGCCATGTTTGCACTGTGGTTGGCATACAGCTGTGAAGGAGGATTTCATGCATCACTTCTAGGCCAGCTGAACATCAACCATATAGCATCTATGTCATATAGTAGTTTGGTAACAAAAGAGAAGACTAAGAACTTACAACAGAATAGCATAAATATATAAATTCACTTTGTCTGGATGTGATAAGCACTCTCACATACATGTGGGGTGTGTGTGTGTGTATGTGTGTGTATCACTCAGGTCTGGAAAATTGGTTAAACTTAAGTACAATGTTAAAGTAGTAAAAAAGATAGGTAAAACTATGAATAAACACAATTGATGTTTGTCAATATTTACAGGTTTATAATAACCTGTACTGTAATTTCAAATTCATTCCCTCAAAATGCTTCAAAAGATATTGGGTATGTATGAACTCCAGATAAACTTCTCATTAAATAATATTTATTTTATTGGAAATTCTGTTTCTAATATGAAATAAAATAAAAACTAAAAACTCAGTATTTTTGGAATTTCAACTTAAGATCAACTTCATCTTGATCTTTCTTAACCCAGGTGTGTTACAATTGCCTTCACCCTTGCTATGGCCTATCACAGCAAATAGGAAGTTCTATTTTATAATTTTATCTTCCATGAACTGAGTTTGTCTTTCCTCAAGATTCAAAAATGCTATAAAACATCACTCGAAGCTTTTCACAGTCTTCCATTCCTACCAAGACATGGGTCAGAATTTATTCTGTTTACTCTATACTGGTAATTCTCAGCTGAGGCTATCTTTGTCCCCTATGTAACACCTGGTATAAATAGAGACATTTTTGGTTGTCATACTGGGGAGAGACGGTGCTACTGGCATCTAGCAGACAGAATACAGGGAGGCTCTAGGCACCCTACAATGCTCCGATAGTCCCCTACAAAAACAAATCATCTAGCCCAAAATGTTGATGGTGCCAGACTAAGAAACGTTGCTCTACACCGAATCTGTGCACGGTGCTATGTGAGATGCTAAAACAGAAGAAAACTCGTATAGCATTATCACCAGTCTTAAAGAGCTTACAATATAGATGAAGAGACAACACAATCACTTTTCATTTAAGGCGACATTTGTTTATAAGAAAAATGGGTGGCACATACGAATCTGTGAAGAAATCATCACACGATCATATCCACAGAGACTGGTGCAGAAATCCTCAGAAGAGACTTGAGTTGGTTCTTAAAGCACGGGTAGACAGAGAAGGAGAAGACTCTCCAAGGTAAGAAGAGTTGTACGGCAAAATAGATTATCATTTACTCAAGGGACACTTGAGGCAGTGAAGCTAAAGAGATGGCTTAATGTCAGTGGAAAGACGAGATGTAGACCATCATAAGTGAGTGGTATCGAATGATGATGTTCCCTAAAAACACCAGGAAATGGGAAGTTTCTGGAAGTTTGTCATCATCACCAGGAAAACTACCTGATGAAAATAAAAATTCTAAGGATACTAACCTGGTGGTATTATGTGGGATGGACCAGAAAGTCTAGTTAACATGCGAAAGGTAAGATTTGTTTGTGACAGGAAAAGAGGGGCTTCGGAGAGTACTGAGTGAGGAGCAGACACCTCTTGAAGACCAAGGGGAATGGAGTTGACAATGACATGAGTTCTAAAGTCCTTGACATCTGTTACTTCCCATAGCAGACAAGGCTGCTTTCGTTCTGGGATATGCTCCTAGTTTCCTTCCTCACATCAAACATCGTTTCCTCCAAAACTCAAGCACTCCTGTAAAGCTGACGTGCTAGTTATTTTTGGTGTTTCCTACATTTCCTCACTCAGCCCTCGCTGACCTCTCTCTCATCTGGCACTCTGCAGGGTTGCTTTACTTCAAGCCTTTCCTGCCTGTTTGTCACCCCTCCTTGTATCACTACTAATCCTGAGTGCTGCTCAGGAAGTATTAAAAAGCTTGCAGAAAGAAGGGATGAGCAGAGTATAAAGTGTAAATGGTAGAGAAATGCACTTGGAAAATTCTCAAAACCTGATTTTAGACATGGCACGAAATTCAAAAGGAAGCAATTTTGTTCAGGTCTTTAAGAAGAAAGGCCTTCGATATTATTCTTCAGTCAACTGGACACCAGTAAATGGTTTATATGCAGTTTTTAAAACAAGTTCCAGAAATAAACCATTCTTTATGCTATTTCCAGGTCCCATAACCGAGAAATACATGCTAAAATTTTTTTCATATTAAAAGATTTTCCATAAATCTTCATGTTTAGATATGAACACAACCTGAATGAACCAGTTACCACTGAGGCACCCAGCGTATCATAATTTAAGAAATAAACGTCTCAAAATCAGTAAGTATAATTCAAAGTAATGATCCCCCAAAATAGCTGGAATTTGAAAATATCTCTAAAAATGTCAGCAAGTAGTTTAGGAAGTACCACTTAAAAACATGCAAAGTTTATTTAGAAGAGGACACGTTATCAAACAAAGTTGAGGCGCCTCGGCTTACTGCCTTCTGACCCCCTGACCAGCTGATGATCATCTGTGTCCGGGGCCTTCAGTACTGTACAGAACAAAAGCTTTGATTGTCGTCCCCCATCCAGCTCTCATTGTTTGTTCTCAGTGGAGTGCCCTAATCTTGGGCACATCAAATGCACGCATTCCAAGAGGCCAAGACTGTTCATGTTTCTTACATGTTTAGGGTGCCAGTCACTTTCAAACAAACTGCTGTTTGCACTTCTCTCCAACAGACTGGTCACTAAAGTAACTAATGACCTAAGTATTAGCCAACTGCTACCAATGGAACAGGATACTCATAATGCTGATGTAGCCAGTCATTTTCTCTTCCAATAAAAAAACCCTCTGAAAAACGTTGCACAAAAAGACTTTCTGCCATTATCTTGCTGGCATTAGGCCTGCAGTGGAATTCGATAAACATGCATTGGACATTTGTTATATATGTGTATTATATACTAGGTGAGTGTCAGGGTGGATGAGGGAGTCTCCGAGACATGAAAAACTGTGAAACTAGAATATACTGGCCAAAACTTACCGAGAACTTAGAGAGGGGAGCTGAAAGGGGGGAAGGGCAGGATAGTCATAATCTATTATAGTCATAACTATGACTGCAGGTCCTGGAAAGGCTCCCTTCGTGATCTGAACAAATCCTTAGAGGTTAAGAGGCTGAGATAGTTGGGATGGAAGACAAAAGCCTTTCAGAACATGCACAGAATACGGGAGAAGGGTAGTAAAGGGCTTTGCAGTGAGTGGCCAGTGTTCTAGGGGAGCTCCACTAACAACAACTTACAACAGCAGAGGAGATCCAAAGAAAGGTTAGGGCAGATCACAGAAGCCACTGGCGGCAGAAATCTCACTGGGTGCTTACCAATACCTATTTTTCCCTTCTTTTTAAAAAGAAAATGGCAGGGCGCCTGGCTGCCTCAGTAAATTAAGCAACCAACTCTCGGTTTAGGTTCAGGTCATGATCTCACGGTTCATGAGTTGGAGCCCCGCATGATCTACATGCTGACAGTGCAGAGCCTGCTTGGGCTTTTCTCTCTCTCTCTCTCCCTCTCAGCCCTCCCCTACTCACAGGGTCTCTCTCTCTCAAAATAAATAAGCATTTTTAAAAACTAGAATGGCATTTCTGTTTGCTCATTTGGGGAGTGGGGAATGAATTGGCAATGGAAAACTACATTCCCTATCTTCCCTGTAGATATGGGTAGCCAAGTGACTAAATTCTGGCTGACTGTAGGTAAACAGAGTTACTGGGTAGGGCTATCGGAATGCTGAACTACAATGGCCACTTTATGACCACGAGGGGATCCTGAGAAGGGAGAAGAGTACAGAGCAAGAAATCACAATATTAACCCTGAAAACCACACTGGTACTTCTCTTTGTGTCACTGTTATTTGCAGCCAAATACAATTCCTAACTGACTATCCCTGAACATAAAGTTATGGAATCTGACTTCATCTGTGTCTATTAGCAAGCCAGCAAATGTTTTCTTTGGTACGCGTTTAGGATGGAAATGCTATGAATAGATCCTAATGAAGAAATAATAACTTATCGAGTTTATTTTATACCTGTAATACTAAATAATCACAGAAATAGCTAAAGGACTTCATTTCTAAATCTAAAGAATTAGATTAAGAATACATATTCATCTTGAGATTAGAGAAACACTATTCCAACTCCTGCTCAACTGGTCCCCCTTTTGGTAACCCTCTACATTGGAATGTGAGCTTTCAGGAGCCAGCACACACCAACCCTTAACACCCGCTATGGACAGCAGGTCAGGGGTAAAAAACTAAAACTAAAAAAATAAAAAGAGTAAATAAGTGGTCCACTTTTAGTGGTCCATTTTAGAGTGATCTTCTAAAAACATCAAAAATAGATGATACACTTGATTTGGAGGAAACTGGAATTTGGAAATTTGGAATTTGTGTGACTGGTGCTAAAGGTTAATCAGAAAAAGCAACCTGGCTATTCTGGCCTTCACATGAGTCAGAGACAAGAACTTTGGGCCATGTTTGGAGGTCCACTCTCCTCTGGTATCACATATGGTTTAGCACCTCAGTAAATAAAAGTCAGGAGAGGATTAGACAGTCAATGAATGACAGGTTTTTCCCCCCAAAACTGGATGGCAGGATGAAGCCCAAATGGGCAATCACACTCAAAATTTACTAACATTTCCACAGCAATCTCCAAAGTGCCCTTAAAACAACCTCTCTGTCATTATTTTAACTAGAAAAAGAAATACATCTCAGTGGGCAAAGCAGACATACCTCTTTCATGTCACGTGCCCCCATGTCTTCTGTGTGACTGCAAACCACAATCTTACTCTAGAAATTCATCCTAACTGATATAGCTGGGGTTCTGGGAATTGAACAGTTTTCTGACTCACTGTAGTGAATTTTCAAATAAGTTAGGGGACAATTAAACTTCCACATCAGTTCTATATCATATTTCTTAGGTAAACCAATCACACCAGAGTCAAGTATCAACATGTGAAAAACTAAGGACCTGTTGAGATGCCCAAGCAAGTGGTAAATGGAGAGACAAAGGAAAAACCAACTCAACCTCAGGTGTTAGTAACTTGAGAAGGATTTCCTAAGGTAAATAAGATTGTCTTTAGGGTCCTAAGAATCATTTGTAATTTTTGCCGTCTGCATTGTGTGGCTGGTCACTATTCAAAGCAGGACATGGAACCTCGTCCTCCAGGGTATGTAATTTAGAAACAACGCTGACACAGAAGTATGCAAGGGTAGGCAGGAGAATGAATGGATACAAAACTGGGAGATTGCAGACAGCTCTCATTACACCTAAAGCTTCAGAGAACACAGCTATGGGAAAACTCATTGTGAGGGGAACAGGAACGTATGAGGAGGAGTATCTTTTTCAAAGAGCAAGAACTGCTGAAAGAAGCAGGAAACAGCTCAGTGCGGTTCTTACTCACGAGACCTGAAGGAATGGAGGCAGAAGTTTACAGGACTCCCCTGGAAAGGATCTTGTGCTCCTCCCTAGAGTAGGTACAACAAAATCCGAAGAAAGAATCCTACAGACTTTAAGATCCCCAGAGAAAAACAACTCTGCAGCCTTCCTAATATCATGTATCCTCGTGTCCATTATCCTATTTCCAAATCTCAATTCCTGCTGTAGTAAAAACTGAAATAAAAATGTCTCTGATTTTTATCACTATAAAATACTATGTATTAAATGCTCTCTGTAATACAGAACCCATTTCATACGACTGGTTAAATTCAGCTTCACAATATCCATATAAGGCAGGAAAGAGACAGACTTTATCCTCATGTTACCAGCACAGAAGTGGAAGCACGATGTTAAGTGACTTGCCCAATATCAGAAAAAAAACTATTACCCCAGTTTCATGGTCAATCCACTAGTTCTTATATTAAGAAAAAAGCCAGAAAGTCTAACATTTTGAGGGGCTTTGGAAGAGGAGAGGAAAAAAACTACGCAGGAAAGGATGAGAGGGGTAAGAGTATCAAAGTGATTAAAGGCAGAAAGGTATTTTAGTTACATTTTCAGGGAAGAAAAGTTGCAGTGAAGAACACGATTTATAATTGAAGAAAATTAAAGTAACCAGAATATTTTGCCAGAATTTTTTCCCATTATCTCCACTCCACTGCTTGTTCTGTAACGGATCCCAGATTCTGAATCACTAATGAAGCATATAACTGCTATCTCTTCTGAAGGATTGCTACATCTATGATTTTCTTTTGCTCTTGCATTTTATCTAACATTATTTTTACTAAGAACTTATTCAAGAACTATAGTCAAATATTAAGTCAACCAGTCAACTGATCATTTAGAGCATGAAGTTAAAATATACAAATGTTTCTGGTCTATATAATGTCACCTTCCAAGAGCTACCTGACAATCTTATTTTATTTTTGCCTTTAGGAATATCCAATTCAGACATATTTACTAATTAGCTACTTCATCTCTATTTAAGTTTTAATTCCTGAAGTAGACCAGAGAAAGTAAGTGCCTGCATCTGTACCTTTGTGTCTCAAACAAATTTCTATTTAATATAATTAAGCACTATTGCTTACCACTTAAAAAAATCGTCTAAAGGTTGCTATTATTTTGAGTTTACCTAGAATTCTAATTTTTCTGTTTTTTTACCGTGATATAAGACTGAAATTCAGATTAATGCCAAATGACACTTTATAACCACATAAGAAATTGCTACTACTTATTTCCAAGTGTGAAGTGGGTTTTGTTGTTTTGTTTGTTTTTTTTTTTTAAGTAGGTTAACAGTAACAAGCATACCTAGCCCCAAGATCTTTGTTTCTAAATACCATTCCACAATAAAGGAACCAGGGATGGGTCAGGGAGGCTGGACTATTTTGCTGTGACAAAAAGCAGGGATGTATTCAAAGAATGGTGGAAATAAGTGAAAAGGACATAGGAGGTTGCTGGGGGGGTATTCCCACTGGCCAAATTTGGAATAAATTGAGCAGCAAGAAAAATAAGGGTAGTAACTGAGAACAACTAACGAAAGAATCCATATGTGCAAAGCATTTCAAAAAAGACGACAGAGTTCTTTATAGAAGAATGCCAGCTAACATGTAGAAGGAATGACAGAACTCGAAAAATTTTGCAACCACCACTGAAATAACTAATTTGAGCACAACTCCATCCATTGAGCACAACTATTAAAGCTTTCCCGGGCTCGAAGTTTGTTGGGAAACAGAATAGTCAAATAGTTTCAATGTATCATCCAACAGATTATTAATAATATAAAGAAGGTGTGTTTCAGTGGCAAATCTGAGAACCTTAATCAAGTGATCAAACATAGCATTACCAAAAATAGAACTACATCGTGTGCAATGGGAGTATCATAAGAATTGATCACCTATGTAATATTCTTGCAAAAAAGGTTTAGCTTCAATCAACTGTAGAACATTCTACCAAGCAGCTGATGTAGACTCTAAAAAAAAGTCACTGTCAAGCAAAAAAAAAAAAAAAAAAGACGAAGTGACAGAACTATTCTAAATTAAAGGAGACCAAAAGGGAATGCCATTAGATGTAGTATGTGATCCTTGACTGGCTCTGAATGTAAAAGAAAAAAAATCCATAAAAATTACTGAGATAATTGGAGAAATCTAGACTGCTTATTACATGATAGTATTGTATCTATGTTAAATTTCTTAAATATGATAATGATATTGTGGTTTGTAGATATATGTCCTTGTTCCCAGGAGATGTATGCTGAAATATTTAAACATGAAGTGCCATTATGTCTCCAAGGTACTTTCAAATGGTTTAGTTAAACAGAGAGCGAAAAAAATGTACAAGATATTAATAATTGTGGAAGAAAAGTATATTGGTGTTGACTGTTCCTAAACCTTCAAAACTCTTCTGTGGGGCTGAAAATTTTCAAATACAAAAATGGGAAAAATTTATAAACACCAATACCTTGACAAATAGTATTACTTAACTTGTGAACCACTGTTCACTTACCAGTGCACTTTTGAGAAGGGTTTAGGAGTACAGATGCTAGAGTTAGACCCCTGGGGTCCCAGCTCTACCACTTAGGAAACGTATGACCTAGGCAGATTACCTAGCTTCTCTCTGCTATAAAATGCAGATCACAGTCGAACCGGACAAAGTTGGCAGAATTCTCATTTTTTACTGAAGAGTAAACCCACATGGTGCCTGTAGAACTTATCCATAGAGTTGCTGGGACAGTCAACTGAGAAAAATCCAAATAAAGTGCCTAGGACAGTACCCATCTCATAGTTAAGAGCTCAAAAAATGGTAACTATAATGAGGGTTAAGGATGGCAAAGAGGAAAGTCTCCAGTGTCTGAGACACTGTATTAAGAACTGAGGGAACAGAGATCAATGAGATGCCAAGCCCTCATCCTTAGGAGGCTAAGTCCAGTAAGGAAAGACAGAAGTAAGCAAAGATGTCTTAATAACAGATGCATTTGAAAAAGGATACCGAAGAGGAAATGATCAATTACATAGGTTTAAGAGAGCCAGCAAAGGTTTTGGGAAGGAGTAAAAGAAATCTATCAGATAAATAATTGATTTCATAATGTAAGAATTCATTAGAATATAAGGAAACACATTAAAGTATTTGTTTTCGTTGAAAATACTTGTATTTGTTTTAGCTGAGATGATGCTGTAATTTTGAGGTTTACTGAGCAACCATCACAAAAGGCCAGAAAATTTTAATGTAACTATTATCATTTCTTTCAGCAATCAGAATTCCTATGTTTGAAAGAGTCACTGACATAGTTAAGCATCCAACTCTAGGTTTCAGTTCAGGTCATGGTTTCACGGTTTGGTTCGTGGGTTTGAGTACCATGTCAGGCTCCATGCTGCTGGTGTAGAACCTACTTGGAATTCTCTCTCTCCCTCCCTCACTGCCCCTCCCTTACTCAGGCTCTCGTTCTCATTCTCTCAAAATAGATGAATAAATTTAAAAAAAAAAGTCATTGACATGTAATGAATTGAGCCATCTGTTTACTATTTTTAAAAAATGGGATCACTTTTGTGACTGTGCATAGACTTGATGGGAGGGACATTTGTCCAGCTTTTGTTTATTAGAGAGAGAGAAATAATATGTTTATTAGAGAGAGAGAAAGAGACAGAGCACAAGCGGGGGAGGTGCAGAAAAAGAATGAGACACTGAATCCGAAGGAGGCTCCAGGCTCCGAGCTGTCAGCACAGAGCCTGACGCAGGGCTTGAACCTACAAACATTGAGATCATGACCTGAGGCAAAGTCAGATACTAACCGACTGAGCCACCCAGATGCCCCACGTCCTGCTTTTTTTAAAAAGGAAACTTAGTTTTTACTGTTCCAAATTTATCTGATGAAAAACCTTAAACAGAAATTTAGAAACGACTTAAATGACCATCAATGAAGGACTGGGTCAATGAGTGGTGGTACAGTCGCCTTCCTGCCTTCGCCCTGTGGACTTCAATCCAGGCCTATCTACCGTTAGAGGGACCTCACTGACCCCTGATTTCGCCATGACATTCTCTTCCTAACACTCACTCACCGACTCCTCCTCATGTTGACCTAGCTCCCTGTAGTAGTTCGAACTCCAACACCACATTTCTGATTTGACCCCTGCCTACCCCACCAGCCTCGTCTGCGATCACATCCACAAAAATACCAACTAATTGCAGTTCCCAGAAAACAACATACTTCCATTCTTTTCCCTGCGATGTCCTTCTTTCCATTGTCTGCGGGACTAATATCTACCCAGGCTTTAATACTACTCAGATGAAACATTACCATCTCCGAGATTTGCTTTAGACCGTCCTTCTGAGTTTGGAGCCCTTCTTAGTGTTTTCATAAGCCTCTGCACATACCTCTATTATAAGTTATGTATATATCATCATTAGTTATTTTTCTTATCTAGTTTCGTTAGACTTTGAGCTCTTTAAATACACAATACCTTCTCTGAAATAGCATACGGTCTCCTGACAGAGACAGATATGACAGGTGTACAAGGTGTTAAGAGAATACAGAAAAAGGAATTTCTCTGCAACGAGGGAGGGGTAGCAAAAACTGTCAGGAAAAGCTTACAAGAGGAAATGTGAACTGAATCTTAAAGGACCAGTAGGAATTCACCACATGGATGAGTGAAGTGCCTTTCATGCAGAGCCAGCAGCATAAGGAAATCCAGAGATACATGAAGCAGCAGACGGTCTGGAAATACAATAGCAGTCCACTCCGACAGTGCCACTACAGCAGAAAGCAGTCCTTCAAAGTTAAGGTAGTTGTCAGCCTGGAGGGCCTTACACTCAAAAGAATCACGAGTCTGTCCATAACTGCGAACAATCAGTGGATTATAAACAACAGATACCACAATCGGACTATGTTTTATGTGTTTTCAATTTCTTTTTGGAACTTCAATAAAGAGTTAAGATCTATGATATGTAATAAGGTCATAAGACAGGAAATTCAATATATTCATTTTCCCAGGAAATTGTCCTTCCTGAAAACCACACTCTGGTTCTTAGGATTACATCTCGTGTAATTTTTTTGTCCCTTGCATACAGAGGTGCCTGGTCCTTATCCCTTCACAAGTGTGCCGAGCTGAGCTGAACTGGACAAAACACGTGGAAGCTACTGCAATGGATATAAAAATGTGTTAAGACGCAGACAGTAGCTTCATGGAACTAATGGTCTGGCAGAACGAATGACACAGATCCACAATCACAGGGAGGGGCGGTGGGAGACAGGCTCCACGCACATGTTACAACTAAACGCAGGAAAGGAAAGGAGACCTCCCACTGCTAAGGTAAGAAAGGCAGAGAAGAGAAGGTAGCATCTAAGCTAGAACTTGAGGCAGGGCTGGTTTTCAGTATATTTCCAAAGAAAACAAGAATTAAAGAAATACAAACTTTCAAAATAAGCGTGGCTATTTATTCCTAACAATGATTCACCATTAGTTGAATATTTGCTTGGAATTAGGAGTCACCATGATGTAAAACAGAAAACGCCAACCAAAAGGGGAAAAAAGAACGTAATATTTGTACAGGGTATTTTTTCCCAGCCAAAATGGTTTTCAAAAACTTAAAACTAGTAGATAACATTTCAGCCACCAGGTAACATACTATTTTCCCCTCCCATATTCTTCATATACCGTTTAAGTTGATCCTGTATGGATATAGGAGCGATGATTGCCAATGCTGACTGAAGAAGCTGATGGAGGGCAAGGAAGCTTTGTGTAGGACTCTGGTGAAGAGAGCATCAAATCACAGCCTGGACCCCGCTCAGATCTTGCCCCTGAGCTCCAGACATGGGATCCGATCACATACCACACCCTCCACTGCAAAGTGTCACCAAGCCCTCCAAACATACCACACTGAACGTGGAAGTCATCATGTGCACTTTCTTCGGTGTTCTCTAGGTCACGAATAGCACACGGGTCAAGGGCATCGCCCTTGACCCCATCGTCTGCATTCCTCACAACCATCCTCATCAGCCACCATTTCACTGAATGTGAAATACCATGCACCAGTTACCGAGCCAAGTGCTTTGTAAGCATTTTCTCATTTGATCCTCATAAAAACCTATGAGGTAGGGCTCTTATCAATACTTTAGCAAAAAAAGAAGCTATTGTTTAGAAAGATGAAGCAAGTTTCTCAAAATCACAGCTCATAGTGGCGGCAGCTGCCACACCAGCAGTGGCGTCTGGAGAGCCCGAGCTCCCCGCCACTGTCCTACTGCTACGTGCCTCTCCCTCCCTTTTTAAAAGCATCTTTCAATCCCTCTCCTTCTCTGTGTTCTCATCACCACTACTTAAGATAAAACCTAATTGCTCACCACGTTTACCGAGGCTCTAAACCTGAGCCTCAGATGACTGTTCTCTAAATTGCCAATCAGGAAAACATTCAGAAATTAGCCCCAGAACCTCAAATGCTTATAGGCCCCAGGCATTTGGCCTGAAGGAGTATGCCACCTGGCAAAATGGAGTACATGCTTTTCCCAAGCAGGACAGCGGGGAAGAAACCCCAGCCCACGGATTCCCTGCAGCAATACAGGACTCCTGATTTTTCAAGCCTATGCCGATATCCATTTTTCCTGGGAAACACTGGCAACTATTTCAAGAAATGTTAAAATACTCTACGAGGGAAACCAAATTCATCTGTATGCTAGAGCTGGCCTATTAGCACAGCTGATAACCTCTGAAATATAAATTTGACTATGTAATTTCCTTGCTTAACATCATTACAATGTTCCCCTACAACTTTGGGACAAAGGCTATAATCTAAGATGACACCGAGGCCTTCCGTGAGTCAGCCATTGCTACTTCTCCTACTGCATCTCTTATCTGATGCCCTTCAAACACAAACCCCAAAGCCAGAATAAGGTGCTTACATTTCCTAGAATGTGGTTTCTAAAGTTTCAGTGCATTTTTCTGTCTGGCCAGGATGCTCTTGCTTATCCCTCAGGATTTAGCTGGGCCACCACTCCATCACTCCTGGGCTGGGAGCCTGCCCCCTGAGATACGCATTTGCTGTACCCAATATCAAAACATACCTCTCACCCAGTATTGTCCTACTATGTGCGCCTTCAACACTGACAATGAACATGGAAACCTAGAGTTTCATCTTATTGGAATGATATTTGCAGTACAGGGACATCAAGCAGGTAATAGCACTCATATCTGTACAATGAATGAATCAACTGGACACCACTCAATTCATAAAATCTTCCTGGATCCTCTCCAGCAAGAACTGTCTCTTCCTCTGAAAAATCTCAACTCTTTGTCCCTCTTTCCTACTTTAGAATCCTAGAAGGAATAAGAGACGATCATCTCCTCACAAACAACAGTCTATGTTTTACTAACCTTTCTCTCTCTCCCAGCACCTAATTTAGTTCCTTGCTTCTAGTAAGTTCTCAAATATTTGTCAAATAAATCATGGTAACTCTAAATGTAATTCTAGTTCCTTCCAGTTCCTTCTCCTTTGGTTATCTAACCAAATCCATACTCTACTCTGAGGTTTGCAAATGGGTATTATTAGAAAAGTGGGAAAGGAACGGTTTAGAAACACAGACAGCTATTCAATGAAAGTTTTATTTTAGAAACAAATAATGTGAAAAAATCTACTTTCAGTAGATTATTTTCAAAAGATGGGCATAAAAACAAATGTATTTAAAAACATAGTAATCCGTGAATATTAGGAAGGACCCTAATCAAACACTAGAGTGTTCAAAGCATTCTATATGTTGTTACGTATTATGCTCTCTTTCTATTCTATATACTGACTACACACTAATAAGAGCAAGCATTTATCAAGAATTGTTCTATAAGAGGCAGCACCCATAGCCAGGGACAATTTTGCAAAGTAGGTCTAAAAATTAGGAAATTGTAGCTCAAAAAGTTAAATAAAATGTCTACTATCTTACAGGTGGTAAGTCACAGGAATAGGTCCTGAACAGGTACGTTAGTGACACCACATTCTACAGTTGACTCTTGAACAACATGGGGGTTAGGAATGCCAACCCCCTCACAGTCAAAAATCTATGTATAACTTTTGACTCCCCAAAAACTTAACTACTGATAGCCTATTTCTGACTGGAAGCCCTACCAAGAACATAAACAGGTGATTAACACACATTTTATGCTATACATATTATATACTGTATTCTTACAATAAAACAAGCTAGGGAAAAGAAAATATTAATAAAGTAAGGAAAATACATTTGTAGTACTGTACTGCATTTTTTTAAAACTCTGTGCATAAGTGTACCCATGCATTCAAATCTCTATTGTTAAAGTTTCAACCGTACTTTCTCCGATATTGCTTCCTTAACCTCAGCCATAGCTCTGCTAGTTACACCTATTAACTCCTACTAACTATAAAATGCATACACTGTGATTTTTTTAAGTCTCCCTGAACAAAGAAATCCTTTAACTTTTACTTCTAGCACTATCAATTTTTCCCCCAAACGTTTTTATTATAAAATCCTCTCTTAAAAACATTTTCTATGACATGTGACAGTATCTTTTATCTATCAGTTTAAAGTACAATTGCCTTCTTGGCCCCAATTCCACTGAAGAGAATTTCACCTATTTCACCAAAATTTTCCACTAAAGTGTCATAAGGGTGATTTGGTTAAGTGACATCATTCACTTCCAAAAATATTTTAAACGAGGAACCTTTTTTTTTTGTACAAAAACAATCACATGAATAGTTTTAGGCCCTATTATAACATCTTTTATATTTTATACAATAAAAATATTTCTTACCTGAATTCTTCCATGAAGAATTAATGAATATGAGATACAATTCCCTCAGGTTAATGATAGGCTGGTGTTAGTAATTTCATTTGGTGGACTTTTTTTTTATTTGCTTCTTTAAGTATTAAAAATATAAACTGTCCTTTAAGTTAGAATGGAGGTCAATTTATTAGATTCATAAGACAGGAGAAAGGAATTATAAACTGAAAGGGAAAAGTTTAATGTAATAACTGAAATAAAATTTACTTACATAATTATGAACAGGATAAGTACATCTCTAAAAAATATAGTTTTCCCCAAAAAAAGGCAACTCAAAAACACAGCTAAGGTTAAGTTTTATTGATAGCTTTGTCAAGTTATTATTTAGAGGTTATGCCTTTCGAGACATAGATTAGCCAAAATTAGTTCAAGAAATATGTTCATCTAACCTTTGAGCTGGCACCTTATCCTGGCTATTCTCTGCCTTAAGACGTAGAAAGCTGCAAAACAAATGTCCAAAAAAAGAAATTCCAGATCTTTTCTCTGTAAGGAGGCTGGACTTGGGTATTTAGCAACTTGTTACATTCCCGGAGACTTAACACATATTCAACTCTCAGTGCTTTTCTGAAACAAAAAAAAATCTAGGACATGTTTAAAATAGTAATATTTTAGTCACCATTTTGTCATTAAAAAACATTTGTAACAAAAATATTAACCAAGTGAAGTTGTGCTATTCTTTCACAGTCCAAATTCTAAATTAGAAGATTTCAGACCGCTCATGGCACTGTACCTTCCAATCCAATTTTTCACTTTCAGAATATTAATTTTTGGTTCCAAGAGACAGTATCCTTTTATTTAAATGAGTGTTGGACAAAATATCTGAAAAAAATTAAAACTGTGAATCAATTAGTAACCAAGGCTGGTAGCTTTTAAATTGACAGATCTTTACTTACCTGTTTCTTACATATTTTGTGTTCCCTTCTCTCTCCAACTTTGGGGAGGAAATATTAAGGTTTGTTTTTTCTCTCCTTCCACAGCATTTTCTTCTTGCATGGCTGCTTTGGTTGTCAATAGCAACAAGAATTACTGTGAAAGCTCAGCCATTTCACTTGAAGATACATAAATAACCCGGTTTAATGAAAGTAAACGGAAGAAACTTGAAACAATACTAATAATGGTTACAATTTGACCAGCCTAGAGTTCCTAGAAGTAGGGGAAGAGACGATTTATTACTTCTCTATGGATTAACAACTTCCGTCTTTAAGGCATAAAATATTCATTTTAACTTCTGATTTGTGTACTTATTGGATAAATTAAAATTAAGTGAATAGAGCTTTTGGGGTAATATCAGATGAAAAATGTTCCAAGCCCAATTTGACACAATTAAAGTAATAATTTAACTACTGATCCAGAATGATTGTTCTGTATTTTTAAAGGCATATATTGTTTCTCATATATATATGTATGTACATATATATATGACACACATATACATATATGTGTATCTATATATACGTATCTGCTTGTTAGAGATATTTTTCATATTGGTTAGGTTCATAACAAATTAGTGTTTTGTATCTCACTGTTGTTGATGTTAACTTTAAAAGAACTCACCATAGCTTGAGGTTGACACATTTCTTAAAATAGAATAATGAAATATATCAGGTACAATCTTAGCAAAAGGCTGAAAATAAATCAAAGCATAAATTGCAAATTACATTCTGGATCACATATTAAGGACAATTGTTTATGCCTATGGTTATGTATGATAAGGGAAAAAATATAAAAGGATACCGTTTCTTTAATACGCTTTAATTGCCAATTGTGAATAATCGAATTGAGAAAAATATATTAAATGATTTTAAATGAAGGTAAACAATAAAGAATAGCAAACATCATTACTTTCTAACTCGTTACATTAGTACGAAGCAGCCAAACAGTTCTGTATAGTTTACTTTCATCTTCTAATATCTTAAAGTTGGGTCACATTTCTCCTACTTTATATAAGTCAGCCTTGACACACATAGATTTAGTAAAACGTATGGTATCGATATGTATATCCATTAAATAAGACCTCTAGCATGAGATTTTAGCCCATGTTTTAAAATTTGCATTTTTAAAACTATACAAAACTGCATTTTAAGTCAAAGCAATGTTAAACCCAGAGTAGATTATTTCCAGAAAGTTTCTGGGGTCTAGTCTCTACTGATGCATAAGGAAATTTTCACAAGCAACTGTTGCCACAATTTTTGTGAAAGCTGCCAAAAATAAATACCCTACGTGTATTTTTTGTGATATAAACCCCACTGTGAGAAGCACTAAAATAGGATTCATTAGCAGCACATAGTATAGAAATATCTGCCCCAGCCTCTCTTGATAATGTTTCTCCACGGCCACTGTAAAACAGCCACTGTAGCAAATCCATGCAACGCGACAGCAAAGCCACTCATAGTTTACAAGGCCAGCACACTTTCCTGTGACCTGGCCAAGAACCACTGCTTCATTTCATCTGAGTGTTGACACTATGAACTCTGTTGAGGGTTCTCAGGGATATGGGGCATGGTTAAAAATAATAAGCACTCTGATGATTTTATGAAATTGTGACTAACGTAATCCAGAAAAACTAAACTATTTGGAGATGAGTTTTTGCTGCAAAACACAGCTTTATAGATATGAAGTCAATCCTAGGTTTTGAACATTAAGAAAAATGAGGGATAAGAAACCCTAAAGAACCAAGCCCATCTATTATCCAAATGCATGCCTATTTTCTAGTGTACAGTTTGCTGTAAATTAATTATAAAATGCACAAATGCTAGGTCGAGCATAACCTTAGAAAAGGAAATAATGAAATGCCCCAAACTAAGACTGATAAAACTACCATATGACCCAGACAGGAGTTACACAGCCTCTTAAGCAAAGAGCACAGCATGACATACGCACATTTTTACAGGTGACAAATGCCAGGTACATGCATGAAAGGAAAAGGTACCCCCGACACTGTACTTCTACCTCTCAACCCTAATCTGCAGCTAGAAAAAGCAGTAACTCTAAAAATTTCTCTACACCTTAGCCTTAAATTTCACACTACATTTCGCATCGTCAAAAAACTTTATGGATTAGCCTGGCAAACTCTATTCATAGACAAATATCCAACGCTGGACATTTAAAATGCCAACATCCAGGACAACAGAAAAGCATATTTTGAATAATCTGGATGGTGCCAACTTTCATCCCACTACTTTATAAGTATTAGAGCTATAGAATTCATCAGAATCCAACAGAGAACAGCATATTTAACAAAGCTACAGATCATTTCTTTACAGTTTTCCCCTAATTCGCCCAATGGTTTCAAAAAAAAAAACCATTTCTGCCTTGTCGGGAAAAGAAACTATACATGGGAATGTCTTAATTCTTGGCGGTACACTGACACCAATATATGATGAATCTTTTAATTCATCAATGATTTTAAAACTCAATCCAAGGGACAAAGGACCTTAAGCCTATGTGAAACACCATGAAATCTTTAAGTAACCATATTGAACATGGGACAATTTATCCACTAGAAGCTATTACCATAGTAAGTGTATATAATATAAAATCAACTCTGAGTACCCGCACGTGTTAAAAAAAAAATACAACTAAGGTATGAGCTTAGCAATTTGTGTTTATTTATTTGCTATTTGTAGGCATGTAAACATTTGATTAAGTACGTACAAATCTTAACACTGAAATAAAATAGGAGGTACCAAAGGCTTTAAAAAAATATTCTGGGTGGCAGAAGCTTATATTTGGATGTCTATTATGGAGTTAATTTCTGTAAATGCCGCAAAACATACCTTTGACCATTTAGGGATCTCTCCTAGAAACTGAGAATTCGAAGTATGAAAATAACACTAAGGATTTTGGGGGAAGAAGCATTGTTTTTGGCAAAGTAAGCATAAATCCAGAAATTTCCAATTGTTTCTTCCTTTGTGTACATCAGTACAAATTTAAATCATGATGACGTATTTCCTAAAACGTCACCATAAAGCAGAATTTACAAAAGGCAACCCTATCTTGTGATCTGATGATGCTACAATAGGAGAACATGTCGGTTCTGCAGAATTTATATCATTAATCTACAGAACGGTTAAAAAGGTACTGACCAAATGAAATGTTCAGTTTTAAAATTTAATGGACTCTGGGGTACCTGGGTGGCTCAGTCAGTTGGGCATCCAACGCTTGGTTTCGGCTCAGGTCATGATCCCATGAGTTTGCTGGGCTCCACCCTGATAGTGTAGAGCTTCCTTCAGATTCTCTCTCTCCCTCTCTCTCTGCCCCTCCCCTGCATGCACCCGCCACAGGGGCAGGTGGTCTCTCTCAAAATAAACAAACTTTAAAAAAAATAAAATTTAACTGACTCTAGATTATCCACATGCAAATAACTAATGGCAAGTTGACTCTCTCCCGACACGTAGTACCTACCAAGGAGGTCTCTCCAGCCTTCAGTCAATGCATGGCAGAAAATGAGGGTTTCTAATAAAACAGGACTAGAAAAAAATGTGGTTTTTCTCCAAAATCAACAACTGTATTCTAAGGCTAAGAAACTACTTTGTCTATTCGTATCTTTCCCCTCCATAATAATAAGTTCACTTAACATTGTTTTATCAGACTAAGTCATACTAAAATTCTTGAGAAATCTATGAAAGAAAATTGAATGAACACATAAATATCTGTTGCTCTTTTACCACAAATAATAAAACTTTATCCTATCTGTGCTTCAATGTTAATGTATTCTTTATGCTGACTTCATTAGTAACTTTATTAGAAATTCTACTATGACCATAATTACCTAATTATGCACTACTGTTAATTGATGAAATCACAAAAGTTAAAAGCCATGGAGTGTTAAAATGGAAAATTTCTTTAATTTGGTATCATTTAACTGAACTCTACAGTTAGGAGCAAATCGAATTTTAGTAATGAGGCATACATTTGGCAACTAATTTGCGCTGGTAGATCCCCAAGGATGCACTGTCAACTACATTAGGCCTGTGCTACTAATATTTTCCTATGGTTGTAGTGATTGATATCACTTGGAAATGTTTTCAAGCCAAATTATTTTGGCTGCATTCTATGATCTTTGAGAACTGATCGTTTATTTGTTCCCATGAAAAGAAGAGGAGGTCTTGGCCCTAGCAGTCTGAACTCCTTAGCTCTCTTCTAGGTTGACTGACACGGGTAACAATTCTCAGACTGGTTAGAATCTTGGTCGGTATTGACCTCTGAGGAAAGGCATTCAAAGCTCCTTTCTCTGCTTCTCCTGAGGAAATGGGGTACTTACTGGATTGGTGCCCTCTCAAGACTCACACTATCTCTCTTTGAGAGAGAGAGACTCTCTGGGGACCTGTGTGCACCAGGAATCTGGGCTCCATCGCCCCCCTGGAGCTTGAGGACTGCAGGAGACTCGGTTCTTCCTCACACTCCAGAGAAAAGGAGTTAAGTTTGAGTCTGGTTAGGAACATGAAGAGTACTTTCCACAGATTCCACTTTGAGTCTATTCAGGCCTAAGTGGCTTACTTATAGCAGCCCTCCATGAGATCCAAGGAAACTGGGATAACAACTAAGGGTCATGTGGGCTGCTTTGCACATCTGTAACAATCAGGAGCTTTGGGGAAATGAGCACTGGTCAAGGAGTTTGGTGTTCCTGGGTTCACTGGCCCGACTTCCTTTAACAGCTCAAGTAGGATAAATGATGCCTGGGAGCAATGTTTGTGCCTCATCTTTTATCCCAAGCCATAATTGCTTAGAAATGAATAAAACCATAACAAAACGGTATGAGCTTTTGTGCTGATATCCAATGAATACAAAAGTAACTCGTACAAAATTGACAGAAAAGAAAAAATGGTCCCACTGATTTGCAGGGCCCCTTTATACTGGTTTATAGGTGACATCTATCTGCACTCCATTTATAATGCCTCTGGATACCAAGTCTCTAAACTGCTGACTGACGTTTAAAATGGAAGGAAGGAAGGAAGGAAGGAAGGAAGGTAGGGAGGGAGGGAGGGAGGGAGGAGGCAGGCAAGATAGAGAGCAAGCAAGCAAACAAGCAAGCAGCATGGAGTAGACTTCAGTAATACAGCAAACTTCAAGACACTGTTAGAGACCCTAACTTGAAACTGTTTTTTCTAAACTGGAATTGTCCTTAAAGTCCCAAAGAATTCACGAATCACAGCTATTCTGGGCTGGATTGAGCTGAGATATCAGAAACTAAGTATGTAGGTACGGTTTCTTTAACTTCCCATGAACTATGCTTTTAGAGTAAGGGCCTCATCTTAGATCAGAGAATCTTCTAGGAAATAGCTTTGTAAAACCACCACCGGGCACACCTTGGAGGCTCAGTCGACTGAGAGTCAGACTCCGTCTCTTGATTTCAGCTTGTGTCAGGATCTCACAGTTCTGAGATTAGGCCCTGTTGTCAGGCTCTGTGCTGAGGATGCAGAGCCTGCTTGGGATTCTCTCTCTCCCTCTCTCTCGAATAAACATTAAAAAACAACAACAACAAAACACCACCAGCTTCAGGACAGAAATGTAGCTGCGGCCCCTTCCACTTCACCATTCACTCCTATCCTGGGAAAGACCACATGAAGTCTTCTTTCAGAACTGCATGTGGGAAAAGCCAAAATTTCCCCCAAATAACTGGTCTAAATTTCCCATAACAAACATCAAGAATTATATGAGCAATAACACTTTTCTTTTTCCTTTGGTTACCAGAAGCTAAGAGTGAAATTATAAGACGTATTTGGACCCAAGTCTTAACACGTCTACATTTTAATAAGTCTCCTCCTAACAACTTATCTTTTATTCTATCCTTGTTTTCTCCCCTTAGTCCTTGTTAATTCTGTTTTTCTATTTTATTGCATGAATTCCTGGAAGCCATCTTCATACCCTTCCTCAAGCAAGGTAGAACATAAACAAATAGAAACAAAGAAACCAATTCTATTACCTTTTAAACCATCTTCTAAGGAATCAAAAATAAGAAGTGACAAAAAGAAGGTATCCACTGTGTAATATTATCCATGATTTAATCTCCTTTAAGTTACATATTTTTATCAGATAATTTATAAAAGTAAAATGAGAGTTCTTCAATTACTGTACTTACATACGAGTAGGATGTCCCTGTAACTCTCCCACATGTAAATGTATGTAACAGTGATGATTAATATTATATTGACTGCAGAACCTTTCATAAAACCAAAATACTGAAAATGACTTAAATGTGCATAAAGAGGGATTTTTAAGTTAATTAGGTACACCCATATAATGGTATACTGTACAGCCATCTAAAAGAATGAGTCGTGCTTACATGAACTGATAAGGACTGATCTCCAAAATGTAATATATGAAAAAAGAAGATATAAAATAGTTCTAACCTTGTGTTATCAGTTTATGAACAAAGATAATTTTGCAAATGCTTAGAAATCTCTGCAAATATCACTCAAAAACAGTTCCTGAGGGTTGGAACTAGGTGTCAGAAAAACAAGGAAGTTAGAAAGGCTTACCTTCATTATCCTCTCCCTGTCTTCGAGTCTTTTAATTTTTGACTTAGGCATACATTTAATTTTTAAAATAAAATGATTTAAGTTTATGATTAAGATAAAGGTTAGAATAACTGATAGAAAAGTTATACCTCTATGGCTTTAAAGTCACTTTTTAAAAGTATTTTGACATAACGAGATTTTAATATTTCCTGAAAATCTCTTCATTATACCAGGTGTCCCAAAAACACTTTATTCAGATATCAAAACTCTACATAATCCTCCCTAACAATAAAAAAGAAAATCCTATATACATAGTGATAAAAATTACGACTGATCTTTAAAGATACTAAAAGGTGAATGAATTAAGCAATTTCTAAAAGAATGTATAAATCTTTCTTACAAATAAAAAGACCTCACATCCATCAAAAATATACAACTGATAGGCAGGATGCCAGGTGGAAATCCTGGCAAATGGACAAACCTCACTCCATCCTCACAATATCAGCCAGTTGCCTCTTGTCCAAGAAGAAACAGAAAGAGTCCTTCACTGACTTATCAGAGGGGTTTTGGGGGGAAAGAGTAGCGATCAGAGTACCCTAGAATTAAGCAACAGATCAGGTTCTGGATATGGAACTGCCAGAGTCTTAAGTCAGCAGTGGAATCCAATCATTTCCATCACCTACTTACTACCAAGTAAGAAACCACTGACCAGATGGTCAAAACTACGAATGCATATGCAGAAAATACTAGAACACATCCAAAACAATATTTCTTCATTGTATATTCAGAGTTACTTATTTTAGCATTGTTTGCATTAGTAAAAGATTAGAATCAACACAAATGTCCATCAAGAAGAAACTGATTAATAAATTATGGTATAGCCATGTAAACAGAATATTACAAATCCATAAAAAAAAAAAGGAAAACAAAACGGTGAGCAGGTTCTTCATGTACTGATGATAAAGAAAGCTTTCCAAGATATATTGTTAAGGAAAAGAAGGTAGAGAACACTGTATACAGTATGCCTTTCATTTGTACAAAAGAGATGGGGTAGAGAAGATATAGGAATTTGCCCAGAGTACGTAACATCTTTCTGAAAGGTACACAAAAAGCTGGTAATATTCATTGCTCTTGAGGAGGGATATTTGAAAAAAATAAATGCATTTTCTCTGACAAAATAAATATTTTTAGAAGATTGATGGGGAAAAAAAAGTTTAACCTGCATCAAATTGGTAGAAAGGGGTGAAAGTACCTGTGTGTGGTGGTAAGGAAGGAGCGGGGAGTAAGGAGGATTAGGCTATCAGAACCTTCCTCTCCATCTCCAGCATGAAGGCCCAGCCCCTGTGAAGACATCTTCCATCAGTGGCCGAGGGATGCTGCATGGAAGCCCTCAACATCATGGGATTATCGCTTTAAAAGCATTCAGTTGATTCAAAGGTCTCAAAATGCATATAATGAGTTCTACAGATAAAAAGCACCCTTCAAAAATGCTGTCTATTACATTTGCTATAACAGGGAATGAGGGAAGAAAAACACATCTATATTTTTCAAAGCTTATACAAAAGTTTTCAAGTAGAAACACAGTGTTGTTTCTGGGGCCAGAAGTGCCCCCTTGGTCCCCGCGTGTACGTGTATATGCACTCTGATGTAGCACAGCCCCATGGTAGCAGATCCAGCAGCGGCCTGTGCAGCGACCAGAGAGTTTCCCTTTACGTGGCCTGACATCCCAGCTTGGGAAGTACTCACACATCTAATCCATAAAGGTTAAGGCCTTCCCAGCTTAACTTTATGAGGCGATCTTGGGAAATTAGTAGATATTACAAGTATTATACAAAGATGAGAAAAGAATGAAGAAACAATTTCTGGGAAACTTAACGTTCAAGACTCCACATACTCAAAAACTACCTTTTTGAAAAGGTCAAACTTCTTCAACACTGATTTTTAGTTTGGAATCTGCATTCCAAGACCACTTGAAGTTGCCCAGAGTACATTGAGTTCTTAAATAACCTTTTCACGGAAAGTGGTGGTTGAATAATCTTAAACAGAAACTTTGCTTCCTGAGGATTTGGAGATGCAGGTTTCATGCTGAGAGTAGTTATAAGATTGTCCACTGAACTGCTTTTATTCCTACCTCAAAAACAAAAACAACCTCCCCCCGCAAAAAAAAAAAAAAACCACAAAAAAACAAGAACCAGAATCTGCATTCCCACCCCAAAAAATAGAGGAGGAAGCTAAGACAGTGAAGTGTGCCCAGCTCCATTAAACCGACCCCAGGGCCTGCTGGCCATCTACAACACAGCTCCCACCCGAGACCCCCAGTTACTCCTGTACGTATGACTGTATGGGTATAAAAAAGTTTATCTTTCACATTCAGTGGAGGTTTCCATAGTTGTTGACTAAAAATGGAAGGGCATTCACTAGGAATAATCTCTCTTTGGGAGAACACTATGTGTGACCTTCAAAGCCAATTCCAGTATTTCTCACTCACTCTTGATTTTTTCAAAGAAAAGTGTTCCAAATCTAAATAATCAAAGAAAGGTGTAATCTATATAATTATGTGACCAGGGACAGGAAACCAGTATAGGGAGCAAAAATTAATAAATCATGTTCCATTTCAAGTTTCTGAACCCAGATAAGAGTAACAAATGAAATATGAAATTTAAATGTTTCACTTACTAAATCAAAATCTCTGCTAAAACTAATAACCTTTTCATTTGAAATACAGGAAGAATTTAATAATTTGCTCTCAGTCTTTCTGGCGGTCCACAATCCTTAACCAGTAATATATATTATCCAGCAAAATTAATGGACAACTCAAAAACAGTTTCAGAATAACTTACTGTACCTCGATCCCTACGTCGCACTAACCTATAAATTTATTTAACATTGATAAGAATTCAAAAGTTTCACTTTCCAGGACAATTGTACAGTTTTAGCCTTTACTAGCCTCAGGGGAGAGGTGGGAGGAAATGAGGTTTAGAACTAATAAAGCAAAGTCAACCTCTAGGTATAGGTTTTATATTGTTCCAAAAACCTTCAGAGAAACATAACGAAACATCTGCATTTTGCCTTCTTTTAAGGAGAAATAATACAAAACCATCCAAATTCACATACTTTCCTTTGGAAACCACAAAATGCTCAGTGACCACCAAGGAACTCAGAAACGGATAATCTTTGTTGAAAACTGGAACTTGTATTTTGAATTTGTCTTCACACCTCTAAAGAGTGCTTTCAACGGAAACACTGCTGTCATAGCTACGTACACAGTCCAATATCTAAGTAAACCAAAGACAACCACATTAGAAATACAATATTTAGATCCTCCGTACTCCTTCTGCCTTGAGGAAGCTCTCAGATGGAGTTCTGAGTTGCAACGCATCGAGAAATCCACTTGTAAAATAAAAAGACTGCAGCTAAGAAAAGTTAACTTGCTAACCAGGTTTAAAAGTCAGAGACACTCAGGTGTCCCAAGCCATCCGGCGCTTTCAGTTCAGAGCTGGCTCCACAGCATACCCAGTTGTTTTAAATAAAATATACAAGCCCTGAGACATCTTTTGTACAGAGATCCCTACCTGGTAGGAGAAATTGTTGAAATCATTAAAATGAATGATTTGATGGGAAATGATATGATGGGAAAGTGAAGGAATAGATTAATTACAGAACAAGAAACACGTATTTTGTGACAATCTGAGTAGTTAAGGTGCTGTATGCTGTGAATACAGAACCATCAGTGTGTTGTGATTAAGGAAATTTCCTTTTACCATAAAGAGCCACAATCCATAGTCGATGAAGCCCAAGACAGTTAAATATCAAGTCTTGAATTCTCAATATGTAGATATCTGTTTAAGAGTCAAGAACGGAGGTAGGTGAAGGGATAGGTTAAATAGGTGAAGGGGATTAAGGAGTGCACCTGGGATGAGCACTGGGTATTGTATGGAGGGGTTGAATCACTATATTGTAAACTGAAATATTACACTGTATGTTAACTAATTGGAATTTAAATTAAAACTTTTTTAAAAGAATATAAAACAAAGAATCAAAGGATAGAAAGAAGGCAAGGGTATGCCCTCTAAAAGAATTACGAAAACACAACCTCCCTGTTGATGGACTAGGTCTTCCTTTCCACAGCCAGGCAGAAGCTTTGGGACAGAATGTCAGGTGGCACAGGCAGGAAGCAGGAAGACAGCTCCCTTGCCTGTCTGGGTAGCATCCTTCCTTCCTCAGTCCCTGCAGGAAGGACGAGAAGTCTGCCTGACTGAGGGTTGGTGGCTAGACGCTGGGACCTGGGGCAGAGGCCGAGCAATACTAGCACCGTGCAAAGTCCACTGGCCTCTCCAAACAAGTCCCTGTAAAGGAAAGTAGCAAGTGAACATGAAAAGTAACACGTTCTATGTAAATACATATATTTGACTCCCATGAATAGAGTCACAATGTCTTACATATGCTCACCCAAATGGATTAAACACCAAAGGGTCACTGAACTAGAGAGAGCTGATAAAAAACATAATGAGGGCATGGCTTCTTGCCTCACCCCCCCACCCCCCACCCCTGCTTCCACACATCTTCCAAGGGATAAACTGGGAGGTTCTGTGTCTAGGTAAGAATAGCTTCCTTTTGCTTTGCTGTGCTAATTTGAAGGAAAATTCCCAAGTGAGTCATTCAGAAACACAAGAACCAGGGGACCTGTGATTAGGAAAGGAGTAAGGTCCTCATGGGTAAGAACTCTGAAATTATCTAAGGATCAGAAAGGCAAAGACATTTTTCACAGATTTCCCAGAAGCTCTCTGGAAGCTTTACAGGGGATCCATTACTAAGCGTAAGTGTTAAAAAAGAGCAAGACATTTTCTCCTTGACTAAATGTAGTGACAAAAGCTTTTAATTTTTTTTAGTTAAAAGCTTCCTTTAAAAACGTATCAGGAGTTTTCTGTTTGTCCCCAGCAAGCCTCTCTCCGGTGCTCTTCTTCCTAGTTTGAGCTGACCCCTGGCCCCCACGTTCCTCTACCTGTTTATAGCAAAACAAAGATGGGGGAAACTCTAAGCTGAAGACAGACATTTGGACCCTCTGAGATTCTGGAAAAACAAAACATACACAAGGAAACATCCATCTTTGAACTCATTTTGTTTACAACTTTGCCATCTACGATATTAATGGTAAAGATCCATCTGGCCCTTTTTCACTGAAAGGCTTTTTATTTTCTTGTATCACTGAGAATCTTAGAATCATTTTTTTAATTTTGGCAGTATAAATGCAAAAATACATTTATCGTGCCTAGAAAACAAAAGAATCTGATCCCATCCCGCGACACTGTTTGAATAGCAGCATTCCTTTCTACTTCTTTACTTTCATCAAACACATACACAGGATTTACTCTGTGCCAGGAAGTTTTAAGTGCTTTACAAATAACTCGTTTACACCTCCTGTATGGTCCTATGAGGGACTGTCCTCTTTTATACCCATTTTAGAGATGAGGAAAATAAAGCACTGAGAGGCTGAATCACTTGCTCAAGGTCAAACAGCTAATAAGCAGTGGAACTGAAATTTAAACCCAGGCAGCCGAGCTCCGGAGTCCACGTTCCCCTCCATTCTGCTGCCTCTCAAACTTCCACCAATTCTAAGTTCAGATAAGCTGTGATTTGTGCTGAATCATTGTATACATTTTTATAACATTATCATTTCAATAACTAATTCACGTCATTATAGCAGCTTCCGCAGATTCTCAAGGAATAGGAAGAAAGATAAATACCATCGAATTCTACGCTGCACCGGTGTACATTCTGTTAGAAACAAAATGAAGGTATAGAAAAGAATAAAACGGTGCCTCGTTTCTGCTGGGAAAAATACTCTGCTGGGAACTTCCTCGGATGTTTGAATTTGGTAATGCCACTGTAACTCTGCAAGGTCTTTACACTCGTTCAAATTCAGAATCACCAAGCTGGTATACACTAGAGAAAACTTAATTACATGTAAAAAGACAGAACAGCTCTTAGAAGCTCTTTCCGGGGAATTCCATGGTTGATGAACCTCTAAGAGACAGAGGAATTTTCTCCTTGGAATTTTTTTTAGCACATCTGGCAGAGTGCACGTGGACTCCCCCGCGTCGCCGGCAGGCTGCTATGACACCGTCTGCAGGGACGGTGCGCTCCTCTGTGCTCAGGGCATTCTGCCAGAAGGGTCTCCTCCCAGGTAGGGCTACTAGGGGGGCCTGCACACCCCAAAGCACTTCAACATTTGCTTTGGGAGTGTCCTGCCAATTAAGGCAGCGAGGGAGGAAATTACCTCCATTTCTGCAAAGAAATTACAAATACTCATTTGTATCTGGGGACGGTGTGGTGTGTGTGTTGAGTCGGTCCTCTCTTCACCCTTTGATTATCAAAAGCTGATCGCTCTTCAAATTCCACACCTGTGGCCTTCAGCTGTGCAAATACCTCTGTAGTATAACAGGCAGAAGACTATTCCGCCAGGTACCATTCTTCTTTTTAACCATCTTCCCTTAAAAACAACTAACCAGTCAAGGGGCGTCTGGATGGCTAAGTTGGTTAAGCATCCGACTTTGGCTTAGGTCGTGATCTCGCAGTCGGTTCATGTGTTCAAGCCCCACATTGGGCTCTGTGCTGACAGCCCAGAGCCTGGAGCCTGCTTCAGATTCTATGTCTTCCTTTCTCTCTGCTCCCCCTCCCCGCCCCCGACCAGTGTTCTGTCTCTCAAAAATGAATACATGTTTAAAAAAATTAAAAATTAAAAACAACTAACCAGTCAGGCACAGCAGCTTTGCCTAGTTCTTTTGTTTACTAGAAACTGGAGTTGCCATCTCCCTTTATAAAAAGATGCAATGGCCCAACCGTGCAAAAAGTCTGGCCCAGCAGCTTGCAGGTAACAGACACACATTAGTTCCCTTTTACCCTTCCATCTCCAACCAGAGATGTCAACCTGTGGCTATTACTCTCCCTCTTCCTCCGCAATGTGAAGGGCAGATACCATGCACGACTCTCAAAGATGCAAATAGCTATGGGAACTCCTGGCTTTCCTGAACTTGCATTTATTCCTCCCACTGCCAACACATCTGTAAAGCAGCCTCTGCCCTGTCCAGCCCCAGCCTTCCTCACTTCAATTCTCTACTCCTCTCCACTCCTTTCTCATGAGCACTGGAATACGAGGAATCCAACTGTGTTCCCATCATCCCACGATGCCCCGGAAATTTACTTGATCATTTGCAGGGTTTCTTGTAGGGGAAGAAGAATACAATTTTGAGATCCCAGTACAGTTGCTGGGAACCAATTACTCAAGCTTCCACGATGTGGCTCTAATTTCTACCATTAAAACATCCACGGAAAAGGTAAAAACTCAGGGCTCTAATTTGGCTCTCACTCCATGTTGTTGATTACTTACAGAAAATAAAAACGATGCATTTTCAGAGGTGTTATTTGATTACAGTGGGTGGTCCATTTAGAACAGTAAATACAATCTCACTTAAAAAAAAAAAAGCTTTACAAATAGGCTACTTCCCACAACAGGTATGGTCAGGATTTTATTAGTGCTGTAAGGTTCAGAGTCTGTTTAGTGTAAACACAGTCTAGACTCATTATCTTACCTCCATCTCAGAGTCTGGAGTACAGAAAAGAAAAAGCCTGATGAGAAAACAGGCGCTGGGGATACTGGGGACAAATGGCACAGTAAGCATCATAGGTGGCTCTTCTGTGAATGACAAAGCAGGCCCCTTGTTACATACAGTTGGCTCTGGTTGACAGAGGCAGGATAAGGAGTCAGGAGCTGAAAACTCCCGAGTCAGAACCACATCACCAAGTCGTGCTCAGTAATGAGCCCACTGATGTGCAGAGTGAAGCCATGAAGAATGGTGGAAAGCCACACCCCACAGGGAGCTGAAGTTCCCAGAGAGGATACTCACGCTGACACTGTCCCCAGGACCCGCGGGCCCAGCCCCAGCAGCAGTCAATCCTCCCACCATAACGACACAGACCAATGGATGACACTATTTGCCTGGGCCACCTATCAAACAAAAAGATTCAAAATAAATAAATATACTTTTGAAATTAAAGATTATTTCCCGTTATTATTTAAAAAAAAAGAATTTAAATCACACCCAACAATCTATGAACTCCTTCATGTTGGTAGACATTTAAGGATAAAACTCAGGAAAATAGTTCTGCTGTGATCTAGTTCCAAATTTCAGACAGTTAAACACATACACTACACACAGGAGTGCAGCAAAAGGGAGGGGAAGGTCCTTTCTTAAATGGAAATAACATCAGCTAAAACCAAGAATTCTCCAGGCTGACACTCACGGGGTAGTTTCTGAAGCTTGAAATAAAACAGATTCCTCAAAGACCCACACCTGTTACTTGGGGGGGAACCAGTTTTGGCTCATTTATCATAAACTGAAAAGTATTAAATAATATGATATGTCAAAGCAGAAAGAAAAAAAATCTGCCTTATATTTTCTGCCTTGGAAAGGGGAAGATGTGAGAAGGGGCGGAAAGATGGGAGTTCCTTAAAATCAAATGAAACAGAACTGTCTTCCAGATAGGACTCTTTGGCAGAAAATGTTCCCAGAAAATAAAGTATTAGAAAAAGAAGTCTAAATAAAACCTAGAAGAGCTTAAAGTGTAGCTAACATCTCAAGTGTCCTTGTGGTTTGAAACTTTCCTGCATCGACGATTCCTGTTATCTTTCTCACTAATGTAAATAAGGACTAAAAGTATTCAATTTCAAGGATACCAATTTATCTACCGGGTTCCACTTTGACATCTTATTCGGTAAATCGTTTCTTTGTTTAGATTCACACCTGACTTTTTACTCCCGGAGGATCAATATTTTAATTGGCTGTTTTAAAAGGAAAACTACCTTAAAAAGCTTAGGCATAACCACGTGATGTATTTCTTATTGCAAATGTGCGTGCCAGAAATGCACAACACGTGGGCAAAGAATTGCTTTAATAAAATAAAATTGCCTCTGGCCGCTACCCACATTTCCTTAAACACTCCTAATCTTTTCAATTCCCGTTTCTTTTATCTCCGCTTATGCCCGCAAGCACAAGCACAAAATAACCCCGAACTTTCTACTTCCTCCAGCCAGGTGGTAAACAAGCGGTTGCCCTTCTAAGCGCTCCACTGGTTTTCCCCCCTCCCCCCTGCCCCTCGGTTCCTGTTCCCCTCCAGGTACAAGAAAGCCAATCAATCGTGGAATTGATTCGTTCCAAGATTACAAGGAAAACAGGTGCGGCGGTCTTTAGGGCTGCTCAGAGGGCTACCCGGCGGGGTCAAGGCAGGGATGGGGGTCTCTGAAAGACGAAGACTGGATGGCGGTGTGACCCAAGCTGAAATCTCTCCCGGCTGCTCCAGCCTGGTTTGCTCACCCGCGGCAGCGCGCGGCGTTCGGGGCGGGTCTACAGTTGCACGGAGGTGGGGTAACCAAGCACGCCCTCCTGACCGACAGACACACTCAGACACACACACTCGCCGGAGCGGATCCCGCGGCGGGGGAGCGAGAGCGCCGCGCGCCGCCGCCAGGGGAGCGGCTGAGTGACAGCGGCGACGGAGCCCGGGGTTGTTGGGACCTGTCAGAGCACGCTGCAAGACAGGCTCGCCCGAGGTCTCGGGAGCTATGTGTGCGTGCGTACACATACACAAACACACACGTAGCGCTCCCCGCCTTTCAGTCTTTATTTTGAATCCTCCTCCCTCAAGAAAACCAAGTGCGAAGGCAAACGGGTCCGTCCTGGAAGCCCGATCGCTTCCTCGCCCCCACCCTTTGTGTGCGCGGCCCTGACGGCTTCAAGCCGGGATCTGGCCCCGGCACCTGGAAGTTTCCCCCACGGAAGGGCCGTCTAAATCACAAGCCAGAGTTTCCTGAGCAAAGGTGTCCTGCGCATCCTCGGCTTAGGAGGCTAGCCCGCGCCCTCCGAGCCCTGGGGCCGGGCTGCAGCCTTCCTCTTCCCTAGGTCCTGATTCCCGAGCTGGGAGCCGCGGCTGGGCTCCGGGACTCGCAGGGGGCGCCCTCCCCGGCCTCGGCCAGCCGCCGGTCGCGAGAGCGGTTCGACGGCTCTCCTCCTGCCGACGCCGTGCGGTGGCCCACCTCCTGGCCGGGGAGACTCCTCTCTGGCCTAGCAACCGGGCGGGGAGAGGGGACCCCGGCACCGCGAGCACGAAATTGGCTCTACAAGGAGAAGAGGGCGCCCCGGGGCCCAACCCACCTCACGTCGAACTCGGCGGCCGCCTGTAGGTAGAGCGAGGAGCCGAGCACCAGAGCCAGAAGGAAATCCATGTCGGGCGGCGAACGCACCGCTGCGCGCGGGGAACAGGTTGGGGGTGCTTGGCGCGGAGGAGAGGCGCGCTCGTCCCCTTTGGCTCCAGGGAGGAGCTGCGGGCGCCGCGGCGGCGGCTGCAGCTGTCGGAAGAGAGCGGCGCGGCGAGCAGCCGGAGCAGGTCTGCGGCGCGGCGCCGGGAGCCCCCTCAGGCTCCCTCCCTGCGAGGGGAGGTGCTGCAGGGGGAGCTGCGCCGCCTGCGGGGAGGGGCGCAGGGGCGCAGGGGGCGGGGGGGGGGCGCGCGTGCGCCCGCCTCACCGCCCTCCCAGCACGGGGCAGGGGGTGAGGGCGTTCGGCCCCTCCGCGGAAAGCTCGGGAGCTGGAGCGCTGAGGGAAGCAGCGTCTCTTGAGGGCCAGCCAAGTCGGGAGAGCTCCAGGCTGCGACGAAAGTTGCAAGCCCGGCCTGGGCGAGGAAACGCAGGGCGCCCCGCAGGGAAGGGTGAGCCGAGGAGGGAAACGACCCGGGGCGTAGGTGCGCGCTCGGCGGGTTCCGCCCGAACAGGTGGTGACCGCGGGGACTAGCAGCAGCTTCCGCCCGGGGCGGGGGGGGGGGGGGGTGGGCGCGGCGCGGAGAAGCCCGAGACGGGAGACGTTTTGGTGGGGCTGGAGCTGAGCAGCGTCTGCAGTTAGCGAAACCACAGCACGACTGCGCGACTTGGACAAATTAGCAAAGGCAAACTCCGGGAGTTTGCTTCTCCCGCAGAGTTGGCAAAGGCGTATTTTTTTTTTTTTTTTTTGTAACCAACCGAAAGAAATGTTTGGCTCTCCAGTCAAGTTTTGTGGAAGAAACGTGCAGGCTGTTTTCTCTCTCTGCCAGCTCGGCTTCGAGCGCGTTAGAACGATAGCAGCGGCTGCCCCTCCCGGGGCACGTGCCGGCCAAAGGCAGACGGCTGTCAGTACTTAGCAGTCCGTGGTGCCTGATCTTGGGGAGATCGTTTAGGAACCATTTTAAATAATCATTGTTCTGCTCTTGCAGAGTAAAAATTAACGTACTAAAAGACCGTTCAAATGACAACACGCCACGATCATCCTAAAATGCACTTAAAAACATCCATGAGTCACGCCTTTTCTCAAACCCTGCCCCAGTGACTCCCCCGTGCAGTGATCTACCATCTCTCCTACCTCTCAGACCTAATCTCCTATTCCCTCCTTTTCCGTAGCCCATGACTTCCTTGCCTTCCTCGCACACTCCAGGCGTGCCCTTGTCTTCCAGCCACTGACTGGCAGGTGTGTCTGCCTGAATACCTACATGGTTCACATTCTCACTTACTTCAGGCTTTGCTCAAATGGCGGCTCTTTGAGAAATCCAGCCTTTAAATTTGTACATTTAAAGTTGCAAATCGGCCCCCTCGGGGTGCCCCATGATTTGTTCTACTTTGTTTTTTCTCCATCCCACTCACCTTCCGGTGTCATATATCACTTATTTCTTGTTTGTGTGTCTTTCTTCTGGTAGAATGCAGAGTCTTCAAGGGAAAGTTTCTTTGTTAGTGCCGAGAACAGTGCCTGGCGTGTACTAGGTGCTCATAAATGTTTGTTGAATGAATTTGTTTTATTACAAACTTTTTTCTCTCTTTATTTTCTTCTTGAGGTTTCTCCAACTTCAATTTTTTTAATGGAAAGTTCTGTGGCAGTGTGATCTCACTTTCCTGATTTCTTAGTGTGTATAAAAACAGGAATTTTATGCAAGAAAAGGAAAAATAATGGTTTCAACTTAAACGACTCTTTGATTTCCAAGTTGTTTTCTGTTAGCAAAACAAGTTTCTATTTTAATCTCAGGAAATATCCATGCCAATTCAGGCTTGGGACATTATTTTAGGCAAACAGCTTGGTGTCATCTATTTCAGATCTTTCTAATGAAGTCCAAAAATGTAGGAGTCAAAATATTTTTTCTGCAGAAAATCAAATTTTTGTAAGTGTAATATAGGCTCGGTTCCAGGCTCCTTCTTAGCCATTTTCTTTGTTTATTGGTTTCTGGATTGGATTTGCAAATAAACCTCCCCAGAGCAATGGATGATTATTGAGAAGGGGCTAACCTACAGGGTAAAAGCTAGAGATAGAAGGAAACGAGGACATTATAGGTGAAAACAGGACAATATCTGGAACAAAAGTGCAATGCTCTATCAGCATGCCTTGAAAAAAATTTTTTTCCATATCTTTTTCTTTGGTCTAGAAAACACTCCACTTATCTTCCTTCTTCATCTGGATACTCTCCACTTGTCCTTTGGGTCCAAGTTTTGCTGACATTTACCCAGGAAGCCTTTGCCGAATTCTTTCTTGCTTGGCTGAGACTCCTGTGGTATAATTACAACACCGCGCATATTGTAACTTCGAATGCAGTGTGTTTAATGCACTGCTTCCCTACCAGACTGAGTTCTGTGAGACATTAACAAACAGGAGGGCACGGGCACCAGGCTTCAGTTTAGTAAGTATTAAATGTTGGATTGGATTGAATTGAATTCTTCCTGGCGAACTTGAGCCTCTCCCTTGGGTAAGTAGTAGCTAATTCTATCAGTCTTTGTTGAATCACGAAATGAGGAGACTCTACAGGAATTCCAAGGTCTAACTGGTTGGTATGCTACAATTAGGACCACCGTTCCAGAAATAAGATGAAGTTCCCATGGGGGTGATAGTTCACTATCTCAGTCTTAAAAACAAGATGGAACGAGATGAAAACAGTTCGCCTTTAGCAATATCTGTACTTTTCCAAGAGGACAAGTTTTTGGTTAGGTTTCCTACCCAATAATGCCATCTCACAAGTAGTTATCCCGATGGTCTCCCAAATAATTATCACTGATCACAATGTGATAGAGGTAAATAATTAAATAGGACCAAACAAATACAACTTTAAAAACATGGATGTTAGAAGCTCTTAATCGTTTCTTCTTTTCTCTTCTTTTCTTCTCTTTTTTCTTTTCTCTTTTCTTTTCTTTTCTTTTCAACAAATATTTATTGAGAGGCTACAATGTACTGGCCATTTCTTGGTACTAGGACTTCAGCTGGGAAACAGACAAACTTGTGCCCTGAGAGAGTTTACACTGCAGTGGGGGGAGCACGGAGAAGTAAGTGCTATGAAGAGAGAGTAAAGGAAGGAGAAGGTGGTAAGAGATAGGGGGGTGACTTTAGGTAGAGCGATTTGGTCCCTTCTGGGGAGGTGACATATAAGCAGAGACTGGATAAGGTGGGGGCGTGTGGTTGGGGTGGTGTTCAGACAGAGGGTAGAGAAAATGTGTTTTCTCTATCAAGTTCTCATAGTGGCTGTCAGCAAGCTCTTCTCTCCCTGTCCCACAAACAGCGGTGCCATAGGGACAGGATAACTGCTTTCAAAACTCCTATGAAGGGGTGCCTGGGTGGCTTAAGAGGTTAAGCATCTGACTTTAGCTCAGGCCATGATCTTGCGGTTTGTGAGTTCCAGCCCTGAATTGGGCTTGCTGCTGTCAGCGAGGAGCCTGCTTTGAATCCTGTCTCCTCCTCTCTTCCTCCTGCGCGTGCTCATGCATGCTCTCTCTCTCTCAAAAGTAAAAGAACATTAAAAAAAAAATTCTAGTAAGAAAAGAGAAGGATGAGGAACACACAGCTGCTCGTTCACTGCAATTTGGACTCCAAGCTAAGCAAGACTTACGGAGACTCTCTGCTCCAGCAGTGGAAGAATTGCCTTTGGTCAGACAGGTCACCTCTGCTTCTACAGCCTTGTCCAGTCATCTTTCATAGCCACATCAGAAGGGACCCTTGGAGCACGTGTCTTCCTTGGGGGCACTTACGTCATTTACAACTCTTTTTCTACCTGTACAAACTTAAGGGTCTGAGTGCTGCTTTAAGGAGCTAACGGAGATGGATATTCTCAGGCCAGACTCTCAGTCTCTGTGGCTACAAGATTTCTTTAAAAACCCTAATCTAATTGTTTCCAGTCAGTTCCTTGTGCTGATAACAATAACCAAAATCTTTCCTAGTCCTCGCTCTTATGCCTGCTTTCTCTCTTTGCTTCCTTATATCCATACCTTACTCTTCCATCTCAATGGAAGCCACCTTGAAGCTAGCTGAAATGATAGATTTGATTGGGAAGCCAACACCCTTATTCTGATCCTTGCCACAGGCGTAGGTCCCTTTACTGATATTAACGTTTGCCGTATCAAAGCGGTTGTCTTTTTCAACCCTAGGAGGCCCCAAATTTCTGGACATTCTCATTTCTTTCTGTTCCTGCTTGCAGAGCAGCCAGTTTCTGTGAGCTCATCTCTTTCTTAAGATACCTTCTAAGGGCAACAAGGAGCAGTGAAATACACTAACGTTTTCATTTTTTACAATATTCATTTTTGTTTTGTTTTTATTAGAGAGAGAGTGCACATCAGCAGGGGAGAGGGGCAGAGGGAGAGACAGACAGACAGACAGAATCTTAAGCAGGCTCCGCACTCAGTGCAGAGCCCGATGTGAGGCTTGATCCCACAACCCTGGGATCAGGACCTGAGCTGAAATCAAGAGTCAGACGCTCAACCAGTTGAGCCACCCAGCGCTCCTGCAATGATATTCCCTTAATCTGGATGGGTGTGGTGTCCTTCATAGGTAGTGAGCATAGGTAATGTATGAAATGGCAGGTCTAGGGCCTTTCCAGCAGCTCTGGTTATACCACAGAGTATATCATCCCTTCATAGAGTGAATAATCCCAATACTACTTAAACTCTTTTATACATCTAAATAGGAGTGCTTACAAATATTCCTAATGTGTCACTGATCTTTAAGTCTGGAAAAAAATAGCTTTCTCACATGTGCACAAACACACACATATACACAGCTCATCACTGATACAAATATAAATGCAAAAGCCCTACAAAATGATCATACATATAATCTATTAACATATTAAAAGAATCCGTTACAATCAAGTTGACAGAAAACCCCTATGTGGGGAAAGGGTTAACAAAATCCTTTCCCCTTCTGCATGAGAATTTGACCTTGTGTTAACTTTCTAGCTCTGTTCCCCTGGCAACCTGATAAGGTGGCTTGTGAACTCTGTTGCTATGTTGCTGGTAAAAATGGACCCCTGATTGATAAACTGCATTTAGACCGGGAGAACGAAATATACCTGGTGGCAAACCATAGCACTGAGCAAACCTGAGTTCAGTGGTTCTTATAACCGGGTATGTCCCTTGAGGAGGTAGATGTTGGACACTGTGCCGATGAGATCCTGGCTTCAGAGCGGCACGAGGCTGGTAAGCCAGAGCAGTTTCACATCTGTGTAAAGTGTTTGTCGGCGTGCACCTGAGCTGTTCTGCAGTGTGAGGAGTTCCACCGAGGGGAGCAGTGGATGCAACTGTGCAGACAAACTGTGGCCCCTGTTTCCCCATCCTCCCGAGTAATTAAGTCCCAAATATGACCATTATAATCTTGCGAGCCTAAATGTTCTGAATGTTGACTTCAACGTAAGGAGACCTGAGGGTCCTGCAGACTCTGTGATCAGCACTATTGATTCCTGCTTTTAAAAAACAATGAACTATTAATAAAATACTAAAAACTAAAAGTCAGTACAATGTAGAATGTGAATATTGGGAGAATTCCAAATAATGTCAGGAATGACATGAGAATGCTCATATCGCTACTTTCATTTCATAATATTCTAGAAATACGACTTGATGCAGAGAATGAAAAATATGAATTATTGAAATCAAGGAGCAACATTTTCATTAAGATGATATGATTAAGTGGGGAGCCTGGGTGGCTCAGTCCGCTGGCTAAGTGTTGAACTTCGTCTCAGGTCATGATCTCATGGTTCATGAGCCCCACATCAGTGCACACAGCCTGCTTCAGACCCTCTTCCTCCCTCTCTTTGCCCCTCCACCTCTCAGCTTTCTCTCTGTCTCAAAAATAAACATTTAAAAAAGATTTAAAAGATGATATGATTAAGTAACTAGAATAGGCAAATAGTATTTTTAAAATGTATTGGAAAAAAAAATACAGTAAAACCTTGGTTTTGCGAGCATAATTTGTTCTGGAAACATGCTTGTAATCCAAAGCATTTTATATCAAAGCCAATTTAAAGAACCATTGGCTCGGATGAAAGACCTAAATGTGAGACAGGAAACCCTCAAAACCCTAGAGGAGAAAGCAACAACCTCTTTGACCTCAGCCGCAGCAATGTCTTGCTCAACACATCTCTAAAGGCAAGGGAATTAAAAGTAAAAATTGGGACCTCAATCAAGATAAAAACTTCCTGTACCACAAAGGAAACAATCAACAAAACTAAAAGGCAACCAACAGAATGGGGAAAGATATTTGCAAATGACATACCCAATAAAGGGTTAGTGTCCAAAATCTATAAAGAACTTACCAAACTCAACGCCTGAAAATCAAATAATCCAGTGAAGAAATAGGCAGAAGACATGAATAGACACTTTTCCAAAGAAGACGTCCAGATGGCTGACGGACACATTAACTGATGCTCAACGTCACTCATCATCAGGGGAAAACAAATCAAAACCACAATGAGATACCACCTCACACCGGTCAGAGTGGCTAAAATTAACAACTCAGGAAACAACAGATGCTGGCAAGGATGTGGAGAAATGGGAAGCCTCTTGCCTGTTGGTGGGAATGCAAAGTGGTGCAGCAGCTCTGGAAAACAGTGTGGAAGTTCCTCAAAAAATTAAAAATAGAATTGACCTATGACCCAGCAATTACCCTACTAGGAATTTATTCAAAGGATACAGGACTGCTGTTTCAAAGGGGCACATACACCTCAATGTTTATAGCAGTGATATCGACAATAGCCAAGGTATAGAAAGAGCCCAAATGTCCATCAACTGTTGAATGGATAAAGATGTGGTATATATATACATTATATATACCATACATATATATATATATATATATATGTATATACTACTTGGCAATGAGAAAGAATGAAATCATGCCATTTGCTGCAACGTGGATAAAACTGGAGGGTATTATGCTGAGTGAAATAAGTCAGTCAGAGAAGGACAGATGTCATATGTTTTCACTCATATGTGGATCCTGAGAAACTTAACAGAAGACCATGGGGGAAGGGAAGGGGAAAAAATTAGTTAACAAACAGAGAGGGAGGGAGGCAAGCCATAAGAAACTCTTAAATACAGAGAACAAACTGAGGGTTGATGGGGAAGTGGGGGAGAGAGGGAAATGGGTCATGGGCATTGAGTAGAGCACTTGTTGGGATGAGCACTGGGTGTTGTATGTAAGTGATGAGCCACGGAAACTTACCCCCAAACCAAGAGCCCACTTTACACACGGTTATGTTAGCCAATTTGACAATAAATTATGTTTAAAAAAAAAAACAAAACCATTGGATCAGTCGTGATCATGTGACAGTCAGCATCATGGACTACTCATATTGTAAGACGTCGCTCATTTATCAAGTTAAGATGTATTAGAAATGTTTGCTCGTCTTGTGGAACACTCGAAGAGCAAGTTCCTCACAATCCACAGTTTTACTGTATTTGGTAAGATAGTTATAAAAACACACACACCTATGTGAAAAGTTAAAATGTAATTTTAAAATTATCAACTGAAAAACTTGAGGTCCAAGGCGCCTGGGTGGCACAGTCGGTTAAGTGCCCAACTTCAGCTCAGGTCATGATAGCACAGCTCTGGAGTTCAAACCCTGCATTGGGCTCTGGGCTGACAGCTCAGAGCCTGGAGCTGGCTGTGGGTTCTGTGTCTCCCTCTCTCTCCGCCCCTCCCCCTCACTCTCTGTCTCTCTCTCTCTGTCTCTCTCTCTCCCAAAAATAAATAAACATAAAAAAAAAAAAGGCTCGAGGTCTAAAATTTGATGCCAGTGTTCTCTTTACAAATGGAAGACATTGGTCTTTGGTCTAATATAGCACACATGAGAAACCCACAAGCTTCAGGCACGACTATTACTGCAGATGTTTTTCATCCACCTTCAAATAATTTTGCCAAAGACAATGGAAGACTCATTGGATAGGCCTTTAATTCTATTTTAATATCACTGGAGGAATTGAAATGGGCACAAACGGCTGACCAAATTAGAAAGAAATTTCAATGGTTACAGAGTTATGTTTTAGCCTTCTACTTTTCAGCCCTTTTAAAAATGCAACTTAGTGATCTGATACAAATTTGAAAGCAATTGAGATTCGTGTTTTTATGCGTAAAAACGGAAAGATTCTTTTATGTTGACCATGAAATTTTAAGATCAGAAAACCAGGAATGGTAACACGAGCCAGCTTCTCTAGCACATCAACTCCAATATCTTTGGTTTGACACAATAAATATTCCTTTCATTAGTGTAAAATTTAATGCAGGTTGGACATTCTCCTAAGCGATCCTTAACAAGTGGGTATTCAAGGATCTGGGCTCCTTCCATCCTGTGGTTCTGTCTTCCTAGAGTTCTCCTTATGTAGCCACATGATTGAAGGGAAGAGAAAGGGTGAGAAAGCATACTTGGGAATTTGTGGCATTGCATTGGCCACTACCTGGTCACATGGCTTAAAGCATAACTGCAAGAAAAATCGAAAAATGTGTTTTTCCTGCATGCCCAGGAGGAAAATGAAAATATTTTTTAAGTTTATTTATTTACTTTGAGAGAGAGAGTGAGTGTGTGTTATTTATTTTTTGAGAAAAAGAGTGATTGAGCTGGGGAGGGGCAGAGAGAGAGAGAGAGAGAGAGAGAATCCCAAGCAGGCTCTCAGCTGTCGGCACAGAGCCCGACATGAGGCTCAAACTTACCAACTGTGAGATCATGGCCTGAGCCTAAATCAAGAGTCAAATGCTCAACGGACTGAGCCACCCAGGCGCCCCCAAAAGAGAAATTTTTAAATTGATTACCTAACATTGTCTTTGTCCTGGCCTCAAGAAGCTAGTGAACTCAGTATTTACTGCCAGAAAGAAAGACTAACATTAATTACTAAAACTAATAACTAGTAACTAGTAATTACATCACTAAAAACAAACATTTTCTTTGAAAATAATTCTCTAAAATTCATCATACATCAAGTCAATATATTTGGGAACCTGAACATCGAATTCACCCAATTAAATTAGGTAAATTGTATAAAGTACTTAGTCCAGCACCTAGCACAAAGTAGTACAAGCTGACAAGTTTGGTCAATTGCCTCAAGGAAAGGTTTTACTGCCAGGAATGAAGTGTGTCTCTACTAAGATTTTTCTATGTCGAAAGGCAGGCAACTGGAAACATTTGCTTTAACATTTCCCGTGCTTAAACCAACTCTGACACGCTGTATTGTGAGTATCTAACCTCAGCTGAGCTTTTATCAAAATATTTGAGTAAATTCAAAGTTGCCTAAAATACTCTTGCATCCCACTGCCACATGGGGGAAATACTGGCTAAGCTTTTCACCTTTCATAATAAATGATCAGTCTTCTGGTCTCTAAATATGGATCTGTTTGTTCTCAAACAAAACAGAAGACCAGTCCTTTAGGCATAATTTTAATGCTTATAAAAGTCCTTATTAAAATAAATGATATTTATGGAAGGCAGTCTTGATAGGCGACGTGCTATATACAACCCTGAATTTCCCAAATATTAACCTTGGATCAAATTAGTCTCTTGGAACTTAACTTAAAACCTGAAAGACTCTTACTGAGTTGGACTTTCAGCTTTTGTGAGTTTATTTCAAAAATAGAGTTAAATAAGATCTGTGCCTGCACTTTCTGGAAGACTGTTGTCGATATTATCTGATCTATCTATCTTGATTCCATAAGATAGCTAGCGTCTTACATAATTTGTGGCCAAGAAAAAATGTTGCTTTTTCTGAGAAAATTTTACATCTTCTATTTTCTGATGAAAATTTACTGTATCAAGTTTCCCTTTTAAAAGTGGCTGCCAGAAAACTATGGAGACAGTAAAAAAAAAAAATCTGTGGTTGCCAGAGGTTAATGAGGAGAGAAGGATGAATGGACAGAGCTCAGAGGATCTTTAAGGCAGGGGGAATTGTTCTGTACGATACTATAATGGTGGGTACATGTCATTATTATACATTGTCAAGACGTATAGAATATATGATGCTAAGAGTGAACCCTAATGTTAAACCATGGACTTTGGGTGATTACAGTACATCAATGTAAGCGCATTAGTTGTAACAAGTGAACCACTCTGCTGGGGAATGTGGATAATGGGGGAGGCGGTGCATGTGTGGGGGCAGGTAGTAGATGAGAAATCTTTGTACGTTCCACTCAGTTTTGCTGTGACCCTAAAACTACTCTAAAAAATAAAGTCTATAATAAAGTATAATTTTTTAAAAGAGTAGATATATTTTGCTATGAATTTTCCCCAATAATTTAAATTGTGTATGATAGTTAAGCTTAATGTTGTTTACTTAAAATTGTGGACCCACAAAAGTATGGCCAACTAATCTTTGACAAGGCAGGAAAGAGTATCCGATGGAAAAAAGACAGTCTTTTTAACAAATGGTGCTGGAAGAACTGGACAGCAACATGTAGAATAATGAAACTAGACCACTTTCTTACACCACTCAAAATGGATGAAGGACCTGAATGTGAGACAGAAACCATCAAAACCCTAGAGGAGAAAGCAGGCAACAACCTCTTTGACCTGAGCCGCAGCAACATCTTACTCGACACATCTCTGAAGGCAAGGGAACTAAAAGCAAAAATGAACTATTGGGACCTCATCAAGATAAAAAGCTTCTGCACTGCAAAGGAAACAATCAACAAAACTAAAAGGCAATGAACGGAATGGGAAAAAATATTTGCAAATGACATATTGGATTAAGAGCTAGTATCCAAAAGCTATAAAGAACTCACCAAACTCCACACCCAGAAAACAAATAATCCATTGAAGAAATGGGCAGAAGACATGAATAGACACTTTTCCAAAGAAGACATCCAGATGGCTAACAGACACATGAAATGATGCTCAACATCACTCATCATCAGGGAAAAACAAATCAAAGCCACACTGAGATACCGCCTCACACTGGTCAGAGTAGCTAAAATGAACAAATCATGAGACTATACATGCTGGCGAGGATGTGGAAAAATGGGAACCCTCTTGCACTGTTGGTGGGAATGCAAGCAGGTGCAGCCACTCTGGAAAACAGTGTGGTGGTTCCTCAAAAAATTGAAAATAGAACTAACTACCCTATGACCCAGAAATAGCAGTGCTAGAAATTTACCCAAGGAATACAGGAGTGCTGATGACAAGGGGCACATATACCCCAATGTTTATAGCAGAGCTTTCAACAATAGCCTAATTATGGAAAGAGCCCAAATGTCCATCAACTGTTGAATGGATAAAGAAGATGTGGTTTATAGATACAATGGACTACTACTTGGCAGTGAGAAAGAACATGCTATTTGCAGCATCATGGATGGAACTGGAGAGTATTAGCTAAGTGAAATAAATCAGTCAGAGTAAGACATATACCATATATTTTCACTCATATGTGGATCTTGAGAAACTTAACAGAAGACCATGGGGAATGGAAGGGGGAAAAAAATAGTTACAAACGGAGAGGGAGGGAGACAAGCCATAAGAGACTCTTAAATACAGAGAACAAACTGAAGGTTAATGGGGGTGGGGGAGAGGGGAAAGTGGGTGATGGGCTTTGAGGAGAGCACTTGTTAGGATGAGCACTGGGTGTTGTATGGAAGCCAATTTGACAATAAATTATATTTAAAAAATAATAAAATTTAAAACATAAAAAAACAAAAAAATGAATTGTGGACAATTAAAATTCTGACATAAATTTAGAAGAACACACATTTTATATATACATATAGATAATATATTTAAGTGTAAGTATAAGTATATTATATATATGTATTATAAGTATATATAAACATATATATATATTTTTTAAAATTTCCCAGGAAGCCCAGAGTTAAAATTCTACCACAAGAGTTATTTTAACTTTTAGGATGGATTAGCATGTGTGCTCTTTTCCTGCTTTCACTGAACCTCATTTTTTCCCTTTGTCTTTTATCCGAGATGTCATGATATAGTAAGAAATATGTATTTGGTCTTCATTGTCCCGGTTCCAGGCACAGAGCTCCTAAAACCCTTATCATTTCCTGAATGACAGGGTGAGAAATAAATCATATTTAAAAAATATATAGCATCTTTTGTTATTCATAATAAGCCCCATCAGCCTCACCTGAGTTTACTTAAGAGGTGACTCCTGCTGGGTCCTTTGAAACCTTCAGCCCCACCCCTAGACTTCTGAGGAAGGGAAGAGGGTGGGAGATGGAGTACAATAGCTGATGATTTAATCAGTCAAGTCTGCACAGGGAAGCCTCCATAAAAACCCTAAAGGAGTGCATCCAGAGAGATTCCAGGTAGGTGAATGTATCCACAAGCCAGAAGGGGGCAGCCTGGAGAGGGTGCCCCTTCCCACATGTCGCCCTTTGCCTCCCTTCCATTTGGCCTTTCCTAAGTTGTATCCGTCACAGTAAGCTGGTAATAGTGTTTCCCTGAGTTCTGTGAGCCATTCTAGCCAGGTATTGAACCCAAGGAGAGGGTTGTGGGAACCCTGATTTATACCTAGTCAGTCACAAGTACCAGTGACAACCTGGGACTGATCGCTGGTGTCTGAAGGGGAACAATCTGTGGGTCAGGCCCTTAACTTGTGGGGTCTACTCTAACTCTGGGCAGTAGGTATCAAAATGAATTAAATTGTAGGACATGCAGCTGGTGTCCACAGAGAAGTGGAGAATTACCTGATATGGAAAACCCACACATTTGATATCGGGAGAATTGTAAGTAGGAAGAAACAGAGTTTTATTTCATTACCCTTATTTTATAGTGTCATTTCTTGAGGCTTTTCTCTGAGTCCATTTTGGAAAGAAAAAGGACGAAAATAAATTTAATATATAAAAAGATAAAATTCTAGTCTCCCAACTATTAACATTTAGGCTCGATCTACAAGCTGTAGCTTAATTATTTGTTTGTTTGTTTAGTATTTCCCATAAAAGTTTTTTTTCTGTTCCTGACACTGAGTTCTGTTCTCCAGAAAATCTTTAAATTTCTAATTGTACTATCTTTCCTATATATAGGTAGTTCACATTCTTTATAACAGTTCACTTTGCTCCCTCTGTTTAAACCATAAAATCTGTTTCCCATAGAATAGTTTTTCCTAAATGGAGATGCAAAATACAATTCTAAGACCTCATAGCTCCTTGTTAAAAAGCTCCTTATGTATAACCTTTTACTTGTTCTGTCCCAGGTGGAAAAAAACTACACACCATACTATGTACAGCTGAAGCCATATGGTTTATTGAATGAGCAAAGCCTTATTCCCCAGTGCAAATAAGCTGAAATGTAAAATTCATTGAAATCAAACAGTTGGGGGATATTGGTAGATTAATGTTTTTAATTACAGAGTGCCTCCAACTCTGGTAATGCACATATTAACTACAATTAATCTGCAAAATAATCCACCAAAGAAATCAAAACATTTTAGAGGTATGATCTCATTTTTCTAAATGCATGTCTAGGAATACAGTATGAGTTGGAAAAACTTTACTTAAGGAAAAATTAATGCCACATTAGCACGCAGAGTCAGTCAGCCCAGATTTAATCCCGCTCCGATAAATACTAGTTGAGCTCTGACTGAACCTCCCTGAACCTCAGTTTCCTTTTACGAGACAGGAATACTAATGTATTGTGTATATATAATTCTCTGTATATCATATTGTTTTCCACATGGGAAACCATCGTGGCTGGAGACAGACTACCCTTCTCTAGGCTAGCTGATTCTAAGAGATAGCAAAAGGGCCCAGCCTGGAGCATGACTTTGATAGGCAAACCAACAGTCTAGAACCATACCTCTTCTATCTGGCCTGTGCATCCTAAAAATAATATTAACTCTGCCTTATCTCAGGGCCAGGTGCCAGGCGACTAGGGACCAGCCCCATAGACCAAAACCCACAAATTATTCAAACTAGCCAATCCTAAACTCTTAATCCTGTCCTGCTTTGCCTTTCCCACAGAAACCCCAATACATGCCATGGCCTAAGCCTTCCTCCCTACTCCTATCTTCTGCCTCCTGACCACCCTAGTGTTTTCCATGTGGCCCCCCTTTGCATACCACCTGTCTCTAGGACCTGTGTCTATAATAAACTTTGTTGTTTTTGTTTTCTGAGCCTCTCTTTTGTCTCCTCTTGTGGCCACACTTGACTGACCATCTCAGAAAGACTATTAATCAACTTGTGTCTGGTTGTTTAATATTAATTTCATTTTCGCCGCTACTGTGAAAATATAACGAGTTAAAATACAATGCCCTCATTACAGTGCTTGGTACCTAGAAAACACTCGAGTAACGGTAGCCGTCAGGAAAAGGAAGTCTAACACAGGATGTGTGACGCCGACATTTATGATCCAGGTCACACTCCGAACTCTGTCCTGTCTGGCTATAAAGCTGTGGGGTGTCTGCACATCTGTCTCTTTCCGCAGCATCTGAGGATCTGAGATAGAAAGGAATGCTGGACCATTTCTGCATTCTTAAGAGCACGTCCTTTTTTTTTTTTTTTTTTTGCCACAGGGATTTCCTGTGTCTTACTGCAATACAGGTTGCAAGCAGAGGCGCCTGTCTTTCAACAACAGGTATGAATTCTGCCAACAGCATAGCCATAGCCAATTTAAGCTTCCAGAGAGGGAAGGGTTCACCTGCACCGGAGACATAAAGATTTTGTTATTTTTAATGAAATAAAGATGAAAGTGACACATACCAACTCAGAAGAAGGACAAGAAAGTGCTGACTGGATTTGGTATCCAGGTTCGGTTTCTAGGAATTGTGCCAAATGCTCCCTGCCGGGTGGGAGATGTCCTCTCAGCTCCTGTCGACCCTGGGTGCAATCAGCTCAAATTTCTTTATAGACAAGAAGAAAGATTTACTTTCTCTCAATAAATAATTTAACCGGCTATCTATTGTGTAACTCTTATGTGCAGTGTACTGCGTTACATCTAAGTCCTACCCGACCTTTCCAGCTACGACCGAAGCCAGCTCCATCCCTTGTAGTCACTGAGTTTGGTTTTGTTTTCTTAAAAACAACAGCAGCACAGAAAACAGATTATCTGTCACTAGGCAGTTCCTTTTTTTACGGTAATGAACCAATCTTTTTTTGCTCATCAAAAGTAACTCTGGGATAGCAGACTAGGAGAAAGATGAAAGCCTCAAATGTCAGGAATAATGGCTCTCGAGGACTTTAGTAACATCCCGGAAACTGAGGGGCCTCCCACAGAAGATTCCTCAAGGTACAGATAATGCAATTTCCAACATAAAATAATATATATCATAATCACTGGATTTACCAGCTGTGGTAAAGATTTGGATTTCTTTAGGAATGTTTCCAATTTTTCCCATTTACCATGTCTTTAAAACCCATTTTCTCTACTAAAATCTTGTTTGGGAAGCCGTTTAGAACTCTATCACCGATGTGCTTAGAAATCGGCCTGCTGCTTGGAACCTGAAGGGTAAAGTCATCAGATACAGCACAAAAACAGAGGCAAGAGTTCTGCTTCTAACAGTGGTGGACTAGGATGTTTTGAACCAACCCTCTTGTTGAGGACTAGGAGAGCTGTCTGGTGGTAAGGAACCGGGCTCATGGGGTCTGGATATGGGAACACAAGAAAACCCAAAGAAATGAGCCCGAATTTGTACTCTCATCTTCTTCAGGTGAACCCCAGTTCCAAAAGTGGAAGCTGAAGGTGAGATACTGAGCAGACTTCCAACAATACATGGTCGGCGGGAGGAAATATTAGAGTTCAAAGCCTGTCTATGAGGATGGGACCCGATAAACTCCCTGGGTATTTCGCTGGAATCCTGAAGGGGTATACCCCCGGAATAAGAGCACAGTGGATACTGACTTGCCCTCCCTAAGACCAGAGTCCTATTGATTAGGTGAACTAAGTCGGCTACTGTTGTAGCCCAGCTGCTTTCCAGAGGCCAAACAAGTTCTCTTTGGAGGAAGATGACATCACCAATTGCCACAAATTATCACTGAATGTTTTCTATCAAAGTCTGGCAGTCGGTTAAAAAGTATCAACCACATAAGATGAGACAGAAGAAACACAGAGGACAACAGAAACAGGCTCACAGGGAACATAGATATTGGAGTTATTCCGTAGAATTTTTAAAAATTACGGTTAATACATTTAAGAAATTAAAAAACAAGATTGAGAATTTTGGCACGGAACAGGAAATGAAAATTTAATTTAAAAGATAAAAAAAGAAATTCTAGAAATTTCTAGAATTCTGAAAACAGAACAACTGATACTAAGAATTGAGTGAACGGGGCAAGTGAGTGGTTCAGCGGGTTAAGCCTCTGACTATTGGTTTCTGCTCAGGTTCGTGGGTTCGAGCCCTGCATCAGGCTCTGCAACTGGCAGCACAGAGCCTTCTTTGGATTCTCTCTCCCTCTCTCTCTCTCTGCCCCTCCCCAACTTATGCTGTCTGCCTCTTTCAAAATAAATAAACAAGCTTAAAAAAAAAGGATTGAATGAGTGGATTTAGTAACAGATTAGGCACAGCTGAAAAAGAAAATATTTAGATTGAATTACGGATGCCAAAAGGATGAAAACCACACGAAAGAGTGAGAGATGTATGGGATAGGTGAAAACGGTGAATATATATGGAATTGTCATCCTAGAAGGAGAGAGAGATCAGGACAGGAGAATGGGGGCAGAATAAAGGTATGAAGAGATAATGGCTAGGACTTTTCCAAAATTGTTGAAACGTAAGCAGTTTTAAAAAGTATCATGAACCCCAAACAAGATGTATATAAAGAAAACCATACCTAGATAACATTGGTAAAACCAAAGACAAAATCTTAAGGCAGGCACAAGAAAGGAAAAAAAAAAGACATTAAAAATTTATTTGCTCTTTCCCTTCCTAGGGTGTGCTTTGAGAGAACAGCTTTGTGTGAGCACCTACACAGAGCATAGGCAAGGGGACTAGGGTTTGCTCGACTCCGTGTTTCTATTTTCAGTTACTTTGGGGAAATGGAGGCAGCACCCATCATTTTCACAATCTGTATAGCATTTGCTTAATGACAATACATATTCATTTGGTACTAAAAGCCTACCATGCATTATATATGAAAGATAATGATGGTATGGTAAGCCCTAGTTTTAGACCCGATTTGAGATAAGCAAACTAAGGTTTGAAGAAGGTAAGTAATTTTGCTAAGGTCATGAGGCTAGTAAGAAGTCAAGTCTGGCTTTATGGCCCTTCCTCCTAACTCCCTCACTTATGTCACTCAGTTGAAATAGTAAACCAGCCCATGGGAGGGAGGATCATGGCTCAACTTCCTGTTAACCCCCACACTGCCTAGCCTTATGCCTCATAGAGAGTGACTTGCTCAAATACCACTGAAAACAACAAACTGAACAATAACAGCTGACCTTATTGAGCAGGTACTTTACACCAGGACTCATTTACTTCTCACACCCTCCTTTCTACCCAAAACGAAGGAGGTCCTAGGTCCTAACGTTACCCCATTTTACATATTAAAACACTGAAGCACAAAGAGGTTAAATAACTTGCAAGGTCATACAGCTGTTAAGTAGAGGAACTGGAATGGAAAACTAGACAGTTTGGCTTCAGAGCCTGTTTGTAATCATCACATGCATTGCTCTTGGTATACTACTGTTCGTTAGTAAGAGCAGTGGGGGGAGAGAGAGTGGTCTGTGTCCACCAGGACAAGATTGGCAGCATCCTAATGGTGACTGTCAAAACAGCACATGGGCTGTGAAAGACCATATTTGTAAGAGATGCCAAGAAAAGGCAAATGATCACAAAGGAAATTTCGAGGGAACAACTTGCCTAAAAAACACCCTTCGGAACCTATGCAGTCACGTAGGTGCATTCACACAGAGTGAATTCTTAACTCATCTATTTACCACGATTATCTTTACTACATTTTTTGTTGTTGAGAGAGGAGAGGGAGGATCAAAGGGAGAGGCAGAGAAAGAATCTTAGTCAGGCTCCACACCTAGCGAGGAGCCTGACATGGGGCTCAGTCTCACAAACTGTGAGATCATGACTTGAGCCAGAATCAAGAGTCGGACTCTTAACCAAGTGAGCCACCTAAGCCGCCTACATAATTTCTTATTCTCCTATTTTTAAAATATTTGTTTAATGTTTATTTATTTTGAAAGAAAGAGTAAGGGAGGGGCAGAGAGAGAGAGAGAGAGAGAGAGAGAGGGAGACACAGAATCTGAAGCAGGCTCCAGGCTCTGAGCTCTCAGCACAGAGCCCGACATGGGGCTTGAACTCATGAACCACAAGATCATGACCTGAGCTGAAGTCGGAAGCTTAACCAACCAAGCCACCCAGGCGCCCCATATTCTCCTATTTTTTTGTATCTTCCCAAATTCATTTGATGTATATCTTATTCTTTGGGTTAAAAGAGTAAATGAGTGGGCTTCATATCAGAAATAGGGGTTTTTTTCTGGGTCCCAAATTTCTGTACGGTTGAAGCTTGACAAAAATGCTACAGCCACCAGAGCTTCTTCAGCAATGTTCGAAAGGAGAAAATCACAGAGAAAAGAAAAGCCCTCATGCTTGGAGAAGATGGTAAATGTTAACAGATGCCAGCTAGAAGGCCAAGCTGTTCAGCTGCTACCATCCTTTCTCATCAAGGAAGACAAAGCACCTTCACATGGAACGGAACAGGGCACGTGTAAAGTGAGTCAAACATTTTACCCACTCTCTACAAAGGAACTGAGTGGCAAATATGATGGTCTGACTTGCTTTCAGGGCGTGTATATCTGATCCAATCATGTAATTAACATCGCGTTTCGAAGGCGATAGTCTCAGAACGACTCCATAAATCTTGGGAGAAGATTCAATTCAAAGAAGACGTCATTATCAAATACTCCCTGGCCATGAATGGAGTTAGACATGTAGAATTTCTACAAGAAACTCTTCATTCTGTCTTAGGGCTCACTGGGTTGCAAGAAACAGAAACCCACTCTGGCAACATCCAATAGAAGAGGCTTTATGATACAGCAGCTCCTCATGGAGTTCAAGAGAGGAAGACAGCTGAGCCCCATGGGAAATTAGACTTGGAAACTGAGAAGTCTTTAAGAACCATGAAGCTTTCCTCTCTTGCCTACATCTTCCTGTTACTCTTGCCCATCCAGCCCCATCCTGGCCCGGCAGACTGGTTCTCTGCGAGCTCCTCAAATGTGTGGAACTCAATAGCTGTCACCGTCTCTCATTCGACAGCACCATCCAGCCCCAGTGACCACCACCACCTGACTCTCAGCCAGTGTCTCAGTTCAGATTGTCAAGAGAAGAAAACTCAGTGGGTCAGTCAGGTGTCACCTTTTTTCTAGAAGGGTTGGGCTTATTTGGTATAAACATGAGAAGAAAGGCTCACAACTGGTGCTCTAGTTGGGGGAGGCAGAGGGTTTTTCTTAAAGAAAAGAACTGGGGAAAAAATCTCAAAAGATCTCTCTATAATTGCTCTGATCTAGACCCAGGGCGTCACTGTCCTAGAATCTTCACAATGTCTTAAATAATTACCAAGAACAAGTCTAGATATTGGGACAGGCTTTGGGAAAAAGCCATTAGGAGGGAAAAAGGGACATTTAATATATCTGTAAACTATTCTCCACTAAATGAGTTTTAAGCTCATAAATATACTCTCCACCAACGAAATGTAATTCTAAAATTGAAATAAAAACTTTGTAGGGACATATTTGAACATTAACCGATTTTTAGGGCAAACACCAAGGAAATTGTATATCTAAGATCGACATAATGTGATACATTAGGTGGAGTTATTCAATTCAGGTGGGGACAATAGTTATCAATACACGATTTTAAAGCAAACTGCCTCTTGATTGTGTTATATCTTGACGGAGACAATGTGAAAACTTTCAGGAAATCCAGCAGAGGGTACCATTTTCATTTTTCCTTGGGACATTTTTGCCTAACCAGGTTGGAATTAGCTTCTAAATCAGAGGAGGGCCCAGATCAAGAAGTTCCTAGAGAGATGGCTTCTGTCATCACCATCTCCCCAAATAGGATCAAAGCTTCAGAGCCAAATCCTTCCCCTAGTCTGGGAAAAGCCCAGACTTGGGGGCCAGACAGAAGGAATGTCAAGGGATGTGGCTTGACTTTCAACTTTGCATGGCCATCTCTGTAGGATGAGAATTTATTTCTGGCAGGGGAATAGTCGATGGTACAATATGCTCATTTTTATAAAATACTGAATTATTTTTAACAGTTAATTTTTCCATTAAAACGTAGAGATGTAACCTTGTAAATATTAAAATGTTTACCTTGGTTTTTAAAATAAATGATTATTTATTTTATTCAAGCAAAAAAAATCATTTGTTTGATCCCATAGTTGCAAAAAGTTTGGAAGTTTTCGAAACTTGGATTTCCTTGTTTTTAGTTTTTCAGATGTAATAAAAACGAAATTTTAATTTTTGTCATTTAGATTTTGCATTCTGTTTGAAGCATGCATGAGTGATTATTTTTCTTTTGAAATCCAGTTTCCGTGTTACCAGGTCCCTGCATTGTTTTAAGTTTAGATCTTTTAGTATTAAACTTTTGTGTGTAACCGAGCGGTTATTTTCAGCCTAAAGTTAAAAAAAGTTCAATCTTTTCTATGGTTCTAACACTGAAGCATTTCTTATTGTAAATCCAACTATAGTTTTTAGTGGAAGACTATTTTCCCAGAGGAGAAAGAAAATGTGTCTGTAATTGATTGGATATTAACTCTTGGCAGACTCTTAAGCCTTGGCCCTTATTTGCTGAGAGGTAAAGGAAGACGGACAACTAAGCAGAATTTTTCAGTTGCTTTTCCAGGAAAAACAAAACTTCTGGTAGGTCGGTATCATTCCTGGTTTTCAAATAAGGAACCTGAGACCTAGAGAGGTTAAGTAACTCTCCCAAGGTCACACAGCTAGTAAGCAGTAGAGTCTGGTTTCTAATTTAGGGATGTCTGATTCCAAAACCATGTTCTGTCTGTTGCACCCCTGGCTAGATGGCTTCACAGACTGTAGATTCACAGCACGCACTGTTAGGGCGGAAGAAATGTATGTTTGAATTAGTTATAGCACGATTCAGTTTAAAAGTTCCATTTTGAGAGTATGTGCAGGTAAGAGCATGCTGGGGCGGTAGGAAAGCGATTTTCTCATCTCATCCCTACAAAATTACACTCTCTGTGACCTTATGACAACCTACTTTCCCCCATAAAAGAGAAGAAAATAGTTGATAATATATTGGCTATAGAGCCCAGTGCACGAAACTCTCATTAGGGTTGAATTACAGCTAAAGTAGACCCATAGACATTGTAGTGTGATTACATGAAAATAGCAACATAAAAGCTATTTTACTCCTGAGTGTTCTAAGGTTGATAGTATTAAAGTTTTGGTTAAAGGAACATCATTTTCTATTTTGGGATCCTGGAGATGTTCTTACCAGGAAAAGGCCTCACAATCATTTACCCTTAGCTGAGTGGGTAAAGACTAAGGATCAAGAGAAATAGAGATGTCATGGCACCTTCTCGAAGTTAAAGAGTCACAGAAGGAACTAGTTAGAATGAGGATGTTGTTATGGCCTCTCAACCAAAATGAAACATGTAAGTGACAACGGAAGAGGTGTGTCCGCCCCAGGGGCTGGTGCCAGGAGGTGGCTTACTCAGCGCACTGCCTACAGAGGCTCTTGTGCTGGGGACTCGGGCTCTTCCCAATCTCCGCTCAGAGCCCAGCTCTAGGATCCTCAGCTCTCCTCCTCCTCCGAAGACAACCCCCTAGAGGGAGAGCGTGTGCACGTCTGCTTTTGATAAATGACAAAAAGTAGAGCTGACAAAGACACTGATGTAGAAGCTGCATGGAGTTTAAATTAAGTTTCTTCTTCAATGTTGAAAAAATATTTTAAGTTAATCAATCTATAATTTGAGATTTGAGATTTTAAGTCATAAGGGTATCTAAATGAGTTAATAAAGCAAATATTCTAAATAGGTTCATGGTTATTTGATCTATCTCCCTAAAAGTTGATAAGTACGAGTGGGGAAAAAAAAAGTGAGAGAAGGAATAGCTCATGAAAAAGTGGCGATCCTATCATTTGTCATCAAGTGATTTCTGTTTTTATTTTTATTTTTGTTTTCTGCCTTTTTTTTTTTTTAAAGAGAAAGCATATATGTGTGAGCAGGGGAGGGACAGAGGGAGAGGGAGAGAGAGAATCCGAAGCAGCCTCCACACCCAGTGTGGGGTTGGGGGGCGGGGTGCGACATGGGCCTCAGTCTCGCTACTGTGAAATAATGACCTGAATGAGCTGAAATCAAGAGTCTGGACGCTCAACCAGCTGAGCCACCCAGGCGCCACATGTTGTTAAATGATTTTTTCATCTCTCCATTTGTTCGAATGTTTGTTTCCATTTTTCAGTAAATCTTTAAGAGGGAGTAATATGATGACAAATTTCTTCAAGAAAGATTAATATAGCACTTGATAAACGTATTGGAGAAGAAGAGATCTGGAAAGAAGGGTACTATAGGTATAAGAGTACAAGGAATTGAAAAAAAAGTGAGATTTCCAAGAACTTTAAGAAATATTCAACGGGTCTTAGCATTATAAGTACATGAAGTAAGCAGGATCCTGAAAGGAAGGACTTACGTGGGAAGTAACATAGCAGTGGCAGTTATTGAGACTGGCTTTGCTTCAGTTCTCTTCATCCTGATTCTTCACCCTGTATTCACCTAATGTAAATCTTGACGATGAGTCAGGGCTGTCAGCTTTTTGTGATACAATAGTCATTTCTCCACGCAGTAGTGTTAGAGTACCAACTTCTGCATAATTCCTGTAACCACACTTCACCTACGCCGGAAGCCTCAGCCCCGAGGAGAAAGGGGAAGAAAGTAATGGCTTCCCTGGCAAACCTAGTCCCCAGAAATCCTGGAGAAGCACATTCCAAATGGGGATTATAACCTTTCTCGTAGGAGACCATAGTTGTTAGGGGCGCCTGCTGGCTCAGTTTGTTAAACGTCTGACTCTTGATCTCTGCCCTGGTCTTTATCTCAGGGTCGTGAGCTCAAGCCCTGTGTTGGGCTGCATGCTGAGTGTGGAGCCTACTTAAATAATTTTTTTTAAAAAGACCAACCATTGTTAAATTGATGTAAACGTCAATTGGGCTGGACAAAGACACAGGTCTTTGGGCCCAGCTAGTTGGATGCAACTCTTCATTCATACTCTTACTTCAGAAAGAAACTGTGGGGCCTGAGTAAATCACAGTAGGCACACTAAACATCTCTCCCACGAACTTCTACTAGTGAGATTCCTCACGTTGCACAGTTTGGGAGACATACAAATGCTCACGAATAGTTTGGAAAGAAGAAAAATTTGATGTTAAAATTCAGATTAGCTCAAATATTCCTAGTGATGATACATGTGTATAATGTTGGTGTGAAGAGGGACTGAGTATAAATTGTGGGCTCTAAGGAGTAAAGGTGCTGTTTGGAATTATGACTCTCAGTTTCCCCCCAATTAATGAACCAGTTGTTCAGAAAAGCAATCGAAGGGGCATCTGGGTGGCTCTGTTGATTAAGCCTCCGACTTCAGCTCAGGTCATGATCTCACAGTGTGTGAGTTCAAGCCCTGGATTGGACTCTGCACTGACACTGCAAAGCCTGCTTGGGATTTTCTCTCTCTACCCCTTCACCACTTGTGCTCTCTCTCTCTCTCTCTCTCTCTCTGAAAATAAATAAACAAAAAAAAAAAAAGCAATTGAAAAAAAATTAACGTAGTCGCTTTCTAGTTTTGAAAGTATTGCCCATACATGGTAAAACAAATTAAAGCAGCACAAAAAGATATCTAATTGAAAGTAAGACTCTGTTTTCTCTTCCTGTCCTTTCAGTCCTACTCCCCAGAAGTAAGAGGCTCTGTCAATAAATACATCACGGATGCTTTGGCTGCAAGTAACAAAAACCCCTACCAATCCTGGCTCAGTTATATGAAGTTGGCTCTGCAATTTGTGACACGATCAGGGAGCCACCTTTCATTCACAATATCACAGCTCATGGTCACAAGGTTACTAACACAGCTCTAGGCAGTACACTTTCAAAAAATTTTTTTAATGTTTATTTATTTTTGAGAGACAGAGACAGAGTGCAAGCAGGGAAGGGGCAGAGAGAGAGGGAGACACAAGATCTGAAGCAGGCTCCAGGCTCTGAGCTGTCAGCATACAGCCTGATGCGGGCTCGAACTCATGAACCATGAGGTCATGACCTGAGCCGCAGTCGGATGATTAACCAACTGAACCAGCCAGGTGCCCTGAGGCGGTACACTTTCAAATAAAAGGCTCCTAAAGAGGAAGGAAAAGGATACAAGCAGAAAGAGCATTCTCCTCATGCACATCTGTGTTTTCTGAGGAGGAAAATTCTTCCAGAAATCTTACCTAGACTTGCCCTTATCTCTCAATCCCCTGGCAAGAACTGAGTCGCTTGCCTATCCCTAGATCACCACAAGCAACAGGAAATGAGATTGCTGTGGCTGGTTTGAGTCAATCAGAACTCACCCCATGATGAGGCTGCCTGAGCAAAACTGTTCTGTTGGCAAGAAAGAAGAGGAATGGATACTGGGTAGGCTACCCCCATGAGCCCCAAAATGAAAATGATTAACTGTGTCTTAATATCTGCCCAGAAATTTTCTATACATGTTTAGAAACATATATATGTTTACATATATGTTATATATGTAAAAAAGTAGATATGCCATATTGCTCATATATATGTATATATGTTCCTATATGTATATATGCATACACTCACAAATATTCATACAGTATACTTCCCTAGGTATCTTACTTTTTGTAGATAACTGAAGTACTCTATGCATGATGCTTAACACATAACTAGTACACAGTAAGTGCTTTTTCAACGCTAATTACTATCATTATTTTATCATTACTTGAAGTCTTCGAGACAATATGCACTCTTTTACAAAGACTTACAGTCTTTGAGACAATGTACACCCTTCTAGAAAAAGAACGAGGATCATTTTCTAGCAGATACTAAATTTTACTCTATCAGTATTAAAAAAATTATGCCAGCACTTTTATTTTGGGATATTGAATACTCTTGAAGGTATTAGCTGCATAACTCCTTTAAAGAGAGATAAGAGTTACTGCGGTTAGCAGTGAATTCCATTTAAACATAGTGAAATAATTTTGTGAATAACAGCTAGGTGACTAAATGTTTACTTTCTGATGACTATCTAGCCACAAATATTTTCTAATCATGTTAATATGCAGGCAGGAGTAAGAAGGTTGGGTATTAAACATTTTTTGTATATTTGCACAAAATATCAAGTTAGCAAGTGAATTTTACATTATGGACGGGATTTTTTTTTTTTTTGGAACGAAAAATAACTTCACTACTATTTGCCTAATTCATGATGCATGGAGACGGTAAGAGTTATTTGAGAAATTCGCATGCAAACGAAGGCCAATGTAGATATGGCAAGTATTTGGCATAACTGGTGGAAAACCTGTGAGAGAGAGGGGTGCAGAGCAGAGCAGTCTCCTTAGTTAGCCCTGACATTGAACCTGACCAAGAGTCTAAGGTAGGCGCGTGCGTGTTAAGTCCAGCCTCAGACTGCCTTCACCCCGCACAAGCTGACGTCTCACAGTCCTTAAGCCCAAGTTGCAAAATGACCTCTCTTTAGGTAAAAACTATTGTTTAGTCCCAGTTTCTTTGTGTCTCCTCATTTTTCCTAAAATGTGTGGTGACGTCTGGAAGGGTTATGATTATATATGATAAGATATTTGATCACTAAAACCTCATATTCTTCCATTTCCAAAACAAGCGAGTTAAATTGGATGATGGCTAAGACCTCCTTCAGATCTGGAACTCTAAGTTAAAAATCAGTGCTTCTGGAAGTGATCGGTCATCAGAATCACCTGGGGGCAGTTCTAAAAATTCAGATTCCTAGAACTTAACCTTCAGACATTCTGATCCATTCGGTCCACACATGATTATTGAGGGCCTCGTGTTACATTCTGTGGACACAATGACAAATACAACATAGTCCCATCATGCCCCGGTCTCTAGAAACTGAGATTCAACCCAGTAATCTGTGTTTTAAAAATGCTCCCTAGCCATTCTGATAACCAGGCTGTTTAGAGAAAGATTGTTTGAGACCAAATGCAAAGAAGAGACATTTCTGAAGGACCATTTTATTTTATTTGGGACGAACCCAACTTTGTACTCTGAGAAATATTTCTATTTTTCACTGAAAAAATTTTAAATAGCTTCCCTAATATATGTGTATACACACACATATAAGTATAGATTGAAACATAAGTGTTTACAAGAAGAAAACACAGACTTAACAGATCGTAGTTACAGCATGCAGGTATTGGGTGAGGATTTAACAAATTAACATTGATGGTTGATACATTAACTACAGAGGTCTGTACAAGTGAAAAGAGAATAATATTTGATTTGAAAAGTTGAGAATTAAAGTTCAGATTGCTTATACAAATGCATGAGTTACTTATTTTGAATTCTATCATTTACTTCGATTTTGCTCTTTGAGGAATTTTTAAACCTCACCCACTTGAATGTATAACAGTTTGAAACTTGCTGAAGTGTTTGACTTTATGACCTACGAATGCTGAGATTTACAAACAGACATTCTACGCTTCCTAGGGTTATACAACTCTATTGTCCTTAAAATAATACCAGACTGAGAATTTACCAAAGTGAAATAAATAAATGAAAATAAATCCCCACTTCTATGCCATCAAACACAGACAATTTGACCTAAGTACAGGCAGTATATCTCTGAGAGACCAAGAGAATAAATGTAATGCTATAATTAGCTGGCCCTTAATTGTTAAAATTTGTAAATTAGATCCTTTAGCACAAGTTTCCCCCATCAACACCTACATTCCGATATAGTCAATGAAAAATTTTAAAAATTCCATTCAAAGCTGTCCACCTCTCTTCATTTTTAGTTTCTGTATCAATTAGGGTTGCCGCAGGTGATTCAAAAGAAGAGACTGCAGGGCCCACGGCAGGTGTAGGCTGGGGGAAGGGAATAAAGAAGGAATGTGAGATCCTAAGCGACCAGAAAAGCGGAAGCACGGAAAGGGTCTCGGGTGTAAAGGGACAAGAGGAGGAAACCACAGCCCAGCTTGGAACCGTGAGGAAGAGCAAAGGCCCCTCAGAAGCAGCTGAGTTGTTAAGACACACAGAGTACCAGAGATCCCTTCTCTGAAGCAGAGGGCGGAGAGTGATACCCTTACCTCTCTCTTTCCTTCTACCTTCGGCTTTTCTGCGCATGCTTCTGCAGTGTCAGTTTGCTGCGGGCCTGGCGCGCAGGAGGTGGATACGGGGTGTGCGGATAATTTATGGAAAACCCCCAGACTCCAAACTGGCAGACCCTCCAAAAAAGACTATTTATAGTGGGCATTTGAAACTACAATCTATTCTTTTTTTTTTTAATGTTTATTTCTGAGAAAGAGAGAGACAGAGTGTGAGCGGGGGAGTCACAGAATCCAAAGCAGGCTCCAGATTCTGAGCTGTCAGCACAGAGCCTGATGCGGGGATCGAACTCACAGACCAGGAGATCATGACCTGAGCCAAAGTCGGAGGCTTAACTGACTGAGCCATCCAGGTGCTCCCCTTTTAAAAAATTTTTATTTTTAATGTTTATTTATTTTAAAGAAAGAGAGAGACAGAGCATGAGTAGGGTGTGTGTGGGGGGGGGAGCAGAGAGAGAGGGAGACATAGAAACCATGCTCTATTCTTTATAAAAGACTATTTGCTTTGTGGACCCATGACTATTTTCAACTCTAAACCCCGTTTTGGGTTGCAAACAAGTTTTTATTTTTTATGTTTTAACTAAGTTCTAGCTGCAAGAATTAACATGCTTTTATGTTGCCTCCCTCTCTAATCAGTTATTATATTATTAGTAAATTGTAAGCAAGGAGCCAAATCTAATCCAAAAAAAAGATATTTTGGATTAGCTGTAAATTGCTCCACTAATTTAGTAAGAATAATCCAGAATCTTACTCTGGTGATTAGAATAATAGGATTAAAAACTGGATTTAGCCTATGTGCTGAACATTCCCTTATTAATGGGGAGTTGACTGTATAGTCACAGGACCTCTATCATCAGCTCGAGGGTGGGCCTGAGTCAACGCTCACACAAAAGCTTGTCTTCTTGAATACTTGCGTAATTGAAAATGCCAAGATACATTTTATAAATTCAACAAGAAAAGAGTCATCATCACTAATGCTGCTGAAAACCTGGATGAGTAATTGGCTTTGAGACGCGCTATGAAACAGCAGGGGCTCAAATGTCATTGCCTCGAGGATGACAAGCAGTGTTAGTCCGTGTGATTTCACAAAAGGTTACCCAGAAGGGATGTTACCCACTTTAGGAAGCACAAATGTCGTTGCCAGGACCTTACGTTCTTCGAGCGCAGTGATATAAAAAGACCAAAGGCAGTTTAATCCAGAATGATAGATCGAACCTCGAACATCATATAAATGATTTGTACATCCAGGAAGCAGGATGCCTTTCCCAGGAAAAAACTTGAAAAGGGAGCATTGGAACACTAGTATCAAAAGAAATATACTAGTTACAGTTTTCGAAGCGCGATTTAATACATTAGTGATTTTATCGTGGAAAAGTTACATTTTCCAATTTTCATTTATCTTTTTCATGTGCAGAGGTCACCCAAGGTGTATGGCAGGGGATGGGCAGGAGAGAAGCCCATTCAGTTCCCTTCTATTGCGAGTTACAATGTAAGGCAAATGTTGGCCATTTGTGTATTTGCAAATATTTTCAAGTAACCGAAGTAAATTTTATTTCATAATAATTTCAGCATTCAGCATAGATATAAAATGTGTACTCTGAAGATGAAGAAAAAATGGTTGATCGAAACCGAGTGAAAAATACGCTTTCCCCATTTGGTTCCTCCTTTGCCTTGATAATCCCTGTTGCCCGATAAAATCCCCACAGGTTTAAGTCTGGGTATTCATTACCTAATCTGTTTTACCTGTCTTAATTTGCTTCAGACCATGTATTCCAGCCAAAAGTAGCGAGATCTCTGGAAGTACCACTTCCTGCTGCTTGGGAGGTAGTCTCCGTTATGTTGTGAGAAGGCCAAATCTTGATTCTAAGATTACAGCAAATACATGAGTTTCCCATTTCTTGAAGCAGAGGTTCCATCCATCACTTTCCTCCACAAAGAAATTGAATGGATTCTCACTGCCAGTAAGGCTATTATAAGCTAATGTACTTAAAAATGCATTTGTGGTTTGGTTCTCTTTACCCTCCCCCATTAATTACCCTGACTCTTGCCCACACTCTCACACACACACACACACACACACACACAATGAGAAATCTTGTATTTTTTTTTTTTTTTTTTTTTTTTGCAAAAGAGAATGAGTGAGGAAGGGAGCAGGGGGGAAGAGAGACAGAGAGAGAGAGAGAGAGAGAGAGAGAGAGAGAGAGAGAATCTTAAGCAGGCTCCATGCTCAGTGTGGAGGCTGATTTGGGACACAATCTCATGACTCTGGGATCATGATCTAGGTTGAAATCAAGTGTTGGATGCTCAACCAACTGAGCCACCAAGTTGCCCCTGTATTTTTTATTTTTTTTACATCAGAGTCTGTTCAGTGTCTAAAACAGGAGCAACTTGAAAGCCAGCATCCTTTTTGCAAGCCTGTATTCATTGCTAAGGCAAAGGTATGTATCAAGCACAAGGAGGGGAGAGAAAGGGATGACTCTGAGGAAGGCCCCAGGCAAGAAGAAAGATTTCCCCAGACTGTGGAAAGTCAGTGAGTTCTTTGATCTGAGTTCCGAGGAAAGAACTGTGTAGCGTATCCAGTGGGAATGGACCTTGAGGACTGGGGTTCCCAGTGGAGCAACAATGGAAGAGTTTTCTTAATTTGAAACTGGCATTAAATTCCTTAATTACATATCATAGACAATTCTGATAATTTATGAGTCTTTGGTGGGCAAGGTGTGTGATGCACAGTGTGCTAAGAATCATACTCCAGTTCACGGCTTTCCCGTTACTGGCTGCTGTTTAGAATACATTACATATCCTGTAAGCTGTAGTTCACGTATCTGTAATCCCAGAGATGAATACTCATCAGGAAATGTTGTGAAAATAAGCCATGAACAATATGTGGCACACAGTCAATAGAAATAAATGACTTAGAGTTAACTCTAGAGAGTTGTAAAAAGTTTTTCACACACACACAAAATTCCCTTAGCTAATATTATTTACCACCTTTCCCATCCTTTCAAAAAAAAACAACAAAAAAACAAAAAACCTTGGGCCAGGTGTTTTCTTGTGATAAGAACACTTATGAAATCTACCCTTCAACAAAATTTGAGTGCATGATGCAGTATTGTTAACTATAGGCACGATATTGTACAATGGATTTCTAGAACCTGTTCATCTTGCATAACTGAAACTCTATACCTGTTGAACAGCAACTCCCAGTTTCTCTCTTGCCCCCAGCCCCTAACAATCACCATTCTGTGTTGTTTCTGTGAGTTCGACTATTTTAGATAACCCACGTATGCAGAATCATTCAGTATTTGTCCTTCTGTCGCTGGTTTATTTCCGCTTAGCACAACGTCCTCAGGTTCACCCATGTAGTCACATATCGTAAGCTCGTTTTCATTTTAAAGAGGAAATAATACTCCATTGTATATTTATACACCACGTTTTCTTTATCTGTTCATCCAGTGATGAGCATCTAGGTTGTTTACATATCCTAGCTGCTGCGAATAATACTACAATGAGCGCGGGTGTGCAAACATCCCTCTGAGATAGTAATTTCGTTTCCTTCAGGTATATACCTAGAAGTGGGATTGTCAGATCATATGGTAGCTCTATTTTAACTTTCTGAGGAACCTCAATGCTGTTTTCCGTAGGAGTTGAATCATTTCTCTTTCTCACCAGTAAGTAAAGGGTTTCCAACTTCTCCACATCCTTACCGACCCTCTGTTTTTCTGATGATAGCCGTCCTAACGGGTGCAAAGTGATATCTCCTTGTGCTGAGTCAGTTTTATGAGCTGCTTTTTCTTCTAGCCCATTCCACAAGCTTTCCAAAGAACAAAAAAGCAATATTCACCAAAAACATTAGTTCTTAATACATTTTGGGTCACAAGACCACTTGCAGAACCTGAGGAAAGACTTGGGACCCTGAAACCAGTAAAATGCACATATACAATAAATAACACAAATTGTCTCTTGGAAGGATGGATCCCAGATACCTATTTATAAACCCAAGTTTTAGATCACTTGCTCTAAGTTAAGGTATTCTCTGGCTTTTTTTTTTTTTTTTTTGACATCTAATAATTTAATGCAAGGGTAGGTAAGCTTTTTCTCTAAAGAGCAAGAGATACATACTCTTGACTTTGGGGGGACATTTCTATGGAAACTACTGCATTTGTACTCCAAAAAAACCCCATACAAATACTTTAACAAGTGAGTATGGCAGTGTTCCAGTAGAACTTTATTTGTAATAACAGGCAAAGGGCTGGCTTTGGCCTTTGGCTGCAGTTTGGCAATCCATGTAATAATTCTTTCAAAAGAAATTGAGTGGATTACAGTAGTTATGAACTGGGAAACTCTTGAACACACACATACGCGCACACACGCGCGCACACACACACACTATGAAAGCCATACAAATCCACTGTGAAAAAGTAGCAGCTGCTGTATCTCCTTTCCTCTGGAATGCCTAGGGTGGGGTAAGAAACCATTGAGATGAGCCTTCTCTCCCATCATATTTGATAATAATCTCTTAATTTGCTTCTGATGGCAACTGGTGTCTTCTGTCAGTTGTTTTGGAACATCATCAGAACCATCCATTAGTGCTTCTCATCAAGTGGACATAAATTTATAGTACATTTTAATTTATGACCAGGAGATAGGAAAACACTCAGGATTTTGTATCCATTTCTCTCTACCTACATTCCACATGTCTTCTTAAGGATAACATGCCTCTTGAGGGAACCTATTCAAGATTCCATTCTATTGTCTGCTTTTATAAATTTGTTTTTTTGAGACATAGAGACAGAGCATGAGCAGGAGGAGGGCAGAGAGAGAGGAAGACACAGAATCCGAAGCAGGCTCCAGGCTCCAAGCTGTCAGCACAGAGCCCGATGTGGGGCTCGAACTCACAGACCTCGAGATCATGACCTGAGCCGAAGTCGGCCGCTTAACCGACTGAGCCACCCAGGCACCCCTATTGTCTGCTTTTTATTACCATGTTTCTAAAATTTGTTCTTGGAAAGCACACTTGATGATATTCACAGTAAAGACCTCCAAAAATATAGCAATGTGAGTATAAATTCTATACAGTAAACAGAGATTAAAAATCATTGAAAGAAAAACTTTGCAAGCACCTTGCTGATAGCTGCCAGCAAGTCTTCGTGAAGAATAAATACTGTCAGACTAACCTGATCTATTAGGATAAAAGTCCCAGGTAGATCAAGAAAAAGAGATAGTTCTAATTTATCTTGGCTCTAGGAAGGTTAGCTGATTCAGCTGCATGAGGCAATAAATTCAGAAAACATGGTCCAGACAGCGTAACTGTTAGGTGAGAATACAAATTGCTAGAGGGTCAAAAAATAATACAAGGTGTTTTTCAAAGTCAGTTAGAAGCCTAGATTTTTCTTTTTAAGTTTTCGTCACCAGCCTAGCTAATGAAATAAAGAGGCTAACTCTGACGATGTCTTCAAACAGCACACCCTGTAAAAGCAATTCAAGAAGAAATGGAAAATAGGAATATGCCAATAATCATCGAAGAAATGTAATGAGCATGTCTTCCCGTTATTTTGTCCCCAAATATACTACATGGTTTTATAAGCCAATGAGCCAACCATTCAAGAAAGGCAATCCCTATTTTATAAAAACAGTTCTAGAGAATATAAAAAATATTTTTCATCTATCAGTTAATGGTGCTAGAGTAGCCTTGACCTTCCTACTCAAACCAGATCAGGATAACATCAGAAAGTGATAATCACTTGACAACAGCACTTATGAACAAAGATGATAAAATTAAAAATAAAGCATTAGAGGGGTGCCTGCATGGCTCAGTTGGTTGAGCATCTAACTCTTGATTTCAGTTCAGCTTATGATCTCAGGGTTGTGGATCCCACAATCTCGGTTTAGGATTCTCTCTCTCTCTCTCTCTCTCTCTCTCTCTCCCCCTCTGCTCCTCTCCCTACTCATGCTTTCTCTTCTCTCTCCCTCTAAAATAAGAAATAAACAAAAAAAATAAATAAAACATTATCAACTGGAAAAATACTTATCTTGAGCTAAAATTTGAATTTTTTCGCAGGAATACAAGGACATTGTAACATTAAAAAATGTATTACTGGAATTAGCCTCATTAGTACATTAAAAAGAGAAAAACCAGATGGTCACCTCAATAGATAGAGAAAAAATGTTTGCTAAAATCAGCAATCTGTAAGTGATAAAGTTAGAACTGAAGGTAACTACCCTGTTCATATATAGCACCATGTTCAAGAATAAGAAGACTAGACCTTGTGAAGATGTTAATTCTTCCCTATGCAACCTCTAAACTCAATGCAGCTCCAATAAGTCTTTTTCATGGACCATGACAAGCAGATCTTAAATTTTAGATGAAAGAGCAGAAGGGCAGGAATAGCCAAGACTATTTTAAGGAAGAAGAACAAGGCAAGGCCTTCCTCTGCCAAAAACATCCAGACTTAGACAGCTTTAGATAATTACGAGAGTAATTGGCATTAATTATTCTGTTCAGATTACTTACTTCTTTCTGTAATGCATCCAAGTTTTACAGCCAAGGAGGAGGTGGAAATTGGGAGGTTTGGAAGGGAGCCTTAGAAATATTGAAAGATTTAGGAAATGAAACTCAAAAGTTAAAATTAGGACTGTTCAGCCCGATGCTAATTCTGACAACGTCGTGCAAACAATACTAAAGCACGAGTTCAAAGTCGTACTTTTGAAGTATATGCAGATTTAACACAAGGAAAGTGTAGTTCACAGCTCTGTTTCCTTTTCACTGACACGAGCACCTGAGATGCATTTTAAATGTAACAGGATAGAATGGAATTTCCTCGAGGTGAGATATGGAAGACACACTAAAGGTTTATTGAGAGAGAAGGTAAGATCTCTTGCTCTGGATGTCTCTAAAAATCAGATTGACTTTAATCTGTTAGGAAATTTGGGAGTTTAGTTTGGGAGTTGATATTCATAATTTGGCCGCATAAACTATTTCTAGTTGTAGAATTCTAGAAATAAGGAACAGATGCTCTCGTGTGGCAAGACCGAGGGGAAATCCAGCTATCTTAATTTACAGGCATTGTTTCCTGTCTCCCCACGAGCTCCTTTCACATCCCCAAATACACACCCAGATGCTCTCCCCAAGTCACTGCTCTTCAGTCGCAGCGAACATGCCTTTGAGTGGTCAGCTGGACATCTACCCAGAGGATCACGGCCATCTCACCGCACCACGGGAGCTCTAAACTCGACATGTGATCAGGGAAGAGCAGTCGCTGTTTAGCCAGCCACGTGCTATGTATTTTTAGTCTCATTAAATGCAAAGAAAACTGTGGTTGATTTATGAAGAATCTACTGTGAATAACAGGATTCCAAGAAATAAAACAAGATGACCGTCGAAAATTTGTAGTGAAGTAAATTTGATCATACATAAAATTCACCTTTATTACTATTATAGTCAACTCCTAGTTGATTATAGAAACCATAGTTTTAACTCTCTATGGCAGATTTTTATCCCTACACTGGATTTCCTTTCCTATCCAAGAAGTTCTAGCTTACTTTTTCCTAATTCTTGAGAGCTTCTTACGGGATATGGCTGTTGCCCTCAACAAAATATGTGCTGCATTCCTAAATTATACCAGGCTATCTATTATTCTCAGATAACTGAGTGAGCTCTTGTATGCCAAAGAGTAAGCACGTGCAGGGAAAAGAGTCGGTGGGACTCCAAGGCTCTGCATATGCTCCCTTTGAGACTGAAATGCAGACAGATGGTGAGAGATGATCTGTGACTGAGCCCCGTTGTCAGATGTGTGAAGAGGAAGCTTCCCTTTTCTCACCGAAGCAGCTCTAGTGACAGAGAGATGACATCTCCCTACAGATTGCACACGCCACTGTTGGCTTGCTTTGTGGTCACTCAGTATCACTCATTTAACAGATCGTTATTAAGCGCCTCATTTGAGCCATGCTCTATGCCAGAAATATTTTATTATGGAAAACATCAAACTAACATTTGTTGAGCACTGTATCTCCTTCCTTTAGCTTAAGCGCATTCCCTTCTGCCTTTTGCTCCATGGACAGGGAAATAACTTCTTCCTAAAAACTATTTAGATTACATAGGCAGTAACTGTCACTTCTTTTTCTTTTTTAAATTTTTTTAATGTTTTATTTATTTTTGAGAGAGAGAGAGAGAGAGAGAGAGAGACAGAGTACACATGGGGGAGGGGCAGAGAGAGAGACACACACAGAATCCGAAGCAGGCTCCAGGCTCCGAGCTGTCAGCACAGAGCCTGATGCAGGGCTCGAACCCACGAGCTGTGAGATCACGACCTGAGTTGAAGTGGGATGCTTAACCGACTGAGCCACCCAGGCAACCCAAAGTCACTTCTTTGTCATCATTAGCATGGGATTTGCTAAATGCATCTTAGAATATTATGCAAAATAAAGACAACACAAACCAAAAAACAATACAAAAGTCCCACATGGCTGATGCCTGGATAGATGTCTGCAGAGAGGAAAGGGAACCCTCATATGTATTTTTACCCCACATGAAAGGTGTTAAATTATAATGCTCATTCTATAAACATTTACTGAATTATTACTGTGTGCCTGACATCGGATTAAATACTGAAAGTATAACTGTGGATAAAACAGACTGCTTGGAGCTTAGATTCTGCTGAAGCATGTGGAGCAGACACATGTAGCCGTATTATAGGGAGCCAGAGGAACCAGGAGAGGCCACTTCGATTAGTTGGGCAGAAAGCCTTCTTCTAGGAAGTGACAACAGCTGACAGTTTCTGACTCATATAGAAATTTTCAGGGCCCCTTAGATCAGTCATCCGGTACCTATTCTCCTCTGTGTGTGGCTGAATTTTGTTTTTACTTGCTTGATTCTAAACTGTTGTTACTTGGGTTACATAAACTAGACCTAAAACTGAACAAACACAAGTGAATAAAACCCGGCTTCTTTAGAGCGCCATGAAAATGCAAATAATGATTCTTTTATTGCAAATATTGAAAAAAGATTCTAATGTTTGGCTAATTCTTTAGTGCAGAACATTGAATTCTATTTTTTCCCCTTCTCTTAGATCAGTGATACTTAATGTTATTTGTGGTCATGTATCCTTTTGAGAATCGAATTAAAACTATGGTCCCCCTCTTTAGGTAAATGTGTGTCTATTTCGAACTACAGAGTGTAATTTTAGAAGAAGTTCACAACATTCTCTGTGTCTCAGGTCATAAACCTTTTATATTACCACCCAAAATAAAATTTACCCTGTCACATATCAAAATGTATTATAAAGCTGTAATATAATTTAGTGAGCATGATTCTGGTACAAGAATTCAACAGAAAATAATAAAAGTGAAAAATGTCCCAAGTATACTTAGTATAAAAAAGGCTTCTCAAATCAATGGAAAAAATTGGATTTGTAAATTGATGTGTGAAAGTAACTAATATGAAAATAAATGTTAGATTTCTACCTGAAACCACCCACCAGAAGAAATGCTTGCTGGGTTTCAGATTTAAGTGTAAAAACTAAAACTATTAAATAATTAGAATACCAACAATATAGGTGGATATTTTTTAATCACTGGAGGGAGGGGGGTGTCTTTCTAACCAGAAATCACAAGGAAAAGAGTGACATGTGACCAAATGTGCATTTAAGATTTTTATTTTATTTTATTTTTTTAATTTTTATTTTTGAAAGAGAGGGAGAGAGAGAGAGAGCGAGCAGGGGAGGGGCAGAGAGAGAGGGAGACATAGAATGTGAAGCAGGCTCCAGGCTCTGAGCTGTCAGCACAGAGCCCGAGCGGGGCTTGAACCCACAAACATCATGACCTGAGCCGAAGTCCGACACTCGACCAACTGAGACACCCCAGTGTCCCTGTATTTTAAAATTTTAGTAGCAAAACAAAAACAATACCTTCCTCTGTAAAGGCCAATTTAAAAAAATGTAATGCAATGAACAAAAAGTCTTTAATCCATTAATAAACCTTTACTAATTTTTGTATGAAAGATTAAAGTACCACATGAAAAATGACTAAGAAATATGGATGAAACGGCGCCTGCGTGGCTCAGTTGGTTAAGCATCTGACTTCAGCTCAGGTCATGATCTCACGGCTCGGGAGTTCGGGTCCCGCTTCGGGTGAGTTTGTGCTCCACATTGGGTGAGCACGAGCCCTGCTTCAGGTAAAAACAGAAGCCCCACTTTGAGTGAGCCCCACTTCTCTCTCTCTCTCTCTCTCTGCCCCTGGCTGACTTGCACTCTCACTCTCTTTCAAAAACAAACAAACAAAGAAACAAACAAACTAAATAACGATGCAATACTTGGCCTCAAAGCAAGATATCAATCGATGTGTTGATTAAATTAATGAGTTGATGTATAGGCAATTCACAAAATATAAATTGTCAATAAACCATGTGAAAAGTATGGAATCGCATGAATAGTTTCAAGAATGGATATCAGAACAAAATAGCATTTTTGCCCATCAAATGGGCCGAGATTAAAACAAAAATCCGATAATGCTTGTGTTGGTTAAGGGTGCAGGAATACGAATCATCATACATTCGTAGGAATAAAAACTCGTACCTTTCTAAAGGAGCAGTTGGCATTACAGATCAAGCACTTTGATAGAGGCAGGATTTGCAAATCTGAAACTCCAATTAATAGAAGTTTCTCCAATCTTGTATAATAAAAGAAATAACTCCTTTCAGTGTTTTTCTGGAAAGTTCCTTTCCAAAAGTAAGTGGGAAAGGTCCACAGAACAAGGCATGTGGCACATATCTTTCCTCTTTGATGGATACTCCATGTCAACTGCATTCGCAATCTCCATTTCTAAACTGGAAGATGCAAGGGCCTTTCCTTTCTGTTCTCCTTTTCCTTTCCCTCCTCTTCTCTTCCTCCTTCAAGTACACTGTTGGTGGTACATTACATTATTGTTTGCAATTATTTGTAACCCTCCCCCCAAAGGGTGTATATCCCTACTCTGTAAAACGCTGGAGGGGCTACGTAGTTTGCTTTAGTCAACAAAATGAGGGAAGTGAAGTATATCACATCTGAGCAGAATCTTTAGTAGCTAGCTCATAGTTTGCCACATCTGTTTTCTTTTTCATGAGCACAGCTACGTCCCTAATAAAGGCTTCTTGGTTAGGTGTAAAGATAGTGTGATGCGGACTCATAGCTGGTTTAGATGCGTATGTAGTATGAGTGAAAAATACATCTTTTCTTATGTCGAGAGAGATTTTGTTACTATAGCATATTTCAGCCAATCCCAATTGGGGATTGAAATAGATTCTAAGCTCTGCCAACTACTAGCTGACGAAACATTGGCCTTCATTTCTATAAAATGAGATCACTAATGGTATCTAGCTCTTAGTGTCATTATGAGGATTGAAAATGAGTTATTATTAACAAAGCACTTAGAGTAGTGCCTAGCAAATATTAAATACTGTATTAGTGTTTGTTAAATAAATCTCTCTCTGTGTGTGTCTGTGTGTATATAGAGCAAAGCCCAAGAAGATATAAAACAAAGTATTAACAGTGATTTAAAAATTTTTCCTGGGGCGCCTGGGTGGCTCACTCAGTTAAGCATCTGACTTCAGCTCAGGTCATGATCTTGTGGCTCGTGATTTCAAGCCGCGCATTGAGCTCTGTGCTGACAGCTCAGAGCCTGGAGCCTGCTTCCGATTCTGTGTCTCCCTCTCTCTCTGCCTCTTTCCATGCGCACTCTATCTCTCTCTCTTTCAAAAATAAATAAGCACTAAAATTTTTTTTAAAAAAATAAAAAATAAAAAAAAAAATTTTCCTTTTGTTTAGCCACGTCTTCTAGTTTTTCTTCAAAAGACATGTATTTCTGGTGTATAAGAAATATTTATTCAAAAATGCCTAACTACTGGGGCACTTAGGTGGCTCAATCACCTAAGCATTTGACTTCAGCTCATGTCATGATCTTATGGTTTGTGAGTTTGAGCCTGATGTTGGGCTTTGTGGTGACAGTGCAGAGCCTGCCTCGGATTCTCTGTCTCCCTATCTCTCTGCTCAGTGCCCACTTGCTCTCTCTCTCTTTCTCAAAAATAAACATTAAAAAATATGTCTAACTACTTTGTATTGAGAATTGGTTTAAAAAATTTTTTTAATGTTTATTTATTTTTGAGAGATAGAGAGACTATGAGCGGAGAAAGGGCAGAGAGAGAAGGAGACACAGAATCTGAAGCAGGTGCCAGGCTCTGAGCTGTCAGCACAGAGCCCGACATGGGACTTGAACCCATGAACCATGAGATCATGACCTGAGCCAAAATTGGACGCTTAACCGACTGAGCCACACCCAGGCACCCAGAGAATCTGTTTTGTAAAAATTGTAACTTAAAAAAAGTATTGCTTCCTTTTTTAATGATTTAATTATATTGCTTCCACAGAAACATATCTCTTATTATGAAAGTCAATAGAAAAATAGGCATATGTGGAAGTTCTATTAACGGCAATTTTCTTGAACCGTGGAGTGGATAACACCTGCAGCCAAAATCTTGAGAATAGGATGAAATGTTTAATTATTGTTATCCGCATCCTATTTTGCATGTGTGCTCCGAAAATATTTTGGTTTCTAATACGTCTGAAATGTCTCCCTAAATAAGATAAAATTGTTTAGTCATTGATAATTATACGTCTCTCTCTGTGAGCCAGGCTTGAAAGTCAATGAAAGATGATCTCTGGCTTCTAATATTACAACTGTGGGGGAGAGAGATCAGTGAGCAGCAGCTTGGCTTTTGATGGACAAGTGTAGGGGTGAAACCGGGTCACTTGCTGGGATTGTTGTCATTGCAACAGCCTTCCAGCTGCCGGCATCCAGCCTCTTTTATTTGCCCTGGCTGAGAAGAAGCCTTGGAAAGGATTTGCACAGAAAACTCGTGTCCTGAGGGCAATCATTAATACTCCTATGTATGACTAGCCGCAGCCATCACAGTTGGAGGATTCCACACCTGAGAACAAGGGTGGGAAAGCAGTGAAGTCACTTCTTTTTTTATTCTCCATACCTAACACATGGGCTTTGGGAGGGGGTGCTTTGAGTCAATTGGGATGGATGAAGAAGACTCCTCTGAACAGTACACATTCTGTAACAGGTTCCTAAGTCCAGGGAAGTTAGGAAAGGCGTCCCTTGGGAGGTCAAGGCTAAGAGTAGAAGGGTGAATGAGCTTAAGTTAATGAGAGGGATAAGAGGAGGCTATTCTGAGTAGTGGGAACAACGTATAAAAGTCTTAAGGTAATGGCATCAAAACTATCAAATAATAATAAATAAGACATCTATATTGAAAATTATAAAATATTAGTGAGAGTAATTAAAGAAGACCTAAGTATATGGAAAGATATACTAAGTTTATGGAAAATAAGACTCAGTATTGTTAACATGTTCATTTCTCCTAAATTGATCTAAAGATTCCAGACAATACCAAAAATCCTAGCAGCCTATTTTTCTTTTAAGGAAATTGATAAGCTAATTAAAAAAATTTATGTGGAAACACAATGGATCTAGAACAACAAAACAATTTGGACAATGAAAAATAAAATTGTTGGGGCGCCTGGCTGGCTCAGTCAGTAGAGGGTGCAACTCTTGATCTCAGGGTTGTAAGTTTGAGCCCCACTTAAAATGAAAATGAAAATCTTTAAAAACAGAAAAAGAAGATTCATATTCAAGATTTACTATAAAGCTACAGTAATCAAACAAATTGATGGAACAGACTAGAGACTTCATAGACTCATATATATCAGTTGATTTTTAACTGACGTGCCAAGTCAATTCAATGGGAAAAGAAAAGGTTTTTAAATAAATGGTGCTAAAAACAAAAGTATATTCCTCGAAACCTACTTACCTTTATGTGAATATTGATTTGAGATGGATCATAGACCTAAATGCAAATAGCTAAAAGCATAAAATTTCTATAAGAAAACATAGGAAAATCTTCATAGCATCTGAGTATGTCAAGATTTATTATAGAGGACACAGAAAATAGTCACCAGTAAAAACACATAAATTAGGCTTCCCGAAAATTAAAACAATCATTATGAAAATGAGTAGGTAAGTCACAGAAAGGAAAAGACATTTTTAATACATATATCTGACAAAGAACTCGTAACAAGGATATATATAAAGAACCCTTTATAAACCAACAATAAAAAATGACAAATGACCTAATTTTAAAAATGAGTAAAAGACTTAAACATTCACTTTACAAATGATGATTACTATCACTAGCAATCTGAGAAATAAAAATTAAAACCACAGTGAGATACTATTTCATGTCCACCAGAATGGTTAAAATAAAAAAGACTGAAATATCAAATGTTATAAGGATGTGGAGAACTAGGATTTCTACACATTGCTGGTGGGAATATAAAGCCGTACAACCAGTTTTGAAAATTGTTTGGCAATTGACATTCATTTATTCAATGACACAGCAATTTTACTACTAGGTGTTTAGCCAAGAGAAATGAAAACATTTGTCCACAAAAAGACTTGTACAAAAATATTCATAGGCCTTATTTGTAATATTCTCAAAGTGGAAATAATCCAAATAAATACCAATAGGAGAATGAATAAATACATTCTGATACATTTCTATAATAGAATATTACTTAAGAATAAGAAGAAACTATTGATACACATAACAATGTGGGTATTTCTCAAAAAATACTATGTTGGGCAAAAGCAGTCAGACACAAAAGAATACATACTAAATGATTTCATTTATATGAAAGACAAAAATAGGCAGAAAAAATAGAGGGTGATAGAAATCAGAAAGAGGTTGCCTGTGGGGTAGGTGGAACTGAACAGAAAGGGACGTGAGAGAACATTCTGGGCTGGTGGAAATACCCTATATCTTATAGCAGTTGCATGGCAGTTTGTCAAAACTTCTCAAATTAAACACTTAACATCTGTTATTTCATTGTCTGTAAATTATACCTCCACTTAAAAAAGAAAGCTCAGGATAAAAGAGCATGGTATATCTATAGGTAAAAAGGGCTAAAATACTCAGGGCTGATGATTAATTCTTTTCTTAAATTTTATCTCCGAAACCAAGCATTCAGCCCTCCCTCCTCTGAATAAATTATTCCTATATTTTAGCCTACACTAAGGAAAGAGTTGTTTATTAAAGTCCTTTTTCCTCTTGGTGTGTGTCATACAGGGGTTGAAAACACCAAAATCAACGAAATAAATCTCATCTCAGATGGAATAACCTAGGATATGTAAAAGGTAAGTAATTGGGAGCATGTGAGAAAGGACAGCCCATCTGTCTTTAAAAACTGTGGTTGGTGGAACAGTAAGAACGTGAGAAGAGAGAAATATTGAAAGAAGCTTTCAAACTCTGCACTCCTCACAACTCCAATCTATATTCGTAAGTCTCACCAAAATGATGTAACTAAAAGACAGGATACCTGAAAAGCGAATCTTATGACCATACATTGTTGTAATATACAGAACTTAGCTAATTTTTCTTTTCCATGATTATTCCATAGATAAGGCATCATGTTTCTTGCAACTCATCTTTGTACCCTTAGAAGAATGGAGGCCAGGACTCGAAATAATAATGGATCCTCAATAATTATTTATAAACTTGAATCAACTGATCAGTGTATTTACTGACTAGTTAGAATTTATGTCCAAATCACATGTTTCCATAATGGGAAATTTGTTGCGATTATTTTATGTCTTCATATAAAATGTCTGAATCGGTGCTGATCTCATTTGGTAATTTACGGGAAATATATTCAAGGAAGTATATGATATGAGATACAAATCCAACTCACCCCAGCTTAAAGAGTTAACTGTCCTGTAATTGCCTGATGAGATATTTTTAAAAATTATAGAAAAAAGTCCAATTGTTAAAAATACAACCAACCAACCAGTAAACCCCGCTAAGTCTAGTTCGGGTCTTATTTGAATATCTAAATGATGACAAAGGCTGCAATGATTGGAACGACCTCGACTCACTGTTTTGAACTGAACAGCACATTGGCAAGATCAGAAACGCTGGGAACTGAGAAGGAAATTGTTATTCCAGGGATGGAACCTCCACCACTGGGTATTAGTCTGTTGGCAGCTGAGACTTCAGGGGATTCTCACCATGAAAACCAGCGGCCCTTTAATCATACAAGAGCATTTGTGATGCTTTGCAGGCAGTCTTTCTGCCATGACTTTCCTGCTGCTTTCCTTCCTGAGCACAATCAGTTCAAGATGGCTAATGCTGTTTTCTAGCTATGCCAAGAACCTCCGAAATGCCACTGGGCTTTCATCATGAAGACGGATGGCAAAACGTCAAATGTGAATATCTCCTTCTAAATGGGGACTCCCACGATCATGTTATTTTTGGGAGAGCAGCTCTCCGGCTCCATGGAAATTACTTGAACAGAGTAACCACGTTCTTCCGCAGCTCTTGCTCGATCCAGATCCACCAGGCACATGCACTGTTTTCCTGAAACACAGGAAGATGGGATCATGGGACACCCTACCCCGAACAGTGCAATTTCATTTGTCTAAGGGACTCTACACGGTGATGAAATAAATGCACAGGTGCCTGGGGAATGCTATTTGTTCCCAAGTCCTATTTGGTCTCTTTCAACTTCGTTCTTGATCGGTACGGTTGCAAGACAATTACATATGACATTTCACAGATTTGTGTCTGCTAATGATTTAGAGAATGTTTACTTTTTAATATGTATTCATAAATAAATCTCAAATATAGACTACAGATCCTATTGCCCACGTTGGTAAGAAATACATGTTAAGACCTGGTCTCTGCATGCCCTGTGAATGTGAGCGTTACTTGTAATGTTACCTGTAATATTAGGGGAAAATAACATCTATCTTTAATAATATTTAAAGTATCATGCTGACAATGAGACATCTGAAAGACATACTACATTTGAACCTGGAAGTTTTAGGACAAGAAAAAATGAGAAGTGGAAAATATTTGCAAAAATTCTAAATAGTGTGTTGGTTATTTCAGGTTGAGTGTAATGTAATCAATTTTCAGACCTCCTGCATCCCTATAAAATCGTGGTATTCCATTTTCTTTGTAATCTTTGGAAAACAAAAGAGAAAACCTGCCTGGCAAGCGAAGCAGCTAATTTGTGTTCCTTTGGCAAATGCTAATTTCTATGCCAAAGGTAGGTCTGGAAATAAAAATGATTTGAAGTCGAATGCATTGAAAGCTATGGTTTACTTTTCTTCCTTCAATTCCTTTAAATTCAATACATGAACTTCATCCCCCCAAAAGTTACCGACTCTGCAGAACTTGATTCCATTTTCCCTCCTAATTGTAATAATGACTAAACATTATTTTTAAATAATTTACTTGAATGTCTGCAGAAAGTGCTGGACTTATGCAGCTTCAGAAGTGAAGCCAGATAACTGAAACAGAAAAGTTTATGGAAGACATAAGAATGCTCACAGAAAAACGGCGAAAGGGGAAACGAGTAGCTAAGAATTGGCAGCGAGACATTCAGGTTTAAATTATTTATTTTGTACTTTTTCCTTAAAAGCCCCTGTGCCAAAAAGGATGAACTATGTTAGAAATGAAATGATACAAAGAGAGATGTCTTGAATTCCATTCAGGTGAAATCAGCCTCCGTTCATTAGCAGTCGTGTGGCTGATGTTTCCCTTAAAATACTGTTTGTCCATTAAGATATCGGTGAAGGCTCCCCCCACACCCATCTACTCTTAAGCTTAAAACGAAACATTCTCTGTCAGAATAGACGCCCTGCATTCCTTCAGTACCCACCCTGGGCTTACACTGCAGCTCATTTATCCTTGGCTCTGCTCCCAGTCCGGTTAATTTTTCCTTTGCTATTACGTAGAAGAAGCTCATGTTTTCACATGTTGAGGTATCTTTAAATCTGAAATTCGGTTGTCGGGAGTCTATCTTTTGGGGCCTGGGAAGCTTCCTAAAATGTTCATAGAACAAAAGTATGGCCTGTGCAAAGTACAGATGCTGACGTTTGGTGGAGTCTATGACTTTGAACCTGACTTCCCTGCCCCTCATGTCAGTGATCATGCCAGATGCTGCTCCTCCTGTTCAACTCCAGCAACTTCCCTTCCACTGCTCCCTGAACATTCAGACGTACACTCGATGAACTCAAAGCGTTGGGCACGGGGAGGGGAGGAGAAAAAGAGTAGGAAAGAGACACAGGCTGCGTGCAGGAAAGAGGAAAAGCTTTTTCCATATGTTTATGCTCTAGAGTATGAGAAAGAGAAGGAAACCACGTCTTCCTTCAGCCTCAGGTCTCCAATGCCTCTCTAACCGTGTGTGTCTTGCTACGCTGACTTTGACGTTCGAGTTTAAAGATAACTGCTTCTCATACAATACAGTCCCTGGATGCAAGCTAATTACCACATCTGGTGCTCAGCCAAAGAAACAGCCATCTGCTTTCCAATATACTATGATGGCCTCCAATGTGGGGCTTTATTTTTGACTCCACTCAACCATCTCAAGCCCTAATTTTGGAACCCAGGCTGCCAGTGATGTGACTCCAACACTAGGGGGCATCGCAAAAGTGGCCAGGAGCTTCATGTCTGGACTCAAATAATTTGGGTTCATAGTGTGGCTCCATCATCTACACCATAAAGGATCCTGGGCAGGCTCTGTTCTAGTTCCTTTATCTGTAAAGTCTAAACAATAGTACATATCCCCAAAGTATTTTCATTAGGATTTACTGAGATAATGCGTAAGGGCATTTAACTCAGTGCTTGAATGCGCACTAACTGTTAGCCGCTATTGTCCTTCTGAATGTGATTTCTTTTTCTAAAGCAAAGTCTTGGATAAATTCATTATTTAAACTTGCAGTATTATTGTAGGTCTTCCAATTCCAAGGTAATGTTTACTATTACAGATGCCAACTAACCTGGTCTATGATTAATAATACACAAGTGTACTTTTCCCAAGAGAGAAAACGTTATCATCCTTGCTTATATATATTTTTAATGCATTAATTTTGGCATGCATAGTAGATTTTCCCATCTTTGTTATTTTCTTCGGTGGCTTTTGAATGATCCTTCAGCTTGTTCATAACAGTAATAAGAAATAATTCTACACAAGGTACAAATGTTGAAAATGAATTTCAAAGTATTAATGTTAACAAAAATGGGATAAAATACTCTTACAGTTACAAAGCCCTTTTCAGTACGGATGGCCTTTTCTGGGAAAAACCAACTTTAGTACCTTGTTGGTACATGGACCCGTTTTGTCCATATAGAGCCAGTCCATTCGTTCCTAGGCCTATTGTACATAATCTACTCACCAGCTGCTCTGTGAAAACACATACCTATGAGCCTTCGCTGGGCCGAAAGCTGGACAGCTGTCTGATCCGCAAATCTGCACAGAATCATGTGTTCCTAAAAGGAAAAGCAATAGAACGTGAGTCTTTTATTCTTCTGTTTCGAAACTGTGAAAGTTATAAAAACCACCTCATTTTTAATTGAATAAAGTACTGCATACATGATACTTCTAAAAGAAACACATTTTCAGAAAATGGCACTCAGTAACTTTTCCCTTCAAGCAGACCGTTCTTCAGATGCAGTTCCTAGGAACAGGTGCGAGGAAAATCCTCAGGACTATTCCACCAGTTGCTTTCAGCTCAAATACGGTTACAATTTGTTATTATTGTGTGGTTAAACTAAAAGACCTAAAATTCACTTGTATTTTTCCTGTAATAAAATTCGAATCTCAGGAACGTGGCTCCAAGAAGTCTAAGTGGCTTTTCTTCCTACTACCGGAGGAAAAGGACGTACCGTAGAAGATCACCACTGTTTGTGGTTTCTGTAGTTCTCCGGGAGACCCAGCAAAGTGCTGGCTACCCCTACGCTTTTCTGGATTCTTCCCTGTCCCTTCGGAGGAGAGGAGGCTGGCTCACTCACTCTCCCCTCACTCCAAAAGGCTTCCAGAGCTGTATCGATTTCTGGCTTCAGGTCAATCATAAGGATAACTTGAGAGAGTGGGAGGGATAGTTGTTCTGCCCAACAATTTTAGGAGAGGCTGCATTAATGCAAAAAGAACAAGGCTCTCTAGGGGTGACGAGTCTGCAAGGCACTCTGAAGTCTGCAGGCAGCCACAGGTGAGTGATCAGGCGGAGTGGCGATGACTCCAGCGCTCCCGTGACAGCTGTTCAAGGAGAACAGCTGCAGTTTCCAAGGGTGCAAATGACCTCACCTGTCAGCTTAGCAAAAGGTTGAACTCTGATCCCTCTTTGTCCCCTTAGTCTTTTGTACATTCAATTCGAGGCCTCCATTTTTAATAAGGTAATTGAAGTGACTGTGTGATGTTAGGTCTTTTTGAAGAGTTACCTGTGTCTTGACTTTTACGCATTATAAAAAAAAACCACTGTAATGCTCAGTATAAAATTTAGTGGTCAATGGGTAGGACACTAATAAAATGGTTCAAGTGAATAGCTTTTATTAAGCAGCCATGAATTGGCATCGACAAAGGGGCACAAGAAGGATTTAGAATGATGTAATTTGAAGAAAAGGCAAGAAAAAGCATGCCCTTTGTCTTGATGGCATTTGAAAATTAAAAGTCACTTAATGGTGAGGCAATCATCTCAGATGGGGGTTGTTTCTCTTGTTCTGATAAGCCTCACCAGATTTTACTGGAATTACTTGTGTATGTGTTCTCCCCAATAGAAGTTAAACTCTGAAAGGGGACAGCACACAGTAGGAAGACAGTAAATGTTTGCTGGCTGAACTGAACTGTGGAGAAAAATGCTGCCAGAGTGATACTCCATATATTTGGGCACTACTTTCATTTAATTCTGGCCGGCAGGCCACCATCATGGTTAAGTCAAGAAATCCTGAGACACCATCTTGCCACAGTATCCAAGAAGCTGAGACTTCTCTCCAGAGCCTTTATACCTGATCCCCTCGAAAGGGCTGGTGGTCAAGCACCCTTTGGGGGTGTGGGAGAAAGGGGAGACAAAGATGAACTGGGTACCAATGAGTTTTCTGTTCTCTGGAAGAGACTGGGTGTCCTGTCTCTATTCTTTAGAAAGTTTGTCTTCTTTTCTAGCCAGTGAGGCTGTGGCACCCTAGCTCTCCCCTGCCCTAGGTTTTTCCCACACATCCTCTCAGTTTGCTTTTAGTTAGCATCACTCAAAGATGGAGTAAAAACGGGCGCCTAATTTGTGTTTATTTTTCAACTCATTGTCTACTTTACTGGCAGGGCCTTGTAAGAGAAAGGTAAGGAGTTTCGAATCTTATAAAAATAAAGTTCCTGGAGTCTCAATGTCTCCCAAAAAACCTTATAGTTCCCTAAGACATACAGACTTTAAATCCAGTAAGACAAGTCTGGTTCTGGATGAAAGTATGAACAGTTCCTCTCCCCTCCATAGGTATCTGTGCATGTCAGATGTAGGGGTGGGAGGGGGAAAAGAAAGGGTGGGAGAGGGGGTTGGAGGTGCATGTTTAGGGGTTATAAAGCAGAGGTGAAGGAGATATATGTGCCAGGTGGTAGAAGTAGTTCCTCACTACTTCACTGTTGTATGGAGAGGGAAAATATCTTGAAAGATGGGTGCTGGCACATAAAATGAGACTATATATTTTTAGTGAGTCCGTAAAAGAAGCGAACTAAGGATCTAAATTAATGTATCAAGTTCTAATGGGATTATTCACGTATTTCTGGCAAATTTCATTCCCATTTCTTAGATTGCATTATGTCATGTTATGGACCAATTAGTTAGCTAGTGGTGATATTCAGAAAGCTGGAAAACTGTTTTGCTCAGATTGGTGACTCAAAACGATGTAACGTTCTGACTACTATTGAGAGACAATTCTCCGTGGGTCTTTTGTGTTTCTTCATGCCTTATGAGTAGAGGTGCTGTTTTGGTTCCAGACCAGGGGGTGGCAAATGGTGGCCCTCAGGCCAAATCCAGCCTACGACCTCTTCTTGTATGGCTCTCAACTTAAAAATGGTCTTTACAATTAAAAAAATTTTTAAATGTTTATTTATTTTTGAGAGAGAGAGAGACAGGGTGTGAGCAGGGGAGGGGAAGAAAGAGAGGGAGACACAGAATCCGAAGCAGGCTCCAGGCTCTGAGCTGTCAGCACAGAGCCCGATGCAGGGGTCGAATCGATGAACCGTGAGATCATGACCTGAGCTGAAGTCGGACATTTAACTGACTGAGCCACCCAGGTGCCCCAAGAAAAGGTCTTTACAATTTTAAAGGATTGTCAAGCACCACCAACAAAAGCAACAACAATGACCAGGACAAAGTATAATGGGCGGGAGATTGTTAAGTGGCCAACAAAACCTAAAATATAACTCTCTGACCTTTTACAGAAAAATTTGCCTGTGTTCTAGATTATCTTCTCAAAGATGTTTATACAGTGAGCAGCTTTGGAAACTACATACTGTCTCCCTCCGGAGCAAAGGGCAGGAACGCCTGCTTAAAGATTAAGTCTTCAAACATCTGGCTTTCCTAAGCTCAGTTTTCCTCTCCTGTAATGCAACTCACTGTGTGCGTAGGTGTCACCTGGCCCTTTTTGTGCTGCCCAGTGGGGCCTGGGTCTCAGGAGGTCAATGCAAAAATGTTGATAGTCTCGCTGCAATTTGTGTCTATGACTCCGAAGTCTCCTATCTGCCAGCGTTCATGAAACTGTGGCAGGCTTCCCTGTTAGCTTGCAGGGTAAACTCTCAGACCCTTCACCAATCCTGCCCCCTACTTGGACATTAATCGTGATTTGCAAAACAAAAAAACCCACCCCAAAACAAAGCATCCTCCCTACCCCGTATTAGATGTTGATGAGTAATTCGAAGATAACTATTGATTACACATCCCATTAGAAATTTGAGAGGGCAAAAATAGAAAGAAGGAATAAAAAGTATATTAGAAAGACATCTAGAACTTTTTAAGGTTACCTTGTATGATAGAGTTTTCTTGAATTGTTCACTGAAATAGAAAAAGAAAAAGGAGTCATTATTTTAAATAGTAGAGCAACCAAAGATTAGGAATAGAATCATCTATACTTCTATATAGGGGAAAGTAGAAACAAAAACACGTATTTTATCTGAGGAGTACATAATGCTATCCTAAACTAAAAACTATGCCATTTTGAAACGTCTTTATAAAAAGCCAAAGACATATCAATATGTTATTAATTTTAAAGAACTTTTCAAAGATCGTTTAGACTATTAGAGACATACAATCATTTTGTCTCTTTTCCACATGGGTGCACACAGAACCAGGTGTTTGTTTTTTTAAGTGTTTATTTAGAGAGAGAGCATGTGTGCACAAGCTGAGAAGGGCAGAGAAAGAGAGAGACAGAGGATCTGAAGTAGGCAGCACAGAGAGCAGGATGTGGGGCTCGAACTCACAAACCATGAGATCACAGCCTGAGCTGAAGTCGGATGCTTAACTGACTCCGCCACCCAGATCCAGGTGTTTTAAAATGTAGGTTTTACGGCTATTCAGGTGTGGGGAGGCCAACAGATCAGGGGATGATCGCCACAGCAAAGATAGTTTTTTCCTCACAGTTCCCAAGAAGAGACGGCATGCCATGCCACCCAGGGCCACGTGGGACAGCCCGGGCTGGTAAGAAGGCAGAGAGAGGGGGATGAAATGTGGACGAGAGCCTCTATTATGGAATTCCTTAGGAAGGAATGGCAAGGCAGGATGGGCAAGCTGAGGACCGGCTAGCTTGAATAATGTCAGTGGCTTTGGGGATAGCGGCTGTCCTGAGTTGTCTGGTACCCGACCCTGGAGTGATTAGGGCAGGGGGGGAATAGACCGGGAGTGGTTTTCCAATGACAAAAGGAGAAAATGTCAATAAATCTACAGAGATATGAAAAAGTTGACAAACACTGAAGTAAGATTTTAAAATCAATTAAGTGAAACCCCAGGCTGAATAACTCAAACTAGCATTCTTAAGAATCTTTATATTGCTAGACTTAACAGATTTCCTGATGGGTGTAAAATAAATATTTTATCTGTATAGGTTCAGAATAAAGAAACATTTCAGCTATTGAATAAGCCTTAACTTATATTTTATTATTTGCTTTTCCAAAGTTCCTTTGGTTTTCTCTCAATTAGTAGCAAATTATGGTAAAGTACAAAATAATGAAATACAGGAAAAAACAAACAAAAAGTAAAGGAAGGGTATTTTTGTACTTTGTTACTTTACTCAGAAGCCTTTAAGTATAAATTCTGATGGAAATTTTCTAAGATTTCTTAAAAGTAATTATGCAAATGACCAATAAGTCTTTTTTTTTTGACACATTATGGGATAGAATTTTCAAAACCAACATATTTAATCTATTCTATCTTAAAAATGATCAGGGGAGCCTGGGTGACTCAGTCCGTTAAGTGTCTGGACTTTCACTCAGGTCATGATCTCACTGTTCATAACTGTGAGCCCCTATTCTGGCTCTCTGCTATCAGCACAGAGCCCACTTCGGATCCTGTCTCCCTTACTTTCTGCCCCTCCCCTGCTTACTCTCTAGCTCTCTCTCAAAATAAAAAACAAAATAAACTTAAAAAAATAAAATGGGGGGCTGGGTTAAATGGGCACTAAGGAGGGCACTTATTGAGAGGAGCACTGGGTGTCGTAAGTAGGAGATGAATCACTGGGTTCTACTCCTGAAGCTCAGACTATACTGTATGTTATCTAACTTGGATTTAAACAAAAATAAATAAATAAATAAATAAATAAATAAATAAATAAATAAATAAGAAGAATACGGCTGTTACTACTGTAACTGGCACCAGCTCATATTTTATTGAATGCTTACTCTATGCTGGTTCTACGTGCTTTACATACAGATCATTTAATCCTCACATAAACCACGAGGTTGTTACTGTTATGACCTCCATTTTGTAGACAGAAAACGTAAGCAAGAAGAGTTTAAGGAAAATTGCCTGAGGTGAAACAACGTATAAAAGTCTGAGGAGTCAATCTTTGCACCCAGGCAGAAGGCTTGTAGGCCCTACACGCTTAACCACTACACCTACTGCCTCTGAGAGGCGATGAGAATGCCAAAGCCATCAGACTCTCAGTCTTAGATAGACTTGCTTCTAAATGTGTTCTCTGGAGCTGGATCCAGAGGAAAATCAAGGAGCAGCCATAGAGGAGATCGTCTTTTCCTTATACAACTTATAAATAACACCTGCCTTCGAGAAAGAGGAAATGAGCTCAAAACTGAAATCTCATTGCAACTTTCTATCAAAGGAGTTTCCTACGTCACTTTATTCCCACACTGGTGCCCAAGGCAGAACACTAAGTTTCACCTTTTTGGAAAATTAAACTTTGAGGTGTTCTGAATGAAACCGTAACAGCAAGGGCATGTGACAAAGGCAGCCCGTGTTTTGATGCAGTGCTCAATCACCATGTCCGTTGCCACTCCACAAGCATGCAATGCCACCTGGAAGACAAAACCAGACACCGGCACTAAGTTCTTTCTTAACCGACAGTGCTATTTTGTGCCTTTTTTTTTTTAAAAACTGTGTTTTAAAATTTTTTTTAATGTTTTTTTTTTTTTTTTGAGAGAGAGACAAAGCATGAGCAGGGGAGGGGCAGAGAGAGAGGGAGACACAGAATGTGAAGCAGGCTCTGTGCTCTGAGCTGTCAGCACAGAACCCAGTGCAGGGGGCGGGGGCGGAGGCAGGGGGCTTGAACTCACCTATTGAGAGATCATCAGACGCTTAACCCTCTGAGCCACCCAGAAGCCCCCCCTTTTTAGAACTTTTTGTGAGGACTGATCCTCTGAGGGTTTCGAGTTACCAGAATATTATTCCATAATAGCTTAAATAGTTCTCATTTGGACATACCAAAGGACTAGTTAGCTATTCATATTAATTAGGAAAACTAAGCAAGGTTACAAATGGAACACTGCAAATGAAGCATAAGGTTCATTCAATGGAAAATCTGACATGATGTTAAATATGGAAAATTTAATATGTATGCATGTCTAAAAACCTAATGCGTTTACTGATTATGAACTTAGTTCAGTTGTAGCACTGTGGCAAGAACACTAGATTGAAATCTGAATTTCTAGTCTCAAACTGTAGTTGCCTGTGAAATCCTGGGCCATTTAAAATATAACTTCTTTGAGTTTCAGTATAAACTATGGTTAACAATATTGACATATAAGAATGCTGTTGCAAAAATTAAATAAAAATACATTTGAAAACACTCTTTCAAATGCTGCATGAATATAACCTAAGCAATGTTGTGTGTAAACTGATCAAATCATATTTAGTAGTGCCTTTTCATATTCATATAAGAGTTCTTAATATTGATGAACTGCATGAACTACTTTCAATGGGTTTATTTTAAAGGAAGGAATAAAATTATGAATTAAAGTCTGATTAGGGCTTCAATAATTCATAAAAAAAACCTCCAAAAATGATTTTGAAGTGTTTTCAAAACAAATTCCTTAAATATATCTATATTGTGTCACAATCTAAAATAGACGATTGTGAAATTAGGCTAAATAAAGCAAAATAGGACCTTATGAAAGAAAATCTGATACGGGGAGCTTAAAAAATTAAGTGTTTTGTCAGAAAAATACTCGGATCTCCATTTCACCTGGACAGAACCAAATTGTATTGGATTATAATTATCCTTTCTATCTAAGGACAACTGTCTCAACTTCAGGGAAGGTTGGGGCTTTCAAGATGAAGAGGAGATTTTCTGGAAATCTTGAGCATCATAAGCCAGATTCCTCTCTCAAACTGGAAAACCGAAAGCAATGTTGTATGGAGCGAAAAGCCAGATCTCTGCTCTCCCCCCTTCTCCGAATCTCCCCTCCTTCCAGGCTTACATTAGTTTAGAAGTCAGCAATCCCTGTGGTTGTTGTCAATCCACCTTTCCTGTTTTACTCTGAAAGCAGAGCCTGGGAAGGCTGCTATCCAGTGAAGGCAGCAATTACAGGGTAAACAGAAGTAAAGAACTTTGATTTCTCATCTACTCCTTTTATTTAATCAGTTTTGCAGAGTAAAAATAAGACCAGTTCTAATTTTCATGAGTAGCCAGAGAAAACCTCGCCATAAAAATTAAGATGCGTTTTCCCCTGAAGGGAAAGAAAAGAGACCAACACTCCCTTGAATGCCCTTTCTGTGGGGGCACTAGCTGGGTGATGGCACGCAGATCTTTCTATGTTTATGACAGCCCTCAAAGATTTTATTATTTCCGTTTTAGCAGTAAGGAAACCAAAGCTCAGAGAAATTAAGAACATGCCCAGAACAAAGCGGGTCCTGAGGGGCAGGATCCAGACCCCAGAGATTGAACTCACGCATTAATTACATCAGGCTGCTCCCCACAAAACCCTCTTAAGTCTCTTAAAGAAAAGGCTAGATAATTTACTTTTATGAATCTCTCTTTACTTAGGTTCACAATTTCTTTGCTACACACAAAAGAATGAATTTATTTCCCGCATTTAAATGAAGCAACTAAACCTATGAACTACTGGGGTACCTGGGTGGCTCAGTTGGTTAAGTATCTGACTTCAGCTGAGGTCATGATCTCATGGTTCATGAGTTTGAGCCCCGCGTTGGGCTTTGTACTGACAGCTCAGAGCCTGGAGCTTGCTTTAGATCTGTGTCTCCCTTTCTCTCTGCCCCTCCCCTGCTTATGCTCTGTCTGTCTGTCTGTCTCTCTCAAAATAAATAAACATTAAAAAAAAAAATCTTAGAACTATTTACACAGTGGATTTTAGTCCTAAAAGGTTTTGTGGCTTCATATGCTCCTAATTTCCATTGTTATTAAATGCAGGTCAGAAATAACAGGGAAATAACAAAGAGAGATATAGATCAATGGAACAATTCAAATATGAATATTTGTATAAAATACATTTAGCATTAAAAAAAGGTGGCACTTCAGATTACTGGGGAAATGACAGACTTTTTATTATTTAATTTAATTTATTTTATGTTTTATTTTTGAGTAATCTCTACACCCAGTATGGGGCTAGAACTTAGAACCCTCACGTCAAGAGTCTCATGCTCCACTGACTGAGTCAGCCAGACACCCCAAAGACAGACTTTTTAATAAATGGTGTTGGGTTAACCCTACAGCCATATGAAAAATAAAATTAGATCCTTTCCTCTCATCATACATAGTACACTTCAAATGGATTAGAGATTTAAAATGCAAAACAACAACCATGAGTGAATTCCTCAATAACCTGGGGGAGTTAGAAATACTTAACTATGTCTGAAATATGCGACAAGGGGTAAGGTTAATAAATTTGACAAAGTAAAAATGAAAAAAAAAAGTTTTAAATGGCAAAAAAAAAAATTACACCAAAAACCATATGTGAAAAGACAAATGACAAAGTGAGAAAAAAAAGGAAATTTTAGGCATAAACAAAGGGTTACTATCCCTAATACATAGCAAGCTTCTGAAAATGAAGTACAATAAGCTGATACTAAAACGGACAAGAGATTTGGACGATTCAGAAATATGCAAATATGCCTTAAGCCAAAGCTGTTCAATGTTGCTCAAAATAAGAGAAATAAGTATTTAAACTACATTAAGATACTACTTATCATCTATTAAAGTAGCAAAAAATTCTAAAATTTGATGACAGTCTACGGGCCAGGGTCCATAGGAAAACAATGTCACACACTGATGGTGGGAACACAAAAATGTCAAAACCCTTTGGAGGAGAAATTTAGCAATATCCAGCAAAATTACATGTGTAATTTGTGACCTCACTTCTAAAATTCTGTTCAAGGGAATACACTGGCCAAAACATAAAAAGACTTATTCATTGAGGCAATATCTGAAATAACAACAAAATGGAAACAAGCCAATTTTCCATTGACGGAGGACTGGTAGCTTACTCTGTAGCTCGAAAAAGGAATGAAAAATATTTCTCTACATGGCCATGGTAGATGTTATTAGATGAAAAATAATGTTAAAAAATTCTCAAACTATCTTCAGTAATCATCATGGGCGGTTGTATTTTTGTTTTAGAACTCAAACGTGTATATTGTGAGATAAGAGAAAACACAGGCTGATGTCATTACAAAACAAAAAAAATTTTTCTTCAAGCATAGGAGAAAGAAGAAAAAGAGATAGGAAATAGGTAAGTGAGGCTCAGGTAAAATCCTACAGTCTTGAATTTAAGTTGGAAGTGTCAGTAGGAAGCCATGATGATTTTTTTTTTTTTAATTGCCTAGTTTGGACCACAGTAAAACCTGGAAACAAAGACCAAACCAGTAGCAATGACTATCCCCAGTACCTAAATTTTGGTACTCTAAATAGCGTGTTCCTTTCAAGGAATGTAAAGCTCCATGGAGAAATGGCTGCTGCTGGAGAGGAGGCAGGAAATGCCGAGATGAGCTGGGACGTCTTGTTAGGCTGTACGACGGACACTGTCAAATACCACTGAAGTCCTATCAAAAGGACTCTGGAGCCAACCTCAAGGGGCTCCCACCGAACAAACATAGGGATATTTGAGCATCAGTGAGAATAATAACTCCTATGGAGTGGAGTATTTCAGACATTAAGTTGATGAGTCAGTAAACACATTGGAAAAAAAAAAAACCAAAAACGGTCACCTTTGATAGATAGCCAACTCACTTTGAAAACCAGAAAGTACAGGGAAAGAATCTAGTTTTGCCCAGCCTTTCCTATGTGAACTGTACTTCAGCATAACCAGTTTAAATAAAGTAAATGAAGATGGAGTCCAAAAATTAGAAGAATATCACCATTTTGCAACCCTTGCTGAAATAATGGAGCTAGGGTCGATGATCACGAATGCTGTCAACACTGCACAAGAGACGACGTAAGTGTCTGCTGATAGAACATACCACCACCTATGATGTAATCTTACCCCAAAGTAAGCCTGACCTGATTATGTCTCCACAATCTAGATCTAATTTCTGGGCAAAACAGGGAACAGGGTAACATGTGAAACAACACCGGGGGGATATGATCGGCAAAATCCAAATTGTGGGAAATTCTAAAGGAGAAATGACATCACTATATAAGCAAACTTCAAGGGAGAAGAAGAGACAGGGATGGCGTAGTAGGGTGGAAGGAGGCTCTAAAGATGTCCAGGTGCTGATACCTACAAAGGTCAAATGTTGAGACGTGGCAAAAGGATTTTTTTGCAGATATGATTAAGATTAAGAAACTTAAAATACCAAGATTTTTCTGGATTTACATGGGTGGGCTCAACCGAATCACACGAGGCCTTATAAGTAGAGAACTTTCTCAGGTGGGAAGAAAGATGAGACGCAAAGAAAAGTTAAAGATATTTGAAGCATGAGAATGACCTGAACAACAATTGCTTATTTTCATGGGTAGCTCTAGAGGCTGAGAACGAATCCTGGCTGAGCCAGCAAGGGAGCAGGAACCTTAATCCCACAACAGCATGGATCTGTATTCTACAAATAACCTGAATAATCTCCTTTAGAGCCTTTAGATAAGAGCCAAACCAAGACAACAGCTGATTTTGACCTAATGACACTTGGAATGGAGAAACTAGTTGAGCCCACCTGGATTTCTGACCTATAGAACTCTAAGATAATAAATTCGTGTTATTTTATTTTAAGTTTATTTATTTTGACAGAGAGAGCATGCGTACAAGTGGGGGAGGAGCAGAGAGAGAGGGAGAGAGAGAATCCCAAGCAGGTTCCATGCTGTCAGCGCAGAAGACATAGGGCTCCAACTCACGAGTTGAGAGATCATGACTTGAGTCAAAATTAAGAGTTGGGCGCCTAACTGACTGAGTCACGCAGATACCCCATATTTGTGTTATTTTAAGCTGTCATATTTGTGGCAAATTTTTACAAGATAAATAGAAAATGAATGCGGATGAAAACCTATAAATTTTAAGCCTTAAGATTCACATTGACCATTTCAATTTTTGTATCTTATTTCAATCCTTATTAAAAGAAATACACTGTAAAAAAATCTCATGAGACAGCTGATGTAGAGAGTTTCTACAGCAACATGAAGTAAAAGTGATTTTGTTGAGTAATTTGCTATTCTTTCTTATTAATCATTAAGGCCTATAATTATTACCTACAGCTCTAGAAATCATACAATTCATTCGTTCATCATTCTTTCATTCATTCATTCAACAATTACTGGGCATTTTGTATATACTGGTATTATGGTAGTGGCTGGGAATACAAAGGTCAAAAATATCCCATTTTCTATGCTCTGGCGATAGTAACAACTGAATTCAAACTACTTAATATATTAATCAACTCAATCTGGGAATCATATAGGTTGAAACAACTCGTAAAGTTCTGGTTATTTTATGTCTCTAACATTGTGATTCACAGGGGATACAAAGAAGAGTAAAACACAAACAGTGTTATTTTAAGCTGCCATATTTGTGGCAAACCGAATACAAGATGGATTAAGTTAAGTGCCATTAAAAAAGCACAAATAAAAATCAAAGGAGGGATGGGGATATTCAGATAGGGAAAATTCAGGAAGGGTGTCTTGGAGGAGGTGGGATTTGAGGAGGGCCTGGTAGGATAGAAAGGAACTTAGCAAAGAAGTAACAGGCACAGAGGAAAGAACAGGTGGCATTTTCATGAAATAGGGAGTGATATTAACATCAATAATAATATAAAATCTAATACTTACTAAGTCAGGTGCTTTGTTAAGTGCTTTCCATGTATTTACTTGTTTAACACAACAACCCTATGAAGTAGAACAACTATTTTCTTTACCTTTTTTATTGTGGTAAAAAAACATGTAAGATTTACCATCTTAACATTTTTAAATATTTATTTTTGAGAGAAAGAGAGACAAAGCGCAAGTTGGGGAGGGGCAGAGAGAGAGGGAGACACAGGATATGAAGCAGGCTCCAGGCTCTGAGCTGTTAGCACAGAACCCGACGTGGGGCTTGAACCCGCAAACTGCGAGATCATGACCTGAGCCAAGGTTGGACGCTTAACCAACTGAGCCACCCAAGGGTTCTCCCATGTTAACCATTTTTAAGTGTACACATTGTTGTGAATCAAATCTCCAAAACTTTTTCATCTTGCAAAATTGAAATTCCATAGTAATTGAACAACAACTTCCCTTTTCCCCCTCCCCTCAGTCCCTGGTAACCACCATTCTACTTTCTATTTCTATGCATGTGACTACCTTTCATATCTCATATGAGAGGGATCCGGCAGTATTTGTCTTTTTGTCACTGGCTTATTTCACTTAGTATAACTTCCTCAAGGTTCATCCTGTAGCATGACAGGATTTCCTTCTTTTTTAAGGCCGAATATATGTATTTTTCACATTTTGTTTGTCCTCTCATCTGTCCATGGACATTTGAGTTGCTTCTACCTCTTGGTTATTGGGAATAGTGCTGCTGTGAACATGGGTGTGCAAATATCTAAGTAGGCACTATTTTAAGATGAGAAAATTGAGGCCCAGAAAGGGTGAATAACTTATTCCCGGTCACACAACAAATTAAGAACGCTAACTACTAACTAGCTGTCCCTCCTAGATAATTACTCTTTACAAATACATTCCCTTTCATTTTATTCATTTCAGTGGCCTTACAATCTTGTGAAATTACAACACCATAGGGAATTAGCATGCATTACCTGCTAGATGTCAAAATCTTCACATTATTTTCTTGATTTAATCATTTAATTATTTTTCTTGATTTAATACATTAAGTAGCTCTTATTACCTCCATTTTCATTAGCATGTCTAAGCCCAACTCGCTAGTGAGGCCAGGTCTAAAGTCACAAGTGATGAAGCCATGATTTAAACTCAAACTATCTGACACCAAACTTTGTTGTAGTTCTTGATGTTCCCATTTGCTCCTTTCTGAGATGTGGGGAGGAACAGGAAGTCATTGACTGGACTCCAGTCCCGGCTCTCCCACTGACTTGCTATGTTCTTCAGCTTCTCTGTCTGTAAAATGAGAAGGTTGAACTGAATCTCTAAATTTGCCCAGCCCACTTAGGCTTTGCACCTTTGCTTCCCAAAGGATTCTTAACCAGGTATTTTATACAGAAGCAGGTTTGGTCTCAACTGTGCACCATGTTCTTCCTCTTTCAAAACCTTTGTGCAATTATATTGTAGATAATTGGTTTTAGCATTCAAATAGTGCTAAAAGGCAGATACAGTAATAACAAAGGGTCCCTTGTTGTATACACTCCTCCACCCTTGAATGAATGTCTGGCAACCAAAGCCCATGCTTCTCAACTCACTGGTGTTCTTTCCTGAAATCTATCTCTTTTTCTATATAACAAATGCACACTGCCATCTCTTGATTTATAAATATTAGACCTTATTTATTGATATTTTGTTATGGGAGATGAGGTCCTGTTTTGCTTTGGTTTGGTTTATTTTTTTACATTTATACCTTTTTCCTTTTTACCATCCTCTTAATATTATCCCCAATTTGGGGTGCCAGGGTGGCTCAGTCGGCTGAGAGTCAAACTTTGGCTCAGGTCATGATCTCACAGTTTGTGGGTTCAAGCCTTGCATGGGGCTTGCTGCTGTCAGTGCAGGGCCCGCTTCAGACCCTCTGTTTCCCCTCTCTCTCTCTGCCCCTCCCCAGCTCATTCTCTCTCTTTTTCTCTCTCCCTCTCTCCCAAAATAAATAAAACTTAAAAAAGTACTATCTCCAATTTTTAGTTAAGTGTTTATGCAATGTTTTTATTATTATTGCCTTTGTATATATACTGTTCACTGCTGAGCTAAAGTGTGCTGTACAATTTTTTTTTAACATTCAAGATTCAACTAAAAGCTTTGTAAAATGCCCAATTTTTTAACTTTCCACCGTATGAAAACTGCCAAGTAATCGACCAGTTCCATTTTTCTTTCCTGGGCCTTCCGACCTTCAACTAATGATCAGTGCTTTCTAGGCCTCCTACCTAACTCTGGTCCTGAGATTCCCTTTGCCGTCCTACTAAGAACTCTCTTCAGCTCCTTTTGGGTTGGATACCACTTATTCCTTTTTTCTATTTACTCTCTCGTGTTAGTGAAGCACATCTTCTGGGAGTTTCCTGAGGTACATTTCTTGAGACCTTGAAATTTTCTTTATTACTTTCACACTTGATTAGGTATAAAATCTTAGGTTGGAAATTGTCCTTTAGAATTTTGAAGGCATCACTTCACTGTCTTCTAGCTTTCTAAGTTATATGTGATGGCATCAAAATGCCAAATCAAAATGCCAAATTCCAAATTTTTGGTATATGGCTCCTCCTTTTTTTCTCTCTCTGGAAACTGTAGGAACTTCTTTTCATCCTTGGTGTTGTAAAATTTTACAACAATATGCCTTGGTTTAGGTCATTTTCCAAGTGGGCTTTTTATATTTTTATTGGAGTATAACTAATGTATAGTATTATCTTAGTTTCTGGTGTATAATATAATGATTCAGCGATTCTATACATTACTCAGTGCTCATCAAGATAAGTGAACTCTTGATACCTTTTATCTATATCACATGTGGGCCCCCAGGAAACCACCATTTTGTTCTCTGTATTTAAGAGTCTGTTGTTTTGTATGTCTGTTTTGTCTTCTTGTTGTTCATTTGTTTTGTTTCTTAAATTCTACATATGAGTGAAATGATATGGTATTTGTCTTCCTCTGACTTATTTCACTTCACATAATACCCTCTAGGTCTACCCTTGTTATTGCAAATGGCAAGATCGCATTCTTTTTTATGGCTGGGTAATATTCCAAGGTGTGTGTGTGTGTGTGTGTGTGTGTGTGTGTGTGTGCGCGTGCGCGCACGCGCGTGCACACGTAGCTTTATGCATTCATCTATGGATGGACACCTGGGTTGCTTCCATATATTGGCTATTGTAAATAATGCTGCAATAAACATGTGGGTCCATATATCTTTTCAAAACAGTGTTTTCATATTTTTTGGGCAAATACCTAGAAGTGAAATTACTGGATCATATGGTAATTCTATTTTTAAATTTTTAAAATCTTTTTTAATGTTTATTTATTTTTGAGGGACATAGAGACAGAGCGTGAGCAGGGGAAGGGCAGAGAGAGAGGGAGACACAGAAACTGAAGCAGGCTCCAGGCACTGATGAGCCATCAGCACAGAGCCCGATGTGGGGCTCGAACTCACAGATCGCGAGATCATGACCTGAGCTGAAGTCAGCCGCTTAACCAACTGAGCCACCCAGGCGCCCCTATTTTTAAATTTTTGAGGAAACTCCATACTGTTTTCCATAGTCACTGCACCAATTTACATTCCCACCAACAGTGCATGAGGATTCCTTCTACTTCACATCCTTGCTAACAATTGTTATTTCTTGTTTTCCTGATTTCAGCCATTCTGATAGGTGTAAGATAATATCTCATTGTGGCTTTGGTATGCATTTCCCTGATTAGTAATGTCGAGCATATTTTCATGTGTCTGTTGGCCATCTGTTTGTTTTCTCTGGACAAATGTCTACAGGTTCTCTGCCCATTTTTAATCAGATTGGTTTTTTTGTGTTTTTTTTTTTTTGGTTCTGTTTTTGTTTTTTTGGTATTGAGTTTTATAAGGTCTTCATATATTTTAGATATTAACCCCTTATCAGATATATCATTTGCAAACATTTTCTCCCATTCAGTAGGTTGCCTTTTTGTTTTGTTGATGGTTTCCTTCACTGTGCATAAGCTTTTTATTTTGGTGTACTCCCAGTAGTTTGTTTTTCCTATTGTTTCCCTTGCCTGAGGAGACATATCTAGAAGAATGTTTCTATAACTAATGTCAAAGAGATTATTGCCTATATTTTCTTCTAGGAGTTTTATGATGTTATGTCTCACATTTAGGTTTTAAATACATTTTGAGTTTATTTTTGCATATGGTGTAAGATAGAAAGTGGTCCAGTTTCATTTTTTTTGTACGTAGCTGTCCAGTATTCCTAGCACCACTTGTTGAACAGGCGTTTTTTTTTTCCCCCATTGTATATTCTTGTCTCCTTCGTTGTAGATTGATTGACCATATAAGTGTGGGTTTATTTCTAGGCTCTCTTTCTGTTCCATTGATCCACGTGTCTATTTCTGTGCCAGCACCAGACTATTTTGATTGCTATAGCTTTGTAGTGGTGGGCTTTTTAAATCAAGAGAAATGGATTCTTCTTTATTGAATCATTTTCTTCTATTAGTTTTTTGATACTTTCCTTCCCACCATTTTATCTGTTTTCTCTTTCTAATTCTTTTCTTTGAGGTATTGGGTTTCATGAACCAAATCTTTAATTTAAAAAATGCTTATTTCAGTTTCTATTTCTTTGTCTTTTTTTTCCCCATTTTTTCAGGTGATGTCCCACATGTCATCTTTCAGATATTCTTCTTCTTTTTTTACATTTATTTATTTATTTTGAGAGAAGGAGAGAGTGAGCAGAGAGAGAGAGAGAGAGAGAGAATCCCAAGCAGGCTCGGAGCCCCATGTAGGGCTTGATTATAATGAACTGCGACATCACGACCTGAGCAGAAATCAAGAGTCAGAGGCTTAACTGACTGAGCCACCCAGGCGCCCCTATTGTTGTTGTTTTTTGTTTGTTTGCTTTCGTTTTCTTGGTTAACATATTTTTAGTTTCCAGGAAGTTCCTTCTTGTTCTTTGTTGGTTCATTTTTTTTCCCCTTTTCATTCTATCCTTGTTTTATTCACTAAAGAGTAAATGACTAAAAAGTTGATTGGAAGTAGTGAACGAAAGACTTGACCACTGGTGGGCTTCCCTAGTGACTGAGTAATCAGGTGGCTAGCTCTCCCCCACTTTTTTTTTTTTTTTTAATTACAGCTATAGTATCTGTAGTTATTTTCTCTGGAGACAGTTTTGATTCTAAAGAGAAACATTTTTTTTTTTTTATTTCTTTGAGGACACAATTCTAGCTTTCAAATTTCTGGAATTAAGGGCAAATGGGGTGAGGGGGAAGAGATCCAACATTCAGTGTGCAGATTCTCACTGAGTTCTTGTGAGTTCAGTATGGCTCATCATCCTTGCCCTCCTCTGAGAACAGTATCCCTGTATTTCTAGCACCTCTGGCTCAGTTTCTTCATAAACTTCTAGTGTCTTGCAGGAGTCGGGGAGTCTACTCAAGATAAGGGGAGGAATCTGGGTCTCTAAATAATATTTTTAATTAAAGATGATTTCAGCTGCTCCTTATCCCCTTCCTCTGAGGTTTCTGGTATTCTAAATTCTTGACATATTCTGGGATCCTGTGAGAGCAAATTGATTTGCTTCCTGATAGTCACTCCCTCTCTTCATGCTTTTAAGTTTGATCTTCCTCTTTTCTACTCAAGCCTTTACTATTTTTCTTGAATCTGGTTTCTGCCTTCATTTAATCTCAAGTCACAGAATCTTGAACATAGGTTCATCAAAGATGGAGTTTGATTCTTCTGGTTTTTGTTCTCCTTGTTATTTGGAAGTCTGATCTTTCTTGGGGAGTAGGGGGTTGAAATACCTCTACATACTGTCTGGGCCTGGGAAGTCCTCCATTGCAAAATGATTTTTTTTTAATTGTGTTTGCAGACTATATACTTCCTCAAGTTCCTTTTCTTTTAAAACAAGGATTACATAAATTACTCAGGAAAAGTGTTACTGAATTACATTGTATAACTGCATGTGCATCTAATTGTATACAAACATTCATAGCTAGAAATGAGCTTGTAATTAAGCACTCAGCACTGTTAAATCATAAACCATCATACTAAAAATTGTTATGGGTATGACAGATAAACTGTTCTGAGATTTTCATATATATACTGGCAATATAGAAAATATTCACCAATACTGTTAGAAATCAGTATCTATCAACTTGGTTCAGAAGACTTCTGTTACTATTGGAATTAGCCAGCTAAAACATTTTGGTGGGAAAGTTATTTAGCATTGACACAGTTTTTGTTTTTTAATGCAGATTGTTTTTCCATAGTCATGGTGCTTTCTGTAGTATTGTTTGAGAGCATGCATATTAATACACATGGTAAATTAGGTCTTAAAAAGCATAATCTTGTAAAGTAAGTTTTCACAATAACGAAGATTATATATCCTGCATTAAACAAGAAGGCAATAATAGACCTCTTTAAAAAAAAGCCTTTTCTTTCTCTTAAGCCTTGCATGGCTGTCAGTTGAGTGCCTGACTCTTGATTTTGGCTCAGGTCAAGCCCTCACAGTTTGTGGGATTGAGCTCTGTGCCAGTTCTGTGCTGACAGTGTGGAGACTGCTTGGGATTCTCTCTCTCCCTCTCTCTCTCTCTCTCTCAAAATAAATAATCTTTTTTTATAAAGCCTTAAATGGTCTTCTTTTGAAGCAATTTTTTGTAAGTTTCCCTTTAAGGGTTGGTAATCAATTTATGTCTTAGTTTTGGCTGCTGTAAGAAAAGCCACCATACAGTGGGTGGCTTAAACAGCAAACATTTATTTCTCGCAGCTCTGGAGGCTGAGAAGACTGAGTCAGGGTGCTGGCAGATCTAGTGCCTGGTGAGGATCCCTTCCTGGTGTGCAGATAGAGAGCTGGGAGAGGAAGCAAGGTCTCTTTTCTTAAGGGGCACTCATTCCATTCAGGAGGGCTCCACCTTTATGACCTAAGGACCTCCCGAAGGCCCACCTCCTAAAACCTCACACTAAAGGTTGGGAGTTTAACATATGAAGCTTTGAGGGAGGACACAAACATTCGACCCATAACACATATAACTCAGGGTCATACAGCTGCATATATTGAATTCGGGAGGAAAAAACACCTTCTTGGATGTTTCTTATTTTTGAAAAGACTTTTGTATTTTCTTCAGGACACTAATAGTCACTATAATCAAAATCAGAATAAGCCAATCTAATAATCAAATGCTTGTTTTGAAAGAAATATTTATATGTTCAGAATTCTTTTAGATGCCTTGTAGTAATCCTTAGGGACCTATTAACCTCTCTTGGCTAAATAAGCTACCTATCTATAAAATATTAAACACAAATATTTATTCTTCAATCTTTATTGCTTACATTATTATGAATATAAAAATAACACGTTAAATTTGAGGTATTTTGAACATATGGAGAATAATGAAGAAAAAAATGTTATCACATAGCATACAGAGATAGCTACCTTAAAAAAAAACAACCCATATTAGCTTATTTCTTCCATCCTTTTTTTTCCCAAGATGTTTCTTTTTTTTAAAGTTTATTTCCTTATTTTGAGAGACAGAGAGAACATGGGAGGGACAGAGAGAGAGAGAGAGAGAGAGAGAGAGAGAATCCCAAGCAGGCTCCGCACTGTCAGTGCTGAGTCTGATGTAGGGCTTAAACCCACAAACTGTGACATCATGACCTGAGCCAAAAACAGGAGTCAGAAGCTTGACTCTCTGAGCCACCCAGGCGTCCCACCTCCCGTCCTTTTTTAAACCAGTTTTTAATGGTTGAGATCACACTGCACAGAGTATGATGAGGCCCAATTTATTGAGCGCTTCCTAAATGGCAGACAACCTGCTTAGTGTTGCACATACATTGTATCAATATCCTATGAGTCAGGTATTTTATGCCTACTTTATATATGGAAAAACTGAGGGTTACTGAGTTTAAATAAGTTGCCTAGGGCCATCAGCCAGTAAGTGGCGAAGCTGAGGTTTTTAGCACAAGCTTGCCCAGTATCAAAATCCATACTCTTTACCACTATGTTTATGTTCTTTGTTGACCCCTTTAACTAATTTTTTATGTCATTAAAAAATCATTGCAAATATCGTATAAAGTAAAAAATGTAAAATTCCTGTAGTGATTAGGCTTATCTCATGAAGCTCTGCAGTCAATGAATAATAATATTTAAAAAATTTTGGGGTGCCTGGGTGGCTCAGTCGGTTAAGCAGCCGACTTCAGCTCAGGTCATGTTCTCACGGTCTGTGAGTTCGAGCCCCGCGTCGGACTCTATGCTGACGGCTCAGAACCTGGAGCCTGCTTCAGATTCTGTATCTCCCTCTGCCTCTGCCCTTCCCCTGCTCACACTCTGTCTCTATGTCTCTCAAAAATAAAATAAATGTTAAAAAACAAAAATTTAAAAATTTTTTATGAATGTTAAGAGCAAGAATGGAATATCATTTTGTTCAAGTAAAAATGTATCAAAGATTTTGAGTGTTTTTATAAGCTGATCAGGCATTTGTATTTCTAAAGATATATCTTTCTCAAATAAGTACAATGTAAACCAGAAATTACAAAATGACCCTTTGGAACAAACAGTATTGATTCTGGTTATATTGGCATGTACAGTAGGTGGAAGTGTTGGAACACCTGATTAAAAGATCTGAAAATATTTAAATTTGCTGTCTTCTCCTTATTTCAGATCAAACTAGTTTAACAAAGTTAGTACACCTAGTCATTTTTGCCTGCAATGGGTTGTCATTTTAATGGAGATAAGGATAATAATTAATATTTTAATTCTTATATATATAATATATAAACGATTTGTTTAAAGTTACTAAATATAGCTGGTTCCAAGACTTTAAAATTCTCTCCTTAAAATATGATTTACATCATTATTTTTATATCCAATAGAAAAATAGTAAAAGGAAAGGGTATTTACTGAGCAAAGATAAATGCTAACGAGACCGTTACTGAAAATATCACCAAGTCATGTATTAATGTAGTTTTAATGCATTTCCAATACCTAGTTATCCTAATTTCCTCTCTAGCCACACTATTTTCACTGTAATCTGTTTAAGAGTCAGAGCCACTGATGCATTCAGTTTGATTTATCTAGTGACAATACCTCAATTATCCTCCTAGGGGAAAATTATTTTCTTGAGAGTAAATCTAATTTTGGTTTAATCTTCCAAGTAATTTTAATTCATTTTCTATATGTTTTGGCAAAAGTAATTATGAAAGAAAAGATCGTTATGAATATGTTACTATGAAATGTAGAGAAAACATCACATCGAAAAAGACATAAACATTTTCTGTTGGTGTTAGTGAATTATGACCTTGTAACTTACAAACATATCCCAGAATGATTTAGCGCCTGTAAGCTACAGAAGGGTAAAGAGACACATGGCCGATAAGATGGGAATTTTCTGATTTGAGAGTTCAGTAAATAGGCAGCAATATCTTGACACCTTAAATATTCTGCCTGGTGTACTGGTAACATGGGCATTGGCTTAATGGCTCATTTCGTGGGTGAAGCTTTAACCTTTACATCAACGTTTATGTAAAATTTAAGTTGCCCATAAATATATAATCGATTTGAATTTGCTGTTTCGGATATCTGCATTTTCCTGAATTTCCTTATTAAGGAAACTAAAATTTCCTCAGTTTACTTCTCTTCCTATAGGCTTGGCTTGATATAACCAATCTAGATCATGTCTACAAAGGAAACAAATTGCATACATTTTTGCTGTAAAAGATAAATAAACCCCACAAATTTTCAGTAGTCGATATTTAAGAAATGAACCTGACAGGACAAAAATCGTAAGAACTATGAAAGTCCGAGTTTCTGAAATTGAAGAGTTCCAGCCAGACCAGCCTATTGTGTATGTTATGTGAACACATACGGTCGGGAATGCAGATTAGCACAACTCTCCTAGAAAGTGATTGGGCAAGTGTATCAAAGTCTTATTAATGCCTAAGATATCCATCATGGTAATAACTACACATTATAACAACACGAAGAAAAAGAAACATGATCTATGAGTAGGGGAAAGATTTATGACAATGTTCAGTTAAACCAAGATCTATGTAGTATGATGTCAACGATAGTAACATATGTGTAAACATACATTCGTATGTGTGCATGAACATACAAAGACCAAAGGTTTTGGACAGTATTCATTTCTCAGTAGTTGAAATACTGGTGACTCTTCTTTATATTATTATGTATTTTTCTATATTGAGCATATTGTCCTTAATAACAAGAAAAAATTATTTAAAACAAATACAAGGAGGGTCACATAGGTGGCTCAGTCGGTTGAGCTTCTGACTTTGGCTCAGGTCATGATCTCATGGTTCATGGGTTTGAGCCCCACATTGGGCTCTGCTGACAGCTCAGAGCCTGGAGCCTGCTTTGGATTCTGTGTCTCCCTCTCTCTCTGCCCTTTCCTGTTCCCGCTCTCCCTCTCTCTCTCAAAAATCAATAAACATTAAAAAAAGTTAAAAAAATAAAACAAATATGAGGAATAACAGTAACATCTCTTTGTTTTTCTTTCATTATCTTTTAAAAATTTAAAATAAACCAAGGGAAGTCATTGTCATTAGAAATCATTTGTTCATTCCATTGATAACTATTTTTAAGGACTTGCTACATGTCAAACATAGTTTTAGGCATTGGGGATTCTGCAGTGAAGAAATAAAGTTCATATCTTGAAGAGGAACAAATGTTACCTCGGTCACATAATGATGAAGTGCTATAAATGAAATCATATTCATTAATGTGCTATACTTTATAGAGAGTAGAAAACAAAACTTATAAACTTGTTTAGCAAAGACTATAAAAGTATCTCCTTATGTAGTCTAAGGCATATAATTTTTCTAAATTAACTGAAGAAATTGAAATTGTTTGATTACTTACCCCAATATTAAACATCCCTGTAAAATACTCCATATTTGCTTGAATGAACCAAATGTTGCTTAAACCTAGTTCATCACTTCTCTTCTTAGCACGAATTAATGATAGCTCCTTGTTTTCTATTAATGTAACCTAGATTTCATCCAGGAAACAAAAGTACATTCAGTAACATAACTCAGACATTAGGGCAAAATATTTTTACTGTATTACAGCTTTAACATGGAACATATTCATTGATCCTTGTCCTGTGCCAGGAAGTATGCCAGACAGTGTGGTACAAAACTGAACAAGGTCCTTGAGCTCTGGCAGCTTATGGATGGAGTATAGAAGTGAAACAGGCAATTACAACACAGTGATAAGTGTTTAATGAAAGACATATCATGTATTATCACAGCACTCAGACTTGATGACTAAGGAAGGTTTCAGTCATTTAACATGGAAAATAATATAGAAGCTGAGGCCTGAACAATGAATAGAAACTAGCTGGAGCAATGAAGGAGTGTTTCAAACAGAGAGAGAAACATGTATGAAGCTGGAGGTGAGACAGACATGGGCTGTTTGAAGAACTGAGAACATTGGTGTCTCTGGGGCATGGTGTGTGGTGGTGATGGTGAGAGGGGGGACAGGGTGTGGAGGGTAGAAATGAGGCTGGAGAGGTAACAGGAGCCAGATCGTGTGATAAAAGAAGGTTCCGTTGCTGCAATGTATAGTATGGATTGGTGGGGGCGAGGCAGAAGGAAGGGTAACCAGTTAGGAGTCTCTAGGAAACCAGGCCAAAGAAGACTGGGGAGGATTACTGGTTTAATGAGAGAAAAGTGGGTAGAATTAAGTCTCCTCATCTTTTACCCTTATTTTGTCCTTATACTTGTCTTCACAGAAAAATCCTGGGTCCCTTTGTATAAAAAAACCTGTCAGAGTATATATAGTTGGTTTAAGGCTTTCTGGCCACTCATTATGCTATCCAAGATTTCCCCTCTCCATGCTCAACATCTCTAAGTTTCCAGAACTGTTGGGTAGGGGGAAAAGACCCCATATCTCTGCCTCTGCTTCTCCAGGGTCCTACTCTATGAGCTTTCTTCCTCTAGCTCCAACCCCGGAATTGTTACTTTCCTCGATAACAAAACAGACATCTGCTAGTTCTTCCCAGGATTCCTTGTTCATTTTGTCCCCTATTTTTAAGGAAGGAAAAGAATAATACCCTTCAATGCCCCATCATTCTGTTACATGTCATTCTGGCCAGTCTATGCTCATCTTTCTCTTCTGGGAAGAATCGCCGTAATTATTTTGCATCTTCCAGAGAGTTCAGAAGCAAAGAATCTGCCCCATTTGATTTGTATTTTTTAAAAAATGCATCAAATTCTAGATTTCTATGCTAAAAGATGGTCACTGTGAGGAAATAATTTCATATGGCAGAAGACAAAAAATAACAAACTTCTAACGAATAGTGGCAACCACTGCATAAACTGTGGAACACTTACTTAAAAACATACTATGTAGTTACATCTTAGTGATATTTTAATAATGATATTCGAAACTATTTGCAATAGGGAAAAACGTCCTGAGTGAAAGCTGGTGACTAAAACTGTATTTGCAATTTTAGAATCTGCAGTAAGAAGCATCCTCATGGACAATGACTTGATGAGACTATGGGGAGAAAAGCACTTGAGGGATGAGTGGGGTAAATTTGGAGTTTATTTTTTTTTCTTTGACAAATTTTGTTATTGCTGTTACAATTTTGATACAATGGATAAAAATCAAGACACCAGGAGAATATGCTTAATAAGGGTCAGGAGCTAGTATTTCCAGTATAAAATTATGTTGACAATTAAACTAGTTTCATCATTATTTTGAACCACAGAACCGTTACTTCTTCTAAAAATTATTTAAAACTATAACCCTTTTAGGGTCCCCCGGGTGGCTCAATTGGTTAAGCTTCCGACTCCTGGTTTCGGCTCAGGTCATGATCTCATGGTTGGTGAGTTTGAGCCATGAGTTGGGCTCTGTGCTGGCAGCGCGGAGCCTGCTTGGGATCCTCTCCCTTTCTCTCTCTTTCTGCTCCTCCCCCGCTCATGCTGTCTCGATCTCTTTCAAAATAAATAAATAAACTTTAAAGAAATATATAACCCTTGTATAAAAATTAAAACTGCATTGTGGTCCTACTTTTCTTTGATTCTTAGAAGTTTAGTTCAAATACACACACAAAAAATATCTGTGCCACATGTGTGACCTGAGTGAACGCTTATAAATTCAAGGGGCAGGGGTAAGACTCAGCTAACTGAATTGCATAGTTCTCCAGCGTTTCCCTTTATCTGTTACTCGGATTTTTACCTGGCATGATGGTAGCATGTGAGCAAGGACAATGCCAACATGGCCCTGGAGAAGGCAGAAAAAGAAACAAGTTAACTCGGGTCCCTGATGCTTTTTTCTCCTTCTGAGATGGCAGTCTCGCCAAATAAGAACATGACTTTGGATGTAATACAGTAAAGTCCCACAGTCGGGGAAAGGCCACAGAGAATAAAAAGAGAGACATAATACCCCGCCGCTGCAGAAATCCACAATTCTGTCACCGGGTTTGGCCTGACTTGTCACCACATAAACAAGGTTGTTTAACTGCTGTTGCTTCCTTAAAGCTCGATCACTGGACATTTTGCCTGGGGAAGACAAGAAGTGAAGACAACGAAATGGTAGGCATCGTGAGGGAGGGAGAAGGCACTCCTAGGACGGACTGCCGGCGTCCAGGAAGAGGGGTAAGTATATAAATGAGCTGCAAATTCCACATAACCCACGAGGAGAGGACCCGAGACCTGGAACCCAGAAGTGAAATCTCTCTATGCAGATTTTTACTTTTATTCACACCCAACTTTTTTTCTCTAGTCATTGAAAAAACATCTTCCAGAGAGGAAACCATAAGTGAAATATTAATTACAGAGTTATACACAAAGTGCTCAGTAAGGGTTTCCTTCCTTATTTCTGTTACTGAATAAAAAATAACAGTAACAGTCCCTTCCCTCTATCCCTACCGGAGCCGTATTACAAAGATTACCTAATTCTAGCTCATTGTTTAAATCTCCGTGGACAAAAGAGATTGATAATAAATAAAAACATTGCTATTATTTAATCAGCATGTCCTTGAACTCTTAGTTTTTTGGTTAGGACACTTGGAACGTAGGTGTCACATTGTCTGAAATATATCAAATGCTTAGTGTATTTAGAGTGAAATTAGATTTTACCATTTCAGCTTTGAAGCTTCCTTTCCTCATGAGTCAGACACAGAAATCTAATGCAATTAGAGATTAAAGATAGGGCATTTCCAAGTATGAAATGCCTTGGGCCTAACAGCATGAAAATATCTTAACTTTCCTTCAAAGCCACTAGTTAAGTTCACAAAAATAACTTCAGAAGAATGAATGAAATTATTTGTTTTTACATATTTCAAATGCACTTTTTGTAAGAGGAAGATTAAGAAAATATAGAGAGCAGATTTCATTGATACAGATAAAAGGAAAAACCCAGATAATCTTTTGGCTCGATCAAAAGTTATTTACAGATACCAAGGTTTCCCTGCTCCATCTTTACAGAAAAATAGCCTGGACTTTTTCTTTTCTCTCTTGTCTGTTTTCCTTCTTTTTTATGTTACTAAAATAAAAATATCAAAAAAATCTTTATTTTAGGAAAAAATAGAAAATATGAATAAAAAAATCTATATGAGAGAAAAAGACCCATAATCTAGTAATTCAGAGCTATTGTCTTTGTATACATATACTTCCAGGTGTATCTAGAAATTCATAATGTTCAAGATAGTGTATAAAACATTATAACTCTTTCCATGTCAGTGCACTTATTTCTATACTTTAGGCTTTAATGGCTGCAGAGTATTCCACTGACGACATATGCCATGCTTACGTAACCAATCTCCTATTGTAATACCATGATCGTCAGCATACAGCTAAATCACTGTACACATTCTTCACTATTTAGCACGCTCTAATGTGAATTTCAAACATGAAGGGCCTTTGAACCAAAAGTCTGGTGACTTCACTTGGGAAGACAGTTTCATGTAGCTTTATTTTCATTTTTCTCTAATAACATAATTGCGAAAAATTTAAACAAAATATGTGAAAGCTCCTATCAGCCTACCCTTCCTGGATAACCACCTCTAAAAGATTTTGACAATTTTCAACACAGCAAAGTTGAAAGAATCTTACAGTGACTGCCTTTAAAACCTCCACCTAGATTCTACCATTAATAACTTACCATACTTGGTTTATCACACCCTCTTTTTTTTAATTTTTAAAAGTTTATTTATTTATTTTGAGAGAGAGAGAGTGTGTGTGAGCAGGGGAAAGGGAAGAGAGAGAGAGAGAGAGAGAGAGAGAGAGAGGATCCCAAGCAGGCTCCACAACTGTCAGTGTAGAGTCCAATGTGAGGCTCGAGCTCACAAACTGCGAGATCATGATCTGAGCTGAAATCGAGAGTTCAACGCCTAACCTACTGAGCCGCCCAGGTGCCCCTGGTTTATCACACTTTCATTCATGTATCAATAAGTTCCACACCCAGTGTGGAGCACAACACAGGGCCCAAATCCACGATCCTGAGATCAAGACCTGAGCTGAGACCAAGAGTTAGACACTTAACCGACTAAACCGCCCAGGCACCTCTCCACCTAATTTCTTATAGCAATGCAGTTCTGATTTGGAAGAGGAAGAGCAACAAGAGGAAGAAGAGGGGAGTAGGGGAGTCAGAGGGCAAAACAGGAAAAATATTTTTGAGCCCTGTGGGAAAGCTAGAGTCACAAAAGCTGCTGTTTAATGGTACCTCCAAGAGTCAAGAAATGAGGACAGGGGTGCCTGGGTGGCTCAGTCGGTTAAACATCCGACTTTGAATAAATAATTTAAATAAAAAATATATATAAATAAAAATGATATAAAACAAACAAACAAACAAAAAAACATCCGACTTTGGCTCAGGTCATGATCTCACGGTTCGTGGGTTCGAGCCTGCATCGGGCTCTGTGCCAATGGCTTGGAGCCTGAAGCTTGCTTCAGATTCTGTGTCTCCCTCTCTCCCTGCCCCTGCCCTGCTTGCACTCTGTCTCTCTCTCCATAATACATAAACATTTAAAAAAAATTAAAAAAAAGAAACGAGCACAAACATTTTAGTCTTCACTTTGTGGATTTCTTAATTTCTTAGTCAAAGGATTTTCATAAAGTCAAAAGAAATTATCTTTTGTTAAGAACAAGGAGAAGGGGCACCTGGGTGGCTCAGTCGGTTGAGCGTCCGACTTCGGCTCAGGTTATGATCTCGCTGTCTGTGGGTTTGAGCCCCGCATCGGGCTCTGTGCTGACAGCTCAGAGCCTGCTTCGGATTCTGTGTCTCCCTCTCTCTGCCCCTCCCCCACTCATGCTCTGTCTCTCTCTGTCTCAAAAATAAATAAACATTAAAAAAAATTAAAAAAAAAAAAAAGAACAAGGAGAAAAGAACATTTGTTTAAGGGAATAACTAACACCCAATTTGGTACCATTATTTCTATTTGACGTTTAGAATGATCTAACTTTCTTAGGTTTGTTTCAAAAGCAAATGTTGATGAAGATTTGTTTTTCTTGCTGAGATTCCATCTTTGCATATAAAGAATTCATGTTGAAATGCAGTTTGAAGGCAAAGGGGTAATTTTCAGGGTTGTGCTTAAATAGGCACTATTAGGGAGGCAGGGTGGCTCAGTCAAGCGTCGGACTCTTGATTTCGACTCAGGTCATGATCTCAAGGTTCACAGTTTGAGTCCCGTACTGGGCTCTGTACTGACAGCGTGGAGCCTGCTTGGGATTCTCTCCTTCCCTCTCTCTCTCTCAAAATAAGTAAATATTAAATAAATAAATAGGCACTATTAAGCTGCACATACTCTCACAGATTGAGCTAAAAATACAGTAGCGTAATGCCCAGATGCTTTATGGAAAATCCACCTCTAATAAAGCATTCCTCCTCCCCATTCCAGTTTTAGAAATATTCGAAACTCCTGGAAACGTGAACAGGATCTCACATACATTGAACAAGGTAAGAAAGTGGTACTTTGAGATATGCCATTAATTTAAAAATCAAATCCTACTTTCTATTTACGGCTAACATTCCTCTGCCTAAGACACCATTTATAAGCATAAATGTATAATCTATTTTTAGTTTAACTAAAAATGCTGGTTCTTTAAGTGTCATCACAGAAAAAGAAACTCAAGAATTAAATTATCAGGTGTTTTAGTACAAATGATGTCATTTGTGCTGTGATGTAATTCTCCCACAGTGAAAGTGAAGTCTTTTCCTTGTCTAATTCAAATTAGGCGGAACCTGATTATTTAGACAACTTCAGTGTTGTCTGCAGTGCCCCAAAAGAAAATACAAACGTAAAGCGGTCAATTTTGAAGTGAAGGAAGAGCTATGTTGGAACACCAGCATTTTTCGTCAGTCTAAAGCATCAAATAAGGAAAATAAAATAAATCATAGATGGGAAATGTGCACATTTGTAGCCAGGATACTTGCTCAGTCTAGTAAATTATGCTCAAGATCATGCTGCTCTTAATTTTTTATTTCTTAGTCCAAAGCAACAAAGTACCTTAAATGTTATTATGACTTCCTGATAAAAGGAATGTGGTTGAGTGCTTGTGTACAAATTTGACTTCTTTACTAAATATTCATTTGCTGCTTTGCTTTCAAAGTATTTTCTTTGAGACAGAGCACACCAACCACATTCTATAAGTTTTTTAAAAAGATGTAATTAAATATGGAGACAAAAAAAGGATAAAACTAATGATTTAGAGAGTTTAAAAACATGCTTTTTGTTTGGAAAGCTATGAAATTTCTTCAACAGTGATGGATGCAGTAGAGCTGCTCTATTCTAGGGAAGGCACAAGACAACTGAAAAAAGTGGCACTGACAGGACCTCTGGTGAGAAGAAAGGGGCACCTGCAAATTTTACTGTTTTTGAGAGGCCTGATTGACAGCATTAAGACAAGCTGATGAATGGTCACTGGCGTTGTACAGGGCACTAGACAGTGAAACCCAGCTCCCGTCCCCAGGGTAGCCTAAGGTTTTCATGCTTAGAGCAGTCACTTAGGCACCTACTATGCTCAGTACCTGTCTGTATGCTGAGGACATATCTCAAAGTGACTAGGGCATAGTCCTTGCCCTTAGGGAACTAAGAGAGTAGATGAAGAAGAGATGGGTGTTCATTATGTGAAAATGTATGTGCACTGAAAATAAAGGACTAATTGAGACATCACGGAGGGCTTTTCAGAAACTTGGGGTATTTCAGCTGAGTCTTTAAGGAGGAACAGAAACTCACCAGATAGAATGGCAAGGAAAGCATGCTAAGAACAATACGGCATATTTAGGGGAAAACCACAATTAGTTCACATGCTTAAAAATGAGGACCGATGAAAAAGTGGCAGAACATAAAATAGGCCTGAAAATACAGGCAGGACCAGATGGGAAAGAGCATTGCTTGTTATTTTGCCTTTCTGTGCTGCAGAGAAAACATGGCCTCGCCTTAATATTTAATGTGCTTAGAGCTCCTTAGAGACGAGTTCTACTCGAATAGACAGCACTGTTATTTTTACACTGTTATATATTAAAGATGTTCTCTCGTAATGCTAGCCCGCATTATTTTTATTCAGGAATAGAGTATATCCTCAAATCAAATTGGATTATTAATAAAATTCTCTGGAGCATTCGACCTCAACTAATGTGAGCTGTCATTAAGTAACTTAATTAAGAAAATGAAATAGAATTAACTCATCAAAACTCACTGACTCATTTTGAACCCTGGTGTTCTAGATCAAGAAAGCACTTAGATTCCTTATTGGATTCTCCTTCTCACTCTCCTTCCCAGGCTCTCTTCCCTTGGTATTGCTCTGAAATGCTATGCTCATCAGGTCCTATCTTTTGGCCATAGCTTGTCATTAAGCATGCTTTTCCTGTGTTCCTTCCAAATTGACTCACTAAAATGTCTCTTCCTTGTAAAATACCTTTAAAGGCACCTTGTTGGTTTAAGAAAAAACATTTTTGATTTCTTGGCAAGAAAACAAGGCCTCTAGTGATCTGGGCCCCCTTACTTTGCCAAATTCATCTTCTGAAACTTTCCTATATATCCCCTATATCCCAGCCTTTCTCGCCAATGGTGAGTTCCTTGAATTTATCAAGGTCAGTTAGGTGGTGGCTTTAAAAATCTGTTCCCTCTGCTTGGAACCTATTTCCTTGCTTTAGAACCCTAGGGACCCTACTAGCTTTCCCTGCTCCTACTACATGTATATTTAGTACTTTTGTAATAATTTTTTTTAAGACAAAGAGAAAAAGTAACTTTTTCAAACTCTTTGTTACTACCCAAAAGAACTAATATTTTATACTATAAAGCACTACTATTGTTAACTAGTGAAAATAAAATTCTTATTATACACTTCTGGGCATGTGAAGAAAATGAGAACATTAATTGAAAAAGATATATGCATCGCCTGGGGTACCTGGGTGGCTGAGTCGGTTAAGCGTCTGACTTCAGCTCAGGTCATGATCTTGTGGTTTGCGAGTTTGAGCCCCGAGTCTGAGCTGTCAGCACAGAGCCCGGAGCCTGCTTTGGATTCTGTGTCTCCCTCTCTCTCTGCCTCTCCCCTGCTCACACTCTGTCTCTCTCTCTCTCCCTCTCAAAAATAAATAAACATTAAAAAAAAAAGATATATACACCACTATGTTCACTGCAGCTTTGTTTACAATAACCAAGATGTGGAAACCACCTAAGTGTCAACGGATGATGGATTAAATGTGGTATACAGATTGAATATTATTCAATTGGAGATTATTCAGCTATCCAAAAGAATGCAATCTTGCCATTTTGAGACAAAAAGGATGGACTTTGAGGGCATTTATTAAATGAAATAAGTCAGACAAATATCATATCATCTCACTTATATGTGGAATCTAAAAGAATAGCATGGTGGTTGCCAGAGGTGGGGGTGGGAGAAGGCAAAATGTGTGAAGGGGGCCAAAAGGTACAAACCTCCAGCTACAAAATAAATATGTCGTGAGGATGTAATATACAGCATGCAACTATACCTAATAATACTGTACCGCATATCTGGAAGTTGCTTATAGAGTAGATCCTAGAAGTTCTCCTCACAAGAAAAAAATGCTGTAACTATGTATGGTGATGGACGTTAACTTGACTTATTGTGGTGATCATTTCACAACACATACAAATATCGAATCATTATGTGGCACATCCGAAAAAATAATCTATGTCAATTATACCTCAAAAAAATTTTTAATGGTATGTAGGCATAATTAATTATATTAACTATCAAAAGAACCATTAGCTAAAATTGCTTCTGTCTCTCTTAAGGAGAATACAGATGATTTTTCCAGACTAGATGAACTTGGGTGCAATTAAATGGAAAGAGTGTTAGGAGACTGGTAGGCACATAACAGGTGAGAAATAAAAGCTTAATAAATTCATTTTGTGTGGAATTAAGACAAGCTAGATTTTAAGGCCACATGCTGATTTATGCAGGTACTAAGCATGAAAACAAGTTAGGTATCAATGCTATGCCTGTATTTGTTGAAATAGTAAAAGATGTCAACTACAAAACAGTGTTTTAGATGGGAACGGTGAAGAAATACACAACAGCTATTTAAAGCTATATCAAAATATAGACAACAATTTCAAATTTATTAAAGACCTAAATGTGAGACAGGAAACCATTAAAATCCTAAAGGAGAACACAGGCAATAATCTCTTTGACCTTGTCCAGAGCAACTTCTCACTACATATGTCTCTTGAGGCAAGGGAAACACAAGCAAATATAAACTTGACACTTCATCAAAGTAAAAAGCTTCTGCAGAGTGATGGAAACAATCAAACTAAAAGGCAACCTATGAGATAGGAGAAGTTATTTGCAAATGACGTAATTGATAAAGGGTTAGTATAAATATATAAAGAAAAATATAAAGAACTTATAAAGCTCAACACCCTCAAAATGAATAAACCAATTAAAAAATGGGCAGAAGATATGAATAGACATTTTTCCAAAGAAGAAATCCAGATGGCAAGAGACACATGAAAAGATGCTCAATTATCACTCATCATCAAGGAAATACAAACCAAAGGTACAATGAGATATCACCTCACACCTGTCAGAATGGCTAAAATCAACAACACAAAAAACAGGTGTTGGCAAGGATGTGGGGAAAAAGGAACCTTCATGCATTGTTGATGGGAATGCAAACTGGTGCAGCCACTGTGGAAAACAGTGTGGAAGGTCCTCAAAAAGTTAAAAATAGAACTCCTCTATGCTCCAGCAAAATCGCACTACTGGGTATTTACCCAAAGCATACAAAAAATATCAAAGGGATGTAAACACCTTGATGTTTATAGCAGCAATATCTATAATAGCCAAACCATGGAAATAGCACAAATGTCCATTGACCTGATGAATGGATAAAGTGGTGAGGTATATTTATACACACACACACACACACACACACACACACACACACACACACACAATGGAATTATACTCAGACATAAAAAAGAATGAAATCTTGCCATTTGCAATGATGTGGATGTAGACAGTACTATGCTAAGTGAAATATGTCAGAGAAAGACAAATACCACATGATTTCACTCATAGGGGAATTTAAGAAACAAATGAGCATAGGGAAAAAAGAAAGAGAGGCAAACTAAGAAACAGACTTTTAACTTATAGAGAACAAGCTGGTGGGGAGGTGGGTGGGGGGATGGATTAAGTGGGTGATGAAGATTAAAAAGTGCACTTGTGATGAGCACCAGGTGTTGTATGTAGGTGTTGAATCACTAAACTGTATACCTGAAACTAATATTACACTGTATACTAACTGGCCAGGATTTAAAGAAAAACCTGAAAGAGCTAGAAAGGCAAGAATGAAATTCCTAAAGAAACTCACGGTTGATGAAAATAAGCAGCCACATAAAATTTACACATTAGGTTAGAGCAATTTTGATTTAAATTTTGGAGATGACTTACTGGAGATACTAAACATTTAGAAGAGTCCTTTGATTTACATTTTTCGAAGTTAGTTGCAGGCCAGCATCACGAATCCTCTTAGCCCTGCTGACCTCACAGTGACAACTTTCTTGCAATGATGGATACTAATCATCTGATAACCTTTTTCCTCCTTCCCCACCCCAACCCCTTCACACACCCCACAGTGTAGTCTATGAAACCAACAACGTGATGGTTATTTTCACTCTGATAATTTTGTTATACACAATAATTATTAATTAGAAATTCAAAATGTTAAAAGAGGCCGATTTATTCCTCTCTAAACTGAGGAATAACGACCTCACATATAATTTAATCAATCATTGGCCAACCAACCAACCTGACCTACATAGAACTAATTGTCCTAGACAATGTTAGGAACACAAAGATGTGTAACATTTGGTTTCTGTCCTTAATAAAAGTATGTCTTGGGACACCTGGGTGACTCAGTCGGTTAAGTGTCTGACTCTTGATTTCGGCTGAGGTCATGATCTCATGGTTTGTCAGCTCCACACTGACCAGGTGGAGTCTGTTTGGGGCTCTTTCTCTCTCCCCCATCTCCCACTGCACCTTTCCCACTCGTGCTCTCTCTCTCTCTTTCTCTCTCAAAATAAATACATAAACTTAAAAAAAATTATGTCTTGTTTAATTAGTTCAAAGCATTTTACTTGAGCTTAGAAAATACATTGTATTAACCACATTGTACAATAGATTTTTAATGAAACGTTAACAGCAACAACTTAGAAAAATCCATATATATTTCATCAAAGTTTCTAAAATGGTTGGTAACACTTCCTGTTTTTATGATGCTTTGCAATTTATTAAGCACTTGCGTATTTGATATATAATCTAACCTCCAAACTGTCAGGTTGTTAGAGTGGATGAGATTTTCCTTATTTTAAAATGAGGACACTGAGCCCTAAAGAGGTTGCTCAAACTTAGCACTTGCTCCAAGACACACAACTGGTAAGTAGTAAAGCCGAGACTCTAACCAAAAATTTCTAAGAGTCAGGTTCAGTCTTCTTTCCCCTATGACTTGCAATCTCTTAAACAGATGATTTTGATTAATCGTGATATCAGAATTTCAGCACTGGTACTTTTTTATGTGTGAGTTCAAGGAAATGAGGTGCTTTCTAGGAAGAAAATGAGGGATTTCTCTAGTAATTGCATCTTGGGGAAAAAAATGTAGTTCTTCAGAATCAGTCATAAAATGCAGTTTATTTCAGATTTTTCTCTAAGTAAAATTTCCAAGAGCAGGCTTGCCAGTAAAAAAGATCAATTTAAGTTTTGGACTCAACGTTTCGGAATATACCACCAAGGCATTATTCGGAGGTCTCATAAGTCACTCTGTTTAATGAATTGACCTTTGAGTGTCACCTTTCCCAGAAAGAGACCATTTCCTCGCCTTGGGACTGTAGCAACCTTTTTGATTTTATAGAAAAGTGACATGGGGAGGTTGAACAATCAATTTGTTGCAAAATCGGATTATCCATGAGGAAAGAAATGAAAATAGATGGGGGAGATCTTTCATGTTACAGTACTGCAGATGCTGCCTAAATACAGCACACACCTTTATCCTCCCGTATCCAATTTTAGAGCATCTTTAAAAATCTACTAATTAAAAAATACTTAAGCAAGATGCTAGGTTGAGGGTGAAAGTTAGAGAAAATACAGTCACATTATTTGTCATATCGAAACTTCTGCTTTGTCTACAGAAGGGCATAAATACAATAAACCTTAGAAATTTAAAAATCTTCTTATTCCTGCAGTCTTTTTCTTGAAGATGCATAAAACATTTTGATTTCAGAATACCAGATCCCAGAGTTAATTGAACACATACATTTTCATTCCATTTAAATGCTATTTACACCACACAAAGTAAACGTTACTTTGCCCTGGAATTTAGTTAAAAATAAAAAGCCACGATATCTTCCAAATTGCCCACAAGACCAAGCTGAAATTCCTTAGCACAAGAAAACATGAACTGTAAAAAATAGTTTACGTAGTTATTTATTCTCCCTCTTTCAGAGACCTAAGTTAACAACAGTAAGGTATGTTAATCAATTTTTTAAACTTTTTGAGATCATTCAGTTAATACACAATTTGGCTTCCAGTGTGGAATGTTTCAAAGTATTCAGGTTAAGTGATACTCTAGTATAGCTCCAAGCGTTGATTATTAACTTTCCCAGAGTCAAGCAATTTAAAAAAAAGCAACAGCTCCTTTTGTGCATAATATTCTAATTTCTACTATGATCTGACCTATTGATTTTCTTGTTTGTTTTTTATATATTTCATTTTGATTTAAAAAATGAAAGGGTGCCTGGGTGGCTCAGTGGGTTAAGCGTCTGACTTGAGCTCAGGTCATGATCTCACGGTTCATGAGTTTGAGCCCGCGTCAGGCTCTGTGCTGACCACTCAGAGCCTGGAGCCCTGCTTCAGATTCTGTGCCTCGCTCTCTTTCTGCCCCTCCCCTGCTCATGCTCTGTGTCTCTCTGGCTTCCAAAACTGCATAAATGTTTAAAAAAAAACTGTTTAAGTGAAAATGGTGAATACCTAAGGTGACATGATCCCAAATTCTTTAATAATATTAATGTTGATACATAGTATTCCCATCAAGAGGTGGTTTCTAGGTCTATTTCCTGGAATCTGAGGTCTATGATTGTTTGACCAGTGTAATACAGAAGCAACACTGTATCAATTTCTGGCAGCTTCCACTTTCTGTCTTTTGAGTCATTTGCTCTTGGAACACAACACCATGCTTTAGGAAGCCAAGCCTCCCTAGCCGATCCTGTGTAAACAGACAAGCTCTCCCACCAAGCCCTACTAAATCCCAGATTTGTGAATAAAATCAATAATTGTTATTTAAAGGCATTAAGCTTTGAGGTGATTATTTATGCAGTAATAGATGACCAGAATGACATGCTAACATTGGGCTTTGAAGGATTATCATCACTGAATAGTATTATGAAGGCACTTAACTATACATGAAATGTTGCTAGGTACTATGACAATAACCAAAATAAATAATGGTTATTATACTAGGGTGCCTGGGTAGCTCAGTCGGTTAAACATCTGACTCTTGGTTTTGGCTCAGATCATGATCTCACAGTCATGATCTCATGGTCGTGAGATAGAGCCCCACTCTCTGCCCCATACTGGGCATGGAACCTGCTTAAGATTCTCTCTTTTCCTCTGCTCCCTCCCCAACTTGTGCTGTCTCTCAAAAAAAAAAAAAAAAAAAAAAAAAAGGTTATTATACCTAAAAGTGAATAGTCCAAGGCAGTGATATTTATTACAGGTTACATAGGGACCATATAAACTCAAAGCCAGTCTTAAATTTCAATCCTACTCTTTTTTTTTTTCTAATGGTCTCAAATCTAGTGAGCCTAACTTATAAGAATAGAACATTAAAGAATGCTAGGGAGGGCATCTCTAGTCAGAGAGGGTGGAGAGAAAAAGAGCATGGGGACTAACCCAGCAATAGGCAAAGGGAAGGACTGAGGAAAGTGATCTAAATTAGTATTCAAAAGGAATTCAATCTGGACACATATTGATATTGACATAGACCTAGAAACTATAGTGTTTAGAAGTGGTCCAGCCAGTAGGACTGAGGAAAAGGAAGAAATACAAAAGGCTAGGAAAAGGAAGGTCATACCGTGGGGGACATGTAGGTGGTCAGGCCCTATCCTAAGTCACGAGAGATGACAGACCTGAAAGAGCAAATCTACACTGAAACTGAGTCATGTGGGAGACCCGAGTGTACTGATATACAGATACAATAGCTCAGGGCCTGGGGAGGGCAGTGGAAGGCAGGAACTGACATTTTTTCCTAAACTGGAATTTCAAATCCCCCTCTTTTTTTCTGATTGTTTTTTTCCATTATAATCTCTACAGAGCAGTTTATTAATATAGCACTTCTTTTTAAAGCACTAACCAAGGTGTTAGGACACAATGGAGAAGGGAGACTCTTACACTCCAGTGAAAGGAGTTTGACTACAAAAAATTAAATCAAATGATAAATGATATGGAGAAAATTAAAGTAAGATACAGTTGAAATTAACGTGGTGAATATTTTAGATTAGTCAGAAAAAGCCTCACTGAGCAGTTAACAAAACTGAGATCCAAATGACAAGAAGCAGCCATGGGAAATAAGAGAAAACACATTCCATGAGGGAACTGTTGAAGCAGTCTGCAGGTGGAGAGCAGGCAGGGATGTTTGAGAAAGACAATTCAATTATACATATTTATTCTCGTGTGTGTGCGTGTGTATGTGTAGTCACTGAATAGATATTCTTATTTTTTTTTTAATATGATTTACTGTCAAATTGGCTAACATACAGTGTGTAAAGTGTGCTCTCGGTTTTTGGGGTAGATTCCCGTGGTTCATTGCTTACACACAACACGGAGTACTCATCCCAACAAGTGCCCCCCTCAATGCCCATCACCTATTTCCCCCTCTTCCGCACCCCTCCATCCGCCCTCAGTTTGTTCTCTATATTTAAGAGTCTCTTATGGTTTGCCTCCCTCCCTCTCTGTAACTATATTTTTCCCCCTACCCTTCCCCCATGGTCTTCCGTTAAGTTTCTCAAGATCCACATATGAGTGAAAATATATGGTATCTGTCCTCCTCTGACTGACATATTTCACTCAGCATATAACCTGCCAGTTCCATCCACGTTGCTGCAAATGGCAGGATTTCATTTTTCTCATTGCCGAGTAGTACTGAATGGATGTTCTTATTTGCTGGTATTAGCACTACTGAATGATTATAATATGCTACGTATGTTTTATTTACTATTTCAATCCTTTGTCATCATGTTGGTACTGTTACTGTGATGTCAGATGAAAAAATTTGAACTAAAATAATAAAGTAACTTGCTTTGGTCACATAGCACACTGGAACCAGGGTTTGAATTTTGCTAACTCTCCCTTCAGGGCCATTCTATCCAGTACCCCAGAAATCACAAATACTTATCAGTAAAATAGTTCTGAACAGGACCCAAATATGTAGGATTACCAATTTTTCTGTTAAATATTAATAAAGTTTATTGCCTGTTTTAGAAAAATAAATAGAAAGTTTTCTACCTCAATACGTGCCATATTGCCTCCCCTGCATGGTACAGATATGCTTCATCTGTATTTCTGATACCAGAGAAATTCTCATCATTATTGAACACCACTCTTTTGTATTTTGGTAATATACTTAATTCTAATCTCAAAATCAGCATGAAAGTCAAATTTTGAGAAAAATCTCAAACAGTAGGACTGCTGGACTTGAAGCATGTGTATAAATGGCTTTGATTTAGTAAAGAAAAAAAATTATTCAGGACTTATCTTGGTGGTTATAGTACATTCAGGGCAAGTGTTCAGAGAGAGAGAGAGAGCGAGAGAGAGAGAGAGAGAAAAGATGCATCTTTCTAAAAAGAAAAGTTCACCCATCCCAAATTCAAATTTACTTCCAGGTTCTTCTGAGTTTCTGAAAATTCTTTTTAATGATCATCTGAATCTTGGAAGTATTCCTTGAACAAGTCAATAACAAGAGGGCTATGATTGTTTTGTTTTTTGTTTGTTTGTTTGTTTATTTGTTTGGTTTTTTTTGTGTATATTCAATTGTGCATACCCACACGCTATAGTTTTCAATCAGCTATTGACCATTACTTTTGCATCTAAAAGTCTAAGCTGTGAAGACAGAGAAGTATTAGCACTTTGCTTGTGGAATACTAGTCCTTCAAGATATAAAGAGACATTGGGAGGGAGAAAAAGTGGCTTCCACCATCAGGAAGTCGTAGGAAATTCATACATTATCCAATTTTTTGGAGAGTCACAATGCCCACCGGCATAATAAAGGCTCTAAAGAGACTCTGTGGAAACAGTATTTCCCCAAATCATCTGATAACCAAAAGTTTTTACAATCTAATTCTCTTTAGGAACTATTTTAGGAACCCAATTTAGAAAACATTGCTTTATCCCTCTTCTGCTTAAAAATGACTACTAATCCTTCAAATTCAGTTCCACTGAGTCCAGTGAGTCAACAAAGACACAAATCAGACCATTCAGACTACAAAACCTTCCATCTCAGGACAACTGTATCTTTAGGAACCTCCAGAAATTGCACAGGATAAACACAAAACCCAGTCACATGCTAGTTAGGCTCAAGTGACTGAGTCATCAATAAAAAGGTGACCTAAAAGATTTTTCCTGAACATGAGAGTCATACAAGCTATGCTTATAAGCTTGAAGACATTAGCCATCATAATATTTCTCCTCGAATATTAATTTAGAAAAGAAAGTGACATAACATACTTAATGTAAACTTTTGAAATATTCTGATAGTGTTCATCACAGTTAAAATAGATGCATCGTTTAATTATATGCATTGAAACAGCTAAGTGCTTATGAGAACTTGAGGATGAGGCTTAAAATTTAACATTTCTAGATACTCAATGAAGTATACAATTCAAACATCAAAATGTCCTCTCTAATGAATAGCCCTAGAATCTATCATCTGATGTTCAAGGTACAGACATGGTAGCATGAGAACATTTTTGAGTAACACCTACATACACGCAACAGGCATGCAATCTCCTTACTCTCTAAGAGAAGATGCATATATTGGTCACTTCCAAGAACTTCTAAAATCAGATTTGAAGTCTTAGGTATTTCTGCATTATTTAAATACCACATTAGGATACACAGAAAAAAAAAAAAACAACAAACCCCAAACATATAGAACAACAACAAACATGAGGAGATAGTAGTTCATCAAAAATTTTCCATCAATTTCCATTAGTCTACTCTAATCTTATAAGATGTGATTAGTTTTTATTTTCAAGTTAATAAAAGAAGCCAAACCTTTCTCCCTTCATAAACTAATAGAAAACAGGCAGACTCCTAGAGAATTATATGGAACATTTAAATAAATACTGTTGTACTGATGGGCTTTAAAATTCATAAATGAGTGATCTAGACTCATTTAGTACTTTCACTTACAATAAAAAACAAACAATAATAGGCTAACATATGAGAATTTTAGTTGCCTTTTAAGGAATCATATCCAAACACAGAGGGAAAACATATCGTAATTAGTAATTACAAATAGCAAAATTATAAATAACCCATTAATTTATATAATTCACAAAAACATAATTTCTTTGCTAAGGTATACTTTAAAACATTGTAAACAATGTTTCAGAGGGAAAAAAACAGTTATAAAACTAAAACTTCCACTGAAAGTGGAAGAGTAAGAGGAATTTCAACAGCCAACTAACAAATATTTATTAGGTGTCTACTATGTGCTAAGCATTGCTCTAAGGGTTGGGGATATAGCAGTCCCTGTCGCCACGGAGCACACATTCCAGTAGTGGTAGACAGATGACATACACAAAGCAAAAATGCATATACTACATCAGGAGTTGAGAAGAAAAGTAAACAGAGGAGGGGGACAAAGAGGGAGGAGAGACTTATTTTACATGGAAAAATCTGAAAGGGCCTCGCCGATAAGGTGATATTTGAGATTTGAATGAAGTGATGTATATGGATTATCTGAGGGAAGAGTTTTCTGGACAAGGGGGATAACAACTAGGCTGACAAGAGAAGATCAAAGTAGTAGCTAAGAGCCAGAGTATACAAGGCTTTATAATCTATGTACGAATTTTGGGTTTTATTTTGAATTAGATGGATTTTGTGAAATTATTTGACTTCTAAAAAGGATTTCTATCGGCAAGAAAGGGTAGAAGCAGGGAGTCTGACTAGGGTCCTACTGCAAAAATAGTCAAGGCCAGTTATGATAGTTGCTGAGGCTAAGGATAGGGGTATATATTTTAAAGATAGAGCTGACAGAATTTGCTAATGAATTGGATGAAGAGGATAAAAGAAAGAGAAGAGTCAAGTATGATTCCAGAATTTTGGGCCTGAGCAACTAGAATAATCGTATTGCCACACGTTGTGTTGTAGAAGAGGTATGAAGACTAAATTCGAGGTTTTATTCATGTCTAGAGGTTTGGAAGCTAAATAAGAACCAGCAAAGAAGACTGACAAGGAGTCATTGTAGTGGCTTCTCAGAGGCCAGTTATAGAAACTATTTCAAGGAGAAGGGAATGATTGATTTCGTCAAATGCAGTTGACATGAAAGGAAAATAAGGATTGAGACTTCTTCCTTACATTCGGTAAATGGAAGTCCTTGGTGACCTTGGCAGTAGCAGTTTTGTTGAAGGGGTGGGACAGAAGACTGATTTTTGTGGGTTCAAGAGAGAAGAAGGACAACTAAGAAGTGTATAAGGCATAATGTAAATTTAAAAATCACCATTTTGCAACGACCATAGTGATAACTGATTTGGGTAAGAATTATTAATGGATGCTAAAACCATTGGTGAAAAACTATTGGGGAAAAAGACAGCTCAAAGTAGCTTTGCAGAGATTATTTATTATTACAAAGGAAGCCAGTATCTTTACAATGGAGAAATGTGAGAGAAACCGTTTTTACCAAGTGACGAAACTTATCATAAATGATGTGTCAAACTGATATGTGCTTGCTGCTGTGGGGCACTCAGAGGGATATAACATCAACTCTGTGGTACACTGGCCAAAAATGTTTGGCTAAACTTGCCAACGGTTTAGCTTCCATCCGAAGGAGGAAATAGATAAATCCAAACTGAGGATATTCTGCAATATAATTGGCCTAGATTCTTAAAAAAGCCAATGTCATTCAAAACAAAAAGAATTTTAAAGGCCAGAGTTCTAGATTAAAGAAGACTAAAGATAACATGACAACTAAAAGCAATCTGTAATCCTCGTTGGGAAATTGGATATTAAAGAGAGAATGAGAGTGTTATTGAACAATTGGTAGTATTTGAATATGGTCAGTAAATTTGCTAATTGTTTAATGCTAAATTTCCTGTGTATAATTATTGGATGGTGGTTATGTAGGAGAATGCTCTTGTTCTTAGGAGATACATGAGAAAATATTTTGGGGCGAAATGTCACAATGTCTATAAGGAATTCTCAAACGATTCAGGAAAAATGAATGTTTTATTAAAGGGATAATGTAAGTAAGACAAAATAGTAAAAATAGACCTTCATAAAAAATATGAAGGCCACATGGGTATTCAGTCCTGGGTACATCTGTGCAATTTAAAAAAAAAAACAGGTTAGCAATTTTTTAATAAAAGATTGGGAAGGGAGTGGAGGAAGAACAGATGAAAGCATAGCAGATAAGAAGAGTGTTAGCTGTAGGGCTAAGTAGGGTAAGAGAGGATTTAAAAAACTGGGAGATACTTCATTCAGCATTTTTGTTATCTGGTGGGCAGGATCCAGGAGAACAAACAAACAAACAAACAAACAATTGAGGGTGTAAGAAGAGGGAGTACAATGCACAGTGCTCAGTGCAAGGTTGGGGCTTAAACAAGAATACAGCGGGAGGATCGGCAATGGATGGCTAACGAGGCTGGTGTGTTGGTACAGTTGCTGGGAGAAGCATGTAGAAAGTCTTTTGATGGTTTTTATTTTTAATCTGTGAATTAAGAGAAGAGGGGAAGAAGCACTGAAAGTTTGAAGAGGGCATATGATATGAAATAGTTATATATAATACCAAGTTGACTCGGGAAGTCTTATAGAAGGAATATGAGTACGAAGGACCCACTTCCTTAAACAAAGATCATATGATTACAAAGATGGAAGAAACTCTAGAATTTATCATCGAATCCAGTCATTTTATAGACAAGGAAATGGAGACGTAAAGAAAAACAGATAATGTAGAGATAATGAACATGATTAACTGGCCAAATAAAACAAATAGGACTACGAACATAAAGCACTTATTGGAATCCTCCTACACGGCGATACCATGGTAAGAACTTTGTATCTGCTACAGAGGGAAAATAGATAAAAACAGAGAGGGAGGCAAACCATAAGAGATTCTTAAATACAGAGAACAAAGTGAAGGTTGCTGGATGGGAGGTGGGTGGAGGGATGGGCTAAATGGGTGATGGGGGCATTAGGGAGGGCACTTGGCATGAGCACTGGGTGTTGTATGTTAAGTCATAAATCACTGGGTTCTGCTGAAAACAACACCACACTGTATGTTGACTAACTTGGATTAAAATAAAAAAAAAAAGAACTTTGTATCTGTTAACTCCCTATATTGAAAACTAGTTAAATAAAACTATATACAAAGGCATATATTTTAACTTCTGTATTTCATGCGAATAAAAGAGGTTCAGAATGTTTAAATGCCATCCTCAGAGTCACACAACTATTTTCATGAATGAATGGAGTTTACATCTGTACCACACTTATCACAGTCTTACTTTGGGGATTCTCAACGAGACTTCCAATTCTTATATCTTACTCAACACTATACTGACTCTATACCTCCTTGTACTTACTAGGTTTTAAATATGTTTATTGACTCAAACACTTCAGTAACCTGAAGACTGTTAAGAGCCTTAAGAAGATGGGGCATAGTGCTGATCTTCAGATACGTAAGGCAAAAGGAGTGGTAAAGAGGGAAGCACAGCAGAAACTGAGGAAATGAATAGTGTGCAGAATCAATCTAAGTTTCTTCGTCGATTAAATACACAGATGAAGCAAAATGGACTCAGTGCTGATTGATATTAAAAAAAATTTCTAACAGATGCAATGGGAAAATTTCTGAGAAAACAATGTTTCATACATATATGAACAATAAGGGCTTACATACTGAGAGACGAGGAAGAGGAGGCAGAAGGAAGAGGTCTGAATTAACTGGTAATTTATGAGTTCTCACATAACAAGGGGGAGCTTAAAGAGTAAAAAGTTTCATTGCCTCACTTTAGTGCTGTGCCAGTCTTTTAATCCCTTCCTGACCTATTTTTATTCAGCACTGAAAAGGGTACATTGTTTGATTTGGGTATTAGCTTTTAAGGAGATTAGTTTCCAGGAAAAGTAAAGCATTTTGCATATAAAGAGGGACCCTCTGATACAAGCCATCATAGTGTCCTCTGTTCCCAAACCACCTGTTAAAAAGAAATAAAAAACAAAACAGAATTCAATATCCATTCCCTCCCAAAATTACAGACAAAATTAAAAATAAATTTGGGTAAAAAATATTTCTCAACGAAAAAAATTTTTTTCAAATATGTGCCTTCTAGAGTTTTAACCAGAGGGAAGCTGAATCCTTTTACTCCTAAGCAAGAGGTGAAAATTAATAGGTTTTTCTTCTTAATCATGGATGCCAATCTGCATTAGACTATTTATTATGAATCATAATACAATTAAAATACAAACACCATGAGAAAATACATAAATAAAACCTCCTAAATCTTCATACGATTTTATTCTTTCTTGAAGGCTTCTGGTTTGATCTTAACCCTTCAGAAAAATCTGTCCATATACTCCAAGTGGACACAGATTATTACTTTTTCTCAGCTCTAATAGTTCTGACACCCCTTCCATAACATTATTTCATAATATTCCCCCTTAAATATATTAAAATGAAATTCAAAGCTAATATAGCTTATGTAATCTAAATAAAAATAAATATTTAGCTACAATATAAACAAGCACAATAGTTTTATAATAAAATAGTATTGTTAACAAGTAGACACTCAGTCATGATTACTAGAGAAACAAAAGGCCCTATGAATTTCTCAGGCTTAACATTAAATATCATGACATGTAAGTTCTCTGAAGCAGGTGACATTCTCTCTAGAACGTAATGCAATGTTTGGTTACTGGAATTGGGCTCTGAAGTAAGCCAAAGCACAATAAAATTTAGAAGACTGAAGACATAATAATTTAGGGGATTTGACTTTCTTAAAAAAAAAAACTTCCTCTTATAAAAACTGCCCATGTACACTAGTACCCAACATTCCAATGTAAAGATTTTCTTTTTAGGTAAATAAATAAATGTTTTTTAAATGAGCTCCTTGATGTACTGTCTATTTTTGTGTTTCTTTTGTAATTGTAACAATAATGATTCATTTATCTGATATTTTTGGAAATATATCTCATACCTAAAAATTTCTAGATAACTAAAATATAACCTTCCTAAGAACCAAAATTTTATGTTGTTAATTTGTACATACAAATGTATTTTATATATCTATACCTTATAAATAATAACACTGATGATAAAATGAGTACTAGGGTATCCAACACCCAGCTTAAGAAATAAGACATTACTTATACTTTTCAAGTCCTATGTATATGTCCCTACCCAACTGTACCCTCACTTTCTTGACCTGGAGACACCACTATTATGAATTTGTGGTTACCATTATATTGGTTTTCTTTTTAGTTTAGCCACATAAATATATACCCTTGATACTATGTTATTTAGCTTTGAATATTTCTAAACTTCAGATAAGTGGAATTATATTATACTTTATTTTTTGCAAATTGCATTTTTCACTATTTGTAAGATTCATTCAGATACGTGAATCTGGACTTTATTTTCACTCTTCTAAGAATTCCATTGTAGAGTTATAATATAATTTATCTGTTTTCCTGTTGATAGTCATTTGGAATGTTTCCTTTTTTTTTTTGCAATTATAAACAACTGAAAACATTTCTATAATTTTGAAATTGCTTAAGATGGATGCATATTTGTTAGCCTTCTTTTAAAAACTTGAATATAATTTAATTTTTCCTTAATAACTCTAAGACACATTTACGAGTTCAGTTATATACCATACGGCATTATAGTAATGTCCTCAGAGGTAGAGATGTATATTCTCATTTTTGCTAGAATTAGTAAGTTTAGTTTGCTTTTTATAGTTCTTTCTCACTCTCCAGCTCTTGCCAAGAAACTTCTCGCTGCTACAATGTTTATTCTAACATTCTCTATTTTCAATTTCCTCCTTGTAGACCTGGAGCCCAGCCAATGAAATTTGAGTATAGTGCCAACAAAAAGAAAAAATAGATTATGACTGAAAGACCAAATAGGAGGTTTTTCTAGGGGAAATGTGTACTACCATGAGATAAAATGGTTTTATGGGAGGAACAAAGGTTTTGGTATTTCAAGTCTGGCTCAGGCATTTGTTAGCTGTCTGACCTTGTCAAGTTACCACATCTTTCTGAGTATTTGCTTTCTCATCCGTAAATGTACGTATCAATCCTATCTGATTGGACTCTTGTGAGAAATAAATAGCCCCACAGCATAGTCCCAGCTAAGCCACTAGCCTTTAATAAATGTAGGTTGTCTCTCCTTCATATCTACTCACTTCCTATTAGAGGATGGTGACAAACTACCTCAAGAGACCAGGGACTTTTTGGCTTACCTCCTGGTTCACAGATGTGTTCTACATGGTTCCAGACATATGACCTTCATGGAGGTATTATTGCTTCAAAAATCACAGCAAGTACCTCATTATAAATGTTAAGCAGAATTTCAACTGCAGAAAAACTGGACTATTGACAAAAAAACTTCTCAAAGGAAAAAAAGAAGGGCAAAGAAAAAGAGTTAAAGAGATGAGAGATATGTGGAATGTAGTGAAGATATAATGAAAACTCAATTTATGGATAGCCAGTGGTCCTGAAGAGAAGATCAGAATAGATGGAATGAACACTTTATTCAACCATTTTTGCAAGGGAAGGAAACCTCCGCAGACAGAAAATAGACATGAATTATAGTCGGAAAACACTCGTCGGCCACGGCAAAATCAGTGAAAAGATATTGCCTTCCCTGGGAAAAAACTGAACTTCCATAGACAGAACAGGATCAGCTGAAGCACCCTTAAGTGTTAAAGTATGAAGGCAGGGTAACTTGTTATCTACTGAAAGAGAAAAGACAGGTTGGCCTCGGATTTCTCTACAGCAATACATGCCACGCAATGGAGCAATATATAAAGAGGCTTGACAGAAGACAGTTGTGGCTTAAGAATGCTTTACATAGCTACGTTTACCTATGAAGGCAAGAGACTCATCTCTAAGATGCAAGTGTTTAAAGAGAATATTTACCCTCTCTGAGGAAACGAAGAAACAAAGCAAACTATATCATCATATGCCAGGCCCTAGCTAGTCTAAGTGGTTTTTATAGTTTATATATAGTTTTTATAGTCTATATAGTTTTTATTTCTTCCCATATCATCACCTTTATTTTACACTGAGGATAAGTCAAATCCCTCCTGATTCTCATTTTACAACTGGGGGTATCCTTCCTTATCCCCATTTTACAGCTCAGGAAATAGTATGCTCAGAAAAGTTCATTAACTTGTCCAAAGTCACACAGCTAGTAAGTACAAAAAAGAGAGACTAGAGGGGTGCCTGGGTGGCTCAGGTGGCTAAGTGCCCAACTTCTAGCTTCGGTTCAGGTCATGATCTCACTGTTTGAGCCTCGCATTCTGACAATGCAGAGCCTGCCTGGGATTCTTTCTCTCTCCCTTGCTCTGCCCCTCCCCTACTCAAGCCCCCCACCCTTCAAAATAAATAAATAAATAAAACTTAAAAAAGTATTTAAAAAACAAGAGGGACTAGAAACCATGTCAGTCAGACTCCATAAATTTGGCCTCCTAAGCACCTACCTATGCAATGGCTCTTGAAAGAAAAAAATTTAAAAAGAGAAGATAGAAAAGAAACATAAACTATTACAAGAAAATGGCAGGTGGTTTTATGTAATCTTGGTATAAATAGCCTTCTAAATCTTGCATCAGAAGCTTGCTTCTAATCTTATTTACTTTTAATTTTTATTCTTGACATAATTACTCATTTTTCTCTTTGTTAAAGTCAGAGAATATTACAGGCTCACTACAGCACAAAGGTAAATAAAGTAATATATGGATGAACTCATACAGGAGTCCTTTTACCCATAATAGGTAACTATTTACTTCTTTAATTCAATTTTATAAAATTAGATCGGAGTTATAAATTGTTATTTTAAGTCATTTTATTACACTAAATCAATTTCTAAGATAAAAAAACCACTTTTTATCCCTTAACCCCAAAATCCTAACAGAATTCACTTAACAAGGTCTGCACTCATTCATCTTGATATCTCCAAGACCTAGAGTAGAATGAAAAAATGAAATACAATCGATTCTCATTATTCAAAAGTCTGCATTTGTGAATTTGCTTACTCACTAAAATTTATTTGTAACCTCAAAATCAATACTTGAGGTGTTTTTGTATTTATGGACATGCACAGAGTGGCAAAAAATTTGAGTGGCTTGAGACACATGTTCTCGGCTGAGGGTGGACAAGACAATACTCTGCCTTCTGATTTCAGGTCTCATACTGCAAACGAGTATCCTTTTCATGGCCTATTTAGTGCCATATTTTTTCATATGTTGGTGCTTTTTTTAAAGTTTATTTATTTTGAGAGAGAGAGAGAGAGAGATAGTGCTAGTGGGGCAGTGGCAGAGAGAGAGAGAGAGAGAGGCAGAGAGAGAGGGAGAGAGGGAATCCCAAGCAGGCTCTTCACTGTCAGTTCTAAGCCCGATGAGGAACTCAGTCTCACAACCATGAGATCATGACCTGAGCCAAGATTAAAGAGTTGGACACTTAACTGACTGAGTCGCCAGGCCCCCATATGTTGTAGAAATGTGGTAGAAGGGATAGCAAAGAGATGAAGAATTTGAGAAATATTTAGAAAGCAGAAGGATTAAAGGAGAATGAGGAAGAGGGAAGGACTGAAGAGGACTCCCATGTTTCTAACTTGGGAATTTAAGGAGATGTTAATACTGTTCTCTCAATTAAGATAAAAGGGAACCGAACCAGTTTTGAGAAGAACATGGGAATGAAATGGACCGTACAGGAAAAGGAAAGGATGAGTTCAGCTTTGGGCATATCTCATTTTGGATATAATGAGACCTCTAGCTAGAGACACCAAAACCTCTTGAAAATAGAAGTGAGGAGCTTAGGACAGGAATTTGGGGGTTATCAGCACATATGCGGTGACTAGAGCCATGCAAGTAAGATGAAGTGACCCGGGGAGAATGTTGGATTTAGAAGAGAAGAGACTGGAAGAGAGACCCTTGAGAATATCAATATTTAAAAAGCAGCGAGAGGAAAAGAAGTCATCAAAGAAGACTGAGGTAAAGTCACAAGCAGGAGAGCATGCTGATACAGATGCAAGAGCAAGAGCTCGGATCGCTGCCCAGGAAGGGCTGAATAGCGATACACTGCACAGAGGAAGCTTAGTGAGGTAAGGACTGAAACATGTTCAATGAATTTGACAGAGGGAAGGTCTCCCTGGAGAGACGTCTCTAGGCAACTTAGTTTCAGTGAAGAGATCCAGACAGCAGGCTGACTGAAGAGAGTTAACAGTAAATGAAACTGAGGAAGTAGAGACATACTTTCAAAGAGCTAAGCTTTGAAACCAAAGGGGAGACATGGGAGAGAAGAGGTTTGATGGTAAGATGCCCAGAAAACGAAAGGCATGCATCATGAGCTTACTCGATGGGATTAGCATGGGACAGGAGATGCACTGTTTTTGAGCTAGGAATGACACGAAGGTGAGGGAGTTCCTGCTTTTCAACATGTTAATGTCATGCTCTGCACCCTTAGCAAACTTTCTTTAGAATCTCATTCCTTTCTAAAGTACAGTATGTTAATACAACTATCCTCATGTGCTACTACCCCAATTATTTATTTACATATTCCAAGAAGGGGGGAGGGTAAGAAAGTACAAAGCAAGAAATAAAGTCATAGTGGGAAAGCAAAGGAGAGTTACGTCCTCTGACAAACTCAGTAGGAGTACCAAACTCCTGAAGGTGTGCTGCAGCCTGTGAATGTATACCGACAAACTCGGCCTCCTCTGATCCATTTCAAACACATACACAAGCACACGTAGCTCCCTTCTCCTACCACCCCTCCTCTGTCCTCCTCCGCACCCCAACTGATCTTTTTGAAGTGCTGGAAACTTTCTTGCTTAGAAAGGAAAGAGTCAGCACAGTGGGCTGTAGGAACTTCTTGAAAGCCAATCCTCACTGGTATAGCTGGCAAGAACCCAACTCTATACAGAAGTTACCATAAGCCAGGGGTGCCCGGGCGGCTCAGTCAGTTCGGCATCTGACTCTTGGTTTCACCTCAGGTCGTGATCTCAGGGTTCATGGTTTGAGTCCCACATAAGGCTCTGTGCTGACAGTGTGGAGCCTGCTTGGGAGTCTATCTCCCTCTCTCTGCCCCTCCCCTGCTTGCTCTCTCTCTCTCTCTCTGTCTCAAAATAAATAAATAAAATTATTTTTTTAAAAAAGAAGTGACCATAAGCCACATAAATAGAACCCTCAAATCGAAACTAAATGTATGTATATTCAACCCAACTTCCTCTTCGCAAGTTCCAAAAAACATCCACATATAAATATGTAAGTTTTTAAAAGTTGGCAAACGATTTTTATTTTTTTTTTAAATTTTTTTGATGCTTTTATTTTATTTTTGAGAGACATAGAGTGAGCCAGGGAAGAGCAGAGAGACAGGAAGATACAGAATCTGAAGCAGGCTCCAGGCTCTGAGCCATCAGCACAGAGACTGACGCGGGACTCGAACTCACTGACTGTGAGATCATGACCTGAGCTGAAGTTGGCCGCTTACCCGACTGAGCCACTCAGGCACCCCGGCAAATGATTTTTAAAACATGTTTTAGTGGTGTGTAGGCCAAACAACACAAGTGTGTTGTTACATGTCCTGAGGGCCACTGATTTGTGGCCTTTACACAAGCCAGAAAGGGATGGGGAGGGAGCAAGAAAATGTGATCAATCTAGCAAAATTCAGAAAAAGAGAAAACCGAACACAATAAGAAACCATGATGAATAAAAGAAAAAGACAGAAAGCCTATAAATAAGATCAAATATGGTAAATGTTATATTTGGCCACCGTAAGATAGGAATGCTCAGAATTAACAATAATAAAAAAGACAACAACTCAACTAAAATCAAATGATAGGGAAAAAAATAAGAATGAAGGTGTGAATAACAATATTCCAGGTAAAAAGCTAGCAAAAAGTTGTAATATTAAAATCAGATAGAAGAATTCAATGCCAAAACACTCAATGTACATGCTAACGAAAGGCAGACTCTCCTAGGGGGCATGGGTTGTGAGTTTTGATGCATAGAATAGCCAAGTATCAAAATGCATTCAAAGAATTGAGAAAGAAAGAAGACTCTGAGGAGCCATTATCAAAGTGGAAACTATAATACACATTTTATAATTCAATCAACAAAATGTAAGTAAGGGGATGAGGGCTAAATAAGGAACAAGGGGAACTGCCGTAAATGCTCATAAGTGTGAGTGCATATACGGTCAATTGGTTGGAACTGAGGAGCTGATGGCTCCCGACCTAAATGTCTGTGTGGACAGGCTTCCTGCTCAGCAACAAGCAGCCATTGAGAGGGCGGTTACACGCCTAATGTTTCCAAATGTTTGAAAAGAATCTTAAGATATTTTATTTATGAACACATATACATACAAATATAAACTTTGTGTCCAGCATAGACCGAATACACATTTTTAAATGAACATTTTACAAGTGATCATGCATTGGATTAAAAATTCTGATCACAATGCAATAAAACCTGCCATAAAGTCACCAAAGCAAACAAACACTAAGCCCCTAGTAATTTAAATGTCCCATAAATAAGTCTAGGAGGAATATATTAATCAAAACAGAACCATATACTATTAAGAAATAAATAACAATGAAAACACTGTGTATCGAAACTTATGAAACACAGCCAAAGCAGGTCTCAGAAAAAAGTCCAGAGCTTTTACCTGAAATACATCTATTGGGAAATAAGAAGTATGCAAATAAAGATCACAGCATTTGATCCAAGAAATCAAGTAAACAATGACCACAATACATAAGGAAGAAAATAATAAGACAAGAGGAGAAAAACTAAACTAAAAAAACTAAAACAGTGAAATAAAAAGAAAAACCCAATTCAAAGTCTGGAAGTGTGAAATAGTCAATGAAATGTTTCCATATATGAATATACTTTGCTGGTGAGGATATACTTAACAATAGAATACAACAAACAGAGCAGAGTCGTTAAACATTTGGACAACTTAGGAAAAAACACACTGAAGATAGCAAAATGAGTGTTTTTTATAGACTTTGTTTTTTGAGAGAAGTTTTAGGTTCACAGCAAAATTGAGCAGAAACTAGAGTTCCCATATGCCCTCTGCCCTTCTGCACGCACAACCTCCTCAACTATCAACAGCCCACACCAAATGGCACATTTGTTACAACTAGTGAACCTATATTGAACGCCATTATCATCCAAAGTCCATAGTTTCCATTAGGACTCATTCTCGGTGTGGTACAATCTATGGGTTTTGGCAAATGTATGATGACATGTATCCACCATCGAAGGGTCATACAGACAGACTAGTTTCACTGCCCTAAAAACCTCTCTGTTCTACCTCTCCATCCCTCCCCCACTCCCCACCTCTTGACAACCACCCATCTCTTTATTATCTCTATAGCTTTACCTTTTCCGGAATGTCACATGGCTGAGATGCATTGTGCACATTTTATTTCAAGAACATGAATAAGAAAACATTATTATATAGATTAATAAGTATTAAAATACCATATGAGATGCTAATTTTCTGTGTATTTTTCAAACCCCCAGAGTATAAACAAGCAGATCTTTTCTGGACACTGGGGGGGAAGCAGCTCATCTCTTTTCATGCCAAATTAACCCAGAAACACAGTTTTACAGGAACATAACATATGTTCTCAAATTCCTTCATAGAAGAGCTAATCCTACTAAAACCCAAAATATCGACAGTGCATGTTTCCAGGATTCAAGCTTTACGACATTATAATTTAGCGGGCACACCCTGCTTAGTGAGCCCTTAATCCAACTTCAAAAAGAACACAGCATAGTTCTGTCAGGGTGGGCTTCATGCTACTCACATAATTTATAAAGATAAAAAAATATCCAGAGACCCATTAATCCCGTTTACTGGCTTGTGGAGAAGAGGCACATTTTGGCTGGGGTGGTGGGCAAGGAGAATGAGAAAGATTATGTAGCGTGCTGAGACGTAAGACAGAAGATGCACATTGCAAAGTGCAGCCCCTTAATTATGCATGCAAATATATAGGTATGGTATCAGGAAGAGTAAATTTCGTGAACTAGAAGTTGAATTTAAAATCAAGGCAAAGTTTATTTGCAACTCAATTCAATTCAGTAACACCAAAATAGTCCATGTGTTAGAATGAATTCTGGGGGCACCTGGGTGGCTCAGTCGGTTGAGTGTCTGACTTCAGCTCAGGTCATGATCACGGCTTGTGAGTTCAAGTCCCGTGTCGGGTTCTGTGCTGACAACTCAGAGCCTAGAGTCTGCTTTGGATTCTGTGTCTCCTTCTCTCTCTCTCTCTCCCTGCTCTCTCTCTGTCCCTCTCTGTCTCTCTCTGTCTCTCTCTCCAATAAATGTATATATATAAAAAGAACGAATTCTGTTATTTTCTTCTCCCCTCCCTCCTTTACTTTTTCCTTCCAATATTTATTAAGCTCTTAACCGATAAGACAGGCACTGTCCCTGATCACGGTGCTTAAGGTCTTGATGAGGGGAAGCACTGACAAGTAAACATACAGTGAAAATACAGGGTACTTACAACTATGGTAATGAAAGTATCTAGGACAAAGGGAGCTTCTAGGAGAATCAAACCTAAGATAAGGTGAAGGAGGGAGAAGGAATGTTTTAGGTAGTGGAGCCAAAAATAGCTTATTACAGATAAAGCACAGAGAGAGTCAGAAAATGGTGAGAGAGTTGGATAGGAGCAATACACAGAAGACAGGAAGGGAGTAGGACTTTATCTAAAGGCAATGCAAAGTATTGAAGAATTTAAGTGGAAGAAAGATATGTCCATATTCGTGTTTTTAAGAAGCATCCTAGGGGCGCCTGGGTGGCTCAGTCAGTTGAGCGTCTGACTTTAATTCAGGTCATGATCTCATGGTTTGTGACCTTGAGGCCCACATCAGGTTCTCTGCTGTTAGCACGGAGCCTGCTTGGAATCCTCTGTCCCCCTCTCTCTCTGCCCCTCCTCTGCCTGCCCTCCCTCTCTCTCTCTCTCAAAAATAAATACATGTTAAAAAAAAAAAAAGGAAGCATTCTAGATGTGAAGTAGAGAATGGACTACAGGCAGAGAAACCTAGTAGCAGCCTGTTGTGAAAATTCATATGAAACATGACGCTGGCCTTTAACAAGGTAGTGACAGAGGACATAGGGTGTTTGAATGAATATGAGACATATAATTCGAAAAACAACAAAACCATAGATTTAGTGACTAACTGGATAGGAGCAGAATGAAATGAGGGGCAAAGGGGGAAACTGACGGTAACGGTTCCCACTTCTCTAGTATTCACTGTATGCCTAGAGTTGTGTGTTCTATGTGCATTGTCTCATGTCAACCTCACAGCAATCTTATGAGGTGGCTGGGATTATTAGTCTCATTTTCCACAGGCTCACGAGTTGTCCAGGATCAAACTGCTAAGTAGATGAGACAAAACTGAACCTGGGTTTGACAGACTTCCAAGTTTGTGTCCTGACCACTAGGATTCTGGCATGGTTCAGGCGGAAGAGCGATTTACAGAGTCAGGGGCCTCGCAAGAGTGGTTTTGGTAGAAGATCAGTGTGAAATTTGCTGTGGCACCTGGATATTTGGTCTGGGGTTCAAAGATCTGGTTGGAAAAATATACTTTAGAGATCCATGAATTGAAGCTGTGAAGTGAGAGAAAGAGAGAGAGAGAGAGAAATTAGGATTAGAAGCAAAGAGAGCTAAGGACAGACAGCACCCTGCAGGGAAGGAGCCGGCAAGGCACATCTAGAAGGAACTACCAACAGGCAGTAGAAAAATAAGGAAAATGTGGCTCCACTAGAGCAAAAGGACACCCATTCCAACGAGTCACCATGTTTCTGAAAAGCCAGATATAATTTACTTTTGTTTTGGCTGGGGCAAGAACAATTTTGGTGCAAATTCTTATTTTCTGGTGAAAGGTCTATTAAAGAGAAGGGCAGAAGGGAAAGAAAAACTTTTATACAGTGCTCTTAGATATAAGAAAGCTATATTTTGGCAATCTAATTTTTATGAGACCTGTTTTGTTTTTTTAAGATTTCCTTTTTTTAATACTGATTTATTTTTGAGAGAGAGAGAGAAAGCAAGGTAGGGGTAGAGAGAGAGGGGTCCAGAGGATGTGGAGTGGGCTTTGCACTGACAGCAGCAAGCCTGATGCAGCTCGTGAACTGGGAGATCAGGACCTGAGGCAAAGTCGGATGCTTAACCGACCGAGCCACCCAGGTGCCCTTCATGAGACTTGTTTTAATGAGACAGGTTTTTTCAGAGTGGGGCTGATGTGTAACTGTCAGATGTGGACAAAGAAGTAGTGCATGGAGTTCTTTTCCGAGGGTTTTAGCAAGCTAAGCTAAGAGAGAATATTTCATTTAGAAATTTTAATCAAGAAAAAACAATCTATGTCTTTAAAACCATAGCTGGGGTGGGGAAGGGGGACAGACGTAGTTCTCATGAGTCAGAGCTAACTTAGAATCAAAAGACAAATAATTTTGTCTTTGATTTTTCCCACCACGATTCCTACTTCCTCTTTTGTACCTTCCCTGGCGCAGTGATCACTACTTAAATATTTTTCAAGGCTCCACAGGGTTCTTCTTACGACTGTGAACAAGTAATGCTCCATGGATGAGATGGGCAGCGGTCTTCAACATGAAAAGGAAGGCAGTTGCTATTGTGGAGAATCTACCTTCTTCTTACCCAAAGGTGACCAAGGCAACTCTCCAATGTGGATCACTGAATGGGGAATCACACCATTGGCTTCAGTGATATCTCCAGGCAAGCAAGCCATTTGAACCATGCAGTGTATTCAAGAGGGGTTTACCTCACGTAGGAGTGCTGGAACGCAACCTTTCTAACTATAGGTCAGCCGGGAAGTGAACATGTCAAAAGCACAACACAAAATGGAGCCCAATTCCACAGACTCCACCCTCTTCTTGATCGGCCCTCTGCATTGCTCTTGCTAATGCACAGATCCCATTTTCAGCAAGATATTTATTTTGAGAAAGAGAGAGAAAGAGACAGCACATGTGCATATGAGCAGGGGAGGGGCAGAGAGAGAGGGAGTGAAAGAATCCCAAGCAGGCTCCTTGCTGTAAGCGCAAACCCAATGCGGCGCTGGAACTCACAAACCATGAGATCATGACCTGAGGGGACATCAAGAGCCGGACGCTTAACTGACTGAGCCACCCAGATGCCCCTAAGCACTAAGAGCCAGAGTTAGTCCTAATAAAATATATTTAAGGGAACTAAAAAAAAAAAAAAAGGACAATTATTCTTTAATACTCAAAGCATAATTAGGACTTCAGAGAATATGTCTTTGTTACTGTATTCGTGAACAAAAGAGACTTTTCAGAGAGTCTGTGAGATTACAAAGGATGTGAGAGTTAAATGCAGAAGATATTAATTAAATAACTTTATGTGGAAAAAATCAGGCCATTATTCCATCTGTATCTGCATCATATGCAAATCAAAAGACTGGAAAGAGTGATATACCAATGATTCTGGTCATTGGATTTGTATAGTATGTCTCTTTTCAAAAGCTTTCTGTTATACTATTAAGTTATTTTCATAATTTTAAAATAAAACCTGAAATATCCTCTTTTTAGAAAAGGAAATATTTCCTTTGGAAAGGATGCAACGTAGCAGCTCAGCATAGTTTTTGAGTTGACTGAAGAAGGTCTTGGGTAATATTTTCCACAATATTTTTTATCATATGTCTATAGTTTCACTATATATGAAATTAGCCCCCTTATGAGAATTTTCTTACTTGAAAATATAGTTACATTTGGTTCTGGTCAGTGATACCTTGTGGAATTTAATTCCCTTTCATCATGCATTCCCATCTGTTCTTGTTTTCGTCTCCACATGTTAAATATAATTTTGCCTATTCTTTATTTTTTCGCTCTTAGCCAAATTAAACTCGAAGATAAAAAGATTACAGAGAGATAGCTTTTGAAATCTTACTTAATAGCTGGGAAGACAATTTCATACAGAGTTGATAGTCAGGATTTTGATTCTACTCTTTACCAAGAACACGGAGCTGTTAAGTAAAACACTAGACATTTTCCACAACAGAATGCTGTAGAAAATCAGAGACAAGATTCTTTAACTCTGAAACCAGCCAGTGGCATAATCAACTTTGTCACTGATAATCACCAATGACCATGATCAACATTTTGCTGGGAGAAGGTGGCTGACATTGTTTCTCTCTTAATTTTAAAAAATTTTAACATGGGATTAAAAATATGCAAAAGTAGAGAAAAGTGTATAATGAAATTCTACATTACTTATCACACGGCTTCAATACATAGCATCATTTTGCAAATCATACCTGACTATTTCCCCTGAGGTAATCTTGTTTTTTTTTAATTTTTTTAACGTTTATTGATTTTTGAGAGACAGGGAGCAACAGAGAATGAGCAGGGGAGGAACAAAGAGAGAGAGGGAGACACAGAATCCAAAGCAGGCTCCAGGCTCCGAGCTGTCAGCACAGAGCCCGATGCAGGGCTTGAACCCACGAACTGCGAGATCATGACCTGAGCCAAGGTAGGCCGCTTAACCGACTGAGCCACCCAGGCGCCTCTCCTCTGAGGTAATCTTAAAGAAAACCTCAAACAATCATATTAATTCGCCTCTAAATATTTCAGTATGGATCACTAACAAACCCTTTCTTTTTTTTTTTTTACCATAATCATGCTATCACACCCAACAAAATTAGTAATAATTTCTTAGTATCTCCTAACTAGTCAGTTTGTGTGGAAATTCCTCAGCTATCTCAGAAATATCCTTCTGCAATGGATTTACCGGAGTCAAAATTGAAATTGAATTCTTTATATTGGCTCTTGTCAATATGTCTCTTATATTTTTTGTTTTTTAACAGTTACCCCTTCTCCTCTCCTTTTTTTTTTCCCCCTCACATAAGTGCCTAACTTTTGCTACTTATTTTTCTTCTGGATATTTTTTACTTATTTCCAAATAAAAGTAAATTACTGCTGAGAGGAACCAACTAATAAAATAACTCTTGCTTTGGCCATTCAGACTTTCTGCTTGTTTACTCTCCCAGTAACCTGGCCGTTACTCTTCCACTTGGCATCCAGTTGATTTACCATTTAGAGAAGAAAACAAGGCAAAATTTCAAAGTCTTATTAGATTATCTTACCTTTTCTTTGTTTTCCAGGGATGACAGTTTTAATTTTAATATTAATTTTTTTAGATTCAGAAATTTTCTCAAAAGACAGTAGGATTGAGGATTAGGACTCTGAATTCCCAAGTATAAAAAGGTGTGTGGAGGAAAGCTCCTACATTTCGACCTCTCTTCATCTTTTGTTGCCCTATTTTACCAAGCTACCAGGTGGTAGAAAAAATAATGCCCAAGGACTCAGGTTAAAAAAACCACTCAAAATATATTTGTATGCCTGAATACATTTCGATCAGTGATTGAAATAAGCTTAGAGAATATAATGAGCTCTTACTAAGGTCTTGCTAAAATTACATAAGTCTGCTGTTAGCACATACTAAATATACTAATGAGCAGCTAATTGTTATAGGTTGCTACAGATTAGGAATGTTTCAACTCCAATTAATGGGTTGTGGCTGATTAGAGGAGGGTTAAGAGTTAGATAACAATTATAAAGCCTAGCATGTGGTAAGACTTCAGTACATATCAGTTAGCAGTGCTCTCACGCAGTTATAAAAAATATTTATCATAAGCTTGGCTATTTTAACAAATTCTGACTTAGATTTATATACATTAAGATTACAGATCTGGGGCACCTGGGTGGCTCAGTAGGTTGAGAGTCCGACTTAGGCTCAGGTCATGATGTCATGGCTTGACTCATGAGTTTGAGCCCTGCGTCGGGCTCTATGCTGACAGCTCAGAGCCTGGAGCCTGCTTCGGATTCTGTGTCTCCCTCTTTTTCTGCTTTCTCCTGCTCATGCTCTGTCTCTTTCTCTCAAAAAATAAATAAACATTAAACAAACAAACAAAAAAAGATTACAGATCTTATTACAGCATTGAACTCAACATTAAAGCGCTTTATACCATGAAAACTATAGGCTTTTCTTATTCATAAAAACAAGCTTTTTGAGTTTCAGAATGAGTGTTTTCCCTTTGCACATAAAACCTGCTGCTGGGCTGAGTGTCATAAAAGCTAAAATAATGTAGAGGACATTTAAGGAGATGATTTCTAAGTTGTCGTCCAGTAGTAAAAGTTCAGAAGTCTAAAAATAGTGCTATTTTATGTCGATCATTTTACAAGGGATCTCATGGGTCATCTGGCCCATTTTCAGTGCATGCGAGTCCTGCTCGACATGATAATAATACCTTATAATTAAGACTACAGTTTTGATACTAAAGTCAACTCAGGCACTCATGCAAGCCAACTCTGCTATCGTCTACAAGACGTTATTCCCAAATATTATTCCCAGTAGTTCTATGAGAATAGTATTAGCGAGTCCATTTTAGAGAGATGAAACTAAGGCTAAGTGAGATTAATGTTGTTAGCTTGAATTACAAAGTAAGTAGAAAAGAATGTCACTTCTCAAATGCTTCTAAAATCATATTCTATGTCCTTTATACAACACAGCTAAAACTTAAAAAAAGAAGTATTAAAAAAATCTGGTGAAAGTAGGAAAACTGTCCTCAATTTTTGTAAATGAGAAAAATTATGCAAGTTTACAGTCATGCCCAAGGTTATGCCACTAATGAGCGGCAGAGCTGAACCAGGACATGGATTTTCTGTCTTCTACAACATTCTTTCTACCACACCAGTGTGCACCTGTCTGGAAATTATAATTTTGGAAGTTCTTTTTTCCCTAGCAAAATATATTTATAACTTGACTCTGGGAAAGAGTTAAAATTATTTCACTTGTCTTGACTCAATGCACTTGAATCTTTAAAATACTACATACTTATGGGTCATATTTTATCTTTAGAAAGTTAAGATATACATTAACTTTAAGTTAATACAGATAAACTAATATAATTATTAAGATATACATTAATATAACCTTTGAAGACACTTGAGCAATTAAACTGTAAGAAGGGAAAGAAATGAAACTATAAATAGCTTAAAGTACTTTGTGCACGAAGCTGAATATTTATTTGACATTTTATTAAAACCCGAAAATTGAATAGAGGCAAAAAATGTCTTGAAATGTATTTGATATAGCAGTGTCTAGCAGTGTTTGGTATAGAGTGTTTGGAAATATAAGCTATATAATTCTTATGTTTTATAAACAATTTCAATCTGTTTCTATATTAATCTTTACCCCAAAGCAAGATCTTGTGCAGAACCAGCATGGGCTGGATAATCTGGGTGAAATATACAAAAGGAGGGAAGAAAAGACCCACTAGGAAGTGAAGTGCTGGGCATTCCTCAGCCGCTGAATGAAAAACAAAATAAGCCCAGAAGTATCTTCATTGCATGAATTGACTCTACTTTTGTATTTTTTAATATGTCCTGATTCTAACTTAAGTATTTACTGTGATTGATTCCTCCAGTTGGATGCTTCTGACCCTGATCTGCTAACGATCCTCCTGCTGGATTGTTCCCTGTACCTCATGACTTCACAGGAAGAGACTGAGCCTCTTCCCTGAACGTCCAGGCTTTCTACTGATGGCATTAAAAAAATACACCATTTAGATTATGGTTCCCCAGGGAGCTATAGCAAACTCACAGGGGTACTGAAGGATATTTTAAATTTTCAAAGGAATGCAACTATATGAACATGTATTGGATACCAAACAAACTACTGGATAAGATAGTTCATACTTTCAACAGTAAATCATGCTATATTAATTCCATTGGCCTGGGGTCCTGTGGAAAAAACTCACAGACACGCTAAAGTTAAAAGTTTGCCATATGAAAGCATTTTTTTAAATTTTTTTTTAATGTTTGTTTATTTTTGAGACAGAGAGAGACAGAGCATGAGTGGGGGAGGGGCAGAGAGAAAGGGAGACACAGAATCCGAAGCAGGCTCCAGGCTCTGAGCTGCACAGAGCCCGACGTGGCGCTTGAACTCACAGACCGCAAGATCATGACCTGAGCCGAAGTCGGACGCTCAACCGACTGAGCCACCCAGGTGCCCCTTGAAAGCATTTTTAAAGAGTGTTTTTCTCATCAACAACCAAGTAGTTCTATATCTTAACATTTCTTTTCTTTTTTTTCTTAGCCGACTTCACAGCCTGGATCAGAGAAATGGATATCTTCTATTTGTCATGGACTGCTTTTTAGGCCATGAGAAAGATCACTTCGCTTTTCCCCAAATGAGAAAATGGAACGTGAGTAAAGACATAAAAAATCATTCATTGCTAGGTGTATATTAGTTAGCCATACTTTATTATAGTGATAAAACAAGAAGAATGACGGCATATTGATCCTTATAGCTTCTTTTTGAACAAGTGCTCTAAGAACATAAAATTAAAAAGGCTGTGGTGGCAATCGGTGTTGCTTATTTCCTTGTACATCCTTTTCTCCGAACCACCAATTGGGTGTGTCCTCTTTTGTTCTCCAGTCCCTACCACTCTAGAAAGTTTATTTCCTATTATGGAATGGCAATAGCACCACTGGATCCAAGTACTAGTATTAATGATGTCTTTCACATATTAAAATCATGTTAGCGCCTCTACTTAGCATCAACACTTATTTGTACAATAATATAATTTATGTAAAGACGTGTGGAGCATACTAATGTTCGTATCTATCACTTCCTATAAACATGTGAGTTTATTATAGATACATCCATCTAAGAACTCTGGGTCTGGTGTTTTGAAGGCTTAGCTGGGAGATCTCTAAGTTCTCTCTTACAAATTTGCTTCTATACTTGGCACAGATTTCTACTGAGTAGGAAAGCAAAATCACTAATGATATTATGCTATGCTTCCCTCTCTTAATCTTTCCCGTCTTGCAATATTATACATAATCTCATGGTGTGGAGGAAATTAAAAGCAATTTTTGCTCTCAAAGAGAAAGGGTTTTCATGTCATCAACTCCTTTTTCATGACTAAAATGTGAAAGCAGGGTAGGCTGAAAATGGAGAGCTTGGCTCTGTTTTGCCACTAAAAAATGTATGCACGACTTTAGGTACTTCACTTATCTGGGTCTCTGGTCTCTGGGCTAGGCAGCTTCCAAGATGGCTCTCGATAATGCCCCATCCTGGTATTCACACCTTTGTGTGATCCCCTTCCATTGATTGTGGGCTGAAACTAGTGACTCAGTTCTAATGAACAGAATACAGTGAAGATAATGGTATGTTATTTCTTTTTTTTTTTTTTTTTTTTTTTCTTGTGAGACAGAGCATGAGCAGGAGAGGAGCAGAGAAAGAGAGAGGAGAGAGAATCCCAAGCAGGTTCTGAGCTGTCAGCACAGAGCCCAATGTGGGGCTTAAACCCACTAACTGCGAGTTCATGACCTGAGCTGAAGTCTGACACTCAAATGACTGAGTCACTCAGGTGCTCCGGTATGTTATTTCAAAGTTTAAGTCAGAAAGAGGCTGTTTTCCTTCTTTAGTTTGCTTTCTTCCTGGCTCGGTCTGAGAGAAGCCAGCTGCCATGCTGTGAGCTGCCCTATGGAGATGCCTATAGGAACTAATGCTTCCGGGCAAGAGCCAGTGGGGACTCCAGACCCTCATTCCAGCAGCACTTGAGAAATGAATCCTGCCAACAGACACGCAAATGGGCTTGGAGAAGAAACTTCTCCAAATGGAGCCTGAGATGAGACCACAGCCTCGCTGACACCGTTATTGTAGGCCTATGAGAGGCTCTGAGCCAGAGGACCCAACTAAGCCTGGCCAGGATTCTGGGACCACAGAAACTGAGATAATAAATGTTAGCTCTTTAAGCCACTAAGTTTTGGGGGATAGCAATGACTAGTAGTACGATCCATTTTTTTGCTCCGTTAAAAAAATTTAAATGATTTTTTTGAGTTCCTTTCTAGCTCTAAGTTTTAATGACTATACTATGATGATGCATAAAAAGAGAAATCACACATAGACATTCGAACTCCAATTTCATGTACTTATGGTAAAATTCACAGTTCAAAAATCCATGGTAGTTTTGAAGTAAGATTCATGATTTGTTCATTTGCCCTTGGATAGGCTATGGCCCAAGTCTGCTTTATTAGCAACACCGCAACTAAGAAGAAAAACTTGGGGGCGCCTGAGTGGCTCAGTCGGTTAGTGTCCGACTTTGGCTCAGGGCATGATCTCACAGTTCATAAGTTCGAGCTTTGCTTCCGACTCTGTGTTGATAGTTCAGAGCCTGGAGCCTGCTTAGGATTCTGTGTCCTCCTCTCACTCTGCCCATTCCCTGCTCACACTATTTCTCTCTCTCAAAAATGAATAAATGTAAAAAAAATTAAGAAGAAAACTTGAAAAATGTTTTCCTTATAAAGTATGTAGTATTAATGGGATGTCTAAAAAGGCTAATTAAGTATTCCAAAATTCATGTTTGTGCACTTCAAAAATTTGACATATTTGGGTTAAGGAATACAACATGCTTTGTAGCCTTTGCACTTAGAAAACATCAGTCACTACATAAGAAATATATTTTATTTTATTATTATAAATGTCAACAACATTCAAAATGTCTCATATTTATACTAAAACAACTAGATATATCTGTTGAAGCTATGTGTCTGTTATGTGCCTGAATTTATGTTATTCTAAAACACTTTCTGATAATAGTATATGCAGGTGACTGTGACAAACTAAAGATATATATTTTAAACCTCAGGGAAACTATTAACATTTTTTAGAAGGTAGGGTATAACCATAGAGTCAATAGTAGAGATAAAAATGTAATCATAAAAAATACTCAGAATAGCCAAAAACGGGTAGGAAAAAAAGGGAAAAGAAAAAAAGATCAGATGATAGATAGCAAATGACTAGCAAAGTGAGAGATTTAAATCTAACCCTCTTTCTAGTTAACTTTAGGGGCGCCTGGGTGGCTCAGTCGGTTGAGCGTCTGACTTCAGCTCAGGTCAGGATCTTACAGTCCGTGGGTTCGAGCCCCATGTCGGGCTCTGTGCTGACAGCTCAGAGCTTGGAGCCTGCTTTGGATTCTGTGTCTCCCTCTCGATCTGCCCCTCCCCCGCTCATACTATGTCTCTCTCTGTCTCAAAAATAAACATTAAAAAAAATTTTAAGTGCTAAACGTACAACATAGTGGAATAATTAGTAGAATAGAAGTGAAAAAGGGGTTTTAGCCTTTTCTCTACCACTTGTTGACTTTGGGAAAGTTTGTTTGATCGTCTCTAAAATGGGAATGTTGAAATCAACTCTGGCAACTTCCAATTATGATATCCTCTGAATCTAATGAAAATGTATGAACTGTAACTCCTAAATATCTAAAAATATAAAATAAACGGTGGTACAACTATAATCCAATAGGTTATGTTTATAAAGTATTCATAAAACCACAGGAAATTAATTTATGACCAATAAATAATTCAGGGGGAAAAGAAAACAAAAGTGCATGTACAATTTCATTACTAAGCGTAAGGAAACCAAGAAATCAGTAACAACAACACAGCTCTGCATTAAAAAACAAAAACACTGTCAAGAAATTCTGGAAGGTTTTCAAGGCTAGTGAGACCAGGGATGAATATTTTACCTCCTTTTATTTTGCCAATGCTTTGCACTTATTCATGGCTTTTCTTTCAATGTTCCTTAAGAAGGAAGGAGGGAACCTTAAGAGGGAAGGTTAAAGAGACTCTTCCTGAATCTGAATTCAGTCCCAGGCTATGAGGGTATCTGAAGAAAAGTTTCCCAGTTCACACAAGGGCCAATGTTGTTCTCTGCTGCCTGACACTGGCAACCCATCACCATACTTAGTAAGCCCCAGAGCAGTGTTTCTCACAAAGTGATGACCTTGAGGCCCGCTCAGTGAGAATCACCTGTGGTCACTATTAGTGCAAAATCTGAAGCCCAACCCTGACCAACTGTCATAGTGTCTAGGGATGGGACCCGAAAACAAGTACTTTAGCAAGCCTCCTAGGTAGTGTTACTCTAGCAGAAGACAACAAACTAAGTTCTCAAAGCATGGCCCCTGGACCAGCAGCGCAGGTGTTACCTGAAATTGGTTAGATGCACATTTTTCGGGCCCCATCCTAGACTTACTAAACTAGACACTCTGAGATGGGGGCCCAGAAATCTGTGTTTTAACAAACATCCTTGTGTTAAACCTGGTGCACGCAAAAGTATGAGAACCATTGTCCGAAAGCCATAGTCTCCAAACCCTTCTGAACACTCAATCCCTTACCAGTAAAAAAACTACTTTGAGCATGTTCCTGGTTCTCAATATATACAAGTAACATAAATATATTACTGTTAATCCCTATGTTGTATATCTCACACACATGAACTCTCATTTGATTAGTTTTCATGTGGATATATATTTTCATTTCCCTTCGGCATATACATAAGAGTGGAATTGCTGGGTCATATGATCATGTTTACCCTTTCAAGGAACTGCCAACCTGCTTACCAGAGTAGTTGCACCATTTTACATTTCCAACAGCAAATGTAGAGGATACTAATTTCTCCGTGTACAGCTGACACTTGGACAACACGAGTGTGAACTGCACTGGTACACTTATATGTGGATTTAGTTTTGATGAATGTAGCAGTACTGTAAATGTATTTTCTTTACCTTTTGATTTTTTTTACTTAAAAATATATATATTTTTAAAATTTTATTTTAGGGGCACCTGGGTTAACTCAGTTGGTTAAGTGTCCAACTCTTGATTTCGGCCCAGGGCATGATCTCGCAGTTCATGTTTTCGAGCCCTGACAGCGTAGAGTCTGCTTGAGATTCTCTCTCTCCCTCTCTCTGCCCCTCCCCCATGTTCTCTCTAGCTCTCTCTCTCTCTCTCCCCCCCTCTCTCCAAATAAATATACATTAAAAAATATTTTTTAAAAAAGGATTTGATTTTTAAATAATCTCTATATCCAATGTGGGGCTCAAACTTACTACCCCGAGATCAAGAGTTTCATGTTCTATTGAATGAGCCAGCCAGGCACCCCCTTCCTTCTGATTTTCTTAATAACATTTTCTTTTCTCCAGCTTACTTTATTATAAGAACAGACTACATAATACATGTACAAAATATGTGTTACTTGACTGTTTATGTTATTGGTAAAGCTTCCAGTCTACAGTAGGCTATTAGTAGTTAAATTTTGGGGGAATCGAAAATTATACATGGATTTTTGACTGTGTGGGCAGGGGGGTAGGGCACACAGATGATCTGTGCTCCTAATTACGCACATTGTTCAAGGGCCAACTGTACTTTCCAACATTTATTATACCTTTTTGTTTGTAGCCATTCTGTTAGGTGGAAAGTGGTATCTCATTGTAGTTTTGACTTGCATTTCCCTAATGACTAATGACGTTAAGTATATATTTTTATGTGGTTATTGTTTATCCATGTATCTTCTTTGAAGAAATATCTACTCAGATTCTTTGCCTATTTTTTTTCTTTGCCCATTTTTAATTGGGTTGTATGTCTTTTTATTATGAAGAAAACAGTTCTTTAGGTATTCTGTGTATAAGTCCCTCATCAAATACATTATATGTAATAATATTTTCCCATTATATCGCACATCATATAGGTTATCTTTTTATTTTATTTTTTTGACGATGTTCTTAGAAGTACAGAAGTTTTAAAATTCTATTAAGTCCAACTTATCTACTTTTTCTTTTGTTGCCTGTGATTTTGGTGTTGTATCTCAGAAGGCTTTGTGTAATCTAGGGTTACGAATGTTTATGCCTCTGGAATAGATTATGGTGACAGAAATTAACGAAGTGCTCCAAGAAGGATGGGAACATGTCAAAAGGATGTAGGAGCCAGTTAGGAGGGACTCTTCCTGGCCAAATCTAGGACAATTTGAGTATCAACATTAACAATAATAATAATAATGGAATGTAACCCATTGAAAAACAGGAATCCAGGAATTTATACTGATATAAAGAGAATAATAAATAAATTCCTCAATTTGCTAATTAAAAATACAAAAAGAACGATGAATGTTAGAAAATCAGCATCTTATAAACATTATAGTAATTAATAGCAATTGATTCAGGCAGGAATCACCAATGAACGTTATATGAAATGTGATGAGGAATAAGACACATTGTCTCGAAGTACTGCCCCTCAAATTATTATTAATTACAAAGGGAAAAATAGTAACCTTAGAGCAGATCTGGTATGTGTCACCTTAACCAGGTAATCAGCATCACCATTACCAATAATGGCAGAAAGTGACATTGTGTACCTTTTCTGTGGCATACCCCTTCTGTGGCATTCCTGCCCCAAATCTCTATTCTAACTAAAAAAAAAATGCCAGACAAACTTAGCGATGGAAATATTCTTCAAAATAACTTACTTGTACTCTTCAAAAATGCCTCTTCAAAAACAATATCAAGGTCATAAATGACAAAGAAAAGCCTAGTAATCATTCCAGATTAAAGGAAACTAAAAAAACATGAAAACTAAATACAATATGATCCTGGACTGCATTCCTGAACCAGATTAAAAAAACAAGTATAAAAGACAATATTGGAACAACTGATGAAATTTTAATACAGGTTATGGAGATAACAGTATAGTATTGATGTAAAAATTCCTGATTTTGATCACTGTATTGTGGTCATGTAAAAGAATATAATGGCTAAAGGGACGAAATGTTTACAATTTACTTTTAACTGGTTCAAGAAAAACTACATATATATAAAAACTATATATATAAACCTTGGTGAATTAGGATATTTTTTGTACTATTTTTGCAATTTTCCATAAGTTTGACTTATATTAAAATAACAAAGGTTTTAAGACATACATGTCACAACAATACGAAAAACACAAAACGTTGAATTTTATCAAGAACATACCAGGAAATTTAGTCTCAGAAAGTACATATATCATCTTGCTAAAGCAATAGGAACTATTTTTTGTAAAACTAAAAGATTCTATGTAACAAAGTTAAAAAAAAAAAAAAAGCTAACACTGTCCCTAACATATTCATTTCAGAAAGTTGTTTGTTCTAAAGAGTAAAAGGAAAAGTTCAATTTCCTGAAGATGTAATCTAGTATTATCCACACCAGGTGCAATATCCAATCTTATCCAAATAAATCAGTCCAAACTTATGCCTCTAAGAGCAGGAAAGGTCAAAATTCAAACAAATTGTCCATCTCAAACAGAAGGAAAGAATGTGAAAAGTGCTCTGTACAAATAAGGTGAACTTATGTTCTGGCATAGTTGTTATTAACGAGATGACTTTGACATTAAAAAAAAATTACCTGAGGGTAAGCCAAACTGGTCGAGTCCTTTTTAAATACACAATATACACACAAAAACCCAGTAATTCTTTTCATATAACTTGGAATGAAAAATCTGAAATAAATTCTTTGTATATTTATTAAAACAAAAGATCAGAGGTAATCATTAAGAATTCTGAAGCAATCATAATTCCTATGTATTCCGAAGCCATGAATGACTTTTTTTGTCTGCATCCTTTTTATTTCTCTTTCTCTTCCCCTGCTCCTCTCCTCTTGCCTTCTTTTTCTCTCAACTACTCTCTGTCTGTGCACGCTACCCATAACCATGGCTTAGTGTTGCCAGGGGCAATCAGAGTTATAGGGGTTGCTGACCTTGGGCACGTTTATTCTGACAAGGCATTTAAATGAAGGAAAAACATCTTTCAAGGCATCCCACTGAAACACAATTCCTGCTGGGAAGCATCTCTGGGCTTCAGAGTGTGAAAACTGCCCCCCCCCCCCCCCCCCGCTGAGGTGCTACACACCTTTCACTGTGGCAATCCCTAGCGGTGGCTGGAGGAAAAGGCTCATTTTGACTTCTAGCTGCTTCTCCCAAACCTGTATTATCTTTGTCAAAGCAAAACACAGTTTCGGAAACTAAGAGATGGGATTATAAATGACCAAAAACAAAAACAAAACAAAAAAAAAAGAAAATCTGAGTTTAGATTTCATCTTTAAAAACCTTACCAAATATATGTTTGGGCTTTAATTCTTCCTTCCCTAAGTTATAGAAATCTTTTCACCTTTCCCCGTTCACTTGTTCAACTTCTCTTCTGCAGAATATTCCCCAATAGTGTTAACAGATCCAGAAAGGAAGAAAAGTAAACTTCAGAACTTCAAGGAAAAACGAAATCTCATGATAAAATAAAATACCAGGTAATGTTAACATTTCTTTTCCATTCTCTATATCTCGACAGAAAGATCAAAGTCCTGGGTGAGAGGAAAAAGTAAAAGTAGGCACTGTGCAAGACAGTTACATATTATTTTTCTTAATGATGGGAGGTAAATATTATAATTCTCTGAGCTGATCTGCATGGGACTGTATGACTAGGAGATGGCTTCACATTCAGGCCTACTTAAAAGCTAAGCTTACATTTGCATGCCTCTTGTCTGCCTCCCTTGAATTTTTCTACTAAAACTATAGGAACATAAGAATATCTTGATTTCTCACATAAACCACAAGGAAAATAATTCTAGAAATAAAAATTTCTGAAATGAATTTTAGCAACATAATATATACTGTTTTTCAGACTCTGCCAAATTACTCTGTAATTTGGCTAACTGACCATTTCGTAAGTCAATGAAAATTACAAATTAAGCCTTATTGGAAAAAAAAACTGTTCAGATGTGTTAACTATATGAATCACTAAGGAACTAATTTGTGAAAGCTTTGAAAAAAGGATCGGAGGTGATAACTGTACATTTTCTCCTTTGATCTTCCTTGGTCTCTCATAATGCTATGCTCTCTCATAATGACTTCTTAAATATGTCATCCATTTGTCTCTGTCCAATCAGCTTTCATATGGCTCAGACTTCCTGTTACCAGCTGGGGAACAGAACCTAGCAAAATTTCCTAGCAGCTTTATCCTAGCAATCTGGTTGCTAGCCAGATACAGTAGCACATATGTTAACTTAGCCAGGAAAAATTTTCCAGAGCATCATGAAGAGAGGCCTTAGGGGAAACCAGTGAGCCAATGAACACAGCAATTGAATATTGTAAGACAGCCTGGAAAGCTCAGATCAAATTCCCTGTGGGGCTCATCAATTTCACACTTCATCATCTAGAGCAGGTTGCTGCTAATAAGCCATGGGCCACCAGTGTGGTGAGGACACCATCTCTGAAGCACCCCTGGGTCTATCCATCATGGGAAATGGCAGAAACACATTTTGTGCTGCTCTTGTTAAGCAAGGTTGATTATTCATTATTATTAACATGTATTTGTTGGCAAGGAACAATATGAAACATGTAATTAGATACAACATCTGTGCAGCAGGTTTTGTACTCAGGCAGTACTTTTTTCTCTGCAGAGGAGAAAATCAGTAAAAAAGAAAGATCAGGTTTAAAGTCTGAGTGTTATGTATTTATCTACATAAAGAGTAGTGCTGATTTAAAGTTAATTCTGACCTAACAGAAAACAACTTCCCTTCGACGTCTGAAAAATTAACCCATACTAAGTTAATGTTAATAGGAAATGCCTCAATTATTTTCTCTTTCAGGGATCCCAGATTATAGTGGCAATTCTGACAAAAGTAAATCTCTCAAGCCAATTACTTAGTTCAAGCGCTTAGTTTATATCCATCAAAAACAAAGAAAAAAAGTGCCACAATGCTCTGTTTCATATCAAACTCATGTTATCATTTACTGGCATAATACTAAATTTCTTACTAAAGAGTTTCTTCCTGTATTTATTTTCATTTAAAAATAAATATACTTGACAAACTGCAATGATTTGAGAGAAAACACTGCAGAGAAAGATCTATTCCTTGCTGAATATGTTACTAATAGGCTGAAAATGAAAAACAAAAAATAAAATAAAAACAAAAGAACAGATACTCTAAAGAATTATAATAGTGTTTCTTTTCCAAACTAATACTCATCTATTAAGATTTTCGTTGTCCTCTTGACATAATGCACTGAGAAAGAATAATATCACTTCTGTAATATTCCTGCTAAAGTACATTGCCTAAATCTAAACATTAAAAAACGTCAGACAAATCCAAACTGAGTGACATTCTTCAAAGTAACTGGCCTATGTCTCTTAAAACCTCAAGGTCAAGAAAGACAAAGACTGAGGAGAGAGAGCTATGACAACTAAATGCAATCCACAATATGGGATTTTTCTATTGCTACCAAGGATATTATTGGGACAAACAGCAAAATCTGAATAAGGCCTGTAGTACTGTATCAAATGTTAACTTTATAATTTTGATAATTATTTTTCTGTTATTTAAGAAAATATCCTTGTTTTCCCTTGTTTTTTAGGAAACACACACTTACATATTCAGGAATAAATAATGGGTATCAACAATCTCAAACAGTCAAGAGAGGGGTGCCTGGGTGGCTTGGTGGGTTGAGCTTCCAACTTCAGTTCAGGTCATGATCTCGCAGTTGGTGAGTTTGAGCCTTGTGTCGGGCTCTGTGCTCACAGCTCAGAGCCTGGAGCCTGCTTCAGATTCTGTGTCTCCTTCTCTCCCTGCCCCCTCCCTGGTCACACACTGCCTCTCTCTCTCTCTCTTTCAAAAACAAATAAACATTTAAAAAAAAACAGTCAAGAGAAAATGAAAGAAGAGGAAGAGGGGGCAGGAAGAAATAAAGTAAATCTAGCAAAATGTTAACATTGGGTTAAAGGGTATATTCTTAGTATTATTCTTGCAACTTTTCTAAGTCTGAGAAGTATACCAAAATAAAAAGTGTAAAGAAAATATGACCAAAAAAGTCTTAGTTACATTGCTATAGAAAATGCTGTAATTCAAGACTTGTATTTAATTTTAAAAAAGTAACCGAAGACTTCACATAATATATATTCCTTGATTGTTTTCACATATTAAGCAGTTGCAGCTGTTGTAACCTGTCACTTAAATGTTTTCTCTCAACTTTAGCTAAACCAATGAGAAACAATGGCATGATAATCCCTAACAGCTGATAACTCGAAAACCATTTGTAAAGTACTGTCTCACTAATTCAAACAAACAGAAAGAGTAATATGTAGCTGAAATAAACAATATTTTTTAAATAAATCCTATCTTGTTACTTTCTAACAGGTATTGCAAACAGTAATGTTAAGGAAATGTTGCCACACAAAGGTCCTTCAAGCTAATGTGGAAGAATGTATGTCACACACACATGCACCCACACACAAGAATTTTTATTATTATTTAACACATATTCTATGTATGAGTTGCTACAACAGCTATTATTTATAGCATTCTTACTATGCCGGTTATTCTCCCAAAATAACCCTACGAAGTAGGTTCTATTATTAATGTTTAGCTAAGACAGCACTTCTCTCTGAAACTGCTGCTATTCTTTTGGCTTCAAATGCCCCTTTTTGCTCCTTTCTGCCTGTCAAAATCATACCTCAGATGTGAAAATTCAAACACCAACGACAACCAAGTCTTCCTCAATCCCATGATCAGAATTAATCACTCCCTCTTCTGAGTTCCTGTAACCCTTTATTCAACATTTATTAAAATTTTTCTAAAATATGTATTAAATACTACATGAGTAATAAGTTATTTGCAAAAGGTCACAGGTTAGAAGGAGGGATTATTAGTATAGTTTGAATTATATAATAAAACAATGGTGTTATTAAGGACGCACAGAACTTACTGGACACTGATCAATGTGCCACCAAGGTGCTAAGTATTTCACAAACATTATCTCATTTAAGCCTTACTGTCACCCTGAAAGAAGTCATTATTAACGTCCTCCTTTCACAGCTAAGGAAACTAAGCCTCAGAGACAATAAGTAGCTTGTCTAAGAGGGCATAACTGGTAAATGACAGTGTGTGGTCTGACTCTAACGCTTATGCTTTTAAACTGCTCTCTGCCTTCGAGGGAGACAGTCTAATGGAGGAGAACACACACACCTAAATAAATTATAGTACAAGGTGAAAAAGTAATTTGCCATACAAAGAGAAGGAGAGAGTAGAGTATAAGTTTTTAGGTGACATCTGAGTCTTGAAAGATAAATAGATGAGAGAGGAAGGAAAGCCGCTGCAAACCGGCAGGGATGGAGAAGGGTTGGCAATGAACACAGGAAAGAGAAATTGGTTCTGCTTGGAAGATCCGTATTCTGCACAAGGGAAATTAACACTAGAAGATAAGTATACATGGAGCGCCTGGGTGGCCCAGTCGGTTAAGTGCCCCAATTCTGCTCAGGTCATGATCTTGCAGCTGGTGAGTTCGAGCTCTGTATCGGGCTCTGTGCTGACAGCTTGGAGCCTGGGACCTGCTTCAGATTCTGTGTCTCCCTCTCTATCTCTCCCCTGTTCGTGCTCTGTGTCTCTGTCTCTCAAAAATAAACATTAAAAAAAAAAATATATATATATATATATATATATATTTATCAGCTAAGAAGTTTCAATACAAAATTGTAGGATTTGAACTTCCCCATTAGTGTGAGATCCATACATTTGGAGTCAGTTCAGTATCCCTAGTTCTAAGAATGTATCAGACAGAAAAATGTATTAATACATTTAAGTTAATGCATTTAAACGCCTACTAAATAGTTGTTAAACTAAAATATATTAATTAATTTTTATTCGTGTATATTAATAATTTTGTATTATTAATAAAAATGTATTAATACATTTTAGTTTAACAGCTATTCAGTAGGATTTAATAAATGATAATCCACAATAATCCCGATTTTAGTATTTTCCACTCCAGAATAGGTTAGATTTGGTCAGTTATACATCATGAAGATTAATCTGGTAACAATTTTAGAGTGGGCTGGAATGAAGTAGAGAATGAAGATTAGGAAAAAGTTATAAAGTAATAATCTAAATCATGCTGTAGCAGATTAGAGATAGATGGCCCCATAAAGATCATCCAACAAAATTTCTTTATCCTAGGAATAAAAAAACTGAAACAAGATAAATAAAATTAGAATCTTTAAAATTAGCAGTGGCAGATGGTTAATTTTTGTCAAGCAAAATTCTCTGCAAGGTACTTGTGGGGAAATGCTAAAATAGAATATACTCAGCATGAAGGCTGTGTACAAGAAAAATAGAAGAAATCACACAGAGAAAGAACAGATACACATGCACTGAACTTTTAAGACCTGCTTGAGCTTCATCTTCAACTCGATTTGCTACTCTGAGGTTAATTTAAAATGGGCTTTTCACAAGCTTTTTCCTTTTGGCAATCTCTGTTATGCTCCTTAAAAATATAGATGATGGGTCTAAACAAATGAACGAACAAATCGAATCTGTTTTCTGATTGTAAAAGTAACATATACATACCAGTGGTAGAAAATCTGAAAAACCAAGCAAACAATGAGAGAATGAGGGAATCAGCTATAAAATTCACCAGCCAAAGACAGAGACTGTTAAAGATTTGGCTTGAAGAATCAATAACAACTTTGGGGGTTTGAGGAAGAAAAACCAGCAGCTGCAAAGGCATGGAGGCCAAAAATCATATGGGACCTTTAAGGATCTTAAAACAGCAACTTAAAATACAAATCTGGGGAAGACAGGGGATGGTTGGAAAATGAGTCTGCAATGGGTCACAAACTGCACCTTTTTACCCCAGTTGTGGATTTGTAAAATGTGGCCACAGAGGGTTCATTAATTTCACTCCTGCATTACTGGCTGCTTGCTTCCCCATCAAACGACCATTAGTTCACAAAATCTGCCCCTCTGTGGACCCGGATTTATGATGGCTCTCTGTCCTCAGGGCACGGAGTGACAACTGGCTAAGAATAGTATATTTTAGAAAATAATTGCTTATTTTTTTTAATTAAATAGGAAAGATTGATAATGAGTCGTGTTTCATAATATTTAAACAAATGATTTTTCATTAGTTGGTATAAATCCTCTCCAAATGTATTTGGTAAATATAAAATAATTTCCTCATTTAAACTAAAACATTTTAGAAAATATGTATATACTTATACTTTGTGTTTTTTGCCCTGTACTTAATAGATTATACGAGCATAATATAAATCCTTAATACTTTTCTCAATAGAAGGATAAGTTATAAGTAATACTTTATTACAGCTAATAGGAAATAAATCTTAACCGCATTACAGTAGGGTAAAAATTAAAACATGTGCAAAGAGATCACTTAAGACCTTTATTGTTTTAAGCCCTGAGTATAGAAAGATGTTTTAGTTTTCTTTTAAAACTCATAAGATATTGTCCCATGTTAGCAAATATATAAAGAATAAAAGTAGGGCTGAAAATCGCTAAGATCCTAAATCTAAAAGAAAATTTTCACACCTACAGAATACTAAGAACTAATTTTCAAAACCATACAATGTATAAAAATATATAGATACAGATTTAAGTATATAAAACTGTTATGCTATTTCATGTCAAAACACTTATATTGTTTTCATTTTTTAATAAGTTTTTTAAGTGAAAATATATTTATGTTTCATTTATGTTAAACAAAAAAGGTAAAGAACAATAAAATGCTCTCATGAAAAAGAAAAGGAAAAGTTTGATTATTTTCTCTGAGCTTAGTAATGTGTTCAAGTGTTTGTAAAATAGAAGACCAAACTTTAAGCAATTAACTGCTTGGTTTTTGAAAAAGGGACCACTTCCCAAACCCCAGGTATGGATAAAGAAGAGAGACAAAGGATGCTATAATTGTGAACTGTAATGGGAACCAGCCAGGCTGGATGATTTAGGAAAGAGTCTTCAAAGAACCTTTCAGAATGTTTTATTCTAGTCCACCCCCTAGGCTACACGACCGAAGGATGGACACAAGGCTTGTAGCTTTTGTTTTGTTTTGTTTTGCATGTTAAACTGTTTTCTGGCTTCTTGACTCCTAGTCTTATAAGCAAACTTTTTAGAAGAACATGCACGAATGTGAATAAGCTATTCACAAAGTAGAAAATGCCTCTAGTTAATAAACATGTAAAAAGTACATTCGACATCCTAATAATCAAAGAGTCAACAATTGAAAACCAGTGATATTAATCACCAACTAAATTGGGCAACAAGATTTTTTAATGACACTATTCCAACGTAGGCAAGTCACTAAAATTGGTTCCATCGTACGTTGATGCTGATACATTGGAACAATGCTGCAGAGAAGCGAACTGGTGATAAATAGCAAGAGCCATAAATCCGTTCATGCTTTCGGCACAGTAATCCATCTTCTGGGCATACAACTTCTAAAATAGTAGTTTAAACAATATGGAAGAAAGGGGATATGCATGAACATAGTCACTGCGGAATAATTTTATAATAGCAAAATATCAAATGTTCGACGAGAAGAAAACGGTTAAATAAATCATGGCACATCTATTCAATGAGAAGGAAAGAAAGGTAGGTTTTCTAAAATCCTAAAACTCAATCTATGAATCCACAGGCATGAATGTGATTTACAACAGTGAATCGTTACGTGAGTATCGTGAAAAAAATGAAATTAATCAAATTAGAGTAAACAGAAAAGTCTTAGTATCTGTGCCAATCATTTATTTATTTTGTCTGAGATCCAGTCCCTGTCTCTCTCGGCTCTGATCTGTATGGTAAGATATTATATTTCTGTTTCACCTGTTCTCTGGCTTCCAGCAATTTTAAACAATGAGTGGCATTTGCAGAAGACTCAATGGTAGAAAGGAGAGAGAAACTGGAGTATTTCTCTTCTCCCTTCTCTGCTTTGGTAAGTGTCTCTCTAGAAGCGCCTGAATCTCTGTGGCTTTAACTCAGTCAGACAATCCTTCTCTTTCTGGTTCCAGTTTTTGCCAGGTGACCCCAGCTCCTGGGTTCCAGTAACACAGCAGCTTCCTGCTGTTGCAGTTCTCTGGGATGAGTCACCACCGCCTCATTTTGGCTTCTCGAGTTTTTATCACCCATGCGACTAACACCTTGTATTAAATTATCCTCATATAAAATACTTAGAATGGTTTCTACATGGACCTTGAATAAAACAGTAAATCCAATTAATGTAAAAGGGATACAGACGGTTGATGGCAATGAGTATATCGAGATTTGTTAAATGCCTTATACCTCAGTGCATTTACACCTGACCCTTATGAGACTCTGGCTTCCAAGGGAGCCTACACCAATAATGTGACAATCTCCTGGATCTCTTCTTCGAGCTCTATCAAGATTTGGAAGAAACTAGGTTACCCTCTAAATGAAAGGTTACACTTTCTAGTGAATTTTCCTCTAGCCATTGAGTACTTGGGAGTAGTCAACAACTGCATAGCCAAACTCTCTGTTAAAAATATAACATATAATTACATGCTACGTAAGTTATTAGAAATTTACACTCAACAACGTGCCACCTTCTGAGAGAATACTGGTCATATGAGTTTTTACCTCTTAGTTTTTCAAACCGATGGTAGCAACCCATAAGTCACGTAGTGGATCAAAACAGTTGAGGGGATCATGAGCACCATTAAAAAAAAAATAAATGGGAGAACAGAATATAAGGATGGAAAAGAACAGAAAGTATCAGAGTGCACTGCTTATAAGAGGGTGAGATTTATAACATAAGCTCTTACCTCAGTTATACAGTATATGTGATTGCAGGTACATGGGAATTGGTTTGTGAGAGACAATCTATGTCTCTACATAAGGCAAGTTTAAACATTTTTGAAAGCTATCACGATTGTATACCCCTTCCCTAAACCTAAAAGATAAGAAGTGATCTCAAAACCCCATACAACTTCCATGGGGTAAGTTAAAGAAAAACGTGTTAAAATTAAGACAATATGATTAGTAGAACCCGACCGATCACCCATGTTACCGATGCTAAAGGTTGTACTGAATTGCATCCTCTCAACACTCACATGCCAAAGGCTTAACCCCCAATGTGAGTGCACATGGAGGTAAGGCCTTTAAGTGGTATTTAAGGTTAAATAAAGTCATAAAGTGGGGCTCTAATCTGATAGGGCTGGGGTCCATAGCAGAAGAGGAAGAGGTACTAGAAGTGTGAACACGGAGGAAAAGCCATGGGACAACACAGCGAGGAGGCTGTCTACACAACAGGAAGGCAGGCCTCATCAGAAACCGATCGTGCTGGCACCTTGAACTTAGATTTCTAACATCCAGAAATGTGAGAATATAAACGCTATTAAAGCCACCCAGTCTGTGGCATTTTGTTATGGCAGCTTAAGGAGACTAATAACACTAATTATAAACACATCTTTCTCTAACCCTGCTATAACCACTCACGAACGAACGAATTATTTCAGTTTAAAATAAGAATTGTCAACTGGAGAGATGTGCGTAGTATAAATTAGCAGTCGTATAAGATTACATTTGTCACATCTGAGTTACACGTGCAACAGCAGCAGAAGTGGTCGAAAGATATTAAAATATGTTGTTTTATTTTTTGAAACATCAATAGCTTATTTTTTTATAAAACTTGTTTTATTTTTTTGTTGCTAATAAACACATACATAAGTAAATACTTCATATAGAAATACAGTAAATACACTATTGGCTGGTTGATATTATATGTATAAATTAGAAGCACATTGTTAAACTCAATATGAGGTCCTGACCTAGTTTTGTTTTCATTATAACCCACCCTTTTTAACATTTATCACTTCTAGAGAAAAAAGCTTTTTGAGTGATGAGATAATAAAGAATATACGTATGAAAGAAAGCAGCTAAATCCAAAGTAAAACTGTAAATATGTGAAGCCTTTTTTTTTCTTTTTGGCCAATAATGATTTTAAGATGGCTTTATTGGTGACCCCTGGAAGTGACAGGGTCACAACTAGCTCTAAGGAAAAATCAAGTTATTACTGAACAAATACTTTCGATTCAATATAAAAACCTTGGAATGGTTTGCAAAGGGAGAAATGTGGTCCGAAAACTCAGAAGAATGTAACTTTGATTCTAAATTTGAATGTAATGTATAATTCTCTGGTACATCTCAAATGCACCCTTCATATTTCTAACAATATCAAAATAACTCTGTTATGTTTATAATCGCGCCTTTGGTAAAGTATGGTAAAATGCATGATATAGGAGAACACTGAAAACTGGTATGCCGTCTCTTTCCTGCAAACCTGCAGTGTAAGTACCTGGTTAAGATGGTCTGGCTCCAGGGGCCCTGCTTTACTTAAATCACAATCTGGCTTTCAATCCCAGCTTTGCGGGGCACATGGATGGCTCAGTCAGTTAAGCGTCTGACTTCAGCTCAGGTCATGATCTCACGATTCGTGAGTTCGAGCCCCACATTGGGCTCTGTGCTGACAGCTTGGAGCCTGGAGCCTGCTTCAGATTCTGTGTCTCTCTCTCTCTCTCTGCCCCTCCCCCGCTCACACTCTTTCTCTCTCTCTCTCAAAAAACAAATAAATGTTAAAAAAAATAAAAAAAAATCCAGTTTTGCATTTTGCTAGCTGTGGGGCCTTCTGCAAATAACCTAATATCTTTGTACCCAAACTTCTTCCTCTGTGGATTGGGGATAATATAGTATTGAGCTGCTATGTGGATTATATGAGATAATATTAAGACAATGCCTTGCACACATTGAGTATTTTATAAATATTTTTAAAAAGACATATGTAAATGCTGAGAAGAAAAAGGTTCAACTCTTAAATTTTTTTTTTGTCTTAGAAAGAGAGTGTGCATGCATGAGTGAGGGAAGGGTGGGGGGTGGTCCAGGAGAGAGAGAGAGAGAGAGAGAGAGAATCATAAGCAGGCTCTACACTCAGTATGGAGCTCCATCTCACAACCCTGGGATCATGACCTGAACTGAAATCAAGAGTTGGACGCTCAATCAAATAAGCCACTCAGGTGCCCCAAAACTCTTAAGTTCTTAAGTATTATTATTCCCCTTTTTCTTTTTCTTTTTTTTCTGTTTCACTTCATCCTTATAAAGATATCTTTTATGGTGACTGACGATGAAGGAAGGGCTTCATATAAAATGAATTTTTAGGAGGAATCTTAATAGCCTCTATACTCTTAAATTTTGATCTGCTTATGTGAAATTTCCAAGTTGAGGAATCTTCTACAATAAAAGAAGAAATCATGACAGGTTCGTTAAGGTATCAACATTTTTACGTTCATCCATATGTTTGTCTTGTTCATTATGTAAATAAGGGAGTTGTCATGCTAGATATTCAGCAAATAGTTATTCTTAAAGTCACTTAACTTCAGAATATATATATTTTTAATGAAAGAGACTGTGTTTGGGATGAATTAAGTCAATTCCAAACTGAAAACAGCTAAATTGACTGATCAATCTTTCAAAATGTAAAATTTCCTTTTACTTAGAAACATGCAGGAAAGAGTGAAATGGAACCACTCCTCAACAGATATTACACTAAAAAATAAAGATATGCAGACAAATTCAAACAATTTTATCTGAAATTAGGGCGTGAGTCAGTTTAAAACTGAGAATCAATTTTTAAAAGCTATGTGGGTCTGTAAGTAAAAAAAGCACAAAGTTCATCAATAGAAACCAGTCACTGTAAATGGCAACCTGGAACTCTGAAATGTCAATTTCACACTGCACTAAGCATATCCTACCAAACATGACCAAACTGATGTTTGGAAAAATATCAACACCTGCTACTACATTCCTTGAAGTAATAGGTCAGACATATTAGCCAGGGCAGGGACAAAACTGTATCCATTTGGACCTACCGACTCGGGAATCATTTTCCATCTGTTTTGGTGTTTATCACTTTAAATCTGATGTGTTAATTGCCCTAGACAAAGCAGCTAACTCCACAAATAAACTGTAGTTTGGTGTGGTATAAGTAAATGCTAAGAATATCCTTAAAAAGCAGGTAAGGGGAATCTAAGTCAGAGTTAGAACACATTTATCTAGGATTTCAGGTTGACAGCCGAAATACATAACCTATTGCTGTGAGCTGCCACTCATATGCCCCTTTCAGTCAGGTGCCCACCATTGTGCTGACACTATCCATCTAAGTCATTTATGATGCGACAGAAATTATTCAGGGGAGGACTATTTTCCATATGAGAAGTTCCTTTCGGAAAACACCTGAAATCTGGCCTCAGGGACTGAAGGCAAAAACATTTCCAATCTGACAACAAAGCAAAAGAACGTATTTCTGTCTTACTCAGGACCTCTGGGGAATTTTCTCCCTCTGGGAGAGCGGGGCTAGGGGCTACTCAGTACTACGCAGGTCCTCCCTGACATGAGTAAATGAGGTCTGTCAGCAATGTGCAAATAAAGAGCAATTCCAGAAATAGAATTTTCAAATTCAAGCAGATTTAATTGAGGGTGATAAAGCATGCAGACACAATAGGTGACTTAGATTTAAGAATTGCAAAGAGGCTAATGAACCCTTGACAAAAGTAACAAGTAGAATTTTCTCCGTGTGCTTTTGGTCAAGTTTCTTTGCATGGTATCTGCCCACATTGTTATACTCCAGAAGCAAATGACAAAATAACCCAGCCAGCAGTAAAGCACACTAAAATACCAGGTTCTTATTGTATTCTGAACAAAATGGTGGTCAAAGAGAGGTCCATAAAAAAGGTTGTAGCCTTTGATGAAAGCCAACAAGCAAAGTTAAATAAAAGTCTGCAGAATCAAGTCAGACGAACACTGCTTTATATTCAATAAATAGAGTAAATTCACTATAGGCTTCTCTCAAGGAAAGATGGTCTATTCTGCTATATTAATGGAGGAACACTGACGGGTCTCTGGGACTCATATTCTAGAATGGCACTTAGGGTCAGAAAATTAATAGATTACATAAGTACCAATGCCTCTGTTCTCTCTAGAAAGTTCATTTTTAGGAAATGTATACATGTAAAAGTATAAAGGTATATATATAAAGTAGTTATTATCTGTCCTTATGAAGAATTATGAAACAATGGAAAGTTTTTGAAATCAAAAGAAAACAACATCCTTAAGCTGCCCCCCACCACACACACACACACACACACACACACACACACACACACACTCCTCTACAAAACTTCGTCTTTATTACAGAAGAGAAAAAAGTATAGATGATGACATTAAAAGTTCTCAATGAGCTGATCCCACCTTACCAATTAATCCTTTGCTGGCATTACTTCATAAAACTAGTTTTCTGACATTCACTTGAAATTCCCTTTCCACACCTATTCTCTCTACTCGTGTTAATGCTGTTCCCTCTCCCTAAAATCCTTCACATTCTTCTTTCTTTTAATCTAAAGTTTACTCTGTTTCAAGGCCAAATTCAAGATCTGCTTGACCTGCTTGAAATCTTTCCCAACCAAAAATCAATATCCTTCCTTTCTGGCCTTTTACCATACCTACTGCTTCAGTCTTTCCAATTCAGTAATCCCTTAACAACCACAGAAGTTATGTTCCTAAAATGTAATAGAGTTGGCAAAACCTAGCTGGTAAGATCAAAGTCTCATAGAAAATAAGGGATTAAGAAAAAAAAATAATGCTTTTAAATCAGTTTTCCTTAAAAAGAAATTTCTAGAAGGTATTTATTACAGAACAATATAGAATTATTGAAGTTATATTTTCCTGTGGGCTTCCAATAGGAAATCCTGCTGCTGAAGCAGATTCTCCAAGTTTAATATTAGGAGGCAGCCCTCACTGACTTAGAATTCATTATATATTTATCCCTGAATTCTCCCTTGTTTCTTTCCTTCCTTCCTTTCTTTTCTTTTTTTCTTTCTTTCCTTTCTTTTTCTTTCTTTCTTACTTTCTTTTACTTTTTGCTTTTTTTTCAAATCTTAGCAAAATGCTTGTGCTAATAACTGACTAAATGACTAGGTTGCATAACACAGTTTTCTGAAGCAGTCCTCCTCATACCGTGAAGGCAGAGAACACATAGCTTTCCTACTTCGGCACTGCTTCGCAGGCCCAATGAGATGGCCGACTGAGAAAGACGTGCAAAAACTATCATACTCTACTGTTGGGGGGCACAGTTGTAGGACTGAGTTATCTCAAAACACTAGTTTTGATGAATTAGTATATTTTATTTCACTAACCTCCCCATTAAAGAACATGAGTCACATTCTAATTGAAAAGAAAAATCTCCTTTTCTGTTCGGAGTCCATATAAATGTTTGCAGACATGGTTGTTACTTTCAGTAACATTTTATTTTATTTATTTTTAAGTTTATTTACTTTGAGAGAGAGAGAGAGAGAGAGAGAGAGAGAGAGAGAACAGGTGGGGGAGGGGCAGAGAGGAGAGACAGAATCTCAAGCAGGGTCTGCACCTTTGGCACAAAGCCCGATGTGAGGCTTGAACTCCTGAACTGTGAGATCATGGCCTGAGCTGAAACCAAGAGTCAGACGCTTACCACCCAGGCACCCCTCTTTCAGTAACATTTTAAAAACGAAATCTTAGAATTTTAGTTTATCATTTTCTTCCACTGAGGACACTCAGTGGTCAGATTTCAGTTATATATTTTCAACTCCAACTGCCCTTCATACTATTTCTTCCCTACAATTCAAGTATTCATGACATCTCTGTCTTCTTTGTGCTGGTCGCTCAGGGAGGCGTAGGAGTTACAAGCACAAATACCTGCTCCCAGCCCTCAGGGAGCTCAGCCTGGTCAAGGGAGATAGGAACTGGCAGGGGATTCTCCTTTTTTACAGAAACTGAACACAACTACTGTAGTTGAACCATCCAAAAGGAAGAGACAACTGGATCAAGTAGCCTCTACTCTGTCCCCTTAAACTTCACCTTTCAAGTGGGGTTCACTTGAATTGCCAGCACCACCTTCATGCTGCCTTCTAGGGACATGTTATTCTCTCTCAATAAACAAACCTTAAACTTACTTAGGCTCCCATTAGCACAATGGAGACAGGCTGGCATTAAAAAAAAAAAAGAAAAAGAAAAAAAAAAGACTGCTAAAGAGTTGAGGTAGAGCAAATAGGAAATTTAAAAAAAAAAACAAACTTAAAAAAATCTCAGCTTAAAAAATCTCAGATTTCTGATCTCACATTGTTGGGTGACTTCTAGGACTTACAGGCTCTATGCTATTGTTTAGCTGGAGACTGTCACACTCTTTAAGAACCTACAGGAGCTGCCCATCTCCACTACAGTTTTCTGTATACAAAACGGAACTAAAACACAGAACCTGTGGCATTTCTTAGCTTTAGGAAAAACATGTTGCTAATTAAAATGATAAAGGCAACAATATCCTGAGAAAAATATCTTTAGCAAATAAACATAAGATTAATATATTTGATAAAGAACTCACTCAGATTGACAAGAAACAGGTATTAAGTGAAATAAATACAAATATCCAACCTTGTAATGATAAAATAACACAAAATGAAACAGGTTGTCCCTATCAGCCTGTAAAAATTAGCAAAAAAAAAAAAAAAAAGGGACAAACGAATGCCTGTGACGGCGGGAGTGAAGCAGGGGCTCCTGAACATTGCTGATGGCAACATAAATTAGTTAAAGCCCGTTTAGAAATCAATTAACGATATGTATCATTAAGTAATAAAAATGTTCACATACTTTCTGTCAACTCACTTCTGGGAAAAGATTCAAAGAATAGGAAAATCTATGTGCAGACTGTTTTTCATCATAGTGCTATCTGTAGTGTGATAGTGGTGAGCAACCCTCTACTCAATAGCAGATAATTAAGCAAAATATATTCAATGTACTCTGTGAAATATTATGGAATCATTAAAAATTAGCAGTTCTATTAGCAGATGGTTGTATTATGCTTCACATTTTCTAAATTAATTTTCTAAAAGCAAACACTATAACTATATGAAAGAGCTCAATTCTTTAACATATTTTGACAATAAATGATAAGTGCTGTCACACTGCCTGATAAAAAGGAAAGTATAAACACAAAGGTTTGAAGATTCACTAAAAATATTTATAAAGCTAGAATATTCTTTCACTAATTATAGTTGATTGTTTTCTAACAAAGAGAAAATGCTGCATTTATATTGAAATAGTCTGGGGTTTTTTTGGAACTAGAACCTTTTATATTCAACAGGCATTCAAACCTAACAAGGGCCTCTCACTAGTAGAAAATCAAGGGAATGTATTCCTTTGTGAGGTAGGTTGGGCGCATGCAGTATTTGCAATAAAATTATCATCACAGATGCAGCAGAAAAACTCAGCTGACATTGACCATTTCTACTCCTTGATACAGAGATAGAAAAGACCTTAGCAGTAAGCTATATAAACATAACTGTTTTGGCTTAAGAGCTTGTTCGTAATTGCTATCCACTCAAGTTCTATGAGAAAGGAGGGAGAGATGTAGAATGCAAGGAGACCGTTTATGTCAGACATGCACAAAACCTGTTGTTCGCAAGCAAGATCTTTGATTTCAGAGTGAGCATTGTGGTCAAGCGTTTCCAGACTGTGAGCAGGGTTTGAAGAGATCCTCCCTAATCTGCACCCCTACCTCTGGTAGGACACGAGTGCGGACCAAAGTGGGAAATTACTTGGTATAATATGACCAGGTGGTGTTAACAGAATAGTGAAAAGAATAACGTAAGAAAACAGCTGAACATGTTAAAAGTAACCATATTTTAACAATGAAGGATAGAATTCATCTTGGAAATGAAATTCTTTATATATTAAGAGTTTTACTGCTTTTAATTTTAATCAGATAAATTCCAAATTTTAAGCTGCTTAAGCAAAAACTCCAATAGAGAGAGTTATTATAATTCCTCTTTCTACCTTACCCCACACATCTGTAGGACTTAAGAAAAATCACAACAAACGACAATTTTCTATAACATATTTGGCCACCGAAAGTAAATGTCAGGAAGTTATAGTACGGACTAAACTAAGTTTTGTGAGATGAAATACTATGCCAAAACATTCCTAAAGTGGGGAAACTCCAAACCTCAGTTACTAAATTCCCAATATTACTAATTTTGCAAAGATAACAATACACATTGGTGTAACTTCACACATAAGACCCGTACGTATGCTATAAGAGGTGAGCATGGCATAATTATGAAGCATAATGGGTGCAGAGGTAGAGTTCTACACTCAGGTGACTGACACGTGTCACAAGTGTGTGTTACACAACATATGTTGCTTAATCGCTCCATGAGGCTCAAACCACCTCATTCTAGATGATCTCTAGTGTCTCTCTAGTGAGTTTTTGCAATTACTTTGCCTGATATCTTAGTTTGGCCCTCCAAATTCAACCAGCTCTCTGCCCTGGAGGTGGACTTGAGTGGGCTACATCAGACTTCCTTGCCCTCTGGCATCCAGGTGGGTTTGGTCAATGAGAAGCCCCAGCAGATCAGACAGATGGGAATGGGAAAGGAGAACAAGGGCAGGGTATTTTTCCTCCAGCTCTCACTGCTACAGTCACCTGAGGCTGCCTCTGTCTCTTGCCTGAAAGTTCCTGCCCCTCTGCAAGCAGCTTGCAGTATGGGACTTTCTCTCCTCTGCTTCCTCTCCAGGCCTAGAGGTGGAAACAGCTCTGGAGCTACTGACCCTAGGTTTCTTCCCTTTCTTTTCATGGTTTGGGATACCCTGTCTACAACTTTGTAATCAATCCCTCTACATATAAATTTCTCCCTAAATGATCCCAATTTGAACGTGTCATCTTTTCCTACTGGGAATCTGACTCATACAATCACTTTTTAAAAAGCCTGATCAAGGGTGTAAACCAGAATCTAATATCTAATGAAAAGTAGCTGGGTAAATTTGAATATTACTTTTAATGAGTTTTTCAGTCACTTGAAAGAAACTTACCAAAAGCACTTATTTTATAAACAAAGAAGATTATTTTAAAACATCTTTTGGGCTAGATCATAGTCTGAGTAATCCAACAATTACCTAATTTAACAGTAAACCATCTAGACTTGATGAAAGCAGATAAGCATGACTGGAAAGCGATTCTCTAAGTCATTAATACTGCCTCTGGCAGCTTGGTTTGCTTTTCTTTCCTTGTTTCACTGACAAAAAATTAAGTGTGAATATGTCCCAAGGGAATAAGAGTATTTAGTCAATAAAGTTGTTTAAGAAAAAAGAAGATGACTTGGCTCTATCTAATCTTTCCCTCTCAAAAAGCCCCACGAAAATAGTTTTTCATGCCTAGTTTGTTAAATGTGCACACAGCCACAAAAATACTTTTATTTTCTTACTGCAAGAGACAAGTCAAAGTAAAACCACCATATAGAGTAATTTATTTTTAAGATAAGGAGTTGTCCTGGGAATAGACTTTACCTAGTTTTGGAAGATATGTGCTATGTAATCATATGCAAAAATCCCTAGGTACAAAAGTTTGCACTTACAGTCAACTTTCTAACGTAATCACTGGTTTCAACATAAAAACTAATAATTTTCTGGAAATAAGTACATAAAATTCACATCTAGAAACACTATATTACAATGCTGCCACTCTATGCCAGTTTTCTATTTATGACTATTCTTTGTCCTATGGTTAAGGATAATTTTTTTTTTTTAATTCTTCTGATGATTCAATCTTGAACAATGAAATTATTGCAAAGCCTGTGAGCTATTGTGATTGCAAAGCTACTAGGGACATCTCCTTGCTTCAAGTATCTCTCCAATGTGAATTAGGCCTAATTAAATAAAAATAATGAATGGGTTTCAGTGCTAAGAGGAGCTGGTTCAAAGCGCAGAAAAAAATAGTTCATTGTGTCATTGAGCTGATTTTAATCATAAATGTCTGGGACCAGCGCAGAGAATGCCCATTTAAGCTCAAATGGATAATACTAATTAGTTTCCGTCAGCAGGAAGATAAAGATCCACATCATTAGTTTTCCCGCTGTCTCCCAAATGTGATTATAAACATTTATCCTTTTCGAAACATAATTCTTGAAAGTTAAGCAATATCAAGAATTTTTCAGCTTAAAAACTAAGTTACTTAGTGTGAAATATTCAAACGAAATCTGGAAAGGCAATTCAGGAGCTAAGCTACATGAGAAAATACCTTTTTGCCAATGCATGTAATAGTTTTAATGCAGCACTGGTTTTGCATTAGTTATAAGCAGAAGTTGTCATTGTTTTCAGAGTAGTTACACAGAGTTTACATATGACTGCAAATAGCTCTACAAGTGTTCAGGGTTGCTTGTTCATTTGTCTTCGTTTGAAATGAAGTTCAACACCGAAACAAAAAACTGCAGATATGTTTGTTTTATGGGAAAGATTCTTCCCTATTCTCATTGCTTCTAGATGATACTAACGGTAAGTGTTGCTCCACTTAAAATGGGTGCTCAGTGAATATTTTTCCATTAATAATTAATGCAACATCACTGGAAATTTTATCCAAATGTGCCTTGTTCAAAAATATCAAAGCTTGTCATTATAGTACCCATTGTCAGTGACCATTGGAAAAACTCGTAAAGGAAAACCTGGAAGAAATTCTTAGGAAAGGTCTTATCTTGAAGTGGGTACACATCTCCAGTCCTAAGAGAACTCAGATGCTGCTGGCAACATAGGACTAGGACAGTGTTCCAGATCTGTTTACCGGAAAGGTCTTCCTGAACTACCGTGGTCCCGCTCCAACTATATTTCAACACAAACTGAAGAGATTAGAACCCTTGCCTAGGACTGGTTTTGAGAAATAAGCATTTCATTACTCACATAAATCCTATTTTAACCTTTTGAAGCAACTCAATCTCTGAAACATATTAATTTTTAACAATATTCCCTCAAATAGATAATTTGCAGTTTCTTATTAGTGAATCTATAATATTCCAAAAACAAACCTGCCTAGTGCCATTATAAATGCCTTACTGGAGGGCGCCTGGGTGGCTCAGTCGGTTAAATGGTTAAACGTCCAACTCTTGGTTTTGGCTCAGGTCATGATCTCATGTTTCATGAATTCGAGCCCCGTATCAGGCTCCATGCTGATGAGTGTGGAGCTTGCTTGGGATTCTCTCTCTCTCCCTCTCTCTCTCTCTCTGCCCCTCCCCTACTTGCTCTCTCTGTCTCTCTCAAAATGAATAAACTTTAAAAAAATTAAAAAAAATAAATAAATGACTTAGTGGAGTTAGGAATGGACACAAATCTCAATTGTTCAATAAATTCTCAATTTGTTCTTTTCTATACAGATGAGAAAGTTTTCAAGTAATTTTTACACTCTACGTATGCATGCCCTAATCAAATTAAAATCAGATACATTTGTTTAATCCACAGATACTATATTTCAAATACTCTTATTTTAAAAAGCAATACTCTCAGAAGATTCTATGTAATCCACCCTAGATAAACTGGCCATTAAAACCTTTCTTGGTAATCGTCATCATAGGCTCTGGTTGCAAAGTACTTAAAAACATGGTATATAAATAAGGTTCTTGAGGTCTAACCCTAGAGAACAGAACAAAGCATAACATAATACTGGCAAAAATTATAGCAAATCTAACTCTAAGAGAAAAAAAGACTTTTAACTTTTTTTCTTTAATCACATGCCACGGCTAAGTACACTTGAAAAAAAAAAATGCATTGTATTCTCCTAAGAAGACAGTCTGGTTTCATGGCTAAAAACGAAAAAAGAAAAAATGAGACAGAAAACCCAGTGAGCTCCATGTTATATGGATTAAAGGTACCAAAGCTATGAGCACATTTTATCATTGTGACCCTAGCTTAAGAATCATTGCCTCGATGGTAGATACTGGCCCTGTACTTACTATGGTTGAGGACTTTGAAGTAATAAAACTTGAATTTAATCTTGCTACTCTTTTTCAGGCCTTGTTTACACAAAGTGGTTCCAGACGATTTAGTTAGTAGTACAATGTTATACAACTGTGTCATTTGCACATCAGTCATCAGCAACTGAGCTGATTTAAAGTTCAGAATAAACTTAATTCACTCAACCATTTTGACAGTCAAAACAAAACTCAGTCCCATTTTTCAGTACTTTGAAATGCAAATGTATAATTGAAATTGGACACTGCTAACACTCAGTATGTAAGAATTTTCTCTACTTCTCATAAAGGTAACATCCATATCACTAGACCATATACGACACAAAGACATCCTCGAGGAACCTTGAAGTTCTCTGGTGGCAGGGCAGGATCCCCAGTGCAAACTCAGCCAGGATTAATACTTGAGCTATTCCTAGACATACTAAGCACTATTTTGAAGCAATATCGATATAAAGAAACTCAAATTATGCTATGACAATTTGGCTTTCTCCATTTTTCTGGGAGCTTGAGAATAGCAGCCTGTGAAATGGGACTGACAAAGGTAAAGTCAATGCTTATATGTGTATGTTAGCATTGCATTGCTGTCCTTCATAAAGGAAAAACACTAAGATGTCTTTGCAGCTCGAGCGTTTTATCAAACTATCATCAGACTTAGAAATAATTTCCGGAAGTTTTCTGATAAACATTTTTGAAAAAGATGAGCTGAGAAATATTTCAATAGTCTTGATTTCTTGATCTTTTCCACTATTTCTACTTAATTACATGTTTAACTTTTTATTTTAAAATAACTGCAGATTCACAGGAAGTTGCAAAAACAGCACATAGAGCCCCATGAACATTTCACCCAGGTTTGCCAATGGTGACATCTGATATAACTAGAGTATAACATTAAACTAGGAAGCTGTTACTACACAACACTGTTAACCATAGACCTTGCTCGGCTTTTACATGCATTCAGTTGTGAGTGTGGGTACAGTTTTATGCAATGTGATCCAATATATAGATTGATAGAACCACCTCTTCACAAGAGAACTCCCTTTACAAGTAGCACTGTGCTGTGCCAATCTCTGTTCTCTACCAACCATTAATCTGTTCTTCATCTCCCTGGTTTTATCATTTTGAGAATGTTAAATAAATTTAATCACATAGTATAGGTAACTTTTTGAGACGGGCCTTTTTCATTAATTAATGAATTCTTGAGATTCATCCAGGTTGTTATAAGTATTAACAGTTCATCTCTTTCTATTGCTGAGTCATCTTCTATGCATGGACTCATCAGAATTTAATCATTCACCCATTGAAGAACACTTGGATTGTTTGCAGTTTGGGGCTATTAAGAATAAAGTTGCTATGAATATTCATTTGCAGGTTTTTGCATGAATGTAAGTTTTCATTTCTTTGGAATAAATGCCCAACAGTGTCACTGAGTTTTGTGGTAGCTATATGTATAGTTTTGTAAAAAAAAAAAAAAAAAAAAAAAAGCCAAATGATTTTCCAGAGGGGCTGTACCATTTTATATTCATAGCCGGCAATGCATGAATGATTCAGTTTCTCCACACCCTCCTCAACATTTGGTGCTGTTACTTTTTTTTTTATTTTAGCCATTCTGATAGGTGTATAATGATAGCTCATATGCATATATGCCAACTGCATATCTCCTCTTTGGTAAAATGTCTGTTCATCTCTTTTGTCATTTTCTAATTTCTAAAAAAAGAATTTTTTGTTTGTTTTCTACTGTCAAGTTTTGAGAGTTCTTTATGTATTCCATATCTAAGTTCTGTGTCAGATTTGTGTATTTTTCTAGTTGCAAATATTTTCTTCTAGTCTTCAGCTTGTTTTATTATGCTTTTAACAGAGTTTTTGGCAGAGCAAACATTTTTAATTTTAATGAAGTCCAATTTATCAAAAAATTTTTTATGGATCATACTTTTGGTGTCATGCGTAAGAGTTCTTTCTTTTCTTTTTTTTTTTTTCTTTTTTTAGAGAGGGAGAGAGTGTATGAGCACGGGAGAGGGGCAGAGGGAAAGAGAGAGAATCTTAAACAGAGTCCATGCTCAGCGCAGTGCCTGATGTGGGGCTCGATCCCATGGCCGGATCATGACCCGAGCCAAAATCAGAATCAGACACTCAACTGACTGAGCCACCCAGGTGCCCCAAGACTAACAATTTTATGTAAGGAATGTCTAACGCTATAATAATTAGAAGAATTTGCCTAGTAAAATTTTAGCCACCTCTCTCCCACTTCAATGACTTCTACTAATACTCTAGCTGACTTCTCTAACTTTATACTAGAAAAGGAGATGAATTTAACACATGGTCAGCTCTAAATCATTCATATATATTATGTAACTTATAATACAAATGGGATTCATCTCTCTCTATCAATCTCTACACCTATTATTAGTGTTTGGCACTCAATCAAAAGAGTACTAAACTTGTTCTTTGCAAACTTGTTATATTTTAAACTATTTAATATACATTCTGTCTATATTTATATATACTATCTTCTAGGGGCTTTTAGTTTCAGATTAAATTGCAGTTTAAATAAAAGTTGTATTACTTTTGGTAAAGGACCAGAATGCTTGTTGAGAACTTTACCCTTGAAAGAAGAGAAAATAGTTATAAATTTGTAGGGTTCTGAGTCAAATATGGTCAGGTTTTGGATTTCACAGCTAAGTATAACTTAGAAAAATGAAAAACATTTATGTTAGGATTTTTTTTCCCAGAAAATAGAAAAAAAACCAAAAAACCCAAACCTTTGATCTCATTCTTTTGGTGTACTTTTAGTATGTTAAAAGCCAAAAAGTTCAAAATGTAATATTCTTAATCTAAAGCTATTCAATACAAACAAAAAATGTTGGGAGGAATATATTCTTACGTTGTAAAAGTAAGAAAACAAATATGCTAATTTTATCTAGTGTAGTGAAGTGGAAGATATAAAAGTCTAAGATTAATATTTTGGGAAAAAATTTCTTAAGAGAGATAGCTATTTCTACATACATAATAAGATACGTCTACTTTCACTTAAATTTGTTAGTATAATTTTAGTATACCTGGTCTAATGTAGAGCTTTTCATAGCTACCAAATGGTTCAGAGGTTTGCTCCAGCTCTTATATTTGATGTAGTGCATGCTAAAAGCAGAAAATTAATTTTTTAGTTTGTAAAGAAAAAAATTAGGAGGTTTTGACCTTGTTGTTCACCTTATTTTGGTGGCAACAGTTGAAATCAAAGCAGCTACTGCATGTACTATTTCAGTTATCTATGGTAATTACTTCACAGTGTGGGCCCCAAAGCAGCAGAAGCAGCATCAGTTGGATACTTCTTAGAAATGCAAATTCAAGGGCCCCATCTGAGACCTGTATGAGAATCTCAGGGTTAGTGCCCAGCAAGCTGTTTTAATAAGCCTTCTAAATGATTTTGATGGATGTCCTAGTTTGAAAAGCAATGGCTTAGGACAATGAAGCTTCTATATACCTTGCCTACAGGCCCTAAAACAAGCTTTTAGGTTTTAGATTCCCCCAAGGAGGGCACTACTTACACTGTAGCATAAGGATGAGACAATTCTTTGATACGGTGAACTTTAAGCATCCCTGACCATCTGGCAAAACAACAATAAGTAGTTGACAGAATGACAATAAGTCATTCTATTTACCATGTCCCCTGGGGTTGGTAAGAACTTTTTTAAGAATCACTGAGAGGAGCAAAGGCTATTTAGTCCTTCTTTTCTCCACCATTGAATTCAACTCTCTCCAAAGACCCTGACTACATTCTTCCCTTGCTTACCCAAATCACTTCTCCTAGAAGAATAAAGGAAAGGTGATCCTGTTGGTTTGTAGAAGCATACAACAAAAGGGTGGGGGTGAGAGTACACACTGCACTAAGGCCAATTGTTATCAATTATATTATACATCACTATCTCACTTTATATTTTTTCCCAATGTCATGGATCAATTCATTCTTTTCATCCCTAAATATTCTATAGAAAGTAAACGGGGAAAAAACTGGATGTTTACATAAAACAGGATATTTCATCATAAAATTTAAAATTTTAGTCATCTATATTTATAAATATATACTTATATTTATATTATATACTTATATATAATATTATATATAGTATATATAATTTTATACTATTATTAATTATAATTATTTGTTATATATTATTGAATAATCATATTATATGATATATATTATACATACATAATTATACAAAATATGTAATAAATATATATGTAAATATACATTTCTATGTATACTACTATATATTACATATGTTATTATATATACTATATATAAATATAATTATGTATAATAAATGTGTATATGTAATATATGTAAAATACATAATATATAAATATATAAAACATAATTGTAATAAACAGTATATATATGAATGTTGATAAAAAGAACTATCTTGGTACTAAGAGAGAATAATCCACTAGGATTGAAAAATTACATATTCCCTTAAAATCATAAATTCAATCAGTGATTTACATAAAAGGAGCCAGAATATACCAGGTTGTGGTTCTGGTTCTAGGAATTCATACATGTCTATCCCAAGCAAATTAAATCTACAGGGTTTAAAGCCCTCTAGAAAGACAAGAACTTACTATATCCTTCTAGTAAAACTCTGCCATTAATTTTTTTTCTTTTATGTCTAACTGATAAGCATATACTCTAAACTGGGTGGTAGTGGTGGGAGGTGATCAGTGGTAATGTTTAAGGCTTTTAAGCATTACCTCCATATCAGTCTTCCATATCTGTCTCCATTATCAGTCTCAGGCAGCTCAGAAGTGAAACCAAGGTCTTGGGTATACCTAATTGGTTCATATTTCTGAGACAGTGGAATTTTGAATATAAGAATGAAATAGGTTATAACTAGAACAACACCTAAGCAACTGTCTTCTTGTTGCATTTATCTTCTATGAGGTCATACTTTTGAGTCTCCAACCCAACTATATGATTTATATGGTTATTCTAGGCTAGGAACAACTCCTAATATAAGAACCACTCACCTAAAAACTACCAGAGAATAGAAACAGCTTTAGGAAATATTGCATGGAGTGGCCTAGGGCAGCTCTGTTCTAAGTCTTATAACATTCTCTCTTTCATACTCAGAGAGCAAACATTCAGAGGGCAAGAACAGAAGGGTCTCTGGACTTAACAAAAGGAGTCCTCAGGCTCACAAGTATTATCAGGTAGTTCATTAGAGTAGGAAATTAGCTATTCGAGGACAAAAGTAATAGAGGATATAGAACTGCCTGGATCTTCTCAGTGCAGTAGGATACTGTTGGCTGAAGATTTTCTACCAGGGCATATGATTAATACTAACTTAAACCTTTCATTCGTTGCTTTGTATAATTCATCTTATATTGAATCACCTAATCACAACTATCTGTATAATAAGTTTGACCGTTTATACTTAGAAATGAAAATAACTTAAACAATCTAGAATTCAACTTAGTAGGTATATCTCTCACAACAATATGGATATAATGATTCTTACATGACTGTTCAGCTATTGTAGGACTGAACAAATGAGCAAAAATGAGCGAATATATAGATGATATGAGGAACTCTAATTTTTACTGTTGACAAAAGTAGATACAGACACTGAATTAGGAAAAACTAGGAAGAATTTGTGGAGTTGAATTGTAATTAGAGTTATCAGTATAATGTCACCATTTCAAATATAGATAGATAACAGATAGAGATGTATAGATAGAGCAGCAGTTAGTGATATATGTGATTACATATGTGTGTGTATACGGATATCTATTTCCTCACAGATCCATCTGTATGTTCATCTCTCTGCTAAGAGGACCTAGAAGCAATTAACACTCCATTAGTGGTGAGCACACCTCATGCCCAAATCTTAGTTTTTAAATGTTATTCTCTACGGAAGGGAACCAGAGCTCTTTGGACAAACAGCTGACCCCAGAACTGAGGCAGGGAAATGACAAAATGAGCCTGTAATACTTCATCTTTCTAGAATTTAAAGAAGTGGTCATAGAATGATTAGGGCATTTCCAAAGGATCCAGAGCCACTCCCTTGTGAAGGGACTCACGACCTAGGACAACTCGAGTACTGAAACAAATAACAACCATGAAGGATTACAACTTATTTAATAAAATAATTCCTAGCCAATACTGATAATAGATACATTGATGATAGACAGATGGGAAAATGTTCTTACAGTTGGGTGGCAACTAATACAGACAGAAGGACGATGGAGCTGAAAAAGCACCATTCTGTAACTATCACAGGAAAAAAGCATCAAAAGAATGTAAACTAGTGAGTGAAATTTTAAAAACAAGACATTATACCGTCTCAAACATCTCCCCGCAAACAAATTAATTCAATAGCACAAAATGGTAACATGACAGTGGAGATACGTGGCAGGCACCACCTTAACCAAATGATTAAAGATAACTCTTCAGGCCCAAACAGATGTACTGTGCTTTCTGTCATGATGCACTGAGAAGGCTACCACTTCATTCCTGTGGTGTTCCTGCCAAAATGCAGAACCTGAGTCTAAGCATGAGGAAACTAGACAAATCGAAATTTGAAAAATGTTCTACAAAAAACTGGCCTGAACTGTTCAAAACAGTCCACACTGAAAGATAAAGAAAGGCTAAGAAACGATTTCACATTAAAGGAGACAGACTAAAGTGATGGGGCACCTGGGTGCTTAAAGCGACATATCAATTAAATGTAATACAATCAACTGGACTGTGGGTTAGATAATAGCATGTACTGAATTACATATCTTGTTTTGATAATTGTGCTATGGCTATGAGAAAAGTACTAAGAAAATGTCTTTGTTCTTAAAGCAGGTAGTTAAGTTTCTAGAAGTAAAGTAGCATAGTGTCTACAACTTATTTCCAAACAGTCCCTAAAATAGAATAATAGCAGTGGTAGTAATAATAATAATGACAACAGTAATAATGATGGTATAAAATAAATCTTCAGTTCTCTTCAAACTAAATAATCTCAATTATTTTAGCCCTTTAAATCTATATGAAACAAAAAGATTCAAAGTTGCCTGGTTTAAGTAGAAATTTGGGAAGTTAACAAAGGGAACTGTAGTCTCAATTTGATTGAATTTAATACAAAACTATTGAGTACTCCTCTTATATTCAAAGGGCTCACAGTCTGTTGGAGAAGGAAAACAGGCCTATAAATGGAGTGTAAGAGAAGCATACTATACGCACCAAAAGAGAAATGTGAGAAAGTACTAAGGAATGTTGAAAGGGAGTGACTAATTCTGTCTAATATAGTGTACTAAGTTCTTTATATATTCATTCATTGAATGTACCAACAATCTCATTAAGGTAAATACTATTTTATCCCCATTCTGCAGATGAGGCAATTGAGGCATATAGAAGTTGAAAATCTGGCTATAGAGTATCTAGCTAGTTAGAAGTGCAGGTTTAAAACTCAGACAGGCTGACTCCATTGCCCATGCAAAAGGCTTAATGGAGGAAGCAGCATTTGAGTTGATCTTTAAAAGATAAGTATAATTTCAATAGGATGGGAAGTGGGAAGAAGAATATTTAAGGCTGAAGGAAAAATAAAAGTGAAGGCATGGAGATAGTAGATATAGTCATGTAAGGGAAACTGAAAAGTTCAGGGAATGGTATGTAAGATGTGGGGAGAGAAATGGGTAAGAGCAGAGGTTGGGAGATTAGACAGGCTTAAGAAACAAATTAGACTCCATCGCGAGGATTAATATAGCCTTTGTTAGTAAAGAGAATGATTGTTATAATATGTACCATAATGTTGATGTAACTCAACAGATTCCACATAAGGAGTCGGCCTTTGTGACATCCAAATGAACCTAGTACTAATAAAGTCTTATTACGATTCAATCTCTTCTAAAAATACGAGAACACAAATCATGAGAACACTTTCACAGTGACCTCCATACCCATATGTATAATAATCTCATTTCACAACGATCCTATTACCTTGCAGTACTGAAGTTGCCAGAACTGAAAACAGAACCATCTACAACGCGACAATTCTGCCTTACTTTAACATGGGCTATATAAACCTTTTAAGAAACAGTGAATTAAATGTAAATAAATCATGTAGCTCTGCTGACATAGCTCCTTGTTTGTCATAATATTTATGAAAACTAGGTGATCCAATTAAAGGGATATAATGAGTAATATATTCCATGAACTCTGTTAGATATGCAATTCTAAGCAGTAAAACAACCAGACTTGAATGCTTAATGCTAGATCCCTGAGTTGGTAGTAGGTGTAATTGACTGCTCAATTAATAACTGAAAATAATATTTTGGCTTCATAGTAAATTAATTCTGGGTAAAGCAAAGCATGTGGCACTTAGAAAATCTCTGTATTCATTTCTCAGTAAATACAAATATTAGCGAAAATCTGATTTTCATTTACTATAGTTTTAACCTGTTCAAAATCTATCCTGTAACCAGAGTACATGAAACAATCCAACTTCGATAAAAACAAACATTAAAAATTTTAAGACTGTCAGAAATATTTAAAACACTAACAAATTCATTAGTGATTATTTTTCATATGTTTAACAAAGACCAAAAACTGAATTTAATTTCTGTAAAACATCTTTGAGGCAGAGTTCTTAACTGTCCTATAAAGGCTTATTCTATCCTGGAAAAATCCTAACTTATCTCCTTGATTGACAGAATAGAATTGATTAGTGAGATATACGCAATATTTAGGAAGCACCATAGAAGAGAAGAATATTAAAAAGGCAGACAAACAATTTCAAAGAGGATCTAGAAATTAAAAGTTATATTTGGCTTAGTCTAAAACTAAAGAATAAGTGGACAATAAAAGAAATAGAACATTGAGGTATAAAAAAGTTTTCTCTCACCTAAAATCACCTCAAATGGTATGTAAAACTAAACAATCATCTTTTTGGCTTCATAGTAAATTAAGGACAATCATCCTTTGCCTGTCTAAATGGATTTCTGAGAGTAAAGGGAAATCCATAAGGCCTCAAACAAAGAGGAAAGGAATTAAAGAGCAGTGTAATAATCCTGAACAGACACCACAGCTACTGGAAGGGGTATTTGCTAACGGGGACCTAAGCTTTAACAGCAAGACAGAAGAGAGGGTGGTCCTGGATCCCTAACGTTGTGGAAACTTGGAACTAATATCACTACATGAAAGCAGAAACCTTGAAAAGCTACATTCCCCATGAAAAGATGCATTAAAAAAAATCCTATTCAATAGCAAAGGAAGATGATAAAAGGTACTTGTCTGTTTAAACCTCAGCTCCAAATGAAAACGTTAAAGGAACCTCACACTTAAAAACTGTTAACTGGCCTTAAGTTCGAGTACCATGAGTTGCCTGATATCTGTAAATAGAAATTCTTTCTGTGGAAAAAAAAAATTAATGTTTACTTATTTTTTGGGGCGGGGGGGAGAGAGAGAGAGAGAGAGAGAGAGAGAACGAGCGGGGGAGGGGGAAAGAGTGGGAGACACAGGATCCAAATCATGCTCCAGACTCTGAGATGGCAGCACAGAAGCACAGAGCCGGACATGAGACATAGGGCTCAAACCCTCGAATTGCAAGATCATGACCTGAGCCAAAGTCAGAGGCTTAACCGACTGAGCCACCCAGGCGTTCCCTTTCTGTGAAAATTTACTCTTAACCCAGGTCCCACAAGACTCCCACAGATTTAAGTAGCCCCAAAATGAATTCACAATGTAAGATTACAAAACTATTAGGGAAATAAGACACCAGGAGTGAAGTCAACAGAAAAAACAAACAGAATTAGATCTGAATGGACATCATGTGTTAGAAATAACAGATACAGAATATAAAATAATATACTTAAAAAATTATGAAAAGAGGAAATTAAAACATGAGCAAGAAAAAGGTTATTATGAAAACAAACAACCCAAATATAATTTCTAGCACTGAAAAATATTATTTAACTAAAACCTTAACTATAAAAATATTTTTTCAAAGAATACTTTAAACAATTAGGGGAAAATGATTACGGACTGGCTATTAAAGGATCAAGGAATTCTTGTTAATTTTTATTAGGTATGATAAGAACATGGTGATTATTTAAGATGTCAGTATTTCTTAGAGGTATACACTATAGTAGGGCATGTTACCTGGTATTTCCTTCAAAATATTTCAGCAAAGAGAGAGAAAGGAATAGATAAAGCAAATGTAGGAAAATGTTAGAAATGTTGAATTCGAGTAAAGCACATATGTGAAATTTTTACAATAAAAATAAGATGAAAACTTTACTCCTATGTGGAATTTAAGAAACAAAACAAACAAGCAAGGGAAAAAATAAGAGAGAGAGACAAACGAAGAAACAGACTCTTAGGGTACCTGAATGGCTCAGTAGGTTAAGTGTCTGACTCCTGATTTTGGCTCAGGTCACGATCTCACAGTTTATGAGTTCTAGCTCCACACGGGGCTCCGTGCTAACAGCATGGAATTTGCTTGGGACCTTCTCTCTCTGCCTCTCCCCTGCTTGTGCACACACACTCTCTCTCGAAATAAATAATAAACATTAAAAAAAAAACCCAACAGACTCTTAATTATAGAGAACTGATGGTTACCGGAGGGGAGGTGGATGGGGAGGTGAATGGGGGGAATACACTAACAGGTGATGGGGATTAAGGAGTGCACTTGTCCTGATGAGCACAGGGTGGTGAATGGAAGTGTTGAATTACTATATTGCAAACCTAAAACTGAAATAACATTGTATGTTAACTAATCATAATTGAAATAAGTACTTAAAAAAAATTAGAAAAAAAAAAAAAAAGAAAGAAAACTCAATGGATAATACAAACAGAATATTAGAAAAAGCCAAAAAGAAAATTAGAGAATTGGAAGATGGATCTGAAGAGATTATTTAGTTTATGATTAAAACTTAAAGGAGAGACAAACAAAACAAAACAAAACTCACCTTCCTTTGGGCTCATAGCTGCAGGAAGACTATTCCAATCAAGGGTCCAAGTAGGGCAAGGGTGGGGAGAAAACATCACTTCAATGCCTTTTTCCTAGAAATAGGAAATAGACTCTTTCCGAATTAATGAATTAATAAAATTCTGTTGTGTTTTAGAAGGCCAGATTTCTATTTTCTATACTGACAAGAAGAAACATAAATATTAACAATCTTTAAGTGTTCCTCAAAATATTTAGTTACATAAGAAATATGATAAGTTGTAATTTTTGATAGCACAGTCACTTTCCTATTTTTTATACTGAGATAACAAAAAAATGCTATTTTAAATTATTACCCATAACTACAAAGAAGTAATAAGCTACATAGAAATAAATTAGGTGTTGAAAAGTTACCTGAGGATAAAAATTTTATCAAAAACATTTCACACAGAGATAAGAAAAAACTAATTCTGCATATGTCCATCAAGATCTGTCTTCACATACATGAAAGTTGCTGCCGCCTAGGAGTTTGTATTTATTTACATGACAAAAAGCAACCACTTCAACATAATACCCCAAAACACCATCCATACCAGTCTTTTATAAGTGACTGTAATGCCTCTAAAAAAGGATTCCTCTGTTGTAACCAAATGTTCCCAACATTTTCAAAAATGAGGACCACTTTTCAGTATATATAAAACCTCTCAGGTTCCTTCCCCGTGTTAAAAGTTGTGCACTTATGTATTTGATCTGCAGACAGTAGCATGGCATACACGTGGACTCCTGGACCCCTTGCAATCCCGTTTTGGGTATGTGGCCCACAGGATAGACAGCTATGGCCTGGGTATTTTTATCTTCAGAAACATTGTATTCAAAAGAAAAATTTCTGAGAATCTATCACTAGCTTGAATCAATTAGCTCATGAGATTACTTTCCATTATGAAAACTAGTTGAATTCTGGTCCCAAAGGAAATAGTATATTCTTTTTTGAGGAATGGATATATCTTTAGATCTAGGGGTCTAGAGAATGTTCCTACTTCCAGAAAAATAAACACATCTCTCTGACATCATCCACCTCTATTCTATATCCCTTATTCTAGCCTAGCCATACTGAACTTGCTATCCCTCATTTTGTCAAATTTAATCTTACCTTAGAGTCTTTCAAAAATACTATAGAGATATCATTTATACACCATTACATTTATAACATAAAATTCAATAGTTTTGATAAGATTCACAGTTGTTCCATAATCAATACTAATTTGAGGATTTTTTCATCATCTCCAAAAGAAGTCCCATATCCATTAGTAGATACTTTCTATTTCTGCCCCCTCAGCTCCTTGACCTAGATAACTACTAATCTGCCTTCTGTCTTTATAGATTTGCTCAGGGTCTGTTTAGTAGCTGGACTCTCTGCCTAAAACACTTCCTCCAAATCTTCAATTCATTCAGGTTATTTGCTCAATGTTTTCACCTTGTGAGATAAGCCTTCCTAACCACTGTATCTACAAAGGACTCCAACTCATATAACCTCCACCTCCTTACACCACATTATTTTTTATAGCACTTATCATTATCTAATGTGTTCACACATTTAATTATGTTTTTTCCTTATTTACCTCCCTCACCTGAATATAAGGCCCGTGAAGGCAGTCCAATTTGTTTTCCATACATCCCACATTCAAAACAAGGACTAAATATGTACATTTTTTGGACCAATTAACAGAATAAATAAATTAAAAACCTTTGGATATGGGAAATTTTGGAGGTAAGAGTATACCAAAGAAAAAAGAGGGAAAAAGTGAGATGTGAGTGTTCCTAAGAAATACTTTATTTCTTATTTTATACTTCCTCTTGGCACCAATCTCATTAGTCCTCATGTAATTGACACAAACTACTGTGACTACACAAAAATTAAAAGTTACTATATAAATAAAATTAATACATTCAAATCATATATTATTTTGATATAATATTAACTATTTTTCAAAATGTATGTCAATAATTCACTGGTAAGTAGCAAAAACAATGTCCTGCTAAAAAGGAACATTTATTGTATCTAATATATACTATCAAGGTAAAATTAAATGAAAATAGAAATTTTAACTTATTTTCAGGTTTGAACTTTTTTTTTAAATTTTTTTATTTTTATTTTAAAGAGGGAAAGAGAACACAAGAGTAGGGGCGAGGCGTAGAGGGAGAGAGAATCTTAAGCAGGTTCCATGCTCAGTGAGGAGTGTGATGCAGGGCTTGATCCCACGATCCTGGGATCATGACCTGAGGCAAAATCAAGAGTCAGGTGCTCAACCAACTGAGCCACCCAGTCATCTTTTTTAAAATGTTGACGTAATGTCCCAGTCATTTTTATGTAAACCATTAAGATTTGAAATCAGAAAGAATCCTATAGAACATCTACAACACTCTCCTAATTTATAAATGGAGAAATTAAGGCCCTTTGGTTAAACAACATACTGAAGGTCATAATGTTAGCTAAGTTACAAAGTTGGAACTAAAATTCAAGTTACCTGGTTCATAGTAGTAGTCTTCCCATGGGCTGCTCCCAAGCCAATGAGTGAGACTGGTTAAGATACTACGTCAGGCCTATTCCTGAGGAACATGGAACTCTCTGACAGTTGATTTGGGCTCAAGTATTTCCCACTGGCTTGCCAAAACTTTCTTAGACTGGCACTAAAGTCTAAAACCTTTCTAACCCAGTCTTCCTTCCTTTCCTGCCTCATGCACAAGGGTCAAACCTACGTCATGGACTGAAGGCTCTCCCAGTCTCTGTCTCCTTCCCCACTTTACCTCATGGGTTTCCCTCAGTAGACCTCTTGCACATCTAACCCCATCTTGGAGTCTGCTGAGGGGACCTGAACTAACATATTCTCCATAAATTAAAAATTCAGGATTCCTTTAAATTTTTTTTGTTATTATAAGATAGCTTATTTTTACAATTGTTTGTTAACTTTTCCTGAATTCAAATTTGTTTTATTTCTCATTGTTTATAAATATTTTTAAGATGTAAAAATACAAATTTTTTTTGTCATTAATGTCATTTTATTGCTAGAAAAGCATAGGTAGAAAAATCTGAATCACCAATTTTTCATTCAGACTCTGTGTAACTATGAATTAAAAGCAGATGTTTGGTTTGTTGAAATTTAAAAAATTAGTATTTTATTTGGTCAGCTTTCTTTAAAAAATTTTTTTAATGTTTACTTATCCTTGAGAGAGAGAAAGGGAGAGTACAAGCAGGGGAGGGGCAAAGAGAGAGGGAAAGAGAGGATCCGAAGTGGGCTCCATGCTGACAGCAGCAAGACTGGTGTGGGGCTCGAAATCATGAACTGTGAGACCTTTACCTGAGTCGAAGTCAGATACTTAACCTTGACTTAACCCAGGTGCCCCCAAAATTAGTATTTTAATATAAAGCAAATTACTCTCCTGCTGATCATTTACTTACAGAAACTTAGGGGGTGAACCTGAGATCCCTACACAATAGAGCCATCTGATCAAGACACATCGAACTTTGGACATGCCTTGATATCTTCTTCTAAAATCAACTAAATAATCTTATTTCATTGTTTCATCACTAAGCTAACAAAACTGAAAAGATAAAACGGCTGGTATCACTACTACAATCTTGTTCTTTTTTAACTGAACAAACTATTAAGGATAGAATTCAAATGCTTCCTAACCCAAGTGGAGAAATATAATGAATATTTTTCCAATACAACTCAGATGAACAGCTCAAATTATTTCTTGATTTTTCCTCTATTCAAGTACATCTTCAAATAGCTGAAGTTAAAAGCAAAACATTTTTGTAAATTGTTTAGAATGATAGAGAAAAGAAAGCCTATTGGAGAGAGCTTGTACAATTAATATAATTAGAAACGAATTTTGCTTCAAAGAAAGAAATATAGATCATATGTGTTATCCTATGAAAAGGCATTAAATAGGGGCGCCTGGTGGCTCAGTCAGTTGAGCACTTGGCTCTTGATTTCAGCTCAGGTCATGATCTCACAGTTTGTGAGATGGGACCACGTGTTGGGCTCTGCGCTGACAGTGCAGAACCTGCCTGGGATTTTCTTACTCTCTCTCTCTCCTGCCCCTCCCCTGCTTATGCTTTCTCTCTCTCTCTCTCAAAATATATAAACAAGCATTTAAAAAGGGCATTAAAATAAAAAGTAAAAACAAAACGCAAAGAATAAAAAAAAATCTTAAATTTAGGCAAAACCTTAGAAAGTAAATTGATATATTCATTTTCATGTCATTTAACTTCAAACTACCATCTCAAAATTTAAAAACTGAGGCTAAAACCTTGCAATAGAAAAACATCAGGTTAAAACAATATATTTGACCAGATGTGATATGACCTTGGTCAATGTCTTGAATATAAAAAAACAGGTTTTGAGAAAAATACTTTAAAAAATATATATTCTGACTTACTTGGCTCCAAAGACATATACTATTAAAAATCTTCAATTTACTATACCTCACTTGCATGCGAAAGACATAGAAATATTAATTAGTCAAGGGTGATGTAAAAGAGCTACAAATAAAATTTAAAACAAAATGTCAATAAATGATTACAATTTGGGGTAGAATAATCAGCAAACTTATCACATGGAATTGTTCAAAGAAAATGTGAATAAAAACATTTTAAGTACCATTAACTTGGTCATAGTGGGTCTTGGTCCTCCTAAAAATGAAGCATCATTTTGCTCCTCTACACCTGGGACCTCACTTAAGTGTGCATCTTGTCCATTCGAGGTGGTCAGCAACTCTGGTAAATGGAGAAATTGGATCCCACACTGAGAAGCTGCTGTTTTTACTCTTGGCACTTCCTGAATCCTCTGGTACCACGCAGCCAGCAGTGGAAATTCTATCAGCTTCTCAGAAAGTTTCTTGCAGATGATTGCCTAGGCAGACAAAGAACAAAACATACTACTCTATATTTTTTGTTTGTTTTTAATAGCCATATTGAGGTAACTTTGCATACCATAAAATTCACACATTTTAAGTGTACAGCTCAAACAATGGGTTTTAGTAAATTTATAAGTTGTGCAACTACCACTACAATCCAGGATTAGAGCACTTATATCACACCAAAAATTTCCATTATGACCACCTATAGTCAATCTCTGCTTCCCCAGTTAGTTATAAGCAACCACTGATCTCCTTTCCATGTCTATAATTTGTCTTTTCTAGTAGTTCATATAAGTGGAACCAGAAAATGTGTCTTTTTTCACTTAGCATTAAGTTTTTGAGGTTCATCTATGCAGCTGCATTTATCAGTAGTTTGTTTCTTCTTATTTGAAGTAATAGTCACTGTGCAGAATAATATTTTTTGTTTATTCATTTGCCAGTTGATGGACCTTTGCATTGTTTCCAGTTATTGGTAATATAAATAATGTTGCTATACAAATTCATGCTCCAGTGTTTGTGTGGGAACGTTTTTCATTTCTTAGGAGTAGATACTAGGAGCCACATTGCTAGGTCATATGGAAACTATGCTTAGGTTTCAAAGAAACTGCCTAACTCTTCTCCCAGATGGGTGTAACATTTTATATTCCCACTAGCAAGGCATGGAGGTTCAAGTTTCTCCAAATCTTGCCAATGATTGGTATTGTCAGTCTCTTCTATCTTAACTCTTCTAATAGATGTGCAGCAGTATCTCATTGTGATTTTAAGTTGCGTTTCCTTAGGACTGATGATGTTGAGCACCGTGTGCTTATTTGCTATTCAAAATATCTCTGGTGAAAGATATGAGAGTTAGGTCATCGGCAGTTATATATATGGCAAAGAAGTTATAGAGATGGCGAACAAGTACATGAAAAAATGTACATCATTCATACATTAGGGAATTGCAAATTAAAACAAGGAGACACCACTACACACCTACTAGAACGGTGAAGAGGCAAACCCTGACAAAAGCAAACGATGGCAAGAACGGAGAGCAACAAGAACTCTCATTTGCTGCTGGTGGGAATGCAAAATGGAACAGCCAGCACGGAAGGCAATTTGGTGACTCCTCACAAAGCTGAACAACTTTCTCCATATGATCCAGTGATTGTACTCCAAATAAGTTGAAAACTTAAGTCCATGAAAAACCTGCACGTGGATATTTATAGCCAAAACTTGGAAGCAACCAAGATATTCTTCAGCAGGTGAATGGATACACGATCTGTGGTACATCTAAACAATAATCTATTATTCAGCGCTAAAAATAAATGAACTCATCAAGCCATGAAAAGACACAGAGGAATACTAAAAGACACAGAGTAATATATATTACTAAGTGAAAAGAAGCCAATCTGAAGGGCTATATACCTTATAATTCAAAGTATATGACCTTCTGGAAAAGGTAAAACTATGAAGATAGTAAAAGAAATCAGTGGTTGTCAGGGATTAGGACAGAGGGATGAACAGGTGGAGCACAGATTTTTAGGGCAGTGAAACTATTCTGTGTGATACAATAATGATGGATGCATGTCATACGTTTGTCGAAACCCATAGAAGGTACAACTCAAAGAATGAACCCTAATATGAACTATAGATTGTGTTATAGTAATGTTTTAATGTAGGTTCATCAGTTTTAATACACGTACCACTCTGATGCAGGATTTTGATGGTAGAGGAGACTATGGGTATGGAGACAGAGAGTATATGGGAACTTTCTGTACTTTCTGCTGTATTTTATCATGAACCTAGAACTACCCTAAAAAAAGAAAGTCTATTTTTTAAGTTATATTTAAAATCAAAACATACTATTTAGATAACATATAAGTCTGATAAAGGACTAATGTCTTACAAAGAATAAGAAGCCCAAAAGGTATTCATGAATTACTTGAGTAATAATAATAATAACATTAAATTTTATATACACACAAACTAAGAATGTATTCACATACTGACTACTCTATAAGTAAAAAAAAAAAAAAAAAAGAAAGAAAGAAAGAAATAATGGAAAAGACCAATACTCAGCAGAAAAAGGACAAAAAATGTGAATGGATTATTCCAAGAGAATCAATAAAAATAACATGAGAGCATTTGAAATGTCTATGAATGCTACAATGGAAAACCATCTTGGAAAATTTTGTATCTTGTGCTCCAGTTTCTATCATCTTTCACTGGTAGTGTACTTTTATGCCTCTCTAAAAGCCTTTCCTTAATCAACTTCCTTCACAACTGAAGACCCCTGTCCCAGACCATCATCGTATTTCATAAGCTCTCAACACACTGAATACAGAGAGCAAAAGGACACTGCTTGGTCAAAAACTGAAGATACTTAATATATGCTTATTTATGAAAATTAGTTTAAGTGGTCAGTGGAAGAAGAATTAAAATACGTTGAAGTGTTGACTGTCTCAAAGTTTATTATGTAAGACTTTCAAATGATTATAATTTGATGTCTATATAGAGTTTATAATCACTGGTGTATTTTGAGGAATCTCAATGGAAATTATGCACTGTGGATAAGTGTGGAAAAGAGAGAAATGGAGAGGCTGTACTCTTATTTTAATGATGATTTAAAGGTTTTTGGGTTTTTTTGTTAAGTGAAGTCTTCTTCCCCGAATGTATGAACCGTAACACAGAATCAAGGCAATATTACTTCACAATAATGTAAGAAAACTGTCAGGACTGTATTTTTAAAAAAAGATGAAGTAAGGAGGAAATTTCACTGAAGTAAAATGGTAAAAAGATAAAAGTTATAATTATAAAAATATACAAGCAAAAAGATAACTAGCATCATTTACAGGGCAATTTTTATAACACAGCACTTAAAGTAAGGCTTTTATTTAAATTACAAAATGTGAAACCATTCCTCCTGATTTAAATTATCTTTTTGTTTTCTCTTGGCCAGATGCTTTCTCCCTACCATCACCACCAAACTTCAATTTCTTTAAAAAATAGAATGTTCTTGCTTCTTTTTGAGACACTGAATATTGTTTCCATAGAAACAATAATAACGTCAAAAACAGATTATGACTGGTGATTATGAACAAACAGATAAACAAAAAGGTCAAATCAGAAAAATCTTGACGTATATATCTAACAATAATCAGTATCAAAGCAGAAGCCAGAAAGGACAGAAAAGTAATAAAAAATTCACCTGCATATATATTTTAGTCTATTTTAATCGGACTTTTAACAAGCACAAGTAATTGATTATAAGAGCAGGCCTTACGTTTAACTCTTTTTGTGTAGAGCAAGGACTCAAAACACTGCCTTGCAAATAATAGTCACTCTTTGAGTGAACAAATGATCAAGGAACTACATATTAGCTGCAAAGAATAATTTCCTAAATTAGTGTTCTTCAAACAGCTGTTTATCACCCTTGGGTAACTTGCAAAATCAACATAATTTTAAAAATGACATAAAATAGAAAATATCAGAGTAAGCAGCATGGAGCAAGGTGGGTTACTCTGTATAATACTTATATTTAATGTATGTAAGATATATATTTATGTAAGTATGCTCAGTCACCTTGTAAAAAGCATTTTTTACTGTGAATTAAAATAAAAGAGTTTGAAATATACTGTCTAAATGGTACTCTGGGAGCCAGTTTGTAATTCTCACCAAAATTCTTAATTGTCCGGAAATAGCTTCCGTGCTAAGGGAACTGAGCCTAAGTCATGATAAATTTATCACATAAGAAATGTTCTCATTTCCTCACCTTTCCTTTCCCCTCCGTGGTAGTGATTTATTCTTATTTGTTAGATGCAGATGGCATCCCTCCTTTCCTTTGAAAATAAGTTGTGATTAAGTAACAATAATTCATGTTTAAAAGAAATTGAGAAGTTTTACTCTGCATGACAGGTCATCCCATTTAATCAACATACCAGGCCGCCCTGCTAATATCCAGACAGCTCAGGAGGTACTGAAGCACATTCATTACACTCAAGAAGATATATTTAAGGAAGCGGCTAGTGAAAATGTGTGCGCTGAAAATTATATTTGTTCCTAAGAAATTATTTTAAAAAGTTACCTGCCTGATAAGATCAAAACCATTATAAATATCATAATTACTTAAAAACAAGAAAATAAGATCATTTATTCTTAAACTAATAAATAAAAAACTATTGCTACCAAGAGTACAAAATGAAACGCTAATGGCTTTGTAGTTAACTAAAAGGGCAGCGAAATTTTCTGGAGAGAAGCAAGATGTTACATCTACCTAAAATACCTCCTCCACTGCATCGCTGTCCAATCACCTATTACATAAAATGCTTTGTATTTTATATCACTTCTTTAGCCATGTTTACTCTTTTGAAAATATATCCTAACAAATAAATGTTTAGGTGAGCAGTGTAAGCAGTAAACAATCTATCTAAATGGAAATATAATCCCAATTCTGCATTTTTTTTTTTACTTATAGATTAGAACTGATCGGTTATTAAAACCGAAAACTCTTGGGGTCCCTGGGTGGCTCAGTGGTTAAGCGTCCAACTTCGGCTAAAGGTCATGATCTTATGGTTTGTGAGTTTGAGTCCTGCATCAGGCTCTCTGCTGTCAGCACAGAGCCTGCTTCAGATCCTCTGTCTCCCTCTCTCTCTGCTCCCCCCTCCCTCTCACTCGCTCTTTCAAAAATAAACAAACATTAAAAAAAACAAAACCTGAAAACTCTTAAAGACCTAATGCATAGGAGACAATATAGGATATACACATTAACCACTAAATAAGTGGCATCCATGTTTTTGCAATATGCCAGCCAATAGTGAGATTCACATTATTCCTAACTTTATGTCAATGGGGACAGTGAAAGGGGCATTTATTTAATGTAGGTACTTTTGCTTAAAAATCAATTTTTACAATAATTTTACATTAGCAATAAATGTGTCATACTTTTTAAAAACTCAATTCAAAGCATTAGAAGTTAACATGTAAAAGGTTAAATCATAAGTATTCAAATTACAAAAAAATACTTTATCAAATGGCAAATTTTGTCTTACAGGAGTAGAATAATCTTTTTTTGAGAGAGAGAGAAGGCACAGGCGAGAGAGACAGAATCCCAGGAGAGGGAGGGAGAGAGAGAGAGAAGGAGCTCACCAGAAGTGGGGCTCATGTTTTACCTGATGCGGGGCTCGTGCTCACCCCAAGCAGGGCTCACTGGATATGGGACTCGAACTCATGAACCATGAGATCATGACCTGAGCCAAAGTTAGATGCTTAACGACTGAGCTGCCCAGGCACCCAGGACTAGAGTAATCTTTTAGACAGTCCTACAAAGTGTACTTGTTTACTAGCAGCAACTTAAAAACAATTCTACCATTTTCTGGTATCAGGAAACAGCAGGATTTTGTCCTAGTATAGCTATTTATTGCTCTTTTTCCCATACGGTTGCTATACTAACTACTAGAAGATGCTGGTAAATGACCTAAAGAAGGGAAATCCTAAGAGGTGTGCATTTTAATTTATTTCTTTTAAAATCTATTCCTAAAACTTTCCGGAGAGGGTTCTGTTAGGCACCTTCCATGATGAAGTGCTGGGCTATTGGGTTAACTTTGCAAACTAGTATGTGCTGAAAAGGAAAAGCTTGGAGCAGGTTCAGACACAGCATCTTGGCCACTCCACTCACTACTGTTTTGCATCTTTGATTTTATTCTGTTTAACAGAACTCTGTATTTTCCCTAGCTCTTCTAATTTTGACCTCTGGTATTCTAAAACTTGACGTAGCAAAATTGGCTTCTCTTTTATATTGTTGGCTTTATTCCTGTGGCCAAATATCCCTGCTCTACGTACGGCTCTATGTTTCCCGTCCAAACCTAGCAACTTAACTTTCATTCCTGACCATGAACTTGATTCTGATTCCGATCATTTGAAATGCCACTCCATCACCTTGATGTGTGTTAATGCAAGAATAAAGTTCTGCATCATAGCTACTACCTGAACTGCTTTATAACCCAAGATGACTTAAAGGAGCAAAATAAATATAACAGAAATAATATCAAGGCTTTGGCGAAGAAAGATTAAAGCCTGAAAGAAACTGTGCAGATCCAAGAAAAATACAAACAAAAGATATATTGTGAGAATTAGTTTACATATAAATGCCAAAGGAGAAAAATGGAATCATAGAATATGTGTAACAAAAAAGGCCAAGTGTACACGTTTTCCCCTATTTTAAACTAAGAATGGAGTTCTTCAGTAGTATTAGGTAAATTTACTCAGCAGTGGTTAGTAGATGTCCTACCTGAATGGAGAGGGTGAAAAAATCCCTCTCAATTAAAAATACTTCAGCCTCAATTGATCTTAATTAGGTAAATAGCCTGTAAATTAAGCTAAAATCAAATGAACTTGCTGAAACTGGATGTTTGGTTAATGACCTAAAATCAGCTTCATACAGGTAAATTCAATGTTATATTTGTTTTGTTGAATTTGAAAGCAGATACTCATCTTCTCTATTACTTTGTTTTATTTTCCTTGTACTGCTTATTATTTTTTAAATATATATATTATTTGTTTATTTGTTCATTTCCATCTTTCCCTACTAGAATAGTAACTCCGTGAGGGCCGGGACTTTACCTGTTTTGTTCATCATTCTATCTCCAGTGCCTATGACAGTGCCTGCTATATACGGTAGGCTTGCAATACATTTCTCAAATGAATACATGAATGATGCGGCATTTTGATTCAATTCTTACAAAATTATAAACAAACACAGTTATCTGAGAAGACCAAGAAGCTACAAACACCAATAGTATTTCATCATATGTATTCAAATGACTGGTCTAATGACTGACATTGTTAATAAAGGGGAAGGTCAGGAGTAGAAGAATTTAAATATCATTAGACTAGAAAAAAAAAAGTTGATGTTTTCTCCCCACCGAGCTCTGTGGATACTACGCACGCATATGACATTTAAAATGCTAATCAACATCTAAAGTTATTTTGGTTTCTCATCTTATTTTGTTTCTATTTTTGGGGGGAAAAAAAGAAATGTTCTTTAAGAAAATGCCAATTGATTAATACCACCTAACTTATTAGTGAAGCACCGGCTTTCAAATAGATTTTCATTAGCAATCTTTTCTCATTTGTCAGTAGAGATACCCGAAAGGTTGATGATATATGAGAATGATATCTCTCTGATATCTGATTCCATTTAAGGGGGAAGGGTGAAACACTTCCAAGCAAGAGAAATGCAGCTCTTGAAAGCCAAGTGGAAAGTTGCAGAGAGCTATTTATTCCCATGTTTACTCTAATATTATTTTTACTTTGTTCTTTTTTCCTCCACAGAGAGAAACACACACACACACACACACACTCATATTAGGAAAGAAAATTTTCCATTTACATTCTCCTACAACACTGAATAGCTACCTTCCATAATCTTAAAAGGAACAGAGAAGCACAGACATAATGATAAAATAGTTCTGATTTAATAATACCTCATAAAATGTAATTAGTATTTTAAGGGGCTACTTAATTATAAAATATAGCTGGCAAGAATTTTTAGTGTTTTAATACTGGAACTTCTAATATTTGAAGGGAATCACAGGAGCAATTTGAAATTAATCATCATAACGATTGCTAAATTTTAACAACTCAAAATTAAAAGTCCTAATAATTATGAACATTTAATGAGAGCTCACCGTGTGCCAAACACTGTTCACACTTCACACAAATTGTCACTTATTCCTCACACTGATCCTACTAGATAGGTACTAGGATCTCTACTTCACAGATAAGAAAATGCAGATGGATATTAATTACTTTGCCCAGGAGCATAATGATAGTAAGAAATGGAACAGGGAGGCAAGCCTGGGCAATTTCAGAGACCGAAACTTAGAGTAACGTATCCCGCATCTCGATAACCCTTACCAGAAAATGATGGATACAGGGCAAGAGCACAATATCTGCCAAAGTGAAGTACAGGCCTTCTGCAAACACATGCTCCAGAGGTGGGAGGTCAGCCACTTTCGCTTTTCTGATGTGAGAGGGCTCCCTGTTGGTAGTTGCTGGTTCTTCGTATGCTGTGAGCTTTGAGAATGCCACTTGCAGCTCCAGGCTCTTGGATGAAGAGTCCCACTCTTCAGATGTTTCTTGTATGGGGACCTTACTCTGAGCAAGGGCAGGCCCAACCCCGGCAGCCTTCTGTTGCTTCAGCTTCTGCCGACGGAGTTTGTCATCGTTATGCACTCGAACGGGCTCGCTGAGCTTTCTCTCTAGCTGTAGTACTTCTGCAGGGATAGTTGGGTGCTGGTCAGAAGACTCTTTGAGAAAATTCTCAATAGCTAAAGGGATGGTGAGTTCGCATAGCCTGGTCCACTGACTGACCTGCAAAACCAAACAAGAGATGAAAGGATTCTTTACTTTCAACATACCCTGAAAAAAACTTTCTGTTGGGAAATGAGATTGGTTTTGACAATTTAAGCCTTGAGCTAAACCATCCGTGGGCTAAGCTTTTATGCTATCACAGTGCTTCAAAAGTGACAACACTAAACAATGGTTTAGCGTTCCTATACCTGGGAGTACATGCTAACCTCCAGCATGCTCTTACTGAATAAATCCTTCCTTCCCAAAGCCTTCAAAGTCCATCCATCCCTAAAAAGTACGGTTTTCAAACAGTGCTACTAGAGCTCCTGTTCATGTGTAAAGTTTCCTTTAAAAATCCTCAGTGTAATTAAAGCAAAAGATAAAAAAAGAATAGTTCACTAGAAATGTCTCCAAACCTAACAAATTAAATCTTAAATTCTTATTTCTCAATATTGCACCAAAATACTGGCATACATGAAGGGCTACTCTATTTCCTTGCTTACTATGCTTACTATAGGTTTTTTAAGTAAACGCAATTTTAACCTCCTGCAGAAAGTTAAAATAAATGCTCCAGTGAACGTGTTATCGTTTTACGGCTTTAAATAACAGACGATGCATTATACTTACTTCGGCACAGGCTTTCAAGCAAGTCTTCTTAAAACCCAGAAGTTCCAAAATGTCCTTCTTTGAGGGGTCAGCTTCATATGATTTCTGGATTATGTGTCTCAGCACAACAGCAAGTCCTGCCCTGCAGAAATTGTCTGGTTTTTCTACTACTGCAGGTAAACAGCAATTCTGGACTATTGCTGGAAGCTCTTGCCTTGAAATAATCTGTATTTCAACATCCTGGGGCACTGCATTTTTTAGTGAAATATCCGTGCTTTCTTTTGTGAAGACTAAGCCAACTTTGAAGATTTTGCAGTCACAGTATGATAACAAAAATAAAGTTACAGATGTGTGAAGAGGAAAGATGCACCCTTCTGTTTGGTGAGAAAAGTCCAAGTATAGGTATTCTTCTGTAAGACTTTTCTTAATGCCTTTCATTTTCCTCTTTCGTTGGGTCACCTGAAGCATAAATCAAAGTGGTTAATAGGTCTTAGACTATAGTAACTTGGAAGCTGACATGAAAGAGGAATATTTTTAAACTTTTTCTAGAAATCGGCAAGGATTTGTGGTAGATACGATTTTACGAGAATTTGTTCCTGGACTGAAAAATGGCTTCCAAAAGAAAGATTTCCACCCCGTGCAATTAACTAGTCTTAGAGGTGATTCTACACCCCTTTAAAATAAGCATACCTCAGGTGCTTTGCAATAGAACCCTCCCAATCAAGAAGCACTTTGCGGTTTTGCTACAGGCAAGAACAAGAATGAATAGAATAGGAAATAAGAAATAACTAAGAATACTGGGAGCCGTCTGGAGAAGCTTTGACCATGCTGCCACTACAGCAGCAACTGGGGTGGGGGGAGAGTTATATATTCATTCCCTCATGAGAAATAAATTCTCCTAAAGTAAGTGGGTTTTGATGATGACGAGGGTGCTGAATGATGACGGAAAAATATTTGAAGTTCCCCCTAACTTAGATGCTGATAACCAGGATATCTCTAAGTTAACATGTCCAAAGCCATTCACCCCCACACCCTAAACCTGCTCATGAATCCTCCTCATTCCAGTTAATGGAGCACCATCCTTCTAGCTGTTCAAGCCAAACATCTGGAATCATTCCATGTCTTAATTACTCTTTCCTTTAACACCTCCATAACCAATTCATTAAAAACTTACTTTGGCCCCTCAATATACATCTAAAATCTGTTTATTTCCACACCACCTTCATTGCTTCCACTGTTATCCAAGCCACAATCACCTCTCTTCTGAATTATAGCAATTATCTTCTAACCCTGCTTCCACCCTACCTCCCCCTCTCTTCTAGTCTCAACGTAGTATCCAAAGTGATCCTGTTAAAAATGGAGTAAGATCGTGTCACTACTCTACTCAAACACTCCAATAGCTTCCCAACCTATTCAGAGAAAAGGCAGAGCTCCTACAATGGCCTACAAAGGTCTCCTTGACCTGATCACTCAGTGCTCCAGCCAGAGTGACTTGTTATTCCTTTAAAACACTAGATACACTCCCGCCTTTGCAGTGGTTTCCAGTGCCTGGAACACTCTCTCACCTCCTTCAGGTATTTACTTAAATGTCAACTTCTTATTGAGATGATCTCTGGCTACTGTATTTAAATTGGAAACCCCAACCCCCACCCTCCCTGAAAAAACCTTTCTGTGCTTTTCTCCACACTCAACCTCTGCGGTATCATACTATATATTTTGTTTCCCACAGATAGAATGTACCATGAGAATAGAAATTTTGTTTTGTGTACTGCTCTGCCTAAAACAGAACCTGAATAAGAAAGATAGGTAGGTAGGTAGGTAGATAGGCAGATAGATAAAATCAAGAAGAATTATTGAATGAATGCATGGATATATATATACACGCTGGTTATTTTAAGGATGCAGACACACACAATCTTGAGATCAAATTGTTGATGGGTGTTTTCAAGTCATAGTCCTTAAGAATATTGTCAATTACGATGACTCTTTGTTTGATTTCTACATTTCCTGGGTCTAAAATTCCCACGTTCTAATCTATAAATCACAATTCCAAACCTAACACTAGATGGCACTCTTTAAAAGCATTCACCATGGAAGCCTGTAATAATAGGAAGATGGTAGAGGAAAAATTGCTTTAAAAGCCATTAAAGAGTACACCTGAAAATCTTCCTTTTAAGTGTATTCTGAAATATTAACGTACTCTGAAATTTAGGAAATCTTCAAACATACTAAATTCCTTAGTTTTTTTTTTTTAACTCAAAAGGAAACAAATATCTTTAAGGGTCTTGGTCCTCACCTTTTTTGTTAAAGAGCTAATAATTCATTATAGCAAAGGGATATAGTTAGTAAAGTACTGTCTTGGAGAAACTTTTGATAATGCAAGTAATCACTACTATTTTATTTTGTATTTCTTTTATTAAAACATAACAGATCTGCACGATGTTTTGTTACTTCTTTAAAAGATTATCTAGGGAAAAATTATTTCATGTGACTTAAAAGCAAGAACTTTTTAACCCATGGAAACCATTTTCTCCCTAGCTTAATTAGCTTTTTTTAATTTTAATTTTTTTTGCACCTGCAGTTTACTTTAAAAGAAAATATTAAAGGGTGCTTATTAAAGCTCACAGGCAAAAGAAAGCACCCTTTCTAGGAAACTAATCATTTCCTTGAGGAGTTTGCTCCTGTAAACCTACTGCTGATAATTTACTGATCTTCTTAACCCCCTCTGATAGTGGGATACTATCCAGAAGATCCCTGAATGTTTCGAGAAGCAGATTTGAAAGAACAAGGTTGATTTCCTCATTTGCCCATCAGCCCAGGAAACAGTAATTATGAAAACAGTCCTGCTTTTTAAAAAATAAAAATAAAAACAAAACTGAAAACAATGTCACGTTCTTTTACAACTTGTGATTTAGGCTATGCAGAAATTAAAAAAATTAGAGTACATGTATTATTTAGTACTTTCCAAGGGATGTAGATACTAAGAACCTTGAGAATAGGCTTTTTTACATATTCTATAAACTTGTGTCACTCTGAGCACTTAATAAATGCTAAATGTCAACAAAACAGAATAGCAATAACCTGCCCATGGAGATATCTAAAAATTAATGAGATGCCGGAGAGAAAATGCAAAGTACTGTTGATTCTCAACATAATTTATTTTTCCAATATAGATGTTGGTGTTTTTTTGTTGTTTTTTTTTCCTTTCCCTGGGAGATTAAAAATGTTACTTAATGATCTTGGAGTTAAAAAAATTACTCTCCTTGGGCAATTTCTTCCCATTAAGTACTAATGTAATTTCTAAAATAAATATTAAGTATTAGCAAACCTGTACAAATTTGATGTATGTTTTTGGCTTGTACTATGTGTTTTTCAAGAGAGCAGAACACGGTTTTTGCTTTAAGTTTGCAAACATCATAGGCAAGAGAAAACCCTTTTCTCCTTTTTTCTTCTCCATTTCTACCTAGAGTTTCCTTGAATAATTATTTTTATGTCATGAGCTTTAAAAAGGTAGGTACTATAGAATCATCTTCGGGGTCACTGGAGTTTCTGAGACAGCTCCTGTTAGTCCATATTACGTTCCCGCCAAGCACAGAAGTAGTGTCATTTGCTCAGCCTTGACAGGTGCCACACTGTAACTACTCCTGAGATAGAGTGAGAAAGCAGCAGACAACAGACTTAGGGGCTAAACAGAGCTGATGGAGGGTACACCATTTCCCTGGATAGGCCAGTTTGTTTGGGAATGTTGCTGAGGGACTAAACAGGGAAAAGAAAATATTTAAGCCTGGTCATTACTTGTGAATCTTCAAAGGTATTTTTAAACATAACTGAAGCAGTCACAGGTTTAACATTGTAGGCATTTATCCCCCCCCCCTTTTTTTTTGCTGCATTCTCAATTAATATATCATGGTCTCGATAAATTGAAATATTTCACATATGATTTTAATGGGGTTTTTAAAATCTAAAACCATTTTACTACTTTACTTCATGCATTTGTATATATAAAGAAAAAGAAAAAATATAATAAATGTATTGAAAATAAGCATACTTGTTCAGAAGCTGAAAAAAAAAGTTTGAAAGCTTTGTGCACAAAATTCAAGTCTGGATCTATGGCAATTAAATAGTACGTAAAGTTATATATTACATAATAGATAAAGACCAAAAAGTACACTGTAACAAAATATTTTTTTCACGTAAGAAATTATCGCTATGCAAGGAATTTGATAGGAGCTTAATAAATGTTAAATGACTGAACAAAGAATACAATTCTAAATAATCCTACATACATTGAGTGTCCACCAACTATGTGCTAAACATACACAACTTTCATACATTACTTCTAATCCTCACAATCTTTACAAGCACATTTTAGTTCCCTCACATGAATGAGAACTATCAAAAGCATTAATAATCTACACAAGGATCTTACCTGAGAACATTCAGGAATAGCTATTTTTCTAATATAAATAGCACTGTTTTATAAACTTAAAATTTCATAAAGTGAAGCATATATCACAATTTTATTGCAGCGACAATTTCACCAAAGTGAAATTCATTCGAAATTATGTTATTCTAAGCAATTGTGCTGGTCTCAGTAATCCTTGATAAAAAACCTCTGTTCTAATTTTTTTTTAAGTTTATTTATTTCTGAGAGAGAGAGAGAGAGAGACAGAGTGTCAGCAGGGAGAAGAGAGAGGGAAACATAGATCCTAAGCAGGCTTCAGGCTCTGAGCTGTCAGCAGAGAGCTTGATGTGGGGCTCAAATCCCCAAGAAACTTGAGATCATGACTCGAGCCAAAGTTGGACGCTCAACCAACTGACACCCAGGTGTCCCTAAAAACCTCTGTTCTAAAGGCAATCATTTGATAAGATTTTTGGTGGCTCCTTCCTAATTCCCTTTATTGGATTCTCCACAGACCTCTTAATAATTTGTGGCTCAGTATTTTAGCCTATTCTCAACTACACTCACTTCTTTGATTACTGGCTTTCGAACTTTTTAACTTTGCCACACAATAAGACTTTTTTAATGCAACTCCTTATACACTGAATAAAACTGAAACAAAAGAATCACAAAGAAATACTCTACTACATGGGATGCATCTGATATTTTTAATTCTGTGCTTTTCTTCCTTTCCTCCTCCTCCTTTTTTTTTTTTTTTTTTATGCTGGTTAGTATTCAGTAAATTGACTTCATGACCAACTAACGAGCCACAACTGACAATATAACAGTACTATTCTAGGTGACCTCCAGTACCATTGGTGTAAATATCATCTACGACTCCTATTTTTATCTCAGTGACAGACACCCTTTCCCCTGAAGTTCAGATTCTTATATGCTACTTGACATCTTCCCTTAGACACTTTTCTAAACCTGTTCTTCTCCCATTAGCAGCCCCCTTATTGATAAAATGGCAACATCATTCATCCAGATGCTCAGGCCCTTAACTCTGAAGTCTCACCCAACTTGTTCTTTCTCACAACTTACCATTTCTACTTTCGATATATATGCTAAATCCAACTTCTTGGCACCTCTACCACTATCAACCTAACCTAAGTCATCACCAGCTCTTATAAAGACTACTACAAATACCTATTAACTATTTTCTTCCCCTCTCCACACATCTGTCCACTCTCCAATAGTCAGAGTGATCCTTGATACACATAAATCAGATCATACCCCCTGCTCACAACCGTCCAATGGCTCCCCAAAACACTTAAAATCCAAATTTCCTATCATGGCCTATAGTTTGCCAAGACCCTAGCTATCCTTTTTCTGACCTGATCCCCTACCTCTTCTCCCTCTTGCCCACCCACTCCTCTCCAGTTCTCCTCACAGTTCTTGGAAGAACCCAGGAATGCTCCCACTTGAGAATTTTTTGTACCTGCTATTCCTTAGGCCTAGCTTGCTCCTTCATTTCACTGAGGTGTCTGAATATTAATTCAAGAGCAGACCTTTCCTGACAACCTGAATTGAAAAAGCACTCCTGTTACCTCCTAGCCCCTTATCTTTTTCCTTTTTTTAATTTAATTTTTTTAGAGAGAGTGAACTAGTGCCTGAGTTGGGGACAGGAGCAGAGGGACAGCAAGAGAATCTTAAGCAGGCTCCATGCTCAGCACAGAACCACCACATGTGGGCTTGGTGATGAGATTGAGAGGCTTGATCTCAGGACCCTGAGATCTCAGGATCCTGAGATCAACACCTAAAGCCAAAATCAAGAGGTAGAATACTTAACCAAGCCACCCAGGCGCCCCTCCCCCCCTTTTTTCTTTATAGCACTTTTTACCTGACCTTATATTTCCAATGCTTATTGGTACTCAAATTTTAGTTCAAGAAATGAATGAATGTACATAAATGAATATCAGTAATCATTGTCATGACAATGCTATTGAGAACTTTAGTCTTAATACATGAGCCTCATTCTTCTTGACACCATTCTACCAAATGAATAAATCTAAGAGCCAACTATGTATAAATTGAAATGAAGAAACAAAAGGACGTCTATGAGCTGAACTGGAAAAGGTATAACTAGAATCCATCCAAACTTATAAATCTAGTTTTTATGTTTACTCCTACTCAGTGAAGAGAACTAGGAACCTAACTGGATTCAATACACTTAATAAGTAGAATATCTATATACCAAGAAACATAAAGTAATGGATAAGAGCCTAGACTCTCTGGAGGTGACTGTGTTCAAATCCTCGTTCTGATATTTAATAACAACATAACTTTTCTGTGCCTTTGCTTCCTCATTTATAAAATGGGGGCAATAATATCAGATTTACCATATAGTGTGCTGTGAGAACTTAACAATGCCTACCACATTAGTAAGCCTGTAAATAAATAGCAGCTATTATTATTCATTTGTAATTTATCTCAAAATTCCTTATCTCCTGACACTGATAAAAAACAAATTTTGACTGGCAACCCACAAATTATACTTTATACTTCCAAACTTCTCAGGAAAGGTAAGGGATTTTTATTGAATTGAAAAGTTTCCCCTCCCCCTCCCTCTTGCCAATACTGGAAAAAAAAAATCTGTTGCTGAGGCTGAAAGCCAGGAAGTCACAAAATGGTAGAATACGTGATACCCAAGCTTGAATGTTAACTGTTCATATTGTACAAAATAAATAGTTCAACACAATTTACACATATGAAACTACAAATTCATTTTTTAAAGATTAAAATTTAAATTATTTTAATTACTTACTACATCAAATGTTCAGCATTATGAATATTATAACTTAGCTTATGTTTTATACATTTCACAAAATAATACAATTTGGTTGCAAATCCTATCCTATTTCCTTACTATCTATATATGTGTAAAAAAGCTTGCCTCTATAGGGTTAGATAGCAGCTAATTACCTTAGGTACTAAAGGTTAAAAAAGGAAAGAAAAAACCTGAGCTGCTTCAGTCCTCATTAAATTAAGTACCATGAGAATACATATTCCTAGAGGAGTAAGTCCTAGAGGACAAAGTTCAATGAGCTATTTTCTTATTTGGGGAAGAAATGGGGGAAAACTGTTCAAAAGTGAAAAAGCTTACTGTAACTTTAGCCATAAAGGACGTAGGTCATCTCTCTGGTGAATCAGGGACTCATCTGCTGCTACAGATTCATAATGCTTGCAGCTAGGTCTGACCTCATAATTAATGGGGATCACAGCAAAAAATGCAAGCCTGGGGCGCCTGGGTGGCTCAGTCGGTTGAGAGTCTGACTTTGGTTCAGGTCATGATCTCACAGTTCTGGGTTCAAGCCCCACATTGGGCTCTTTTGACGACAGCTCAGAGTCTGGAGCCTGCTTCAGATTCTGTGTCTCCCTCTCCCTCTCTGCCCCTCCCCCACTTGTGCGCGCCCACACACCCCACACACGCCGGCGCTCTCTCAAAAATAAACGTTAAAAAAAAAAAGTCAGCAAGCCTGAAATAAAATTACTGAATCCCCACAGCAAACAATACCTAGGCTTATTATGATCTAAATGGTTTAAATCCTTGTAAGTACTAATCATAACAGAATTCAAGTGGGCTAGTTTGAATACTTGAAGATAAAAACTTAACTAAGGAATTGTGTATACTACAGATGTTTTATTGACTGGTTTACAGAATTTGTTAAGTTTCAAGGTCTGCTAAATTGTTGCTATTATAGAAAGGCTGATTGTATAATCAGTACTTATTCTTATCTCAAATCACAGGTAATAACCAAAGCTACATACTAAATACAGTTGTTTTTAAACCTTGGGGGGGGGGCCAATAGTTCAGAAGTTCAAGTTTGAGCTTTGCTTAAAGCAGGTAAACATGTAGAAGTGTAAAAAAAAATAAAATAGAAGAACTGATAAAGCAATTCTAAAATCTCACTGATTTCTTTTCAGCTTATTTTTAAAGTTAGGCTTCTTAATGTCTTCAGGTATAACTCAAACACAGTTTCACAGTATGAGTATGCTTAAGGCAATCCTCTCAGTGGTGTAAACTCCCCACCGGGCATTGAAAAAAAAAAAAAACTCACATAGCTTAAAGTTTGATTTATTAAATATGACAGCAAATCATTCAGTTGTACTTACAACAAAGAATTTATTTTCACAATATTTAAATGACCATGTTTACAATTGCCACATCGCTAACCCTTGCCAGCTTTTTTTCTCCTTTAACCCTGTTTCTATAGAGAAGCTTAGAAAAGCAGTAGTCTGTTAAACCATTAATTTAGCTCAAGATATACTATTAAATGCTGGCATTTTCTTGACATTCAAGAATTTATAACAAGAAATGGGATCCTGGGATTAAGAATAAAAGGAAAAAGACAAGGCACCTAATCTCAAACCAGGTAGAGCTGCGATGGGAAGCACGGGCGTTTCTAAAGCCAAAGCAATCTCCGTGCCAGTTAAACTCAGAGTTTCCACACAGAAGTTTAAAACCGAACTCAAACACTGTTTTGATAGTGTAACAGAAACAAATGGCCCCAAACAAAGCAAATCCTTTGGAGCAACCGTTAGGCCGTATTCACACACAACTGCCTTCTCCAACTAGGAAGGCATGGAATGGAAAACTAAGTGCCAAAGAGAAAAAAAAAGTTAAAGCGTGCCAAAAGGTCTTAAAACTACACTTAACAGCAAATGGCAAATGACTCCACAGACTGTTGCAAAAACAAGCTGCTCCATTCGCCCATCAGCAGAGGAAGCCACAGGGGCTTGGAGCCTCCACCAGCACCCCCAGAAGCTGTGGCTGTCAAAGAGGTTGAGGGGTCCCAGCACTGGAGAGACATCGGGACACTAATTCCACGCCCTTGCCCTTCCCACCACCCCCTCTCCATCCCGCATCCTCAGCCCAGTCGCCTCTGGATGCAAGGAGTAGTCAGGGGGATCAAGGGACTGCAAAGCCGGCGGCCTGAGCGCCCTCTTTACCTGGTCGCAGAGCCGCGGCCAGGCAGGGAGGGTGCGTGAGCGTGTCAGCGACACGAGCCGCCTGCGCCTTCCCGCCCCGCGCGAGCCAGGTTTCGAGGCCGCTTCTGCGAATCTTCGCCCACGGACCACTGGCTGCCAGAGAAGCCGGGGGAGAAACAACAGGCACCGTGTCCTGGAAACAGCCCTGCCGGCCGTCATTCATAATCCGGCGGACCGGAAACCGGGGTTACGTCACTTCCTTCCGTCGCACAGTCAAAAAGTTCCCCTCCTTACACTGCTGCAGGAACCTTTGTTTCCCTCTTGTCGGAGCCGGCTAGTTCCGGGACCGGTTCGGAAGGGGCCTCCGGGAACGGACGGAGTAGCGGGGCGGAGCGGTGAGTTGTGACGAGCTACCCGGCTCCCAGCCGCCTCTGGGAGGCTCGAGACGTCCGCGAGGGGCGAGGTGGGAGAGTAGTTCCGTGGGGTCTTAGTTTCCTCGCTCCTTAGTGGAAAACCTCGTAATTTGCGGGCGGTCGCGTGCCCCAGGCTGACCGCTCTCTCCCTTCGGTGAGGGCTGTGCTTCCTCCGAGTCTGTTGCGGGCTCGCCTATCTAGGGCATTGCCCCAGGGACTAGGTCCCTAGAACCCTGTCTCGGACCTTCCTTGGAAGGTTTTTGGAGACTTCTCTGTGCAGCTCCCTCTTTCCGCCTCTCCTCTTCCTCGGGCTCCTTCAAACACCTTCCCCTGTGCTAGGCCTTCGGTATGTCTTGCTTTGATCAAAAGATTGAGATTCTTTTTCTGAGCGTCTGCTGTCGCTTTTCAGCTGCTCTGTCACTTGGTTGGTTTGGAATCGTGGTCTTTCAGCTTTCCGTGCATTTCCAGACGCGTCCCTAATATATCAGCATAACTCAAGGCCAAGAATTCAGTAGAGGAATGAAACGGGCAGCATCTTTAAAAAGATTTTTATTAGAAGGTTGCAAGAGCCTCCGAAAGACATAAAGGGCGAAGCCGTTATGAGATGGCAACCCTAATATTGCACTCGATGTGAATAGGTTCAATTTCCTTTATCTTGTGCACATGCAGATGATCAACTTTGGATTTTTTTTTTTTTTGAAGATTGGCATGTAGGGTGAGAAATGAATATCCAATTTGGGTTGGAGAGATAACAGAAGCCCTAGAAAATGACGTTTAAACAAAACCTAGTTCATCCATTCAATAAATATTTTTGAAAGCCTAAGTTTCAGACACTGTATAACTGAATAAACTAAGTTCCTGCCCTCATGGAGTTACAGTCTAGCGGGATTAATGAATTTAAGCCAGGTAAAGGATTGGGAAGAGGATATTGCAGGTAGGAACATTGTACAAGTCTCTAGTCATGAAAGGTGGTTTTGTTCATTTTGGTTTTGCTTTTTTGATGTTTGTGAGGTTGGGGGGGGGATGGTTAGGTGCAGAGAAGATGGTTTTGAGGTAAAGACACTTTGTAAATGGTTAGAATTGTGTAGAAGGAGAAAAAAGACCATTATACTTTGATCCCTAATAATTCTATAGCCATTATTTTATGGTACTTTGCAAAGTAGCAAAGTGATAGGCAAAAAGATAAATGTAGACTCTCCTTCAGAAGGTACTCAGAGTTTTATAGGGAACATAACACTGTGGAGGAAAAAAAGAGTATGGTGTGAGAAAGAAAGTCCTAGTACCATGAGAAAGCAATGCCAGCTATCCTAGGAGGGAGAGATTATTAGCAGTATTTGGGGTGGAGAAGAACACACCAGTGGCGAGTAGAGTCCTCATGGGAAGTAATATTGGAACATAGAATTTGGACATCTAAAAATAGGTAAAAAGCTTCCCAGACAGAAGAAGTGAATAGAGATGTTAAGGTCAGCTACTAGCTCTGCTGTAAAGAGAATCTGTGTATGAAGATTTAAATGAAGTTTCTGTGCCAGTTAATGAATTGTCTTTTTATATGGTAGGCCAAGAGATTAGGCTTTATTCTGAGGGCAGTAGGGAGTTTTAACTTTCGAAGAAGAAAAATAAGAAAGAAAAATATGTGTCAGGAGCACTAATATGGCAACAGTGTCGAAGTAAAGGAGAATAGCTAGAGAATTGCTATAATACAAAAAAAAAAAAAAAAAAAAAAGGCTGTTATAAAGACCTGAATTTGAGTACTAGCAGTGGAAGTGAAAAAAAGGGACCAAATGTGAGAAATGTTGCAGAGTCAGAATCCACAGGAAAGGCCTGCTGATTGTTTTGTTGCAACAATAGGAGAGGACTTAGGGAGGGGAGGCTTTAGGCCTCAGGCCAGATTAACAGAAAGTTGTGTCATTCATTGGAAAAAGTGCAGGACCGAGAACTTTTGGAGGAAGGTATTCATAATGTCAATTTTAGTCATAACTAAATTTGAGATACCATTAGGGCAACCAGGTAGACATATCTACTAAGCAATTGGAAACGTGGGATTGGAGTTTAAGTGAAATTGGAGTGGTAATAAATGTGAAACCATCTCCCTAGAAATGATAGTTAAAAACATGATAAATAGAAGATAACCAAGGAAGAAAGTGGAAGCAGATCTAAAAAAGATAGATGAGAACAGATACTTGGGCAATACCAAGAGAGAGAGAGGGCTGAAGAGGTGAACCCGAGTAAGAGTATTCAGAAATAGACGAGAAAAAGCAGAAAAGCTAAGTGTAATTGAAATCAAGGAGGAGAAAGTGTTTGAAAGAGGAAATGAATAATATGTATTCACTTGGCCGGCATTTAATACCCTCTACCTGCCAGGCGCTCTGCCAGGCACACCGTTAACAGCAGTGGGTAAGATCAATCCTGCTATCATCCTCAGGGGATTTACATTCTAGCGAGAAAGACTGTTTACATGATTAACAGTGTGGTAACTATTCCAAACTATTCCAGGATGTTTGGGAACCATTTAACAGTAAGACTTCTTATTTTGTTGGGAGAATGTAAAGAAAAAATTACCGAGATATGATGGATGAGTAAGACGGGATGGGACACTTTCTACTGACGTGCTGAGGTGAGAGAGTGTGATATGTTGAAAGACTTAAGCTAGGTGGCTACAACAGCGAGTGAGAAGTGGGAGTAGTCCCAGATACTAGGTAATATTTAATGTGTGTACTCATCCAGGTACTCTTGTAACTATTTTACATGTACTACCAGATCTTGTGGGGCACTAGAGACCTCGTTAAGGATCTTGTTCTTTAGCCTTTGGACAGCCAGAAGTGAAAAAGGGCATTTCAACCAAGTAAAGAATACAGAAAGATGTGGAGGGGGACAAGAGTGGTTGTGGGGAGACCGATCAAGCTAATATGGTAGGCCAGTTAATAGATGGTGGTACCTTGGTCTAGGATGGTGGTAGTAAGGATTGAAAAAAGTAGATGAATTTGAAGTATATTTAGGAGGTTTGGTGATTGAATGCAAGAGGTGGAGTGAGGGTTGAGGAAGTAGGAGGAGTAGCTGATGCTCAGGTTCTGGCTGGAGCAGTGGGTTAAGTATCATTTGAGAAAGGGAATGCTAGAAGATCTGGTGGGGAGACAAAAGAAGAGGTTATGAGTGGCTCTGTTAGGGACATGTTGAATAGGGGGCACAGGTGAGATCCCCATTTAAAGCTGGCATTTGGATCTTGGAAGAGATAGACGGGCTGGAGAGGTAAATTTATAATCCATGGCAAAAGTGTATAGATCAAATTGTCTAGCCCAATAATTCTCAAACTTTTAGAGCGGATCAGAATCGCCTTGAAGGTTTAGTACAGCTTTCTGGGCCCACTCCCAGAGTTTTCTCTTCAATTGGTCTCGTGGTAGAGACCAAGAGTTTGCATTTCTAATAGGTTCCCAGGTAATGCCTGTGCTGCTGATCCAGGTGTCCCATTTTGACAGCAAGGTGTAGAGTGAGACAAGAAGAGACCCAGAACTCATTTATGTTGAAGTGGAACAGGAACCTACAAAAAAGTGAAGAAAGAAGTAGGAGGAAAAAACAATATCTGTTTACCTAAAGCTGTGAATACATTGGTGAGAGCATTTTCATGAAATGGTGGGACAAAGGCCAAATTGCAGGATTAAATGCACCATAAGTAGAAGAATGAAAGGGAGTATAGAATGAGGATGACTTTCTGAAGGAAGTTTTGCTATAAAAGGAAGAAGACTGGATAGAAGAGAGTTGAATATATTTAAATGTAAATGAAAAGATGCCGGTAGAAAGAAAGAAAGGTTGGGTTTGGGGGAGAGGGCAATGGAGTGGACATAGTAAATAATCCATAGTTCAAGGTCCAGATGGGGGAAGGAAAAGGTAGATTCAGGTACAGGTAGCATTACATGAAGAGCCACCGCTTCATTTATCAGGTGGCAAAAAGGAAAGGATGGGTGCAGGGAAGTTTGTGGATGTAGTGGTAGGATGTTGATTTAGTTTCTCTCTGACAGCTTTTGTATTCTCTGTGAAGTCAGTGAAGACTTCTACTGAGATAGAGTAGCCGTTTGAAGGAAAATGGAGAAAGTGTAACTGATCTTGCCAGAAAGTGGGGAAGTGAGTTGACAAGAGAAGAATGATAGGATTGCTTTATTGCGTTGAGTGGCTAGATGAGATTGGTGACTCTGAAGATAACAGAGTATGTATTCCTCCCAGCTGTGCTTAAGAGTTTGGGTGCAGGCTGGGAGAAGGTAAATAACAGGATGGATGGCTACAAAGTAGATGAAACTATAGGACTGTAGAACAAGGGTGTTTAGAAAAGAGAGTCTTTGAAAAGATGGAAAATAGGATAGGAAGTAAAATCACATATTGCAGGGGCGTCCAGATGGCTCAGTCAGTTAAGCGTCCGACTTTGGCTCAGGTCATGATCTCACAGTTTGTGGGTTTGAGCCCCGCGTTGGGCGGTGCTAATAACGCAGAGCCTGGAGCCTGCTATGAGTTCTGTGTCTCCCTCTCTCTCTCCCCCTCTGCCGCTCATACTCTGTCTCTGTCTCTCAAAAATAAGCATTTAAAAAAAATTTTTTTTAAATGACATACTGCAGATAAATCTAGAAGGATAGAAAGAGATGGAAAAAAGAGATCATTGTTTAGTAGTTAGAATTTCTGTGCTATATGCATTTGTCACACATGATTCCTATCATGAACTAAGAATTCTTACTGAGGATTAGAATTCTAAAAAACAAAGTCCTAGGTGTGTGTATATATAGAAATAGATATATACAGATATAGATACATGAAAGAAACTTAATGCTTTAAATGTAGAAGTAATTTAAAATCTAGGTGTTGCTTTAAAAAAAATGTCAGAAAATTTGTAATTACTACTTTAAAAAATGTCCAGTAACCTAGGAACGTGGTATTGATGGGAGTGAATTCTTAGCTCTAATCCTCAGTAAGAATGATATGGCTCTTTTCTAGTCTGTTTTGGTCATGGATTTTGGAATATACAGGGAAGGAACTATATTAAAGTTAACATAATTTAGTACAACTCCAGGAAAAGATTTTTAGATATAAGAATAAAGGAGATAAATTGAGAAATTAGTTGCTGACCTCTTTAAAGACTTCAGTAGATGAAAAACATCTATGTGTGCATTTGCCAGTAAGAAAGGAGAAGTAATAGAAACCGTAGAAAGCAATATAAAGGGGTAAGGAGGGGCACCTGGGTGGCTCAGTCAGTTGAGCGTCCAACTCTTTTAGTTTTGGCTCAGGTCATGATCTCATGGTTTTGTGGGTTCGAGCCCTGTGTCCTTCTGGGTGCTCATGCTGCAAAGCCTGCTTGGGTTTCTCCCTCTCGCTCTCCCTCTGCCCCTACCCCACTTGTGCTGCCTCTGTCTCTCTCAAAATAAATAAATAAAAAATAAAAGGGTGAGGAATTGTAAGATAGAAAACTAGAATATAAAGGATAAAACACATAATTGTGAGTGTTTTATTGTAGGCCCAAATACTGTTTTCTCTTTAATGTGGGAAAGAAGTTGAGGCAAGAAGGTGCCAATAAGGAGAACACAGAGGGAACCAAAAAACTGGAGGCCTCTATAAATTCAAAATGCAGGTAGACTGGAAGGAAAGAAATGGGATTGGTGGGGGGGCTGGAGGATAAAAGCAAAAAAAAAAAAAAAAAAGAAGGTTGACCTGGTACCCTGAAGAGCTTATTTAGTGAAAAGAGTGGAAGAGATAAAATGATAGAAGATTACAGTAAAAAAGGAGAATAGTTGTGGCTACTTTCAGGTTTTGGTGGCTGAGGATGAAGCTCCTTGGGGTTGAAGATCTAGGTAAACTAAGAGTAGGAAGCTGGAGATCATCAATATAGATGCTAAAATTGCCAAACATGACGGTAGGGAGAAGGAAGAAGATGAGCCCAGTGCCAGTGTTCCACACTTTAGCAACCATGAAGATGTAGGTGTAGATTTCAAGAGAAGATGCTGATAAATGGTGGTCATGGAATGTGTTTCCAGAAGAAACAATATGGACTAAGGCCTCTGTAGACCTCTTTGCTCTTTGAGTAGAAAGGCAAAGGAGCACCACTTGGGAGACAGTAAAAAGGAGATGTCATGGGGGAAATAGCAAAGGTAAAGTGATGCAAGACGTGCTTGAAAAAACAAGTAGAAAATACAGGGGAGAATATAGATAATGAGTAGAGGCTAGAAGATTGTGGGCAGCTAGCAAATTGTGGAGAGAGGGAGGGGCTGAGCTGAATGAAAGTACCGGAGGGCCTCTCTAGGGAAAGGTAGTTTGTGCCTTAAGCAGCCTTGATGTATACTAGGAGTTGATGGAAAACTAGAAGTTGCCGGATAGGCTAAAGCAGTGGACTCCAAACTTGTCTCCTCATTCCGTGAGTGTAAAATTGAGCACACTTCCAGATAGGTGTTAGCTATCAATTATATGTATACACTGCTATCATTCTGTGTATTAATAGCTTATTTTTAATAGAAATAAATTCTTACATTTTCCCCCCGTATTCCACTATGAAGACCTGTGGGACATGTTAGTAATTTAGGGCATGGGTATAAAGCCATGTTCAGTTTTATAACTGCAGGATCATATAAAAAAGAACTGACTCCAAGATTCCAATTGGAATGTTGGTGTTGAGGACATGACTTCTGTAGCCTTAAAAGCTAGGCGCTGACTCTTGTCACCTAATCCTAAATGCGAACCTTTTTTCTGTGATTATGGAAATACGTAACAGTAAATACTTTGCTTCTGGTTTCCAACATAGAAATTTCAAGTAATGGTTTTTCTAGTATATCTGAAGGATTCTTCTCAGTATTAGCTCTTTGGTCAGTACCTCATAAAACAGATTGTTCTGGATAAGTAAACACTATGCTCTTTAACTATAAAAAGTTAGGTCAATAAAAATATTAGGCCATATTCCCTTTGAGCACTTGGGAAGAATGGCAGATTTACTCTTTTCATCATGAACATTTTAATGAGCTATTTTCTCCTGAGAATATGTATAGTGACTAGTCTATACCATGAGTAAACTTAAAAATAACCTTTCTGTTCCTATCCTCTGTATAGATGATGTATGTAATGATACAGTCTTAGAAGTGACAGATTCCTTCTCAATTTTCATTAAGTTACTAATACAGCTGTTTGAGGTAGATAATTGTCCTTTTAGTGTTGGCTTTTGGATTCATGGATGATTCAAGTATTTTAGTAGAGCACAGATTTTGACAATAATCTTGAGGTTATCAGAAAAGTATCTAATACCTTTTTGAAAACTTAAAAACAAAAAAGAAAAATGGAGTGTGGGTGTGTGTTTCCTGTCAAAGTTGGAAAGGGATTGGGGGGAAGTAGATGGGGAAGGAACAAACAAAACTCATCTTTAGTCTGAACTTTCATATGCCAAGATTCAACCTACAGCAAGCTTTAATGGCTTTATAAACCCCTGAAAATGAGAGATTACTATGGAATTGCTGATAGATCTTTAACTCTAACAGTCCATGTGTGTTGCATTATTACAATATTAACCTCAAGGATAGAAGATGATTTCAAGCCCCAGAATATTGATCAAAGGATTGAACACAAAGTATACATTTTTATTTTAATAATTCCTTGCCCGGAGTAGTATTTGAAAAAGTGACACAAGAATTAGAACCACATGATAACATTGGTATTAGCTGAAAACAAACCTTTGTAATGTTTTGGAATTTCGTAAGCCTTTGATGTACATCTTCACTATATTTTAAGCTCCTGATGGCACAGAGCATTATCATAGGCCCTATGGGAGAGATTTTATATTATGTATATATATAAGTTTTTGGTTGTAACTGTGGCACCATTCCTCAGAGACCTTGCTTTTTAAAAATAGGTTAATGCATGAGATACCACAATCTAAATGTGATCCAAAAGATTATCTTAGTATGTTTTCTGAGGCATTCAAGAAGGAGCTGAGGACTAGACTTAAAAACGATCGTTGAGGTAAAAGCTGCGGCAGTGACCTTTATAGCTCATTACCTGATGTTTCCTTTAACCATTGCTCTCCTGCGACACTTCGCCCCCTCAAATCTTTTTTTTTTGGGGGGGGGGTAATGGAAATAAGGTTTGAGAGAAGAAATTTTGACATACGGTAAACCTGACCTAAACATATCAGGTTCCTGTACACCAAACTGTAAGTGTATATACCTTAAAACAGTGAGGAAGGCCCTCTGTGGCAGGGATGAGCTTATCTGGGTTTAAAATTCAGCCATGGGTCTGGATACACACAAAACTGATAAGGTTCTTGCTTCAGGGGGAAAGAATTTGGTAGGGATAACAAGGAAATTTACTTTTCTTTTATAATAACCTTTTGGACATTTCAGATTTTGTATCACGGGCACAGTATTGCCTGTTACAAACAAAAGAACCAAGTAGATAAACTTTAACATAGATAATTGATGATTGTCTCTAAATTAATCCCCTTCTTTCTTATTTTCTTCAGGTGTTTGCAATGGCTGCTGCTGTGAACTTGGAACTTGATCCCATTTTTTTGAAAGCACTTGGTTTCTTACATTCAAAAAGTAAGGATTCTGCAGAAAAGCTAAAGGCACTACTCGATGAATCTTTGGCTCGGGGCATCGATTCAAGTTACCGTCCATCTCAAAAGGTAACCTAAGTGAATAAAAAGCTTGGGGGAGTTTTGTAAGGCTTGCAGTAGACCAGTGTTAATATTTAGACCATCTCAAAACAATCTCCCTGCCAAAATAAGCTTTCGTTGTGGCATGAAGAAATTATATTCTTCAGTCTTCTCTTCTTCTTTCAAGCTTTCAGAGAACTTTTACTCTACATAGAAAAGCTAGCTAGGTGTGAGGGATATTCTGTTCTACTTTATGTGTAGGGAAACCCACTTATTTATGATTTAATTTCTAATTGTTTCTCATCCAAAACATTTTTAAGCTACTGGACGGAGCCATAACTTGTAATTATTCTCTAATGTTTTGCAAGCAAGAAAATTATGAAGTAAAAGGACAGGGATTTTGCCATGAAGTAGATTGAATATGGATAGGATACTTTAAGGGGAAAAGGAGGTATATGGATAAACTATGACAACTATGTGGCTCCAACTTTGATAATAATGAAGCAGCCAAACAACTTTACGTGGAAAGAATTTACATTTTGGAACCAGACAAACCTGTTTTGAATTCAAGCTTGCCTCTTACTAGTTGTGTAGTAACAGATAATATATCCTGAACATTTATTGTGTTTCAGATATTTTCTCTGCTTGGTGTATGTGTATAATTAATTTTTATTGTGATAATGATCCTTCGATATAGGTATTCTTTATTTTCATCTAAAAATAAGGAAACTGAGGTGCACAGTAACTTCACTTCACCCCGCCTCTATTTCTTCATTAGTAAAATGGAGGTAATAAGGATTACTTTCCAAAATTGTGAAAATTAAATGAGATAAAGTATGTGAACCACCTAGTGCAGTATCTACCTGGTGCACAATAGGCTTATAGTGAGTGGCAGCATTTATCATATTCGTAATACCTGAGACATTCTTTCAAACCTTTCTAAAGCTCTAGAGCTCTGAAACTGCAAAGTCATCCAGGTTTGGACCCAGAGAACAAACTGAGAAAGGGAAGACAGAACTACACCAACTGAGTCTAATCCACAGTCTCAGCTAAAGACAGGCCCAAGGCCCAGACTCAGCAGCCAAGTCTCAGACTCAGTGCCCAAATACACAGTGCTATTTTGTCCCCAGTCTCTTTCAACACTAGCTCCAGTATTCTCAAGCCTTTTTATTGTCCTTTGAATAATAGTGCTATTGTGTCCTCATTTCTTCTACCATTCTCTTTCTGGTAAATGCAGTGAGTTCAAACTGACCAATTTATACAACTCTACAAAACACACTAGTAAGTTCATTCTGCTCTGAATATTGATAATATCCCAGTAGGTAAAACCTCTTATTACTAAAGGAGCAGAACTATATTTTAAGATTCTAAAACAGAAGGAAGTTCATCTATTAAAGTACATGAAAAATTTGTTTTGATTAAAATGCCTCCTGCCCTTACATTTCTAACTGGAGTTACTTCTGTTGATCAATTTAGAGAAAATACTCTGTCAGGTATTTAAAAAGCAGGGATTCACTTAAGTGTAGTCTTCAGCTGTCCATTTCCATCTCTAGGGAGAGAATCACCTGGAGGCAGTGGTGTGCTTACAAACACTGACAACTGGCTCTCCGAATGTAATTTTGACATAAAAATCAGTTGGTATCTTCATTTACATCATTGAGTAAGTCATAGGTGAAATCATGAACTTAGATGGAGCATAGTCAGTTACCGTCTAGCTCTTGATTTCGGCTGGGGTCATGATCTCCCGATTCTTGAGTTCGAGCCCCATGTTAGGGTTTTCTCTCTTCCTCTCTCAGCCCCTCTCCTGCTTACTTGCTCTCTTGCTCTCAAAATAAAATAACCTCAAAAAAAAAAACAAAACCCTAAAAAAGAATAATAGCTTAGAGCTTAACTCCTCCCTCAATGACTTGTAACTTTTTTGCTGAGTTAGACAATAGTTTTCAAATGCTACAAGATTATGTTTTTTGTTTTTTATGTTGCAGACACACTTTTACATTAATCTGCATTACTAACATTTTTCTATCACGTTCCTAAGTCTACATGAATGGGCACTGAACTTTTTGTAAAGTATCAAATAGTAAATATTTTACACTTTATGGGCCACATGGTCTCTGTCACAATGATCTAATTCTGCCAAGTAGTACATAAAATGGATGAGTATTGCTGTGTTCTAATGTAACTTTATTTATAAAAAACAGGCAGTAGGCCAGATTTGGCCTCCAGGCCTCAGTTTGCTGACATCTCATCTAGACAATCAGCACAGTAAATCAAGTGCAGCTACCAAGAAGTCTAAAGCCCCATTCTTATCCCTTCCCCATTCCTTGCAGGTTACCACTGTTCTGAAACTAATGTATATTGTTCCTATTTGTATTTTTTTACATTAATCTGCTATCACAAAAAAGTAGTAGACTGCACTCAGATGTTCTAGTTTTATTTAGAATGGTGGGAAATGCACTCCTTTTTTGGAGGGTGATTCCAAGGAGCTATCCTATACATAAATTCTTTATACTATTAGTAACAGATAGCAAGTACAAATAACAGCAAAGTTGTAGTATAAGAACAAGGATTAGAAGCATATAAAAGAATAAAAAAACAAGCCACAGACTGGGCGAATCATGTGTCTGATAAGGACTTGTATCCAGAACCTGTGAAGAACTTTTTAGTCTCATTAATAAAACAACTCCATTTTTTAAAAAGGGCAAAAAATTTTAATGAACACTTTACCAAACAAGATATATGTATGGCAGACAAGCACTTGAAAAATTGTTCAACATCATTAGACATTAGGAAAATGGAAATTGAATCCATAGTGATAACTGTTGTATACCTATTAGAATGTCTAAAATTAAAACGCTCAACTGTACCAAGTGTTGATGAGAATGTGAAGGAACTGGGACTCTCATATACAACTGGTGGAAATGTAAAATGGTATACTACTTTGGCAAATGGCTTGGCAGGTTTTTAAAAATTTAAACATACACCTGTCATATAATCCAGCCATTTCACTCGTAGATGTTAATTCTAGAGAAATGAAAGTCAATGTCCATACAAAGATTTGTACATGAATGGTCATAATAATGTTATTCGTAATAGCCTCAAACTATAAACAAATAGCCATCAATGATAAGTGATTAAACAAATAGTATATCCATTCAGTAGAATATTATTCAATATATAAGGAATGAACTGTTGAACTCAATAATATGAATCAATATCAATATAAGTAGGCTGAGCGAAAGAACCCAGAAAAAAAGAGTACATACTGTATGATTCTGTTCACATAAATTTCTAGGAAATGTAAATTAATTTATAGTTCCAGAAAGCAATGGTTGCCCGAGGATGGGGGGCATAGTTTCTCTAGGATGTATACCTCTAAGAGTAATTATAGCGGGCCACAAGGAAACTTTAGGGGATGATGGGTATGTTTGTTATATTGACTGTAATGATGGTTTACATGAAGCTTATCAAATTTTACACTTTAATGGGTACAGTTTGTATATCAATTATTTCTCAATTCTGTTTAAAGAAATGGATGTTACATTGGCCAAAACACGGTAATTTTTAACTGAAAATCATTTACATTTATGATCTACTTTTTGCAGTTGGTTAGAACATTTGATTATAGATATCTTTTTATTTCATCTCTTAGGATGTGGAGCCACCCAAAATTTCAAGCACAAAAGCTATTTCTGTTAAGCAAGAGCCCAAAACATCCTCCAGTCTTCCTTCTGGCAATAATAATGGCAAGGTCCTCACAACTGAAAAAGTAAAGAAGGAAGCTGAAAAGAGACCAGCTGATAAAGTAAGGATTCATTTAATCTATTTTTGAAAAAGGAAATCAATTGTGCTTATAGGCAGGAACAATGTTTTGGTGTTCACTTCTTTTATATAATAGTAGATAAAAGTACACAATAATTAGTAAACATATTTGGATAATTATAGATGTTGATTTTTTGAAAAATGAGTAAAATTTAGAAACTTTTTTTTTTAACCATTTACTGAAGTCATTGACAACACACATTTGAGCCCTAGGTGTTGTACTAATTTCAAGTATAAGCCGTAATCCACGACTTAAATATTAAATATTCTAAATGGAACAATTGCTGAGAAGAAAAGATAGGAAAGAATAAAGATATAAGTGACTAAATGTGAAATTTGTTACAGGATGATGTGTACCTTAACAGAGCTACAGATAAGTCTTGGGTTGCCTATTTTGAATGATTTTTGCACATAGTCAATTATTAAGAGTTGTGGCGCTTTGTGAAAAATACATTTAAAAAATCTTTGGTAATCCCTGCCCTTAAGGTGGCGTATATTAGTCCCAAAGGTTTTCATACTTTTGTTAAATATTGGCTGTTCATAAACTATATTGTTTTCTGTGCTTTTAAATTTATATAAATGGTATCATAATGTACATATATATCTTTTGGCAACGTTTTCATCACTCAGAAATGTGCTTTTGAAATTTATCTGTTGATACATGAAGATCTGAATATTTCTTGCAGCTACCATGTATATTTATTCAGTAAATAAATCAGTTCATCCATTTCCCTACTAATGAGCAATTAGCTTATTTCTCCCTTTTTTCTATCACAGTGGAGCTTCAGTGAGCTGCTTTAAAATAAATTCTTTGTGCGCATGGTGATAGTTTCCATAGGATGCATATCCGTAAATGGATGTAATAGGATAGGTACCCCTTCAACATTACTAGACATTGCCAGTTACTATCCAAAGTGCATGTACTAAATTTATATTCTCATGAATAAAGTATAAGGATTGCAAATTCTCCATATCTTTTCAGACTTTTTATTTGTTGCCAATCTGACAGATATATCTATAACATTTATATTTTAAAGAGAGGAACCAGAATTTGCTTTGAAGTGAATACGACAGTGTCTGAATAACCAGTAGATGGTTTGCTGTTTACTTCTTTTCAATATATCTTAAATATCAGTAGTTTATAATTTAAAATATTTAAAATGAAAAGTAGCCTTAAAAATAGCCTTGTTAGTGCTGTGGCTTCTCAGGGCATATAAGTAAATCCATCGAGCTTCCAAAATTCTTTAATGGATAAAAGAATACAAAGACAAATATAGTTAAACGCTAAAATTTTCCAATTTTTTTTTATTTCTACCTTGCTGGTTTCTTTTAATGTATTATGAATTTATTATAAGTCTTCTATAGATCTTCAGTGTTTATAACTGCCCCTAACTATGTCAAAATATCTATCAAGTGGACTTGGTCATTGTACAGTGTCTATCTCATCCAACTCCTAGTGATTTAAAGTTACTTTCTGATTGGGTGCTTTTTATAGATGAAATCAGACATCACTGAAGGAGTTGATATTCCAAAGAAACCTAGATTGGAGAAACCAGAGACGCGGTCCTCTCCTATTACTGTCCAAACCAGCAAGGATTTAGCTATGGCTGACCTTTCCAGTTTTGAGGAGACCAGTGCTGATGATTTTGCCATGGAGATGGGATTGGCCTGTGTCGTTTGTAGGTAAGGTCTACCTCTTCACAGATTCTTTTGTTTTCGTGAAGAACAAACAAAAAGAAAAAAGACCAATTGTTGGGTGTTTTTCTTTTGTTTTTATTATTTGGAGGTGGGTAGGAGATAGTTAAGTAGATTATTCTCTATGAACTGCCCATATAATGACTTAACATCTTGAAAATTGTTAAATATTTTATCTTCCTTACTGTGGCATCTTTAATCTATTATGTCATAGCAACATTTTCTGCATTCTTGGGTTCTAGAGGGAAAGCAATTTTTGTGTTATAATTTAGTGATGAAGAGTGTTTAATAAAATCAGTTATTTCTGTTCTTCTTAAGAAGTCTGTGTTGCTTTATTTTTCCTTCTGAATTGTTGATAGTACTTATAAAGTAGACTGTTGTACATCATTTTCTAAACACCATTAAATCATTTCCTAGAAATAATGGAAAACAAGTTAAATGAATTATGTAGGTTATTCCAAGTGTTGTTTTAAAACATGTATACATAATTATAAAAACATGGATAATTTTGCTTATTAGAAGATGCACTGTAAAAATCTGAATAACTGAATTTGAAACTGCTTGATGCGAAGGGCTGTATTTTTAATTGTTAATGAGTATTGCGTAGGACAACAGAAGAGATTACCATCTTTATTGCTGTTTTCTTGATGAAAATGTTAGATTCTGGTGCATTGGAACTGAGTAAATAAGTTTTAGTGAACTCATTATTTAGTGAACTCATTTGTAGAGAATGAGTTAATGTATTTCTGAATACGAGTATTACAGCTTCATTGTTTTCACATATGTTTATTTCAACCTTTACCATAAAGTTGGTCACTTTTAAATAAGAAATAAATGGTAAAGTAATAATGGAAAGAGAAATAGTAACTGTAGCCTTCCATTTTGAAAGTTATTATGATAGTCTAAGGCTGTGATGATTGCTTTTTGAGCTGTTGGAATTATATGTGTATATATATATTTTTTAATGTTTATTTATTTATTTATTTTGAGAGAGAGAGTGGGGGAGGGACAGAGAGAGAAGGTGAGAGAGAATTCCAAGTAGGCTCCACACTGTCAGCACAGACGCTTACATGGGACTCCATATAACAAACACAAATCTCGACCTGAGCCGAAATCAAGAGTCAGGCACTGAACCAACTGAGTCTCCCAGGCAACCCAGAATTTATATTTTTTGATACACATCCTATTCAGCTGATAATACATGTATTTGTTGAGCACCCGTATCTGCACAGTAATATGCCAACCACTGTAGATAATTAGGTCGTTTCCACCTTTATATATGTCACTTTAAACATATAGGCAACTTATTTTTAATGAACTTGTACGTTAATAAAGAAGACAGAACAACATGTAGGTAACAAATATAAAGGAATTTAATAGGAGTGTAGAGAAAATATTATGAGACTGTTGGACGACTAGCCAAAGTCTCCTCCCTTCTGGGAGAAAGAAAAAATTACAATGAGAAATGGGGAAGAGAATATAGCCAAATTCAGTTACTAAGGCCCCTTGTATTCATGGTTGAACACAAGCTTTAAAGAGATAGAGTGCTTGTACAGGCTACATGTTAGAGCCTGTTATTTTGCTGTTTGGTTTTCACCTTCTTAATATACCACATTTACCAAAACAACCTAAAATGGCTTTAAATTGTTGCATTCAAATAAGTGAAGTGTTTAATGGTTATTTTCTTAGGCAAATGACAGTGGCATCTGGTAATCAACTAGTAGAATGTCAGGAGTGCCATAATCTCTACCACCAAGACTGCCATAAGCCCCAGGTGACAGACAAGGAAGTGAACGACCCTCGCCTTGTGTGGTATTGTGCCCGGTGTACCAGACAAATGAAAAGAATGGTAAGAATCTTTTTTTATTCTCTATTTTAAATGGTCTCAAGTCATTTTTTTTTGTTGATATTTGTTTTTCAAAATAAAAACTCAAACCTTTAAGATAGTTGGAAAAAATAAATTACATATACTGATTGTTTAAGTGTTTGTATGTATAGGGTATATGTATGGTTTATGCATCTATGCCTAAGCTCTTAGACTGCGTTATATCCATTCTTGTCTGGTCAGCTTTTAGCTTATTCTATTATAGATAAAAAAGATTAGAGACTCACAAAATATGGATATTTGTTACTAGTATGTCAGTGTATTTACAGACATTTAGAAATACTATAAAGCACTGTGGGAAATGGTGAGATCAAAGCCCCCGTCTTTGGTGAGTCTGGTAAGGACATACTGAAAATGTCTGTTCTTGAGTAGCTTAAACCATCAAAATCACAGGCTGTTTACAGAGGCATTATTTTTATATGCATCTGTGTCTTTCCATCTGTGTTTCTCTGTTCCTCTGTCTTTCCTTCTTATTGTCTTCGAGTGACCATTTATCTCATTTTCCCAATGTACTTTCTCTTTCTACTGCTCACTAACATAACTGCCTTTAACATCATACTGAAATGTATTTCCATTTGTTATATTGGATATTTTTGTAACTTTTATTCATTTAAAAAGTAGATAAATGAACTTCATTTTCCTTTAAAGAAATCAGAATGGTGTTATTTATGTCAGTGACTTACTTGCTTCTCTTCTAATTCCTCCCCTTAGATTAGGGACTCTTAATAGAAGAGTTTTTCATGTCTGTTAACCAAATAAATTTCTACATAGACTTTTCTGGTCAAATATATCTTCTTTAAAGTTAGGAGTACTTAGTTAAAAGTAAAAATTCAGGATACCTCTTTTACTTTTCAGTTAGTTAAATCAGAAATAGGAAATGTTTGGCATGCCTGAGTGGCTCAGTCACTTGAGCATCTGACTTCGGCTCAGGTCATGATCTCACAGTTCGTGGGTTCAAACCCTGCATCAGGCTCTGTACTGACAGCTTGGATCCCAGAGCCTGCTTCAGATTCTGTTTCTCCCTCTCTCTGACTCTCACCACTTTTTCTCTGTACTTTTCTCTCTCTCAAAAAATAGACATTAAATATTTATATAATATGAATTGGTTTTTTTCCTATTAATTTCAATAGTATGTATACTTTCAGTTTGTAACAGGGATTTTCTGTGACAAGGTATAATTTTTCTGCTTAGTCTGATTTTTATTTAGTTTGTTGTTTAAACTAGTCTTCCAGGACCTCAACCAGATGATTATGAGTGAGCAATATAGTGCATTCCAGAGCATTGACAGAAGTAGTCACTAAGAATTGATAATAGTAAAAATAAATAATTTGTAACTATAATATCTTTCGTTAGTATACCTTCAGAGGTTCTTTTTTTTACTGTTATTTTATTGTAAAGTCACAATTAAGTACGCAGTATTCTCAAAGTATTTTCTCCTCCATTTTATATGACATGGTTTACGCCAAATCTATATTTATGGTTCTAACCACCTTTCTGGAATGAACTTTGGCAGCTGACCTGCTATCCTATGGTAACTTTAACTTTAACGTCTTCAAAATTGAAATTGTTTTCTTCTCCATTCAGTTTTTCCCTCAGTTGCCTGAACTAGAAAACATTATCCTTGATGATGGAGGCATCCTTGATGCCTCTCTTAATTCCATACTCCCTTGTTTGCCAAATTTGCTGGTTCTACTGCTTATACATTTCTTGACTCTGTTCATTTTGCCCATATACCTAGTTCCACAAATCCCTCACTTCTTGTCTATTACTTTAGCCTCTTAAGGTGGCTCCTTGCCTCCTTTCAATCCATTTTATTCACTTCAGTTACAACAATTATTATTCTGAAGTACTTTTCTAATTTTATCTACTTAAATATGCCCAGTGGCTCTCAATTCCTTATAGAATGAGATTAAACACATTAGGGTGAATATACGGACCTTCTCTCTTTGACCCAAGTCTGTCTCTGTATTCCTTTTCTCCCACCAGTTCAGCATATACACCCATGTACTCTGGCCTTGCCAGACTAATTGTGTCATTCCCTGAATATGTGGTGAACTTTCCTGTTCCTATATGTCCTGCTTCTCAGCTTCCCTTCATCTGAGGTCTCTTTTATTCTTTATCTGCTTTACAAATTAAATGTGTAATTCATTTGATCAGTAAGACCATGTCTCCTTCACTGGCATAGCACCAGAGCAGAGCTCAGGACTAGACATGTCCTACATTCTGTTGTTCTCAGTTTAAGGTATCTAAAATGGAGGAAATGTGGATTAGTACCAGAAATAGTAAGTTTAGTCCATATGTCCAAGAGTCAAAATAGTGAATGAAGAGCCATGACTAATGTTGAAACATGATTAGAATTCACTAAGAATAAACTTGGAGAAATACCAAAAGCCATGATCTGAAGTGAGCCTAAAGATCAGGATCAGTAAACACAAAATAATGAGAGAAGGAATTCAAAAATAGTATGGGTGCTAAATCTAGTCATTCTGACTATCATTGCTTTCATTCAGGTTCTAATATATGCATTGGTTATTGCTCCGAGGTATTTTAGAGATACTGTAAATAGCATCTTCTATCCCCATTCTCTTCACATGAATTTCTCCAACTAGGGCAGGTTCTGCAGTACACATTATTATAAGAACACCTAGTTAAGAATGTTGTGATAGTGTGTGGCAGGCTCCAAGATCATTCTTCAGTTCTATAATGTTCTCTTTACTACATAATGGGTTTTGACCCAATGCTACATTGGAGATTCATATGACTTATTACTTGGTTTTCAACCTACTCAACGGCATTTAGCAATACATGGTATTTTTGACTGCTGCCATACTGGCAATTATTGCCCTGAGTGGGGAATTTCATACATTCTGCAATGTGTGAAAGCAGTCACCCAATGAAAAATTATAGTACCTTGTTGAGCAGCACCAAGTCAATGACAATATCCTATTTCCCAAAACTAGTATTACCATCAAAGGACCAAGGGCTTTGGGTGTTTCTTACTCAACTTGTAAGATGGCTAGGTGATATAGAAGAAGCAGAAGTTCCAAACATGATCTCCTAGACAGAGGCCTTTTCTTGGCCTCATTGTAATGAATCTTCACCTGCTAATGCATGCAAGTTAGATCAGTCTTCAGAGTCTAACCTCTGGAAGATGTGGGTTGAAGGAGATGTGAGATTGAAAGCCATGGTTATGGAACCATGTATTTTTTATTTACTCCGAGGGCTGCATTCTCATGACATGGTTTTGTAGTAGAGGATAACATGGCCCTCCTTTACTGGTAGTTGAGATATTTTACCACAGGTAGTCTTCTAGCATCCTTAATAATATTCTTCATCTGAATGGTTCTTTATAAGTGATGTTTGAAAGTTGGTATACTTTCATATGGAAAGCATGTAATATAAAAAATGGGGTGAATTGAAACAAGGATCAAAATTATATAGTACAGTAAACCATAACACAAGAAGATTACACAAGAATGTCCAGACAAAACACGCTGCATTCAGATATTCAGAAATGAGAACAGACTGTTAATAAATTTGCTGATATAGTCCCGCATGGTCTCATTAGGATTGTCAAAGACAATGGACTAGCTCGGATCACCATCTAGTATGCATGGGTTCTTCCAGATTCAGTTGTCTAATTAACTATGACTGTCAGCACTCAACGTGTGCCAGACACTGTCCTAGGCTCTTATGTAATCATAATTTGTCTTCATAACCCTCTTTATTTAGAAAAGAATTTAATAAAATACCAAGTTATTAAAAAAAGAAAAAAATTCAATTATCGGTCAAAATAAAAACCAAAACTGCTTATAAAGGAACAGAGGGTATAGATTCCTCTTTGATAATATAGAAAGTTATATTTGTGAACTTTCTCAGAATTTAATATGCTTAGTTCTACAGTTTGGGAAAACTTCAGAAAGATCCATCATTTATCACCAATAGTTTCTTACCAACATTCTGTACTTAAAGTTGCATAATTGATCCAAAGTACCTTTTAACTCACCCTCAGTTACTTAGAGACGTGTGTCTCAATATCAAGAAAAAAAAAAAACTCTTCTAAGTCTTATTGACCAACTACAGTAGATAAATGCACTTCATTATAAGTGAAGCTAACTGGTTACAAAAAGCCTGTGACTTTCTTTTTTTAAAGAAACAATTTGGTTTGTCTTGTTAATATGGTATTTAATCAGCCCTAATCTGCATGATTTCTAAAGCTTAATATTATCTTTACTGTTTAGAAGTGAGTAAAATCTATAAAACCATTCATAAGATGATAATAAAAAATAATTAGTCCAAGAATCTGTATTTTCAGTGTCACCACAGTATTTTGTAAATGTTCAACTGTATTTCAATTCAGTGAGGAGTCCTGTGACAGATTTTTAGCCTTTTTTTGATGTGTGTGTTTGTGTATTCAGTTAATATTTTGTATCTAATTTAATCCACTGATTATTTACAGGCTCAAAAAACTCAGAAACCGCCACAGAAACCAGCCCCCACAGTTGTTTCTGTAGCTCCAGCTGTCAAAGATCCATTGGTTAAGAAACCAGAAACTAAACTCAAACAAGAGACAACTTTTCTAGCATTTAAGAGAACAGAGGTCAAGGTACAGTACATTCCATTTTTATCTAAGATTGGATTTTAATTTAATTGACTAAAAAATACTTACTTGTGAGACACCTGAGTGGCTTAGTTGGTTGAACATCCGACTTCGGCTCAGATCATGATCTCAGGGTTTGTGGGCTCAAACCCCGTGTCAGGCTCTGTGCTGACAGCTCAGAGCCTGGAGCCTGCTTTGGATTCTGTGTCTCCCTCTCTCTCTGCCCTTCCCCCACTCACTCTGTCTCTCTCTCTCTCTCAAAAATAAACAAACATTAAAAAAAAAAAATCCAACATGAAATCCTTTCATGGCAAATAAGTTAAAGCTTTGGCTATCATGTTTATTCTGATTTAAAGGTTTTGGTATTTTTATGATAAAATTGAATACATTTTTTACTATGGGAAAAATTGTTTCCATTCACATATTAAAAAGCAAATGGCTTTCTAACTAGGATAATGGGTAATTTTTACTTACAGTAAAAATTGAGAGATAGTTGAGAAATTTATTTTCTTTACTGAAATACTAAGAAATTACTTGGTGTGGATTGTTTTTGTTGTCTTTACTTTTGCATGTCCTGATCGTATTATAAGCCATCTGTCATTCTCTTGAAAAGCAATACCAGTAACAGCAAGCCATTAAACTAAAATGCTATGAACACAGAACTTGCTTTCTGTTTGTACTTCATAAGTGTGGGTCTTTTTAATTACTTTAGATGGGTTTTCTTTTGTGATGTTTGTTGAAAGATCATTTAGCCATATGGCAGACAGTTTTGTGTTTAATAGAAAAGAAAAAATTAGAGTTTTTCATAACTGAAAATTAAAAGTTTACTACACTTGTGTCCTTTTGCTTTCTTCACTAACTTTTTCTCATTACCTGTGTGTACTCCTCCAGGAATTTGTAATTTTTGCGTGATTTATCTTCTCTGGGTAACCTTATGAGAATGTTACTGTGTGATGAATAATGTGAAAAAAACCCTATTGTTTTCAGAGAACGTGAACAAAAATCTGGACTTTTCCTCTTATAAAATAAATATCTCAGCACTCTATTCCAGTTACTTTTCACATGGGTTAAAAATGTTTACATGGAGACGATATTGAAGGCTACTTTGTAAGAACTAAAAATGTTTTTTACCAGTTCTGCAGAGTTCAGGTTTGAAGTATAACTGCATATATTTTAGGCATAGTAATTACCACATTGATAAGTAAAATACTGTTTGTAAGACTTAATCTTTTACCTGTAATAAATTTAACACTTCCGTGACTCTTCTTAAGAACATAAAGGTAGAAAGAGTGCTAGTGAGAAGTCCAATTTATAATCAATTTGAGCAAAGTACATTTTTGTCCAATGTGAAGGTGAAAAAAATTTTCTTCGTGTAATAAGAGTGGTATTTGTTTATATAGTGACGCTGGTATCACTGTTAGCTTTTCACTGGCCAAGGAAGTTAGTTAGAGAAACTAAGGTGTTAATAAGTTTTTAAGAAATTCATCTGGGAGTGAGTCAGACCTTTGTAAGATGTCACTGTGCAGTTCCTGAGGCAGTTAATAAATCCTTTATACAGAGCAGGGATCTCTTCTTGTGTGATAGTTTCAATGGAAACCTGAACAAATTGAAAATAAAGTTATAAAACCTTTTTAATATGTCACCAGAGCTGTATAATTACAAATAGTTAATGTTGCGAATCTGTATGTATTTTGCAATGCAAGAGCTATTTGCTCAACATTGGTGTTGGAATATTTTTTAAAAAAATGGATTCAGGGGGCACCTGGGTGGCTCAGGTGGTTAAGTGTCTGACTCTTGATTTTCGCTCAGGTCATGATCTCACAGTTTGTGAGTTCGAGCCCCATGTCAAGCTCTTGTGTGGACCGAGCGAGGAGTCTGCTTAGGTTCTGTTTCCCTCTCTGCCCCTCCCCCACTTGCGTGCTCTCCCTCAAAATAAATAAAAATAAACTTAAAAAATTATTTAAAAAATGAATTCAGAATCTGACACATTGACTCAATAAGTAATTATCAAATGAATCTGTTTATCTCAGATATCTTCTAAATGTCCTGGGTATGAGCATTTTTGTTCCTTAAGAGTGGATTCTATTTTCGAAATGATCCATAAGCCATTTGGAGCAAAGTCTAAAGAATTAGGTGCTTTACTGAGCTAGATAGTACTTTATTTGGGTGAAAAACAAATTAAAGCATTAAATCTGATTTTCTGATAGAGCTCGTAACTGAATCTAAAAGCAATTTCCAAAAAGGAATTTCATACTTTTCTTTTTTGGAATCATTAGAACAAGAACGAGGCATCACAGAATTTCTGCTTTGGAAGTGGTAGCATCCGTTAACTATCGATAAGTTTAATGTTTGTGTGTTTTTTTCAGATCAGTTTCATAAGGTCTTAATTTGGTGGTGTGATTTAAATTTCCCAAGTCATTACTTCTGTATAAAAAGTCCAACAATTGAACTTGTTATATATTTAAGAATATTACATATGTTAACTATACTTGGCTCTAAAACAGTATTTATCTTGTTTTTTAGACATCCACTGCTATTTCAGGAAATTCTTCTAGTACCAGTGTTTCCTCTTCAGTAACTAGTGGCCTAACTGGATGGGCAGCTTTTGCAGCTAAAACTTCTTCTGCTGGTCCATCAACAGCAAAGTTGAGTTCAACAACCCAGAACAATAGTGGGAAACCTGCTACCTCATCAACTAACCAGAAGCCCGTGGGTTTGACTGGTCTGGCGACATCATCTAAAGGTGGAATAGGTTCCAAAATAGGTTCCAATAACAACACTGCACCCACTGTACCATTGAAACCACCTCCACCTCTAACTTTGGGCAAAACTGGCCTTAGTCGCTCTGTTAGTTGTGACAATGTTAGCAAAGTGGGTCTTCCTAGTCCGAGTAGTTTAGTTCCAGGAAGCACCAGCCAACTCAGTGGGAATGGAAATAGTGGGACATCAGGGTCCAGTGGAAATACCACTAGCAAAACCACTTCAGAATCTGGCAGCTCGCTCTCAGCATCCCTTAAAGGTCCAACTTCACAAGAATCACAGCTCAATGCCATGAAGCGATTACAGATGGTCAAGAAGAAAGCTGCCCAGAAGAAACTCAAGAAGTAATGTGGCCAAGTAGGTTTTTATTTGACATTACCCTAAAATCTTATTATTAGGACATAAACTGTAATATACTATAATTTAATAAAAATCTTCACAATGAAATTTCTATTATTTCTTACCTTAAAATGCTAAATGTTATTTAGCAAAATTTGGAAATGTTTTTATTTTAAATCTGTTTAACATTCTTATTTTAACAGTTTCCATAGTGTGTGAAAACATTGACTAGAATGATTAATTCTTGGGGTTCCTGGGTGGCTCAGTCAGTTGAGCATCTGACTCTTGATCTCAACTCAGATCATGATCTCATGGTTCATGAGTTCAAGCCCCATGACAGCCTGGAGCCTGCTTGAGATTCTGTCTCTCCCTCTTTCTGCCTCTCCCCTCCTCACACTCACTCTTTCTCTCTCTCTTTCAATAAATAAATGAACTTAAAAAAAAAAAGTAATTCTTGTTGAGAATTTCTAGAATCCCAAGAAACTGGTAGAATATGTATATGTGAATTTTTTTAAAAAAGGAATAGTTCATCTTCTAGCAAAGCCCCAAGAATTAATCCTGCTGAATAAGGTGCCTTACAAGGTTGCAGGATGATGCTTTAGAAAATTTTCTTCTTTCCTCCCAGTATTCCAGATATTCACTGTTAGTCCCCAGCCTCATTTCATGATTCTTCCTCACCCCAAATATTTCGTCTCCCCATTTTCAAAATTAATTTTTCACAACTGATTTCTCATATTTCTGTATTACCTCTTTTTAATCCTATCAGTTACTTAGGGATGTAACTGTTCCATAGATTGTGAACTCCCATGCCCTTTTAATGCAATATTTTCCTCCCATTGCCCACTTTTCCTCACATTGCCAGTCTAACATCTGCATGTGGTTGGTACCTAATAAATGTTAACTTTTGATTTACCCCGGTTCTATACACTCCTGAGAATTCTTGAGCAAAGTACCCACTCCGGAATAATTTCCAACTCTTTACATGCTGGTAGCTTCTTCCTATACCATGAAAAGAGAAAAGGCTGCTTTATTTTTATTGCCCAAAAGTATCGTAGTGTTTCAGTTTTAGTTAACTTTGCAAAAAAGAAGTTCCTATATCATGATTAAATCTTAAAATTATTTTGACGTATGTGTACATGGTTAAATCACAAAATGTGAGGGGTCTGAGCTGTAGCCTTATTTGTAAATTAACAAATTAGCCCACTGTTGTTTTACATATAGTTTTTGACAGAAGATATGAGGCTTTCTGGCCCAGAGAAACAGTTCGTTACCCACAGCAAAATGCAACAGCCGGTTTGTACTTCATGAGTACCTCATTTCATCCAGAAACCGGAAGTCCAAAAAATTCCTTCATTAGACTACGAGCAGCCTTATTTCTTCAACCTTAATGTGGGCTACAGAATCTTTATAAACCTCTAATCTCAAACCCTGCCCCTTAATCCCTAGCTTTTTCTAACATCTTCTAAAGTATATTGGTAAAAGATTTCTGGGAAGATAAAGATAAATAGACTTGGTCTTTTTCTAAGGAAAGCTATTATTTTAAAGTACCCTTAAGTAATGGCACTAAATTATTAGAGTAAAATAGAACTCAAGATTGAGATAATCCCATTACTCCATGTGGAGTAAACATCTATTTACATGTTGAAAATCTGCCTACAGATGTTTCTGTTTTGAGAAACAGATTTTTGTTGATTAAACATCATTTGCCCCAAATCCCTGTTAGGGTCAAAAGACAAAAAGCCCATAAAATCATCATACTTGTTTATAGCTCAAGGCTAGTTCGAACTAAACTGGACAGAATGATCTGATACAAGCTAAGCTCAAGAATTAACAGTTCATGTGGCTTTAGGACCTATGAAGAAAAATTAAAGCAGTAACGTTCAGTTCACACTGGCTCTTGAAGTGGAAAATTTTATCCCATCACATCCAGAACATATGTACTGGATAGAGTTCAGAGAGAAGAAACTTTTAATTTCTGTAGTACTCCAGAGAAGATGTTAGAAGCCTTTTTAGGAAGTTACTTCTTTTTTCATTGAGCATGGCTCTTTGTATAGATTATATGTGCATAAATATATATTTGGAATCTGTGCATATGTGTAAGTATGCATACATCTAGTACTGTATATAATTCAGTTTGATATTTTATATAGGCATTTTTATATTAAAGTTTGTCTTCAGGTAGATCTTAGACCTTGATTTTTTCCATACCATTAAGTGAGCTACAAAGCTTTTTAACCGAACATGTGATGGAAGTAGCCAGCTTTGTATTGGTAGCATTTATCATTTAATTTATTTTGTTACACAGTTTTTCTCCCCACTAGAATTTAAATTGTATGAGGGCAGGGATCTTGCTGGATTCGCACACCATTAGCACACCATTACACAGCAGCCCACTGCAGTTCTCAGTAAATACTATGCCAATAAACGAATAGACAGATGAGTAGGTGAGCCAAGGTAAACTTTTAGGGTTGTAAGCTCAAATCCTATTTTAGTAGAAATTTGGTCAGGATCACTTTTTGTGCATTGTGCTTTGCTAGATTTTAGTAACTTAACAAAAAAAACAAAACACTAAACGAACACTGGCTTAAAGTCCGAAGACCTGGTTTTGAATCCCAGTACCTCCATATATGAGCTGTATGATCTTTGGTCTCCTCCTTTATAAAATATAGATGATAATTAATGAGATAAAATGGAAGGCATCTAATATTCAGAGATCAGACTTCTGATTCTGATGCTTAACAAGGATTCCATCGTACTGTTTGTTAGTAACAGATTATAAATTATATTGTGATCATAAATTATACAGGAAATAACATCATTTTATAAAAATAAATTTATACCAATAATCATAAAAATTATATAAAGAATTAAAGAAAGCCATAGATATATTCACACACCATAGTATTGTTTTCTTGTAAAGTAAGATAAACTTTGCTAAGAATATAACCCCTAGATATTTGAACAAGAGCTACTCATTCCACTATATGCTAAAGGGTGACTTGTTTTACTGAAAAACCAAAGCACATCTTGCCTGTATCAAGAGTGTAATAAAGGAAAGAAGTAGCTGGCCTTCAGAGACTCAAGTTGAACTCAGGTAGTCCTGAAGTGAAGATGCGTTATATTGGATAATTTTGTAGATTGCATATAATAATTTAATGACTGAGTTTTTATATATATTATTTAGTGTGTATAGGAGAAGGAAGGCAACAGCAAAAAGTAGACTTTAAAAATAGTACCATTCTATAAAAAGTAGTATTTCCCCAAAGAACGTCAAGTTGAGTGTCGTTCCAATCAATGAAATTTAATTACCTCTTCGTCAACTATAATGTAAATGTATAGGTTTAATTTGACTGGAATTTTGTGAGGGCTGGATGCATTCAGTATTCAGCAGTACATCAAGTACCTTAAGAAGCCGTAGTTAGGACAAACAGGATTTCAGTAAAGTAGTTTCCTCACCATCTTGGAATATAAAGATTTCATCTCTATTCACATGACTTGAGAGGGTTTTGCAGTAGACAAAAATCTAAGAAGTTTTTGGGAAAGGGGCAGTTTTAAATTTCATATTTCAGTAATAAAAACACTAAGTTTTGTAAATCATTCGAACTATTCATCACAAATAGTGACAGGAGGTTAATAGCCATCTCTAAAAGTCCAAATTATATTTCATGCAAACTATGAAATATATCAGCACTTAAAATTTCATGCAATGCTCCACTTATATGATTAACAATGTGCATTGTATCTCTTCTGCACAGCTCAACCTTCATAGAATTGTTTTATACTAATAGTAAAAGGATATTTTTCAAAATACAAGGAATGTTCAGATAGTGACTTTGTGACTTTTTCACATGATTTAAGTACCCATGGTAATTTTGTATTACTGGATTTTTTATCATTTCCAAACATCATTATGTATATTAGAACATCTGTATTTAAAAATAAATACTAAGTAAAATGTTTACATACACTCGTTTATTTGTTTTACAGAGAAAAACAGCCACAAAAATTTCTCCTTCTTTCTTGGTAAAAATACCCATTTCAGAGAATACTATAGTTTACAATGACATTTAAATTTTAAAATATAAAGAAATAATTATTTCTTAATGCCTTATATAATGATGTCACCAATAGTTTTTAAACTTCTTAAAGACTTCTATACATCATAACTATCTTTGGACTTTATTTCCCCTATGTTCAACAAAATAATGTCTGACCTCAAAATTAAAATTACTTGATTCTAAACAACATACCAAGAAAATGAAGACTACCTATAATATTAAAAAAATAAAGCCTAAATGGCATATGCAACGTTAGGTGTATTTTAAATATAGCAACAACATAGTTTTATAGTAATCTAGGTTCATCACAATATTGAGGACTACAGGAGATGGCTTCATTACAACACTTGCTCAGCAACTAACTCCAGCTCGAATTTTAGTGGTGTGGTGAGACAGGAAGCATCAATCCTAGGATCATATAAGCAGACAAAGCTTCTATACATCTATGACTTATTTCAGCCAGAAAAGCAGATATGTGCTACTTATGTGAGTCTTCTTATTAAGGGAAGTATTAAAGTCACAGCTAATTTAAATATCTACATTTAATATATATCAAGTTATATATTAAGTATATATACTTATATATATTAAAAATATAAATATTATATATAAAAATACATTATATATAGTTTCCCCATCAGTTTCGTCGTTGGGCATGTTCATAGTTACCACAAGTAGCAAGTTTGGATTTCCTTTTGTTTTGCCCTATGCAAACTAGAATTATGTTTTCACCGTTGGGTACAAAGCACCATTTAAAAGACATAAAAAGCCCCTGTGTATCCAAAAGACAATCTTCTTTTAGTATCCAAACTCAAAACAAGAAAATGTTATGCAAAAACAACTTACCATTAGAACCTTATAAAACCATCTTTAAGTATTTCAGGTGCGATATAATAAAATGCAAATTATTCTGTCATAAAAATGTCTTAAGAATTTCTATGGTCGTACACGTCATATGCACACTTAGCCCTCGGAAAATCTCTCTTCATTTTGTTATTTGTATTCTTCAGTAATATATGTTACAAGATACATTACAGAGATCACATCTTTCAAAGTAACAATCAAATCTTTAATGTCATATTGGCATTTCTATGTGGGAAATGAAAGTCCACTTTACTTTGGTGTTTAAAGGAAACCACTAAGTCAAACTCAGTCTTTTTACTGTTCTAAAGGAGCATCTACAGGCCAGCAAAATGTCTTGACAAAATATCCTGAAATCTTAGGGAACAATTCTGAGCTAGTCCCAAATTAAAGTTCAATGTCCCAGGACACTGTGTTTCAGCAAATGTTATCCTTAATGCCTGCTTTGTCTAAGTAAAATCGGCAACTAAAAATATTTACATCTTGGCTCAGAACATGGAACACACATTCCACATTCATCATCCAAATGATCGAGCAATCCAGAAATATTTCCTCGTTCAAGTAACATTAGTGATCATGTAGCATCGTTTTTAAACAATTATACTTACAAAAATGTTTAATTAAACAAAAAATAAAAATAATAAGCCTAGATACTTCATTTTCTCTAGACTAATATCATGGAAGTTCTTCTGGCCCTTGATTTTGAAAAACTTCTCAATACTTACATATGACCTGAGAGAAAAATGGTCCTTATCAATGTCTATTATTTGCATCATTAAGTGCTTTGCTGACAGCAAGTGTGTGTGCTCCTGGAGGTTTGTCCAGCATAGTGGTTAGGAGTGTGGACCCCAGAACCAGACCTAGGTTTGAGTCCCAGCCCTTACTAGCAGTGTGACTTGGGGTAAATTACTTCATCTCTGTGGGCCACAGTTTCTTCATAATGTTGTGAGTATCAAGTTACCAAATGTAAAGCATTTAGAACCATTTTTGGCATGTTGTATGCATTCAGTAAATGTTAGCTATTATAATGTCCTTCAGGTTTCTTTTCATTTAAAACTTAAAAAGATGTTCCACATCAAAGATTTCTAGCTGGCTATTAATTCCTATTATGTATATTAACTATACCTCCTGGTTTATGCATATATGTGTATAATCTGTATTGCATAGTATACATATATGTATAAACCATATAACATAATTACATGTGTGTGAGTGTATATGTGCACACATACACAAAAGAGAATAAGAGAAATAGAAAAATAAAAACATCTGAGGCAAAATACATAATAAAGTGAAAAAATCTTATCCTTAGATCCCGCCTTTCATGGTGATAAAGAATACATTTATCCTTTCAAAGATCTCCATTTGTAAGTAGTTGGTAGTTGGAGCTCGAGCCGTTTGTTTTGCTGTTTCTGTTTAAGTGTTTCCCTCAACATATATTCTTCAGACTGCATTTTGAAATAATCTTGTTAGGAAGCAGTCTTCCTTAAAACTTGATACACTATCAGTCCATGTCGTTTGGAGACTTCTCGATTGCTAGACCAACATTTTGTAGGTTTTGTGAGGTAGTCCATTAGTAACCTGCCAGGAAACAAAAGTCAAAGGCTTCTTTTCTTAAGCGTAAGTCATCTTCCCAAGGTAGTTAGCTGGCACATATCCTTTCTGCCCTTGAGCTTCAGCCAACCACCACTCTTTATTGCCACTTAGGTCACAAAATCTAAGTATGTGGACTCTTTGGTATTCCTGAAGGCTGAGTTCATGGTCACTTCGTGCTTGAAAAGCATGAACTGCATAGAAAATCTAGACGAAGAAGGAAATGACGTTATCGGAAGCAGAACTGAAATATTTAGACAAAGATTTTTAGAAAGAAAGCTGTTCTTTTTTCAAAGTCACATTTCCCAATTCCTTCTGTTGGATTTATTTTGCTAAACTTTGACCCAGATGAGAAGAGTTTCATAGGCCTTATTGTGTTGGGAGGAGTCTAAACTGTCCATGCTTGAAGGCAATTTGCCAGCTTCTATAGAACGATTGTTGTATTTATTTTTACTTTTCATTTTTTTTAAGTAGGCTCCACACCCAACGTGGGGCTTGAACTCATGACCCTGAGATCAAGAGGCGCATGCTGTACTGACTGAGCCAGGCAGGGGCCCCTAAAAGATTTTTTTAATGTTAATTCTTTTTTTATTCATTAATAGCTCTAGAAATCTCTTCTACAGAAATAGAGACATTAGCAGAGATTTTTGTATAATACTACTACTGCAGTACCCATTTGTTAGGTGAAAAGTGAGAGGGAAATGGGATAACACAATGTTCAGTAAGACGAGAATAGTTAAATCTATTCTATAACTTTACACTAAGGAAATTTGTGACCTTTACACTAAACAAATTCAGTCATTAAAAATACTGTTTCCTGAGTAGCATCAATAGCATGGAGCAAATGCTTTTGATGAAATAGTAAGCCAAAAGAAGAAAAAGGATATAAAATCAGTTGTACAATATAAGTCTAAACCTGTTCATTTCTTCGAATGGTGGAATCAGGTGATTTTCATTTTTACTTCTTTCCTTATTTTCTAAGCCTTTATAATGACAGTGCATTAAATTTATAATTTTTAAATAATTTTAAGTGGCCTAGAAGAAATTAATAAAACATGCTTCAGTCGAAAGAATTTTTCTCTAACCATAGTGCACCTGGGTGGCTCAGTCGGTTAAGCGTCCAACTCTTGGTTTTGGCTCAGGCCATGATCTCATGGTTCGTGGGTTTGAGCTCCACATTGGGCTGTGTGCTGACAGAGCAGAGCCTGCTAGGGATTCCATCTCTCTCTGCCCTGTCTCCATTTTCTCCCTTTATATAAAAATAAACTTTAATTTTTTTTCCTCTAGCCTCAAAAGGATACTTCAGAATTAATAGATGCATAAGAAGTCCATACGTGTTTAGTCCCTCGTCCACTGAAATAGTAAGATTGATAACAGAAATGTTTAGTTACAGCATAAAATTAAGCAATTGACTAACATTTTATTTATTCGTTCAACCAAAATTTATTAAGTACCTATCAAGTGCCAGATATTATCAGAGCACCCACAACCCAGCTAGGGAAAGCTGTGCCCCGCAAAAGTTACACACATACCAAACAAAAAAAACACCCTACACACATGAGTGATAGATCAGCTAATTGTGAGCTGGTTTTTGAAAGAGGTAACCTTCTGTAGGTGACAAAGTTGATAAAGGGGGTGGATATGTTATATTTCAAAGTGCAGAGAACATATGAAAAACAGTATATGGGAAAGGCAAGCAGATGAACTTTCTCAAAGGTAAAAGGGTCAAAGGTAAAAGAAAACAATAAAAAATAAGATGACTTCATTGAACAGGAAAAGAGACGGGAATGTAGGGAGGGGACTATATAGTTAGCAGCTAAGTTATTCTTGTAAATGTTGAATTGTTATTTAACTTTTGATGAAATTTTGATATCATTGATTTTATATCATCTCAGCAACTCTAGCATGAGCTCCACCTCAAAGAGAACCAATTATGGAGTGCTCTGTTGACTTAGTCAGTAGCGCATGTGACTCTTGATCCCGGGGTTGTGAGTTCAAGCCCCAGCTTGAGTGTAAAGCTTACTCAAAAAAAAAAAAGAGAGAGAGGAACATTTAAATTTTTCTCTAGTGACCACATCATGGTACACAGTAGGGGTTCAATATGTAATATGATATATGTTACTTTGACTTCAAACTGGAGCCAAAAGGCTTGGATATTCTACAAGAGCATGCAAGAGATCACCTGCATCATATAAGATACACACAGGACAGATCGCTGGGCATGGATTATTTTGTAATTTAAAAATTAAGGGAGAAAACAAAAAGGGAAGGTCCTACAAATCCTTGAGCAATGGAGTGACCACAATCATCGCCACCTTTTCTAGTGCTCATGAGAGTTTACGTGTCAAATGTGCTTTATCCTCCACAACCCTGTGAGTTGTGACTTGGAGAAGTAACACGCGTTAGTCATAGAGTTTGCCGGTGCTGCTGGGACTGTCTCTTCCAACTCCAAGTCCCATGCTTGGTCCATTTCTCATACTACTTTAAGAACCAAACTCTTTTTCTAGGAAGGATGTGCAGGGTATATTCTTCTGGAAAGGGGTTGAGGTCTCTAATATGTTGCTGCTGATGTGTTTGTTGTGGACTAGGAAATGAAGACACTGATTAGCTTCACAAGAGGAGAGTGGAGGATCTGGTGGGCAAATGCTTTCAGGAATCTGATGCACCTTAATACAGTTTCTGAAATTATCTGTAAGAGCCTGTGTTAGCAATGACTAGCCAACTTTTAATTTTTACTTGTTTCCTTGGTAAAACATATATGCTTTACCAATGCAGCTAGATTGGTTAGCAGGTTGAATTACCCACTAATGTATGATTCCTGAATAGTTGTGGTGGTTTTTCACTTTGGCACGTGTTCCCTCAAAGGGAGTATAAAATCTTCCATCTAGGTATTTGGTATGACATTACAGCAGAGCTTTTATTTTATACCCTAAATATAGATTTTCATGAAATTGTAAATTTAAAGTACAAAATTGTATACTTTAAGTGATCATGGTCCAGAATTAATTTAGGGTAAGTATATTTCAGTTTTATATGTTTATGCCTCCTCTGGGACTAAGTTCACTTTTAAAGAGAAAGCGGTTGATAACAGGCCACGAGTTAGAAGTTTTCAGCCTGTTCTAGATAAAAGCTGAAGAATTTCTCATTTTTTGGAATATTTTAGTTGTTCTAAACTAATAACTTTCTAACTTGCAATGTTAACTAATGTTTGGTCCAGACGCATTAATTACATTTTATTAATTTAATCCATAGTCACCTGATCCTTCTTTTTCCTCAGCATTTGTTAAAATATATTTTATTGGTTGCTTCTTTATACTCTGTAAAGCTCTGGCTCATTGTATGTGCACCATTCTATGAATACAACCCCGTTCTCCACGGCATTTACTTGTTTAAAATAACACTCTGTACCGTATTATTGACTCAATTTATTATCCACTCAATTTATTATCCACTGTTTACTAGCCACCAGGTCTCTCCCTGTAATAGCATTGCTAGTTACGCATTCGCCTATTCTGTATTTGCGCATTTAATTACTCCTCCCTTAGTGGCCACATTAGCTGTCTCTGCTGAATCACATTTTATTGATTTCATCCCAGTTCTTCAATTAACAACAACAAATATAATAATATATTTTAATCTTCGTTTCCAAGACTAAAAAGCTATAAAACCAGTATTTACGGTATTATATGTAGTTCAGAAAGCCAAGATAGTTACATTGCATGAAAAATGCTTTTTCTTCTCTTCCCTCCAGGAACAAGCTCTCACATTCTTCAGTGAACAATTATATATTATTATTATGCAAGCAATTTTTATAAAGAAATAATTCTAAAGAAAGGTAAGAAAGAATCACCCAACTGCTATTAATATCTTGTATTTCTTTCCTTCTTTCCTTCCTTCCTTCATTCTTTTCTTCTTTCCTTCCTCCCTCATTCTTTCTCTTCTTCCTTTCTTTTCTTTCTGCCTACCTACCTGAAGTAACAATAAACATGAAATTGTAGTATACATAATTTTTGCAATCTGCTTTTTATTTTAAAATATATTTGAAAATCTTCGTTTCAATCAATAGCTCTCTAATGCATCATTTTAATGACTACATTATGTTACAGCTTGCTGGCTCATTTTGAAATACTTTCTAAACCATGACATACTACACATGTAGCATTATCATCAAAAGTAGTTGAAACATGTAAAGATGAAGGCCCAGGTAGTGAATTTAGGATTAGCGGCAAAACAACTAACTTTTCCTAAGTTCCTAACTCAAAAATTATGTTCTCAGTATTATTTATGTGGAAAAGAAAGGAAACTGCTGTGATTCTCAGACCTTGAACATCCCTCTAAAACTGTGTTTAGCCATTATCACACCTGGTCCACTTCGAGAAGTGCTGAAGATCGCATCACATTAGTCCTATAACTTGCTTACCTTACCAAGCAAGGCATCTTAAATATTGTGATAGGCAGACTTCTAAAATGGACACCTCTCATTGAACATGTCCTGCTATTAATAAGTTCCCTAACACACCGAGTCTGAGTTAGCCAAAGATTATCCTGAGTGTGCCTGATGTAAACAAGTGAGCCCTTTAAGAGAGAGTTCAGACCATTTCTGAAGGGAGAAATTTGAAACCAGAGTGATGCCCATCTGCTGGCCTTGAAGAAGCAGCCATGTTGCAAACTGCCTACAGACGTAGCCACGTGGCAAGGGTCTGAGAGCAGCCTTCGGTTATTGAGAGTGGGCCTTGGCTGATGGCCAGCAAGAAAATGGAGGCCTCAGTCCTACCCAGACAAAGAACTGAGTTTTGCCAACAACCACAAGCTTGGACGAGAACTCCGAGTTTCAGAGAGGAACATAGCCCAGCAGCCATCTGGATTCCAGCTACGTGACATGCTAAACGGAGCGCACAGCTAAGCTATGCCTGGACTTCCGACCATGGAAATGGTGAGATAATCCATTTATGTTTATGTTTATGCTTTGTGATCATTTGTGTGCATCATAGAAAACTAAGTCAATTTGACAGGCAAAGGGGAGAATACATTAGGATAGGAAGGCATATTTGTTTGACTACTTTTATGATATTTTTTGATATAGCAGAAAGTAGTGAGTAAAGAAATTAAGGATTAAGTCCTTTAGTATAAATCAGTACTGCCAGGTTGTGAATATCCATTAATTCCTCCCCATTATTCTTACAGAGTCTCTGGATCATAATTGGGGAGTTTCTAAGACATTCAGAGAAAGCCCATGTTTTTTGTGTGGGATGTGCATGGGAGAATCTGAATGGATTGGTTCTTAGGTCCCAATAAGGACAGTGATCATATCTCCCAATTATACCGGTTACAGTTATCTCATCCAGTAGGCACTCTCTTTCATTAACAAAAGAGTCCCATTATAGATAATAAGTTACATTTTCACCTTACCCATAAGACTTCTGATCCACTAGAACCATTCTAGAAAATGTGGGAGGCTCTTAATCCAACAATCTTTTTTCTTGAGTGCCTGGGAGAATGCATAAGCAAGTTGTCTCTAGAGCAGTAGGTTCTAACCTTTTAAAATAGAATTTCCCTTTGAAAATATGTTGAAAGCTATGGACTTCTTTTACCATAGTCATTTATGCTCATAAGCACAAAATTTACAAATATTTGAAGGGATCAGTAAATCGTTCCAAAGCCCACTCATAGATAGATCCCTTTTATCCTTAGAGTCCACATTAAAAACTTAGCTTGAGTATAAACATTGCAGAGCCTCTAGCCTGACGTCAGTCTGAATATGCCTATTTATGACTAATTTTTAGGACCCCAGTGATGACGCCTCCTGAATATCAGGTAGAGGTCAGGGCTCCCTCTCTACCTGTCCTTCTTGTCAGGGTCCACTAGAGCCATCAATAAGAGTAGATTGTATCCTACAACACCAATGGCAATATGCTATTTCAATTCTGGAAGAAAGCAAAAAAAAAAAAAAAAGTTACGTCACAGTAGGAAAGGATAGGAAAGAAATGGTGAGTCAAGGGGCCATCCAGTTTCAGTTGATGTTCCTGATGATAAAATAAAATCAAGAACATAAGTCTAAATAGCTGCACAGGAAATTGCTTTGCAGGGCACCTCAAATGTGCATATTACAATATGCAATGTATTCTCATTGTTCACAAAAAAAAAGATACAATTAACTCCCACTCTTCAGTCACCTTCTAGGGACCTCTACAATGCATCGTTCTTTTAGACAGTCACACCACGAATATGGGGTTGACCATTCTCTTCTCTCCACACTTTCCGAAAGTCAACAAAATGAAAACATCAGCCCTCTGGTAAGGATTAGGAAGATCATACAAGGTTTTCCTTTTGTTTTTGAGGGCTAAGCAGTAGTGGCATAACTGGAAAAGTCTAAGAACTACTAGCCCACGTACCTCTACTGAGTAGAATTAAGACATTAAGGGAAATATTGCTGTGTAGTCTTTTCTTCTCTCGCTGGTGCTAGGGTTTCTAACAGGTTCATTGTCTTCAAGTCATAGTGAATTTACCGAGACAGACTTCGTCCTACACAGGAGAGCCCTGCAGTTTGGGCTGACTTATTTTAACACAGCGGTAAGTATTCAGGAATCCTATGTGGCCACTGATCCAAGCTGCCTTTTCTAATCCAGTTTTGTTAGGAATAATGCATATATATACATAATAATGTATATTATAAATATATAATAATGTATATATATAAAAAATATATAATATATAATATATATATATCCCTGACACCAAGGTCTATTTTGAATTGGTTGCAAACTCAGAGGAAAAGGAGAACAAAGTGCACTCTATGAAGAGATCCTATCAATATACTTTGTTTTGAGTAAAAAGAAATTATCTCATTTTTTTTCCCTCTCTCGGTAATGGAAACTTCTAATGGACCTAATTCACATGAAATGTATTGATGGGATTACTCAAAGGGAATTACTTTGTAGTAGCGGCTATTAGGAACTAGACTACAAATCCCATTCGGAAAGAGCCTAAGTGAGGCGCTTACTCCAAAAGTCTCTGGAAAAGCCGATAAGAACTAGAGCTCAACATTAAGCCAGCTTTAAGGTGTCTTGACAAATTTGGTCCTCAAATTTCTGTCCTTCTAGGTTATTGGGATAAGTTAAAGTCTGCCAGGACATTTAGTCATGACTATAGATTTCACTGATAAAATTTCATTAATCTATTGGTATTACAATATAATTTTGTTTTCTAGAAACTTCAAATAAACTAAGAGAATGAACAAGTAATAGAAAAACAGTGGTTTGAAACTTCAAGACGGAAGAGTGATAGAAACATATAGTAATGTCTAATGAGTTAAGAATCAGTTATGACTGGGAGAAATTATTTGCAAATTATATCTGATATAGAACTCACATCCAAAGTATATAAAGGACTCTTACAATTGGATAATAAAAAAGAAAAATGACCCAATTTTTTTTAAATGAGCGTATATTTAAATAGATATTTCACCAGAGAAAATACAGGAATGCCCAATAAGTACATGAAAGATACTCAATAGCATTAGTCAAATACAAATTAAAACTACAGTGAGATACACTTCCCACCCACTGGAGTGGCTATCATAGTAATTTTAAAAAGGTAATAAGGTGAGGGTGTGGAAAAGCTGCCATCCACACCCCCCCGTGCACTGCCAGTGGGTATGTAAAATGGTGTAGCTACCTTGAAAAACAGTCTGGCAGTTTCTTTTAAAAAGTTAAACATAAATTCGCTGTAACAACAAGCAGTTCCACTCCTAGGTGTCTGGTCAAAATAAATGAAATCCTCACAAAGTCTTGTACATAAATGTTTATAGCAGCATTATTCATAATAGAAATTACCCAAAATGTCTATCAACTGGTGAGTGGATAAACAAAATATGCTATATCCTTAGAATGAAATACTATCAAGTGAAAAAAGCAACAAAGTACCTATATATACTGCAACATGGATGAATCTCAAAACCATTGTGCTAAGTGAAAGAAGCCAGCTGCAAAGTCCCACATGTTGTATGATTCCATTAATACAAAATATACCAAAAAGTCAAATATATAGAGAAAGAAAGCAAATCAGTCATTTCCTGAGGCTGGGGTGGGAAGGAGAACTGACTACAAATGAGTGCGAAGGATTTTGCGGCGGGGGGAGGGGGGGAAGGGTGGTGGTGAAGGGAATATTCTAGAATTGGATTGGAATGATAGTTGCACAGCTCTGTGAATATACTCAAAGTCACTGAGTTATACGCTTAAAATAGATGGATTTTATGATGTGTAAATAAGTCCTCAATAAAAATTTTTTCAAAAAATTAGTCATGAATTGGACAAGAATCATGTTATCATTGTTGAAAGAAACCAAACTATTTTGAAAGGGCAGTATGGTAATGTCTATTAAGACTTTAGATATATATATATATATATATATACCCTTTGACTCTCCAATATTCTCAAGAATTTTTCCTGTGTATATACTCATATAAGTGCACAAAGATAGATGAACAAGGATCCTGAGTGAAATAGTTTGAAATTCTAAAAACTCCCAAATATTCTAAATGCCTTTTATTAGAGTAATAGTTACATAAATTATGATACATCCACAAAATTACTATGCAGAATTTTTTAAGGAATAAGGTAGATATTTAGGTACTGTTGTGTGCAAGATACATTGTTAAGTGGAAAAAAAAATAACCAGATTATGTAACACATATATGTTCCCACTGGTAAAAATATGTGTTTGTACATGCACAGAAAATGTCTGAAAACATAAACCCTAATGTTTGTCTCTGAAGAGTAGAGTTGGGGGAGAAGGGAATAAAGACCTTAACTTCTAATTTATGTGTATCTTTATACCATTTTAACTTTTCACAGATAACATGTATTACCCTTACAAAAACACAAATTTAAATTAATTAATAAAAAGCCACTGAAGAAAAAAAGCAAGTTAAAAGAAGAGAAGCAGTTAGTGAGTCACCACTTGAGGTTTAACAGTTAAATATATTGAAGCTTTCTGATGTAGGAAAAAGAAGTCCTACGTTATAGGTAACTTATAAAATTTGCAAAAGAATTATCCCAATAGTCTTTGCTTTGGTGCAGTGTAGGAAAAGTAGCTCTTAAAGGTTTCAGGATATGGTACATGGCGTGATACAAGAGATTAAAAATGGCCAATTACTAGATAGCTCAATGATGATAGTGCTCTTAGAGGAATCGTGGACAATTTTCCACATGCTGCTTATGGCGGCAGTCTGTTCAGTATTGAACTGTTTTTCTCTGATGGAGGAATATAAAAAGGCCATCTTTGCTTTACTCCAGGTGCATAACAGCAGGGTAGTAATAGTAACAGTTTCTATTTACTGAGCGTCTACTCTGTGCTGGGTACTTTACGTATATACATTTTCTCTAATCCTCACATTAAGTCTGCAAAGTAGGGATAACTGTCCTCGTTTCCTCACTTGAGGCAACAGGCTCAGAGAATTAAATTCCTTGCAGAAAGGTGCACAGAAAGAAGCGTTCATAGGGCTGGGTCTCCTTGCTGTTTTCAGAGCTGACACCCTTCCACCAAGGCCCGCAGCCAGACAGAGCGCTGTTAGAGGGAGCATCTTTCATGATTCAACAGCCAAGCAGTTTTTTACCTCAAGGTTCCAGTTCTTACCTGTTCATCTACCTCTTGAGAACTGTCAGCGTCTGTGCCGTTTGTTTCGAACTTTCCATAGGTGCCACTAAGAGATGAGCTGCTATCACTTATGCTACTTTCTGGGGTGCCTGTGACGCTGTCAGTAGCTGGCCGTGAGGACACAAAGAGGCTGATATTATCAAAATCGTCATCACAGAACCTGTTCTCAGTATCCGCCTTCTGTACTTTTGCTGGATTGTAGGGCTTTAAGAAGGAGGAATACACATATCCTTTTATAACTGGATAGGAAATAGAAAGAAAGAAGAAACAAGGTCATTTGTATACCCTCACCAAACACTTGTATTTAGGGAAGCACAGAGTGGCCCCTGGGAAAAATCTCATCCTGAAAAGAGGTGGTAGTTCTGTGCCTTTGATGCAAAAAAACCTTACTTCCTGTGTCAACGAGCCACCTGCTTGTACTCCCCAGTGGGTCTTTCTGTTCCATCACAGCCACCAACTCCCCTCCCAGAAGATTGATGTCATATTCTTGTGTAGCATTGCACTTCCGCTTCGCTTGGTAGAGTTCTTCTTTACCGTATGTGGACAGAAGTTTGGCACGGTGAACGTCAGTTTGCCGCGGCACTTCAGGCTAGGAGAAGGAAGGAGCAGTTTTGGTTTAGATAGATGTATAATAAAATCCTCACTGAAAAGTACTCCTGCTTTGGAGATTTTTTAAAATATTGAAACCATGCACTGATCCGGGATGATTTCAGTGTCGAGGCATTGATGGAGTTAGTATTGTGAAGCATCCAGCTGAAAATACAGTGAAAAATTCTCCAGTTAGCACAGGAGGGCAGTGTTGCAGAGAGGAAAGAAAATCCAGCTGAGCTTAAGAAGGCAGAGGTTCTAATCCCTCTTGGATAGAACAATTTTTAATTTTTTGCTGTACTGTAGACAACCCCTTGCGTATTAGGCACTTGAAAAATGCTATTTAATTAAGTAAATTGTGCATGTGCGTGTCTTTTTCTGGGAAATAATATCAGTAAATTAGGCAGGAGTCAAAAGGCCTAGACCCTTCCTAGCTCTGCCTCTAGTGATTTTGAGAAAGCCACTTCATCTTCGGAGCCTGGGATTCCTTATCTAGAAAGATGAAGGAGTTGAACTATACGATTTTGCTCTATTAAATTCTATTTCAGTATGTTGTCAGACACCATTTTAGCAGCTTGGAATACATCATGTAGAAAACAGGTAAAAATCTAGGGCCTTACAGAACTCATAGTATAGAAGGTAGAAATGGACAAGAAATCTTACACATAATAGGTAGGTAAGTTACAGGATAACTAGGATGAGATAAGGGATATGGAAAATAGTACACTGTGATTTGAACAAGGAAAAGAAGTGAAGTCATTGTCACGAATCCTACCAAACTCACCAGAATTTGCACAGGCTTCTTCTTTTCAAAACTAAGCTTCCTCTCAATAAAGGTGGCACTGTTGTCCTTTACAAAGTTAAGATTTTGAACCTCTTCTAGTACTTGATTCTGAATTTCAGAGATGTTTGAGGCCAGCAGTGGTACCTATAGGTAGAAATTATATGCATTCTTCTCAGACAAACATTTAACCATGTCAGATACTGAATTTAGTAGAGTTATGACAAATGAAGAAAGTGTAAGTAGCTCCACAGCAGAAGATTAGGGCAGTGTTAGAACTTTTAGATAAAAATGGTCTAAATAAACTTAAAAAAAAAAAAGGTCTAATTTAATTTGCTGTCTCCGGAAACCTCACTAAAATGATAGAGATTTTTTTTTTCTTTTTTTAAAGATTCAAGCCTAAATAAAGGAACACAAGAGAAATAAAAAGCAATGGAATTTTGGAAGAAAGGCTCAGGAAGTGATGGCAGCAGGGTCTTCCGATGTGGCAGGGTGGGATAGGGGAAGGAGAAAGAAGCCAAAACAAGAAGTATTGGTTAAGAGCCTGTGGCAGTTTTAAAGCAAATCAGCAAATTCTTTGACATGCCTCTTCTCAAGAGGTGGAGTCCGTGTCCTCTCCCCTCAAAAGTGGGTAGGTTTCTTTAATTGCCTTCATGAACAGAATGGAAATGAACAGAGCGACGGAAGTGATGCTATCTGACTTTCAAAGTTAGGCGAAAAAAGACTGCAGTCTCTGCTGGTTTCTCTTGGGACATTCACTCTGGGAGACTTTATTAACCATGGGAGAAGGCCAGTTGTGCTGTGGCCACCACATCAAAAGATCTTGAAAGATCGGAGCGGGGTGGGGGAGTCTATGGCACCCCGACTGTTCTAGTCCCCAGCTGTTTGGGTCTTCTATCATCATCCCATCTCCCACCTCAGACATAGGCCTGAGGAAGTCTTTGAGATGACTCTAGCTACAGCTAGCTATTATCAGACTACGACCTCATAAGGGACACTGAGAATGACTGCCTTGAGCCCAGCGAACCTCCAGAAACATGAAAGACAATAGTAATAAATGACTGTTGGTTGTTACATACTACCGTATTTGGTGTGATTTGTTATGCAGCTATAAGCAACTGGAATCATCCAAATATCCATCCATAGGAATAGGTTAATACACAAAGCCATACATATTGTATGATTCCATTTTTATGAAATACAAACCAGCATAACAGTCTATGGTATATAGGTCAGAAAAATGGTTGCCTTTGAGGTACTGTAGCCTAGGAGTGGTCATGAGTGGCTCTTATGGGGAACTGGAAAGGGCCAATGTCTAGATTTCGATGGTGGTTACACAGATGTACATAATCGCAAATACTCCTTGAGACGTACACTTCGGACTGATGCACTTTCCTGCATATAAGTTATACTTCAATTTAAAAAGTTTAAGATAAGGAAATGATCAAAGAAATGCCAATCAAAACCATAATGAGGTATCACTTCACACCCACTGGGATGGTTGTAAAACAAAAGACATAGATGTAAGGAACTGGGACCTCAGTCATCAGTGTTGCGAATGTAAAATAGTGCAGCCACTTGGAAAACAGTCTGGCAGTTCTTGAAAAGGTTAAACACAAGAGTTAACATATCATCCAGCAGTTCTACTCCTAGGCAAGTACCCAAACGAAATGAAAACATACGTCCACTAAGATCTTGAATGTTCATAGCAGCAGTATTCAGAGTTGCCCAAAAGTGGAAATTACCCAAATGTCCATCCTCTAGTGTTAGATACATAAAACGTGGTGTATCTATACAATGAAATATTATTTGTCGATAAAAAGAACTAAGTCCTGAAACATGCCACAACATGACTGAAAACACTATGCTAAGTGAAAGAAGCCAGTCACAAAGAACCACATTTAATGGAATTCTATTTATATGAAAAGTCCAGAATAGGTAAATCTTATAGACGCGGAAAATGGATTGGTGATTGCCTAGGGCTGGGAGGTTGGGGGGCAATGTGGATTCACTGCTAATGACAAAGTTTATTTTGGGGGTGATGATGATGTTCTAAAATTGATTGTGGTGATGGCTGGACAACTCTTGTGAAAATACTAAAAACTGTGGAATCACATACTTTAAATGGGTGGAATATACGGTATGTGAAGATATCTCAATAAAGTTGTTATCCAGAACAGAGGGGATCGGTTGTACACTACTGTACAGCTGTGCGTAGACTAGTGTGAAGCCGTAGAAGGGATGAGAAAGCCCTCTGTGTGCTGACATAGATACATCCCCAGAAGGTTAAATTACAGAATGGTGCTATAATTTCCTAGTTTTATGTAAGAAAAAGATATACATATGTGCACTTACTTCCAATGGCATGAAGAAACCCTAAATGGATAAACTAGTAACAGTGGGGGTGGGAGTGAGGGATGAGTCATTAGGAGACAGGAGTCTATGGGAGACTGCATATATATACAGTCTTATGTAGTTTTGCCTTTTGAACCATATAAGTCTAGTGTTTATTCACCTTAATTTAATTCAAAGCATAAGCTAAAAGTTAATTAAATACACAGTGAAAAATAAAGTCAGGACAATTAATTTTCCTCCAAATGGTGTCCATTAAATATCTACCCAGCTGAATGAGAGCTAATTGAAATGAAGGGCAAGGAAACCACGCTGATTTTTTTAAAGTTGATATTAGGTTGTAGCTTTCGTCTTCGTCAGGGAAATAGTCATAAAATCATATCCTAATGGAAAGCTAAATTGTACACACACACACACACACACACGACTTTTTTTTTTCCCCCATAGGGGAAAACAAAAGCAAAAGCGACTGGTTTGACAGTTAGTTACCCTGTTTCTGTCATTACACTGAGATGACCTTCTTTTTGGATCCACATCTTAAATAGTCATGGTTAGCATTGAAAGGACTATTGAATAGGAAGAGAATACAAAATAAATATTGATAAGCTTCTGCAAAGCATCAAGCCAGTGGAGCTACTGGCTTCGCCGATGAGTGGAGCAAAGCTAAAGGATGTTTGGTATTCGAAAAGGAACCTCCAAAAAGAAATACAAGTGTGCAAGTCACAAAGAACCTGAACTAGGAAACTTTCCTGTGGAGGAAAGAGAAAGAAATAGAAAGACTGTGTGACTGGCTTCAGTTCAAATACAAGCCCCCACCCCAGGCACACACATGCACCACACACATGCCCACTACGAATAGGGCTACTTGACATGGCTGTGGTTTCTAACGTTTTTTAAATGTTTATCCATTTTTAAGAGGGGTGGGGGGACACAAAGTCCAAAGCAGGCTCTAGGCTCTGAGTTGACAGCACAGAGCCCAATGTAGAGCTCGAACCCACGAACCCCGAGATCATGACCTGAGCCAAAGTCAGACGCTTAACCGACTGAGCCACCCAGGAGCCCCTTCATGGCTGTGGTTTCTATAGATCTCGCAGGCCAGGGTAGCAGGTGCTGGTACTGAGCTTACCGGTGCCACCGTGGAATAAACCTGCTGAGCCACAAGTGTCAGGTCCCCAAGGAGAGTGATGAAGCTACACAGACAGTTCCACAGAATCTTCCGGGCAGCCTGGTTGAACACCTGGAGCTCCTCCACAAGCTGCGCATTGAGGGCCTCATACTCCTTTTTGGCCAAGTCTGCCTCGTCGCCTGCTGCCCGCGGTAGGTAGCTGTTGCAGTCCAGCAATTTGTCATAGCGTTTCTGGATGAGCTTCTGAGGCCCAGGGAACAAGGACAGCAGGGCTGACAGGGGCATCAGGACGAGCCTCTGTAAATGGGCCGCCTGCCAAAAGAAAAAAACAGTCCTGTCACAGTGGCAACAACCAGTGTACATCCTACCCTGTCACCAGTAGGCTTGCTTCCTCCCTGAAGGAGCACAAAAAAAGGCAGGGAAGTATCCAGCCAAGTTAAGAGAGGATGTGACCTTTTCTTTGTCTAGCTAAACCCACTCAACAACTTAAAAGAGGGACTCTAGACTCTAACACCAAGTGTAAAGAGTGACCAGGAAGAGGAATACAAAAGTTAAAGCCTGCACACCCAAAATACACCCAAACTTTCCCTGGACAGCCACTAGTTTCATCCTTGGCGTCATCTCCTTCCACTCTTTCCCTTCCCTTTCTTTCTAATGCCAGAGCCAAGCAGAGCTGCTCCAGCACGTGGGGCGGGAGGCAAATTCTAGTCTTCGACCACTAAGACTGTACAGATGATTCACCATATCATTTCCTTCCTTTGCTGGCAACACAAGGAAGATAGTCTTGGAAGAGACTGTCTCCTGTTCCTCCCACATCTGCCTCAATTCTTTGGCAACCCTGGTGACTCACTGTGGCTAGTGGAATTGTATCCCCTATACAGATAAGTACCTCCTTATTACAGGTATTTTGCTCCTGTGATAGAAATGACAACAGAGTTATTGCTTTCTCTTTAAATATATTGAAAGACTAAGATGATGCTGGTTTTGTTTCTTGAATTTTTACATCTTTAGGCCTGAGTCATTGAAGATGAACTTCATGGGGCACCAGGTTGGTTTAGTGGGTTGAGTGTCCAACTCTTGATTTTGGCTCAGGTCGTGATCTCACAATTTGTGAGATTGAGCCTCATGTCAGGCTCTGTGCTGACGGCATGGAGCCTGCTTGGGATTCTCTCTCTCCCTCTCTCTCTGCTCCTCCCCCTGCTCTCTCTCTCCTTTCCTCTGTCAAATAAATAAATAAATTTAAAAAAAGTATGAAATAAAAAAATGAACTTCATATTAGCCCCCAACCCCATGCCGGCTCCTGAGTACCCTGAATTTAATTTCTGCTACTTCTCTTCCCTCCCCCTGTCTTCTGAAGTGCAAATAGTATCCTATCTGCCGACTGCTAACTTTACCCTTTACCATATATGCTTGGGTTACATGATTATGACATAGCAATCTGGAAGTAGGTTTTTCCTTTGTATCCTGACAGATGTCCTAGGGAATCAGCATCTGAGCAGCAGCTTTTATTAATTAAACAGCCTTTGGTAACTTTGTCTGAACTCATGGGAAATCTACAAGAGAGGGGAAACCAATCTCTTACTGGCACTAGCAATAGACTACACAGATTAAATTTGCTGTCTAGCTTATAAGATAACCAATATACACCTGCAGACTGTTTAATGAGTCCTTAGACTAAGTGAAGAATCTGTTTACTATTCTTGGATAAATTACTATATTTGTTTTTTTTTCCTTTTGTGGTTCATTTATTTCTTTTTTTTTTATTTTAATTTTTTTTATTATAATAGTTTATTTTCAAATTGTAACTCAACTGGATTCTGCAGATAATATAATTACAATATCACAACATAATTACTGTATGTGTGTATGTATATATATATATATATCCTGTGGCCCAAAGACATAAACCAATTTACCTAGACATAGGAATTATGGTTGAAACAAGTAAGAATCAAATTTTCTTTTAGTATTTTGTCCTATATAAGACATGTAGGTAAGTATTAGTCAAGGTTAGATAAAAACACTGCTCTGCCTTTAGATAGATTTTTGAGCTCTTATTAATATTTGACTTAAAAAAAGTTGAATATACTTTATTCCTAAGTTAAAAAGTTACTTTTATATTGATCTCTCTGATGATTGTTTTAAGTTAACCTAATTTACCATCTTGTGGTCTCATGCAAGGTGGAGAAGAACACTGCTCTTCTCTCGGATTCTGGACATGCTTGCTGAGGGAGAAGCTGTACACTCTGCTCTGACCTGGTGCTCAGTAAAGACCCATGGACTTAATACACTGGAATTAAGCGAAAGAGCAAACCCTTAAGGACTTTTCTAAAATGTATTCTCTGTAGTTGAGCCCAGAAGTTTATAAAGAACTAGCTACACTTTTTCCATATCACATCTGTCAGAAAAACTTCCTCCTTGCTCTCTTATTTATCTCATTGATTGTCTTTTTTTTTTTAATTTGTTTTTAGTGTTTATTTAGTTTTGAGAGAGAGAGAGAGAGAGCATGAGCAGGGGAGGGGCAGAGAGAGAGAGAGAGAGACACAGAATTCAAAGCAGGCTCCAGGCTCTAAGCTGTCAGCACAGAGCTCGACGTGGGGCTCGAATTCGGTAACAGCGAGATCATGACCTGGGCCGAAGTTGGACATTTAACCAACTGAGCCACCCAGGCGCCACTCAATTGTCTTAATTCACACATGATCTTGATTTTCCATTCCCCGGTGCCAGGAAACCAAGATGCTTCTGAGTGTTTTTTTTTCCCTGGGGGGGGGGGAGGTGGAGCTGCATCACCCCCTAGGATTTGGGAATATGTGGGGGTATTCACTGGATGCCAAGACTCAAGATGGGGGGACACTACTGAGATCTAGAGCCTGCTACACCAGAAATGCTAAACGTCTCCCAACACGAGGGCCTCAGTGAAGAACTGTGTGACCCCAAATGTCAATAATGCCAACATAAAATGCCACTTTCAATGACTTTCAGGATGACGAAGGAGTCTATTTAATAGCTTCTATATAATACTTGAATTGCTACTATACTGCATTAATACCTATGGAACAAAAGATACTAAATTAAAATTAGTATTACTCAAACTAATTTGCCAGACAAATATTTTCTTGGCCCTAGCATGTTTTTGTGATTCTCACTGATTATATGGTTGTAATTCTGTATATTTTATAGCACTCATAAAAAGCACATGCTTTGCTGCAGATCAGAAGGTGTCTGACTCATAGGTAAAAGACCTTTTTCAATAAGAAAGTTTTACTTTACAATATATATTATGTTAATAAAAGTCACATCTTCAGAGAGTATCTTTGCTTCTCCTGAAAGGACTCTGGACTTTTCCAGAGACTCCTTTAAGAAAATCACAGATTTCCGGAGTGCTGGGGTGGCTCATTGGTTAAGCGTCGGACTCTTGATTTCGGTTCTGGCCATATCTCATGGTTGGTGAGTTTGAGCCCCACGTTGGGCTCTGCATTGACAGGGCATAAGCTGCTTGAGATTCCCTGTCTCCCTCTCTCTCTGCCCCTCCCCATTCATGCTCTCTCTCTCAATAAATAAATAAACAAATACATAAATAAATAAAATCACAGCGTTCCAACTTAATAAATCTGTGATCTATCACATGCAGGCTTAAACTAAATGTTGACTTTAAAAGATACACACACTTGGGGCACCTGGGTGGCTCAGTCGGTAAAGCGGCTGACTTCAGCTCAGGTCATGATCTCAAGGTCTGTGAGTTCGAGCCCCGCATCGGGCTCTGCGCTGACGGCTCAGAGCCTGGAGCCTGCTTCAGATTCTGTATCTCCCTCTCCCTCTGCCCTTCCTTTGCTCACACTCTGTCTCTATGTCTCTCAAAAATAAAATAAAAACGCTAAAAAAAAAATAAAAGATACACAAACAGTGACTACTCTTAGAAACACAGTCTGGGACCCTTTTAAATTTTGATTATAGTAAAATCTTCACTAATCCATTTTAAAATAGTTAATAATAATAATACCCTTCTATTTAAATCTACTAATTTTGACATTAGTATTTGCTTTAGTGCATGTTTTATTTTAACTCTAGCAAAACAAGTAAAATGCAACTTTTCTTTTAACCCTACTTTCTAATTTATCTGTGAATAGAAATAACTTACAAAGTCACCACAGGGATCTGGGGCGTTACTCGGGTTCTCTGAATGGCTCCTCTCCTCTTTATCTTTGTTGCAAGAGATCTCCTGGAGCTCCATTACACTCTGCAGCGCCAAGGGCATGGCGTCCTGGAACCCAAGAACAACGTCACAAAACGGGCAAAGTTCTGAAGTTCATTACATTTAAATGGGCCCCAAGTGTGCACTTCATCATCATCATAACCCTCCATTACCACTAGGAGATAAATAGAAAAAAAAGGAAAAAGATTTCACAAATACTCTGTACAATGAGACTGCTTGTAACAAACTATTTTCTTACTCTCTCCCTGTCACTTTCTCCTACCACTCTGTATGACACCTTCTTTCTTAAGTGGACTCCATCTTAAGTTCGCTCATGGGCCATTCTTCAGCAGTCGGTTCTTACAGATCCCTTATTTTAGAAATCACTTCTCTTTGATTTATGTCTTCAGCTTTCTTTAGAGAACATAATGCTGTCCTTAAAAGAAGATGCTCACGTTTTGGTTGAATCAGTTAGTGGAAACAGAAGACTTTCCTGTAGGTGTTCCCAAGATACATTTACTTCATGAAATGTCTAAAAAGGACAGGTTCTCTGGCTATTATAATTAAGTTTTGGTTTTCTTTTCACCTAAAGCAAAGCTTTAGGAGGAGATTCGCAAAACTGATTGTAAAATCAGGCTTTGTATCAGTTGATGAATGAGAAAAGATTGTGGCTTGTTGGTTACTTAACACAGAACCTTGTCTCCAAATCATAATGCCTGTTAACATAATCCTCTGTTGGTATGATAATTATCTATACATGCAAACATCTGCTTCCAAAAGATATCCAAGATAAAAACTGGAAAATGGGAAGGGGGTCATTTGTTAACTGAGTTACATTTAATTCTACTAGCTGTCTGTGTCTCAAAGTCATGACCATTATCAAGATATTGAGGACATTGTGTCTTCTTTATAAGATCAATTCTTTCTCTACTGAATATAATTATACTGCACTCCAGTGGGTTTGGTTAAGTCAGTGATTCTCAACAAGGGCAGGAAAACCTCCTGAGGGATTGGAAACTTGTGAGGTGTTTTTGTCTTCTACTACAGTTGTGTGGGAGCATTTGCATATTGTAGTTCTTAGTATTTTGTTAGAGGTTATTTTCTTTTACATAAACCTATCTACCTCAGGTTGAATTACCTGTGAATTTCATTCAGAACTGTAAAGGGGACATTAAGAAATACTGGTTATAAAATAAATAGAGGTGCTGAGTTCATCCAGAGTTGTATGATCACATGTCCTTTTTTAAGTTGGCTTCTCAGAAGATTACAGCTAAATTTGAGACCACCATGTGGATTTCCCTGTTTTTTATATGGCCTCTATGTTATGTACTTTTTGCTCTGTAACTTCTCTAATTTCATTTTATGCCCCCCTTTGATTTTCTTTTTTCTTTCGGTCCTACTTTTAAGTTTGCAAATATGTGTTCTAGGTACTAGAAAGGGATGTGTTAGTATAATCCAACAAATAAAGAAAATTCCTGCCAAATCCATTTTGCATGAATGAATTCATCTCAATTGTAAGGAAAACATGCTGATGGTCCAGCACCATGTGGTCCAGCATGGTGTGAGCAAACGTCCCACAACATGGCAGTTTCGTTTGGGAGAAGAAATGGGGCAGGTAAGGAAACAAAGAGAAAAATCTAAATCTTTCTACTAGCTTCCCTCACCTGCAGTTGGCAGCCTCCCAAATTTGATACAATGAATTCTATCGTATAAATTTGATCATATAAACAAATGAACATTCACATTTGCTCTTCGTAATAACCATGGACATCAAGACCTTCTTGTAGACACTTTGAAAACAGTCGTGTCTCACCTACCTGTATGTGTTGAAGACAGAGCGAAATGTTCTTCACACACTGCCTCACCGTCTTTTCTAAAGATCTAAATAGCTTTTCTTCTCTGTTAAAGGTATTGTCTTTCACCTAAAATAGAGATGAAATTATTTATTTCTATAACTCAAACGAATCTGATGTTTTGAAAAAATATCACGGGCTGTATTAGCCTCGTACATGATAAAAAAAAACAACAACTCCTTGTTGAGAGGAAAACCGTTCATGTCATGCTGACTATCTCAGCACGGCACTTGCTGTGTACAGCACACAGCATGACCGATGTTCAATTAGTGGGGCAAAGTCACATGGTCAGCTTAATCTGCTCTCAGCTTTCACGTAGCTTCATCTACGCGATGGTAGCTGTAGGAGGTAAAACTTTTCTCTAATTTTTAATGGCATATACTGTATGTACTCTAAAATTATGCTACATTTGTCTGTTTGTAAAATAAGTAATAGAGTAGAAATTAAAAATAAAATAAAATTTTGGTCTATTGACTAGAATTAATTGTCTTCGTTGATATGACTCATCCAAGTTGATGTCACAGTGGTTATTTAGAAAATATACTTAGCTTGTTGGCTAAAGGAATGCAGTAATTCTTTACCAATTCAAATTTAAAAGGTTGATTCTAAGCTTACCAAAAATAGCCCTTCTGTTAGGAAAACTCAGCAGAGTTAAGACAGTGGGCTCATGTGTTCAGTTATTTTTTGTTGTTTTATTTTATTGATAATACCATAGTTATTATTATTAATAGTGAGAAGTATTTCTTGGCTATTAAAACGGCAACAAGAGAAGAGCAGAAGCAGCTCCATGCTGGCAAATTCCTTGTGAACATGCAAATGATTTGTGGAAATGGTGAGAATTCTTCAGCCTGGTGCTGGGTAGTAATGATAGGGAAAGATAGGATAAAATAGGCAGAAAGAGAAAGGATAGGACCCGAGGTCCCTGGGTGGGGGGAAACACGTATTTTGGACCGATGCTGGGAGCATCTAATCACACTAAACTCCCTCAGGCATAAGGTACCTCTTAAGAATGTAACAGACAACAACCTACTCCCCGTCATGTTCCCCTCAGGAATTTGACAAAAGACCTAACTAAAAACAAGTAGTAGACCATAAACCGTATGACTCACAAGGAATGATATGGCCATAAACCACCCCTCATACAAGGGAAAAGAACCAATCAAAAAGGAATGACTAGGCATTTAGTGTTACCGATAAATAAGGGTAGAACATGAGAAGAAACATGGGGGAAAGGTAATGGGGGAGGGAGAGACCAGAACCTTGTAAAACAAAGGCCCCTGCCTATAGTCAGGGGCATTCACTTTCACATGTCTGCTCTCTGTAAAGAGCTTTCCTACTATTCTTCCTTTCTAATCTTATACTCTAATAAACTTTTGCCTGCTGCTCATTTTATTCTGTGTCCACCTCTTCATTTTTCGAAGTGGCAAGACAGCGAATCCCAGCTACTAAGGTAAAAAATTCCGCAACAGTAGTAGCCATAGCTGTTCTCAGTTCATAGGTTTGTTAATTTAAGATGATTGACCTTAGAACTGAATGCATAGAAAATGCATTTATTTTATTTTTAAACCCCTTAATATTATTTATCTAGAAAGCTTTTGATTAAATGGGCAATTCTTTGTAATACACACAACATTCAATACCCTCTAGCTTAGGTTCCCTATGCTCTAACCCCATTTGACCTATAGAACAATATGCAGAGGCAGATTATTTTAAATGCAGTTGCCAAGGACCCACCACCAGCTATTTTATTTTGTGTAGCTTGGCTGGGATCTAGATGACTCTAAAATAAGAGATTCCAAAGATCAGGGTATGAGAAATATTGCCCAGTTCTATGTTCCTATACCCAAGCCTTTCTCATGCTGCTTTATTTTGCTGGAATACACTGCTGTCCCTTTTTCGCCTTGCCAAATTCTGTTTAATTTTCTTAAGGACTCAACTGTCACCCCTTCTGTGAATCCCTCCCCTTGAATTCCTATTCTTTCTACTGTAGAAAATTAATTGCTCCCCCATGTGCTCTCACAACCCTAGTTAATTATTTAAGTGATTCTCTCCACTGATGAATTACAAGCATTTGAGATTAAGTATTTTTTGTCTTAATAACAATAATAATAGCTAATATTTATTAGACACCATGTTTCAGACACTGTGCTAAAACCTGTCTTCCATTTTTCTCAGTTTAATTCTTATGTAACTCTGTGGCATAGGTGCCACGATCAATCCCATTTTAGAGATAAAGAAATAGAAGCTTGAGAGGTGTGGCAGATACAATTGATGTGCCCCCCTGTCGTCCTTTTGCTGATAGGATCTGTACGCTGGGTTAAGTCGGACACGTGGCTGCCCTTTCCAGACTCCCCTCCTTGGTTTGCCCTTGTAACTGGCTTGGGCAAATGGGATGTGAGCTAAGGGGTGTGTCTCATTTCTGAATCTTGGCCTCGAAATACTGTCCTTGGGACTTGAGTAAAGACACGGCAGTGACCCAGCTTCAGTCAAGCAGATGAAGACCGTCTGTTTAGGGGAAAAAAGCACAAAACTGGGGACAACCAGGTTCCTAAAGAATTTTGTGCAGCAGAGCTCACCTGATTCACATCTCAGAACTATGTATGGTAAGAGAGAGAAATAAATGACTATCCGGCTTAAGCTACTTTGTTTTGGAATAACGAAGCTTGGCCTTTACCCTAAATAATATAAGAAGTTAAAGAAGTGTACTCATGTTAATAAATAGGACCAGGATTCAAACCCAAGGAGTCTGAATGCGGAATTTCTTTGTATTCTCAATCTCTAACACAGTGTCTGGTACATAGAGTTCAATACATGTGTGATGAATGGAATGGAATCTTCCTCTTGGGTAATAGTTTTATACCCTAACTCCACCAAATATTTCACTTGAGCTGCTGACAAGTGCAAAATTGACTGATTTGAGATTTATCTCTTCTGCAGTTCAGCCTATGCAGCTGATTTTCTGATTAACAGTGAAATGCCTCATTGCTGACAGGACATCTTCTCCAAAGATTAAGGGGGAAATCTAATTAATCTCCCTTCAGGCCACTTTACCTACAATTCACTTTTAGTTCACAATTGGAAAATATCAGAAGCGGATGATAAATATGTTAAAGAATGTAACGGCTTCTACAAAAACCTGCCCAGAATTAAACCTGCCTATTGTTCCTCAATAGAATTGTCTTAAGTCAGAAGCAGCATCTTAAAGAAGAGGGGCGAATTGTGCGCATGACATTTGCACATGCCCGTGGAGGCTACAGTCTCTTCTCAAATTGAATTCCCAGTCCGAGTTTTAATAAAATTGTCATTTTTAGTTCAAACGTCTTGACTTTCCTTTCCCCGACCTATAACCACACACCATGATGTTCCAAGCTTCTCACATTATCGTTTCACATAGAGAGAGAGGCCTGGAGTGATTTCCCGCATGCAGTGGACCCAGCGAGCCCTTAGAAGGACATGAAGACATACTATGAAGAAGAGCTATTGAATGGTGAAGTAGGTGCGGCCATAGAGGAAAACAAAAACAAGGCTTGGAAGAAGTTGATTATATTGACAAGTCCTAGAGAGGAAGTCATTGCAGGCCATACAAGGCCACTAGGTTTTGGTCAGGTGGCAGAAAGGAGGAAGAAGAAAGCCAAGGCCAGAGCCTTTATTGTGGTTTTTGTGGGAAGCCCTATAGAAACGGCTGGGTAAGGATAAACAGTTCAGGATTGACCAGTTTGGAAATTCCCATGGGCCTTGGGCAATAGGGATGGTCTCCAGTTGCCTGGTACCTGGCCGTAGGATGATTTAAGGGAAAGGAATACTGACTTGCTATGTGAGAGATAGATTGGAAGGTGGTTGGAGCTATAGACTCAGGGTTGGTCGGTTTGCAGATGAAAGAAGTGATCCCAGCTGAGCCCTTTGCTATCCCTAAGAATGGAGTAACCCTGGGAGGGTCCTCTCTCATGGCCAGCAGGTTTTCCAAGGCATCAAAACATCATAAAATACAGAAAATAAAAGACCTGATTAATACACCATGCATAAAGGAGTTTACATCTGTGGGCAAAGTAAGTCTGTACATTAAAAGGTAAATAATAATACAAGGTAATTGTGAGAAAAGATTCATTTTCTGAAATACCAACTAAAAGCTGTGCTGTTTAGTTAACGATAGGTTTACAGCCTACTGGAAGTATGTGCGAACCCTTCTCCCCATAATCGAGTCCCAAACCCTTAGACACTTCACTTCCTGGTTCTTCTTCCTCTCTCCATTTTGCAGGCTTATTTTTTGTGGGCTTTGCAATAAGCATTCGCCAAAGAACTGAAGTCTCTGCATCACCTCAAGGAGTGCACATTTGTTCCAATCAGACTACTTTTTTGCCTTACACGGGCATAGGTGACGTCTGGGTAAGGCTGTAACTTCTGTAGTCCTCAGCCAATGAGGAATCAGGGGAGGGGCTTCCATGCTAGGAGATAAATTGCCTACTGTCACTGCCCAGAGTGTGCCTGTCCATCAGACACCTGCTCTTGCAAGAACGTTAATTAAAGCCTCGCTTCACTGTGCTCCAAGTCTCCACATCCCTCCTTTGATTGGGCTAGTGGGCTTATTTCTCATGATAGTGATATAAAATAATGATCATGATCATGACAGCCAATATACACTGAGTGCTTACCCACTGCGTTAGGTACTTTCTTCATGAGCATCATCTCATTTAATCCTTACAGTCACTCTGTGAGTTAGGTCCTACTATCATCTTTATGATTACTTTGAATTTAAGTTATGTGACCAAAAGCAAATATTTATTGAGTGGCAGAGGTGAGGTTCAAAGCCAGGTCTGGATGACTTTGCTCTTAATTTCTGCCCTGTGGTGACTCCTGCAAATATTAATGGTACCAAGGTTGGAAACACTCAGTAAGCTGATTAGGCATTCAGAAGAAGAAGAAGAGGGACTTAGGGTCAGAAAGCTACAAAGACTTAATGGAAAAAGGAAAGACTCTGGCAGCTAACAAGCAAAGTAGATAGGACGAGCCATCTAAAACCAATGCTGATCCACCATATAGTTGGTCGCCTCTAGTTCAAGCTAAAAACCTTAGAGATGTTAACATAATAAGGGTTGAAATCAGGCAAATGAGAAGCAAAAAAAGTGCTGTATCGTATCTTAAGAACTATCCTGCCTACTTTTGGTTAGAAGCCCAATGAATTACCATCTCCAGGCGATAAACTTTCTATCTTGTGATTCTCAAAGTGTGTTCCGTTGGTCGCTTATTTCGAGATCATTTAGCTTCAAAACATCTAGAGTTTTTGTGAAAAATACAGACTAAAGGTTGCGTCCTTGAACCAGGTGGAACCCTGGAAGCTCCTCAGGCAATCCTTAAGTCTGAGAGTCTTCGCTAATCCATCCATTATTTGTTAGGAGTCATGATGAAAGTGGTTCAAACCAGGCTAAACAGCTGACACAGAATGATTAGCCGGTAATTTAATGTACATGGGGGGTGGGGAGAGAGGAAGAGGATAAGGGTAGGAAAAATAATCATGCTAAGGTGCGCACCTAACCCCCTTTTTTTTATATATACAGATGAAATAAAGATAAGATGAAAGGGGGACTTTGCCTTGGTTGAGACTGTGCACTGGTTGATAGTGAGTGTCAGGACTTCTGGGACATCCTTGTTGAGCCCTGTCCTCACGCCCTATTCTCTCCTTTCCTTCTTGAGTGGAAGGAAGCACCACAGCTAAAATAGCATCAAAGCCACCCCCACTCCATTTCCTCCAAAAGAAGAAAGAAAGGAACAGCATCGGGCAACTAGTTTGATTCTCAGTGTTCTAGAAACAACTCTGATAACAACCCAAAAAACCTTACAAAAATACCAGCACTCATGCTCCCCAAGAGAAGACTGCATGTGACCCGAGAAGAAAAGTTACCTGGGATTCTCCTCTGGTCAGAATCTTTAGATGATTTGTCACTCTTTTTGATTTCTTGCTAATTGAATGAATATTTAGTTTAGACAATTTATCTTTAAGTGATTCATCCTCATCATTCTTCTTGTATTTTAGAACTGAAATGGAAGAATGCAATCACAGATCTGAACACATGCAACATAGGAAGTGTGTGTTTCATCCGAAGCACTTAAGATCAATATTTAAGATAGAAATCTCGATGATTTGTGACCCACTGATGCAGATGCAATATTCTCCAGTGCTACTGCCCAGTCATAACCCCAGCTGCCCAACCCGCTGACCAGAAACTCAGCTGACCAGGGCTTGAGCTCCTCAAAGCTCAAGGTGCGTTTACTTCCCACATTAAGGAAATTCCTGAAACTGGAAAAAAGCTTTCTCTCTTCTCAGACAATACATTTATTATCTTTAGTCTCTAGGAGGAAGCATCATGACCTAGGTAAGAAAACTGTGTCCAATATAAGGAAACCTCCGACCCCAGAGTGCCTCTCCACTAGCTGAGAGATTTGGGGTAAGTTGAGTCACATCTCTGAGCTTTATGTTTTTATCTTTAAAATCATTTTCACCTCGCATATTTTTCACAATGTTAAATATTTCTTTTTGTTTTTTTAAAGTTTATTTTTGAGAGAGAGAGAGAAACTTGAGTAGGTGAGGGGAAGGCAGAGGGGGGAATAGAGAATCCAAAGCAGACTCTGTGCTGACAGCAGAGAGCCTGATGCGGGGCTGGAGATCCTGACCTGAGTTGAGTGAGATGCTTAACCGACTGAGCCACCCAGGTGCCCGAAAATGTTAAATATTTTGGAGAGATGGGAATTCTTAATACACTATTGGTGAGGGTTAAACCAATGCAGTTTTTCTGGAGAACAATTTTGCATAACCTTCTAAAAGTTTAGTGTATGACCAGGAAGTCATGTAGAGAATCTGTTTTCACTGCATACAAAGTTTTGTTTACTACAGCATTTTTTCCCAATAGCATAATGTTGGAAACAATCAAAAGGTTTATTCATAGAGGAATAGTTTAATAAATTATGACACACTCAGAAATAGAATACTAGGGAGCCAGTAAAAAGAAGGCCAATATTGATTGGAAAAATGTTCGTGATATATAATTACATTTAAAAACAAATCCCAGCAAACTGTAGTGCCATGCATGTTGCAGTAAAGAAGGAGAAGAAAGACAAAGAAGAAAAAAATATATATATATATGTATAAAAAATCCACAATGAGGGGCACCTGGTTGGCTCAGTTGGTTAAGCATTCGACTTTGGCTCAGGTCATGATCTCATGGTTCATGAGTTCGAGCCCCATGTTAGGCTCTGTGCTGACAGCTCAGAGCCTAGAGCCTGCTTCATATTCTGCCTCCCTCCCTCTCTATCCCTCTTCTGCTTGTGCTTTGTCTCTCTATCTCAGAAATAAATATTAAAAATTTATTTAAAAAAAAGAAAACACATAAAAAGTCTGAAAAAAACTTATGAAATGTCAGCTATATAAACTAGAACCATAGCAGTGGAAAAATTTTCCGCTTTAACACTTTTAAATAGTTTAAGCAAACAGGAAAGTAAAAAGAATAACAGCTATTATCTATCTTTTAGCTTTATCAAATCTTAACATTTTGCCTTGCTTACCTTTATGAAAAAAAATACTTAAGAGTTCAACTTTCTCTGATCCCCATCTTTGATCCCTTAAAGGGAATCGTGATCCTAAATGATGGGGTTTACTATCTCTGTATCTATTTTTACTCCTTTATTGTATATGTATGGATTCACACAGTACCTAGTATTATTTTGAATGTTTTCAATATTTATGAAAATGGCACCATATTACATACAAGTTCCTCTGTCATTTGCTAATTTACTTTTTTAAACACTCAACATGTGTGTTCGAGATGTATTCAGTCGGTACATGTATTTTAATTTTTATGTTCTCGTGGTAGCATAGTGTACAAAACATAGTTTATCCATTATCTGGATGAGTATGTAAGCCATTTTCTTTTATGAACAATACTAGTTTACTAGCATATCGCTCTATGAGCATACAGGCAAGGTTTTCTCAAATACCTAGAAATTGATTTTCTGGTCTCAAGTGTGGGTGTCTTCAACTTTACTAGATATTGTCAAATTGTTCTCCAAAGTAGTGATTCCCAGTACGTTCTCACCTGCAGATGGAGATCCAGCACTTAACATTATGCCTTAAAAATCCTTTTGCTAATCTGATAGGACGGGAACAGTACGTCGTTGTGATTTTAATTTGCATTTCCCTGATTATTAATGAAGTTTAGCATTTAAAAATGTATTATTTACATTGGGGCTCCTGGGTGGCTCAGTTGGTTAAGCGTCCAACTTCAGCTCAGGTCGTGATCTCATGGTTTGTGGGTTTGAGCCCCGCATTGGGCTCTGTGCTGACAGCTCAGAGCCAGGAGCCTGCTTCGGATTCTGTGCCTCCCTCTCTCTCTGCCCCTCCCCCACTCGTGCTCAGTCTCTGTCTCTCAAAAATAAATAAACGTTAAAAAATATTTAAAAAAAGGAATTAAATAAATTAAAATGTATTGTTCTCCTGAGAACAATAATAAAAATTTATCTTCTTTCTGAATTGCTTACTTTTATTATTAATCTTTTCTGTATTAGAATGTTTTTATTATTGATTTAATATCAGTAATTATATATCCTAGATAGCAATCCTTTGCCTATGGACTCTTTTTTAATTTTGTTTATGGTGTCTCTTCCTCTACAACTTCCACTTTTTTACTCCAGGCCCTTCTTTATAATTTTTATTAGTATACCTACATGTTAGTTTTTTAATAAAAATTAGAAAATAAAAACAATAAAAATAAATGAAGTTGTCGGAACAGTTAGCTCCAAAGTCCTACCATTGCTTTAATGTTGAATTGAGCTTTAACGTGAGAAGTACGAAGCCATTTAAGAAATGTGGACACAAATCACACCGTGGGAAGACCCACAATCTATCCCCATGCATTACTACATCTGGGATGATAGGAACCATGTAATTGTGCCTCCTGTTTTGAAATCCACATTCCACTTCAGACACAAATTTTATATCTTAGCTAACAAATACTTAACAATAATTTGTTAATTTGAGAAAGAAATATACTTGTTCCCTTCAGTGAAGCAATTATAGCTACAAAATCTCCATTCTTTTTGTGCCAGAACCAGGTGAGCTCTATGTGTTAGCTGGACCTGTTTCACCATGGATTTAGATCTAGCTTCCCACCGCTCCAGCAGCTTGGCCATGCCATCCATGTCTCCTTCTGACCACACATAACCGCCAGTGACAGGAGGACTATGTGCTATGGTTTCTTCAGCCCATGGTATGTCACCAGGTGTGCGGTGATCAACAGAGGTCAAGTATAGGGCTGCTTAATTTTTTAAAAATTGTCATTTTTGCCCATGATCTCCTGAACCCAGGCAAAACCACACTCTTCTCCCTAGCCTCTAACTCTAGATATCAAATGATCATGGTCACTGCACCTGCTATAACTACTTAGATATTCTGATTCTCAGAAGCATAAGCAGAACACTCCAATCACAGAAAACACTCCATTCATCATGTCTCCTCTTACCTAAATCTTTCCGTCTTTTAAGTTCATTGATGTTCACATTAATGTCTTTCACTGCAGTGAAGGCATCCCCAAGTGCCCCGAAGTCTGGGTGAGAGGGAGGAGTGGAGCCCCGGAGTTCACAGAGCAGTAGGGGGTATTTCATTACACGTTGGATTGGTTTGATCATCAAAGAGCCCATGTCCAGTAAGTTCGGCTTGCCTCTACAATAGGGATAAATAATATCAGTTCCATAGACATCTGTCTTATTAACTTCTTCTCATTTTTGTGATTTTTATGATTAATCCTGAAACTGTTTTTCTCCTTTATTTTTCCTCTATTTGGCTATGTACAATTTGTTTGATTTCTACGTGTTTATTTAATTTTGAGAAAGAGGGAATGAGTGGGGGAGGACCAGAGAGAGAAGGGGACAGAGGATCCAAAGCAGCCTCTGTGCGGAGAGCAGAGAGCCTGATGTGGGGCTCAAACTCATGAACCGTGAGATCATGACCTGAGCTGAAGTTGGACGCTTAACCGACTGAACCACGCAGGTACCCCTGTATGCAATTTCTAAAAATGAAGCAAGAGCAGTGGATAACAGAAAGAAGCCAGGCTAAAAACATCCTACTACTCAGCAAAAACCTAAAAGAAAACACGCGAGTGTGTCCGTCCTCCAAAAAAGGACTCAATGCAAGACTTCCACCCATGTTCCACTTACCTTTTTTTTTTTAATAACAAGATTCATAATAATAGTGGGCAACAATTCAGAATGCATTTTTTCCATGACAACCAAGAAAAATACATTTTCCTGGAGATATTTTTGTGGTTATTAGCGAGGAAAGTAAATTCATTATTTAAAAACATGACTTGCCAAGTATAGTCGAAACAAAGCATTGTCTTCTCTCTTCTACCAAATTGAATAGTTGAATTTATAATATTTCAGAGGTTCTACCACAGTTCCCAGAAGGCATTTCTAACAAATGCAACAGTTCTCTGAATATTACTAATACCACCACTATCACTAATCATTGCTATCACACGACTTCGCATGATTTTCCACGTGGAACTCTTCTTAGCTAACAGATCTACAAATGGCTACATAAAAGTGAGCACTCATGCCTGACTCTCCCTTTAGGAGCTTCTGAGATGAGAACAGAGCCATTCCAGTTGGCGAAGCAGTTCACAGGAAGCAAAAAAGGTGGAAGCTCGGTCATGTCGTTGTCCAACCCACTGTCACTCATTTTTTAGCAAGAAGTCAGATTTCTAAAAACCTTTTTATGCCAAGAGACAAATAAAGGGACACTGTAAATGGATATGGATAGAAATCACGCTTTGAATCCCTTCTGGTGGACAGATATACTTAATTGTTTTCCTTTAGGTTTTTTGTTTGGCTTCGGTTTTTGGGGTTTTGTTTATTTGTTTTAGTAGGTAAGAATATAGACAGCTAATTCCTAATAGGAATCCTATTAGGTGGATTTTTTATTCTTTAACTGTTATTTCTAAATATTAATACAGACAGACAACAGACCACATCACTGGAATAGTGAAACGGATCTAAAAACTTCGGATAAAATTAGAAAAGTTTATCATTAGAAAAGGCTTGAAAACACCTTAGAGACCATCTAAGCAAACTCTTCATTTGATAAATGAGAAACTAGGAAACTATGATTACCATGTGTGTGTGTGCACACATACACACACCAGTCACTCTCTGACACATCTCCCCATTTTTGTTTTTATCGTAGCACTTCTAACTATGTGCAGTCATTTTGTTTCCCTATTTACCAGTTTATGCTCAATTCCTCTGTCATCACTATATCTCCAGCCTGGCATACAGTATTTTCTCAAAGAATATTTGTAGATTGAAATGATAGATTTCAGATTTTCTGTAATGTGCTTTTATTTTACATTGAATTCTTTTCCCAAAAAAAAATTGCACAGTGGTCCTGAATACTAGACTGGGGAGCTTTATCGCATGCTGAGAAAATGATGATACTATAATAAAGACAAAGGCAGAAGCAAATCAAATGGCAGCATTTTTTTTTTTTTTTGAGGAAAATCAAAGTAAAGGTCTGCAAGGGAGTAAAGAGCTGCTTTAGTATGATTTATCTTGTACTTTCTACCCATTTACACATTAAGGAATCCATTTAAGGAATGTCAGGAAACAGGATGGCAAGGAGGGAATGAAGGAGAATGGGAAAGAGAGATGTTTTTGGTTTCCAAGAGACGAGGTGAAGTGGATCGGGAAAAAATGTAAATCTATTACGAATACTGAAAAAAGTAACTAGCGGTGTCTGGTTGGCTCAGTCGGTTGAGCGTCCGACTGGATTTCAGCTCAGGTCATAATCCCAGGGTCTTGGGATTGAGCCCCATGTCGGGCTCTGCACTGAGCATGGAGCCTACTTGAGATTCTCTCCTTCTCTTCCTCTGCCCCTCTCCCCTGCTTATGCGCGCTCTTTCTCTCTCTCTAAACTAACTAACTAACTACATAAATAAAAAGATATTTTCTAACAGATGGTGTATCAAAAGCAAAACATCTGAATATGAAATACAGCATTTTTATATATCTTAACAGAGATTCTTCAACAATACAACAGTTTAGACACTTAAGTAGAAATAATTCCCTTAAATAAGAACAAGTCAGGAATATGAAAGGTATTAACTTGATGAGAAGAAATCGTTTTACCTATATGAATATGATCAGAATTTCTTCTGAGTTTTTCCTTTGACTATCACCAAATATTAGTTTATTTAATTTTCTACAAATCATTGAAAATGAAATAATATGAATATAATCAAATGACTCAATCAAAGAAAACCCAGTTTTAACAAGATACTTTATTACTGTGGTCTATTTTTATGTGCACATTTAAATTTTTTAATTACAAAAAAAAAAAATAACCAGATGTATTAAAGGCCATACTCGTAACTCTGAGCTTAAGATCTTTCAAAAAAACCAACCTCGGCCCTTTAGTATGTCCACATCTTATGATTACTTCTTTTTCCATTACTTTCTAATATCAAAGTTCTATTTTCTCTCTTTTATGTTTCAAATGGCAATAGTAACAATTATTAATGATTACTTTTTTCTCTTAAAGTGTCACAAATGCAAATATTTAAAAAGACTTTCTCAAAAATGAGAAAGCACCCAGACACTTTTGTCTTTAGACCTGTACTTTGGACAGATGCCCAAGTGATGAGCAATGATGTTTTGATATCTGCATCACACAGACAAGCAATATAGAAAAGATAGAGGGTGTCTTTTAAGATAATGACACTCCAGGCATTCACCCACCTAATCCCTTCCAGTAAGATTAAGTTCCGATAACTATGAGAGGCAAATGAGTCCTGTGTGTGATATAACCCAGCTCAGCCAAGCACCCAATTATCACATGCATCCCCAACAGAAAGTAACCAGATGCATAACAATTTCTCATACACACTGGGCTAAAAACTGAGGTAGTCATTTATTTGTAATTCTGTTTCTTCTTCCTCTGTCTTATCATGAATACTTTGGCAAGTATTTAGTACCATAAGTAGCTACGCTAATCTCTTTGTGAATTATTAGGACTTTACAAAGTCAAGTAAACACAGCTGGCTTTGTTTAGCTGCATCCAGTTTTGCTATAAAGAGCTTTACAACAAATACAAGAAAACAGTCGTGCAGTGAAAATAAAAATGATATTTGAACATTGTAAAAACTATGGTGGAAAACAAAAAAATCAGATATATTACACTGACGTACACCAATATATCTTAATTAGAGGCAGAAAACAAGAGGAAAAAAATAATCAGTTATCTATCGATCATATTACTTTGAATTTCCTCTGTTTTATGACCACAAGTATCCTAAATTTAATATTTATTTTACAGTAGCCACAAACCATGTATGCTATTATTGAATTTATTTTCAATTCACTCTCCTTTTAAAACACGTTAAGTCAATTTTAGAAAAAAGCTGTCCATTGCTATACAAATAATAATGGAATAGCATTGGACATAAATAAAAAACAGTTGTAAAAATAAATAAAGAACTATTAAGGTTTAGAAGATATAAAGAGTGGGTGCCTCTGTGGCTTAGTCGGTTGAGGAACCAACTTTGGCTCAGGTCATGATCTCACAGTTCATGGGTTCGAGCCAGGCTTAAGGCTCTGTGCTGACAGCTCAGAGCCTGGAGCCTGCTTCAGATTCTGGGTCTCCCTCTCTCTCTGCCCCTCCCTCGCTTGCAGTCTGTCTGCCTCTCTCTTTCTCTCTCTCTCTCTTCTCTCGCTCTCTCTCTCTCTCTCTCTCAAAAATAAATAAACATTTAAAAAAAAGATCTAAAGAAGATGAATGGTAATTGATTCATTACCAGAGAGCTTCAAACCAGAGAGAAACAATAATATGAAGAGGTAACCATTTAATCATTCCTCCAATGATTCATTAATTAGACTCCCTGAGAACCCATGGAAGTGGAAAGAGGGAGTGAGTTGGGGATTAGAATAAGAAGGACTAGTCAAAAACCTGTGTCTGGGTGGCTCAGCCTGTTAAGCATCCGACTTTGACTCAGGTCATGATCTCACAGTTCATGAATTCCAGCCAGAGAGCCCTCTTTAGATCCTCTGTCACCCTCTCTCTCTGCCCCTCCCCTGCTCACGCACTCTCTCTCACTCTCTCGAAGATAAATAAACATTAAAAAAAAAAGAAAACAGGCTAATTTTTAGGGTGCTATGCAAATAAGGGAGATCATTTGGAACTAAGAAGGAGCTCTTGGAAATTAAAAGGATAATAGCTGAAATAAAATCTCACAAGAGTTGGAGAAAGTGTTCAGAAACTTTCCAGAAGATGAGCAAAAAAATACAAAGGGATAGAAAATAGAAGAAAAATGTAAAAAAATGAAAAGACTGGTCTAAAAGATCCAATATTGAAATAATTAGAGTCCTAGAAAGCAAGAACAGAGTTGGGGAAGAAACCGTCAGTAAAAATCATTCAAGAACAGGACTTGAGTTAGCATGTTGAAAGAACTCGGTGAGTACCCGGCACAATGGAGAAAATGGATTCACATTTGGGAATTCGTGAAAGTCGAGACTACTGGGGACAAAGATACAGAGATAGCCCAACAATCCTTTAGGGAAACGTATAAGCAAATGGGTACAAACAAATGGTCAAGAATCAGAAGAAGCTTCAGATTTGAGTAGCGACATTGAAGCTAGAAAATGATGAAGATTACCGTTAAATTCTGAAGATGAAGGATTTTCAGTTTAGAATCCTATAGTTGATCAAACGATAAAGTATGTGGGAGGGTAATATAAAGATTTGGGGAAATACAAAATTGCCTAAAATTTTACATTCTTGGCAAACATAGGAAACTATTGAAGGAGGTACTAAAACTCAGAAAGAGGCAAAGAGATTCTGCAGGATGACTGGAGGGGCGTTCCTTAACGACAGCTGTGCCCAGACACCCAGTCCAGACTCAATAGGTCAGAAAGGCTGTGGGAGGGGCTTTCTCAGGCAGATAAAGTTGATAGCATGCGTAATGCATCTGACTCTCTTAAGAGATGACTGGCTGTGAGTGAGTGGCATTGATGATTAGAACCAAGAAAACTAAGAAAATTTTAAAAAATAGAGACAATAGTTAACTCCCAGAAAAACAAATAATCAGTTTCTTCCAAGGTTTGGCTTTGAAAAGAAATTTACGCAGATATACTCATATATGAGAAATCAAACACTGACTATGGCTCTAATCCAAACGACGATGTAACTGCGTAGGAAGAAGGAAGAGATATAGAGGGTGTGTGTGTGTGTGTGTGTGTGTGTGTGTGTGTGTGTGTGTGTGTGTAGTAGAGATGGCACAGGGAGAGAGATAAATTCTTGTCTTCTACCGGAGAAGACAAAACATACACCTAAAAAAGAAAAACCAGGGGCACCTGGGTGGCTCCGTCAGTTAAGTGTCCAACTCCTGATCTCTATTCAGGTCATGATCTCACCCTTCGTGGGATGGAGCCCCTCACTGGGCTCTGTGCTGCTTGGGATTCTGTCTCTCCTTCTCTCTCTCTCTGCCCCTCCCCTACTAGCATATGTGTGCACACTCTCTCTTTTGCTCCAAATAAATAAATGCACTTTAAGAAAAGGAAAAACCAAACATGTTTTCAGATTGATGAAGGTAAGTACCAAAATATTAGCTAAAATGATGTGAAAATTCTTATGTCCTTAAGAAGCAGGTAAGAGAAGAGGGGACTGCTATTTTTCTTAAATCCTATAGAACTATTTGGCTTTTCAACCACGGTACATATAATTGTAACAAAAAGACAAGGATTTTAAAGACAGAAACATGCAAAAATATCCAAGAAAAATCTGAAAAGGAAGAGTCCTGGACTGAGATTACAGTTCACCCCAGGAACAACGCAGATTTGAACTGTGTGTGTTCACTTACACATGAATTTTTAAATATACAGTACAATACTGAGTATATTTTCTCTTCCTTATGTTTTTCTTAATTACATTTTCTTTCCTCTAGCTTACTTTATTATAAGAACACAGTATATAATAGTTGTAATGGACAAAATATGTGTTAATTGACTATGTTCCCAGTAAGGCTTCTAGCCAACAGTAGGCTACTAGTAGTTAAGTTCTGGGGGAGTCAAAAGTTATGCATGGATTTTCAACTGCATGGTGTTGGCACCCCAATCTGTATGCTGTTTAAGGTTCACTGTAGTTATATCTCGTATTAAAATATAAAGCTGCAAAGCTGAAAGCAGTTTGATATGGGTACATATATGGACAAAAGAGTAGCACAAAATGGAAAATCAAGAAATAAATATAAGTATGTATGAAAATTAATTACATGGTAAATATGACACTCTTCTGTGGAAAAAATGAATTATTCAATATCAGGTGATAATTATCTAGCCATACAGAAAAAAATAACGAAATTAATGAATTCTTTATACCAAAACAATTTCCATATAGATTAAAAGTCTCAGTATTAAAAATGAAACTTATAAGAATTTGAAGGAAACAGGGGATTACACTCTAAAACAATCTTGGAGTTTTTAAGCACAAGACAAAATCTAAAAGCCGATGATGGAAAAAAGTGATAAATCTATTTTAAAATTTAGCTCTGTAATACTGTACAGATAAAAACAAAAACAGAAGCAGCCATAAACCATGCTAAAAGTGAGATGATAAGCTAGAAGAATTATTTATAGCACGCCAAACAGAAAAAGTGTTCATATTAATTAAAGAGCCACTGTCAAATTATTAGGAAAAGATAAACATTTCAATAAAAGTAATCAATACAAAAGATAATTCATTAGATAAGTGCAAATAATTAACCATACATGAAAAATGCCCAAGATTATTACTAATTAAAATTGAAACAATACAATACTATTTGGGGCCTCCTTGCCATAAGTTGTGAAGATACACATATTAATTGTTTCTAGTGCTCACTAATAGGAGGCAAATGGAAAACTTATACACAGGTAGTGGGAATATAAACTAAATATTAAAAGTTCAGTTTTTCTGAAATTTTCTGGCAGTAAGTATCAAAAGCCCTTTGATCTAGCAATTCCACTTTTAGAAACTCATTCTAAGAAAATCAAATTATTGTACAAAGATCATTTATAAGAATGAACACATAGCATCAATCTTCATAAGACATAGACAGACATAATTCAAGTATCTGTAAGGGTTTGGTAAACTAAACTGTGGTATATACATCAGATAAAATATTATGCAGTCATAAAGCAATGTGGATTTATATTTACTGACATAGGAAGGTGTCCATGCTACACTGATGAATGAGGTAGTAAGTTGACATACAGGAAATATATAGCGGTCCTATGTTAGTCGATGTGTGCGTGCATGTGTGTGTGTGTGTGTGTGTGTGTGTGTGTGTGTATGTGTGTGTGTCAAAAAAATTGCAGTGAAGTAAGGGACTCCTGCAATGTTAGAAGAGTTACCTCTGGAATGTGACTACCAATTGTCTTTACTGTCTTCATTTTGATTTTCTATATCTCGCAGGGTTTTTTTTTTAAGATAATTTAAAAAAATATAAAACCTAAGAAAGGTGAAAATAACTTACAACATTTTGAGATTGATAGAAATCCTGAATCCAAAGGAAGGAATATGTGGTCAGACAGAGAATGCATATAAAAAAGTGGAAAAACGTAAAGATAAAACATTGCATTTCTGGAGATTGTTAAATTTAGAATAGTTATGTTTTTCTTGCTTTAGAACGTGGGACTTGGATCAAATGCTTTTGGGGGCATTTTTTTTTTTTTTGGTGCAGGATTCTAGGATTCATGTCACTTTAATATCATCTTTGATGTTTGCGTAAGGTTATAATTCAAAATAAACATTTAAGAAGTTATAAATATCTTTATCTTTTCCTGTAGTTTTTAAAATGTCGATTGTAAAAAAGAACCCAGACACATTTTTCCATTTCCATAAGCGAGGAATTTTTTTGAAGCATCTAAAAACCCACATTTCCTAAATGCACTCTTGGCTGCAATCTTCCTGGCCCTCGCTGCTAAGGAGCCGAACAATTACAAAGCACTTGACATTGCCTTTTACCCTTTTATGTAGCAGCGTGTGCACCTCATGACCAGAGTGAGAGAAACAGGAAGGAAAATAACTCATGGCAAACGTGGCTTTGATGTTCATCCAGCCACATGCTGGGATTGCTCGTCCTCTTTTCCAGTTCTTGATGTACAGAATAGGCTAGGGGAGGCACACAAAGCCTGCTAACTCCCACGCAGCAGGACTGTCCTAAAAGCTAGAGCGATTTTTAAGCAAGTATTTCAATACAATGTACCGTTTATTGTAAGTATTCTGTGTGTGGGAGCCTTTGCCTGCTGACTGTATTAAGAGAATCTCTCCCTCTCCTCTGAATCTCTCTCTCTCTCCCTCTCTCGTTTTGGCTCTTTGGTTATAAAGACCTAAGCTTTAGGAAAAGAAACCTGAGCAGAATTTGTAGCATAGGAAGTTCTCCTGTAATTCACATAGTTCTTCTCTGTGAATCTCTAGTCCTAGGCACAATGCCGGGGCACAAGCTTTTTAATGAGATAATGAGACGGCAATCTTCCCGCCCCTTCAAATGCATCAACTATCACTGAGGAGAAGCCAGGAGGACCCCAGTGTGTGAAAGGACAAAGGCCCCGTTTCCATCATGCACCTTTTCAAAATCAGATGATCTCAGAATTAGGAACTCCTTGAACAACACTCCTCACGTCTGTTTGCGTGCTATAGGATATATATATATATGATATGTTCAAAATATATATATTTTTTTTCCTTTTGAAAGAAAAGACTTCTAAAGTGAGAGAACTGAGTGCCTGTTTGGTATGTCAAAAACTAACATCTCAACTTGGCTGAGATACGAGGCCTTGGTCTACAGGTTCCCTGTCTGATTCCTGGTTCTTCCACCTCACTTCTGAAATTCTGTCTTTCCCTCATGGTCGCTCTGCACCAAAGCATAAATGACAGGTATTCACAGCTTAAGTTAATATAATTTTTATTTTATAGATTTTTGTATTTCCTAAGGTACAGTTTCAGAAGTTTAGAATACACACGCGCGTGCATGCAATCCCGTGTACACAAGCACACACGCAGACTAGGAACTCAGGCCTTTAGATAATTAACTAACCATGCTAATGCAAACATGCTTTTTCAGGGGCCCCTGGGTGGCTCAGTCAGTTAAGTATCCGACTTCAGCTCAGGTCATGATCTCTCAGTTCGAGCCCAGCATTGGGCTCTATGCTGACAGCTAGGAGCCTGGAGCCTGCTTTGGATTCTGTGTCTCCCTCTCTCTCTGCTCCCCGCTCCCCCCTCCCCCCACCCACCACTTTGCCCTGCTCACACTTTGTCTTTCTCTCTCAAAAATAAAATAAACATTAAAAAAAATTAAAACAAACGTATTTTTTTTAAATCCTGGTAAATCCATGTTTGTATTTAAGCCAATATCGCCCTTCCAATATTAGACTAGACATACTCTCCTTCTATCAAAATGGACATCTTCCAACGTGTTGTGTCTACGTTGTGTTGTTTTGATAAGATAACCTCTATATTGTCCTAGTGACAGACTATTTCATCTTAGTATTTTATGTATGTTAAATATATTATATATGGGTGTTTGATTTTTTTCTCTGTAAATCATGTAAAAGTCCAAATTGGAAGAAACCCAATATTTACTATAATGCATGAAGATCTTTGCTTTTGTATGTTAATCTATAGAGACTTCAAAACCATTATGGTATTAATCTGAGGTTTTTTTTTTTTTTTTTAAACGTTTACTTATTTCTGAGAGACAGAGACAGAGTGTGAGCAGGGGAAGGACAGAGAGAGAGGGAGACACAGAATCTGAAGCAGGCTCCAGGCTCTCATGAGCCATCAGCACAGAGCCCGACGTGGGACTCGAACCCACAGATTGTGAGGTCTGACCTGAGCTGAAGTCGGCTGTCTAACCTACTGAGCCACCCAGGCGCCCCTGTTTTTTTATTTTTAAAGACTAATGCTATTCTTAGGAAGGTATGTTTTTGGACACACTAAGTTCCTAAACATACTGTGATGAGCAGTTCCTGAAGAGTTCCTGGCACCAGCAAAATTGTGATTTAAATACTGTACCCCAGGATTCTTTTAAAATATTTTGTAAAATACATGAGATAATTTAATATGTAGGATTACCTCAGGCAATTGGAAATAATGTATCACAAGCGATAAACATAACTGTAAAAAACAAAAATTCTAATTTTCAGAAATACTCAATAGCTTTTCCCCCATGATTTTTACATTTGCTTTCTATTATTAAAACAAAAGTACTTACTCTTGCATGTATATTTTCCTGTAAGAGAGGAAAAAAGTAAATTAATATAAACCTACATATTTAAGGCCATATGCAAACATTATAAAACCCTTAAATTTTTATTACATAAAATGAAGTAATAAGTTATTTTCGTGAATCTCTTACAGAACGAGTCTCATTGTTTTCTAATCACCTGTGTGATTTTACCTGTGTCTTGTATACACCAACTTTGTTTCACACTCTGTATAAGATTAAAAACTATTGATTCAGATTGTAAGTAGTAAATATTGATTATGTGAAAATGGATTTAAACATCAATTTGTTTACATTATGAAAAAAGAGAATTTGCTAGACATAGTTACAGGAGAAATTGAAGATTACAAGACTACAAAGTAACTATAATTGACTTGCAGAAAACTACCATCAAGTGCTACATAATATCTCTGTATATAGGGCTATACAGGTTATAAACAATGCACCTGTTCAATACAACAATTTACTAATTATCAAAAATCACAAAAACTTTGACTAGCCATTGCTAGCTTTTGTGGCTTCCATCCTGCTTAGGAAAAATGGAAGTCCTTCAAGGCAACATGATCTGCCTCTCCTTCCACTTCCGCGTACCTCATTTCCTGTTGTTCACAACTTCCCCCAAACTGTGGCAACAGCACAGCCTCTTTTTATAGTCCTTCTGCCTCCAGGTCTGGGCACTTGCTCTTGTTCGGCCTGGTTGCCCTTGCCCCAGGTGCCTAAAGGCTCACTCCTTATCTCCTCCAGGTCTTTGCTCAAATGTTTCTTCCTAGTGAAACCTTCCTGGACAAACTTTTAAAAATTGTGCCATTCTTCCTACTCTACTTTTTATCCTCTTTCCCAGCGTTATTTCTCTTCATAACACTGTCACTTTCTAATATACTGTATAGTTATTTCATTTATTGTCTATCTCTCTGCTCCCCACCTGAACAAGGGCAAGGATGTATGCTTGCTCCATTCTCTGCTGTAGCCCCAGTACCTGAGAAAGTGACGGGCATCGGGTAAGAGTACAAAACATATTTGTCAAATAAAAAAAGTGGGAATCGTTCAAGATAAGTTTCAGAAACTTCTCCTCTAAAACTCCACATAGCTATAAAGAAATAAAGCAGTAAACTATGTTAATAACCTGATCATCTGGACCTTTGGTATCCAGTCTTTTGGAAAACGATTATTATTTTCAATACGAAAAATTTTCGTGGCCCCATCTCATAACAAAAGATGGTCTTTTCATAGTCTGTGATTGAGAAGAAAATCTATGATAAACATCTATGTTGAATTTCATGCATTTAAAGGACTTAAAGGATTTGAAAAAATGAATCCCAGTATTTCCTACATGTGGAAATCAATGGTATACATATATGTAAAACAATTTGTCCATCACCCTTCACACATCTTCTGTGAATGGATTTCTAGACATCTTGAAATAACTAGGTTCTGCTGAATCTAAGACTTCTCTGTAATCAAGCAGAGAATCATAATTTTTTTAAAAATCAGCAACTGCTATCATTTTAGGCAATTACTAAATGCTATTTGAAGAACACTTCCACTTCGATGAAGGAAATTGCACCACTATTACCCACCTCCCGTGCAGTATTTCCTTCCATTTATTTAAGTTCATATTTTTATCTCAACTTCTGTCCCCTCCTAATGAGGAATTTCATTTTCCCAGTATCCTTTGTGGATCATAGAGCAGAAAATTTGGGAGGAAAGTTGAATTAAAATATAAATGCATTTTTCTATGGAACAAACAAGTGAACAACATGATCATTCTGGAACCAAAACACAAAATTTGAAGTGCAAAGAAACGGTTGTTGTTTAACTCCGAAAGAAGCCAGGGAATTTTTTTTCTCTATTTCATTTATTTCAACCAAATAAAACAGATATTATAACATAGATTAAGACTGTGTTTAACGTCAGTATAGCATTTTATAAAAAGGAACCTGAGAGCTTTTCTAACAGGGAAAACCTATAATAATAGGACTACATTATAATGTCTCCTTTTCATTTGCTCATCATTTTTAAAAGTCTCCCTTGTAGGCTAAAACTTTCCAGAAGTTTACCCTAGCCAAAGACAAGTCAGGAAGGAGGAAGTTAAATTGTGTCCACTTACCCTTTTATGGGATAAAAGTAATTTAATAAAACCGTCACCAGACCTCTTACCCTCATGGCCTCGTTACAATTTGACTTAAAGTTAACAGAAGTTCTTATGTGGCTATTTCTTAATGATTAGTCTTTGTTCAAACATGGAGCCACACAACAAGGAATTGAAAAAATTTTCAGAAAAGATTAATTTTTTTTTCATGTTTTTTCTATTATATATTTTTCAGAGAGAGAGAGAGAGAGAGAGATAGAACACAAGCAGGGAAAGGGCAGAGAGAGAGAGAGGAAGAGAGAGAGAATCCCAAACAGGCTACTCACTGGCATCTCAGAGCCCAACACAGGGCCTGAACTTGCAAACTGTGAGATCATGACCTGAGACGAAATCAAAAGTCAGATGCTTAACCGACTGAGCCAAGTGGGCACCCCTCAGAAACGATCTTAACTTTTACTTGGAACATTTTTTAGAATAACATTAAGAAATATAAAATGTGGTGAACAAAGTGAACTCTATTCCTTTAGATTTTGCATTGCATAAGCTTTTAGCTTCCTCTGTGAATGGAGAAACTGTAGTAATATACAAACAGCCAAAGCATCCACATAACGAGAAGTTAGTTTTCCTCCTGAGGATGGTGGCTTTGGTTAGGAAGGAAAAAAAGTATATAAATTTATAACAACTACGCAGGAAGCTAGCGATGTGTCTTCCAACTACCAAAAAAACTTGGAAAAGGCACCCCTTCATTCTTTATCTATTACAAAATAAGCAGCTCTCTAGGGCCTCTGAAAGGCAGCGGGGATTTGGTGGTATTTATAGCTAGAAAAACAGAATAAAGAGGTAGCAGACAGGCTCTTCTAATTATAGTTACGCTTGCATTTATAGCTATTCTATTTTTCATTTTCCTCATACAGATCAGAAACTTTAAATAACCCCAAAGAGGCTAAGTAACCAGAGCTTTAGCAAATGACTTCCATAAATTTAGGAACTGTCTTAATAGCATTTCATGCAATCTTATGGGTCACTAATGAGATTCTGTAAATACTCCTTGTTGAATAAATAAAAATTTGCAGATTTCCAAATCTGCATCTACAGATGCAGATGTAATCCTGCACTCCCAGAAAGTTTTAGTCCTTTCTTCCTTAAGGTCTCCAAACCCTGAAATGATTGCTTAGATTGTATCTATCGTTATGAGAAGAAAGTCCGTATGCTTCAGGGAAAGCAGCAGCTAGTAAGTACTGATTTCTCCTTCTGAAGTGGTTCTTAACCTGAGTGTGCCTCTACGATCACCTGAGGGTGTTTGTTGTTAATACATAGCTTCTTGGACTGGACACCTGGCAGTCCTGTTTGTTTGTTTATTTGTTTGTTTGTTTGTTTAGGTCTGGAGCAGAGCCTGGGGATGTGCGGTTTTAATACCCATCCCTGTGGATCAGACACAGGGGAAATCATACACCAGGAAACGCTGTCCTAATGTTTGAAAGGGGTTCAAAATTATTTTCTAGATACCAATATTATTTTCTCTTTTGAAAGATAATGGGCTTCAAAGAATAGCCAGAGGTTATGAGCTCAAGTCTGCTACTGAACCAGGAAAGCTCTTTACCCTCCTTTTGGAAATTAGTCTTGAACCTTACCGTGACAGCTTCTGGTGTGTTATTTAAATTAACTCTGGTATTGTTATTAAACTTTCCAGATGGTTTTGTTTATCTACCCGAGTCGAAGGTGTGATCCTAGGAGGCAAGAACTATGCATACATATATGGTTTTTTTCAACATTATCTAGCGCTTTTAATAAATATTTATTAGGCCCTCAATAAACATATTTTAATTTTAGTTCAAATGCAAGCTAAGTTGCTTAAAATCTGCTTTAGCTTCCGAGACCTGAAGCCACCTCTCTCATGGATATTGCTTCAAACTCTGTTGTTCCAATATCCCCCTGCACGGTAGAAATGAAGGCCACACCTAATATTCATTAGAAATTGGCAACTGTGCACTTGGGCTCTGTTATTTAGCCACAAGGAGAAGGCAGAGCCACAGTAATAGCTTTGACTGATTACTTGGCAAGGGAAACCAAGCCCTTGGGGTGTTCCAGACTCTCTCTGGCCTATAAACCTGTTTAAAAACCTGTTTCTCAGAATTTAAAGCTTAGCTCAATTGAGGCCAGTATTACAGTGATGTCAATAATTCTGCTCTCAGCTTTCAGGCAAACCAGTACAATTCATCATCAACCTTATATTCATGGAAAGGCAACTTTTGGGAAAATAGCTCTAACTTAAGCTATTTTATTTTGATTTTTCTTTCCCTTAAGAAATAGTAGTGTCAATATTACTTTGCTTGGATGTTTGTGCTTCCTACACCTTAGCACCTTCCAGTGCCTGAAATTATTCCCTAAAATCAGAATAGTGCTGAATACACAAGATTTGGAGCATCCACCAGGGCAATAACTCAAGGCTTTCAGAAGAAGATCGAGTAAGTTACTGGGTCTGAAAGTCATTTTCGGTAATTGAGACTTCATGATGTTTCAAAATTACCTCTGCCCCTTAGCTGCTTTCAGGGGGTATGATACTGAGCTACACTGCCTAGTGGAATATTCTGGCAGGGTCCATTTCTTTCTCTTAGGAGTCAAAAGCCTTAATGATGAATAAACTAGTGTTCATCCCCCTCTGAACAGACAGCTCCACTTCTAGTCAGCTGTTAGGAGCCAAAATAAATTAACTACATCCGCTCCCCGTATGGACCTCCATTCCTGAGGCTGTAGTTGGAGCAATGGCCAAAGGTGCCAGTTGTTCACTTGCTGTGAGATTTCTCTCTCTTAGTTCTAGAAATTGAAGAAGGAGAGTGACTCAAGATAGACATTTATTGGATCAGATCGTGCCACTAGTATAAGTAGGAAGAGTATTCCTTCACACCCAGAATGACACCATTATTTCTCCATGTATACTTAGAAGATGTTCCTCTTCATCTTCTAAGTATACATGGAGAATTTATTTAGATGGATACAACTTCAGACTTTAAGGTTTCTCTGAATTGATTTCTCACACTGAACTAAACTGCAAATAGTGGGAAAATACTGAACTGGAGCTACACATCACATATGATCTTTAAGAGTTACCTGATCATATTAAGCTCCGTGTGGACAAGGTTGAATTCTCATTTATTTTTTTATTTTCAGCACCCAGAACTATGCTTGGTATAGCATAAGCACTACATAATTGCTTGTGATTTTGTGATTTGAACATACTGGTTCCATGATATGAAAAATGGTAAGAACTGCAACAACTTAATGACCAATAGAGGGTAGTAGAGTTAATTTTTAAAAATTCTTTGGGACCTGTTTAAACCCACTTTCAATCCTAGTTCTAGCCTGGAAAAACATTTTCCAGAGTCCCACGATGCCCCTATCCATGGTTTCATTTCTGGGGGTTTCTGTTACCGATGTCAACTGTGACCTGGAAGCAGATGGTCCTCCTTCTGATGATTGATCTTCAGCAGGTCAATAGTAGTCTAACGCTACTTCTCAAGGCCTACATCATTCACCTCAGTTCATCGCATCACAGAGGCATTTTATCATCTCTCATTATCACAAGAAGAAGGGTGAGTATAACACAAGACATTTTGAGAGACATATAACCTTTATTACAGTATATTGTTATAATTGTTCAATTTTACTTTGGTTATTGTTGTTACTCTCTTACCGTGCCTAATTTATAAGTTAAACTTTATCATAGATAAAGGTATGTTTGTATAGGAAAAAACATAGTGTATATAGGGTTTGGTACTATCCAAGGTTTCGGACATCTGATGGGGGGGGGTCTTGAAACATCTCCCGTGGATAAGAAGGGAGATTACTGTAGTTTCATTTAGTTTCCTGATTTCATTTTAATTTAGCTACCAACCTCTTGGACCACATTAAGACACCCATATTTGTCCTCCTGCAATAGAGTACGTAATGGGGGGAGTATGCGAGAGGCTCAGACAGGTTGGTATGCTTTAAGATATCACGATTCTCTCTCATTAATTTTTTGACAGTGGGTAATCCTCAGAAATGAAAGACCACAGTAGAACCACTAGGTAAGATGTGGAGGAGGGCAGAAATGTTGACTTTAGCTTCATGCGGTAGAATGCTGCATACACAGTAAGATACCAGTTCTGTTCCAAAGCCTCGACCCAAACACATAGCCATACTTATGCATATAAATAAAATCAGAAAAAAATGCAACCTGGGGTTCATACATGGGCTAACAAGGAGTTAATACATGGAATAGCAAGGGTTTTTATCTTATTTGAACTTCCTTATACTTTTTAGATTTTTATGGTGAATGATTTCTTTCAGATTAAAGAAATGTGTATTACGTAGCACCAACACTTTAGGGATGGAGAAGGAAGGCATAAATAACAAGCTCCTGAAACTAACTCGAACAGGGTCTGTCTATATCTGGTCCCGTGACTCTGAGGGAAAGTGAGAGCCATGGAACATTCCAGTAACTTTATTATTCCACATGCTGCAGTGGTCACGGTGCCCCATGCTGTCTCATGGTGGGGGGTGGGCAGGGAGGTAACAACAGCTTTAAGAAGGGCCTTTTCTTCCACAGTTCATTTTTTGATATTGCATTTTTCTATCTCTACAGAGCCCCGAATCTTCTCCCATGTTATTTTTAGTCATGCTCACAGGGGGGAGAAAAGAGTCAATCAGGGTTTCTGGCATGTCAGCTTTTCATAAAGAGAACACAAAGTGGAGCTCCCAGCAAGCCTCATCAAATACAGGATTTATGTGAGAACTTTCATCTACATCCAGTTAAAATGTTCCCTGCTAGGCATGGAAATCATCCTTTGAAAAGACCTTACCTTAAGGACTGGATACAGTGGCTCAAATGTTGCTTCAGCTCTTCTTCCTTTTCATAGGATTCCAGTACACTGTGCGCCTCATCATGGTGATAGCAGTAGATTTTATAAATATCTTCCAGTGGCCCTTTAATCTGCAAGAATACTTCTCCTGATAAACACAAAACAAAGGCAGAATGACATCGAATCAGGCCAAACTGACATTCCACATATTTATTATTTGACAATGGCGACTAGTGTTACAAAGTTGGATAGATCCCACTTCATCCCCCGGTTACTCAGGAGGAGCGGAAGACATTCCTTTCCTTCTTTCCTTCCGTTCCCTTTCCTTCCGTTCCCTTCCCTTCCGTTCCCTTCCCTTCCCTTTCCTTCCCTTTCCTTCCCTTCCCACCCTTCCCTTTCCTACCCTTCCCTTCCTTCCCTTCCCTTCCCTTCCCTTCCCTTCCCTTTCCTTTCCTTTCCTTTCCTTTCCTTTCCTTTCCTTTCCTTTCCTTTCCTTTCCTTTCCTTTCCTTTCCTTTCCTTTCTCCCTTATTCTTCCCTCCCTCCTTTTTTCTTCCCTTCTTTTCTTTCTTTTAGAAAATGCAGGATAAAGAGCTTAATGGAGATAGGCAGCAAAAGAAAGCTGGTTTTCTCACGGGTGACTTTGTGCACCTGGCTGACGTGAAGGATCCCAGTTGAGGGCAATGCTTTAGAATCAGTCTGGATTTGAATCAGGCTGTGCTGCAGACCTGGACAGGTTATGACTTCGACACGTTATTTTTGCTCTCTGAATCTGATTCCTCAAAGAATCAGATTATTATTATTATTATTATTATTATTATTATTATTGGGACAATAATAGATCCGATTTTATAGGGTCATTATAAAAATGAAAGAGGTAGTGTGTAGAGTACAGTTCATACATAGCAAATGCTCAAAATGGAGCAGTTATTGGTAATTTGTTAGAGGTACAGAAAGTGAAATTTCAGGTTCAATGTAAATTTTTTTTTTTTTTACTATTTATTCAGCTAACATTTCCTGAGGTCTCTGAAAGACAAGCAATAGAATTTAGGGAAATAAAATATTTCCTTATATGTGATAATACAAAGAATTGGCCATTATTCCTGTTAAAACTCAGTTGGGTACTACTGTAAACCAGAGTTTTATGACTGTATCTTCATAAAACAACTTGGGCTAATTATGTCGGGCATTTAAGGCATTCTTTTTGATATTATGGTAAAATGGGGTCTGTAACTGATGGCTCAAGCAGATATTGAATAGTTGGATGTAATCACCGCTCCATCACTTGAAAATGTATATTAAGTATCCACTACACACTCCAGCACTGTGTTAAGATGATTTGGGAGACAGAAGAAATATGTGATAGGGTCTACTCTCAAAGACACTGCAAATTTGAGATTGACAGTGATTTGGGATTGAACTGGTTGAGAGTTACACAGACCTACCAATCTGTACCTATCACAGTAAAAACAGTAGGTCATTCTTCCTATAGAAATAGAATGCCCTTTATGTTTTCAGCATGCTTTGCCCACATTAACTGCTTAATTCCCTATATCTGTAAGGAAGTAAGAGGTTATTTATCCCTATTAAATAAGGATGGACAAATCTGAGTTTGAAACGCATACATGATTTTCCAAAGTTCGGTGAGGCAAAGCCAGGATTAGAGGCTGTATCTTCCTCAGTTTTTCCTCGGGTGTCAGCCCTCCATACAGCAGAGCTTTGCTGGACACGACACAAAGTGGTGCGGTTGGAAAGAACACTGAACTGAGAATCAGAAATCACTGTTGTTTAGGGGCTGGGTGGTAGCTGAGTGTCTCAGTTCTCATCACCCCTGAGGATGACTTTGAGAATTAAATGGAACGTAGATGTAAAAAACATCTGGAACTAACTAGTTGCTCAATAAATATCACTTGTCTCTTAATGCTACTCTACTATCTCTAGAATTAAAACACTAGTACTTTTAAAGTATCACATTCTGTTCTAATTTCTATCCAGCCAGCAAAAGACTTTCCTTCCCTTTCCATTAGATGGAATTTCAGACTGTGTGTGTGTGTGTATGTGTGTGTGTGTGTACGCACGCGCGTGCGTGCAGGTGTGTGTCTTGTTTGTTTTTTAATAGCACTTTTTCTGGACTTGTACAGAAACTCAGTGTCTGCAAGCATCTTTGCAACTGAAGGAATAAGGGATTTTTGTTTTGTTCCTGGGATTTTACTGAACTGATCCTTCCACCAGTGTAATTTTTGCAGATTTGGTCTTCAAGACACTTAGAAACAAACAATAAGAAATAGAGTAGTTACCAGAAGATAAAATAAATAGGATGGTAACTAAATTTAGGCTTGGGAATGAGATGAAGAGATCTTCCCAGTAACAGTGCAAGGTGGCAAATGAGAGCAAGGGCTTTGGCTGCCGAAAGAAATCACTGCATGACCCAGAGGTGGAAGCGAGTAGCAGGCCCAGGTGAAACTCAGCAGCAACTCAAGAAAGGATCTGGATACACACAGCCCAACCCAATTTGGATTACAAATATGTGTTCACTACAAAGCAGTTTAGAGGAGAGACAAAGAAAGGAAGAGGTAAGGACAACCTCATAAATCTGCAAGAGGCTCAAGTCAGAAAGTCAAAAACCAAGGGACAAAGACATTTATTTTACACACAATGAAGCCATTAATTGCAAATTCTCGTGCGCATGCGCGCCCACACGCATATATTTTTAACAGAAGTAGTGTAGTTTGAAAGAATTTACAGCTCTCTCCTTAATAGCAGAGTCAAATTTTTTACTCTTTGAGAAGTAAAATTCTGTTGGGGATCTAATAACAATTATTAAAGTTAAAAGATATTTAAGCGCTCTAATTGAAAGTCATTTATTCACCCGAAGGCCAAGTGCAACGCTGGCGGGCAGAATATTTGATTCCACTTGCAGCCCTACCAATGTATTCTGCTCGTAATAATGCAGATAAAGCGATGTGTCTTGCAGCAAAAAAGTGATTCTGTTTCCACGGTAACATAACTCGGGGCTGCGTTTCTTTAGTGGTGAAGGACAGCTGCTCTGGCTAATGGATGTGGGTGTGAAGGCATGATTAGGAGCGGTGGAAGGACTGAGCCAAGACCAGTGAAGGTAATTTCACTTCTGGCTGCCTGTCACAAAAGCGCCAGAACGCTGTAAAATAAATATAAGTATCGCGTGGTTTTTAAAAAGATTCTACAACCCAAGAATTTCTGCACTGGCTTTCCCCGAAAGCAATCTCCATACAGAGGAGCAAAAAAAAAAAAAAAAAAGAAAAGAAAAAAAAATGCTCCTTCCTCCCCTTAGTTATCTCCTCGAGAAACAACTCCCCAAAATATCAGACATATTTTATGTCCTGGTATCATTATTCCAGTGTTGCAAATTGTTCCCTTCACTAATGTAAATATATTCCTGTTTCTCTTCTTGGCCCACCTCTTCTTTACTTCCAGACCCTCATGTCCATCCCCAAGCTATGCCATACCATACAATATGGCCTCTCTCTTATTCTGACCCCACTGCAAGATGAATTTCCCCTGCCGGGCAGTAAACCAGGGTAAAGACAGTGACACTCAAGAGATCTCCTTGTCCAAGGCTTTGGTTTAGGAAAATGGCATAAAAGGGAATGACATAATTACTTCATCCTGGTTTTACAATTTAATGAGTAACTATTATGCACCAAGCGGTTTGGTAGGTACTGCAGGTACAAAGAACCAATGCTTCCCTCGAGAAACCTATGAAGGCCAGTAAGAGTAAACTCCCATTTGCCAGACTTTGTATGAAACACAGAGTCACCTAATCTGCTCTTGAGCAGTTTCCATAACAGCCTGCCCCTGAAATAGGAGCTATGAGAGAGTATAAAGCACAGAGACACACTGAGGGAGTAAGGTCTGTTCAGAAGGTGCAAGTGGTCTAATATGGCTGGACAGTGCATAGTGCATGTCCATGGCAAAGTTCCAGAAGAGACTGTATTTTTAGGCAGGAGCTAAATCATGAAAGACTTTGTGTATCATTAAGTAGCTAGAACTTTAGCCTGCAGGTGCTAGAGAAACATAGATGATTAATTTTAAGCAGCAGACAAATATGATTAGATTGTGTTCTAGAAAGATTACTCTGGTAATTAGTCATAGGAAAGATGGAATTTGAGGGAAGAGTTAGTGAGACTAGAAAAGAGAATCCAAAGAAAAGACTTCCATTGTAATACAACAAATAAGTAATGAGGACTAACACAGGAAATTCTAGCACTTAAGAAAGAGTCCTCTAAAATCTACTGCGTGTTTTCAAATCCTGGTTCTACCATTTACTCCTGTGATGTTTGGGAGGTTACTTGATTCCTCTGTTCTTTAATTTCCTGATATGTAAGATGGAACAATAATATGTAATAGTAGGGTTGTTTGAAGATTAAATGAATTAAAATATGTAATATACTTCTTTCAGTCACCGGCATGTGCAAATGCCCAATAGATGTTAGCTATAACCAGTAAAGCAAAAGCAGGGAGGATGGAGAAGAGGGCAACGGACAGTGACGTATGTGAGAGATGAAGAGGCTAATTCCAAGCACATCCCAGGATTTGGTTTCAGTAAGCATGTAGATGGACCATGACAATAACATCTGGAGAGTTTATGTGGAAAGATGGAAAGATGATGAGTTTAATTTTGTATGTACCGAGTTTAAGTCATCCAAAATATACTTAAGTGGAGAAGTCCTTTATGGAATTGGATATACGAGTCTGGGATTCAAGAAAAAAAGTTCTGAAAAAGAGGGGTAGGTATGTAAACCTTGGGAAACAGAAGCCATGACGTTGATATGACCGTTGAGAAAGTCTGCAGAGTGAGAAGAGAGCTTCAGGACCAAATGCTGAGGCACGCTAACATGGAGGGGAGCCCAGAGGGAAAAGAGTTTGCAGAAGAGCTTAAGGAGGCTGAGTCAGAGGAAAGGCAGGAAAATTCGGATTGGCGTCAGCCAAGCTAAGGACAAAGTAGTGAGAAATACAGCAAAGAGATTGCGTAAGTTTGTGGATGACGGCGCTGCCATTGTCCCCCCTGTATGAGTACTCCCCCTGAAGCGATAGCATTTTTGGCTGCAGCAGAACAAAAACTACATTTCCTAGCCTCCCTTGCAATAGGGGTGGCCATGTAAGTAGGGTCTGCAAAAAGTCATCCTGGGACAAGATCCAGAAACTTTAAGAGGCAGATAGCTCATCATTTACTCCTTCTTCACCTTATTTTCCTTCGTCCTGTTACCTGGAACTTGAGCGTTACCTTGTACATGAAGATAAGCGCAGGAAGAAGCTTGTATCCCAGAGGACTTTGCAGAGCAGAGCTGCTGCATAGATCTAAAATACATACCTTGAGACTATTACACCGAGGAGAAATGGACATCTCTTATTCAAGCTAGTAATGTTTTGTTTTCTTTGCAATTTCTACCAGATCACTTTAATTCTCATCAACACACTGTTTCTTCTTCTTCCATAAGAAAATATTTGGGGAGGAATCATGACAGTTGAAGGGACCCTCTTTACCGCCCATAAAATCTAACTCAAAAATTGTATGAAAATATTACCCAAACTGCTACCTATAAAGAGTGTTATGGACTGGATGTTTATTTCCTCCTAAAATCCATATGTTGAAGCTTTAACCCCCAGTGCGGTGGTATCTGGAGGTGGGACTTTTGGGAGATACTTGGGTTAAGATTAGCTCATGAGTGTGGAGCTCCCATGATGGAATTAGTGCCTTGTGAGAAGAGGAAGGGACATCAGAGCTTTCTCTATGTGCCATGTGAGGATACAGGGAGATGATAGCTGTTCTCAAAGTAGGAAAAGGGCTCTCACCAGGAATCAGACACCATCACCTGGACTTCTCAGCCTCCAGAACAGTGAGAAATAAATGTCTATTGTTTAAACCAACAATCTAAGGTTATTTGTTATGACAGCCTGAGATGACCAAGACACAGAGTTTAAAGTACAAAGTTACTGTGGTGCTTGAGTGGCTCAGTTGGGTTGAACATCTGACTCTTGATTTCAGCTTGGGTGATGATCTCACAGTTCATGAGATCAAGCCCCATGTCTAGTCCCACATCTAGTTTTGCGTTGAGATCTGTGCTGACAGAGCAGAGCTTGCTTGGAATTATCTCTCCCTCTCTCTGCTCTCTCCCTTTGCCCCCTCTTCTCTCTCTCTCTCTCTCTCTCTCTCTCTCTCTCTCACACTCTCTCAATAAATAAATAAATGATAAAACTTTTTAAAAAGTACAGGGGGTGGCTCAGTTGGTTGAGCGTTGGACTCCTGATCTTGGTTCAGGTCATGATCTTACGGTTCGTGAGTTCAGTTGGTGAGTTTGAGCTCATGTCATCAGGCTCCACCGTCAGTGTATTCTCTCTCCCTCTCTCTCTGTCCCTCCCCTGCTCACACTTGCATGTGCTCTCTCTCAAAATAAAGAAATATATTTTGTTAAAGTACAAAGTTCTTCTATTAGCAAGAAAAAACATGTAATAAATTCAACTCTAAAAACCAACCACATGCAGTGATGTTAAAAGAGAATTTTAGTTAAGATCTTAAGCAGAAATTGTGGTCTAAGATATATCCCAAAAGAAAGTTCTGCAGTTCTAAGTAAAACCTGTTTGTCAAGGCAGAGTATACGCAACACAGAGAAGGGAGTGAGAAGGCTTTGAGGACAAAGGGTAGATATGACCTACTCCCTGGAAAGAATGTCTAAGATCTGGGCGAGATAATATGAGCCTCTGGCTGTCACTCCCCTGAGGGACACACACAGGTATGTAAACCTGCCACCCCCAAATGAAAGAGCTTTGCTGGCAGCTTTTACCCAGGAGGTGCAAAGAGAGCTCCCCAGTCTGCCTCGCCTCCTTGGAGGAGAGCCCAGCAGCTGGCACTGAAGAAGGCAGTAGATTAGACAGCCAAAATGCCAGATTATGTATATGTTTCCCTTCCTTCCTGGTCCCCTTCTGTTCTCCGGGAGAGGGTAAAGTGAGGAGGGGAAATGAGAAGAAAGAAATTGGAAGAGTAAATGCTGCTTACAGAAACCATTACCTTTGGCCTTTAGACTCATTTAGTTCCTACCTAGCCTGGGAATAGAACTGACAACTAAGGATACCCTAGTGACCCTGGTTAGGGGTATGAAGTTTAAACCAAATACAGGTGCCAGGTGGTGCACGCAACCATGGGATTAACAATCAAATCCCCCGAGTATCAATTTTAAGATGACGTTTGGGAAAAAAATCATTTTCATAGAAAAGAAGAGAATGGAAAATTTTGCGAATTCTTATTTTGTTTTTTTTTTTTTCATGAATTCTTAAGATAAAATGAGACTTCAAACCTGCTTCCTGTCTGTGGCAGTGGCTTCGCGTAATAGCTCTACATTCCTTGGTGCTCACGTTTCTCTCCTGGTATCAGGAATATTTTGGTAAAAAGTTTTTCCAGGAGCTCTGGAGTAAGATAAGTTCAGAAAAATGAATTGGACAATGGGATCAGACAATTCTGAGCTCGCTGGTGACATGGTAATGGCAATTTCAAAGGCATCGTGGGAGGCAGGATGGAGCAGTCAGGAAGTGGGACCAGTAAGGCTAGCTAAACCGTGAAGAGAAAAAAGAGAAAGGAAGGAGGCCCAGTGGACATGTGGTCCTATTCCATGGCCATTGCTGTGTCTAATGCCAGGAGGACAGTGATCGTTGTGATGGGGTCTATCAAAGGAGAAGCCGTTCTATGACTAAGGCAGTGTCCACCCAACATACTTGGAAGCAAGGCAGGACAAACAGGAGCATTAGCGGGTGTGGAGATGGACTGCGTATAATACCTAATAGGACCTGTATAAGGAAGAATTAGGGTCTCCTTCTGACTGTGTCCAGAATTAGTGATGGCATTTGGGGTGAATCAGGTTCTCGAAGTGAGGTAGTTGGACTAGATGCCCTTTATGTATTGCTCCAATGCTAACACTCAAGAATACTGCTGTTTATTTTGATGATAACTCATGATCTCTTCCTGAACCTTTTCGACTTCCTGGATACTTTTAACTCTAGGTGGGCATTTTTATAACAAGTGGCACATTGAAAAAAACACTAGCTCTCTGAGACTTGAATGTTAAAACATTTCTACTGGCTGGATAAGGAAGAGATACATTAACTTTCCCCACCTCAAGGTGGATAGCACCCATGACTCTGTTCTTAGACCAACCCACGACTCTCCATTTCTCTCACGTTAGTAAATACCTCTCTCGAGCGTGCTAGCCTCTGCTACAGCTAGCTGTACTATACTACCTACCAGCCTCTGAAGATGCCACAGGACAAACTACACACAGACTTGGTGACCACAACAGCAACAATGACTACTGTGTTCCTTCTGTGGGTGAGCCGGGGTACTGGACACTTCTCATTCTCTCCATCATCCATTTCATTCACTCAGTGCTACTGAGGACATTGTTCTAGGTGCCTGGTGAAGCAACAGTAACAAAACAGAGAATGCCTCTCCTCGCGGAGCTTACATTCTAACGGGAGTATTCCTCATGTCTTGTACCCGTACGCCATGAGGGACTTGCTCTTCGCATTTGAAGTATGAGCAGATGTACGCGGCATTGTTGTCCTAAATGAACAACATTTAGACCAGCAATCTATCCAGTGAAAAATACTGACCTTTCTCCAATCCCTGGGAGTTAGGGGTGGCCAGGCACGCGGGTGAGTATGTATTTCTGTGTGCATGGATATGTGTATGAAATGAAACGATGTGTGTGTGAAATGAAATCACGACATATGGGGCTGAAGTCTCTGGGAAGGGCTTCTCTTCCTCCCAAAAGAAAACAAGCCTTGGGAGGAGGTGGTTTTGCTTTGATTGCCTGCAGGAAGCAATGCTTGGCAGTGGAGGGCGCCATCGTGAGGCCGGGAGGCCAAACACCACACATCAAGGACTAAGAAAGCACTAAGAGAACACACACACACTAAGGAAAGCACTAAGAGGAACCAGCATGTAGCCACCCCTGTTCTGGGCTACTGAATTACGGATTTCTCGTTATGGGAGGAAAAAGCCCCTTTTAAGTTAAGTCCTTTTGGTGAGGTTTCCATTCCAGGTAGGCAAGTGCAGTCCTCACAGACCCCAGCGTCTTCGCCCCAGCCACACATCTAGTGGTGATGGAGTCAGAATGAAAGCACAGACTTGTCTCCCCGCAAACGCCATGCTCTCTCTGGGCTACCGCGGACCTGTCAGGTTTGTGCCTCTGCAAGCACACTTCTCATGTTCACTCTCTACCTACTGGGAAAGGGTTCAGGGGCTTATAGAACTCTGATGTTTGTAGGATTTAGGACTGTATTCCTATGCATATTCTGCCCAATATTTGTCCTTTCACGTTCCATTTAGATCCGACTGCACAGCTAAGCCATGGACCTCCGTGGGCCGGCTCTCCAGTGCAGGTTCCTAGAACTTGGAGAACGGAATTGTAGAACTTGTTAGTAAGCCACCCCGGCTTTATTTCTATTACAAGAAATAAGTCCTTGTAGCCCGGGAACCCCGCTTGACTGCACCCAGGAGACTGGAAATCCAGCCCCATATTGTACCCTGGTGACCGCCTCCTGCTGATTTTTCCCTTCCCGTATGGATTTGCGTGTGCTTGACACCCCGGGTGGGGGAGGAGGGACCTTTTTTCTGTCACATTCTCTGATAGCTTTTCTGTTACTGCTAACGTTTAGAATAAAATGCCCTGATTTGTCAGCTGCTGCATCTGGGGCTTGCTCCTACTGGCCTCACACATTCCAGTATTCGGGTCTGGGATGTTCCCAGCCTGTCCCAGCTGGCCAGAATTAACTAAGTTGAGCCTACCTGTGTCCTGAGTACAACATACCCCGCCCCCCCACACACACACACTGTAGAAGAATTATTCAGGTGCGCTACTTTGTGGCATTTCCCACATGGCAACATGACATGAATTATCAGTGACTAATGCTTTCTCACAAAATCCCTGCTAAAGGCACAGATTCCTGCTTCAGGGACATACAAGAGACACTGCTTTAGGAGAACAAAGTACTGCCGTAGAACAACAGTGCATCACCCACTACACCTTCAAAGAACAGAAAGCTCTAAATTGTCTTTCTCTCAAAGGATAAACTCACCCTCAGGAAAGAGCATATGAGACAGTGCAATTCCTTTACCACAAGCTTCTTTCAGCTCCGGTTCTCACTGTAGAGGGCAGGAGGCAAGCGCAGAAGGTAGACTCAAACATATTCAAAACTCAGTTTTTATTTTTAATACTTGGAAACACTGCAGCATTGTTGCAAATGTATACAAGAGGAAGCAAACTCTGTTTTGGTTATCTATCTATGTAACAAACCACCTCGACACTTAGTACCTTAAAATGGCGACTGTTTCTGATTTTCTCTTACAATTCTGTGGGTTGGCTGGAATCAGGCATGCTTCCCCTGATGCTTGCTGGGGCTGCGGTCATCCCAGGGCTTAACCGACTAGTTGGCCCAAGATAGCTCATTCACAAATCTGGTGCCTTAGCAGGGACAGCAGGAAGGCTGGCCCCAGTCGGGATGCTGGGACAACTGGGCCACTTTCTCGCCCTACATAGTCTTAAGTCTAATCTCTTTCCATGTGACCTCAGCATGTGGTATTTCCAGCAGGGTAGCTGGACTTCTTACATGGCACGTTTCTCACAAAAAAAGAAACTTCCAGGCTTTCTTAAGGTTTAGCCTCAGTCACTGAATGGAATACAAAGTCCATTCCTTTGTATGAGTTAGTGAGTCTCAGGGCAAGTCCAGAGTCATTACTGGACCAGACTGCATAGCAGCATGAATACCAAGAGGTGTGGGCTATTGAGAGCCATCTTTGGAAAGTGGCTACTGCATTGCTGTTCACGCTATCGAACCTGGAAATGATACTTGATATGTTAAATCATGCTTTGTGGAAGAAAATGTGTTGCCTTATTAGATCTATGACTCATTGAGATGCATAGACATTGGGAGCATCTAGAAGCTACACATATCCAGTGAATCTGATCGTTTGAAAAACATGAGCAGGACCTCTGGGGGTGGGTGGGAAATCACATTTTATTCGATGGTTACATACTCAAGAAATCAAACTTGGTAAATAGATGGGTAAATTTGGTATTCTCGGTATAACCAGTTAGTAATATGTATTGGCTATTTGTTAAGAATAGACACTGGGCCATCATTATTTATACATGATTTTACTTAATCTTCACAAATACTCCATGGGGTAGGTATTATTACCTTAAATTTCTGCATGAGAAATTGAAGTTCAGTGAGATTTTGTAAGTTGCCCAAGATTGAACATTTAGTAATTGAATGAGCCAGGATGTACACCAAGTCAACCTGATATTGAAGCCCTTGTGTTCTTAAACTCTATAATTTTACCTGTTTACTTGTTTAGGTGGCAACAAGAGCCATATCTCATACTCCCATCTCTAAAGATTTAGAACCCATTTCCTATTTAGACAGCCCGCTGAAGTCAAGATTTTAAAATCCAATTTCTATCTTGGCAGGATAGGCCAGAGAATCCCCAGAGCTCTCATATCTACAAACATATGCCTCTGTGTTAAACTTGAACCTCATCCAAACCCCAAGGTTATTACTGAGTAAAATTCTTCTACTGGTTTATCTAGGTATCTGGAAAGTTTCCCTTTGGCACTAGAGCCGTAAATTACAACTTCTCGTTCATGCCATCTAAGGACAGAGAAATGGGATACCTGTGCTTCACACTTTGTGTTAGCGTGATTTTGGAATGTCTCACCAAAAATCAGGTTATCCCGTGAAATGTAAGAGATTTGGTGAAAGTTGTCGTGATAGAAATTGCCAGTGGTGGCGTGGGGTAGAAATTGCCAGTGAACTCTGTATTGATATGGCTACTGTGTATGGGTCATGGCGGGCCTCCTTGGCACCATGCTTCAGCTGCATTAGATGCTGTCCTTTATGAGAACTTCCTATACTTCCTGCCTTAGGGCCTCTATGTCATTTGTCACTTAGAAAGTCATTTGCTTCGATCTCCACCTTTCTAAATCCTTCAAGTCCAAGCTCAAAATCCACTTTCCAGATCAAGCTTTTCTTCATCTAAGTTGAATTAATCTGTCTATGAATGTGTATCAGCTATTACTGCAGAAAAAAAAAAATCACCCCAAAACGTAAGGGCTTAAAATTTCAACACTGTTTGCTCACAATTCTCTGCATTGACAATTTGAGTGAGGCTCAGCTGGGATAGCTTGTCTCCAGGTGTTGCTGATGGGGTTAATTCACGTGTTTGCAATCTGTAACCAGGAGTCAGCTGGCTGAGGAGGCCGCATTCGCGTGTACAAGGCCTTGACTGTGTTGATTGAAATGATTGGGTAGTTTGAGCTTTCTCTGTCCTGAGCAGAGAGTGGATGTCACAAGGCTGTCGTAGACATCATTTTGCCACATTTTATTGGTTAAAGCAAGCCATGATGCTAACCCAGATGTAAAGGGTAGGGAAACTAAAATATGACTCCAACTCTTTCTTTTTCAAGTATGGCCTGTTTTAATATTTAATCTACTTTTCTATAATCTTCCTCAAAGTTGCAATTTATGATTGGCAAATGAAATTGTGAACATGTTTAATTGAGCTTTCTCTGTAAACCATAGTATTTTTAGTTTTTTATTAGCTAATTTTACACTTAATGAAAAATTGCAAAAATTGTACAGGTAGTTTCCAGATGTCCCTCTCTCAACTTCCCCAGGGTTAACATCTTGGATACCCACAGTAAGACTGTCAGAAAAGGAAATGAGGTTTGCTTTAGTACTATTAACTAAACACAGCAGCATATTTGAATGTCAACACTTCGTTCTTTTATTGTTCTAGAATCTATCCAGGCTTCCACTTGCGTTTATTCGTTACTCCTCGTTAGTCTCCTGCAGTCTTAAATTACAGCAGTTCCTCAGTCTTGCCTTATCTTTAATGAATTTGAGATTTTAGAAGAATATCAATGCATTATTTTGTCAAGTGTCCCTTATACGAGTTTGCTAATGTCTAGTGTTTTCTCATGATCGAATATAATTGCACATATTTTGGGCAAAAGTACTACAGGTATAATGTTGTGTCCCCCTCGGTACGTTGTACTTCAGGTTTATGATGTGAATGCATGTTATTCCCTGGTATCATTGACCTGATCATTTGGGTTAGGTGATCTTTGCCTGGTTTCTCAATGTAAAGTTACCATCTTTCCCTTTAAGGTTAATAATCACTAAGGAGAGACTTTGAAACTATGAAAAGTATACTTCTCCTCAAACTTTCACCCACTAAATCACCCACCCACTGATCAGTGGATTTTGTCTGCAACAATAAAGACTGTAGGGTTTGTCTAAGGGTGGTTTTTGATTTTCCTCTTTCCTTCTATATTATTGAAATCTATAAGGAAGATCTTTCCTTTATTCTCACTTATTTATATCAGTATGAACTCAATATTTATTTTATTCTATGGGTTAAAATCCAATACTACCATTATATATGTTGCCGCTCAAATACATAGGCCATAATTTTTTTTTAATTGGGAAAATACTCTTCTATAAGTGCAGAGGCACTTAATAAGTTTAAAGAAAATTCTCCTAAATGGAAAATATTAAAATCCTGACTCTATATCTCTTTATATGAAGTATTTGAGCTGAAATATTTCCACAAGTACTGTCTTTTAGCCTCCATTTGGATTCTTTTCTTTATTTTTGCAAAATGAGCTCACCAAATTAGTTGTTTCTATTCATGATTTTTGACTATTTTTCCAAATATAGATCTTGTAAAATCTGGTACAGGCTATAACTGCATCCTATTTAATACAAACTCCATCAAAACTTCTTTCCATAAGTCAAGTTTTCTAAAATAGAATTATAGAATTTTAAAATGAAATCTTTTACACAAAAGTAGCTCTCATTTTTAAAGCAAATTAATTCCTCTTTTTAGTAGGGATAAATTTCATTGTCTTCCCATTTGCAATTTTGTGCTTAAAAATTATAATTTTAAACGTTGAAAAGCTGATGTTACTTTTCCCCCTTTCTTTGTTGAATATTTTAACTAAAGACTTCTAACTAATTTTGAACAGAATGTCTATTTCTAAAAGTTGATTAGTGACACTAGAAGCAAATAATGTGGTACTGTCATGCATAAGATTGTTTTTTAGAGTAACATCAACTTTATCCTCCAAATATTGTATGTAGCTCACTCTAACTTTGTATATGTAAACTATGTGTGAATTTTGACTACAGGTACCATTTCAATTTACAGAATATCACAGCTTTTGTACATAGTCACCACAATCAATCTCAAGTAAATTTCTGCTCCATAGATTTCTTACTTTAGTAAAACATTATTTTACTGAGTTGCCGTGCTCCCCCATATGCTTGTATTTATGAATACGTATTCATATTATCATTTGCATTCCCCAGTTCACTTTTTAAAATAACAGGAGCATTCACAGTAAGATCAGAAAGTTCACCTTTGACACAATAAACTCCGAAAGCTTTTATTCAGTTCTGTGAATTGGTTAAATATTTTTAAATCATTATTGGAATTAATTGATTTTTTTTCATTTAACCCATTTGCTCACACTGTTACAAAAGTGTCATAATTTAACTGTAAACTCTTCTGCTATTGGTGACAACTCACTAATAGCCATTGCTTTACATATCTCACAGGTCCAAGGAAACTCAGAATTAAAAATGAGAGAAATTAACTTAGGAGAACTGCCATGTGACCTAATGAAGCCCTACTGCATGAAGCGCTACGGAAACTCCCTTTCTGCAGCTGCAAGTGTTTAACACCTGCACATGGGTTTAAAAGTATAGGTAAGATTTCAACAAGTGGGAAGGAGGTTAAGAAGTTTCCAAGTGAAGTAGCAGCATGAACAGAAGCAAGGTCAGCAAATCCCAAATGCCATGGTTTTAAAATAATGGGCACAGGGGCACCTGGGGGGCTCAGTTGGTTAAGCATCTGATTTCAGCTCAGGTCATGATCTTGCTGTTTGTGAGTTCAAGCCCTGCGTCTGTGCTGACAGCACAGCAAGGCCTGGAGCCTTGCTTCAGACTCTGTGTCTCCCTCTATCTCTGCACTTATCCCACTGATGCTCTCTCTGTCTCTCTCCTTCTCAAAAATAAATATGCATTAAAAAAATTTTAAAATAAAACAATGGCATAATCTTCTTAAAACAATAAATTTTGATGTGAAATCTGATCAGCAGATTTCTGTCTTCTGATTGTCTTCTGGTCAGCAATAGCATTTAGGACCATGGTGGAGGCAAGTATCTTGTGTGTTATGAGTTTGTCGTCAATTTTCTTGAGAAACAGAAGATCCATACTTAATTTTATTAAATATGCATAGATTAAATAATTACTTCTGAAAGAGTTTATTGCAAACTAAAATAAGCATAACCAGATAATTAAAAAGTTATGGATTCGTACCATAAGATAAATTACCAAACTATTGTAGCAACAGTATCTGGATACTTTCCGTAGCAGGACTGCTAAGCCTCTGCTTCCCACACATATTTCACTTATATCTAATCTTTAATTCCCTATATGTTTCACTAAAACCCACTGACTATTAGCCTCATGGCTTCATGCCTCTCATAGGTCATGGCATGGGCCACTCATCGTGGGCCACCCATCATGGGTCATGACATACTAGGTGCTATACCCAGTGGACAGCAGGACCTGTAGCCTCCCGCCACTACCAGAACATGTTACCAGCTGCTCATGTCCAAATGCCATCTTTTTATCAGCCAGTGTTGTCCATGCTGTACTTCATAAGGCTGGGAAGGAGACATGAGCTGTCTTTCAGAGTTTAGCATGTGTTATGGTGAGACCTGTGTCAAGTGCACCTGCCTCTTACATTCTATTAGGAGAGACTGGTTAGAAATTGAAGTACAAGACAGAGGTCTTACCAAATCTCTTCTAGTGCAACTATCAACAATGATTCTCCTTAAGAAGGAGAAAATCCAGGACAAATGCTAAACTGGACTGGATGCTAGAAGAGTAGGCTAAAACCAGGATGTTCTAGGTAAATCAGGATACTTCTCTCCTTAAACCTGGAATTGTCTTTGACTCCAGCACAGGCAATCAACGCCTAAATCTCATTTATGTTTTATCTGACATTTCTCTTAAATCTGACCCCCTGTTTCTATTCTCACTGTATCCACTTTAGCCTGGAAGAAGTAAATTGTCACCACACACCTGAATTATTTATAACAACCTATTTACAAGCCTAGGACTCATTTTCTCCTTCTATCCATTCTCTTCATACTTACCATAGTGTTCTTTCTCCAGAAACTTGTATGTCTCATCACACCCTTGCTGAAAAAAATCTTTTAATGGCTCTTCAGTACCTGCAGAGTAAATTCCAAATTTGATTCCAAGTATAGTCTGCCCCTCTTCTACACTGACAGATTCATTTCTTATTCCTTTCTTCCATGAATTCTTCACTCCTGCTTGACTTGCTCTCTCACCATTTCCTAAAAATGCTTGGCATTTGGCATCTGCTGTCCATGCTTTTGTTCATGCTGTTGCTTCTACTTAGTCTTCTGGACCTGGACCTCACTTGTTGAAATCTGACCTGTAACTGTAAGTCCAAGTAACATATTCGAGAATCCTTTTGTGATTCCCCATCTAGAAATGGTCTTTTTATCCCCTGAAGTTCTGCAATAGTGTAGAAACTATTCTGATGGTGTATTATACAAACACCTTTGATTCAAGGAGCTTTTGAATGGCAAACTCTTGAAGGACAGAGAAGATCTCTTTAATCTTTTGATACCCAACAATACCACACAGTACCTTTGAACATGCTGTGACTTAATAACTATTCACTGAGTGAATTAATAAATGAATGGCCAATGAATCCACACTAAAGTAATAATGAATAGAGTCATTTCTTTAGAAAATATATTTACAAATTAATGGAAACTGTTAGCTTGGGCTGCCTAACAAAATACCGTAGACCGGGAGGAGGAAGGGCTTAAACAACGGACATTTATTTCTCACGGTTCTGGAGGCTGAGAAGTCCAAGGTCAAGGTGCCAGCAGATTTAGTTCCTAGTGGAGACCTCCTTCCTGGCTTGCAGATGGCTGCCTTCTTGTGTCCTCACATGGTGAAGGGGAGAGAGGGGGCTCTAGTCTCTCTTTCCTTAGAAAAACACTAATCTCATCATGGGGAATCCATGATCCATCTAAGCCTAAATTAACCCCCAAAGGCCTCACCTCCACATATCATTACATTGAGGGCTAGGACTTCAGCGTATGATTTTGGGGAACACAAACATTCAGTACATAATGGGAACATTCAATCACAAGTAGGGATTAAATGTAAGCCTGTCAGTGGGAGAATCTTTTTGAGCGAGCTGACCTTTTGGTCTCTAAAACACTACAAATAGGTTGATTCACCTTGGTGTAGTATCAGCCTTGCTTATTAAACTTTGAGTCTTCTGTAGATACTAAACAGGATCAATTTCATTTTTGATCATTCTGATTTCTGATAATAGAGACATTACGAATAAAGCTGTAAGGTGTGAGTGTGTGTTCGTGTCTCTGTATACGTCTCAAAGACAGGCTCCACATCAAACTGGTAAGAGTGGTTACACACAGGGAAGACAGTGGCATCGGAGGGGTGTATTTTTCTTGTACTGCTGATATGTTTTGATATTTCTGTTGTGAACGTACATTGCCTGTCATGTGTCATATAGAAAAATAATTTAAAAAATTTTAAAGAAGTCTTAGCCTCCACGGCACTATGCATATGATCTCACTGCCTTCGAAAAGTTCACCACAAACCGTTCCCTTTGAAACTCCCAAGAAATGAGGGGAATAAAAATTTGGCTCAGTGCTTTTTCAATGACAAATCTTACCAGAGTAAGAAAATAGTCTCTGACCGAAAGGAAAAATCTGTTTGGAAAGCAAATAATATAGAGAAAAAAGGAAAAGCATGGGAAAGTAGAACTTGTGTGTTTTATACATTATAAAATCCCTTTACGCAAAAAAAACTGTGCAATCCCAAAGCCGATGGGTTCATGGGCATAAGATCTGAAAAACACTGGGACTAAAATCAGTAAAGCTATTAAAGTATTTAAATATTTAATTCTTTAAGGATCAAGTAAGTGTTAGCCGTAAAACAAAATGAGAGAACATCTGGAAGGCAAAGAGGTTGAAAGACTGAAAATTAAAAAGCAAATGGTGTGCTTAGTGCTACTGTGGGACTTCAGCAAATGGATATAAACCCATTTGAAGATAAATACAGAGTTTGTGTAATTACAATGAGCCTGAAGATGAGTTTAGCATTTATACATCTCCTGGGAAGCTTAGTGAGTCAGAAACATAAAACCAAAGCAAAGGGAGGTTATTAAAATATTATTTCCTGTTGTATTGTAGAACTCGAGAAGAGAATAAACATACCGATTACTTGCATGGCCGGTTCCACGTCTGTTGTGGCCTCTTCCAACAATGACAGCAGCTTGGCTGATATCTGATGCACGGATTCGATGTTGCTAAACAAGCTATCCACGTCCAGCCGATCAATCTGAAGAAACACAAACACTGAGCGCCAGCTGATGGAGAGAGATGCACTATATTTAGGACGTTTTCTCCCGTTAAACAGTAAGCATTTTCTATGTCAGCCGGTGCTGCTTCCATCAACCGTTTCTGTAAACATTCTTATTTGGGATTTCTAGAGTAAATGTGCAGTTTTTCATGCAAAAAAAAAGGATGGTGCATCTGTTACCTCTGCTTTTTTCTTTATTTTGACCAAGTTTTAATGAGTTGAATGTGCACGTACATATTCCTATAAGAAACAGAGTATGAAGAAGATGTAAGCCATCAGTATTTTTATTAACTGCCATGTAGGAGGGTATGTACCAGTGTGTATGAATTTAGGACACTTTAATGCTTATACAGCAGAAGTCCGACCTTACTCTGGGCAAGTAACTATTTTCAAAGCCGTTCTAAAACCACAGATGTTCTAAAAGCGATGACAAGTAGATGTGCTGAATTGCTTCCTGCTTTTTTTCTCAAAAGAAATGTGAATGAAAATTTCACCAAACATGTTCTACTAATTAAAGATTCATCATATTTTGTAACTTCATGCACACACTTGAAAACCAGTATTATCTTTCCTAGATCTTAGAGCTGGTGCTCATGATATTTTATTTATTCATTCATCTCTCCTTCATTAAGTATTTCCTGAGGGTCTTCTATGTATCAAGAATTGTAACAGAAACCAAACTCTGTCATAGGCATTGGATGGGTAGTGGAGGGATGACCGAGTATCTTAAGCTATCTAAGGAGAATTTGGTGAGATATGTGCCCCGATTTTGCTGGATCTTACTCTAAATCTTTCTCTTGAGTTTAAGTGTGATCTCTTTTCATAATCAAATCACCTCTAATTGGCTCACGAACAGATTGATACAGGCTTCACTGGGCTACCACAGGGAATAGGAGTAGGAGTAGGAGTATGTGAGGTCTTAGGTGGGCAGAAAAGTCATCAATCATCAAGTAAGTCATGGAAGAGCTTCAAAGGTAGAAAGCAGAGTTGCTGGTTCAAAACCAGGTCAGCGAATTAGGGATGAGAGAGACAGGGAGTTCACCTAACGATCAAAAAAGGAGGCCAAGAAATTTAGGGAAATTGGGAACAAAGGGGTAGAGATTTAGAGGCAGATGTGGAGGAATTCTGGACAGGAAAGTCAACACTGCAGCTGTTTTCTCACGCTCTCAGCACTGGTTTCTCTAGATGTGCTAAGTCTACGGTGGAGGGAGGGGAGATAGGCTGCTTGTCTTTTTATCTTATCCTTCTTTGATGTTGATTCATCTGTTATTCCCCATACCAGACATAGATATTATTTTGATATGGATATTCTGTTATTAAACATGGAAGCATTGCTTCACATTCCACCTTGGTTAAAATTGGGTGACTACGTCAGTTATTTCTTACCCAATATCATCTAGCTGTCCACATGCCTCCCAGCCATCATGGGAAATTCCTCACCTTCCTGTCATCAGTCTTGTCTTCAGGAAAACTCCCAGCCTCATGTGTAATCAAATTCCATGTGATTCTCTGTAGTGGGTTTATTTCAATATTTTAATTATTATTTAATTTTATATTTACATTTTCAAATTTAAGTTTGTTATGTATTTTTTTTAAAAATCTGTATTTCTACAATTACATTGCAATCATTATTAGCTCTTAAGGTACCTAAGCATCTCACAAAATGTTCCTTTAAGTATTCATTTCAATAGGACAGGGCACATATGGTTCTTCTGCCTGAAATCTTTGTACACTCAGGACTTTCAATTTCTATTTTACAAAATATATTTAATATTAAGCAAAATATCTGAAAGGTAGGCAAGAGTTACATGACTCTTTTTGTAAATGAGAATTTTATTTTATTTTATTTATTTTTATTTTTTTTGTAAATGAGACTTTTAAATGGCTAAAAATGTCACATATTTCTGGGTACCACTGATTTAACACATTATTTATTCTAAGAAGCTGCGTTATGCATTGGGTATTGATTAAATAGCAAACGGGTAACTTTGCATAGTGCAAAATATGTTTTCAAAGAGTTGCGTATGAATTAAATTTTTTTGTAGATTGATTCACTTTATTTTCAGAAAACTTTTTTAAATGTTTATTTATTTTTGAGAGAGAGAGAGCGTGAGAGAACACCAATGGGGGAGGGGCAGAGAGAGAGAGGGACTGAGGATCCAAAGTGGACTCTACGCTGACAGCAGCGAGCCTCATGAGGGGCTCAAACTCAAACTGTGAGAACATGATCTGAGCCGAAGTCAGAGGCTCAACTGACTGAGCCACCCCGGTGTCCCTAGATCGGTTCGCTTTTGACATACCATTGAACATTCTTAAAACCATATTTTGAAATGAATCCTTCTAACATAAAATTTCATTCCCAATTTACTTGCTTTATATGATAAAAGATCAGATGTAACTGATACAGTATACCCTATTCTTATTTTTTTGTTGTGAAAACTTGCTTCTGAAAAGTTTAAATGTTTCGTATTTATTATTTCATAGATCATTGCAGCTTCTCTGTAAGATATAAATTAGTTTGAAGATAGAAAAGCTCACGTGGAGTGAAGAGAGGTACCATGCTCAAAATTATGAAGTTCAGGACAGAGTTCGAACTGGAAATTCATCTTTTCATCCTACGCTTTAGAACCTTACCAGCAAATGCTGACAGAATATCTTGCCATCTCTGGATTTTTCGGTTTGTTCTTGAGTTTTTCACTAAGTTGTCACTTCTGCCATTTATTTCTCAAGGTCAGAATTCTGTCTGTCTAATTTAGATTTTAAATTCATTCTGCAAGGATTTAATTCTGTATTCTATCTATAATCTTAGCCCAATGTAGCAAATACTAAGTAACAAAAACATAGAATTTCATTTCATTTCTTTTTGAAGGACAGAAAGGATTAAAACATCAATTGGCCTGGTTTCAATCGTCTGTATCCTCATGGGCCCATGGGGATTCTGTGAATCATAAATTAAATTCACATTCAGTCGCTGCTTTGCCAAGGAACAAACAAGTGTCTGATCCAAATAGGCTTTTAAAACTGGTAGATGACTTTATAATTACTGATATAAATTCAAAGAAGCATTTATATACATTTATTAATCATTTACTAGAAACAGGCAATGCTCTAAAAGCTCGAGTTATATTTTAAACGGATTAAAATTTATTTTTTGGGAAAAAAAAAGATTTAGTCTAAAGTATACATTATCCTAAGCAAAGTCAATACATAATAATTTAAATGTACAAAACAGAAAAATTAAAGGTTAGTGTTTCTGGTGCCAATTTAATTCTTTGCTTGACAAACATATTCCTCATTGGATATAGCTCACGTGGCAAGCTCTCATTACTCTTAAATAACGTTGACCTTACAGTTCCGTGTATGCAAAACTCCCCAGGTATAAATATCTAAGTAAAGGAAAACACACCTACATTTCATCAATTCAGTGACTACAATCACTGGTGTAGAGTGACTGTGTACCGTACAAGCACTTTAAACGCACTGTGTTCAAAGCGTTTCTTGCGTTGCCTTGCATTCACATTCTAGTCTGCGCTCTTCCTTTTGCTCACAGATGCTTTGCTCTCATATGACCTCACAACATTCCACCTGTCTGAAATGAAGATGGCGACGACAGTGTTTGTCCAGCAGTTTTGCCCATCTCTCTCTCCTTTCTGTTGCTTTCTTGGGGGAAGCCACAGCTCCCCAACTCTGTCTGATCTGGTGGAATTGTCAGTCAGGATACCCTGCCTCCTTCCCCACTCCCTCCAAGGTGGGCAGGTGACCTAGCTGGCCACAGTGATTGGCCCAGGATGGGCGGGTTTCCAAGTAGAGCCAATGAGGATCTTCCCTGACTTTTAATGAATAGAAGGACCTGGATTGTAAGCGCGAAGTATGTAAGTTTCTATCTTTGGCAGTCATCTTTGTGGAGAGTTTGATTGCCATAAGGTTGATACAGAAGGGGAAGCTAGCTCTGGATCTACCTTGCCTAAGGCAAGACATCCTAATTACAGAATCTAATAAATTGCCTTTTTATTCAAGCTAGTTTGAATTTTATTTACTTGTAACCAAGAAGGGACTAATACACTTTTCTTTATTTCTAGCCGAAAATCCCACTTCCTCTTAAGAAAACTTTCCTGTTCCCTTGATTAGAATTAACTGCTCCCTCTCCTTACTCCCATGACTCTTGCTTTGTATTACTCAATGTTTATGCTTAAAACCACTGTATATATCAGGGATATTTATTATCTGTCTCTATGTCAAAACTGTGAGTTCCTCCAGACATTTGTCTTTGTGAGTTATTTAAACACCCTACTGTATCTAATATACTACTGGGCTCAAACCTAGTTACTCAGTAAAAGTTTGATAATTTAAATTGAATGTAATCACTACGATTCAAATGATCTATTTACTCTGTGGGAGCCATCCATAAATATTCCTTGCCATCACTCTACTGGGCTCTGAATAACAAGTAGAGTATATAAAGATCAAAAGTGATTTGAAGAATAAGAAGCAAAATTACCTAATTTGGCTGTTAAAAATATCACCTTAAATGGATATTTTATGACTTTCTACTTAATTTTAGCTACAAAGACAAATTGTTGTGCTCAGTGTGTCTATCAGTATACCTGGAAAAGTTGCTGACAGAGGCCAAGTTTCCTTAGTGTACACTTGGGAAACACCTGTTTATTGTTTTCTATTTAATGAGCCCTGGGACACTCAGCCTTAACCCACAGGGAAGAACCAACCATGCTTAGGTATCACACAGACCTTCAAACACAGACACCTTTAAAAGTGAACATTGAAAAGGCATCTAAGAACAAACTCTTAAAAAAAAAAAAACTATTATCATAAAAGTAGTTCATGTTTATTGTAGAAAATTAAAGATGGGCAGATAAGTCAAAGAAAGAAAATACAATCACCTTTAATTCTACCACACAGCAATAACCACTGATATTCTGAGGTGTGTCTTGCCAAATTGTTTTTCTCTCTCTGAGTGTGCGCGTCTGTACAAAAGATTTATGTACTTCAAATCATGTTTTAAAATTTTTTTAAACTTACCATAACATGAATGTTTTTTCATGTCATAATTTTCCTCTGTTGCACCATTTTTAATGTCAACATTATGTAGAAATACTTTATGTAACCAGTCACTAAATCTCTGAAATCTACATAGAATATCATTTTCACTCTTATAAGCAGCCCCCTGGCTAAAACCCGGCTTACGCAGTATTACCTCCATGCGATCAATTTCATAATTGCCAAACTAAAGTTATTGGTATTTCTTTTCTCTTTTCTCTCTCTCTCTCTTTTTTTTCAATTTTAGAGAAAGAGAGAGAGTGTGTGTGCAAGCAGGGGTGGAGGGAGAGGGAGAGAGCGGGGGAGAGAGGATCCCAAGCAATCTCTTAGTGCAGAACCCAACATGGAGCTCGATCTCATGACCCTGGGATCATGACCTGAGCCAAAATCAAGAGTCGGGCAGGTGCTCAACCAACTGAGCCACTCAGGAGCCCCATGAAGTTAGTAATATTTCTTAAGGCTTTTAAGAAGTCCTGGAAAATTATAGCAGTAATTATGAACATTGTTTTTCTTCTAATAACCAATGGATTAAAAGCCCTCAATTGGATATTACTGTCCTGGCCTCAATTTAGAAATATGTGTTTAAGGCTTCTATTTTGGTGATCAAAATCACACAACTTTAAAGTTACACACAGACACACACACCCCACCACCACTACCAATTATAGAAGAAGGAAGACAATAAATACTATTGATTTTGAGGGTTACGGTGATTGCCATCGATCAAATGCTTCTCTGGAAATAGTTTCTGGAAAAGACTTCAGTGTTTCTATTTAGTGTGGCTTGACAGTAAATCTAGGTTCAACATAGGGCCCCAAACTGGGCCCTTAATTAGAGTTCATACTGGGGAAATCTCCCTTGGACACCCTCTGGTTCAGTCTAACAGAACCTTGGTCCCATCTACCCCTTCTGTAAGGCATTTCCATGCACAGCATTATGGGGAGGCCTCGGTGTGTTCCCTAAATTAGTTTGCCCCATTATTAATCTTTGAGCCTATAAGTGCAATAATATTAAGACTGATTGTAAAAAGTAAGAAGAGCATGGAGGAAAGCTGAAAATGTATAAGAAACTATAGTTAAGTGGAAACCCAGTGGGGACATTCTGAGAGGAAAGAACTAGGTCGTGTTTTATTTTTTAGTGAGGCAACTGAGAAGGAAAGGCTCGTGAGACAGAAATTGCAGCAAGTGGAAAAGAGGATGTTGGCAGAAGGCCCTGGCAACCACAGGGTTAGGATAATTATCTAATTACTAGGGCATTTACTCAGACAGTTGGCTTCTAGATTACAAAGCTTTTCAGGGTAAACTAGCCATTATTTCATCAGGTTTCTCAGAACTACTGATTTGTATGTGTGAAATTTCCTGCTGTGAAACTAGATTCTAAACTGGCTAATTGAGTTGAACTACAAATTGAATCAGTATCATGGCTAGACAGCAAGTCTTCACTATTCTTGCAGCTAAATGCCCAACTTACCCGATAACTGCCCGGAAACATCCCAGGCCAGAAGACCTAATGTGGACAGACCTACGTCAGTGCAGAGATGTCAGTCCCATTGCTGAAAGTCAGGTTGGGATTCTGGGGCAGACATCTCACTCGGCTTGTACAAGAGGAAAAGCAGAGCCAACTGAGGTGAGTGAAGGCCAGACCGGAGACTGTGGTCCAATTTAAGAAATTCCTGAGGCCTCTGAGAAAGGAGAAGGATTGAGAAGTCCATTCCAAGCTTTGTTTTGACTACTAATAGAAAAGTAAATTGCTTACATTGATATCCTTGGATAAAAGTGGATAAATTGACCGAAGGTCCCTGGCTTTGTTTCTCTTATCTGCCTTGACACAGGGACAGGCAGAAAAGAAATCATCTGGGGTTGGAGGCGGTCTTCAGGTTGGCTCTTATTTCCTACTTAGAATTTTACATGAAATGCTCAGAGGATGAATAGTACTGCTAGGAATAGCCCTTCTGAGCTGTAGACCCAGTAAATTTTGTGACTGCTTAGAAATTCTTTTGAAAAGTATAGAATAAACACTTGAGTTATATTGTCAAAACACAGGGGCAGGTGTTTGGGCACTGCATGTATTAACTGAACCACCAAGTTCCAGACTCCAAACCCCAAGGTCACAAGTTTGCTCCTGTGTCACCTGGACCTTAGATATCAATAGTTTAACCACACGATCTCCAGCATTCCGTGAGCCTTTTTTGTGACTCCATAAAACTCTGTCGGGTCCCATTTTGTGCCTCTGAAAAGGCTTCTACTCTCTTCTTTGTTCCCGGTTCCCCAAATCAGCATGCCTAGTACTTTCAGTCTTTGTATAAACAGAAGTCTAATGGGGTTTACAACACAATGATGAACTCCCCTCCTTTAAAACATTCAGTTCTCCCCAGTTGCCTACTGGGCAAAGACCCCAAATTCCTCAGACTGACAGTTTTATGTGGCCAAGACCTACCTTGCCTTACTCCAATTATTTTTATTTCATAAGAACCATCTGTTCCAGGGGCACCTGGATGGCTCAGTCGGTTAAGCAGCCGACTTCAGCTCAGGTCATGATCTCACCGTCTGTGAGTTCGAGCCCCACATCGGGCTCTGTGCTGATGGCTCAGAGCCTGGAGCCTGATTTAGATTCTGTATCTCCCTCTCTCTCTGCCCTTCCCTTGCTCATGCTCTGTCTCTATGTCTCTCAAAAATAAAATAAAAATGCTAAAAAAAGTTTTTTTTTTTTTTAAAAAAGAACCATCTCTTCCAATCAAAAGGAATGGCTTCTCCTCACACTTGTCACATGCTAGCTCACTTATAAATTCCATGCCTGCCGCTCTCCACTCATGGCCTCTTGTACATGCTCTTGACCATGCCTTTGCCTAACCAGTGTTTATTTGGTACAGATTCTGTCCCTTCTCCAGGACCTCCCAGACCATTCACCCAGGCTGAAGCCATTCATGAACAATCAATAAGTGATTATTTCTGTTCATGTCCCAGTCACTATATTAGGTGTTGGGGAATATGGCAATGAGCAAATGAAACAAATATCCAAGCCTCATAAAGGAGACAAGTAAATGAGATAAATAAGTAAAATATATACATACAAATAGAGTTAAATGCTATAGGCATAACATAGAGCAGAGAAAAGGAAATAGGGAATTTGGGGGAAGCTGTAGCCCTGGGAATGCCTCACCTGAAGCCCATTTGTCCTAGTGTTCCTTTACATATTGGATGGCTTCCTACTGCTAGTTTCTTTGATTCTCTATCTAAAGGCTTTCTCTGACCACCACAGATTCCTACCCTGTCTACACACAAGGAAGTCTGAGATGTCTGGAACGAACACTCTCAGGAACATCCCTCAAACATTGTTACACGGGAATTGGTGGATTGATATCCTTCACATGGCACAACTCTGAGGTATGTTGTGTATAGTGCCCTAGAGCCCCCGATGTGATATGAGCCTCAGTGGGTTGCAGAGGCAGTCTGCTCCTGAATGTACCCTAAATTGTCTTCTTTTCCTTCTCTGTCTCATTTCCCTATCCCTTGACTGCTGTTGCAGGGGATCATCTCTCAAACAAGTGACTTGCTCTAAAATGCTTTTTATCTGGATCTGCTTCTGAGGGAACCCAGTGCAAGACAGAGTGAGGTGGAGGTCAAGGAATGTGCTATTGAGTGAAGACTTGATGGCAGTGAAAGAGGAAGCCATTGAGTTTTCTAAGGGAAAGACATTCAAGGCAAAGAGAGCAGCGAGAGCTTGAAATAGTAGTGTTCCTGGCTTGTTCATTGAACACAGAGAAGGCCAGAATGTAGAAATAGGTGAGGTCAGAGAGAATGAGGAATCATTTGATAGACAACATCATAGGTCATCATAGGAATGTGAGGTTTAATAAGAATGAGATGAGAAGCCATTGGAAGATTTTGAGAGGAAAAGAGACGTGATCTGACTGATCTTTTTAAAAGAATCACACTGGCTGCTTGGTTGAGACCAGGATGGAAAAAGAAAGATGAGTCATGAGGCAGGTGTCATAATCTAGGTGGTTATTGATGGGTTCTTGAATCCAAGAGAAAGTAATGGAGGAGGTGAGAAGTGGTCTAATTCTAGATAAATTTTGAAGGCAGAGCTAATATAATTTGCTGGTAGATCCAATATGGACTTTAAGGGAAAGAAAATTCCAGGATGACATTAGGGCTTTCTGCCCAAGCATCTGGAAGAACAGACCTGCCATTTACTAGAGTGAGAAAGACTGTAAGGGAGTAAATCTTAAAGGGAAAATTAGGAGTTCGGATTTGACTAATGTTAAATTGGAGATGCCACATAGTCACACAGAGATTTGACTGGATATAAGCAAAGCAAGCTTTCAGGGAAGATGTCTAGGGTGGAGATAAACATTTGTCAACCATTAGCATGTAGATGAGATTTAAAGGCACGAAACCAGATCAGACCCTCAACAGAGCGAATGTAGACAAAAGACAGAAGAGGCCCACAGCTTGAGCCTTGATCTACTTTGGTGTTTAGAGAAGTTGGAGTAGTAGGGGGAAACCACATGCATGTGGAGTCTTAGTTGACAGAAAGAGGAAATTATCCTGTCAAGTGCTGTTAAGAGGTCAGGAAAGTGAGTGTCTCCTGCTAATGTCTAAACAATTGTTTGCTGCATAACTAATTAGCATAACTAATCACAAACCGCCTTCTGTCCTGATCACTTCCAGCATTGCCTTGAATTATATCTTTGATTGTTTTTTGGCTTTTTATGTGTTTATAAGTCATTTTCTTGACCAGGTTTTAAACTCTTCTAGGGCTGGACTATAATATAAATTTCCTTGATTCCCATGCAGAACTCAGCAGAGGGCATTGTATGCAATAGATGCTTGACAAACATTTAATCTTTTAATTTGCATAATCAACTAAAATATCACATTCTCCATGAGATATTGCCTAGTTAATCTGTCTGAAAGTGATCTGTCCCTTCTGTGAACTCCAATAGCACTTATTGTCTGCACTTATCAATTATTGTTTTGCATTATGCATTATCTTTTCATGACGATGAGTCTTGTCACCTCTACCTAAGGATCCTTAGTCTTTGAGGACAAGTATGAGTTTCACATGTCTTTATATATTCCAAACGGCCTAAAATTAATTAATTAACTCATAATCACTAACCTTGTCTGTATCCAAAGTGTCTCAAATAAGTGTTTATTAATAAGTATTTCCCCCAATAAGCATTTTCTTTCTGACCCAGCAGTATTTGGTCTTCAGAGTCCAAGATTTATGGCCCTGTACTGATTTGCACAGCTGTATTGATCTATGCCTAAGTAAAGCTGCCCCAACAACTCTGACATGTCATTCGAGAGGTTCATAGCATCATTATAATAATTATGGCCACTGAAATTTTGTCGCTGATTTCACAAATAAAATAACAAGTAAAAGCACATTAAAATAGTGATTTGTGCAGCTCAGTTCTGAGAAGTGAGATGATGAGCACAAGATCACTTTACCCAGGCTGAAGGGATGACTTGCCTAGATGTTGAAACAGATCTGTGCATCACATCTTTCTCTCGCTCTCTCTCTCTCTTTTTTTTTTTTTTTTCCAATTCTGGGCATTCCAAGCCCTGCACTGAACTGATGAATGCATTCATTTATTCATCCACTTGGCCTAGCAGGTTTTTATCTCAAATATAGATAATAAAAATTAGAGAAATCCAATGTTGCCCTAAAATGGAGCTTATGAGGTGCTTATAAATGTAACAACACCATGGAAAACTTCCATCATAAAACTGTAACACAAAGATTAAAAAAAAAAATCCCTCATTTTTTGAGCTGAGGTTTTTTTTTGGAACAAGCAAAGATAAGAGATTTCCTACCCATACCAAGAATTTTCACATTCTAGCCTAAAATCTGAATCCAATCTGACAGCAAATTATGTGCCTTCCAAGATGACAAAACAAAAAGTCCCTCCAGGGAAAATGGGAAAGTGAGCAGTGATAACTCTGTCACAGTACTTGAGAAAGAGGCCAGTGACATATTATATATTAATGCAGTCACTCTATGGTTGTCAGCACCATTCTCTCGTGGGATTTTTATTTTTAAATGTAACATTACATAACTATAATCTCTAGCACATAAGAACTGCCCTTATTTTTTAACCTATTTCTTAATGTTTCTTTATTTATTGAGAGAGAGAGAGAGAGAGAGCACAAGTGAGGGACCGGCAGAAAGAGAAGAAGAGAGAGAGAGAGAATCTCCCAACCCAAGCAGGCTCTACACTGTCAGCACAGAACCCAACAAGGGACAGATCCCACAACTGTGAGATCACGATCTGAGCCAAAATCAAGAGTTGGACATTTAACCAACTGAGCCACCCAGGCTCCCCTAAAACTATTTTTCTAAGTAAGTCTCAACATGGAGGCTAAACTCATCGCTGCAAAGTCAAGACTTGCCTGCTCTACTAACTGACCCAGCTATGTGCCTCAAGAACTGCCCCATATTAATGAATGTTCTAAAACGTGGGGTAAAAAAGTCATTGATTTTTTTTCTGACTTTTCTAATGTGACTTCAAGTATCTGACCTTATAATGGAGAAACAATGGCCCAGGGGGTGAAAATTAAGTTAAAAACACATAAAGGTGTGGCCATATAGATAATGGGATCTTCACTGTGATGTGATCTTAGTAATCGTGAAAATCAGTACTTTTAATTGATTGAAGAATGTATGTATTGGTATTTAAAGCAGTCTTCCAGCAAGAGTATTATTTAAAGTAAGCACATTAGCTCAGAAAAGCCAGTAAGAAGAAGAATCAGAAATTCAAAAGTATTTCTTTGAGTCGTCAGTTCCGGCATTTCAAGTACAGTTAGTATGAACTGCCTTGATTTTCCCAGATTTTTATTCAATATAGTGACCAGAATTCCTGTTCATGCTCAGCTTTCTCTATGAGCAGGTTTTGTTTTCATACTATCAGCCTAGATTTAATCTTTGCACTCTAAAGTCTGTGAATTCCTGTGACTGAGGAGGTGGACATCAGAACTGTTGAACTCTATGGGAGAAGGGACTAGATTCAGTAGACATGGAAGCGAGAGAGGGATTTAGTTGGCTTTTCCCTGTTTGTTTTGTAATCTAGAAGGACTTCTAGTGTTCTAAATATAGCACGAGAAAGATCCAAGATACATAAGAATTTATTATATCCTATACAGTTTCATTGAAACAACCTAATGTGTGCCCTTACCCTAAAAATATGGTCTCTATCTTTCTGAAACAACAATAAACAGAGAATTAATTGAAAGGTTTAGCAGAGAAATCAAGGTAAAGAGTCAGAGGAAAAGATTTTGTTTTGACACATATAATTTTACGACTTTATTTAAAGGATAATGTAGGGGTTCCTGGGTGTCTCAGTTGGCTAAGCATTTGACTCTTGATCTCACAGTTCATGGAATGAGCCCTGCTGTCAGGCTCTGCACTGACAGCGTGGACCTTGCTTGCGATTCTCTCTCTCTCCCTCTTTCTCTCTGCCCCTTCCCTGCTTGCTCTCTCAAAACAAATATATAAATATTTTAAAAAATAAAATAAATAAAAGGATAATGCACTTAAAGAGAGAGGAAGAGAAGAAGAGGAAAAGACAAAGAAAATAAGGGAATTATATCTTTAATTAACTGTCAATTTTAAATGTAATTGTTGATTCATATGCATTTAAAAAATAATATGGAGGGACCCTGTATGCCCTTTACCCAGTTTCTCCTATTGTAATATCTTACAAAAGTATAGTACATATGCATTTTATACAAAAGTATAGTACATATGGATTTTGATGTGCTTTGGTAGAATATACCATGAATGGAGTAGGGTGACTATCTGTACAAATAAGACATGTCTATAAGAAATTAACATCTTGATTCCTCTTAGTTCAGGGTAATTTTATAGAGAAGAGAGGGTTTTAGAAAGTAGTTGACTTTAAGAAATTTATGGTCAGTGTGCTAAGATGAAATATTTTTGAGGCCCAGAATACAATCTGAAAATTTTGGAAGTTAACAGAGATACGAAGAGTAGCTGGGTGATTATATGAGGCCAGACTTAACCTAATACCAAAATCAGACAATGATATTATAGGAAAATGGACCTGTAATTATGGACCAATGTCTCTCATGAACATAGAGAACAAAATCCTCCAAAAAATATTAACAAATCAAATCCAACAATGTATATAAAGAATTATACAGAACGACTGAGTGATATTTACTCCAGGTATGCCAGGCTGGTTCAACATTCAAAAATTAATTAATATAATCCATCACATCAACAAATTAAAAAACAAGACTTACATGATCATATCAGTAGATACAGAAAAAGCATTTGGCAAAATCCAAATCCCATTTATGAGAATAACTGTCAATAAACTAAGAATAGAGAATTTCCTCAACTTGATAAAGAATATCTACAAAAACCCTGCAGCTAACATCATACTTCATGGTGAGAAACCTCAGGCTTTCTTAGGAATATTAGGTACAAGGCAAGGATGTCTCCTCTTACCACACCTTTTCAACATTGTACTGGAAGTTCTAGCTAATGCGATAAGACAAGAAAGAAAATAAAAGGTCTACATATTGGGCAGAAGATATAAAACTGTCTTTGCACACAGGTGACATGATGTCTATGTAGAAAATCCAAAAGAATCCATGAAAAACCCTCCTGGAACTAATAAATGATTATAACAAGTTTGCGAATATAGGGTTAATATACAAAAATCAATTGCTTTTCTGAATACTAGCAATGAACAAATGGAATTCGAAATTAAAGACACAATACCATTTTAATTACTACTCCAAAAACTGGCATACATAGATATAAATCTATCAGAATAGGTACAGGACTTAGAGGAGGGAACTATAAAACTCTGATGAACAAAATTAAAGAACTCAATAAATGGACAGATATTTCAAGTTTATGGATAGGAAGACTCACTATTGTCAAGATGTCAGTTCTTACCATCTTGATCTATAGATTCAACACAATCCTAATCAAAGTCCCTGCAAGTTATTTTGTGGATATTGATAAAGCGATTCTAAAGTTATATGGAGAGGCAAAAGACTGAGAATAGCCACTCAATTTTGAAAGAGAAGAACAAAGTTGGAAGACTGACACTACCTGACTTCAGAACTTACTATTAAGCTTCAGTAATTAAAAGAGTGTAGTATTGGCAAAAGAATAGGGAGATAGTTCAATGGAAAAGAATACAGAACTCAGAAATAGACCTGAATAAGTGTCGTCGACTGATTCTTGGCAAAGGAGCAAATGCAATACAATAGAGCAAAGATAGTCTTCTCTAAAACTGATGGTAGAAAAACTGGACATCTACAAGTAAAAAGTGAATCTACCCACACACCTTATACCCTTCACAAAGATTCAAAATGGATCACAGACCTAAATGTAAAATGCAAAACTAAAAATGCCTAGCAGATAAAATAGGAGAAAAACCTTGATGACTTTGGGTATGGTGATGACTTTTAGGGTACAACACCAAAGGCATGATCCATGAAAGAAAGAATTGATAAGTTGGACTTCATTAAGATTAAAAACTTCTCTGTGAAAGACAGTATCAAGAGAATGAGAAGACAAGCCACAGAGTGAGGGAAATTATTTGCAAAAGACATAGCTGGTAAAGGACTGTTATTCAAAATATGCAAAGAACTCTCAAAACTCAACAATAAGAGGGGCGCCTGAGTGGCTCAGTTGGTTAAGCGTCCGACTTCGGCTCAGGTCATGATCTTGCAGTTTGTGAGTTCAAGCCCCACATCAGGCTCTGTGTTGGCAGCTCAGAGCCTGGATCCTGCTTCAGATTCTGTGTCTCCCTCTCTCTCTGCCCCACCCCACTCACACTCTGTCTCTGTCTCTCTCAAAAATAAATAAACATTAAACAAAATTTTTTTAAAAAACCAAAAACTCAACAATAAGAAAACAAACCACCTGATTTAAAAATAAGCCAAAGACCTAAATGGACACCTCAACAAAGAAGATATACACATGGCAAATAAGTATATGAAAAGATTCCACATCATAAGTCATATGAAAAATGCAAACTAAAACAACCATGAGATATCGCTACATATCTATTTGAATGTCCAATATCTGAACACTCACAAACACCAAATGCTGCAGAGGTTGTGAGGCAACCGGAACTCTTACTGCCATTTTGGAAGACAGCTTGATAGCTTTCCATAAACTAAATATATTCTTACCGTATAATCCAACAGTTGTACCCCTTCGTTTTTATCCAAATGAACTTATGTCCACACAAAATTCAGCACATGGATATTTATAGAAGCTTTATTCATAATTGCCTAAGCTTGGGAGCAACCAAAATGTCCTTCAGGAGGTAAATGGATAACTCCAGACAATGAAATAATATTCAGCCCTAAAAAGAAATGAGCTATTAAGCCATGAAAAGATGTGAAGGAAACTAAAATGGTTATTACTAAGTGAAAGAAGCCTGAAAAGTCTACAAGAATATCTCAGAGATATTGCAGGTTTGGTTCTTTCCAGACTACCACAACAAAGTGAATATCACAATAAAATGAGCCAAATGGATTTTTTTGATTCCCCAGCACATATAAAAGTTATGTTTACACTATACTATAGTCTATTAAGTATGCAATACAATTGTGTCTCAAAAACAATGAACATACCTTAACTTAAAAATACCTTATTGCTAATAGGATGCTAACCATCCTCTGAGCTTTCAGTGAGTCATAGTCACTGATCACAGATCACCATAAGCAATATAATAATAATGAAAAAATTGAAATATTGCAAGAATTACCAAAATGTGATACAGAGACATGAAGTGAGCAAATGCTGATGGAAAAATGGCATCCATAGACGCACGTGACCCAGGGTTACTACAAACTTTTAACTTATAAAAAAATACACATGATCTGCAAAGCGCAATAAAGCAAAACACAATACAATGAGGTATGCCTGTACCTCCTGTATGATTTCAACTTTATGACATTCTGGAAAAGGCAAAACTATGGCGATAGTAAAAAGATCAGTGACGGCCATTGATTGGGGTTGGGGATGGATGAACAGGTAAAGCACAGAGGATGTTTAGAGCAGTAAAAATACCCTTCACGATACCATAATGATGGCTATACGTCATCGTGTATCTGTCAAAACCCATAGACAATACCAAGAATGAACCATAAACTATGGACTGTGGGTGATAATGTTGTATTGGTGTAGGTTCATCAGCTGTAACAAATGGGACACTCGTGGGGGATGATGGTAATGGGGGAAGTTATGTATATGTAGGGCCAGAGATTATATGGAAATCTCTGTACCTTCTTTCTCAACTCTGCTATGAACCTAAAACTGCTCTAAAAAGTTAGGTGTTAAAAAAAAAGTAACTGGGGCACCTGGGTGGCTCAGTCGGTTGAGCAGCGACTTCAGCTCAGGTCACGATCTCACGGTCTGTGAGTTCGGGCCCCGCATCTGGCTCTGTGCTGATGGCTCAGAGCCTGGAGCCTGCTTCGGATTCTGTGTCTCCCTCTCTCTCTGCCCTTCTCCTGCTCACACTCTGTCTCTATGTCTCTCAAAAATAAATTAAAACGTTAAAAAAAGTTTAAAAAAAAAGGATCTGGGTGATAGAGAAAAAGCAAGAGGGAAAAAATTGCATGGTTGCCTATTAAGCAAAAATGAGTGACCATTACTTCTGGCAACAAGTCATTTGGTGGAGGTGACAGCTAAAGAAGACAATTTGGCAAGAGTTCTTCTAGGACACTTAAAAATTCATGATAAAATAGATTTACTCACTTATGGCTTCCTCTATTTGTTATGCAGCCGAAGTTTTAGTAAATAGCTTTAAGAGGCTCTAATTATCTATCATCTCTACATCTCTCTATGGAAAGCTGAGTATATTTTAATAGTTACTAGATAAAATATTTCTGTCTTGGTTCGTTTATCTTGTGTTTCAGTGAACTAACTGTAGTTCACAACTATAATTCTGTCCTTTGTTCAGGGAGAGTAGAAAAATTTCATTACATTGTTTGAATTCTTCTCGTGGGGAAGTGGGAAGTTTGAATTTCTCTGATTGGAGCTGGGTTGGGAGGGGGAGGAGGAGAGGATTCAGATAGAATTGAGTATAATCTCTGAGAGTGCATCCAAGGAGCAAAACTACAACTGAGAGCCAGGCAGCAGTCCAGCTGAACCGTTCAGAGCTTCTGTGTGGTTTGTAACTCACAGGAGCACCGTTCACATGGCAAGACAGCTGGAGGCTAGACACTGCTGAGGTAGAAGCCAGCTTTGAGCTATCAAGACAGACACCAGGAATGTCCAACTAGAAACCTCAAAGAAGAGAGGGCAGGAAATTGGAAGCCTGGCTGATTTCCAGAACATGTGCTGAAGCTACAATCCCCTTTATATAGAACAGTGATGGGCTCACTCTGGTGAGGAGGGAACCATTAAAAACACAGCAAACGCCAAAGGAATATAAAAATCATTTACCAAACTAAAATGTAGTGACTATAGCTTACATTCATAGAACACAAATTGGGCCATGGCCATCTTTTTGTTTTTATGGTACCACAATATTTGAACAGTATTTAATTATTATAATGCATTTGTGTCCCCTCCTCCAGTCTCCTTTCTGAGATGCTTTGATCTATATTGGGCTCTGGGGACTTGGCAAGCCCCCCCCCCCATAAGTTTCTGAACCAGGGCTGACATCATAGTTTAAACTACAGCAATCTCACTCGGGTGGGAAGCAGAGCAGGAAGTTGAATGTCCTGGGCCCTGGGCTCCTTTCCTTTCCCTGCCCCTTTGGAAAAAAAAGGGGAGTCAGGGATTTGTCCTCTCTAATTCCCTATCTTTCATATTTCCCTATTTTAGGACCTGCCTCATCCTCTTCAGACCCTGAGAGAGAGGGATGGTGGTATGTCAAAACGGTGTGCTAAATATCACATATGTCATACAGAACAATTGCTAGACATAATACAGTCCCTGCTATCACGACACTGAACACCTCACTGCTCACTTAGACCCGCATGGTAACACCGGTGGGCACCGTTTTCCCAGTGGGGGCTCTGCATCCAGAGAGACCATTGATATTGTTCTCCTCAAATTTATGGTGCCCCAATAAATAAAAGAAAGCATTTTCCACTTAAATTAACATTTTTTATCTGTAGTTAAAAATAAAACATGTAAATATATTTTTCAGGAGAAGAGATTCCATAATGTATATATGGTATGATTCCAATTTCACAAAGTGTTTGGGTATGTCTGTATATGCCTAGTTAATAAACAGAAATATTGTATTTACAGTACTTACTTCTAAGTGGTAGAGCTATAGGTGATTATTTTCTCCTATATATTCTGTCTAATAAAAGTTATTTCCAGGGCACATAGGTGGCTCATTCGGTTAGGCATCCAACTTTTGATTTTAGCTCACCGTTTCAGGTCATGATTTCACGGTTTTGTGAGCTTACGTCCTGCATCAGACTCTGCGTTGATAGCTCAGGGCCTGCTTGGGATTCTCCTTCTTTCTCTGCCTCTTCCCCACTCACACTCTCTCTGTCTCTCTCAAAATAAATAGATAAACTTTAATGGGGCACCTGGGTGGCTCAGTTAGTTAAGGATCCTACTCTCAATTTCAACTCAGGTCATGATCTCACGGTTTATGAGATCGAGCCCCGCATCCAACTCCACACTGAGCATGGACCCTGCTTCAGATTCTCTTCCTCTCTTTCTGTCCCTCCCCTGCTCATGCTCATGCATTCTCTCTTTCTCTCAAAATAAAAAAAGTTAAAAAAAATATTTACAACTTACTACTATATGGGGTATCCAAATTTTAACAGAAAATTCCAATTGAACTCTTGTCAACACAAAATTATAGATTATTTTTGTCCTTTCTGACAACATGAAATTTCCTAATTCGCAAAATTAGGTAATAAAAGCAAATCCAAAATAAATGAATATAACATTACATTTATAAAAATCTACTAAACATGCTTTCAAACATATACATTTATAAATAGAATACCCTTGAAAAGGTAAAAAGAAGTTAGTAATGGTGTTTGCCTCTAGAGAAGGAAATCGAGAAACTATAAGTTACTATTGTGTCTTTGAGATCTTTGGTAACTTTTTTATTATGTAAATTTTTGAAATTATAGAAATAATTGAAAACAAATAAAAATGAAAACTTGTGTTTAGATTCTTCCAACTACTCTTTTCAATCACATTTTGGTTCTTTCCTTACACACAAAACTCTTTTTCATTGTTAGATTAGTTTGCTCTGGTTTTGATTTATTTTGACTCATTGCCAAAAATGTATAATCTCTCCTATTGCCCCGTTGGGATAATAAGTAACTAGAACCTGTTTTGCCACTAAACGTTTCAACACTGAATGTTGTCAATAATTTTTGCCTTCTTTGCAAAACCTCTCGAAATGCTGCTATTAAAGAAAATGTAATTGCTGAGTTTGATCTTGATTTCAGTTAGGTGAAGTTTCGTGTATAGAAAAGGCTTGACGTTAAAACTGATTTGTAACCATGATCGTCTACAAACCGGTGCCACTCACAGGCCGGGTCTAGCCACTCATTAGTACACTGATTCATTCATGCAAGTTCACTCAAATACCCTAGTGCTTTCCTCAGTTTTCAACTTCCTCCTTCCAATTTTCACTCTCCTAAAGTAATTTGTTTCTTCTGGGACTGAAAAGACATGAATCAGACGTAGAGAGAGAAGACATGGAGGATGTACAATAGAGCAAAGGTAGCCTTCTCCCCAAGAGAAAAGACATGGACCAGATGACTTCCCAAAGTCTCTTCCACTCTAACCTGTCCACGTACGATGTTTACTTACATTGCCTCGGGTTTCTCAGCATGGTTTGCAGATCCTTCCCCTGGTTACATAAACACTGTCTGTATTAATTTCTAAAGGTTGACACTGACTGGTGACAGGTGGCTTGTGTGCAAAGATTGTGGTATTTAAACAGAAGGGAAGTGAGGACAAGAAGGAACTAAGAAACATCAAAAAGGTGGTAAAGTTAATAAACTCAGGGCGTAATTAACTACCTTGGCACTCATAGATGTTTCATCTGAATTCCTGAGCATCTATTTAAAGTTTTTGTTTGTTTGTTTGTTTTGTTTTTAGAGAGAGAGAGAGAGAGAGAAAGAGAGCACAAGCAGGGGAGGGCAAAAAGAGAGGGAGAGAGAGAAATCTGAGCAGGCTCCACACTGTCAGTGCTGAGCCGTTGCAGGGCTTGAACTCACGAACTGTAAGATCATGATTTGAACCGAAATCACTGAGCCACCCAAGATATCCCCTGAGCATCTATTTACTTAGTCAAGGTTAAAAGCATTAAGAAGTGGGGGGAAAGGTGGATCTGACATGAGAACTCTGAGAAACCTCTGAATAACTAGTCTTTCAACATTAGTAGAGAGGACAAATGACCACTAGACTGAAACCAAAGTCCACAATGAGGCCAGACAGAGAGCACTGGAAAGGTCTAAACAAAGAGACAAGGACCAGATGCAAAAACTGACTAAACTATAAACAATCTAAATAGAATAACAAGGGGAAAAGGAGTTAGAGTGTGAGAACAGTAATTTAAAGTATTGAAGAGTAAAAGTTAAGTATGCCAAATAACCTATGTATCACCAGGATGGAAACGTTTTATTTTACGTGGTCTGAAACACCAATTCTGAGAACTCCTTATAAGGGTAACACAGGAAGCAAAAAATAAGAAAACAACAAAAGCCAAAACACGAACAAAGATTGGAGTGCATATAAAAGATTACAGCTGAGCTATGTCATGTATGTCGGTGGGGTCAGTTTAATTCACCAGTATGGTAGACGGTTTAAAGTTGAGAATATTTGCATATTAAATAAACTTTTTATTCCATCTGATACAAAAGTGTCTATTTGAAATTCAGAAATGCCTATTTTTGGTAGGCATTTCTTTCATATTATCTTTCTTATATTAATCATTAAGTCAGCACAGAGACAGATTCTTGGTAAATCGAGCTTATTTTGAAATGTCTTAATCACACATGGTTTACAACATATTAATATTTAACATCCAACTTTAAATTTTTTTTAAGTTTATTTATTTATTTTGAGAGAGAAAGAGACAGCACATGTAGGGGAGGGGCAGAGAGAGAGGGAGATGGAGAATCCCAAGCAGGTTTTGCACTGTCAGCACAGAGCCTGACATGGGGCTTGAACTCACAAGACCGTGAGATCATGACCCGAACCGAAATAAAGAGTCAGACGCCTAACTGACTGAGCGAACCAGGTGCCCTTCACGTCCGACTTCAAAAGAGAAAGACAGAGAATATAGCCAATTATTTTAGAGTGAAGAGAGAGTTTTTCTTTTGTTTCTGTTTGTTTTTTTGTTTTTGTTTTTGTTTTTAGGACAGCAGGTAATGCTGATGAGAATGATCCATTGTGGGAATAAAATCAATATATAGGAGGAAGAAACGACACTGGCAGGAATGATATCCTTGAGGAAGCCTGAGGGGATAGAAGGTTGTCCTTAATTAGAAACAGAACCATTAGCCAGGTTCTATGGGGAGAAACCCAGGTTCTACCCTACCAGGTAGGTTGGTAGACGTGATGTTGGGAGAGTATGCATCTTCTTATTGTGCCTATTTTCTCAATGAAATGGTGAGAAAGGATATTAGCTAGGAGTTGAGACAGAAGAGGGAGTGTCTGAGATGTGAGAAGAAGAACGTGAGAGTTACTTCAGAGACAGTACTGGGGGTCCCACCGGAAGAAAATGGTTATGACCTGTAGAAGACATTGGTTCCAGCTGCATGGTTCAAGGTGTAAAGTAGGCAGAAAATTGAACTTCATCAAGGGTGGTTTTTTGGGTTGGGGGGTTTTTCCAGGCAAGTAAATGGAAAGACAGAGAGGAGAGGGAATTGAGTTCATCTGCAAGCGGTGATTATACTGGAGGGCCTGTGTTAACCAAATCAGGTGTGGGTTATTGATGAAGGGTAGAAAGGTGGGAAGGTCAATAGCATGGAGGTTCTGGTGGCATCAGAAACTTGTCAGGGAGAGGACGCCAGTGGGAGTGTGCTGGGAGACAGGGCGTGAGAGTTCGAGACTGGTAAGCCCGAAATTCTGGTTCTAAAGGGCTGACGTAAAGGTAAGGGCAGCTCTAGGGGATGGGCCTGGAGTGAGGGGCTGACATGGGGTCGAGGGAAAGATCCTGAATGTGAGCAAGCCAAGGAACTGGGGAAGAGGCCCCCAGGTTTCCGTGCATCATCTGCCTGAATAGTGAAATCTTCTGACACTGATGTCAGGCTGGGCTCTAAATTTTTCAGAGAACAGGAGTGACTGGTAAAAGGTCACCATAGGAGAGGGTAGATCGTGGTAGAGTCCGATGCTATGTGCATTTCAAACCAACATTTTAAGAAGTATGTAAATAAACATTTTATTAATAACCATGAATTTCTGCTAGAACGGGGGTGCCTAGGTGGCTCAGTCGGTTAACCATCTAGCTCTTGGTTTCAGCTCAGGTCATGATCTCATGCTTCACAGGTTTGAGTTCCAAGTCAGTCTCTGCTGACAGCACGGAGCTTGCTTGGGATTCTCAGTCTCCCTCACAGTCTCTCTGTCCCTCCCCCACTTGCATGCACTCTCTCAAAATAAATAAGTAAGCTTAAAAAAGTATATAACTGCCAGAACAGAGGTTCTGTCAGACACAGCTAGTTTATATTAAAAGAAAAAAACATCGACAATATTTTTATAGACTTAGCAACGAAATTATAGAGCAACTTTTTATTATGACCATTAATGTTATTCCTACTCTTACAGATTAAATAAGAAATTTCCAGATTCATAAACCCACCAGTTACCTTCCAACTTGAGAACAGTGAGATGATTAAATGAGCAAACCATGAGGCCTTTGGAACAGGACCGACAAATGGTAAGTACCTACTGAAAGCCAGAAGGGGGAAAACTAAAGATGACTTCCTATGAAGGAAAAAGTCCAAGTCGACTTGTCACTTTTGTTTATACATTGTCTTAAACCAAACCAAACCCAACCTCTATATCTAAAGTCATCTTGATCTACACTGGCTTTCTCTAATTTGTAGGCCAGATATTTTTTCTAGTATTTCATAGAGGAGTCTTATGTTAAGAAACATAAACTCTGCTTCTGCATATTGTTAAGTACTGGGGAAAAGATGTAATAATTGAAGTTGAGACAACTGGCTGACAATATTTTTATAATCAGGAGGTACATGTTAAGATGTCAAACCCAGAATCCATAAAGCTAAATATATTTGATCGCTTAAACATGGCAAAATCAAATGAATAAGCCTTAAACAAGGTTTTAACTTTTTAATCTTAAACAAGGAAATCTTAGAAGGCAAAAGACAAACTGAGAAAATTAGTTGTAACACTCAGGTTGAAAAAATAGCATCCCTAATATATAAAGAGATTTTGTAAAACAATACGAAAAAGACAAATCGTATTTTTTAAAAGGGCCAGAGACACGAATATGAATAGGGATTGAAGAGAATAGAAATGGCTAATGAATATGTAAAAAGGTATTTTGACTTCTCAAGCACTCTTAATGAAAATGAAAATTAGAACGGTATTGACTTTTTGGTTGTAAGCTGAAAAATCTTTTATCAAAATGCTACATGCGTGTACCCTTAGATCCAGCAATTCCACTTCTAGGAATTTATTCTAAGTAGATAAGGGGACAACACCCAAAACATAAGTGTGTCTCAGCATCAGTAACAGTAGAAAAACATTTATAAGTATCGATAGCCATGGCAAGAAACATCAAACGGATTGCTGAATGAAACAAGTATGTTATAAAATAGCATTTATGTAAAAGTGTGTGTGTGTGTGTGTGTGTGTGTGTGTGTGTAAATGTCCCAGGTGATGCCTGAAAGGATGTTTCCATCCATGTGAAAGGTGACTATCTTTTAGTAGAATTCTGATCATCTTGACTTTGTAGTTTATGCTTTTGTAGATCAGTTCAATTGCCTATGAGGACTGTTTACCACCTTGGTGATGAGGTTATCACTCCTCGGGTTATCCTCCACTTTGCTCTTGTTCTCCCTCAGCCTGGAGCACCTTCTCCCCCTTCAGTTCTTTGCTGTAATGCCCCCCACCCCCACTGCAAAGGTCTGCATTTACTACAGTATTTGAAATAGAAATATCACCCCTCTGTGCCCATGCTCCATCCCTCGTCCCCACATCAGTTTTCTCTGTTATACTTAACACCATCTAATATTTATTAATTTATATTTATTTATTTACTCATCCACTCGTTTATTTCTTATTTATTGTCTGACTCCTCTTCTCTCCCTCACTAGAAAGCAAACCCCGTGAGGGCAGAACTTTGTTTTGGACTGAACTGTAACCCCTGCTGGGAACAGTACTGAGGACGTATCAGTAACTTAATCAATGTGTTGAATGGATGAGAAGAAACAGATATATGTGTGAGTTTATGTGTGTGCAAACTGTGTGTGTGTGCATACATGCACCTATATAGGAATCAAACATCCTCGTACCTATACTCTAATTCCTTACAAGAAATGCCCTGAAAACCATTGATTAAAAAGGAGGAGATGAACTTATAAACACCGATTAACTTATGATTAACTTATAAAAACTTCAAGTGTTACCTTTCATTCAGGTTGGTTTCTATGTTGAATTTTACTTGGCTGAATAATCCTAAGTTTACTTAAGCTCTCAATGTAGGGGGGGAGGGACACAGAAATTTCTCTTCCAAATCCTAGATTATCTTTGACTCAGATCAAGTTTGTTCCTGAACTGCTGGAAACCTATTTATTCACATGTTGTTATCAGTTCCATGAGAATCCAAGAAGGAACACATGGAAATTTCAAAGTGACGGAAACTGTGAACTTCCTTTTTCCCACACTTTAGAATACAGTGTCCCTAGCCAAATAGAGGGACTCTGAATCAGTGTGAGTCTGATGATACCCGGGATCACCCCAGACCTGGGGACTCCGGGAAAAGGCCCATCGCTCTACCCGCCCTGCCGTAGATAGGACCACATGGGTGATTTGATTTCATGGTGCTGGCGACCCTATTTAGGATATGGCTGGGGGGACCCTCAAAGTTGCATTACCTGTTTATTTCTCAAGGGCTGAACCACTTCCCTAATGCACAGCTCTAGGTCATTGAGGTAGTCTTTTTCTGTCTGTATCAGCTCCTTGATGATTTTCGAACGCTTTGCCATCATTCGCTGCATCTGATGCTCTTCTTCCTGAGCCAGGGTCTCGGTTGCAGAACACTCGGCCTGTGGAGTCATCTTTTCTGTTAAATAAGAACATGTATGTACAAGTGAGACGTTCTGCTGACGTTTCTGATCCCTTCATTACGAACAATGCTGTGCAGGATTATTGCTAGCAAGGAAAAAGGCATGGGATGGCTTCAGAGTGTGTTCTTAGGAAGAAATGTGTGGTCGTTTGCCCTAAGGTTGGAATTCTATGAAACTATGAGCAACAAGGACATGAAAGTGGATACTTCTAACAAATCAGTTGAATGACAATTGACTGTCATGGCTTATCTTTAAAATATCCCATTGCCGGGGTGCCTGGGTGGCTTAGTCGGTTGAGCGTCCAACTTTGGCTCAGGTCATGATCTTGCAGTTCCTGAGTTGGAGCCCCACGTTGGGTTCTGTGCTGACAGCTCAAGAGCCTGGAGCCTGCTTCAGATTCTGTGTCTCCCTCTCTCTCTGTCCCTCCCCCACTCAAGCTCTGTCTCTCTTTCAAAAATAAACAAACATTAAAAAAAATTTTTTATATGTCTGTTTTCAGGGTTTTTTTTAAATAAAATAAATAAACAAATAAATAAATTTTTTAAATATCCCATTGCTACTATATTAGGCTATAAACCCGGTCTTCAGGCTGGAGATAAAATGTATAAAAATCAGTTCAGAACTTCTTCTGGTTACATTTGCTTTTAAATCAAAAGATGATTTAAAAAAAAACAAATCAAGGGATGATTTTTAATCAGTAAGTGGAACACCTTCCAATTTTGTTTGTAATAAAAAATTACTAAAAATAATTGCCCCTCATTCTCAGTGGGTAATATGCAAGCCTCAATGAAATGGCAAACAATTGCATGTGACTGGGATTTTTCTCTCAGTTCACAATATGAATCCATGGGTGAGGACCCATGGTGGTGAGGACCTGGTGGATTAAATACATTTCAACTAAGATTTTTCATGGCCCATCTTCAGTATCATGCATATCTTATTATTTCAAAATTCTTGAACTGCCAAATGGAAAATTTTAATTAAAAAAATCACAGTGCTGATGAGATATGGAGATAAATGGAAAGCCTCCCATACAAAGTTTTATATAAAGTATCATGTAAGAAAGCTAAATATCTTTAAGAATGAGCCTCCCACAGCAGTGTAAAGTTTTGGAAGCCACAAACTAGGTCACGATGAAATCAGAGCAGTGATAGATAGTGGGGCAGTGTGTGCGTGCATGTGTAAATGAATTTGCTTCAAGCTGGAAGTCATCACAAACTTAATTTTCCTCTTAGTCTCTGCAGTTGCAGAAGTAATTTTATTTCCTTTAAAGCTAATATGATTCTAGTAACTGATATGTGAAACCTCTTCGATGTTGACACCACTTCCTGAGAATGTAGAGTTCTAAAAAAGGGCTTAAAAAGGGTCTGTATGGGGGTGAAAAAAGGACACAGTGTATGGAAATGGACATAAAGAGGGTATTTTCTCAGCGGACTCTGGAAGCAAAGCTAAGACAACTGGAGAATTGTTATAGTAGAGGGTTCAACATAATGGTTCAATGTGAAGAGAGCACCCCTCTCTCCCTGGCTTGCTCATTCCAGGGGTTCAGGGAGAAGCTCCACAATCAAACATCTGTGGAGGGTGCTGTGAAGGTGATTCCAGAGTTAGTTTAGAGGGTGCACTAGACTGGTCTTTAAGCAACTGTGACTTGCAGGTGAATATGCTTCCAGACCATTTGCCCGGTAACTGACTATTCTTCCTTCATCGGGAAAGAAGATGGGTTGGACAAATGGCATTTAAGAGCACGGAGTGTTACAAGGCTTGGAACATTGGTACCAAAGAAATAATCTACATAAGTTCTAGAAGAAGAGGAAAATCTATACAAGGAGAGAGAATGAATGCATGAGCTGGTCTGAAGCTTTCATATCTTGAGCTATGTTATGAGAATTTTTGGATGCTTGTTAATATTTACTAGAAAGTAGAAGATGCCTGCCTCTCAGCACCCCAAATTCGAAAGGACAAGTTACAATTAGGTGTCATTACTATGAATTGTTTTGGATATAAAAGTGGAAGGCAGGTCACTGACGAGGAGAGATGCAGTGAGCAGGCTGTGTACACTTGACTTTCGTAAGCCTCCTTGACAGGGCGGAGTGGGGAGCCATGGGGGGTCTCCTGGGATATATGAATTAGCTCATCGAAAGAAATCTCACTAGTAGAGAGCTAACAAAACAGTTCAGATAGTATCCAGTTATTACTTATTACTTCAAAATAAAAGGGACACTATTGAAAAACTATTTTGACTGATATCTGCTTTTCCAAGTTCTAAGCTTTTTGTGCCTTATAAAAATAATCTTTCAACTACTTGGGGTCCTAGAAAGGAGAAAGGAATCTTTCCTGAGCATTGGCAAAGAAATATCCCTAAAATACATTCTCAGTTACCTTTTAGTTCTAAATTCCAGGACTCAATTACTATATCAATTCAACTTACTTCACAGATTTTCCAGTTGCTGTACTTTAAATGTCCAGTATCAGATTTTATCAATTAAAAACTGCTTAGGGGCTCCTGGGTGGCTCAGTCAGTTAATTACCTGACTCTTGTTTTTTTGGCTCAGGTCATTATCTCATGGTTTCTAATGAGCTCAGTCTTATCAGTGCAGATAGGATTCTTGGGATTCTTTCTCTCTCTCTCTCTCTCTCTCTGCCCCTCTCCTGCTCATTCTCATTCTCTCTCTCTCAAAATAAATAAATAAATGTAAAAAAATTTTTTAACTGCTTAGATTTTCTAATACTGCTCTGCAGCATGTTCAGAACCAAGTTAGGGGATCATGGTGGTTGCAATAAGTCAAGATACTCATCTTCAGAAACTTCTCCCTTCAGGTACAAAAATCTCAGAGAATTTGTAGTTGAGCAACCTTATGAGATACTTTGTTTGCTCTTTTTGTTTTTTAAATAGACTCCACACCCAACATGGGACTTGAACTCATAGCCCTGAGGTCAAGAATCGCCTGTTCCACCAACTCTGCCAGCCAGGTGCCCCGTTTGCTCTTTTGACTCAAGTTCATTGCAGGAGCAAAGACCTAACTTGTATCATTCTATGGTGGGATCTCTAAACACTTTGCATGTTTGCATTTCTTAAACCAACAAAGTCTCCGTAATGCACTGTGGGCACAAGTTTAGTTTTTATAAGATCCTTTTCTACCTTTAAAACTTGCATCTGTTAGTTATACTGTTTTTACTTACAAAATTATTTATAACATATGAATAATACCAATATTCATCTGTAAAACCTTTTCTTTCTTTCTTTTTTTTTTTTCAAACCTTTTATTTCTAGATAAAGCAGCATAAGAGCTAAGTATCTAGGGAAGAAAGAAAAATAGAACTTTAGAAATGAATATTGTCGGGGCGCCTGGGTGGCTCAGTCAGTTGAGTGGCCGACTTCAGCTCAGGTCATGATCTCATAGTCTGTGAGTTTGAGCCCCGCATCAGGCTCTGTGCTGACGGCTCAGAGCCTGCTTCCAATTTTGTGTCTCCCTCTCTCTGCCCTTCCCCTCCTCACGCTCTGTCTCTATGTCTCTTAAAAATAAATAAATATTTAAAAAATTAAAAAAAAAAAAGAAATGAATATTGTCCAGCAGTTAGCATAAACTAAAAGACTATGTCAATGCGAAAGTAAACTTAAGGCTAAAAGGCTATTTCGATGGTTGTTTTTAACCAATGTACACCACTGTGCATGCAAACAGTGGCATGTAAGTGACATTCGTTTCCTCTCCTCTATTTCTTTCACCTCAAGCTTCATTTTTCCAGCAGTGATCATCAGTTTTCACTACTCAAGCCGCTGATTTTTTTGGTAACATATGTGGAAATTCCTGGCCAAGGAAGTTTGTGTAAAAGGAGGTGGCTGTATTTTGGGAAAAGAATAATCAGAATTAATATCAGCTCTGCCACTCTTAGCAGCAAGAACATGGTGGACAAGTCAGTAACCCTCACAGAGCCTCAGTGTCTGTATCTATAAAATAGGAATGAAAACCTTCACAGTGTTGTCACAAAGACTGAATTCAATGAGCACCAGTATGTGGAAGCTCCTTGGGATCTTTAAAACAGCCTAAATATTAGTTCTTTCTCTAGACATTGGAAGGCTAGGGTTCATTCCTCTATACTCTCAAACTTGCCCACCATCTAGGACAATTATCCCATTATTTTATAGTTATCGACTTGTCCAGAAAACTGCAAGACTGAAGTGCATGAACAGCCATGTTCAGACGGGAGAGGAAGAGGAGAAAAAGTAGGGACACTGCTCTCTGCGGAAAGTCAGGACAGAGCTGAGGTTTGGACCCCTGAGCAGCTTCCTTGGGCTGGGTGTGCCTGTGGAGAGAACTGTGGTTTTTAGAAAGATGAAAAGGCACCCAAAGGTAAGAGCATACTTAGGGAGGACGGACGACAATCTGCAGTGATAGCCCAGGCTTTGCTCAGAGTTCGTGGGTGCTCTTTCCGCTCTGTTGCTGTTGCTGTTGTTTCTGCTGCTTTGGGGTGGATTTGAAGGAGAGGTAATTGCTCTATTATTTTTTTTCAAATTATAAAATAATACATCTTGTAGGGATTAAGTGCCCAGACTGTGGACTGGATTTTCTGGGTTTAAACTCCAGCTCTAACATTTAGTAGATCTGTGACCTTGGACAAGTTACTTAACTCTTTGTGTGTTAACTTCCTCATCTGTAAATTAAGAAAATATTAGTAAAACCTTATAAAGTGATTATGAGGATAAAATGAGTTGATGTTTGCTAAATACAACAGTCTGTGGCAGTATAATAGATACTGTGTATGTGTTTGCTATTATTATTAGGTGTAATCCCTATTTATTATTTCTAATATCATTTTCACTGTACCATTAGCTGTATTCCTGTTTAGGGTGTAGCATTCCCCTAACGTGCACATACAAACATACATAAAGCAGTTGGTTTTGGTTTTTTTTCGTGTCTTTCATTGTATTGATTTTTTGTTTTATAGTAGTGGATTCATATGCATATTCTTCTGCAACTTGTTTTTCAACTTTAACAGTATATAGTACTTTTTCGTAAGTATATGTGTGTGTGTGTGTCTTTATTCTTTTTTTTAATGTTTGTTTTTGAGAGGGGGGTGTTCTCATGCACATGTGAGTGGGGGAGGGGCAGAGAGAGAGGAACGGAGGACCTGAAGAGGGCTGTGTGCTGACCGCAAAGAGCCTGATGCAGGCTTGAACTCATCAACTGTGAGATCATGACCTGAGCCGAATTCGGACGCTTAACCAGTGGAGCCATCTGGGGGTCCCTATATATCTGTATTCTTTATAACAGCAGCATGGTTGTTAGGCGCTGCCATTTGCCTGCTCAATACTTAATCTCCCATTTGTCTTTCACAAATTGAATCCTGGATAGATAAAAATGCTTACTTGTTAGACTCTTCTTCACCCTATGATCCACTGTTGACCAAGGAGGTATAAGCAGAAATCTCTGGGAGGGGATCTCGGGACTTGGGACAAGGAAAACTTGGCCCGAATGCCTTTTCTTTCATCCTCTATGTCTCATGGTTCTTGCCTTCTTTTTCCTGCCTGGAGTGTGGATGTGAGTCCTGAGGGTGCAGTAGCTATGTTGAGACCATGACGCAATAGCCACAGGGTTATTAAGACACATAAAGGATGATGGTGTAGAAAGATATAAAGAGCCTTCCTACTCCTAGGCTTTTTGCCTGAGATACATAAATTTCTATGTGTTAGAACATTTTTCTATTACTCTTAGGAAAGTACATTCCTATCCGATAGGGGATTTTGCTATCTGTAAGTACAAGTGCTGGAAGTAATGTAACCTAAAACATGAAAATGGGCTAGTAGGGGAGGAAGGATATCAGGAAGACATTATATAGTCTGGAGAGTTCATGACCATCACTATCCAATGGCAAAATATTTGATAAATTTATATTTCTTGGTACCAAGGCATATAATTAGGGGAAATGGTAGCAAAAATAAAAATGTTGATTGATACTGATTATTTCTTGCTTTTAGCACAATCATCCAAAGTAGATACGAACTCACACTACAGTTAGTCAACTTATAAGGAGATATGGAAAGAAAAAAAAACCTAAAACATCTAAATAGACTGAGAGTCCCAATTAGATTGAAATGCCAACTGCTTCCATCCTTAAGGTGAATCCCAAGAGATGGCTTTCGTAGGTGATGAGAACGGTGCCTTAGGCCTTCCTCTTTCACAAAGAATTCTTTGCCATCCAGAGAGGGAAAATACACCAGCACAGATAAAGTCGAAGATAGTACCTGAAAGACTACTTTCTTTCAATAGTGGCTGTTAGGCTGAAGGTGTTCTACTAATGTCAAATCCTGCCTACTTGAGTCCCAGCCATTCTTCTGACTCATGGATCTCTGCTAATTCCCTGTTGTACTTCTGCTCGGAGAGACTTCTCTCCAAGACTTCTGGGCTTTGGAAAACATCTCTGAACATTTGTGGTCCTGACTCACCTTTCCACTATTGATCTGCTTTCTCCTGGTTTCTACAAAGTAGATTCTTGCCCTCTGGAGTAGGCAGAATAATGGTTCCCCAAAGGAGGCCTACATTCTAATCCTCAGAACCCATAAACTGCAGGCTATCTTATATAGCAAAGAGGGGCTTTGCTGATGTGATTAAGGTTACAGACTCTGAGATGGAGAGATATTCTGAATTATCCGTGTGGGCCCAATCCAGTTACATTATTTCTTCAAATGTTTATTTATTTTTGAGAGAGAGAGAGAGAGAGAGGGGGACAGAGGATCTGAAGCAGGCTTTGTTCTGACAGCAGAGAGCCTGATGTGGGGCTTGAACCCATGAACCGTGAGATTATGACCCGAGCCAAAGTCGGATACTTAACGGACTGAGCCACTCGGGTGCCCCACATTATTTCTTACAAGCAGAAGGGAACAAAAGAGAAGTTAAAATGAGGGGGACTTAACCCACCATGGCTGGATTTGAAGATGAAGGAGGGGGCTAAGAGCCGAGGAATGTGGGTGGCGTTTGGAAGCTGACAACAGCCTTTGGCTGATAGCCAGCAAGGATATAGGCAGCAACAATCTGAAAGAGTGAGGAATGATTCTCCCCTCAGATCTCTAGAAAGGAGCACAACTCTACCCACACCTTGATTTCAGATTGTGAGACTCTAAAAGCCACTTTCTACTCAGTCCCCTCTGGTCTTCTGACTGAGGGAAACTGTGAGATAACCCATTTGTGTGGTTTTAAGCCATTAAATTTGCGATGATCTGTTACAGTGACAATAGGAAACTTATATCCTCACATATGCTAATTCCTAAAAGATCATGTTAGCCATGTTTAGGCTGCCCTTTTTAAGAACATTGAACTATATGCTTATAAGACTCCTTCTACTTTTCAGTATTCCTCAGCAAGTCCTCCTGAATTACTAGACCAAGATTGCCTGTGCCACAATAGCTTTGTAACCCAATGCAAGGATTTCGTCCCTTGGTGAGCACAAGACCTGATCAGAACTGCATTCAAGAAGGGAGAGTTTATTACTTACAGCGAGCAAGGAGATCACTGGGGATAACGCCCAAAGCGGTATCTCCTGGAACAGCGTGCTTAGCTCAGTTAGCTGTTCTCGTCTTGTGCTTACGGGAAATGCCACCAGCTGCTGTTTTCACCTTGCCATCCCCTGCTTCAGCTTTTTTAGGATGTTCTCCAAGTGTAACTAAATGAACATTAAGGCAACGGGTTCAAAATTTTCCACTGCAGTAACAATGGCCCCTGCTCTTACAGACAGTGTAAGCTTCTTCAATGAAACAACCACAAGATTGTTGGACTTTTTCTTTCCATCTACATTTTAGTCTTTGTTCAATTGTGGTTTTGGTTTCTGGTGCAGGGCCAGAAAAATCACACTCAGAAGGTAGGTGTAGGGTTGGACAAACGTTTTCAATTAGATAAACGTTCACAATGAGCCAGTGAAGAGAAGAAACAGATGGCTACGGAAGAGAGGCAGGTCATGCCAGGCATATTTCACAGAACAGAGAAAGGAATCCTGACTTGCTGGAGAGAGATTCAGAGACATTGGAAAACGCCAGATAAAGCATTGAAAGATTCATTTAAAGTCAAATTCAAAAATTAGTTTAAAGATTAAATTTAAAATTCCTTTAAAAATATTTCCAATGAATGGATGAACCTTCAAAAATGTATAAGAAATCATCTGAGGGCAGGAGCAAACTATGATCTCATGGTTCATGGGTTCAAGCCCCTCGTAGGCTCCATGCTGACAGTGCAGAGTCTGTTTGGGAGTCTGTCTCTCTCCCTCTCTGCCCCTACCCTACCCATGTGCTCTGTCTTCTCTCTCAAAATAAATAAACAAAATTAAAAAAAGGAAAAACAGCTATGCATTGTTTGCAAGAGAGAAAAAATAAACACTCCATAGAGAGGTTGAAAGTAAAAAGAGTTCCTGAGCCAATATTAATTAAAAGAAAGATAGTGAAGCTGTTTTTATATCTGACAAAATAAACTTGAAGGCAAAAATAAAAGTGAGCCTGTATAATGATGAATTGTTTTTCCCGACTATATCTTCCTGATGTGAACATTTTAATATTGCGTGTACTGAATCACATGGTTTCAAAACGTGATGCAAAAGCGAGAGAGTTGGAAGCAGATTTTGACAAATCATCTGAAATAATGGTTTTATAAACACAAGTCAGTAAGAGGCCAGTTAGGATAGAAAAAACAAATGTGTGGTCAATAATTAGAGATTTTACATTCCTTTAAAGGACACACATAACCTTTGCGAAAATATGCCACATTATAGGCCATAAATTTCAAAGACTCAGTACTTCAGAACTACAACTATAATGCAATTCAGTTAGAAATAAATATCCAAAAAATTCTTAAGTTCTATTTGTTTTGGAATTAAGTAAAAAATCTCCTAAGTAACTGATGGGTCATAGAGAAATCATAAAAATAAGTAGAAGATATTTATTTGGAAAGATAAGAAATATATTAAATACACCCATTATGTAGGTAAAGCATCGCTTACAGAAAACATATAGCCTCAAATTCATGTATAAGAAAAGAAGCAAGACTGAAAATTAATGACTTAAGAATCTAAATAAGAAATAAAAAGGGGCGGAGAATACAATAAATAAAATAAATACAAAAAAGAAAATTAAAACAAAACAATGAAAATGAATAGAACTTCAATTCGGGTCTCACAGAATTCCCACAGATACGTTGCCAGGAATAGGAGATCACACACAAAAAATCCTAAAACGTGCAAGGAAACAAAGTACTGTGAGTCAAATACAGGAAAAAAAATAGCACAATTATACCCACAAAGCTCGAGATATTAGAATTATGAGACAGAGATGTATTTAAAAAGTATATTTAATAGGTCTAAAGAAGCAAAAAGTGGTTTGAATTATGAGCAAAACCAGGAAGCTTTAAAAATGACCATGTTGGGGGCGCCTGGGTGGCTCAGTCGATTAAGCGGCCGACTTCGGCTCAGGTCATGATCTCACGGTCTGTGGGTTCGAGCCCCGCGTCGGGCTCTGTGCTGACAGCTCAGAGCCTGGAGACTGCTTCGTATTTTGTGTCTCCCTCTCTCTCTCCCCTTCCCCTGCTCATGCACTGTCTCTCTGTCTGTCAAAAATAAACGTCAATGGCCCTGCTAGGAATCTACCCAAGAGACACAGGAATGCTGATGCATAGGAGCACGTGTACCCCAATGTTCATAGCAGCACTTTCGACAATAGCTAAATCATGGAAAGAGACTAAGTGCCCATCAACTGACGAATGGATAAAGTAGTTATGGTACTTATATACAATGGACTACTACGTGGCAATGAGAAAAAATGAAATCTGGCCATGTGTAGCAACATGGATGGAACTGGGGGGTATTATGTTAAGTGAAATAAGTCAGTCAGAAAAAGACAGATACCATATGTTTCCACGAATAGGTGGACTTTGTGAGACTAAGCAAAAACCAGGGGGAGGGGAAGAGGGGAAAGGAAAAAAAGACACAGAGAGGGAGGGAGATAAAATATAAGAGACTCTCAAAGACTAAGAAAAAAACTGAGGGTAAGGGGGATGAGGGAGGGGGGAGAGGGGGTGATGGGCATTAAAAAGGGCACATGTTGGGATGAACACTGGGTGTTATATGTAAACCAATTTGAAAATAAACTATTATAAAATTAAAAAAAAAGAATAAATTAAAATAAATTAAAATTAAAAAAATAAAAAATAAACAATTAGCTATTAAAAAAGATAATAACATATTAATTTGATAAGGTTAAAGGTCAAATATTTATGCTAGTTTGATAAAAACTTTTAACTTTTCAAAATCAGATACACTGTTTCAGAGTTTAAAACATTTATCATTTGATTTGCAAAATTTTTTGCCTTAGCTAATTACTGTATCTAATGAATCTAATAAATATTGTGGTTGAACCCAACCAATAAAAAAGGAAGAGAAAAAAAATTTAAAAAAAATTAAAAAAAAATGACCAAGTCGATTTGTAAAGAATGAAATATAGCTTTGAAAAATAAAATTCGTAATGAAAATTTAAAAACTCCGTGAAATTAAAACTTCAATGGAAGGATAAAATAGTAAATTATACAAAGCAGAATTAATGAATCAAGCGAAAGATGTCGTACGGAATGTAACAGAGGTGATGTGATGTACAATATGCAATACAGACAGAAGACTGAGAATTGAACGAGGGTGTCTAACAAATGCTTAAGTGGCGTTTCACACGGTATAAGAGAGAATGTGAGGGAGAGGCAATATTTAACGTAGCAATTGCTGAGGACTTTTCAGAATTTTTGAAAGACGCTAATCCTCAGCATCAGAAATTACAACGAATTCCAAACCAGATAGAAAAAATAAGAAAATTACACCTAGGCATAGCATTTGAAACTTGAACACAATGAGAATGAATGGCAGATCTTAAAAACAGAGTGAAAAAGGAGACATCACCTAAAAAGGGATAGCAGTTAGGCTCATGACTGCCTTCACAACAGCCATGACAGAGCTAGAAGACAGTAGAATACTACCTTCGAAGGGCTGGGAGAAAATAATAGACACCCTAGAGTTGTATGCCTAGCAAAAAATGATGGCAAAATAAACATATTTTAGGAAAACAAGATTTTAGTTTACCACCAAAATATCTCATTAAAAATAATTCCAAAAGATGTACCTTACTCAGCAAATGGTCCCAAATGGAAGATTGAAATGCAGAAAGGCATAGGATGGAAATGAAGAGGAAACATGTATCATATGGAAGATTAATCTAGGAAAGACATCTAATCCAGTGGAGGGAAATAAACAAATATAAAGCATAACCCATGAAACTGACATTTTCTAGTCCTGAAATTTTAATTGCCTTTCACATTAAAAGGCAAACACATAAAGAGGAGCATACCTAAACATACTCAGGAGAAATTTATAAATTTCAGGGATAAAGTGACACTCTTACAAGCTTCTTGAATGAAAAAATTAGGAAGAGACTCAGAGTCTAATTAAATTTCTTATGTGGAAACATTAAACACTGGAAGACATTGCCAGGTAATGTGTAAAGAATTCTGAGAGGAAAAGACTTTGATCTTGGTCCCCTTATTGTTTCTATTTTAGGACAAAAGACCCTTGATTTCAAATATCAGAGAACTTGGAAAGTAGCCACGCTTGTAATCTCTCTGAAAATGTTACCTCAGTAAGAAGTCCAGTTAAATAAAAATAGGATCCAAACATCCCAGGATAATGGGAGACAAGATACAAAGGAAGCAGCTGTAGAGACTCCCTCTTTCCAAACTCCTGATGAAAACATTCAGCTATAACAAGATCCTGCTTGAAAATTTAGAAATCTCAGTGCTTCGAGGCTAAGAGCTCTCTGAGAGAGCAGGGACGGGCAGTATTCACTACTGTGCCTAAAGAAAAAGTAAGGGCTTGGAGATGCTTAGAGCAAAGACCAGAGATCAACAATTCCTCCCACTGTCCAGGAGGGCCGGGTGGAGTTCAAGGGCAGGACATGAAGGTAAATAATTAGAGCTGGTATTTTATTGAGGCAGAATGAATGCAAGAATAAAAGAGAGCTCCAGTAAGTAATGAAAATGTAATGAAACCGCGAAATGCAGGCAGATAGAACAGGCCTACACAAGGCCAAGGCCTTCTGAGAGTATCAACATCTCTATCCACCCCCCAATTTAACATTTATTATAGTAATTGAAAAAAAGAGAGAGAGGAAAAAAGTTTCAATGTCAGAAGCAAGTCATATTTTAAGATTCATAATGGTTTCGACTTGGGTTTGGGATGCAAGGCAGCCCTTTAAAAAAAAGACTTTCTTTCTTTTTTTTTAAAAAAAAGGAGGCCCTTATGGGAGTTTTAAAAATCACATAGAAAGAAAGCTTATAAAAATGAGTTGAAGTATAAATAGAGTAAATAGCATAACTGAATACATCTTTGTTCCAAATATGATCCTGGTGATGGAGTGACCTTCATAGTTAATTATATCCTTGTATCTCCCAGGCTCTCGGGCTATATATCATGTGCGGCCCACATGACTAATGCACTTTAGCTGGGCCGCTTCTATCATGCATCACATGTGCGTTGCATCAAATTTCCTGGCAAAAATGTTATTTCAAGGTAATGTGTATAATAAAAATGTTCTCTGGGTGTCACAACAATATTATTTCTCCTCTGACAGTATTGTTAGAATATCTACATTGATTAATACTTACCTGCCAATTCAAATAGGAACGTATGTCGTGGATAAAAATAGTCACGCATACTTTCTCTTATAAAATATAAAGACTAAAGTGACTTCTTGGTGAATTCAACACAAAATGTCACAAAATATGCCTACAGAAGCAGGAGCTGATCTTGAGACTATGGCTTTTCTTTCAATGATTTTAATAATAATGTTTCCCTAGAAGGATATACTTTTTCTTTTATTTTTCTTAATGTAGTAAAATATACATAACACAAAATTTACCATGTTAATCATTTTTTAATGTTTATTTTTGAGAGAGAGAGAGAAACGGAGAGAGACAGTACAAGCAGGGGAGGGGCAGAGAGGGAAAGAGACATAGAATCTGAAGCAGGCTCCAGACTCTGAGCGGTCAGCACAGAGCCAGATACGGGACTCGAACTCACAAACCACAAGATCGTTACGTGAGCCGAAGTTGGACGCTTAACCAATTGAGCCACCCAGGCGCCCCACTACTTTAACTGTTGTCAGCATTCCATTTGAAGCACTAAGTGCATTCATACTGCTGTGCAACCATTACCACCATCCACCTCCAGAACTTTCTCATCTTCGCAAACTGAAACTGCACACCCATTAAACACCAACTCCCCATTTCCTCCTCTCCCTAGCCTTTGGCAGCCACCATTTTACTTTTTTGTCTCTATGAATTTGGCTACTCTAGGTACCTTGTATGGAATTATATGGAATCACAGAATATTGGTCCTTTTGTGAATGAGTTATTTCACTTAGCATATTTTCAAGGTTCGTCCATATTGTAGCACATGTCAGAATTTCCTTCCTTTTTAAGGCTGAATAATGTTTCATTATATGTATATACCACATTTGTTTATAGAAGTATATATTCTTAAAAATTATTTTTGATGTTGGGGTGCCTGGGCGGCTCAGTCCGTTAAGCATCTGACTCTTGGCTTCAGCTCATGAAACTAGGTCATGTCAGTTTCATGAGTTCAAGCCCCACATCAGGCTTTGTGCTGACAGTGTGGAGACTGCATGGAATTCTCTCTCTCCCTCTCTCTCTGCCCCACCCACTTGCTCTGTCTCTCTGAAAATATATAAATAAACTTAAAAAATAATAAAAAAAGATTTTCGATGTTAAAACATTATACACTATTACTGAAACTGTACTGGTTATAATACATTGTGATAGCCTTTAATAAGAGCAACCGTTATGAGCTCTTATTAAAGTACCTATTACGTAGCCATTTATCAAAATATACAGTCTCTATAATCTTCCTCGCAGCACTAAAAATGGGCCACTAATTTTAAGGATGAGTAAACTGAACACAATGAATGTAAGTGAAATTTATCCAGTGATTTACAGAGCGTGCAGAAATGCTGGGAGTTGAACCAGATGTGCTTAGCTCTGAAGCCCAGGCTCTCTGCCCTCCACCACCTGCTCGCTTATGTTGTGATCAGGGTACATTGCGTTATGTGTGGTAGAACTGTGCTGGACAGGCGGACATACAGGTCAGTACTGACTCTGCCATCCACTAGCTGTGTGGCCGTGGCCAAGTCATTTGGCCTCACTAAACTGCCTCGTCTGCAGAAAGGGAATAACAGGAGCGATGGTAATGGCAATAAGAGCTAACATGTTTGAGTCCTCCTTTTGTGCTAAATACTGAGCTTGTCTTCTATTAGCTCTTCAGTCCTCACGGAAACACTACAAGGTAGATATTTTAATTCTCTTCCTTTTGTTTACACATGAAGAAGCTGAAAGACACAGAGGTGAGGGCCCAAGGTCACACCTGAACCAGTCTGGCTCCTAAACCTGCATTGTAACTACTGCTCATTGCTAGGAAGTTTGAGAATGGAGATAAAGCATAGAAATCGCTTAACTCAGTGTCCGACACACAGAAACCTCTCAAAAAACATTAGTCATTATTTTTATGGCCATAGATATACTTGCCATTTTTCTATATCTGGTTCTGAATGGCTGCACCTGCTTTTCCTCCTTGTTCCCCCCCTGCTTTGGAAATGTTCCAAAGGTGGGAGGGGAGACTGAGCATCCATCAGGAAATTACCTTCCTTCGCTCTGGACTGTTCTAGGGAAAAACACAATACGGCCAGGACTTCGACACAGTCAGTTCGGTTCAGTACCAGCCCAAACATGCACTCTTATTACTTAGGCTGAATTCAAATGAGGTGGGGAATATAGCCCTTGCACGTTATGCTGTTTGGCATAATGTGAATCCTTGAATTTTAAAAATCTGGTTCTCTCCCATTTGCCCTGAAGCTAAATCACCAATGTAAATGTGTTTCTGAGAAATTCACTGAAAATGTTGTGCTTCTTAAGACAGTTGAAAGAGTAGGAAGATGACTAAAATAGGATATATGTCCTGCTAAAGTACACAAGTTCTTCTTACTTTTAAAATCCTAGGTCCTTATTTATTTGGATTAAGGCTCCTAATTGATGCTGTTTATCAATGACTAACAAATAATTGTGCATTTTGATTTCTGTAATTATATCAAAATCTTTTTTTATCTCTTAATAAAGAAGAGTTAGAGCTAATATTTTCATACACCAAGTTTAAGATTGTGCCTATTGGCTTAACACCAGCCCTTCCCCTCCCCTCATACCCTCAAGACCAGACCAGGCAGGTACATATACTTATTACCATTCAAGACTTAGTCACTGAGCAAGCTGCAGAGTCACTTGACAATGGAGAACACAGGATAATGTGACTCAAGAAGGTGACCCTGAATTAATTCATAATTTCATTACATCCATCAATATGTTCATAATTAAATAAGAATAAAAATTACCTTGGGGCACATGGGTGACTGAGTCAGATAAGCAGCTGACTCTAGATTTCAGCTGTCATGATCCCTGGGTTGTAGGATCAAGCCCTAAGTCGGGCTCCACCCTGGGCCTGGAATCTGCTTCAGATTCTCTCTCTCTCTTCCCCTGCCCCACTCGTTCATGCAATACTTGCTCACTCTCTCTCTCAAAAAAAGGATAAATTATCAGAATTTGAAGGTGTTAGCAATTTTATAAGTTCTATAGTTTTATTTTATCTTTTATTTTTTAAATGTTTTTTTTTTTAGAGAGAGAGAGAGACAGAGTGTGAGCAGTGGAGGGGTAGAGAGAGAAGGAGATGCAGAATCCGAAACAAGCTCCAGGCTCTGAGCTGTTAGCACAGACCGCGATGCAGGGCTCGAACCCGTGAACCATGAGATCATGGCCTGAGAGGAAGTCGGCTGCTTAACCAACTGAGCCACCCAGGCACCCTAAGTTCTATAGTTTTTAGAGTTAATGAAACCTCATATCTAATTTAATATCAGTTTCTAAAATTACACATTGGGTTTAAACTGGTACTGTGCTCTATGTTGGGTATATAATAGTAAATAAAATAACAATATTTTCTGTCAAGAAACGTGACTCTAGAAGTAAAGACAGGTTATTAAAGTCACAGAATAAGTCAATACTTCTCATTCCCTCCTTAAAACAAATCAACTCATGTCCATGCACTTATCTACTTAATGATTAAGTTGTGTTTTCCAAGGATTAATTGTGTTGTACTTATTGTAATTACATTAATTTAATTAAACTTATATAAATTGATGAAATATGAGAGTAAGAGAGTATGTTGTTTCCATGAAAACTTCTCTGATGCTTTGAAATGATTTGATAAAGTCAGGTTGCCAAAATATTGCTGCTATAATTAGGAGTTGAATGTGACAACTGTAAAAGATTTAAGAGGAAATTATTCTAGAAAGATTATGCAAACAAATCACTTCACAATTTAAAATATCAATCAATATTTTAAAGCTGGCATACAAATATAATTACAATAAACTGTGACCGGTGCTGAGCGTAGCGCAGTCTAGAGTTCAGACCTGGGAAGAAGTGACATAGAAATAAAACCTGTAAGAGTAGCACTAGTCAAGAGGAAGGGCAAGTTTCCTGAGCAAAGGGAGGAGCATGTCCAAAGGCTTGGCAGCAAAAGACGATTAGAAAAAAGCTTGGTGAGGGGTGCCTGGGTGGCTCAGCCAGTTAAGCATCCGACTTTGGCTCTGTGCTGACAGCTCAGAGCCTGGAGCCTGCTTCAGATTTTGTGTCTCCCTCTCTTTCTGCCCCTCCCCCACTCATACTCTGTCTCTGTCTCTCATTCTCTCTCAAAAAGAAATAAACATTAAAATTTTTTTTTTCTTTTTAAAGAGAAAAGGTTAGTGTGACTGAGGGCAAACGTCAGAGAATGTAGTAAGGATGTGATAAGGGGATGAGGGCAGAGAAATTATCAGGAGACAGATCTTGAAGGCCTAAGTAAGGAATCTGGAGTGTTGTTGTTGTTGCTGTTGCTGTTTTTAAAGTTTATTTATTATTTTAAGAGAGAGAGAGCTCAAGCAGGGGAGGGACAGAGAGAGAGGGAGAGACAGAATCTCAAGCAGGCTCTGAACTGTCACCATGGAGCCTGATGTGGGGCTTGATCCCATGAACTGTGACATCATCACCTGAACCAAACTCGAGAGTCAGACACTTAACCGACTGAGCCACCCAGGTGCCCCATTGTTGTTGATGTTTTTAAGTAGGCTTCATACCCCGTGTAGGGCCCAATATGAGGTGAACTCACGACCGTGAGATCAAGACCTGAGCTGAGATCAAGAGTCAGATGCTTAACCAACTGAGCCACCCAGGTCCCGCAGGAATCTAGAGTTTTCAGAACTCCTAATTCTCTCTGCAAGATCACTTTGGCCTCAGTAGAACCAGATTTCAAGGAAGAAGGTGGTGAGCAAGCCTGAAGGCAGGGAGATGGTGAGGTAGCCATGCATCTAGACAGTCTAGTTTTGAGGCCAGAGGTAGGGGTAGTTATGTTTAGTCTGGTTGCCAAGAAGATAGAATTGAACAGATCAAGAGAAATTTCTGAGGTAATCTGGGTGAGCAACCAGTGTACGGGGTAAAGGAGAAGAAACGTCCAAGCTCACTTTCAGATTTCTGACTGCTAACAGGGTAATACTGCCATTTAAGGAAATAGGAAACAATGCGGGGAAAAGCAGGTACAGGAGGCAAGTTGATAAAGTCTATGCAGTTCTATTTCATTATATAGAAAAGGAAACTAATTTCTGAAGAAGAAAGTCATTTACCTTAAGTAAGAGTCATAAATCGAGTTCAGATCTTCTGACCATCACCACCTCCCTACCTCCACCTGTCCAGCCCCCTTTCTACTCATCCAGTGTAAACACCACCCATAATTCTATCTGGGGTTTTATTCCAGACATATCATTACCAACCCTCCAGATATGATTATGAATGTTCTTTCATCCCTCTCCGTACCATATTTCATGTCTGCCCCCACAAACCCAAAAAAACCCTGGCTTAGCATTGCATTGAACCCTACTGACTTAAGTTTCACACGGTAAAATCTTTTATCAGTTTCAATGGAAATCCGACCCACAGGAAGATGAATGGAGCAGGCCTTCTGTGAAATAGGTTGAAAATAATTGCATGTCAGACAGGTTTTGGAGAGGAGCCAGTGAAGTATTAAGCAAAAATGTGAAAGAGCAGACCCTGTACTGCTCTGAATTTAAAAGCTCAAACATTAGGGCAGGGAAATATTTTATTCTCATTGGAAGGGCATGTGATTTATTTCCTCTGACTGCTAATTGCTACAGAAAGTAAAGGAGTGGGTTTCAAAAAGGAATTGCAACAAAGCTTACCTAGTTTGAAAAATACTTAAGTGGCATTGGTTTGAATTTACAGGCTCCTACGGTGAGCAGCATCGTACAGCCGAAGCAATTAGCAGCTAAATAAATGGGGACTTTCTGGGAATGTCTTTATTTAAAGTCTTTAGCAGGAGAAGATTAGTGAAAGAGGACAGATTTTAAGCCCTGAGTAGAAAGGGAGCTTTACTTGTAAAGTCCTCACTGTATTCATTTTTTCCGTTGTAATTGTTCTATTGCTAACAATGCAAAATTTGGGCTGGATGAGAAATACTGGTTTTACCCATTTGTTCGTTCATTCAACAAATATATATTGAGTGCTCGTTGTGCGCGGCATTGTTCTAGATCAGTAGTTCTCAGCCAGCTCCCCACCCCCTGCCACCCCACCTGCCATCCTTTATTCCCAGAGGTATCTGGCAATATATGGAATCATTTTTGTTTGTCACAGGGGTGTTACTGGCATCTGGTAGGTAGAGGTAAAGGATTCTGCTTCATATCCTACAATCTATTGGGCAGTGCCTTCCAGCAAAGAATTACCTAGTCCCAAATGTTAGTAGGGCCAATGTTGAGAAACCCTGTTCTAGATACATTTCACACAGCAGTGGAAAAAAAGAAAACTTCAGCTTTTATGAAGCTTATGTTTTAGTGATGGAAGAGAAACAATAATCCAATTAATAAAGAAATATACAGCATGCCAGATAGTGATAGGGCACTATGAAAGAAAATAAAACCGGTGGTGGGTAGTGGCTACTATTTTATAGAGATAAGTCACAGAAGGCCTCTAATAAGGTGATTTTTGAGCAGAACTCTAGAGAACAGTAACTCATGGTGTGGCAGTGGGAGAAACGTCATTATCTTCTTTCAAAAAAAAATCAGTTTGCTAATCATGTATGAATTTAGGGTGGAGACAAGTTCAAGGTAATTCGTGGACAGATTATTTGAGTATGATTGTTTTTTTCCTGTTCTTTTTTACTGCCAAAACCTTTATGCTGTCTTAGAAACACAAGTATACCATTCTCCATTTTTTTATATATTTTATTTTTAATATATTTTAGAAAATGAGAGACAAAGTTGGCTTTCCTCACAACCAGTTGAAATAGATACTTTAAGTTCAATTTAATTATTACAGGCTATCGGTTCCAAATATACACAAAACAGTGAACCAGGTACCAGTATATATGTATATGGTATACATACAAGCGCAGTATATATGCACATAGTGTGTACAGTGAATATACGAACAGGCTCTTCTTACATGTGATGTAATCTGAGAACAGGAAAGTTCATCAGGGTTGAACGCAAACATAAACGTGGAGAAGAATATTTTGAAATAAGATCAAATTGTGTTTTGAGTGTTTTGTTTGGCATGATTATTTTTGTTATTATGAATTCGTACATGCTTATAATAACATATAGAAAAAATGGCATAAGGCTTGAGCTTCCATGATAGGTTAATCCCAATCCAAAATCTTATTTGATTAATGATTCATTGAAAAAAACTTACAATTATATGTTGATTATACTCTACATATGAAAAATCAAATACATAAAAATATATATTTGCAACTACAATCTATTGAAGCATTGATTTTGTTAGGGAAGTATTTGTTTTCTAAGAATTCCTTTGTTAAAAGAAATCTAATTTCCCGTTTTAAAGTTATATTTATTTATTTATTTTGAGAGACAGAGAACAAGCAGGGGAGGGGCAGAGAGAGAAGGAGAGAGAGAATTCCAAGCAGGCTCTGCGTTATCAGTGCAGAGCCTGATACAGGGCTCAGTCTCATGAACCATGAGATGATGGCCTGAGCCAAAACCAAGAGTCAGATGCTTAACCGATGGAGCCACCCAGGTGCCCCTAATTTCCCATTTTAATTTAATATTTCACTCTAAACCGAAATGCTCAGAATAATGAAGCAAAAGCACCCAATGAGATTACAATTATAGCACATTTTAAATATTTGGTTAAATTTTGAATATTTTAAAACCTGTAGCACCACTGTAACATAATGACAATTCGAAATGTCTCATCGGTATGGTATTAACAAGCAAGTCAGATTCTAGTCAGTACTCTATTTTTAAGCACATTATTTCTATTTTTAGATGTGTGGATTGGTTAGCAAAGAGAAGGAGAGAACTACTACTTAGAGTCCACATTAGCCCTGATCAAAAGGGCTATATATATATATATATATATATATATATATATATATATATCCATCTATATACACATCTATATATATATATATCCATCTATATACACATCTATATATATATATATATCCATCTATATACACATATGGTATATATAACCATATATATAAACCATAAATAGCTGGTCTGATATATATATATTTATATATATATATATATCAAAAGGGTTATATATATATATATAAACCATAGCTGGTTATATATATATATATGTGAGATTACATTCCAGGGAATAACCCGTAGGTCGTCCATCATGGGGTAGATGTGATTTTTTGTATGCCCTTGCGGATGAGGGTGGGACTGTAAGGGTGATCCAACAAAATACAATAGAGAGAAGAAGATTCTGAGATAAGATATAAAACGTGATCATTTTTTGTCTGGATTAGTTATCATCTGGGTTAAATCCATACCCAGGAGCTATGACCTGAGTAAGTAAAGTGATCCATACCTGGCCTCAAAGAAACCCACCATTTGGGATGTTCTTTGCACAACTGCTATGTCACCCACTTATTGTTTAGTCTTTATTCATTTTCTCATTTACTCGACAAATATGATCATTGAGTACAATCTTTTCCTGGGTCCTGAAGATACAAGCGTTTCTGTCCTCAAGAAGTTCAACCAAGTGAAAGAGACATTGGCATATAAATAGTGAATCTGAGCAATGTATAGAGGACGGGATGCACAAAAATACTTTGTGCTCAATGACCCAGAAGGATTGACTTGAAAAGATGAGTAGGGCCAAAGCCCTATTTATTTATAAATAAAGCAAACAAGGTGAGGGAGAGGGTTCCAGGCTAAAGAAACAGCATATACCAAGGCGTGCTAGCCAGTCCAAAGAAAAACTGCCCACAGAGATGAGCATGAAAAGATGGAGTCAAGTTGTAAGTGAGGCTTTATATTCATTGTTATAACCTGGGGTCTCCAACCTTTATTATTAGTTTTGATTGTTGTACGTGACATAAAATTTACCATTGACTGATTATAAGCATACAGCTCAGCTGCATTAAGTGCATTCACACTGTTGTGCAACCATCACCACCATCCATCTCCAGAACATTCTCATCTTCCCAAACTGAAACTCTGTACCCATTAAACACTAACCCCACGCTCCCCTTTTCTCCAGCCTCTGACAGTCACTGTTCCACTTTCTGCCTCTGTGAATTTGACTACTCTAGGTACCTCAAGTAAGTGGAATCATATTATATTTGTTCTTTGGTGTCTGGCTTATTCATTTAGCATAAAGTCTTCAAGCTTCGTTCATGTTACAGCATGGTCATAATTTCATCCCCAATTTTTTTGATCATGTGCCAAACCATTTCGAGCGTGTATCTCTAACACAGGTACAGTGTCAATGGATCGTGCACATTATAAAGAATACTTGAAAATAACTATTTCCAAAGGATAAAACTGAAAAATAAACCTGTTTTTTCTTTTCATAACGGGTTATCTTAAAAAACTTCTGGGCTCTCTGTACCTTTTTGTATACCACCACGATAGAACATGGCAAAGCACTACGGACAATTAAGCCAGAGGAGCAATATGGTTTGACATTCCAGCCCAGCTTTCATTAGACACCCTCATCCTCCTGTGTGCTCTGTTGTCAGTGATGACGAGCAGGTTTCAAAGACTAAATAATTCCAATGATCAGATTTTTATTCTTAGAGTGGAATATTCTAGTGAATCCATGGAGTATACACTTCATTCATTGCAGTTGTGCATCTTTCTAACTTCCTGCCACACGTAACATTTTGTTAAAAAGCATAAAATAATACAGCCACTGGATACACTTGTTGGTCACTGTTTACTTCAAGAATGTAGATGAACGTACAGGTAGAAATTAAGAGTCTCTTGAGAATTTTGAGTAGTGTTCAAAATTTTATCAAAGTCAGTCCTTGCCTTAAACATCAATCACAAAATAGGTGCTAGTACTAAAACTTTAGGTTAGAACAATGAAGACTACACAGTGGTTGAAAAAGCATGTACCTAGGAGCCAAGTAAACCTTGGTAAAACTTTATCTTCACCACTTACTAGCTATGTGACTGTGGGGGCAGATGCCTCCGCCTCTCTTAACCCTGGTGTTATCATCTATAAATATATGATGATCCTTTTTTTTGTTTTGTGTTTTTTTTTTCATTTTGTTTTGGACCCCATCAGGATCCAGTATTGTCAGAACATTATCAGGACAATAACTTCTTTGCAAGTTATTGAGAGTATGAAGTGACATCATGTACCTCTGTGCCTAGTACACATGCTCAATTGGTGTTAGTACCTTCTTTTTCATTTATGAATCCTCAGACAGGGAGACCAGTACCTTGTCCCATGTAGCAGTACATATTTAATCCTTTTGTCTGGAATGCCCACTACCCCCTTGCCCCTAAATAATCCAAATTGGATTTCAAGATTCAGATTTCAATGTTTCTACTTTTGAGGTATGTTAAAACTCATATGCTAAAACTGTTTCCCATCACAATTTTTTTTTAATGAGTATACACACACACACGTGCACACACACACACTTTTCTTAATGTTTATTTTTTAATTTTTTTTAAATGTTTATTTATTTAGCTTGAGAGAGACCAAGAGCAGGGGAGGGGCAGAGAGGGAGGGAGACACAGAATCTGAAGCCAGCTCCAGGCTCTGAGCTGTCAGCACAAAGCCTGATGCGGGGCTCCGACTCACAAACAGCAAGATCATGACCTGAGCCGAAGTTGGACATTTAACCAACTGAGCCACTCAGGCGCCTGTTTTTAATATTTTTGAAAGAGAAAGCATGAGTGGAGGAGAAGCAGAGAGAGGGGGACAGAGAATCTGAAGTGGGCTCCGTGGTGACAACACAGAGACCTATGCGGGGCTTGAACTCACAAACCATGAGATCATGACCTGAGCTGAAGTTGGATGCTCAAGTGACTGAGCCACCCGGGTGCCCCTTTCCCATCACAATTCTTTTATTGCTTTATTATATTTCTGATATAAGAATAACCACTTACTAAGAGGTGGATGCTGTGATGAGCTGATCGATTCACCTTCCGGAACAAAAGACTTCGTGCCCCAGCTGCAGGGAGCATCACGAGCAGACAGGCCCTCTTCAGGAAACTCCCCGTCATACCTCCTTCCCAGGATGGCCCCAGCTAGTAACTTGAAGGGTGATATAAGGGTCCTTCATCCCACTGGCAACAACTCTAAAGGATTGTCTTATCTTTAGGACTTGCCTTTAGAGTCTGCTAAGGCTTCCATTGAGACCAGATCACAGCACAACTGCTTCTCTCTCAGTGTGCCTTTCCTGTGCCTTTCCCTTCTCTTCCCCAGGTGGTAGTCACAAGCACATAATAATCTCCTGCACCCTAATCTCCATCGCAGAACCTGCAACCCAGAAACCCAACCTGCAGGCATACCTCGGGCACTTAGCACATTGCTCCAATTATTGGTTCATTGCCTGTCACTCAGTGGACTGGGTTTGTTTCTGATGAATTTTTATATTCTCAGGATGTAGGCAATACCTGGCACATAGGAACACCTAGAAATGCTTGTGGAACAAATTCATTAACACTGAGAGCTCCTTTTCTTTGGCCAAGAAATTATTTCTTTTCTTGTTTAATTAGATATACTTATTTATATTCTCTCTCCCTTTATAGTAAAAGAATTTAGAGCAGTTTAAGCCAAAAGTTGACTACAATTAAGTAAGGGGGAATAAGGAATGACAGAACTATAAAAAAAAATCGGTCAGTGATAAGGATCAATATATTTGTAGTCATTTACTAATTTTTAGTCATTGAGCTGAGCACCTACCATATACCAGGCACTGGTTGAGTGTTAAAATAAGACTAAATCTCTGTCTCCAAGGAGAATTACATTCAAATGGAAAGGAGAGTTGAGAATGGAATTAGCGTAGTTTTAGAGAGCAGTAGGTAATACAAAGGCCGCAAAAGGGCCTGAACACCTGAAAATTCGCCCCTTGGGCTTATTGATTACTTGAGCTAAAGGCAATTGAGAAATGCCAGATGTAGGAAGTGCTCTCTGATCTCCCACTTTGTCCCTAAAACCAAAGTATAAGTTTCTTGTGAGAAAGACACTCTTCCAGTATCAGGATGAGGACATTTTTTTTTTTAAGATTTTATTTTTAAGTAATCTCTATACCCAACAATCAAGAGTCACATACTCTTCTGACTGAGCCACCCAGCTGCTCCAGGAAGAGAACATTCTTATTACCAGAGATGGGGAGTTGACATCAGATGAGTCTGTACAAACCTCACTAAAACAATCCTTATGTTCTATGAGCTCAACGTATTCCCTGTTCATTTTCCCACAATATCACACCCCTGGTTCAAGCCCTTTTTCTCTTTGTCTTATCATGTCTCCACAACTTACCAGTCTTTGTTAAATGGTATATAACTATTTATATCGTGGCTGCTTTGGGATTTTCACTTCTTTCCATGGAGCCCTCCATGCATGTAAAAATATTAACATCAAATAAAAAGTATATGCGTTTTTCCTATTCATCTGTCTTTAGTTCAACTCAGTGATCCCAGCCCCAGGAGCTAAGAGGATAAAGGAAATATCTTTCCTTCCCTCTACCTCTCAGGTACGACGGTCAGAGAAGGACTCTCCCAGAAGGTGAGCAGAGGCCTCGATGAGCAGATTCTGTCTTTGCTGAGATTTGAGGGAAGAGCCGCTTAGGCAAGGAAAACAGCGACTCTAAAGGCCAAGCATTCAGTACAAACTGGACTCTGAGCTCCAGGAAGCTAAATGCAGTAAATTGCTTGTTTCTATCTGGGAAGGAGCCATGCTTTAATTCTTAAGAAGAGCCAAAGCGTTTCCTTGAATAAAACTGGATGGCACCGAGAGAGGTAAACAATGTCTTCATCAACTATTTCACAACAAAGAAAGAGGCAGAAATCCGTGACAGCTTTTTGTAGTGACATTGGAGACCTAACATTAAGAAGCATTCAGGAAAGACAAATTCTGAGAGGGGCTGCAATGACTCAGAGTTCTCAGAGCAGTTGCTCCATGACATGACCTTTAAGTTCCCCTCTTTGAGTCAGAACTGGATGTCGGACAGTCACGATTGTATTCTCTATCAAGGGGTTCAGCACTCAGTACCCTAGAGTGTTCATTTATTCTCTGATTCATTAATCAAGAAAGAAATTGTTCAGAACAACCTAGGACAAAGGCTTCTAATCACAACACTATCTTCCTGCTGCATTTAAGACTCCCAATTTAGGCTGACTTCATAGAATTCTATGGAAATATCACCTACCAGGTAATGAGCTGCTTGTTCCCAGTATCTAATTTCACTTTTTTTCACTTCCACATGCACACATCTCCACTCCTCCTACCATCCCATCCCCATGGTTGTATAGAACGGTTCTCAGTGTCTTGGTTGTGTGTTAGCTTTGGAGATGCAAATAAATAAATGACAGAGGGCCTGCAGTTAAAGAAACAGTGTCAAGATGATCAAGGAAGTGGGAAATGGAGATCATCAAGCTATTACTACATGACAGGTTTGCTTAATCTAACTTTGTAATTTTGTCTCCTGACGATTAAACCAAAAGAGCATTTATTACACAGCAACACTCCCGCAGGGGAGTGTCTCAATCATTCCCAAGAAAGGATATGTATTCCAAAGTGAAAAATTTAGTAGGCTTCATCATCATAGCAGGGGAATGTTACCACATTACAAAACATGTACCACAACCCTCAAATTGCTTTGACTTCTTGTTACTAATAAACCATCCAGATGAATATCTACTACATCAAGGAATTAGATGCATCCTATTTCCAAATATTTAAAGCACCTGAGTTCAAATTCAAGCTCCACCACCTGAAAGAGTTTAGGACATGACACCCCAAAAATATGTTGCATTGGTGTATTGATGATTTTGGGCTGAAGGCACCTGATAAACAGCAAATACAGGGAGAGGCTTTCTGTGTGCTCTATCTGCCGTAAGGCAAATCCCCCAAAAGTAAATCAATTGTCATAAGTCCCCTACTCAGGAGTTTCTTTTTCTTTTCTTTTTTTTAATTTTATTTATCTATATTGTGGAGAGGGGCAGAGACAGAGAGGGAGAGAGAATCCGAATCACGCTCTGCACTGTCAGCATGGAGCCCGATGTGGGTCTTGAACTCAGGAACTGTGAGATCATGACCTGAGCTGAAGTTGGACACTCACCACCTGAGCCACTCAGGTGCCCCTCTAAGGAGTGTCATCGACTGGGGAACATCAACTCTTATCAGAGGAGAGAAAACCAGAAGTTGGCACCACACCCAGACAAACTGTCACAAACTGTTATGTCCCCATCTATTCTCCTCAAGACCCATTCATCTTTCATAAAATGATTTACTCTCCCCTAACTGGCCTACATGTCCCTTTTCCTTCCCGATGACGGTGTTATGCAAGCTCTCAAATCTCCCCATTGTGGGGACATGCATTTTTTTCCTATGATGCTACCCAGCAGGTAATATTAAAAATCCATACACTTGTATACCTTTTCTCCTGTTAATCTCCCTGTTGTCAGTTTACTTCATAGGTCCAGTTATTGAACCCAGGAGAGTAGAGGAAAGTCTTTCCTCCCCTACACACTTATTTTTTCGTCTATGAAACAAGAACTGTAAAGGTGTTCGGATTAAATAATAATGTGTGAAAGTCACTGGACCAGCATGGTTGCTAACAGAGGACAGTCACTCAGTCTGTGCCTTTCCTTCTCTCACTTTTCACACCTAGTATAGAATAAGGGCCACATCCTGAACATAGCTGACAACAAAAACCACTTATAACCAGCCTCCCTTGAGTGTGCAAATGGAGGCCAACATATCATGTCTATACATTTAATAATTGTGAGTCAAGCTGGCAAACTGTTAAAAAATGTTATATCTTTCTATATTGAAAAATGTACCTTAATAATAACCTGAAAGGCCAAGTTCCCTCCTTCCCTTCCCCCCCCCACCTCTTCCTCTCCCTCCTCCTCTTTTATTTCTCCCATATCTCCCTCTTTCTTGAGGGAGGGAGACATTTCTTGTTTTGATAAACTCATAATCTTTGTGGACCAAAAAAAATGCATTTGGAAGCTGGATTTTCTACCTTTAAGAAAGTTATATCTAGAGTCCCACAAGTAGAACACAGGAATACATCTTCTTATCACAATGTGGTTGTAGTAGAACAGCTCAAACTTTCCTGATTTCTGGAACTCACCCTTTGCTTAATTCAAAGAACTTCCAAAAACTATAAAATACCTTTACTAAAAAAGAAGGAAAGTAAAATATCATGTTTCTTTTGGGTTTCTATGCATGTGATGAGACAGAAATTACTTAGATTTACAAGTGCCTTGCCTTTTATAAAGATTTACCCTTCAAACTATGAAACACACCTTATTTATATTGGCGTCACATTACTGATCCAAGTACTTCCCACTTCACTAACACACGTATGAAGGCAGGTAAAAGAGGACTTAATATTCAAAGAACAGGAGGAACACAAAGGGCTTGTAGCACTCAGATAGAAACGTGCACAGACAGCTGCACAATTAGTTTTATTCCACCCTTCACTCTAGGCCTAAAACAGAAATCACCAAATCTCCCAGTGTTAACTGGTCCTCCTTTTCACAGATTGTCTGTATTCTTTTTTTTTTTTTTAATGTTTATTTATTTATTTATTTTGAGAGAGAGAGAGAGAGAGAAAGAGAGTGTGTGAGCAGGGGAGAGGCAGAAAGAGAGGGAGAGAGAGATTCCCAAGCAGGCTCTGTGCTCTGTGTGGAGCCCGACGAGGGGCTTGATCTCCCGACTGTGAGATCACGACTTGAGCTGAAATCAAGAATTGGCCGCTTAACCCTATGAGCTACCCCGACGCCCCAGATTGGTCTGTATTCTTTTTTTTTTTTTTTAATTTTTTTAACGTTTATTTATTTTTGAGAGACATAGAGACAGAGCGTGAGCAGGGGAAGGGCAGAGAGAGAGGGAGACACAGAATCGGAAGCAGGCTTCTGGCCCTGATGAGCCATCTGCACAGAGCCCGACGTGGGGCTCGAACTCACAGACCGCGAGATCATGACCTGAGTCGAAGTCGGCCGCCCAACCGACTGAGCCACCCAGGCGCCCCTGGTCTGTATTCTTAAAAATCATTACAAATTAAGTGTTCCCATAATCTTACCACGTCTAGTTTATTATTCGAGACATTTGTCCTCATACAGCAATACATGTTATTCTGTATATCATTCGTGTAGTAGGTTGGTTCGTCAGCACAGTAAGAACACTTTATTTAGGCTTTTATAAAAACAACTAAGCAATCCTTTCTTAATGAGTATGATATGATAGTCTTTGCAAAAAAAAAAAAAGGCACTGTGGACCTATAATGAATTGGAGATGTGAATTTGACTTATCAGCAACAGTGAGGGCATTTTACTCATCCACTTTTACTCTTTCACCTGATACTTGACAAGCAAGAATACACATTGGCCAAAAAAATAACCAGAGTCTTAGTGTGGCCATATGGGATAAAAGTAACTAATCCACTACCTTAGTCAGTTTGGGTTGCTATAACAAATATACTGTAGACTGGGTGGCTTAAACAACAAATATTGATTTCTTATAGTTATAGAGACTGGGAAGTCCAAGTTCAAGGCAGATCCAGCATCTGGTAAGGGACCCTTCCCTAACTGATAGATGGCTATTTTCTCAAATCCTCACATGGCAGAGAGCAGAGAATGGAAGCAAGGTCTATCATGCCTCTTTTAATAAGGTACTAATCTCATTCAGCAGGGCTTTACCCTTGTGACCTAATTACCTCCCTCAAACCCCACCTCCAAACAACATCACACTGGGAATTAGGCTTCGATGTGTGAATTTGGAGGGGACATAAACATTCATCCCATAAAGATTCATCCCGTATCATCCGCACTGAGAGGAAATGCATATTGTCAGTCACATCGATCATGTAGGGTTTTCAGAAAAGGCTGCTGAATGCGAATCAGTAAACTTTCTATAAAAAGTTTTAATCGTTGCAGAAATATGTCTCGAGTACACACACAGCTATACACACCGTAGACAGATTAGATAGGTAATCTGCACTCATATAGACACACTCGTACACAACTAAATGGGGCGCATTTCAAAGGTGGAATTCGCACATAGAATCATACACAAAATCAGTTCTCAAAGACAAGAGTTTTAAGAAATCAGCCAGTGAGTTTCCCCAGCTTTGATCACTCTCTGTGGCTCTCAGTAAAATGGCAATGAGGAACTGAGCTAGCTTGGACATAGCTCTTGTGATGAATGGAAAAAGAGGAATGAGTGGACTCAGGGTCTGCTGTGCTCTGAAAGGTAGGGTCGGGAAAGAAATAGGCTTCTACTAAGAATTATTTGTTATACAGGCAGTTCTGTACATTTTCATCCCTAATATGTTTATTTCTTTTTACTGAAGGATCATCTGTATTAATGGCTACGTGTACCCTCACATTCGGAGATACAAGAGCTATTAACTCAGGCTCTGACGCCTTTCCTTACACCGATTCCCTACCTAGGCCACATCATTCAAGTCATTCATTCAATTTGAAAGTTGCTGAGTGCTTACAGTGAGCTGGTCATGATTCTAAATGCAGAGATGGAACAGTTACCAAGGCACCTAGGGGCTCTCTCATGGAGTGGGGGATGAGACATGGGAGAAGAAATGAGAGTCAATAATAGACAAGAAACAAGGAAAGAACTTACACAATTTCAGACAGAGATATGTACGATGAGGAAGTTAAAATACCCTTCTCTGCCCATTCTGCTCTTTCTCCAGGTGCCACCTTATCAACTCTTAACAACAACGTTTTCCAACAACCTCCCCTGGCCAATCCGGCATAACTAATTTCCTCCTATGAGCCCACTGACCCCACCTGTACTCTGTCATGCCGCTTTATTGCATTTGTTTACCTGTCTTATCTTTCCCAATGAGCCTTTAAGCCCCTTTGGAGTAAAGGTCAGACATTTTTTTTTTTCTTAGTGGTTTTGTAGTTGTAATCCCTGGCACATATTCTGTTTTTGCTCACCACATAACATTTTCAATACATGCCAATTAACTGGACAAATCTGTTGAAGGAATAAAGGAGCCATTAACAATAGGTCAGCAAAAAACTATTATTGTAAAACTTGAGGCTTCATGACTATGTTGTTGTGATCACAACCTTCTATAGATATTTTATGATACTCTCATTAGGACCATGTTCCATCGTTTAATCTAGTAGCTCTCATCCAGTGTACCATTTTTAAGAAATTACAATTTAGGATTCTCACTGCTAAAGTGATGTCGGCCAGAAATTGAACTGAACGGGTAGACTGTCTAGTATGAGTTAAGAGGTGAGCCCAGGGACACCAAAGAAAAGTCTTAGATTTCCCAAAACCCAGAGAAGGTGCTCAAAGAGACAGAGCAGTGAACTGTATTACTCAAATTGCAACACAGCCACTGAAGGCCTCTGGCTAAATGATCAGAGGCCTCTTTCCAGCATTGAAAAGTACACGGTGACCTCACGATGGCTTTGGGCCATCCATCCGAGGGTTCTAACCAGCTCAGATCTTGATTCAGTGCCTCCTGCGGAACCACCAGTTCCAAGACCTGCAGAGGAAAACCTCTTGACATTGCAATAATAAAAAAATTCTTCAGGTCATTTAGGATCCATTTGCATGATAATGGGTATAATGCCGATCTGAGTGCAAACCCAACAGAACTGATTGCTTTGGATGCTAAGGAGAAAATGTTTTCTATTGTTGCCAAAGCAGTTACAGAAGAATCCTCCTAAAAGCTCTATTAGGTTTTACATAGCAGACTTGGATTTTATTAAGAGTTACATCTAAAAAATGTTACTTATCAGGGGGCCAGCCTATTTTTACAGCTCCGATGTGCTCCCTGATGATTTTTCTCCTATGCAGACAATTCTAGGAACATGGGTTAACTCCTGGATCTTTTCTTCTACCTTCAAACACAGGATCCCACAGGGCACAGGGAAGCCACAGATTCGATGGAGTACATAAGAAGCCTCAGGTCTTCTGCAAAATAACCAGCAAACATTTGCTGTCTTTTGTGGTCACAGAAGTTTTTTTTTTTTTTAACTAAGTTAAGAAGTGAAGAGCAAAAAATATTTTCCATTTTTATTTTGCTAATAGAAAATCTGGACCAAGAAGATGCTGAATTAGTGAATCTCAGGCAGAATAAAAAATGTTATTAGAGATAAAGCCATAGGCTTTTACTGAATTTGTATATGGGCTGTCTTCATCAAAGGACGGAGCAGAATTGAAATAGATTAGTAGATTAGTACTAGTACTATTAATAGTCCTATCCTATCAGTTTTATTCTAAGTATTCCTAAAATGAAGGATAACTACTATTTATTGAGCATATACCATGTGTCAGCCAATATGCCAGGTTTTTTTACGTAATTACCTGATTTCATTCTGTCAGGAATATTGTGGTGAGTATCGCTGTCCCACTTTCACAGAAAGGGAAACTGAGGCTCAGAAATTTTAAGTAACTTGCTTAAAGTCTTATAGATAGTAAGTTAAAGAGCCAAGATGACAAGACAAATGTATCTGACTTTAAAATTTGCATTCTTTCCAAAGTGTCCATTGCCTTGAGTACAGTTTCATTGCCTTTGAAAGCTTCAAAGATTAAGTAATACCCTTCTCTTGTTATTTAAAAAGTCTTTTAAGGATGAGACTTGACTCTGAATTTTAATCCTGAATGATGAGGAATTTTTTTTTTAAAGCATTAACTTGTAGTAGGCAACTTTAAAGATTTCATTTAAATTAACTTTGTTTAATTAATCCGTGTAACTAAGCCTGAGTACTTTTCTTTTTTACTTTTTCTTTTTTTTCCTGGAAAGAGACCTACTAATTACAAGAGTATTCTCTTGGTCTTTCTAGCCACCTCATAATTTTTCAGTCCAGAATGACAGCTTGTGGTGGGATTATGCGAGCTCCAACACACAGTGTGCTCAAAGCGGAAGAGACAGGTTCTGGGGATCACATAACAGGTGCTGCAGTGGATACTTAAAAACATGGCACAATATCAACGTCAAAATGAAGTTTACTAGAACAAGTGACCTTCAAGAGAAACAGGAAAAAGAGAGGGTGGATGTTCTATAATAACTGTTTCAAATTATCTTATGACCAACGCAAAATAAACTGAAGTTATTTCCTCAAAAGTCATTCAATCGAAGCATGCTAAACGTCTCTTACCATATTTGGATGCTTTTCGATTCGCTCTAAAGGAATGAACACCTATGTGATTTTCAACAAATCCTATTATACCAACCCAATGACTAACATTCCTCGTTTTTCACAGACATGATTGCAGTTTCATGCCCCTGTTTAAGATAACCACAATCACAGCTCAGCACAATTACTTAGATCTCACGGTGTGACATCCCACACGTACCTATTGAGAGAAACTATCTTTTGTCGGTTTCTAAATCATTTGCTTTCTAGTGCTTCCCACTTTTTAAATTGGCTGGAGGAGGGAGAAGGAAGGGAGGAAGATGGCAGAAAAAAAAATTACTCTCACCAGAAAAAAAAAAATATACACTAAGAATAATTCAGAATTGGCTCGTTAACTATTGAAGCACATCGAAAATTTTTCCTATAATTTATGAATGACGTTTACTCTCATTTTCTTATTGGCTTTTTTGTTTGCTTCTTTTCCTTCCTTCCTTCCTTCCTTACAGAGAAGGTAATATTCGATTTTCTCCTTAATCTTAAGTGACACCTTTGCAAATGGAAGAGGAGGAGAAAGCAGCCGGGAGTGCAGTACCCTAGGTCAATCGATTTGTGGAGATTACCTTGTAGTTTCTGGTTGTATTCGGTCCTGTCAGACTGACTCCTCCTCAAAGTACCAGAGTGGTCCCCAGAAACACTGCTGTCAACCACCGTGTCTGTCTTCCTTCTTTCCAGCATATAGAGCCTGGGCCTCAGGAAGGTCAGATTCTTTTTCTTGGTGCCCACGTTTTCTTTCCCAGTGGCTTCTTTGGGCTCCATCTGAGGCAAAGATAAGCTTTGGAGACTTGTAGGCAATGGCTGCTTGCTAAATTGCCTCAGGGTCAGAGTTGAAGCCACCAGAGCGAAGAGCTGAACTGCCCCCTTCCTACTAAAAGGCTTCACTCCAGGGTTACCTGGCTGTGACTGCCACCTCTCCGGAGTCCCAGAGCCCCACCCCTATGAGGTCATTCTTTTTTATGCCTAGAATCCTACAGGGGAAGCTGCCACCTGTTACCTGAGAGACCTGCGGCACCGCACTAGGCAAAGCAGGGACTGTGCTGTCACATGCTACCGGAGCAAACAAAACTCCCATTGTGTGCGGCGCGGCTGGGGGGTGGGGGGAAACGGGAGAACAGGGTGGGGCAGGGCAGAAGGGAAGCACACAGGAGTGTAACCCGCAGTTTGTGGGTTTAATGTGTGCCTGTGGGTGCGTACAGGTGCACTGGAGACTGCGCTGTGGTCTGCTGCCTGGAGGCAGACGTGGGCTGGCCTGTGACTTATAGCTAGAGTCAGCCACGTGGGACCCACAGAGTTAAGTGTGGGGCTATTAGAATTTACACGTGCATCCCAGCGGTGGGGACAGAATCATTTTTAGGGATCACCGTGTGCACTTAAAAATCATGCTTCCGCCTTTACGAATGTTCACAAATTGTTTACTAAAAACATATTTGCCAAGCCCTGATCTGCATTCTTCAGAGGCATCTGGCCGCAGGCACAAGAAGAGGAGGAAATGTCTATAGAAGCCTGGAGACTTTTGAGGTCTCCCTTCCACGCATTGCCCTGCATTAAATTACCTTAGCCCTGGGTTTCACAGTCCCAGCCGTGTTCTTGGTTCCGGTGCTTAGGAAAAGTGTCAGGGTGTGATTTCTGTAAGATCTTTTCCCTGTCGGTTCCCAGATGGGGTGCCAGAAACGGCAGCTCACCTTGGGAACAGAAGGGAAGGAAAAATGTTTGAAACTGAGAAGAGACACGCAGAAAGTGGAAAGGACAGGGGCAGGGGTTGGGAGGGAGTAAGGCAAATACTGATGTGCCTTTCATTAATTTTTTTTGAAGTTGTTTTTCCTGGGAGTTACTGAGATTTCTCAAGGGGGAAATTCACAGAAGCCCTGGGAATGTGCTGAATGTTTGTAGGCCTTCGTTAACGAAAAGAGGACAGCAAATTCTCTTTTCTTCTAAGGGTCCTGCCAAAATCCAGCTTTGTGCTGCCCATTCTGAATCGTGGCTAAGTCTTGTTAGACAAGGCTTATAAATGAGGAAAAAAAAGATAAAAACCACTTTCCAACTCAAGATGTGTGGGCTGAATATAATTTGCATAATTACCTTAAAAGATAAATGACAAATCTTCACCCACTATAGAGACATCTATATATAGCTGGGCATATTGAATGTTTTTTGTTTAATATAATTGATCATCTTTTTTGTAACAAGCCCTCGCAAGCATGTTTAATAAATGCTTTAAAAGGCACATTCACCGATATGTAAAATGGACTTGATTTCTGTTAAAAATGTCTCAATTATATTCTAGTATTATATATGTACATCTATATGTATATAATATGCTTGCACGTGAGTACCTGGTAACTAACAGAGTTACACTACTTAGGTATAGTGCTACTGCAGACTTGTGCCATTAAAACTATAGGACATATGAGAAATACGGGGTTCAGGACACAGCACTGAAGAACTTTGTCAGTGACCCATAAAGAACAGACAGAAAATTTTTAAAAAATGGCAACACTGTATAAATGTGATAAATGGTTAAGAAACACATAAATGGTATAATAGGGATGTTCGTATGATCCCAGGGTCATGGGATTGAGCCCTGCATGGGCTCTGCACTGAGCACAGAGCCTGCTTGGGACTCTCCCTTTATCTTTCTCTCTCTCTCTCTCTCTCTATCTCCTTCCCCTCTACCCCACTTGTGCTCTCTCTCTGTCTCTAAAAAAAAAAAAGTGTAATAAATATGGCACTTTGTACTGAAAACGAACTGAAGGAAACTTGTGGACGTGGGCTTTAGAAGGGTCACAGTTTATGGGGCATGAAAGAGGAGGCATGTGAAATCAGATGGAAATGTATACCAGCAGGTGGAGGAGTGGGGCTCATAGGCCAGGCAGTGAGCTGAGATCACTGGTAATTTTGAGGGGTGCACGTGTATGAATTTTGAGGGGTGCACTCCTTTGTGGCTCAGGGCAGCTGGATACAGTTTTCTGCATTCACCTAATGTTTCGAGTGGATGAAATCACACATAAGCAAATGTGAAATTGTGTTATGCTCAAACAGTTCCCTAAAATATCCATCTTGTTGGAACAAATTTGTGTTTTCACAATAAGCGTTATAGCAGAACCTACTCTACAAGTTTTATTGTATTTTTAAATTTTTTCGGTTGAAAAGATATATAATATAACTACTATGGATTCAGTAGTAAATGTATATTTCATTTGTTTTAAATAGTTTCTATGTCAACTGTAAAAATGATACCACCTTTTAATCAATCAATAATGGGGCGGACATTGTTAGTTGCTTTCTTAATGTTCATCCAAGCATGTTCTACCCCCGTGGCATTCCTTGAACTTTTTTTTTCAAGGCAGAATTGGGCTTGTCCAATCACAATGAGAATTTTGTTCCCTCTTTTTCCAGTGTATCCTGCTGCTAGGAGTGGCCATGTATTCCCAGGCCTGGCCAATGAGACCTTAGGGGCTGTCTGCTAGAATGGAGGACAGCGTGTTATTTCTGGGAAAGCTTTTGCTTCTCTATTCAGAGGTGTTTTCACAGCTGGCTGCCACATTCCCCCTTAATCTAGACTTGATCTCATGACACAGTTGCAACCACCTTGTGTCCATGAGAAAAGACGAGAAAGTTTTGAGCTTTGATAGTACTGAGCCACTGAACCAATCCTAAGCAGCCATCCACCTTTGGCCTTCTTGTTATGAGGGTTACATAAACCTCGCTTCCTAAAACCATTGTCCATTGAGTGTTCATTTGGGCATACATTTCTAGTGGATTCCACAGACAGAGAGTGCTTGGTATATTTATAGAGACGCATACTTCTCTTGCTTATCTAGTTGCATTTTTTAAGCCAGTGTGTTTAGAATAAGCATCATGAAACATGATTTCGTTTTTCTGGAAATGAGAGAAGACAGGTTAGAGAGATGATGAGTGTTTCATCATGGGAGCACTTTGTTAGAACATGAGGGAGAGTGAAGGACAAGGCCCCTGACTTGTCTGTGTTTTACATTTTACGGCAGAAGTAAAAAAGTATTTCAATGCAAGGATTTTGTATTATGTAAATAAATAAAACATTGATATTAAGAAACTTAGGGACACCTGGGTGGCTCAGTCGGTTACGCATCCAACTTTGGTTCAAGGTTCATGAGTTCAAGCTCTGCATCATGTCTGTGCTGACAGCTCACAGCCTGGAGCTGCTTCAGATTCTGTCTGCCTCTCTCTCTGCCCCTCCCCAGCTCATATCTCTCTCTCTCTCAAAAATAAATAATAAACATTAAAAAGTTAAAAAAAAAGAAACTTAAATTAGTTTTATTGGGAATAAGGAACAAGTCATTCCTTATTCATTATTTTAAAAAGTACTGGACAGTGAATTCAAGGCTCAGTTTCAGTTTTGGCTATGACATCAATCAGCTTGATATTACAAGTGACATAATCTCTCTAGATCCCAATTTCCTCGTCTATAAAATGTAAGGATAAGTTAGTTATTAGTGCTATTCACTAAATATTTTCACTTTTCCCTTTAGGCACATGGGAGTATTGCACTGCCCTACCCCCTCTTATAATTAAAGTGTGGCCATGCAACTTGCTTTGGCCAAAAAAAATAATGAAAAGTGATGTATGTCACTTCTGGGCAAGTGTTAAGAATCAGTGTGTTTTGCTATAGCTCTCTTTCCCTCATTTAGGATAACTGGCAAGAGTCCAGGCAGTGGCTGCTCTATTAGGATAAGCCTGAGGATGAGGATAACTCATAGCAGATTTCCCAGGTACCCCATAATAATTGTGTAGTTTGAGCATGAAAGAATTCTTTGCTGCTTTAAGCCACTGAGATTTGAGGCATTTTTCAGAATTACTTCAGCATAACCTAGACTATCCTCATTGATGTAATGACGAAACGATCCAGATGAAATGATACAGACACCTTTTTCAGGTTCAGCACTCTATGACTTCTGGATTCTAATCTCAGAGAGGTATTAGGTTGGACAAGTCCTAATTCCAAAACGGAAAGAACACCTCTTGAATAATGTCATGAGGGGCGCCTGGGTGGCTCAGTCGGTTAAGCAGCCAACTTCAACTCAGGTCATGATCTCGCGGTCTGTGAGTTCGAGCCCCGCGTCGGGTTCTTTGCTGATGACTCATAGCCTGAAGCCTGCTTCAGATTCTGTGTCCCCCTCTCTCTCTGCCTTTCTCTTGCTCACACTCTGTCTCTATGTCTCTCAAAAAATAAAATAAAAATGCTTAAAAAAATGAATAATGTCATGAGTAAACTGGATTGGAGGAAGAGAAGATATTTATTATAAGTTTGGGACTCATTGTACAAGTCAGGTGAGAGATTTTCAGACCGTGGTAGTGGTGGTAGGGATGTAGAAAAATTGATGAATTCAAATACATTTTAAAAAGGTTTTTATTTATTATTTTGAGAGAGAGACAGAGCACGGGCAGGGGAGGGGCAGAGCGAGAGGGAGACACAGAATCTGAAGCAGGCTTCAGGCTCTGAGCCGTCAGCACAGAGCCCGACACGGGGCTTGAACCCACGAACTGTGAGATCATGACCTGAGCCGAAGTCCAAGGCTTACCTGATTGAGCCACCCAGGATCTCCTCAAATACATTTTAAAACTTGAACTGACAGAACTTGTATGTGGTTAGATTGAGGTAGATGAATAAGAAGAGGAATGAAGGATAAATTCCAGATTTTAAGATTTCATAACTGGGAGGATTTGTGTGCTGTGGGCTAATACAGGAAGGAAAAAGGATAAGAAGAGGGGTAAGTTTGGTAGGGTTGTCACAAACTCCATTCCGGATGCATTAGAGTTAAATGCCTGTGAGATACTCAAGGGAAATGTCAGGTAGGTAGCCTTTGGATTTATGAATTTGGAGATACGATTTAGATTACGGTAAAAGAAAAAATGATTATCAGAATATACTTACTAGTTAACGTCAGGAATGGATGAGACCATTTAGAAAGAGAATATATCCAGAAAAGAAAAACCAAAGAACAGTAAAGTCTCAAAGTGGGGCTGGAGGAAAACCCAGCACAAAAAGCAGAGGAGGGCAGCCCCGGAGACGGGAGAAAAGTGGGAGAATGTGGCATCGCAGGGCTGGTGGCAGCTTTTTCCAAAATCTAAGCGTGGTCAGTCTACTGAAAAGCCAGACAAAATGAAAACAGAAGAGAATTCTTTAATTTGGCAAAGAGCTGGTCATTTCTAAACTTTTCAGAAAGGAGCTTCCGTGCAGTGGTAGAGGTAGAGCCCAAACGAAAGGGGCTCCTTTAAGGGGGGTGAGGCAGTTGAGTGACATGCGAATGACATTTCTGAGAAAGTGTGCGATGATGTATTATTCCTGAGCAGTTACTGTATGTAAGGGTTACACTTGGGCAAAAGCGTGAGGAAGCTAGTCTCCTATCCCTGTGTTATAGATCCAGAAACAGGTTCAGAGAAGTTAAGTGGGTTTCCCTAGATCACGTGATTAGTAAATGATGGCGTCAAGGACAGACTCAGGCCTCTCTTGTAGCAACACCCGTGGTCTCGGCCACTCTGCTGTATCCAGGGTCCCTAGCAACCTGCTTGATGTGCCGCAAGGATACCACAAATGCGCTTCTCTTTTGTCCGTTAAAGGCACGTAGGAACAATTCCCCATTACCTATCTTTTTGGGGGAAGCTGAATCCGAAGAATCTGAAATTTTATCGACATCAAGTGATTTTTAGGTAGAAACTCAGAGAACTCCTGCAAGTGTGTTCCTTGTCTCCCGCGTCTCTCTGCTCCGATTCGTCTTGCGCAACGCCTCTTGACTTTCCTTTCTAAATCGTAAATCAGAGCATGTCATTCTCCAGATTAAAAAGCCTGATGGATTGTTTCCCACCGCAGGTAGAAGGAAATCCAAATATTCTCTAGGCCTCAGACTGTCCTGTTTCATTTCCAATCACTTGCCGTTCTAGTTATTGATTGCCGAATAACAAATCACCCCGGAAAAGTTAGTTGCTTAAAGCCATGATTATCATTGTAGTAGCTCTCACAGTCCCTGTGGATCAGGAACTCAGGAAAGGCTCGACTAAACAGTCTGATTCAGGTCTCTCATGTGGTTGTAGATGGGTATTGGCTGAAGCTGAAATAGCGGGCCAGACCAGGCATCTGTCTCTTTTCATATACTTTCAGGGCCTCTTTGGTTTCTCCATGTGGGCTAGTTTGGGCCTCCTTCACAGTATGGCAGCCTTAGGGAAGTCAGACTGCTGAAATCATGGCTCAGGGCTACAAGGGGGAGGGAGGGTCTCACGGGAGCCAGGCAGAAACCACATCCTCTTTTACGGCCAATCCTATGAAGTCACATAGTATCACTTCCACCATAGTCTCAAAGCCTACCCAGATTGAAGGTAAAGGAACATGGACCCCACCTTTTCAACGGGAGGGGTATTAAAGTGACATTGTGGGGTGCCTGGGTGGTTCAGTGGGTTAAGTTTTCAACTCTCTTTTCAAATATTTTTAATGTTTATTTTTGAGAGAGAGAGCATGAACAGGGGAGGGGCAGAGAGAGAGGGAGACACAGAATCCGAAGCTGGCTCCAGGCTCTGAGCCTGAGCTGTCAGCACAGAGCCTGACACAGGGCTTGAACTCATGAACCAAAGATCATGACCTGAGCCAAAGTCAGATGCTTAACCGACTGAGCCACCAAGGCACCCTTAGTGTCCAACTCTTGATATCGCCTCAGGTTATGAACTCATGGTTCATGAGTTCAAGCACCGAGTCAATCTCTATGCTGAGTGTGGAGTCTGCTTAGGATTCTGTATCTCTCCTTCTCTCTCTGTCCCTCCACATGCTCTCTCTCACAATAAATTCATAAACTAAAAAAAAAAAAAAGCACCATTGTAAGAAGAGCTTACAGGATGGAAGAAATTGCTGTGACTATCTATGGAACATGCAACCTGACTCATATACCCATCACATACTCCATATCCTATTCTCTTTTAGGATTGATTTTGTTCAAGCTGTTACTTTTACTTGGAATACTGCTTCCCATCCTGTGAAATCCTACTCATCCTTCAAGACCCAGCTTAAATGGCCCCTCCTCTGAGATACTTACCTTCTGTCCCTGAGAACAATCATTCCCACCCTTCTCTGAGACCATGTAGTGGCATACCTCTATCGTAGCAGAGGGAGCGCCATATATTCTGTGACTTGTTAGATTATGAGCTCTCCACGCTATTTGCCTTTGAAGTCCTCATGAGTAGCACTACAAAATCAATAAATGTTGTGGGGGTCGGACATAGCAGCTTAAGGTCTTGCACAGCCTACTAATTTATGGGGAGAGGCTGAGCTGCCAGCTACAGTATTCTTTTTGCCCTCTCCGTCTCTGATTAGGATCTCCTTTCCTGGGAAGGGAGGATGTAGATCTGGAAACAAAAGAGAAAATCAGAGAATATTACTTCCTCAAAGATGAAGTCATTAATGCTTTTGTGAAATGACCATAAAGCAAGCTTTGAGTGCTTCCTATTCAACTGCAAATTGTTCTTAGTGGCCCCGCTATCTTGTAGCTGTGTTTTTATATTTGCTGCTCTGCTTCCTGAAAGCAACAATTTCTGTTAATGCACTGACCAAGCAGTAGCATGATAATCCTGTCAGCAAACAATGGATGGGAGCTGAGGTTTGGAAGGAGGTAAACCATCTGATGTTTTTATCCCCTTGACTGAAGTAATTTTAGCAATGACGTATGATCATAGTTGGGCCTTTGTCTCAGCTGTAATGAATCATCCATTTACAAGATTTTCAAGGTTGTCGAGGTATGGGGAGGAATTGATCTTCGGAAATGGAAGGATTCTTGTAAGTGCATGGAGTAGCCTGACTAGGATCAAAACCAGCTACATAAGCAAGAAAAGGTGCCATTGGAATCTTTGAAAACTATCTATTCAATGATGCTAGTATCTAAACCAGAGCATTGGACTCAATTTCTAATAGTTCATGATTTTTCTTATTTCGGTGGAACAGCAACTTGGGTCAAAACAATTGATACAGGAGATAAACTATTCCTGTTCGCCAAGGAGAATCGAGAAGACTATTGTTTCTCTCATCTTCATTTCTCCAAGTTTGGACCTCATTGTAGTTACCTAGCTCCTAAGTAGGAGACAGAACTATAGGTACTTTTTATTTTAGTTGCAAGCAGTCAGCTTCTTTTTCTTTTGTTGTGTATAGGAATAATTCAGAAACATTACTGAAAAATAAAATCTTAATATTACGGTTGAATATTTAAATTCGCATGTCATTGTACCATATTTTATATGCAAGACTATATGCTGTATTCTCATAGTGTATGGCCACTAAATGATCCTAGAGATTTAGTTAAAAGAATCGATCGTTTGTTCTTCTACCTCCAAGGCATTCTTTTCTCATTTCACTTGGTTTTCATTTGTGCCGAAACTGTTTTGTCATGAGAGCTCAGCATGTTGACTCCAGGTAGATGTTTGGGCTTTTTGAGTCTGGAGATGGAATCACTAGTTGTAGAAGAAAGGGCATGTCTTTCATGAGTGCCACAGGACTTGTGGGAATCACTTGAGCTAAGAAGCATTTTTTACAGACTAAGCGACTCTGAAAAGCATTGGCCGCTCAGCTAATCATAGATGTCAGCCTTGTTAATCTGAGATTTTTCTATGTATCTTCTGATTTCTCTCTTGGCCTGGGATAGAACATTCAGCCTCTCTGATGCAGTTTTTTCACCTTTCAAGTCTGAGATTCAAATTGGGCTCTGCATTTTGTAGATCTGTATTACTGCTCCTTCAGAGAGTATTATTAAATTCAAAATTATAGTATCCATGGTAACCATAACTAGGTCAGTTTGCACTCAGAGTAACAAATAACAGCAGAGAAGCTATATCCTTTTCCAACCATCCTCTGTGCTTGCAAAACTTTGTTACACTGCTAAAAGTAAGTGGTTTTGCAAGAGAAGTGCCTGGTAGCATCTGGAAGAGGTATTTTCATATTTATTTGTTATCCACACTTAAAAAACAATGCAAGTTAGACAATGAGTATATGATGTTACTTCACTCAAACAACATGAACATTTGAATAATGGTTTTTATGGTGAAGCTTTATGTATTTCTTTTAAAATACTATGAATAGGGGCACCTGGGTGGCTCAGTCAGTTGGGCATCCAAGTTCGGCTCAAGTCATGATTTTGTGGTTCATGAATTCGAGCCCTGTGTTGGGCTCTGTGCTGACAGTTCAGAGCCTGGAGCCTGCTTCGGATTGTGTCTCCTTCTCTCTCTCCCCCTTCCCTACTCATGCTCTGTCTCTGTCTCTCAAAAATAAATAAACATAAAAATTTTTTAATATTGTGAATAATGTCTAATAAAATTAAACCCAAAGAATTCTTGTAAAAAGAATTGGAGAAACATGGATATGTCTCCTTTCCACTTTGGTCATACCTAACATTTTCCCCCAAAGCTGCAGTTTTCTTACTAAACCAAATACTCATTGTTCCTTCCCACTCACCATTTAAATATTTTATCTAGCAGTGTGTATAACATGATATGGTTTTTATTAGAGCAACAATGTATTTAGTGCATATAATCTCACACTGAGAAAAAATTTGGACAGATATATCCATGGCAGTGGTCCTACAGGGGAGATGAGGGGAATTCTCCCTTTTTGTTTTAAGCTTTTTGTATTGGACATTTTTTAACAGTGTACCAGCTACTAAGTTCTTTATTAGCATATATATTAGTATACATATTAGTAGGTCTATAGTATTAGTTCACTGATTTCTCTTTTGAGTCACCCAAATGCTGTCTCCTCCTCAAATCAATAAGTACAACAACAGCATTAAGAATAACTACCATTATAGAGCATCTACTATGCACATGCCACTTGCATAGTCTAGCTCACGTGATCCTCAGAACAATCCTGTGAGGCAAGCATTACCATTCTTGTTAAACAGACGCAGAACTGAGACTGAAAGAAGGTAAACACCGTCGCTCGAGATCAGCAGGTGGAGGGCAGGAATGAGATTGCAGCCCAGGCAGCAGGCTCTCAAGCCTGTGGCCTTCCCATCAAAGCACACTTTCTTCACAAATGAGTAGTCCCTGCCTTTTCCTTAGTCTCTGAGTATATGATTCCCAAGGAAAATACTGTCTGATCATCAGACCCAGTGAAGTTGAATTCAATGTTCAGTCTTCACCTATGTATTTCTCATTTTAGAAGACCGAGTCCATAAAGCTTGCATGACTGTGAAAGCTCCTCCAGTTGGTTAGTCACAAACCCAGAACTAGAATGGAATCGCTAGAGGGGCACCTGGGTGGCTCGGTTGCTTTGACATCTGACTCTTGATCTCAGCTCAGGTCTTGGTCTCAGGGCCATGGGCTCAAACCCAATGCTGTATTCCACACTGTGTATGAAGCCTACTAATAAAAATGAAAATAGAATGGAGTCATTTGATGCCTAAACTTGTTCTGCCCTTCATAAGACATGTTGTTAACGCAGACACAATCTTCTCCCTAATTTACTGATGTAAGCTGTGCCAAGATTTGGCCAGACTCTTGAATGGAAATAGTTCATTTTGTGTGTATTCTTGGCACAGACATTTCCCTTTTTCTCTCCTTGGTACAATGTAGATGTGGCTTAGGAGTGATCCAGAGCCCCCAGAGACAAACTAAAGACAAATATGGCATTAGATTTCAAATGTACTAATTTTAATATTTGGTACTAATGGCACAAAATTAAATATACTAAATTGTCCTAAAATTAGTATAAACAGTGTATAAAAGATGTGCAGACCATTTGGGAGTGGGATTAAAAGGCTGGAAATTCAGAATTGTAGGACAAAAAAAAAAGGTTTTAGAATATGAGTAGGCTGAGAAAACAGGAGGGTTTAGAAGGCAATATATAAGAGAGATTTAGTGAGACCATAAAAGACAAGAAAGGAGAAACAGCTCAGAGACTCTGATCTAGGACTGTGTGTACCTCAAAGAGAAGTGTGCACAGAAACTCAGTAAGCTGACTGTTCAACAGGATACTGTATCTAGTCTTGGGAAGACCATGGGCTTCCTGCTGCTTTAACCTGTTACTAGGAAAAGAAGCTTACTCTAAACAGAAGGAATTTTGACTTCTCTGAAAAATTGTAAAAGAAACATTTAGTACATAATTAGCAAACATGTGACTCCATGTGCATCAGGACGTAGAGGAGGGGATAGGGCTGCTCAAGGGCAGATAGGAAGATGGGTGTAGCAATGATTTAGAAAAAGTCACAAGGACGTCTTATGTCATTGTAAACTTGTGACAAGGTGCATTAACCAGCATGTATATATGTACCTTATCTTATCGGCTTTGCTGAGACTCGTTTTGATTTTAGGGTCAAGAAATTGTTTATGTCGTTTAAATTGTTTATTCTGAAGGTAAATCCAGATGAAAGCTGAAGTCACTAACTCAGTCAACAAATACTTATGGACGCCCGCGATTTACCGTTGACAGCAGGACTGTTCTCAGGGAACAGACCACAACTTTTCAGAATTCTGATCTAGTTGGGAGGTGTCAAAATGAGCTCAGTGAGCAACAATACAGTGAAATACTCTGCATTTCTGCTGACTTTAGTGACATATGGTCAATGTGGTGGCCTTGGTTGTGTTGGTCACCTTTAAAAAAAAAACAAAAAACATACATTATCTGTCAAAACCAAATTGAATCCAGACCATAACAAGACATCGCTTTTCGTCATTAATCCATAAATTAACCCTTACATGGGGATTCCAAAACTTTATTTTACTGAAAAGTGTGAATTGGAAACATACAATTTACTAATATTATGCCTTATCTAGTCTCCTACTTCGTTACCAAAGTGCCTCTCTTTCGCAGACTGATTTGGTGTTTCCCCCTTTGGTAAGCACTAATTTGCATAAAAGTATAACAGAGTGCTAATAAAGAAGAAGAGGACTCTCTCAAATTATTGAAGGCCTACCCCCAGACCTATTCATTTGCAGTCCAAGGTGATTTGAAATGCTCACGTTAAATTGTTTCTTTCTAGGTCCCCCTAGCCTACCTCCATAACAGATCTGAAGTTTTCCTTAAAAAGTCATTTTTTTTCTGTAATATTTTCTACCGGTGACAATAATTATAATAGTTTACACTTTTCTAGTATTTTATGCTAAAATTTATATCTTCATCAGAATTTTGGAGTTTCTCAGTTAATGAACCACTTATTTATTGAGTATTGCTTGGGGTGAATTTACTCACATAACTATCTGATCTCAACTATTATTTATAGATTTTTTCAGAGTTTCATCTTTAGATAATAACTCATCTCTGTGTTTTAGGATGACTTTATATGTCTCCCAAATACTGACCATAGCCTTAGAAATAAAAGGTGTAGGGATGCCTGGGTGGCTTAGTCAGTAAGAATATGTGACTTTTATTCTCAGAGTTGTGAGTTCAAGCCCCACATTGGGTGTGCAGATTATATAAAAATAAAATCTTAAAAAAAAAAACAGAAAGAAAATGTGTAGTTTAAACATTTAAGCAGGTTAAATATTCTAAAAGCCACTACTGTTCACAATAAGCTGGAATGTTAAAGCAGGTGGATTGATAGATGCATGTGCTCAACACAAGGAATGTCTGTGGTCAGGCTGCACAGAGAAACCCTGACCTGAAGAGACTGTGGGAAGGAAAAAGGAAAAAGAAATCACTTGCTCAGCTTCCTTCCTTCTCATTTTCCTTTTGTCAAAATTTGCCACATGAGAATTAACTTCTCTTTATTTCTGGATTTCATGACCTTCATTTGTCCCCAAAGACATCTCAAGTGAGGTCACATCACACCAAATTTATTTAGCCTTTATGACTTTGGCCTAGACTATTGTTCTTGCTCTCACTCTGGACCCTTACAATTTATTCTTCACGGCATTGCCAGAATGATCTGTCAAAAATGCAAATGACAGATAGCGAGGCAACATGGCGGAGGAGTAGGGGGCTCCAGTATTTCGCTTGCCCTTTAAAGGGGGACGACTGAAACCATTGTCTCTCTCTCAACTCCAAAAATCGGGGGGAAAAGGTGCTAGAGCTGACAAGAAACTAAGGCGAAAACAGACACGGCCCAACTGAACTGTGAGTTTAATCTGGGTCGGATAAAACGAACTCGAACTGGGGAAGTTGAGCTGAGGGGAGGGTGAGCGTCTTTGGAGATAGCTGGGAAAGTGCCGATCGAACAACATCTGAACGAGAGGGCCAGAGCGGGTGAGACTGCGACCATCCAGGCCCTAAATGCAGGGCTTTTGAAGAGAAGTTCAGTGGCAAACAGCAGCAATCCCCGCGCGCTGCTGGGACCGCACCAACCTCGTCCTGAGCCACTGGGACGCGCGCGGGAGGGACTGGCAGCGGGGACGCAGGCGGCGCCGCCTGCGGAGCACCTCTAACCCCCGCACAGTTACAGCCAAATCGGGGGGGTAGCAGACGGCCGCGCCACCGCGCCACCCTCGCCCAGCGCCTCTGGGCACGCACCCTGCTGGGATAGGCAGCAGGCACCCAGGCAGCCCCAGGCGCGGCTCCAGTAAACCACACTAGGCTGGCGTGGGCGGTGGAGAGAGAACAGAAATAAAGGGGCGAATAAAGCCTCCAGGACTGGTGGCGCGGGTCTGGAGAGACGCCATTGTTGTCTCACAAGCCAGGAAGTCACCCCAGAAGCCATCCCTGCAGCAGTGGAGGCCGGACCCGCCTACACTAAACCACGCCCCTCCCAAACTATCAGCAGGAGCGACTGATCCAAGTGGAGATTGCTGCCTGGAGTAACGCCAGTCATTTCTTCTTTTTAAATTTATCCCTCCCTTTCTCATTCCTACCGATCCCCATCCCTGAGCTGGTCATCCAGGGTACTGACTGGCTTAATCATTTTTTTCGTTCTTTTTGTTTTTTGTTTTTTTGTTTTTTGTTTGTTTGTTTGTTTTGTTTGGGTTTTTTTTGTTTTGTTTTTTGTTTTTTGTTTTTTGTTTTTGTTTTGTTTTTTAACCCACTCTTCGAGGACATGTCCTACAACCTCTTCTTTACTTCCCTAGCCCTTTTTCTGGAATAACCAGGCCGTATAAGTTCATCTAGACGACATCGATCTTTATTCCTTTTCCCTCGCACCTGTCCTTATTCTGATTTCTATCAGCCTGGATTAAACCCTTTAGTCGCTCTACCTGGGCAAAGTCCATTTCCTTCTTCTCCCTGCACCAGTCATTATTCTGTCTATATATGCTCTGCCACCAGCACACTACATACCCTGTCCTTAACGTGTAGCTGTTACTTCAGGACATTGTCCTCAGAGAGTCACTTGTTATTTTTTTCTGTTGTGAACTGCTTGTCTGGACCATTTGTCGGTACGTTTGAGTATTTCTGTGTTCTGTGTGTCTGTCAGTTTTCCTTTCCAGGGCAACTTCAAGAAACAACCCATAACACATCCAGCCAAAATGACGAGACGGAAGAATTCTCCTCAAAAGAGTCTACAAGAAGCAGTGACAGCTCAAGAATTAATGAAAAGAGATATAAGCAACATAACAGAACTTGAATATAGAATGTTAATCATAAAACTAATTGCTGGCCTTGAAAAAAGCTTAGATGAATGCAAGGGGTCCCACGAGGCAAAGTTCAAAGACCTTAAAAACGGTCAGGAAGAATTAAAGAAGACATTGGAAGAAATACAGGGGAAACTGGAAGCAGCCACAGCACGGATTGAAGAGGTAGAGGAAAGAGTTAGTGCATTAGAAGACAAAATCATTGAAAAAGAGGAAGCAGATAAAAAGAGAGAGAAGCTGATCCAGGAACAGGAAAGGAGAATTCGAGAGCTGAGCGATGCAGTCAAAAGAAACAATATCCGTATCATAGGAGTTCCAGAGGAAGAAGAGAGAGAGAAAGGAGTCGAAGGGGTTCTGGAACAAATCATTGCTGAGAACTTCCTCAACATGAGAAAGGAAACGGGCATGGAAATCCAAGAGGCACAGAGAACTCCCCTCAGACGTAACTTGAATAGACCTTCTGCACGGCACATCATAGTGAAGCTGGCAAAATACATAGATAGGGAGAGAATCCTGAAAGCAGCTAGGGACAAAAGAACCCTAACATACAAAGGGAGACCTATAAGGGTAGTAGCAGACTTATCTACGGAAACTTGGCAAGCCAGAAAGGAATGGCAGGATATCTTCAATGTGATGAGCAAGAAGGACATGCAACCAAGAATTCTGTATCCGGCTAGCCTGTCATTCAGAATAGAAGGAGAGATCAAGGTTTTTCCCAACAAACAAAAACTGAAAGAATTTATCACAAATAAGCCAGCACTGCAAGAGATCCTGAGGGGCATTCTATGAAAACAAGGAGGCAAAGAATACAAACTACCAGACACAGCCTTACAAACATGAAACTTACAGATAATACAGTGACTGTAAGCCCATATTTTTCAATATTAACACTGAATGTAAATGGACTAAATGCGCCAATCAAAAGACACAGGATAACAGAATGGATTAAAAAACAAGACCCATCTATTTGCTGTCTTCAAGAAACTCATCTTAAACCTGAAGACACCTTCAGATTGAAAGTGAGGGGATGGAGAACTATCTACCATGCTACTGGAAGTCAGAAGAAAGCCGGAGTAGCCACACTTATATCAGACAAATTAGACTTTAAAATGAACGATGTAATAAGAGATGAGGAAGGACATTATATAATAGTCTCAGGGACCATCCAGCAGGAAGAGCTAACAATTGTAAATATCTACGCACCGAATTCAGGGGCACCCAAATTTGTAAAACAACTAATTACAAACATTAGCAACCTCATCGATAAAAATGTCCTAATAGTAGGGGATCTCAACACTCCACTCTCAGCATTGGATAGATCAACAAAACAGAAAATCTCCGCAGAAACAATAGCCCTGAATGACACATTACGACAGATGGGCCTCACAGACATCTTTAGGGTCCTTCATCCAGAAGCAAAGGAATTTACGTTCTCCTCATCTGCACACGGTACATTTTCCAAGATAGACCACATTCTGGGGCACAGGGAAACTCTGAATAAATATAAAAGAATTGAGATCATACCGTGTACACTGTCAGACCACAATGCTTTGAAACTTGAAATCAACCACAGGAGAAAGCCTGGAAAATATCCAAGAACATGGCGGCTAAGAAATAACCTACTAAAAGATGACTGGGTCAACCAAGCCATCAGAGAAGAAATTAAAAAATACATGGAAACAAATGAAAATGAAAATACAACAATCCAAACGCTCTGGGATGCAGCAAAGGCAGTCCTGAGAGGGAAATATATTGCAATCCAGGCCCATCTCAAGAAACAAGAAAAATCAATAACACAAATTCTAACAGCACGCCTAAAGGAACTAGAAGCAGATCAACTAAAACAACCCAAGCCCAGCAGAAAGAGAGAAATAACAAAGATCAGAGCTCAAATTAACCATATGGAGACAGAAAAGGTAGTGGAACAGATCAATGAAACCAAAAGCTGGTTCTTTGAAAAACTAAACAAAATAGACAAACCTCTAGCCAGGCTTCTCAAAAAGAAAAGAGAGAGAACTCAAATAAATAAAATCGTGAATGAAAAGGGAGAAATTACAACCAATCCCTCAGAGATACAAGCAATCATCAGAGAATACTATGAAAAATTATATGCCACCAAACTTGGCAATCTGGAAGAAATGGACAGCTTCCTAAATAGCCACACGCTACCAAAACTCAAACGGGAAGAAATAGAAAATTTGAACAGACCCATAACTAGTGAAGAAATAGAATCCGTTATTAAAAACCTCCCAGCAAATAAAAGCCCTGGACCAGATGGCTTTCCTGCGGAATTTTACCAGACATTTAAAACAGAGTTAATTCCTATCCTCCTCAAGCTGTTCCAAAAAATTGAAACGGAAGGAAAACTCCCGGACTCATTCTATGAAGCCAGCATCACTTTGATTCCCAAACCAGATAGAGACCCAGCAAAGAAAGAAAATTACAGGCCAATATCCCTGATGAATATGGATGCAAAAATTCTCAACAAGATACTAGCAAATCGAATCCAACAGCATATAAAGAGAATTATCCACCATGATCAAGTAGGATTCATCCCTGGGTTGCAGGGCTGGTTCAATATTCGCAAATCAATCAACGTGATACATCACATCAACAAAAGAAAAGATAAGAACCATATGATCCTGTCAATAGATGCAGAAAAAGCATTTGACAAAATACAGCATCCTTTCTTAATAAAAACTCTCGAGAAAGTCGGGATAGAAGGAACATACTTAAACATCATAAAAGCCATATATGAAAAGCCCACAGCTAATATCATCCTCAATGGGGAAAAATTGAAAGCCTTCCCCCTGAGATCAGGAACACGACAGGGGTGTCCACTCTCGCCACTGCTATTTAACATAGTGCTGGAAGTCTTAGCATCAGCAATCAGACAACAAAACAAAATAAAAGGCATCAAGATTGGCAAGGAGGAAGTCAAACTTTCACTTTTTGCAGATGACATGATACTTTACATGGAAAACCCGACAGAATCCACCAAAAGCCTACTAGAACTGATTCATGATTTCAGCAAAGTTGCAGGATACAAAATCAATGTACAGAAATCGGTGGCATTTCTATACACCAACAATGAAGCAGCAGAAAGAGAAATAAAGAAGCTAATCCCTTTCACAATTGCACCAAAAACCATAAAATACTTAGGAATAAACCTAACCAAAGATGTGAAAGACCTCTACACTGAAAACTATAAAAAACTTATGAAGGAAATTGAGGAAGACACAAGGAAATGGAAAAACATCCCATGCTCATGGATTGGAAGAATAAATATCGTTAAAATGGCAATACTACCCAAAGCAATCTACACATTCAATGCAATCCCAATCAAAATTGCACCAGCATTCTTCTCAAAGCTAGAGCAAACAATCCTAAAATTTGTATGGAACCACAAAAGACCTCGAATAGCCAAAATAATACTGAAGAATAAAACCAAGGCGGGAGGCATCACAATCCCAGACTTTAACCTCTACTACAAAGCGGTGGTCATCAAGACTGTATGGTATTGGCACAAAAACAGACGCATAGACCAATGGAATAGAATAGAAAACTCAGAAATGGACCCGCAAGTATATGGCCAACTAATCTTTGACAAAGCGGGAAAAGTATCCAATGGAAAAAAGACAGCCTTTTTAACAAATGGTGCTGGGAGAATTGGACAGCAACATGCAAAAGAATGAAACTAGACCACTTTCTTACACCACTCACAAAAATAAATTCTAAATGGATAAAAGATCTGAATGTGAGACAGGAAACCGTCAAAATCCTAGAGGAGAAAACAGGAAAAAGCCTCTTTGACCTAAGATGCACAAATTTCTTACTCGACACGTCTCCAAAGGCAAGAGAATTAAAAGCAAAGATGAACTATTGGGACCTCATCAAGATAAAAAGCTTCTGCACGGCAAAAGAAACAACCAACAAAACGAATAGGCAACCAACGGAATGGGAAAAGATCATCGCAAATGACATATCGGATAAAGGACTAATATCTAAAATTTATAAAGAACTTACCAAACTCCAAACCCGAAAAACAAACAACCCAGTGAAGAAATGGGCGGAAGATATGAATAGACACTTCTCCAAAGGGGACACTCAGATGGCCAACAGACACATGAAACGATGCTCAATGTCACTCATCATCAGGGAAATACAAATCAAAACTACACTGAGATACCACCTCACACCAGTCAGAGTGGCTAAAATGAACAAATCAGGAAACTATAGATGCTGGCGAGGATGTGGAGAAGTAGGCACCCTCCTACACTGTTGGTGGGAATGCAAACTGGTGCAGCCACTCTGGAAAACGGTGTGGAGGTTCCTCAAAAAAATGAAAATAGAGCTACCCTATGACCCAGCAATAGCCCTGCTAGGAATCTACCCAAGAGACACAGGAATGCTGATGCATAGGAGCACGTGTACCCCAATGTTCATAGCAGCACTTTCGACAATAGCCAAATCATGGAAAGAGACCAAGTGCCCATCAACTGACGAATGGATAAAGAAGTTATGGTACTTATATACAATGGACTACTACGTGGCAATGAGAAAAAATGAAATCTGGCCATGTGTAGCAACATGGATGGAACTGGAGGGTATTATGTTAAGTGAAATAAGTCAGTCAGAAAAAGACAGATACCATATGTTTCCACGAATAGGTGGACTTTGTGAAACTAAGCAAAAACCAGGGGGAGGGGAAGAGGGGAAAGAAAAAAAAGACACAGAGAGGGAGGGAGATAAAACATAAGAGACTCTCAAAGACTAAGAAAAAACTGAGGGTAAGGGGGATGAGGGAGGGGGGAGAGGGGGTGATGGGCATTAAAAAGGGCACATGTTGAGATGAACACTGGGTGTTATATGTAAACCAATTTGAAAATAAACTATTATAACAAAAAAAAATAAAGTAAAAAAAAAATGCAAATGACATACTATCAGTCCTCCACTTAAAACCAAACCCTGTTTGATCTTTACATATTTACAAATATGTAAATTTATAATATGCAAATTTGTATTTATAATTTATAATATGTAAATATTATATTTATAATATGCAAATATTATATTTACATATACATCTCTAGTTTCATCTTGTGATACTCTTCTCCCAGATTTCTTTCAACTTGATGCACCTTAGTGGAATTTATTTTATTGTTTGTGTTTAGAACATGTGCTCCCTGAATTTGAGGGTCCTGTGTTTTTCATCATTTTGGAAAGACTCCAGCATTATCTGTTCAGGTATTGTTTATTCCTCATTCAATTTTCTCATTCTCTAACTTCAGTGGAACACATACCGAATTAAGACAATCTATTTGTGCTGCATTTAATTTCTATTGCTTAATTTCTGTCTATTTGTGCAGCAGTCTGGCTAATTTCTTTAACTCTCACTTCCAGTTCACAAACTCTCCCTTCGGACATATCTAATTTGCTACTAAACTCATCCATTGAGTTTTGAGTGACTATTTCCTTAACTCTAAAACATAATTTTGATACTTTTCAAATCTTCTGGTCTTTCTTTTTAAAGTAAATTCCTATTTTTTCTCATGTTGGGAATCCTTTTTTTAATAGTTGTGATAATTTTAAGCTTACTTATTTTTTTCTATTTTTTAGCTTTTTCTACCACTTAACATTCTTAAGTCTGCTCTCACTCTCTTGGCTGATTTCCTTGTATGTTTTATAATTTTAGATTCTAAGATTATTTTTAATGGTTTCTATAGAAAATTCTTTTTTTGAATATATTTCTTTTTAAAATTTTTTTATGTTTATTTACTTTTGAGAGAGAAAGAGAAAGAATTCTAGTGGGGGAGGGGCAGAGAGAGAAGGAGATACAGAATCTGAAGCAGGATCCAGGCTCTGAGCTGTCAGCACAGAGCCCAACATGGGACTTGAACTCACAGATGGAGAGATCATGACCAGAGCCGAAGTTGGACGCTTAACCTACTGAACCACCCAGGTGCCCCTTTTTTTGTAGAAAATCTTGGTTGAAGGTGTGTCTTTTGCTATTTCTAGGCTCCCCAGGGGTGTCACAATTTGGGGTCACTTTTTTCTGTTGATTTTTCATCTTGAAGTTTAGCCAACTTCACATATATTGTCAATTTCAACTCAAAGTGTTCAAATTCATGTGAGAGGAGGCCGCTGGTTACAATTTATCAGGGAGACCTTTCCTTCTTCACTTAGAGCCCAGGCCAAGACAGCGATTAATTCATTTAATAAACATTTAGTACGTTTTTGCTATATGCCAGCATTGTCTTAAGAACTAAGGATATAGCAGTGAATTAAAGCACAAAGCCGCTGCTCCCATGAAAGTTAGATTTTGGTAGAATGTCTTTGTGTTGCTAGTGGGAAAATCTTTCTAGTCTCCTAGCCAAAATCCATTTAAAAGTGAACGTGTAATATTATATTAATTATTTCTATGTGTTTGGTGGTAGAGAATTATAATATCTGATCTCCCACATTCCACAAAATAGGTTTTACCTGATCACTAATACCCCAGCCAAAGTCTCCTTTCTTTTCCTTTCTTTTTGAACATGCCAAACTCACTTATGCCACAAGTGGAAATTTATTTCTACTCTCCCTGAAATCTCATCTCCCAAGCCCTTACTTTGCTGGCTTCTTCTTATCTTTTAGGCTGTGTTCAAATGCCACCTCTTCATAGAGACTTTCCTGGACCATCTTGACCAGTCTTCATCCCATTCACTAATTACCTTGTTTAATTGATCACTTTATTGTTATTTGATTTATTTTTCTTTTTTGTCATACCTCTATCGCACTAGAATTAAACTCCATAAGAGCAAGCATCTTTTCTGCTTTGTTTACCACTGATACTCTAGGGTCACACTGTCAGCCCTTAATGCAGTCTCAGTGTCATGATGGGTAGGATGACCAAATATTAGGTCATAGTTTACCCGCTTGCAAATAATACTGTTTAATAAAGTGTGTGTGTGTGTGTGTGTGTGTGTGTGAGAGGGAGAGAGGGAGAGAGGGAGAGAGAGAGAATTAGTGTAGGATATGATACAAAAAGAAAAACACAACATCACCAATGATAGCTTCTAACCAAGACTTTAGATTTGAATTCTAGACTATAGACTTGCCAGGGTGAAGGCACAAAATAAATGACCCCAGAAAGAGGATATAAGACAAAATTTGGAAGGTGGGGGCACTCCACAGGATAAGTTTTCCAGCTTCTTCAGCAAGTAAGAAACTAGTAAATCCTGTGGTAAGTATCATTAGTGAGGTACTGATGCTTGACCTCTAGACAGTACACACCCAGTCACTGGTTCTTAGCATTCTGCTTGTTTTATGCAGATAATAAGTAAACCGAATCTTTCCCTTAGAATATGTGCATCTGTCTCCAGTAAACCTTTAATGCATGTGTTTGGAGCACCCAAAGTAGATACAAGAAGACTGGACCCAATTTTATACTAGTGTATAAGCTGCTGTTTGCCTGTTTGCTAATAAATTTTGTTTAATAAAATGTGAGTGTGTGTGTGTGTGTGTGTGTGTGTGTGTGTGTGGAGAGAGAGAGAGAGAGAGTTTGCTGTAAGACCTGTTTTCATTAAAAACCTCCCCATCCCTAGTTATTAGTAGCATAGAAACTAGAAGAGTGACCCTACAGGTTTTACATGATGAAATTGTCCTTAAGTTATATTTTTAAAGTCACTTAAATTTTTAGAATAAACAGAGATGCCTGGGTGTTCAGTTGGTTGTGTGTCCAAATCTTGATTTCAGCTCAGGTCGTGATCCCAGGATCATGGGATCAAGCCCCATGTTGGGCTCTGCACTGAGCATGGAGCCTGGTTAAGATTCTTTCTCTCTCCCTCTGCCCCTCACCCTTGCTTGCACATGCTTTCTCATTCTCTTTCTGTCTAAAAATAGTATTAGAATTATCAGGCAAATGGGGTACATCCAACTCTACCAAGTGAATATATATAATCCTCATAATAGTTATAACATCTCCAGAAAATGGAGTAAGTGCTCATCTACAGTGTAATATAATTATGTGCATAATTATATATGTATATGTAAGCTATGTAATATACATGTATATGTAATATAATTATATAATTATAAATAATATATTAAATCCAAATCAATAACTTTTTTCTTAGTCAATAAAATGCTTCTCTTAAATATAATTGCTGAGTTACTCAGTCTCGTTTCACATTAAAATATAACTTTTAATTGTAGAGATTCCTTTCTTTGGGATGATTTATTCCCCAGAGCAGTCACCAAGGTCTCTTTTTCTCCCTCTAGCAATGTAGAGGAAAGCACTGTTATAACTGTAAACAGAAGGGTGAAGAAAATGGTTTATCAATCTGGTAACTTCTCTTTCTCTTCAACTTGTGACTTAGAACATGTACTCCACATATTTGTCCACAGAAGGACAAACCAACATGTAGACTTAAATATGACCTCAAAAGAAAGAAAATTAAATATTATCTGACATTCCATCTGATTTGGGTCCTGGGCAAAAGCAGTGCTGGATATTAGGACAGTTATGAAAGCTCGAGATAGAATAGAAACGAATAAAAGTTCATGGCTCAGCTCTCTAATTACATCAAATTTGTGATTAAAATAACAAAACAAAACAAAACAAAACTCCTATCAGTAAAACACATTCCAAAGTTCTCCATTTGTCAGGCTAAGTGCCCAAATAAAAGAGGAATATGTCTCTACTGTGGCTTCAGGACCCCCCGGAAAATAATGGCTTCTAGTTGGCACCAACCAACCCCTTGAACCGGGGTGTTTATTTGTTTATTTATTTGTGGGGAGTGGAGTTTAGGGTAAGGGTTTTTTTTGTCTCCAAAATAAAAGTCCCTGTGCACGTAACATATAAAATAGGTTTAAGAATAGAATGGATCTCTAAAGTAAGCTAAACTTTTATTATTTTTTTAATTGGTGGAAAAGATTACATCATGGCACAATCCTAGGAGAATATTCTCAGACCTCTATGGTTCTTATTCGACACTGTTACACACTGAGTAAGTTCCATTTGGATGGTTTAAAGATCTTGAATCTTTTAGCTCAGATTTAAGAACACTTGCTTGAGAAAAATTATAAGAGCTTTTGATATTTGCCATAGAAAGTTAATATCGTACCTTTTCTATTTATTACATTGCATTCAAAAGAATGAGAAAAGTTACCATGTAAGTAAATAATTGAATAAAAGAATCAGAACATAAACGGGGAGGGGGTGTTTCTGCTTTTTTCTTTTTTCTGTATTTGACAGAAAAAATGCTATGGAAATGTATTACTAGCTAACATTTATTGAGCACTTACTATGTGCAAGGCACTCTGAGTGCTTCTCACGGATCATGGTACTTAATCCTCACAAGAACCTCATGAGATAGGTACAACTCTGGTTTTCCAGAGAAGGATACTTAGGTCAGGGAGATTAAGTCACTTCCCAACATTACAAATAGCAAGGGGACTCAGAATTCAAAGCCAGGTGTGAGTTTCTAACCATTATCCACATGCACACAATGTTATTGAAGCCACTTACCCTTTTAAAGAAATTACATTTTAATTGTTTTGGCCTAAGCGACTTCTCATGACGAGGGCACCTCCCCTACCATCTGTGTGACACTGCAGATAGATAGTCAGTAGTGAAGAAATGCAGTTATTACTATGATTTTCAATAAGTAAATGAGTCACATCCTCACTGTTGCCATATTTCTCATCTGTGAAAGAAAAGAAAAACTTTGAAAATGCTGGAACTTTACTTTTAAAATCAGAACAGATACTATTACTAACCAAGATGAATTCTATTAGCCTATTTCTAAGCAACGCTATTGACAGAGCAAAGGTCACCTTGATTGCTCAATGCTAATCTGTATTTATTTGGCTGCTAAACTGTGGTACAAAAGATCATGGTGCCAAAAAAAACTTGTCCTTAAACCAATGATAATCCAATCTCGATTCTCCATCACAGAAATCTCTTAAGTTTTATCTTAAAGTTCATACAAAGATAAACATGTTTCATTCAAGATATGTGCTATGTTTTAAAAAGCTGTTTACTCGAAGTTGAAGGGAGCAAAATATTTGAAATTTTGATTTCGACCAGAAGTATCTGAATCCGTATAATATTTTCACTTATTTCTTAAAAATGTTTATTCAACAGAATAAAATCCAATGGCATGCTCCTCCTTTCTGAGACAAGCAATTGTTCCTTGTACTTAGCTTCGACCTTTAATTTAGAAAACAAAAGTTAGAGTTGAAATGTGCAAGTTCATGAAACTATTAACAACATGTTTTTTTTTAATTAACAACATGTTAATAGTTATTCCCCAAACCCTACTTCTGAATTTTACTGTGATTTTTTTGTGATTACAAAATGAGACGCTTTCATTATAGACATATAGTACTGGAAATATGAGAAGAGATAATAATATGATGGGAAAGATAGGATTCCATAGGCAGAAAAGGAGAGGATAGGACTTGAAGGTTCCTGGGTAGGGAAAAACACATAGTTTAAAACCTTTCTTCTGGGAAGGTCTGCCCTCCAGCAAACTCCCTCAGGCATAAAGTTCCTCTTGAAAATGTGACAGACACCACCTACTTCCCCTCCAATTTCCCTCAGGAATTTGACAAACAAAAGACCTGACTAAAAATAAGTAGACCATAAAAGGTATGACCTACGGGGAAAGATATGGGGATAGACCACCCCTCATAAAAGGGAAACGAGCCAATCAAAAAGGAATGACTAGGCATTTAGAGTTACCGACCCAATAAAGGTAGAACCTGAAAAGTAATAAGGGAGAAAAAAGTGGGGGAGGGGCGTGTGACCAAAACCTTATAAAACTAAGTCCTTTGCCTATAGTTGCGGGCTTTCGCTTTCAAAAGCCCCTCTCACCCCACCCGTACCCTGTAAAGACAGCTTTCATATTATTCTTCCTTTCCAATCTTATACTCTAATACACTTTTGCCTGCAGCTCATTTTATTGTGTGTCCACCTCTTCATTCTTCAAAGTGGCCAGACAACGAACCCCAGGCATTGAGGTAAAGAATCCTGCAATAATAACATTAAAATTATCTGTAATTCCAAAACCTAGCAAGAATCCTGGTTTTTTTATGGATAGTATATCCTCGTGATGATTTCTCTAACTGTATGTCTCTCTCTATACATTTCTATACAAACATGAAACCATACTTTGCAGATTTTTGTAACTGTCTCAATTAAGAATATGTAATGGGCATACCTTTATATCACATATTAATGTGTATAATTTCTATAACTAGTTGTCTCAAGTTAGAATTTAAATATTCCCATTTTTTTCCTTCATTATAAATAATACGTAAACATCTCTCCACATAGATCTTTGTGTACACCCTCTTCTTTCTCCTTTCCATAGACTAATCTTTCTGAAAATTAAAATTGGGTTTGAGAAACACTAATCTATTAATCCGATGATATTTTATCAATTGTTGATAGTTATCGAGCATCCTTCTTCTCATCATTTTGAGCAGTTTTGTATACATTAAAATTTACTTCCTGTTGTTTGATGGATCCGTTTTTAAAATGACAGGTGTGAAAGAAACTGGTAGGAAAGAGTTTACTGAGAAGACAGAGAAACAAAAAAATGGGAAAAATCTTTTTGCACATTATTCTTTCACTCTTGCCGTTTCCTTGCCCCTGCCTTGTCTATCTGAATAAACGTTATTCAGCCTTCTAAATTTACACTCTGCTGTAAGATCGCCTCCCTGGGGAGCATTCCATCATCTCCTCAGGTGTTTGTACTGGTTCTGTGTGTGTACTCTCAGCGACTTTTTACAAAGCCTGGTTCTTACCTTCGCATATATGTGTTTGACATCCCTGTGACAATGTTTTGTAGTTCTGACTCGTCCTCTGGAAGGGACTCAAAGGCAAGTTCTGTACTCTCTTCCTCTTTATCTCTGGTGACTAAAAGAGAACTAGCATATAAAAAGGATTCTCAAAATGTCTACAGAATGAGTGAAGAAGTGAATGGCAAAGTCTGCCATTTTCAAAAAGGGGTTATATTTACAGTTCTGATAATTAGGGATAAGGGGGGAAAGTTAGAAGAATTTATTGCCAGGACTCCTGGACTTTTTTTTTTTTTTTTTTTGCCTGAAGAGAAAGAACTGTCAAAAAGAAGAAGGAGGGGAAGGAGGAAGAAGAAAAAGAGGAAGTTCTATCCGTGTCCATAGTCATAAAAGCAGACTGCAATGGCTCTCTCTATGTCCTAGGAATTGATATACAATCTTCTCAGTTAAACAGACAACACATACCTCAACAATACAAACACAAATCCTCATAGAACATTTAGGAAGCTTTTAAACCTGGGTAAAAAGTTGTCCATCTGGGTCCTTTGAACAAATTTGTTTCCTCCTTTTTCTTTCACAAAGAAAACAAAGACCAGCAAATACTAGCAGCCTACAGCTACCGTATATTTGGCTTTGCATGCCTGCCAAACTCAAGCTTTAGAATGTTCCCTTGACTGCAGAAAACAATGCATTGTATGGAAGTATAGATACTAGTATTAAGAGGCCCATCAATGCTTTCTTGTGGAAGTAGATGTTTGATGGGTTTGTGTTTGTAGGGGAGCTATGTTATAAAGCTTTATTAATTAATTTTATAATTAAATAATTTAAATTTATAACTAAAGCTTTATTAATGCTAGTATAGCTTTCCCTAATACTTTTTAAAGATTTTGTTCTTTGTTCATATAGATGATTCAATCAGATTTTATCAGAAACAAAGGGTCAGTTCATATTGTGCCTTCAGTCACCAAAATATCTCGCCATAGTTGCTATGGAAGTTCTAGAAAAATATGACTTAGAATCAGTATATTTTCCTCTCAGAAATTAGTTATGTTTCCTCTCAGAATGTTGAGCAGAAGGGACCCTGGGGATTCAGTGGAGGAAACAAGCCTCCCTTTCTCTTCTTCGAATCTACAGCAAATGCATCCTAGAAAGATAAAAATCTCTTGAAAATACACAGCTACATCACACAATCTTAAAACGCTATAAACAGAGAAGGCATGAAAGGGGGAAGAATTAAATACAGGATGATTTTTTACACAATGTTATCCTACCTTTTGCTTTATGTTTAATGTGTGTCTGTACTTTTTGAATTTGTTTCATGGAATATCTATTACCTTTGTAATAAAAACACAGACCTAAGGATGTAAAAATAAAATAATAAGACAACTAATAAACCGGAAGAAAGTTAATCACAAATGTGAAAAAGAAATAAGATCTTTAATAACATCTTAATGGAAAGAATTCAAGTAAGTTGACAAGGACACCAACACTTTGGTAATAAAGTCTGGGCAAAGGTCACAAACACAGGATTCACAGAAAAGGAAATGCAAGTATGCAAATGGTCATTCAGGTACAACTATGCTCCTTTTATCTTCCCAGTGGAGAGTGGAGTAATTTTTCTGAAACAGAACCATGTTTACTTCCCTGATGAAAACATTTTTATCTCCATTTCCTTTGAGATTAAGTACTTCCTACCTTTTTTTTTTTTTTAAGAGGAAGGAAGTTATACTATGACAAGTTAGGAGAATGTTAGTTAGAAAGCAGTGAGAGAATTAGACATCATTTTCAGAAGACGGGAGTGATTAGGCCAGATTTCAAGGGCTCAAAGAGAAAATTGTGAGAAACAGCTGCAAGATAAAACATAGACCACATGTTAAAGAAACCTGTCAACCAACATGGTGAAATGGGACAATAGCTAGGAGGAAGAATGGTTATTCACCTGTCCACGCTTCTGTTAGATACTATTGGTCTTGTTTAAATCACTTACCTTACACTTAGATGGTTTTTCTGCTTTTTTGGAGAGGTCATCAATGTAATTCACATCCAAGGAGAAATTTAAAAATATAGACAAGAGTAAGGAAATAGAAAAAAAAGATACCACCTAGGTCCCACTACCCAGAAATATAGTGATATTTTAGAGAATTCTCTTTCAGCACCTCATATCTTTATTTTTTTATATGTATGAGATGTCATTTTTCTCTATAAAGCCTCAGCAAATACAAGAAGATTGAAATTATACCATACACCTTTTCTGACCACAGCACTGTGAAACTAGAAGTCAACTACAAGAAAAAAATCTAGAAAGACTACAAATACATGAAGGCTAAATAACATGCTACTAAACAATTAATGGATCAATTAGGAAATAAAAGAAGAAATAAAGTACATGGAAACAAAAGAAAATAAAAACATAACAGGCCAAAACACTTGGGATGCAGCAAAACAAAAATGAAAACAAAAGCAGTTCTAAGAGGGAAGTTTATAACAGCACAGGCCTATCTCAAGAAGCAAGAAAAATCTCAAATAAACAACTTAATCTTACACCTAAAGGAGCTAGAAAAAGAAGAAAAAAACCCCTAAAATCAGCAAAAGGAAGAAAATAATAAATATTAGGGCAGAAATAAAGAATACAAAAACTAAAAAATCCAAAAGAAAAAATCAATGAAACCAGGAGCTGGTCCTTGAAAAAAAATAACAAAATTGATGAACCTCTAGCCAGACTTATCAAGAAGAAAACAGAAAGTGCCCAAATAAATAAAAGCCCAAATGAGAAAGGAGAAATAAAACTAACACTACAGGTATACAATTATAAGAGAATATTATGAAAAACTATATGCCAACAAATTGGACAATCTATAAGAAATGGATAAATTCCTAGAAATATATAATGTACCAAAACTGAAATAGGAAAAATAGAAAATTTGAACAGACTGATTACCAGCAAAGAAATTGAATCAGTAATCAAAAAACTCCCAACAAACAAGAGTCTAGGACCAGATGGCTTCATGGGCAAATTCTACCAAACATTTAAAGAAGAGTTAATACTTATTCTTATGAAACTATTCCAAGAAATAGAAAAGGAAGGAAATTTTCCAAATTCATTCTGTGAGACCAGCATTATCCTGATACCAAAACTGGATGAAGATGCCATCGAAAAAGAGAACTGTAGACTGGTATCCCTAATGAACATAGATTCAAAAATCCTCAATAAAATACTACCAAACTGAATTCAACAATACATTAAAAAAATTATTCACCACAGTCAAGTGGGATTTATTCCTGGGTAGCAAGTGTGGTTCAATACTTGCAAATCAGTCAATGTGATATGCCACATTAATGAAAGAAAGGATAAGAACCATATGATCATTTCAATAGATGCAAAAAAGCATTTGACAAAGTACAACACCCATTCCTGATAAAAACTCTCAACAAAGTAGATTAAGAGGGGGGCGCCTGGGTGGCTCAGTTGGTTAAGCGGCTGACTTCGGCTCAGGTCATGATCCCACGGTCTGTGAGTTCGGGCCCCATGTCGGGCTCTGTGCTGGCGGCTCAGAGCCTGGAGCCTGCTTCGGATTCTGTGTCTCCCTCTCTCTCTGCCCTTCTCCTGCTCATACTCTGTCTGTATGTCTCTCAAAAATAAATAAATGTTAAAAAAATAAAAAAGTAGATTAAGAGGGAACATACCTCAACATAACAAATTCCTCAGTGGGGAAAAACTGAGACCTTTTCCCCTAAGATGAGGAGACAACAAAAATGTCCATTCTTACCCCTCTTATTCAACATGGTATTAGAAGTCCTAGTTATAGCAATCAGACAACATAAAGAAATAAGAGGCATACAAATCCGTAAGGAAGGGCACCCAGGTGGCACAGTCGGTTGAGATTCCAACTCTTGATCTTAGTTCAGGTGTTGATGTCACAGTCATGAATTTAAGCCCCACATGGGCTCTGCATTGGGCATGAAGCCTACTTAAAAACAAAAACGAAAACAAAGTGGTAAGGAAGAAGTAAAACTTTCACCATTTGCAGAAGACATGACATTATATATAGAAAACCCAAAAGACTCTACCAAAAAACTGCTAGAACTAATAAGTGAATTCAGTAAGTCACAGGATACAAAGTCAACATACAGAAATCAGTTGCATTTCTATACATCAGTAATGAATTGGCAGAAAGAGAAATCAAGAAAACAATCCCATTTACAATTGCACCAAAAATAATAAGATAACTAGGAATAAACCTACTCAAAGAGGTGAAAAATCTGTACTCTGAAAACTATAAAACGCTGATGAAAGGAATTGAAGATGACACAAGAAAATTGACAAACATTCCATGCTCATGGATTGGAAGAACAAATATTCCTAAAATGTCTATACTGCCCAAAGCAATCTACACATTTATTGCAATCCCTATCAAAATACCAACAGCATTTTTCTATACATACAAATTCTAAACTTTGTATGGAACCACAAGAGACCCCAAATAGCCAAAGCAATCTTGAGAAATAAAAAGCTGGAGACATTATGATCACAGACTTCAAATTGAATTACAAAGCTGTAATAATCAAAACAACATGATACTAGCCCAAATATAGACACCTAGACCAATAGAACAGAATAGAAAACCCAGAAACAACTCCACAACTATATAGTCAATTATTTTTCAACAAAGCAGGAAAGAATATCCAGTGGAAAAAAGACAGTCTCTTCAACAAATGGTGTTGGGAACACTGGACAGCAATCGGCAAAAGAAAGAAACTGGACCATTTTCTTACACTACATACAAAAATAAATTCAAAATGGATTAAAGACCGAAATGTGAGGCCTGAAACCTTAAAAATCCTAAAAAAAGAGCTTACGCAGAAATGTCTCTGACATCGGCTAGCAACTTTTTTTTAGATACATCTCCAGAGGAAGGGAAACAAAAGCAAAAATAAACTATTGAGACTATATCAAAATGAAAAGCTGTACAGCAAAAACAAAAGAAAACAAAACAAAAACAAATCAACAAAAATAATGGAATGGGAGAAGATATTTGCAAATGACATGTTCGATAAAGGGTTAGTATTCAAAATCTATAAATAACTTAAAAAACTCATCACCCAAAAAAAATAATCCAATTACAAATGGACATGAGATATGAATGGACATTTCTGCAAAGAAGACATCCTAATGACCAACAAACGTGAAAAGATATTCATCATCATGTACGTTCAGGGAAATGCAAATCAAATTTGCAATGCTGTGTCACCTCCCACATCTGACAGAATGGCTAAAATAAAAAAACGTAAGAAACAACAGGCGTTGGCAAGGATATGGAGAAAAAGGAACCCGAATGCACTTTTGGAGGGAATGCAAACTGGTTCAGCCACTGTGGAAGACAATATGGAGGTTACTCGAAAAGTTAAAATACAGAACTACCTTCTGATCCAACAATCACACTACTGGATATTTACCAAAAGAATACAAAAACACTAATGCAAAGGGATACATGCATCCTTGTGTTTGTAGCATTATTTACAATAGCCGAGATATGAAAGCAGTCCACGTGTCCATCAATTGATGAATGGATAAAAAAGATGTGAGATATATATATAATAGATAATTACTCATCCATAAGAAAGAACAAAGTCTTTCTATTTGCAATGACATGGATGGATCTAGAAAGCAGAATGCTAAGAAAAATAAGTCAGAAAAAGGCAAATACCATATGGTTTCACCCATGTGTGGAATTTAAGAAACAGAACAAATGAGCAAAGGGAAAAAAAAAGAGAGAGAGACACGGACTAACCAAGAAACAGACTCTTAACTATAGAGAACAAACTGATGGTTACCAGAGGGGAAGTGTGTGGGGGATGGGTGAAATAGGTGATGGGGATTAAGGAGTACCAGATGATGTATGAAGTGTTGAATTACTACATTGTATACCTGAAACTAATAACACACCATATGTTACTACTGGAATTAAAATAAAAACTTAAAAACCTTAAAAAATGTAAGGGCAATTACTATAAGAACATCATTGAATATGTACATATATATGTTTGAGCTAATAAAAATGAAAGATTTAAAATCTTTGATAATATAGCAGAAGGCAAGGGAAATTTTTCTTAATGAAACAAAGAATAAATATAGTAAAGAGAACAATAAAATAAATGAGTAAAATTCCAAATATGTCAGTACTCCAAGGGTATCAAAATAGAAATTTGCTTATTAGAGATGGAGAGTTTTACCTAGTTACTAGAAGAAAATTGCTACAAGCTCCCTATAAGATATATACTTGAGGGAAAAAATCAATAATAAAGAATGGTTGATTATAGAGGAATGGAAATTATATAATCAGCTAAATTCTAATCAGAAGAAAGTGATGGACCTCTGATTTTTGGCATATTTTTTTCTTTAGTTTAGATAACCAAGAAAATGATCTGCTAGAAAATATCTGAAAATTCTAGATAAAGTGCTATAAACATCATTTAAAATATATAGCTCAGATTACAAGAAATTAAGAGAAATACAAGGTTTGAAAAAAAGAAAAAGAAATTAGGAATAAAAAGCTACATGATAAAATATGTGCCTGTCCCTGGACAAGTCGCCAATCTCTGTAACCAATAGCCAAAGAACTTGGGTTTTAGTCAAGTGAAAACCTTAAATTCAATAAAGAAGGACTGCTGGCATGCAGATTTGAAACGCCCTCCTACACCCACCGTCTTACACAGAGCTAAGAAACTAAAGAGCCACACCTACTGGCACAGGCAGACAACAAAAACCTGATCTGTGTTGGCCTGGACTCTGAGCTGGAGTTTTCAAAGTCTCTTTTGAGAAATCGAAATCCCAGTTTACCCTTAAGCAAAGCTGGGGTTAAAATGTGCCGCCAAACCAAGAGATTAACATAAACTAGGGATGCCTGGGTAGTTCAATGGGTTAAGTGCCTACTTCAGCTCAGGTCATGATCTTGCGTTCATGAATCTGAGCTCTGTGTTGGGCTCTGTGCTGACAGCTCAGAGCCTGGGGCCTGCTTCGGATTCTGTGTCTCCCTCTCTCTGCTCCTCCCCCTCTTGCACTTGCTATCTCTCTCTTGCTATCTCTCTCTCTCTCTCTCTCTCTCTCTCTCTCAGTCTCTCAAAAATAAAATGAACACTAAAACAAACAAACAAACAAAAAACATAAACTGGATCCAGGTGAAAATACCCTTAAATGGCCAAACTGGAGCAAATGTAAGACTTCCATGATGCCAGTACTCTCCACACAAGACTGCCACAGAGATGCCCTAATTAAAATGAGGTCAGTCTTTTCACTAATTTCCAGTTCAAGTCTCTCTAGTAGCCAGAACCCAGCAATTCCTCAACCTCACCAAGATCTCTGATCCATTGATCTTATTAGCTTTTATCAAAATCCCTCATCCGTTGGCAAAATCCCTCATCCCTTGGCAAAATCCCTCATCCCTTGGATATCCCAGTCACTCCTCTTCTTAGCCAGCTTCAATCCTATGGGCAGGCATTGCAATTACGTGTCTACTGTAGACTCCATTGTTTCTTTCATGGTATTTGCTGGACAGAACAGTGACCCTTTTAGATCCACTTCTACATCTGCACACTGCAACTGAAAATGGCTGAGAACAACACTGAGACATTGACAGGTCTCACTTGAAGTTCATGATCTGGAACCTCAAGTGGCCCTTAGTACTGCCAAGGAATCAAACTATTCATCCTAGCCCATTCTCCATTCTTTCTCTCTCCTACACTAATGTTCAGTACCTTCTCTTTTCTAAAACCCTTCTCTCCTGTCCTCTCAGAGATGACCTTGCTTCCTAATTTTCTGAAAGAGTTGAGGCAGTCAGAGAAACATTTCCACAAACTTCCATCATCATATCTATTCACACCTGTCGGATTAGTAGCCTTCCTTCTTCTCTATGTAGAAGAAAGTTCTGTGTCTTGATCCCAGACTTTGACCCTTTGAATTATTCACTAGAAACCATCTCTTCTGATTATTTGAAGGCATCACTTCAGTAATCTTTCCTTTCCTCTCCTGCACATCAATTTTTCTCTCTTCGGGGTCACTTTGAGTAGCAAATATGCTGCTCTCATTCCCATCTTAAAGTATACATGCAAACACACACGGAAAAATATCTCTTGACTCCCCTTACCCACTCCCGATCCTGACCCATTTTTCTGAACTTTTGCAATTAAACTCCTAGAAAAAAGTTGTCTGTACTCACTGCCTCCTATTCCCTCTCTTATAATCAGACAATGCTCTGTCTTTTCCAAACTTACTACTCTTGTGGTTACTTGTGATCTCCCTATAACTAAATCCAAGAGCCAATTTTCGATTCTCATCCTACATTTCCTAACCACAGCATTCGATGTAAGTGGCCATTCCCACCTCCTGGAAACATTGTCCACTTGATCCCAGGATTTCACTGCCTCTCGATTCCTCTCTTACCTCTTTGGCTTCTCCTCTTTGTCTTCTTTGCTAATTCTCCCTTTTACAGCCAAACTCTCAACATTGGAGTGTCCCAGGACTCAGTTTTGGACTTCTCTATTTGTACACACTCCTGTGGAGATCTCCTCCAGTCTATGGCTTACTATCATTTACATGCCATGAGTCCTAATTTTAAATCCTGGCTTGGGCCTCTCCTATGAAGTCCAGACTTATGTATCAAGCCTTCCATTTGAAATCTCCACTTGGCCGTATAACAGACATCACAAATTTAACATGTACAATACTGAACTCCTTACACCCCACCATATCCTGCATAGCCTAGGCAATTACTTAGTGGAAATTCCATTTGTTAAGTTGCCAGGCCCCAAACTTCAAAGGCATTATTGACTTCTGTTTTCTCATACCCCACATCCAGTCTTTAGGGAATCTTAATGGCTCTACTTTCAGTATAATTTTATTTAATTGATTTTTATAATCTCTACTATTTTCGCTTTGGTTCAAGCCATCATCATGATCTTTCACCTAGATAACTGCAATGATTTTCTAAATGCCCTCTGTGCTGACACTGTTGACTCCTTTAATCTATTTTCAAATAATACTCAAAGTCAGTGTCTTTACTATGGCTTACAAAGCCCCACACAATCTGCCTACCCATCACACCCACTACTTTCTCCGACCTCGCCTATAACTTCGTTCAAACTCTCTTTTCCATAGTCTCACTGGCCCCCTTGCTGTTCTTTGGAGATGCCAGTGATGCTTCCTCATAAAGACTTGAAAAGCTCTTCTAGAGAGCCACGTGGCTCATTTTCTCACCTCTTTTAAGTCTCTGTTCAAATATCATTTTTTTTTTTTTTAGTAGGCTCTACACCCAACATAGGACTTGAATTCATAGCCCCTAGATCAGGAGTCACAGGCTTTAAGTAAGACTGAGACAGCCAAGTGCCCCTAAAATTACATTTTTTCAATAAGCCAAACATGGCAGCTGATTTATTTTGCAACTACCCCCATCTTCATTTCGCTCTGCTCTACATTTTTTTCTATATGACTTATCATAAAATAAAAATTGACCTATTTATTTTGTTGATTGTGTCTCCTATGAATGGGACATAAACTCCATTGAGAAACAGAAAATTTAACCTATTTTCCACACTGATATATTCTTAGCACCAAGTAAAGGGCCTGGTGCTTATGAGAACTCAATATTTATTGATAGAATAGATACATCTAAAATTAGAGACTATTTGGGGATTTTAAGTTATAGAATAATTAAATAGAGACTACAAAATAAGCAAGCTTAAACTGATTAAAGACACAAAATAAGAGGGAGAAAACAAAATTCAAAAAATAAAAAAAGTGATACAGTGTTGTCAATGTCAGACATAATTCCAGTTTATTATATAAGCATAAATAGGGAAAAATATACTACATAAAAATAAATTGACCAAGAAGAATATCATACTATACGAACTTGTATGCACCAAACAATGTAGTTTAAATAATTAAAAGCAAAAGTATGCATAAGCACAGGAAGAAATTAAAAAATACACCATTATAGAAAGATTTTTTATAAATTTATTGGAGAAAAATTCATCAAGAAGATGAAAAGCTAGTTAAGATATGAAAGAGCCAAATAACAAAGTAATTAAGTTTTATCTAAGTTTTATGTATTCTTTCTGTATTACATACTATTTATATTATATAGTATTCTCATATTTATGCTATTTAAATTATATTAGATATATCTATATATTGATATTAATAGAATATAGTAATATGCCAAATCTAATATTACATCTAGCATATATAAATATTCTATTTATATATATTTCTACATATTTACCTGGGCAGAAAACCATGCACCCAACAAATAGCATACATATATGGATCATTTTTTAAATGACCACATACAAGACCATAAACTATTTTGTTTTTGAAAAATTGGTAAGATACTTACCATAGTCTGCAATTTCGATGCAATTAAATGTTTTTAAAGTTAAAAATGCTGCTTAAATTTTAAAAACTAAAATATGGAAAACTTAAAAGTAATCTATACAAATTCATATCAGATAAAGAAAAAAAGAATAAAATTTGCAAAATACAACTGATATTGAAAATATTAGATGTCAGACTTTATGGAGTCCAGGTAAACTATTTCTAAGGATAAAATTTATAATCTTAATTACATTTCCTTGAGGGGCGCCTCGGTGGCTCAGTCAGTTAAGCATCCAACTTCAGCTCAGGTCATGATCTCACGGTTTGTGGGTCGAGCCCCACGTCTGGCTCTGTGCTGGCAGTGTGGCCTGCTTGGGATTCTTTCTCTCTTCCGCTCTCTCTCTCCCCCTCTCCCATCTGTGCACATGCTCTCGCTCTCTCTCTCTCTTTCTCTCTCTCAAAAACAAAAACAAAAAAAAACCCAAGGGGCACCTGGGTGGCTCAGTCAGTTAAGTGTCCAATTTCAGCTCAGGTCATGATCTCATAGTTTGAGGGCTCAAGCCACACATCTGGCTCTGTGCTGATAGCTTGTAGCCTGGAGCCTGCTTCAGATTGTATGTCTCCCCGTCTCTCTCTGCATGCACCACCCCCCCCGCCCCCAATGCTCATGCTCTGTCCCTTTCTGCCTCTCAAAAATAAATAAACATTAAAATAAATAAACAAATAAACTAAATCAGTAGTCAAAAAGTCGCTCTTCCAAAATGAAACCAGACAAAGATGGTCTTACAGGTGATTTTTACTAAGTCTGAGAAAATAGATGTTCTACATCTTATTTTTAAAACTTTTTAAAGAGTAGGGATACCCGGGTGGCTCAGTTGGTTGAGCATCCAAAGACTCTTGATTTCAGCTCAGGTCATGATCGCACGGTTCCTGAGTTTGAGCTCTGAGCTGGACTATGTGCTGACAGCATGGAGCCTTCTTGGGATTCTCTCTCCCTCTTTTTCTGCCTCTCACCTTTTGCGCTGCATTTATTCTCTCTCTCTCTCTCTCTCTCTCTCTCTCTCTCTCTCTCTCTCTCAAAGTGAATAAATAAACTTAAAATAAACTTTTTAAAGAGTAGAAAAAGAAAGAAAATGACCTTGGTTACAAAGCTGTCTGGTTACAAAAACTATCTGAAGACAATTCCAGAGAAAAAGATGATTCAGCAATCTCAGTTACAAGCGTAAATGCAAAATTCCTAAAGTATTAGCAAATAAATGTCAGTGTTAACTAACACATGATAATACATCATGGCCAAGCAGAGACTTCTGAGGGATGAAATGATACCTAAACATCAACATTTATCCATATATTCCACCTCAATGATACATGAAAAGGAGAAAAGACAAAACGATCATTTTAATAAATGCAGGAAGAGTATTTATTGGACTAAATTGGATACTCATTTGTGCTAAACTAGAAATGGAAGAGAACTTCTTCAATTTGTTAAAAAGGTGTTTGTTTACCAAAAAACCATAAACACTGTGATTAATGGTAAAACTTTATAAGCTTTTTTAAACAAAATGACGGAAAACTTATCCAAACCTTAGAAATAAGCAAAAGCGAATAGTAGATGTTCTTTCAGCGCAGTCCTGAGTTCACACCTTTGGTTGATTTTTCTGTTGGCTGTGCTATTTTACAGTTGTGTAGATACACAGGTTAATTTGTAGATATTTGTCTAGGACAGATTAAAGTAATTTCTATGTAGTCAAAATTATAACCCCAAGGTATGGCTTATTGCTCTGTAGGATGTTAACTAGTTTTATATCTAACCCAGCAGTCTTATTCTAAAATTTCTTTATTAAATTTCCCATAAGTAACTTAACTCTAAATGCAAAGTATTCTTTACTTTTAATATAATCCTGGTTCCCTTATTCATTAATGAGCTGGATAAAATCCTTGGCGTATTTCCATTCCACATTTGCGTGAAAGCCGTGATTTACTCTTTTGACAAGTACACTTTAACAAAAACAAGTCAAGGATAGCTGTTATCACAGTCTTCTATTCTTCATATACTAGAAGATGTAAAAAAAATAACTAGGAAAAATAACTAATATGTCTAAGTATTAGAACAAAAGAGGAAAAAAATTGTGATTTTCAGGTGGTACGGTTGTCTAAAAAATTTAAATTAACTTAATTTGCTGAATACAAAACTGATATAGAAAAAATTAATACTCTTACCATACATTTAGCAATATTAGTTATAAAAGGTAACTTGGGAGGATACAATTTACAAAAGCAGCAACAACCAAAAATGTACCTAGGAATAAACCTAATAGAAGGTGCATAAGAACTCCTTAGAGAAAATTATAAAATACTATTGAAAGATATGAAAAATACCTAGCAATACTACAAGATATGTTATGCCAATAAACAGGTATACTCGTGATCAGAAAGGTACTTATTCTCTGAATTAATCTGTAAGTTAAATTAAATTGCATTAAAATCCTACTATTTTCTTTGTGGAAATTGATTGTTTTTATTATTTCTTTGTGGAAATTGATTGTTTTTATTATTTTTTATTTTTTTAAATAATTATTTTAACGTTTATTTATTTTTGAGACATAGAGACAGAGCGTGAGCAGGAGAAGGGCAGAGAGAGAGGGAGACACAGAATCCGAAGCAGGCTCCAGGCTCTGTGCTGTCAGCACAGAGCCCGACGTGAGGCTCGAACTTACAGACCGCAAGATCATGACCTGAGCCAAAGTCGGCGGCTTAACCGACTCAGCCACTCAGGCGCCCCAGGAAATTGATTGATTTTAAAATTTATATAGGACACTAAAGCGTAAAGAAGAGCCAAGACAATATTAAGGACTTGTCTTACCAGACAATCAAGAGAATATCATAAAACTTGGAAGACAATGTAACATTGGCTCAGAGACAAACAAATAGAGCAGTGGAATAGAATAAATAGGGAGTCCAGAAACAAACCTAAGCACGTAAGGAATTTGGTGCATCAGAGAAGAAAACAGGTCAAGTAGAAAAGTGGTGTGATTAATTTACTATATGCAAAATTAATTTCCCTAACTTACACATGAAGCAAAAATAAATTCCAGGTCAAAGATTTAAATGTAAAAAACAAAATTTTAAAGCAATTAGATTTTTAAACAGGAGAATGGATTTATTACAATGGGTGAGGGGAGGGATTTTTTTAACTAAGGCAAAAAAGAAAAAAAAAGAAAAGACTGGTTTACAACGAAGAACTTCAAAATAGTAAAAATTACCATAAGCATACCTCAAAGATAATTGTCAAACAAGTAAAACAACATAAAAAACAAAGGATTAGTATCAAACATATGTAATAAATTATTACATATAAAGTAGAAAATGATTTAAAAATTCACCCTCCCTCCCCTAAACCATAGTAGACACTAGGCAATTGATATGGTAAGTCGCTAAAGTAGCAGAAAACATATTTATTATTAAATATATAAAAAATGATTGTGTCAGTAGTAATTCGCACAAATATGTTGAAATGAAATGAAGAATCATTTCACGTTCATCAGATTAGCAAAAATGTAAATATTTTAGCAATTCCAAATATTAGCAGCGATGTGGACTCCTTACTCTTTTAGGTTGTTGGTGGAAGTATACACTGGTACATTTACTTTGGAAAACAATTTTATAATACATAAAATATTTGAAAATTGCAGGCCTTTTGGAGAGAAGAGAGTTTGGCAATATCCAGTACATTTGAAAATATACCTCTCCTGTACCTACCCAATTTCTTGTTTAGGCCTATGATGAAAGAAGTCCTCTTGCAGGAGACATTGTCAGATGTTTATTGAAGTATCGTTGAATAGTGAAAACTGGAGCCAATGCAAATATCCACTAACAGGTGACAGCATAAATAAGAGGTGGTGTCTTTCCATGACCCAAACCTATGCGGGAGTTAGGATGAATGAGGTAGATTCATGAACGAATACTGGTCAGTGTCAAGGACACATATGTTGGGTGTCAGAACTAGGTTGTCCAATGTTAAATACAATATAATTGTTTTTGTATACATTTTTAAAACCATACAAAACAATACTATTTTAAAAACTTGGCCCGCCTATTTGGTAGGTAATGATATTTGTTTCTCGATCAAAAGACAGGAAATTAGAGATTATGGGGAATGTGCAATATAAATTGTTTAGTACGGGTGGCATATATGCGGATCTGGATACTTTTGGGTATTTTATTATAAGAAGGAATAAATGAATAAAGGAACACAGTGCAAAGTAAGTGGAAGTTAACAAATCAGATAATGTAAGGTCTGTTGATAGTGTAATTTCTTCTCATACTTTCAGCAAATATCTAAAGTGTCTAGACTTCCTTGGCATTAGACTGGGTAGGTATAGACAGGTATACAATATAGATCAAATCTCTGCTTGAAATTTAAAAAGGATACAGGGGCCCCTGGGTGGCTCAGTAGGTTGGGTGGCCGACTTCGGCTCAGGTCATAATCTCGCAGTCTGTGAGTTCGAGCCCTGCGTCGGGCTCTGTGCTGATGGCTCGGAGCCTGGAGCCTGCTTCAGAGTCTGTGTCCCTCTGTCTCTCTGCTCTTCTCCTGTTCATGCTCTGTCTCTATGTCTCTCAAAAATAAATTTAAAAGAATTAAAAAAAAAAGGATACAGGCAAGTATAAACTGATAATCACAACACCACAAGAAAGGTGTCACTATAGTACTTATGAAGGTATCAAAGAGGACCACTGTTGAGTAGGATATCTTTGGGCATAAGTAACAGAAACTTGCTTAAATAATTGCAAGGATGTATTAATTCAAGTAACTCGTAAGTTTAAAGAGAGATCAGAATACGTCTGATTCAGCAGCTAAAAAACATCATCCAATGGCAAATTCCTCTTCTTCAATTCTGCAATCCCTGGGGGGTCAGCTCAATTTCATTCTCCTGTTGGCTCCCCCTTGTGGTGTCGAATGGTTACTAAATACTCAAAGTTTAATGTTTCCTTTGTTATGAACAGGGAGACACAGAAGCTTTTTGTAAGAAATGAGGAAGCTTCTTTCTTTAGAAGCCTCCAGCATATCTCTTTTTCTGAGGGCCTTTGTATTGCTGGGCAAAGTGGAGACCCTTTTTTAAGATCTCTTCAACAGACACACTGCAGGATATCAAAAAGCCCAGTCTTTATAAGGAACAAAATACTTTTTATAAATTTTACCAAATATATGCTAATTTATTTACTTATTTTCTAAATTTGCACCTTTTTTTTTCTTCAGGTATCGTCTTGAGTTCTCAGATGTAGCTTTTAAATATTTCTCATTTTGAAAGTTAACACAAATTATATATCCTGTTATATTACTTGGAAATTTATAGTTATATAGAAATTAAATATGTAAGCAAGAATATTTTTATCATAATTAAATGAAAGATGAGAGAATAAAGTACTAGTGGGATATATGCTTAAATCATTTTATAACTCAGTAAAATTCTACCTAGGTCTGACATAAAAATCAGAAACTGTGAAAAAGATAAACTTAAGTTCATAGACATTAAAATATCTGTACAGTTAACCCTTGAACAACATGAAGATTGAGAGCACTGACCAGCTAAAAATCCATGTATAACTTTTGACTCCCCAAAAACTTACCTACTAATAGCCTACTCTTGACCAGAAGACTAATGGATAATATAAACTGTCGACTAACACATATTTTGTATATTACATGTATTACATACTGTATTCTTACAATAAAGTAAGCTAGAGGAAAGAAAGGTTACTAAGATAAGGAAGAGAAAATGCATTTACATTACCGCACTGTATTTGTTGAAAAAATCCACATATATGTAGACTCACACAGTTCAAACCCGTATTGCTGAATGGTCAGATGTACATAAAAAATACTCTGAATAAGTTATATATGGAAACAATGAACTGGGAATTAATATTTATTATATATATGAAGACAGGTTAATTGCCATAAGTTGCAAGAAATACTACCAATCAATATCAAATAACTAAACAGAATAAGAAAAATGCAAAAGTCATAAAACATAATCCACAGAAAAAAGTACAAATAACCAGAAACATATGAAAAAAGATGTTCCACCTGCCTACGAAAGAGAGAAATGCCAATTCAACCAATGAGATATTTTTCTTGGAAAAGATTGAAATGACTAATGATGTCCAGTGATGGAAACAGACCATTTTAGAAGGGGGAAGTGGAAGTGACCACACTTTACTGAAAGCAGTTGGAAATATCTATTTAAAGTAATGTCAATTTGAAAATGAAGCTATTGATAAATTTTGGGTTCAGATACACCAGTTTTAAGAATTTTCCTAAAGAAATAGTTGCACAAATGTGGAAACATATATGTGTATAAGTATTCATTGCAACTTTGTTTTCATATGAAAAACTGGAAACTACCTAATTACCTATCAACTGAAATCTAGCATATAGCAGTTGTCTATTGGCTATCAAACAATTGCAGAAATGATAACTTGTATCTATACATACTGACAAGGAAAGATAGCTGATAAATGATTTTTAATAGACAAAATGTGTATAAACTGATTGCATTTTTGTATGTTACAAATCTTGAATGTGTATTTTAAAAAATCCAAAAGAGTATGCATCAAAGCGAAACCTGTGATTATCTCTTGGGAGTGAAACTATGGAAAAGTAATCTTCAACCTTGTACATTCTGTATTGCTTACTTATTTTACAGTGGGCATGTAACACCCTTGTTGCCAGAAAAATACATGAATTTGCATAATTTTAGATATATAAGTTTATATATTTTAAAATATATAATACATAATTTTTGAAGACAGAAATTAATGCGGTTATTAATGCCATTGAATAACTGTTATTGATATATTTACCAGACACCTCACTGACACCTGCTAGAGTAACTCAAAATTGTTTAAAAGTTCATTTCAAGTTATAAGCAGGGTGGTGTATTAATATGTGGAGCATTAGTAGAGAGTAGTAGAAACATTTAAATGAAGGGAGAAAGCAATAAAAATAGAATATTCAGGGCGCCTTGGTGGCTCAGTCGGTTGAGCGTCTGACTTCGGCTCAGGTCATGATCTCACAGTCCGTTAGTTCAAGTCCCGCGTCGGGCTCTGTGCTGACAGCTCAGACCCTGGAGCCTGCTTCAGATTGTGTCTCCCTCTCTCTATGCCCCTCCCCCACTCATGCTCTGTCTCTCTGTCTCAAAAATAAATAAACATTAAAAATAGAATATTGAAGAATGGTAACTATTTGGGAAATTTTAATGGCTAGGGAATATGACAGTCCAGGTATTTTGTAACATCAGTGCTCAGTACACCACGGTTTGCTCTGTAACTGCAATTATGCTTACTGATGATTCCCAGAATGTATAAAAAATCAACCCAAATCATGTTCTGTAGTTCTTTCTGATCACTACCAGGGACCCATATTTCTTGTATCATATAGAAAGAAGTGTTCTATTTAATGGTAGATATCATAGGAAGCAAAGACTAGCTCCCCCCCCCAAAAAAAAATTCTCCCACACCCAGAAAAAAATTCCTTTCTTCCTTTTTCCTCTTTCACCAATCTATGATTTCATGTCTGGGGCTGAGAATCCAGAGATAAATTACATGTGAACGTGCCTTCTTGGGAACTCGAAGACAAACAAATGAATAAAAACAAACAAAAGAAAACAAAACAAAAAAACCCAGACAAATAGATATGCATTTCAGTACATTGAAGGTAGGTGTCAGTTGACGTCAGTTAAGGCAGAGTGCAGATAAGATTCTGTGTGTTGAGAGTGCTTAAGAATAAAGCTGGCCTCCCCTATATTTAAGGGTGGAGATTACATGTCACTTTTAGGCAAAGTTTTATTTTGTAACAAAACACCCAATATGGTTGTCCCTTACTTTTACAAGTTAGAGTGAATGGACTTAAAGAAACTTGAGTTTGGAATTGTTTGCGAAGGCCCCCAAAAGATAATATTGTACACCGTGCAACGGTTAGGAGGACTGAGTACAGGAGTGACATGGGGAGTTCCCATAATTGGCGGATCTTCAGGTAGCCCAGGTACAGTGCCATGGTTGACACTGTGGACTTCTATATATCCAACACTTCTCTTTCTTTTTTTTTTAAATTTTTAAAAATGTTTATTTATTTAAATTGTTTATTATTCCTTTGAGAGAGGAAGGTGGGGAGAGGCAGAAAGAGGAAGACAGAAGATCTGAAGTTGGCTCTGTGCCGTCATGCTGTCAGCACAGAGCCTGATGCAGCACTCAAACTCATGAACCATGAGATCATGACCTGAGCTGAAATCAAGAGTTAGATGACTAACCGACTGAGCCCCCCAGGTGCCCCGATCCAACAATCCTGACATAGTGGTTGGGCTTTGAGGAAAAATACCTGAACCTGGATATAAACTAAAAAGTGATAACCTTGGTGCCCAGCATTGACCCTAGGGGGCCTGGCCATCAACCTGACCCGAGCAGGTTGTTCTTGCAGTATATGTCACAGTGACAGTGCAAACCTTCAAACGACAGCATGAGCTGATATGAAGAAACAGCATGAGTGACTTGGAGTGGACACACATCTCTGGAGCTCCCGGACAACTAGGAGTGAGGGAGGCTAACAGGCATGTGGAGACTCGGGAATTGATTGGAAAAATAAAACAAGGTGACCACATTTGCAAATCATTTATAGAATTGAAGAGCGTTCAAATGATGGCAGAAATGGGCAGCCAGAGAATGAGGGGATGGCTGCAGAGTGAAAAGAGTTTTGAACTAGGAGTCAGGAGATTTGGGATTAAATATTGCTTTTTTTTCATTATCATTATGCCAGTTTTAAAGCTGAGGAAACAGAAGCTCGGAAAGTTAATTAAGTCAACCAAAGAACCCAGCTTCTGCGTGAAAGGAATGGGATTGAAATCCAAAGCACTGAGTGCCTCAACTAGCATCTCTCACTGCCTTTTTCCACCTGCCTTCTTGATATATCCCTCAGAAATGTAACACACATCTTAAACGGGACTGGACAAAAGAGAGCTTTGGTTTCTCTGCCAGTCCTTCACATTCACTTTTCCACAGATTTTCCCAGCCTCAATTATGTATCGACTTACCCATCAAGTTGCTTAGTCTCTAAACTTAAGAATCATGCTGATTCCTCACTTTATCACACAACCTCATTGAATTCATCAGTAGGTTTTATAAGCTCTTTCTCCAAATATATCCTGCCATTAATATTGTTTAACCATCTTTTTTTTTTTTTTTTTTTTTTTTTTGCCCAGGCTATGGCAATAACCTCTAGATTGGTTTTTCTAGCAGAACAAATTCAAATAGTGACATCATGCGCTTCTGAGAACTCCTGCCTCCTTAATAGTCCATCCTCCACACAGAAGCCAAAGTGAACTTTCTGAGGTATGATTCAGATCATGCCACACTTCAGTTTAAAATCATCCGTTGCCTTCTCTTTATAACCAGAAAATAACTCACTGTCCTTGTACTGCCTGTGAGCCCTATGCGATGTGATCACTGCTGACTTATTTGTCCGCATTCCCCTGCCCCTTGTTCTCCCCTTTGTTCCCTACTCTCCACCCACGTTGGCCTTTCTGCCTCTTAGACACATCAACTCCTTTTCATCTCAGGACCTTGGCATTTGCCTTTCCTTATGCGTGGATTGCTCTTCCCCCAGATCTCCACATGTCTGCCTCCTCCTCCTCATTCAAGTCTAAACTCCAATGTAACTACCTCGAGGTCGACTAACCGAGTTAAAGCAAATTCAATCACTTTGAATTATTTGTTGAGTGACTATATTAATGGGTTATTTGCATCCTATGATAGTCTTTCAGAAATGATGAACGAACTAGTGAAACAATAGAACGTTTCCTTTCTAAATAATGGTAAATCATGAGAAAACCCCTTCTGAACTAATATCTATAGGTATTCCACTAGGCTTGCCTGTGATTGTTAAAAACTAGGAAAAAACCAGACATGGGAACTACATTGAATTACTCAAATTACTACTTACATTACAACCATATCAATACTTACACCTTATGGTAAAGTCCCACAGCACCAAGAATAAATCACAATTTCATAGCAAGATCCACTAATTGAAAGGTTGGGATCTTTCACTTCATTTCAAAGTCAGAGCCCAGAACACTAACACTGAGAACTCTAGAAAGTGTTCTCTGGAATTCTAAGTGAAATGCTCTGTTCACACTCTATATTTATAACAATTTACTGAAGTTCATAATTTTTTTCACATTTCACTCTCTAATGAGGTTAGGCTGAGCGAGGCATCACCAATTTTATTCTTTCATTGAATTCAGAAACGAAGTAATAGAAGTTGTTGCAGCAATTGCTGCTGCAATGGATTAAGCCATTTTATATTTGTAACAGACTCTAGATTTTTGAGACACTCTCCTAATCTAGTTCCATCAGACTCCCTTTCTGTCTTCTTTACTATGCTGATTTTCACAGCAATTGCTAGCAGTAGAAATACAAGAGGGTGTTTGGGAGTGGTAGAAAGTGAGATGAAAAGGGCAAGGGTAGACCAGATCTTGAGGACTGAAGGCTCTAGCCATGCTAAGGATCTTGGATTTATTGTGAAGGCTTATGTTTTCGGTGCAGGAGGTTGGGGAGTGGAGGAAAAGAAGGGTAAAAGGAAGAGAAGACAAAGAAAAGGAACTCTTGTTTGCTTGATGGTTCATTCTAGCCTCTCTCTGATTTCTCTTCCTCTTTTTGCTGCCAAGCTTTTCAAATGAATCCTCTATCCTGAGACCTATGTAACAGGATGTTAAAGTGTTTTCTCAGTTTTGGGTGAGGCTCTAAACTTGAGAACAAACGTCTTATTGTCCACAAAGTATAAAAAGAAATAACAGACTCTTTCTTCAAACCAAGGGGTGACTCAGAAGAGGCACCCTAAAAATTAATTAGGTGATTCATTCTTAGCCTTGAAAATTAATGGACATGTCTAAGTAGGACTTCCTCAGAGTGACAAATGTAACAGTTTGAGTATACAAATGGACAATGACCAAACCAAGTATGTCAGGAGAATTCTGACCCACATCCTCTGCAGCAATTGGAAGCCAAACCACAACCTCTGTAGCAATCAGATAGAACGGTTAGGATTTCATCAATGAGTGCCGGCTTCATTATTCCCCTGCTCCCCACTTCCAACTCGGGACCAGCCAGAAAAAGCCAAATATGCTTCTCAAACCCATCATCTAAGATGCTTAGATCTAGTTAGCTCTCTTCTTGCTTCCCCATCCCAACAACCAGAGAACACCTGAATGATCTCATGGTCAGAGGTCAAACCCTACGTCAGGTTCAGCAGAGTCTGCTTGGGATTCTCTCTCTTTCTGCCCCTCCCCTGCTCACATGCTCTCTCTATCTCAAAATAAATAAATAAACTTTTAAAAATCCAGAAAAATATAATAGCTAATGAGGGCCTGAGAATGGTGGGAAGGAAGGACGGACGATAGATATTGTGAGGGATGGACAGAAGTAGATGTTAACAGTGGAACAGGCCCCCTTAGTATCCTCGTTTTTTAACAATATTTTTCTTGAGTTCCTCATGATATAATAAAATATTATTTATCTGAATGTAGAACTTTCTTAAAAGCTACTTGTTGAAGACTTCTCCAGAAAATAACCAGCAGGGGCACCTGGGTGGCTCAGTCGGTTAAGTGGCCGACTTCGGCTCAGGTCATGATCTTACGGTCTGTGAGTTTGAGCCCTGCATCAGGCTTTGTGATGATGGCTTAAGCCTGGAGCCTGCTTCGGATTCTGTGTCTGCCTCTCTCTCTCTCTACCCTTCCCCTGCTCATGCTCTGTCTCTTGAAAATAAATAAAAAAAAATAAAAAAGAAAGAAAATAACCAGCAAATCAAAACCACAATGAGGTATCATCTCACACCCATTAAAAGAGAAATCATCAAGAAGGCAAAAGACAACCGGTACTGGTGAGGAGGAGGTGAAAAGAGAACCCTTGTGCACTGTTAGTGGGAGTAACAGTTGGTCCAGCCACTATGGAAAAAATATGGAAGTTCCTCAGAAAATTCAAATTAGATCTACCATACAATCCCACAATTCTACTTCTGGGTATATAACCAAAGGAAATGAAAACAGGATTTGACAAGATATATCCACTTCCATGTTTATCCCAGCATTATTCATAATACCCAAGATATGGAAACAACCTAAATGCCCATCAATGGATGAATGGATAAAAAAGATGTGGTACATATACACAAGGGAATTATCCAGCCATAAAAAAGGAGGATATCCTGTCATTTGCAACAACATAAATGGACCTCAAATACATTATGCTAAACGAGATAATCTAGACCAAGAAAGGCAAGTACTATATGATATCACTTATGTGTGCAATCTATAAATCAGCAAGCAAACAAAAAATAAATAACCAAACTCATAGAAAAAGAGTTCAGACTTGTGGTTACCAGAGGCAGGTGGGGGCAGGGAGAAGAAACTGGAGGAAGATAATCACTCAAAAGGTACAAACCTCCAGTCACGAGATAAATAAGTACTAGGGATATAATGCGCAACACCTAGCCACAGCTAACACCACTGTATGGTACATAGGAAATTTGTGGAGGGAGTAAATCTGAGTTCTCATATTTTCCCTTTTGGTGATTTAGCTCTTGAGAATTAACTGATATTTTTGTTAAGTCATTCACCTGACATTCATTGGGCACTTTCTATTGGGCAACAACTATTTGTCCATTATGACAGAAGCGGCTAGTTGTCTCAAAATATCTATTGTCCCCTTCTTTTTGTAATAGAACCCTATAGTTTTTGCTTGACACATTGTGATTTAGCTAAAGGACTGTAGTTCATAATCTCCCTTGTATCTAGGTATGGTCATTTGAATTCTGGCCAGTAAAATCTCAGTAGAGACTTTGTGGAACTTCTAGAAAATCTCCTTGAAAGAAAGGGCATGTACAGGGGCACCTGGGTGGCTCAGTTGTTTAAGCATCTGACTTCAGCTCAGGTCATGATCTCATGGTTCATGCATTCAAGCCCCACAGTGGGCTCTGTGCTGACAGCTCAGAGCCTGGAGCCTGCTTCCGATTCTGTGTCTCCCTGTCTCTCTGACTCTCCCTGCTTGTGCTGTCTTTCAAAAATAAACATTAAATTTAAAAAAAGGGCATGTATGATATTTTTTTCTTTCTTACCTCATTCTTCTTCCAGAGTCTTGAATGCAGAAACCCTAGGAGTAATTTTGGACCATTAAAACAAGGGCCATATCCTAGGGATGGAGCCTAGGAAAGAGCCTAGTGACCTCAAAGAATCGCTAAACTAGATCTAAATTGCCTAACTCTAGACCAATTTTCCTAATAGAGAAGTAAAATTCAATTTTGATTAAGCCATTATTCCTTGAATTTTTTCTATTATATGCATGTGAATCAAACTGCAACTAATACAACCATTTGAAAAAAGAGAATATTCTACCTTTGCTAAATATGAGACTCTATTACCTCTTTCACTGTGGTGCTATTGTATAAAAGACAGTCCCTAATATCTCAGTGGCTTAAAGCAGACTTTTCTTCCTTATGGGTCTGCATGTTAGCTGCTATTCATCTGTTCTGGGACATGGTGGTGGCTTTGACTGGGCTTGGCTAAACTCTAGACACCAGTCAGGATGCAGGTATGCTTCACATGTCACCATCTGGTTGTAGAAGTTATCTGGACTATCTATTTCTTTTCTTTTTTTTTTTTTTTAAGTTCTCATTCTAAACTTTTTTTAAATTTTTTTGAGTTTATTTATTATTGAGAGCCAGAGAGAGAGAGAGAAAGAGAGAGAGAAAACAAGCTGGGGAGAGGCAGAGAGAGAGGGAGACACAGAATCTGGCAGGCTCCAGGCTCCAAGCTGTCAGCACAGAGCCCGATGTGGGGCTCGAACGCACGAACCGTGAGACCATGACCTGAGCTGAAGTCCAGCACTTAACAGACTGAGCCAGCCAGGCGCCCCTGGACTATCTATTTCTAAAGGTGAAGTAGCAAAAGTGCAAGAGAATAAACCAAACTGAACAAATGTGTTTAAAGTGTCTGCCAACATTTCACATGACCAAGCTCAACATCAATTAGATGGAAAAATATACTTCCACCTACTCTACTGAGAGAAATTGCAATGACACATGGTAATGTGTATGGATGAATAATTTTCTAACAGGGCAAGAGTGAATCTGTTATGGAGACCTTGGAAAAGTTATAGAGATCACAGAAAGGTGATCTCTGTGTCTCAATTTTTTAATTTGGGAAACTGAAGTGTCCAGTTAAACTTATATGGCTATAATTCTATATTATCTTATCTCTTTCCTGGTTCTCAGGGAACAGATATGCGGAAGCCTGATACTAGAGAAGTTCTGTTGTTTTTAAAGTACTGATTAGAGTTATTATTGAACTGACGGAAGTGAGGAAGGGTAAAGGAGATATCGGCAGGTTTATCTGGGATTTTCCTCTACGAAATATTTTCTTTCCTCCATCTTATCCAACCCTTAAAAGACATAACGGGTACAGTCCACACAAATGTTTAGATTCGGAAGGTTGACTTTGTGACAAGAATGTGATTAACATCGCATATCTTGACGGTCACATCCAGACTGATGGTAGGGAAATGGTAAGAGTTTTCTAACTTGGGATAAGGGGTGGAAGTCCATGTGCAGGAGGAATCAATATTCTTTCTTTGTGTTCTTTTTTGCCTTCTACCCAATTCATAGAGCTTTATTTTTTTAATGACGGTTTAAAGATTGTTTAATTCAGTTAAATCATCATGACAATAGGCTAGAAAGAATCGATAAGGCTGTCAGGACACAAATTAGTCCCAAAGTCATTCCCCAATGATTATGAATATTTTTCTATATTATCAAATATTTCACTTTAACAGAAATCCTCAACATAAAGACCATAGATACTTAGGTCAGCAAACTTCCTAATATTTTAAGCAGACTTTTATATATATTGTGTACTTTGTGGGGTGAAAGGTCTCTAGCTTCATCAGATTCTGAAATAAGTCTGTGACCCAGAAAAGACTGAACCCCACTAACTCTAAAACAGGACATATACAGCCTGCTTTCTTTCCTTTGGGCCTCTTTCTGGCATTAAGAATTATACACAGCCCCAAAACATCAAATTCATTCATTTCTACATTTTTATTGAGTCTACGATGTGTCAGAGACTGAAGCACCAAGGATCTGGTCCTTAAATGCCTTCTCTGTAGATAAAATGCCTTACGGCAGTCAAAGGAGGTAGTTTTCAGTTATGTGGGGAGATGCTAAAAGTTGCATGTCAAGTTTCTGACCACACATCAACAGAAAGGAGAAAATATTATTACAAAAGTGCAACACACAACTCTTGCAGTGAAACATAAGACAAGGCTTTATGGAGCAGTTTGGAAAAAATCAAGCTCCTTTGGTACAACACTGTTAATCCCTCATGAAGAGAGTTAGCCACAAGTAGCCAGAATAAAGAGACCTACTTTTTTATAAATACCGGTACCTCCCTCTCCCCACCTCCAGCATTGTACTGATCAGTAAGGTTAATTCTGTAGAAGTCAATGAGGGAGATAGCATTTGTGGTTTCCAGACTACAAGATCAAATAGCAGTGTTGTTGGAAGACAACATGTTTGGAGACCTAAATTTGATACAGATATAATTTCATCCCTATCTCTACCTCCCTCATACTCTGCCTTCTAGTACAAAATAAGTCAAAACCCCAGCAAGCAGAGTCATAGGGATTGGGGGTAAACAATTTTGTTTTAAATATTTATTTTCTTCCCACAGGCATTTCTGTCTTAGAAACAAACAATCAAAAGACTGCTCATCTCTCTGAGGACAAAAAATGCTTATCAATTAGTTTTGATTTTGGCGATAACTGGTATCTTAGTCCATTCAGGCTGCTGTAACAAAATACCACAGACTGGGTAGTTTGTAAACAGCAGACTTTTATTTCTCACAGTTCTGGAAGCTGGGAAGTCCAAGAACGAGGCATTAGCATGGTCACATTCTAGTGAAAGCCTTCTTCCTGGTTCAGAGCTGGCACCTTCTCACTGGGTTCTCACATGGAGGAAAGGGCTAGCCATCTCTCTCTGTGGTTTCTTTTATAAAGGCACTAAACCCATTCATAAAAACTTCAATCTCATGGCCTAAGTACCTCCCAATGGCCCTACTTCCTAATACCATTGTAGCTTTGGGATTTCAACATATGAATTTGAGGGTGGGGGTGGGAGGACACAAGCATTCGGTCTGTAGCAACCAGTAACTTTTGAAAGAAAGTTAGCACATGATTGCGAGAACTCTTCCAAAAAATTAAAGTCACTAAGCAAAGAAATGGTGAGAGGGCTGAAATGATGAATAATTTCAACCCTATTAGGGAAAAAAGAACTCAGTGGACAAATCACTCTCCTCTTCTGAAATGAGCTGATTACAGACAGGGGGCCTTGTGATTCATGTTTGTTTACCCAGTGCAGGGTGCTTACATATGGGAGGGTGATCGCTGATTTCACTTAGGGTGACAGAGGCTTAACATGGTACAGGCTTTGGGCTCCAAACAGTCTGAACTCTCACATTGTTTGAATCAAAGGCAGCTACTTGCTTTACTTGCTTTCTAGGGATTTAGGACTCTTGTTTGCAACTGATGGAAATGTAATTGAACCATGAAAAATAAAGAGGATTTATTAGGAGAGTACCAGTGAATATCCCAGAGCCAATGCAAGATTAAATAACCACCTCTGGGAAAGACAGGGATCAGAGCAGCTCCAGGAATTTCAGTAAATGGAACTGAAGATTTTTAAAAACTTTTTTTTTAATGCTTTATTTGTTTTTGAGAAGTAGAGACAGAGAATGAGCGGGTGAGGGGCAGAGAGAGAGGGAGCACAGGATCTGAAGCTGACTGCAGGCTCTGAGCTGTCGGCACAGAGCCTGATGTGGGGTTCGAACTCATAGACTTCAAGATCATGACCTGAGCCGAAGTCGGGTGCTTAACCAACTGAGCCACTCAGGCGCCCCTGGAACTGAAGATTTTAATGTCATTAGCACTCCCTATATACTTCGTGTTCTTTCTGCTCCTCGCTGTTGCAGACAGGTTTCTCATATTGTAGATTGGTGGGACATGGCTCTGGATACATATATTTATCACTTACTGCTCCAGTTTTAACAATCCAAAGGAAGGTTTCTGACTGGCTTAGCTTGAGCTGAGAGCCTGTGTTTAGCTTTGCCTAGCCATGGAGACAAGACCACATGGACCATATGCTAGAGTGGGAGTGGGCACGGAAGAATCAGTCCTTAGAGAAGAGGTGCATCAGAGTCTGACTACTGGGGAGATCGCTGTGAGCCAGGCAATCATACCAGTTAATGTCTACTGAATGTATTTCCTGAAGAACCTCCGAAGTTTCTCTGACTGGAAGAACCTCACCTTTCCAGGTTTAGGCAATTTTAATAGGAAGGAAGAAAGGAAAGAAAGCTCTTTCAGAGTTCTAAATAAACACCTGAAGATATAATACCTCTAAAACCTGAGTTGTAGACCATCCCAAAATGGCCCCTTCCAACTCTTAGTGAAAGAAGAAAGGCAGGAGAGTCGGGCCCCACCGGAGCCACTGGCAATCTGAATATGACAATTCTTTTGGAGAGAACTAGACAGGGTGATAAGTATTTCCTTAGAGGAAGAAGAGATTTGAAATTTGTTTGTTCTTAATGACATCTAAACAGTAGGGAGGTGGGGGTGGGAATGGAATCAGATATCTTGAGGGTCATTTGTTTTCTTGTTACTTTCATGATTGGGAATATAGGAGTTTATCACTTGGGAACTTTCCTCACAGTTGTTAAGTAAAAGAAAATGCAAGTTTCTTTCTTTTATTTTTTTAAGTATGTATATGTGGGAAGACACATATTCTAGTACGCGGTCCATTTTATTGGAATATGTATCAATTCCCTTCTGCAGTAGGTACACAGGCTGCTTAGTGTGATTTAAATACAATACACAGAAGATACCGTTTACTGATTTCACTTGTTTCTATGATAAAATGGGCTTTAGTCAGGATTTTCCAGAGAAACAGAATTAATAGGATGTATATAGAGAGAGTTTCTGATGATGGATTGGCTCATACAATTATGGAGGTAGAGAAGTGCCATGATGTGCTATCTGCAGACTGGGCCCAGGAAAGCTGGTGGCATAGTTCCAGTCCAAACCCCATGGCCTGAGATACGGGGAAGAACCAGGCAGCCAATGGTGTCAGTCCTGGTCTGAGACTAAAGGCCTGAGAACCAGGAACACCAATGTCCAAGGGCAGAAGATGATGCCGATGCCCTAACCCAATCAGAGAAAGCAGATTCACCCTTCTTCTGCCTTTTGCCTTTTGGTCCTACCTAAGCCCTCGACAGTTCATGTGATGCCCACCCACAGTGATGAGAGCATCTTCTTTACTCAGCCTACTGATTCAAATGCTAATCTCTTTGGAAACACCCTCACAGACACACCCAGAAATAATGTTTTCCCAATTATCTGGGCACCCATTAGCCCAAGTTGACACATAAAATTGACCATCATAAGGCCTATAAGGGGATTTTGATCAAGGGTGTCTCAGAAAAGAAAGAAAAATCTCAAGGTTTCACTGACTTGTCAAATCACGTATTACCAGGGAAGGTCTATTAATGTGCTATATAACACTGGAGCTGAAGGTGAATGTCAGCAAAAAGACTAACATTAGGCTGCTCTGCAACCATGGTTTATAAATTAGGTGTATGGATGTTAGATAGTGTCTCAGTGGTGATCACTGACAATTTCTGAGTCGGTCAAAAGATGCTAATACATGCTGCACCTTTACCATAAACTAGCCACTGTGCTAAGTGATTTACGTATATAGTGGCCATCTAAGGAATTGTTATGCCATTACTCCTGCCTGTTGTGGGTATAGTGCCCTTTCTAATGATATCTACTATCCTCCTCTCTGTGCCATGTAGTATATATAAGAGCTACTCTCTCACAGACCATGCCCCTGGCCATATTTGGTTGATTCAAAGTAGGTAACTTGACCCAAAAACAGCCAGTTAGAGCCCATTGCTGATAAGTTTGAATTTGAGACCAGAGAGGATATGGTAGGAGGAAGCACAGAGCGTCATATTTGGGAGCAGGTAGCAGCCATGGCTCTGCTTTACTAAGGAAATGTGAAGGAAGAATCATACTAATAACACCAAGAGAAATAATTAAAATACACGGGGAGAGAAGAAGAGAAAAAGAGCCCTGGAGTTGCTTAAAGACCTGAGTTTCAGTTGTTTTTAAGGATCAGCTGTGTCCTTGTGGTTCCGTTGTTAAATATTTCCTTCCTTATACACAATATCATATCAGCTAATTTCCATTTTTTCTTACTTTGGGTTGTATTCCTATCACTTGTAGTAAAAGCATAGAACTAACACCATGGATTATCTCATTCAATTCTTTCACAATCTTTTGTGGTAAGTACTATTATTCCCTTTAACCAAGTTTAGAGAGGCTCAAGTCTTGCCCAGATCAAGCAGCTTGTGAGTAGCAAAGACAGGAATCACAGCCCAGCTAACCTCAACCACACCTTCTAAAACACAGTATTAATGAATTATGACGATTGCGACAACAAATTAGGACTTATGTGTAGTAACAAGTGTTTTTCTTTTTTATTTTTCTGTCTTCTAAGAAGGATATATATTTTTCAAAGGTTAGTGTATTGGTTAACCATTGCTGCAAAACAAATCATCCCAAAATTCAATGTCTTGAAACAATAATAATTTATTATTTTTCATGCATCTGCAGATGGGCTGAGGGTCAACTAGTCTAGGCTGTGCTCAGTTGAGGTAGCTCTAGTCCATATGTCATTTGTCCTCCTTAGACCAGTGGACTGACCATAATCAAGGCATAGTCTTCTCATGTTGATGGCAGAGACACAGTGAACAAACTCAAACATGTAAGCTCGTTTTATGCCCCTATTTGTACTATAATTACAAATATCCTTCAGTGCAAAAGGAATCACATAGCCGAAATGACAGTCATGGAATGGTCAAATATACTCGGCCTCAAGGAGCTGCAAAGATACTTGGGAAGAGCATGGAGATGGGGAAGAATGAAGAATTCAGAGTGGTTAATACTATCTACCGCGTAGACAGTTATCACAAATGTTTTGGACTTTTCTTAGTGGCAGTGTTCTGGTTAATTATTACTGTGGATTAGAAACTCAAAAAAGGCTCACCTAATGGTTCTGGAACACGCAGTTTCCCATACAGTTGCAGTCAGATGATGGCTGGGGTCAGAACAGAAGGAATGCTAAAGCAGGTGGGTGCTGCCTGGGTATCTCGCTCTGCCTGCGGTCTTTTGACATGGGTCAGTTTGGGCTTCCTCACAACAAGCCTGCCTTACTTAGAGCACATGAACTGCTAACTTTAAAAACAAGGTTTAAGAGCAAGTAGTTTAGCGCATGAAGTTGAATAAAACCTTGGCATTTATGTAACTTTGTTTCTGCTACTTTTTTTTTAAGTTTATTTATTTTGAGAGAGAGAGAGAGAATAAGCGGGGGAGCGGCACAGAAAGAGTGGACAGAGGATCCAAAGCAAAAGCTGTGCTGACAGCAGAGAGCCCTCATGAACCGTGAGATAGTGATCTGAGCCGAAGTCAGACACTTAACCAACTGAGCCACCCGGGCGCCCCAAATATTCTGTTAATAATTTTTTATTTCTTATTTTTTAAATTTTTTAGACAGAGAGAGAGAGAGCATCTGCCACTTCTTCTGTTAGTGACAAGTAAGTCACAGCCTATTCAGACTCAAAAGATGGAGTATTAGACTTCACTCCTTGATAGAGGCATGGCAAACTTCTACAGCATATGGAACAAAAAATTTTAGTTTAGAAAATCTAATCTGCCACAGGTCGTATGATAGACCAGAAGGTTGGACCTCGTGTCCTGGTTCTAGTCTGCCATTTACTAGCTGTGTAACCTTAGACATGATCTGATCTGCCAGTGCTGGCCCATAGTAGGTATCACATAAATATCAAATGAATGAATGAATGGCATAGAAGGACTTCTTCAGGCTTCAGTTTCTTTCTCTGTATGTGACTAATAATAGCCACGGAAAATCAAGGAGTCAATGAGATGAGACCCTTGAAGATGTTTTGCAAATACAACGTTTATTTTTATTTTTGAGAGACACAGAGACAGAGTATGAGCCGGGGAAGGGCAGAGAGAGAAGGAGGTACAGAATCTGAAGCAGGCTTCAGGCTCTGAGCCGCCAGCACAGAGCCTGACGTGGGGCTCAAGCTCACAGACCGTGAGATCATGGCCTGAGCCATGGCCATGGTCGGCCGCTCAACCAACTGAGCCACCCAGGCGCCCCTGTTTTGCAAATCTAAAAGGGCTAACATCTATGGGTTTTCTTATCGTTTTTATTCAGAACCCATGGCATTGTTTTTTGTTGTTGTTGTTGTTTTAATGTTTATTTATTTTTGAGACAGAGAGAGACAGAGCATGAGTGGGGGAGGGGCATAGAGAGAGAGAGAGACACAGAATCTGAAGCAGGCTCCAGGCTCCAAGCTGTCAGCACAGAGCCCAATGCGGGGCTCGAACTCACAGACCGTGAGATCATGACCTGAGCCGAAGTCAGACGCTCAACCAACTGAGCCACCCAGGTGCCTCGGTTTTTGGACTATTCTCAATGATGCCAAATCTTTGTGATCTGAATAACCTGGTTTTTGCAAAGATGTGAAGGTCATTTGGAGCAGGAAAAGACATATGATTTCCCTGAGTAATAAAATTTGGGGGTCTAAAATGAGATATCATTATAATATGATGAGACTGATATTTTTAAAGTGGCTGGTAACCTGGTCTGGATGACATTTCCAAGGAAAGATTACTAAAAGTGTTTTGAGAGAAGGCAGAGGAATTGAAATAACTGTATGACAACTGCAAATGAGGCATAAATACTCATTTGAATGTTTAAGAATGAGATTAAATGCTTTATCATCTCTCTTGTCCAGTGTCTGAGAAAAGACTCAAGCTTCATTTCCAGGATGGGGAAATTTGAATTTTACCGGTGATCAGTTAAAAGAAAAGCCAACAGGAATTAAGGGAGATAATTATGTTGATAGCTAAGGACCCACTGTAGATTTCCAAACGTCATAAGAAAAGCGCTTTAGTTTAGTCACTTCTAGATTTATCTTTAGGGATCAATTATGTATGTATTATTTTTTAATTTCATATATTTTTTTCTTTTTGTAATCTTGGAGACAGCTAATGGGCATTTATTTTTAGGTATTATGTACAAAGTTTTCTTTTACTTTCAAAAAATAAATTTCTTAGACACGGAAACAAAAATAATAAGAAGGAAAGTGATTTCAGCTAATCAGTTACCAGCGTTTTCTTTCTTAAAGACGTATGGTAGTGGTCATTTTTCTCTAGGAAATGTGGTAAATTGGATGGCACTGTGACCTCAAAACCAGAGAAAAAGAGTCTTAGCTGACTAGTTAGGTAATTTTGGTATTATTTTCAATTGGAGTAAAGCTTCAGGAAAAAAAATGTTTTAAAGGAGGGAAAATGTAAAAGAATAAGATAAAAAACTGAAATTACATATAATAAATAATATTCCACATATTTCACATAAGATATCGATAGTAGGTTAGATATATTTAATAAGCGTACATACTAGAATTAGGTCAGAGTTTTTAAAAGCACATATACTAGAATTATACCCTGGATTAACATTCTAGCTGATTGCATATTGTCCTAAAAAGATCACTAAAGGTCAGTACATACCCGCTCATTTCTTGTCAAACCCGAAAGTGGGTTTCTTGGGTGGCTTATGGTCTGCTTGACTTTGTGGGCCAGGCCTCCATTTTATTTCAGTTGCCCATCCCTATTTGCCCGTCTTCAGATGAGGCCAGCCTCAGTCCCAGACAGCTCAGCCACCCACATGTCACTGCTGATTGAGCTGCTGGCTCCTCTGCCAGATAAAGAGGATCTTGCTGGTAGCAGTTTTGAGCGCTGGTTGGTCTTAGGTGTGAAGCTTTGTTGAACAGAGGACCCACGAATCACTTTGGTAAGCAAAGCTGGTTTCCGTAGCATGACTAGGATGTAAATGGCTGCTCCCTTGCTCCAAGTCCTTAGAGAGGGTACATTCTAAGCTCTAGGAGACCTCTCCTGGTGGGTGGGGGGGGGGGGGGGCTTCTAATCTGAGAGTCAGATGGGTCTGAAAAGGATCATTTATTACACAAAATTTATTTCTCCAATTATAACTACTGCCATGAAAGTCTTTTGATTTATTAAAGTATGCTAATTAAGGCATACTTCTTCCTGTTAAGGATATTATCATTTATCTCATTTGCAATAGCAAAGTCCCGTATCTCAAAGAAGACAATGTTGTCTGTACGGGAAAAATATTTTAGAACCGAGTAGCTTAGAAGGTAAGTCAAAAAAGACACAATAAACTAGCTTCAGCAGTGTTGACCTGACTACAAAATGTGTTCAAACGTGTTGCATCACACCAGGCACTACTGAGCACATGAGTTATGTTATTTTAATATTTTATAATAAAAGAGAAACTCTTCAACAAAGGGACATAAATGAACATGCTTAAATATAGTGGAAGGTAATTTTCCTAATAAAAATTTTTAAAAAGATGTAATATTTAGTTGTTTTGAAAGCACACAAACATTTTAACTTGTTCTTAATTGGTGCTTAAAGATATAGACCACTACTGTTTCATCACCTCCAAATTACAGTCCCACTGAGCTTCCTAATCTTACTTCCATTTTACTTTTAATTCATTCTTCCTCAGCTTCACAGTTCTTTTTTTGTTTGTTTTTTTATTACTAAACGTTTATTTATTTATCTTTGGGAAAGAGAGAGCAAGCACACATGTTGGGGGGCGGGGCAGAGAAAGAAGGAGAGAATGAATTCAAGAAGGCTCTGCGTAGTCAACGCAGAGCCCAATGCGAGGCTCGATCTCACGAACTCTGAGATCATAACCTGAGCTAAAATCAAAAGTCAGATGCTTAATCAACTGAGCCACTCACGTGCCCCCACAGTTCTTCTTAATTCCTTTTGCCCCTCTATGCCCAGGATTCCTTGTCTTTCTTCCTCTTAGACTCTTTCTTCTGATGTGCTAGATTTGTTCTTTTTCCTCCTCCCTGGAAATCATTTTCTGTCTCAGCTTCTCTACCTTTCCTGTTAACTCCATGACCACAGGAGAACCATCTGTTTTCTACCATTTTGCTGCCACTTCCAATGTTCCTACCATATCTCACTTGGATTCTTTCCATGGCCTCCTAATCAGACTCCTAGCTGCCATACTTGCTCCCCTCCAGTTGATTGGCCACACGCCAGTTAAGGTGGGGGCTATAAAGCAGAAATTGAATCACAGCACTCTGTGCTTAAAACCTCTAATTGGGTTCCCATTGCACACAGGATACATTCCCAAATTCTTAAAATCTCTCATAAGTCTCTATATGACCTGTCTACTACTCTCCTTTGTAGATATTCACTGTGATCCACCCAGGATGCACTGTTTTTTTAATCCTATCTTCCTTCCTTGTATTTTTTTTTTTCCTGCCTAAATTTAATTTTTTTTGGGGTGGAGGAGAATGGGAGAGCGTCAGAGTGGTAGTTGATTCTTAATGAATGTTTACAAGGAAGATGTCCATATGGGGTAGATGAAGTTCTGAAAATGTTGAGCTATTTTGGAAGGCATCACTTTTACCGAAAGATCATCTAAAGCCTTTATAAAAATCTAAAATAATACATGGTAATTATAACAATAATAAACAAAACACTCAGAAGTAAGCTTCAAAAAAAATTTCCTTCCAGAGTTTCTTCTGCATTCATTAACATATATGTAAACAAAGGTAAGTTCTTTTTTGGACAAACAAACAAATAGAAATTTTAACTCCTCTCCCAGAAATAGCTGAACCTCAAAATAGAAGGCTAGAACAAGAAAGAATAGGCGTTGGCAAGAATGTGGAGAAAAAGTCATCCTAGTGCACAGTTGGCGGGAATGCAAACTGGTATACCCACTGTGGAGGACGGTATGGAGGTTCCTCAAAAAATTAAAAATAGAACTACCTGATCCAGTTTTTGTACTACTGGGTATTTACCCAAAGAATACAAAAACACTTCAAAAGGATATATGCACCCCTATGTTTATTGCAGCATTTTTACGGTAGCTAAATTATGGAAGTAGCCCAAGTGTCCATCGGTAGATGAATGGATAAAGAAGATGTGGTATATACATATACGTGGCAGATTATATATATATACATAATGGTGTGATGATGTGAATATATATACACACTATATATATATATATATGTATGTATACATATATATAGGAATATTATATTACTAAGCCATAAAAAGGAATGAAATCTTGCCATTTGCAATGACATGGATGGAACTAGAGAGTATTATGCTAAGTGAAATATGTCAGTCAGAGAAAGACAAATACCATATGACTTCACTCATGTGTAATTTAAGAAACAAAGCAAACAAAGGAAAAAAGAGACAAACCAAAAACCAGATTCTTAACTATAGAGAACAAACTATCAGATGGGAGGTGGAGGGGGGAATGGGGTAAAATAGGTGATGGGGATTAAACAGTACCCTTACGATGAGCACTGGATGATGCATGGAGTTGTTGAATCATTATATTGTATACCTGAAATTAATATAACACTGTATGTTACCTATTCTGGAATTAAAATAAATAATTAAAAAAATGTAGAAGACCTGATGGCAGAGGAAAACCAACTAAAAGCTCTAAAAGAGGGGAAAAGACTATTGACATCAGTGTCTAAAAGGCAACTCCATCAGCGTGGACTTGCCTTAGATCATCTGATTCAAAGGAGCAACATTGTTAGCATCTTTCTTAAGCCCCTTGTATTATTAAAAAAAAAATTTGAAATTGAATAGAAAAGAATATAAAGCTAGAAACTGATATGTATTTATGAGGAACCCCTGTAGAATCTTGTTTGCTTTTCCTGTGGACTATGAATCAGTCCATTTCAAGATTAATTTGTCCCCCTCCCCCACCCCCAGTGTGGAAACTCCATCTGCACTACTGTGAACTCTGAAACACTATCTAACAGGGATGCTCCTGCACTGAGGAAGCTCTATCACATTAAGAGGGGCCATTGTCCCCGAATCCCAGGATGAGTGAGCGGCGGTATAACAATACCTCCATCAACTGTGGGTATTACTAGCCATTAAATTTTTGCCAATGCAGTACACAACACGGCTAAGAGGCTTCTCATTCTAGTTTGCATTTTCCTTATTGCTGACAGTGGTTGAGCATATTTTTATATTGGTAATTTGCGATTTTTCTGTAAATTGCCTCCTTTTCTCTTCCACTCTGTTTGCTATTGGGATATTTTTCTTTTTATTGATTTATAAGGCTTTTATAATATTGAATATTGTGATATTCATGAAGAGGCACCACTCAGATCCTGCTTCTGGGAGGGACTTGTTTCCTTAACTGCCTGGAGCTCCGTTAGCAGAGACCTTCAACTGTCAGTCTCTTCAGGGATGGCATCAACTGTGGAGCCACCTTGCCCAAGGTCACACCCTCTACCAAAATGGCTTACATCCAATAGAGGAAAGGTTATAAAGGTTCAGCCATTCTGGCTCATTAGAAGATAATTCTGACTGGCCCTGTTACCTCTAGCACTCCTGTGTCATCAGCCAAAGCTCCTGTTTGGGTCTACGTTGCATCTGAACTTTTCCCTCAGCCAAATCCTGAGTCCTTCCCCTGCCTTCCACAGTGATTGAGTCTAAGGGCACTTCCTAAAAAATATTCTGTCTCAGGCTCTGCTTCCTGGGGAATCCATCCTATGAAAAAAAATACATTATATATTGTGGCAAATATTTCCTTAGAAAACTTCCTTAGGCAAATATTTCCTCAGAATCTTTGCACATTCTTTTCCCTATGCCACTTTTCCCTTGGCTCTTCCCTACTTTTTTTTTTTTTAGTAATATTTATTTATTTTGAGAGAGAGCGAGCATGTGCAAACAGGGGAGGGGCAGAGAGAGAAAGAGAGAGAGGGAAAGAGAGAATCTCAACCAGGCTCTGTCAGTGCAGAGCCTGACCTGGGGCCCAATCCCATGAACTGTGAAATCATGTCCTGAGCCTGAATTAAGAGTCTAATTCTTAACTGACTAAGCCACCCAAGTGCCCAGCTCTCTCTTACTTCTTTAGGTATCAGCTGAAATGTCATATCCTTACCAAGGCCTTCCTTGATCTCCAACCCTAAATCAAGTCTTCCTATTATTTTCTGTCAAGGCTTCCTATATTTTCCTTCACAGCACTTTTCTTAGTTTTTAATCTTGTCAGTAGATTTATGTGATTATTTGTTGAATGCCTGAACTATTTACTAGACTCTAAACACCATGAGGGCAGATCTTTAAAAAAATTTTTTCTGTCATTCTATATCCAGTTACTATCATACTTCCTGACACATAGTACATCTTAAGTAAATATTAGTTAGATGAAGGGATGAATAAAGGAGCGAAGGCAAGAATGAGTTCTCTTTCTAGAAACATGATTTTCAAACAAGAAAAATGCCTCAGCTACTGAGTTTCTAACACGAACATTACCAACGGACATTATGAAACCATTTTGCATTCTTTTGGGGGCCCTAAAATTCTTTTGTGGCATAGGCAAGAGATTTGATTATAAATTAGTCCTGTCCATATTTCCTTGCAATGGATTACTTGAAATTTATTTCAAGGAATTGCCTTTGGAATGGAGGTTTCTTTTGAATCCAATTTTAAAACCATCATTCCATGTAATTAGAATAGTATAAATGAGGAGAAAAATAGGAGTTCTATGGTTAAACCATTTAAAAACAAAATTAATTCCCACTGCTCAAGGCCTAAAGGGAAAATCTAGAAAGTGGGCAGAGAAAATGGGTCGTCTCATTAGATTTTCTTCAGGACCTATTATTAGCAATTTAGTAGCTCAGTCTTGAATTAGATTAGAGTATTACCATGATTACTATATTTATAATGTTACAAGGAATTTATAATGTGTTATTTGCAGTTGAAATTTCTCATGATTATTTTAGCCTAGAAGCAGTAATAATACAATGAAGCAAAACTTTCTATTTTTTTGTGCCATTTAACAATGTGTAGTTAAATCACATGTGATTCTTGGATGATGGATGAATTTTATTACATTCAATTTACTAACTAGCCACAAAGACTGAAAGCTTAATATCAAATGTATTCTGCATATCACTGGTACTTGGTTAAAAACAACTTGATTATCTCTTTTCTACTTTTAAGAGATATATAGGCCTCCGAACATGGACTTATTGTCACATATATATCTACAATCATTCAGAAAAGAATTTCCACTGACAACAACTTTTTTTTTCCCCCCAGACAAGGGGGAATAAAACTAATTTCTCATCTTTTATTCATTTATGTTTCCATTAGCTAGGCAAGTCTGCTTCCTGGGCCACTTATTTCATCAAAACTAGGACCAAAATATCTTTTCAAATAGGGAAGAAAAACATTTAAAAAAATAAGTGGAGGACAGACTCTTATCTGTTCTTCAACCATGACAGTCTTAAAGAGAAATCCAGAACACCAACCTACTTTTTAATTTGTCCTTTATTCTTCTATTCAGCTCTTAACCACTTCCACCAAAGTGCTTCTAAGGACAAAAGGGAAAGAATATACACTCATTCCCTTTACTAGGTGCTTACTACCAGCGGTTCTGAGGTAGATATTAGGGGATCAGTAAACTTGGATTTTAAAAAAAGATTGCATCTTTGTCTCCATTGACTTCTAACTAAATTTAGCATTTATAAATGTAGACAACAAACCCTACATAGTGGGAGTACTGTCTATGTTTTTCTTCTGCAGTAGAAATGATACATAATACTGTATACTGAAATAATGATATCATTTTCCTGATGGTACAGGTGTCTCTATCATTTACATCCATCACTACTTCAGAATTTTTCTAAAGTATTTTTGTAGATATATTTCAATACATATTTTGAGAAGAGCTTTGTAGGCTTCCTGAGGCTACTCGGTAGGGTCTATGGAACAGAAATGATTAAGAACTCCTAAGGCAGTTATTTTCAAACTTATTAGACTTAACTTTTCTCCTTTTAAGAATATAGGTGAGGTTCATATGATATGCAATTAACCATGTTAGAATGCACAGTGCAGTGGCATCCAATGCAGTTCCATTATTGTACAACCACCACCTCTCCAGTTTCAAAACATTTTCATCACCGCAGAAGAACACCCCATATCCTTTAAGTAATCACTCCCTATTCCTCCCTCCCCTCATTCTTCTGACAACCACTAATTTTTTTTTTTCTGTCTTTATGGACTTGCCTGGTCTGGATATATCATGTAAAAGGAACCATACAACATGTGACTTTTTGTGTCTGGCATCTTTTGCTTAGCGTTAATATCTTCCTTTCTAAAGTTTATTTTGGGGGCACCTGGGTGGCTTAGTCAGTTAAGCGTCCGACTTCGGTTCAGGTCATGATCTCTCCGTTCCCGAGTTTGAGCCCTGCGTTGGGTTCTGTGCTGATGGCTCAGAGCCTGGAGCCTGTTTTGGATTCTGTGTCTCCCTCTCTGTCTGTGCCTCTACCCCGCTCATGCTCTGTCTTTCTTTCTCTCTCTCAAAAATAAATAAACATTAAGAAAAAGATTTGTAAAAAAGAATATATTTGATATATTTTAAAAAATAAAGTTTATTTTGAAAGAGAGAGAGACAGAGAGTGCACAAACAGGGGAAGGGCAGAGAGAGAGGGAGAGAGAGAAACAACGCAGGGCTCGATCTCACAAACCATGAGATCATGACCTGTCCCGAGATCAAGAGTTAGGCATTTAACCAACTGAGCAACCCAGGTACCCATAGCATTAATGCTTTTGATGTTCATCCAAGAATGTATCAGAACTTCGTTTCTTCTTATGGATGAATGGATAAACTAAACTTTTAATAAGAAGTCTTATGTAACAACATCTTTACCCTCTTGAAATGAAATTGATAGATGATAAAATCTACTATGTGGATAATTTTTTTAAAAATGATGTAATGGTTAACTATCTTATAAAGCAAACATTAAAGAAAAATAATTTGTAATGAAATTATATGTATTTCAATATGCTAATGCTCAGGCACTAGTATTAAAGACATATTAAATAGTCATATGTTTGTATCCATATGTAGAATCACCATTCTACAATTAAGAAGCTATAAATGCAGACTAATACAGTCTATAATATTAAAGTTTCAAATACCATGCACATTTTAAAACAATCCAAAAATGTGTTATATACAAAATGTCATTAGTTTTTAGGCTGACATAATTTTTTAAAAAACAGGTGTTACACTGAAACAAATGTCTGATAGGACATGTCAGAGCAATGAGGGACACAGGGACAACACTTGCTTGTATAGGGCTCTCTTAAAGTGGTATAGCATGGACAGTATCCCTGGCCCCCATGCACTAAGCGGCAGTAATGTTCCTCAATCACTGTAACATCAGAAAACACCCTGGCAGTTTCAAAAAGGCTTCTACGGGGTCATTGGTGACCCAAAGAGAAGATGTGACCCAACATTTACTCCCTGAATCTTGACATTTTTCTGAAGATTTATGTTTTATCCTTAAAATTAAATGCATATCTGTATTCTAGGATACAGTATAAGGGTTTCTGTTTAAATATGTATGTAGTTCTCACGGATCTGAATTGCATGGCGGTCAGTCTTAGTATACTATATCTTCCTAAAGCACAAATCTAACTCCAAAAGTGTTAATGAGTAACATAGATGTCTCTGTAACCTTTAATAAGTATTTTATTTCTTATTTTTTTTAATTTTTTAATGTTTATTTATTTTTGAGAGAGAGAGAGAGAGAGACAAAATGTGAGCGGGGGAGGGGCAGAGAAAGAGGGAGACACAGAATCTGAAGCAGGCTCCAGCCTCTGAGCTGTCAGCACAGAGCCTGTGGTGGGTCTCAAACTCATGAGCTGTGAGATCATGACCGAGCTGAAATCGGACACTTACCCAACTGGGTCACCCAGGCACCCCGATGTCCCTGTAATCTTTAAAGAAAGTCTTAGGAAAGTGTTACATATTAGCATAACTTCTTCAAAATCCATTTTAAATTTCTGATCTTTTTACAAAGTCCCTCCCTCCCTTTCCCCAAATTATCTATCCTTCAGCTTTGCCAGCCAGGCTGGCTTCAGATCTTCCCAAACTTTCTCTAAATCTTGTACCTTAACACGCACCAAACAGAACAAACATTACACAATAAAATCCTGTGACCAAGTTTCCTGGTCCCTCCCTCCAGAGGGGGTCAGATTCTCCAAGGAGGTATTGATATTTTTCCTTCTGTTGCTTCATGGTAGAACAAGGCGTTTTGGCACATTGGGGTTCATTTTGGAGGCTTCTGGGCTTTAGGAACAGACTTTAAGAATGCATGGGCCCTTAGGGGCGCCTGGGTGGCTCCATCAGTTAAGTGTCTGACTTTGGCTCAGGTCATGATCTCACATTCCTGAGTTTGAGCCCCACCACAGGCTCTGTGCTGACAGCTCAGAGCCTGGAGCCTGCTTCAGATCCCATGTCTCTCTCTCTCTCTGTTCCTCCTCATCTCCCACTCTGTCCCTCCCTCTCTCTCAAAAATAAATAAAGACTTTTAAAAAATTTTTTAAAAAAGGACCCCCCCCACTAAGTCCTGGCTTGTTCTGATGTGCAAACAGGTACAGTACTGACACCCCACAGTGCTTTTGTCCAAGATTTGTTCTCAGGGACTCTTCCGGTAGTGGAAAACTAGAAGAACTTGGAATGAGGTCACTTCAGAAAACAAAATTTATGATTTGCTGTTTGGCTTCCCAAGGGCTGAGCCACCAAGACTGAGGTGGCGGAGACTTGTCTGCCACTTGCTCTCTGTCAGGTGAAGAGAGGCGCCAGGCCCATTGGGAGTTTCTTTCTCACTTGGACCAATTCTTTTTCACTTTCTTGATTTGAGGTACCAGAGGTATGTGCTAATATTTGAATTGGCCAGTCTTTTCGAGAATTTTCATAAAAACAGCCTGCTGAACTATCATACAGGTATGGATCTGGCAGATATATATTTGTGAAATATGGAGAGAAAAATGATTACCAGTGAACTATTGCCTCATCCAGGAGCCTTCCTATCTATATTAAGAAGTCTTTGAAGTGAGAGCTAAAATTAGTTGCTATTTAATAGCTGTATGTATGGGAAAAAATTCATATTTCAAAGTAGGTGTTCACTAACTCATCAAAAAAAGACATCTGATAATTTAAGCTTTTCTATTAAGCTATTGGAGTTGAGCGTGATGAAAGAAGTGGGTAAAATGGTGTGAAATAAAAATTAGATAGGACATTCGCTTAAAAACAAACAATACAAAATTTTCTCAATAATAATAAGGAAGGGTATGCTAGAATCTCCGGAAGAGCAAAATTGTACTTGGAATGACCTCAGGTGAACCTACTTACACCTAATATAAAAATGATGAATGATTTAAAAAACAGTTTTTTAATCTTTATTTTTGAGAGAGAGAGAGAGATTGACAGAGTGCAAGTGGGGGAGGAACAGAGAGAAAGAGAGGGAGACACAGAATTCAAAGTGGGCTCCAGGCTCTGAGTTGTCAGCACAGAGCCCGACGCAGGGCTCAAACTCACAGACCTGAGCCGCAGTCAGACACTTAACCGACTAAGCCACCCAGGAGCCCCAAATGATTAATGATTTTGCAGACTAGCCTGCAAGAGTAGCGTGATACGCCCGTGCGAAAACAACAGCAATTGAACTCTTGTTCAAAAGGCCAACTCTGAGGTTTCTGCCTGGCCCAGGCATTTTTAAAGGAGTTTAGGGCTGTTAACATTTCTTGATTACGTACAGACTAGATGGTACTGGCTACAGACATTACATCAGTCCTCAATACATTTTATTGATGAAGTTTTGGGGTGATAGTGGGGTGGTCCAGAGCTAACAGCCAAGAAAGAATTATTGAAAATGTCTTTAGTGCAAAAAAGTGATTTTATTAAAGCATGGGGACAGGACCCCTGGTTAGGAAGAGCTGCACTGGGGTCGTGACAGGTAACTCATTATATACCCTCAGGTCAGGAGGGGGTCAGGGATAGAGTAAGGAATTTTGGAAGCAAGGTGTCCAGGACTTTGAGGGGCTAGCTGTTGCTAGGGAAACACCATGTATTACTATTTAATAAAACCTCAGTCATGAGACCCTTTAAGTGTATATTTTGGGGGGCCATAAGCTTGAAGTATGATTGCCAGCATGTATCTTAGGGCAGTTGAGATAAAGGAAGTTGACTTACATGATCCTCAAGGTTGGGATAATGTTAAACTAAGGTTGTCTTTGCCCCCAGCAAAGTGTCATCCTTGAGTCAGCTGAGCTCCTAGAGGGAGGTCACTCTGCTGGTCTCAAGGACTCATCATTGGACTATAGGCAGTGAGGGAATTTAATTTCTCATTTGCCTTAGTTTCCCACATTACCGTGGCAAGCACTTAAACTCCTTTCCCTTGTTCTTGGGTAGTCATGAGTGCCTGGGGAATATCACATATATTCCAACAGTTGGGGGGAGGGTGGTGTGCCAGCCTGTATTTTGCCCTGGGCCTGCTCCAAGATCCCTCATCAGTATAAGGAAGTCTGTTGCTTAGTGCCTGGGGGTCTGGTTTCTGTTTCCTGACGTTCAGAGGGGTTCTGTTTTTTTCTAGGAAAGTATGAATGATCATAGATATACAAAGAAAAGTTAATCAATCATGCAGGCTAAGGTTGTTTGCTAAGGCTTGAAGACTACTCGGTTGGCTGGAGGGCCAAGGTGGCCTCATAATGCATGTATCCATCATTATGGAATCATGGAGAGCAGTTCCACTGCCTTAAAAATCCTCTGTGCCCTACCTGTTTATCCCTCCCTCCAACCCCAACCTCTGGCAACCACCGATCTTTTTACTGTCTCCACAGTTTTGTCTTTTCCAGAATTCATACAGCTGGAATCATATAATATGTAGCCTTTTCAGACTGGCCTCTTTTACTAAGTAATATGCATTTAAAGTTTCTGCATGTCTCTTCATGCTCATTTCCTTTTTAGCGCTGTCCCGACGGGCTCCGTTTAGTTACCTATTCACCTATTGAAGGACATATTGGTTGCTTCCCAGTTTTGGCAACTATGAATAAATAAACATCCATCTGTGGGTTTTCATGTAGACATAGGTTTGAGTTCATTTGATAAGCAACTTGACTATTGATATATATGGTAAGAGTATGTTTCATTTTTTAAGAAACCGCCAAATTGTCTTCCAAAGTAGCTGTAGCATTTTCTGCTCCCGTTAGCAATTAATGAGAGTTCCTGTTGCTCCACATTCTGGAAGTAGTTAGTGTTGTCAGTGGTTCCAATGATAGTGGTATCTCATTGTTGATTTAATTTGTATTTCTCCAATGACTAAAGACGTAGAGTATCTTTTCATATGCTAATTTCCATTGTATATCTTCTAAGGTGATGTGTCTCTTTGAGCTTTTCCGTATTTTTTCATTTGGTTATTTGTTTTTTCCTGGCGAGTTTTGAGTTTTTGGGGGATATTTTGGATACGATTCTTTATTAGATATGTGTTTTGTAAAAATTTTCTGCCAGTCTGCTGACGAGTTCAACTAAAATTCTTTTTTATTGAAAATGCTGAATTAAGCAGAAATTTTTATTTCCAAGCTCATCAAAGATCATTACGAACACAAATAAAGTATCCTTTTAAAAGTGTCCCAAGTTAAATCGAATGCACATCATCAAAATAAAACCTACTTGTGACATTAAAAATTCATTAGGCTATAGTATTTTCACATTATTTTGTTTTTAATTATTTGTAAAATGTTCCAAAGATCACATTTAAACATTTTTTTAAAGATGCCCTTAGAAGCACTAAGTGAAGCATAAAGCCTCCAAGTCAGTTTTTTCTCCTTTTTCTTTTTCTTTTTCTCTTTTTTTTAAGTACAACCACAAGTATAAAATAGATGAACTGAAGACAAAGGCCAATTCTGCTTCATACATAAGATTGGGCAATCTAATACACAACCCAACATGGAATTTTTCCATAACAAGTTTGCTAAGAAACAACTCCTATGTTTAGTGTTACAAATAAAACAATCTTTTCATTTAGAAAAATCAGACCGCAGGGCACCTGGGCGGCTCAGTCAGTTAAGCATCTGACTTCTGCTCAAGTCATGATCTCACGGCTTGTGAGTTCAAGCCCGGCATCCAACTCTGTGCTGACAGCTCAGAGACTGGAGCCTGCCTTCAGATTCTGGGTCTCCCTCTCTCTCCGCCCTTCCCTGCTCGCACTCTGTCTCCTTCAAAAATAAATAAACATAAAAAAATAGAAACATCAGACATCATTTGATTGATAACGCCTATTCTTCCCGATTTTATACTTGTTTGTCTTCATTTAGAAACTATAAATTCACAAGAAAAGAACAAGTTTTGCTATGGTATAAAAATCTTAAGAACAATAAATTACAAATATTCAATTTTTTAACAAACAAAAGTGTTTTCCTCCCCAAAATGTAAACATCCAGTAAACAAAATGAACATAATATTCCAGGCATACAGAAATGCCAGTAATTCGCTTATGAAAAAGGTGTACTTGTTGGTAACATTTTTGTTTGTCTTACATATAAAAGGACTTTACCAAAAGAATCAGGCCATTATTACTTAAAGTCTACTCCTTCACCCAGTTTCCTTATCTGAGTAGAAATTCATCAATTTTTATAGAATTTTGGCTATAGCAGCAGGCCACAGGAAAGGTCTGAAATATCTAAAGTCATTTGGTTGGAGAGAAAGGTTTTCTTGTGACGCAGAGGCAGTTAAGCATCACTAAGTGCTTAAAAGCATTCCCCACTGAACTTCCCTACAGCCTTTAGGATAAAGCATAGGATCTGGGCTCCCAGAAGGAGTTGCTTCCAGTTGGAACATCTAAACCTACACCTTAAACTTACAGGGCATCCTCCCAGGCATTCCGCATGCAGTTAACTGTTGAAGCTCTGCAGCTGCTGTGAGCCCTTGACCTTCGCCACACGACCCCCAGCTTGAGCTGCTCCACTGCCGAATGCAGGGCCTTCATGCTGGCCCAGAAGACATGGCTGGCCGCGCTGGGCTCTGAGGACCTAAAATTCTCTTGTAATATCATTTCATTTGGCTTTTAGAGTTGAACTTCTTACATATTTTTTTCTTAGTAATACAAGTAACTTACTGTAAATACTTCATAACTAACAGTTCATGGAATAGTTTCACATTTTGAATGAAATTATATAGGGTAGTAAAGAGGGGACCTTCAATTAGTCTAAATTTCTCCTAACGAATTTACCTTTGCATGAAGAAGAAAATTAAGATGAGAATTAAATTCAGCTAGGAGAGCTGGAAAACAAAAAAAGTGTTTTTTTTTGTTTAGTGGTTTAAATAAGAAAGATATTTATTTCTCTCTCATGTAGAAGTCCAAAGATATGTATTCTAGAGCTATAGGGCAGCTCTGCTTCACAGCGTCCTGTGGGGTACAAGCGGCTTTCAGCTCACAGCTCCATTTGCCAAAGGTGTAGCTTCATGGACAATGTAGCATCTAAGTTCTAGGTAGCAGAATGCAAGAAATGATGAAGACGCGGAGCTAAAGGATGAGCTCCTTTACCCACCCAGATTTATTGAGGTATAATTGACATATAATACCATGTAAGTTTAAGGTGTACAGTGTGACGATTTGATACATGTATATATTGCCAAATGATTACCAAAATAAGCCTAGTTAAAAGTTTCATCACCTGACATAATTACCTTTTTTGTACGTGTGTGGTAAAAACATTTAAGATCTCCTCCTATTCTCTTAGCAATTTTCAAGTATAGCATAGAGTATTATTAACTATAGTCATCATACTGTACATTATATCCCTAGAACTTAGACCTGGAAATTTGTACCTTTTGACCATCCATATGTGCTCTACCTTCTAGTCTGGCAGCCACTGTTCTACTCTTTCTTTGAGTTGGCCCTCCCCCTGCCTTTTTTAAAAATTTTTATTTATTTTTGAGAAAGAGAGAGAGAGAGACAGAGAGTGAGTAGGGGTGGGTCAGAGAGAGAGGGAGACTCAAAATCTGAAGCAGGTTCCAGGCTCTGAACTGTCAGCACAGAGCCTGATGTGGGGCTCGAACCCACGAACTGTGAGCTCATGACCTAAGCCGCAGTCGGATGCTTAACCGACTGAGCCACCCAGGCGCCCCTTCGCCCGCCATTTTTTAAATATTGCACATATAAGCGAGACCGTGCAGTATTTGTCTTCAAGGTGCATCCATGTTGCCACACTTTGCAGGATTCCCTTCTTTCTCATGACTGAATAATATTGTTGTGTATACATGTATACTATATTTTCCTAAGGAATATTCCTAGATGTCCCACTGGGTGGACTTTTGTTGTATGGTCACACCTGTTGTAAGGAAATCTGAAAAGTACAGTTTTTATTTGGGAAAGACAACAACTCTTTTGTTATAAAAGAAGGGGAGTACTGATTTGGGGGACTGTTAGACTCTATCACCCACAAACTTATTTAATCACTTTGCAGTATCTCTCGCTATTTTGGTCTTTCTCTTACCCATTTTTATTTTATTTGTTTTTGAGAGTGCATGCTGGGGAGGGGTAGTGGGAGAAAGAATATTAAGCAGGCTCCATGCCCAGTGCAGAGTCCAACATGTGGCTCCATCTCACGACCATGAAATCATAACCTGAGCCGAAACCTGAGCCACCCAGGCGCCCCTCTTTTACCCATTTTTAAAATTGTTTATTTTCTTATTTTTCAGTTTTAAGAGTTCTTTATTTAAACATTATTAAGCCACTTTTTAAAAAGGTTTTTAGTTTTTTATTTTGAGGGAGGGAGACAGTGAACTCAGGTAGAGGAGGGACAGAGAGAGAAGGAGAGAGAAAGAATCCCACACTCTTGGCACAGAACCCAATGCAGGGCTTGAACTCACAAACCTTGAGATCATGACCTGAGCTGACACCAAGAGTCAGATGCTTAACAGACTGAGCCATCCAGGTGCTCCTTTCACATTTTGACTGGCTAGCAAGCATGAGCAATTGTAATTAGTAAATTTAAAAAAAAAATTTTTTTTTAACGTTTATTTATTTTTGAGAGACATAGAGACAGAGTATGAGCAGGAGAAAGGCAGAGAGAGAGGGAGATACGGAATCTGAAGCAGGCTCCAGGCTCTGAGCTGTCAGCACAGAGCCCGACGCAGGGCTTAAACTCACAGACCATGAGATCATGACCTGAACTGAAGTCGGCCGCTCAACCAACTGAGCCACCCAGGCGCCCCATAATTAGTAAATTTTTAAGTCTATTTATTTATCATGTAATAGGTAAGGATAACAAAGAATTTTAGAGACACATGCTGCTTTTACAAAATACCACACATCAACGACTACTCCACAATTCCAAAATTCTTTTATTTCCCATTAGGATAATCCAGCATTTCAGAAAATGACAACTCTCCAAGTTAGATTTTGTATTACACTTACCAATGCTAAAAGTAGAAACAGAACTGGGATCACGAATCATCTCATTTTTTTGTAGCTCCAATTCCTATCTCTAGCACAGTTGCACAGCTGTGGAAAACACTGGTTTTGTGCCATCTTTAATGAAAGTCTTTCACTTTAGTTGTCTGCCTTCTTAGGGATGGCCTTAGCTGCTTCGTCCATGTCATACTCTTTCCAGGGAAGCTCATATCCAATTACTGGGGGTATAAAGGCCCAGTGATTTTGGCCTAACTCTGATAACTCTAACTGCAGCTATGTAAGCTCCAGAATATTCTGTGAGGTTTAATCTTATTCTAAGAATCAATAGATCATTAGAAAATAGCCCACAATTTTGTCTCAGTGGGGTTTGTCTTGTTGAAGCATCTGAACTTCAAAAGTTAACAGAACAATTACACTTTCTTTTCTACATGAGGAAACAATAAAATTATACAGCCACTGTGATATATGCACAAAAGAAATCCCTTCTCCCCCATTTTATGGGAGAGTCTGCCTTAGCAGTTTAGCTTAGTTTAGCTTAATGAAGCTGACACATTACAAAGCCACCACTGTTGACAAAAATATTTTAGGATCCACAATCTAAGCAGAGAGTCTAAATAGTTATTGGCAATATCTTCTAGAGACCCTTTCTGGAAATTGGGTAGGCCAGTCTTGTAATTTTAACTGTCATGAAATAATTTGTGATATTGAAAGAACTCAGGCGCTCCATGGGGAAGAATGTGAACCCAGTTCACAGTTTGAGTAGAAATTTGTAGAATTCCCACAGACCTTTCCAAGGAAGTTGGACCATTGGGAAAGAAAACGACATTTGTGACAGACTGCTGTTTGTCCTCCAATATTCATTTCTCCCTTCATCTGTAGTAGTATGGCTCCTACTTTGTATCTGGGCCTCTGATGACGCAGAAAAAAGGCTCCTAGTTTATAGTTAGTTGTGGCCAGGAGCCTGAGTGCTGCTCAATGCAATGCAAGTAAAAGCAGTCTACACAGTTTCTGGGATGTGTTCTTAGGGGAAGGGGCTCACCCTTTTTTTTTCCCTCCCTTCTTACTAGGCGAAATGGAGATGTGATGGTTGGAGCTGGAGTAGTCACTTTGAACCCTTAGGGTGCCCTTAGCAATGAAAATCAAACATAGAAGAGCAAGGAAACAGAAACAACTTGCTCTGTAATAAGGGAGGGCCCCCTTTCACCTACCTCCTGACATATGTGTTGATCAAAATCCTGACCACCATCTAGATATAAGTACTATTCTCTGGCTATAAAGTTACATGATGGCTATAGAGCCATCTTGGTGACATTTTCGCTTACAGAATTTTTTAAGCAAAAGTTTGTTTCAGCCAATTTTTAACAATCTTGTCTCTCTTGTTAATGTTGAGAACCAGAGGATGTACTTGTAGCTATGGAACAGAGAGAGGAAAAAGAAGCTAGTTTAGACTAGAGTCAGATCCATAACTGTGACTTAATCAATATAACTTAATTAACATAATCTGTGCAAAGATGTTCATCTCATAAGAGGTAAGATTTTACGTTAGAATTAGACTTGTCAAGAATTTATGTATGCGTTGAGCACAGTAACATTTCACTTAGAAGCCAATTTTTATTACGGTACTTTGAGATTATTTTAAAAATGTCTTCTCTTTTCATGAAAACCATGTCACTTAGTTTTTGCAAAGATCTTAAATGTACTTTTTTTGGCCTCTTAAATTGCTACTCTTTTTGCTTTCACTTTTGGACTGAATAACAGATATTTAATTTTCTTTAAGTTTTAATTTCTAATGAAAAAAATCTTTTTTTACTGCTTTCTTCTGGATCCTCTCACTCTGATGTATCGTGAGAATTGAACTTCATATTGACAAGGACGTAATTGATGATCTTTTTTTTTTTTGTAATTGATGATCTTAAGAAGATGGAGGTAACTCATTTGAATTGAGATGGGGAAAGAATGTGAAGCAGTGAAGATACTGCCTAGTGACAACTGTTTTCTCAAGTTTTTCTGGAAAGTGAATACCTGGAATTTCATATGCTAATAGAAAAATTTGGTAAAAAGGGACTTTTGGGAGCAATTTACCTCTACAACAAAGGAGCCGTTATTTTATGCAGGGCATGCTGCTACAACCTGCAAGGATACTAAATCTTAATTCTTAAGTGTTTGGCACATTAACAATGCAGTGGGTTGGTCAGGGTGAAATATGTTCACAAAGATATGGGTACAGTAGCAAGTGCCATTGTAGAAGTGAAAATGTAAGAAAAAGAAAGGCTAAATCACCTCCAGTTTGGTTAAATAGGAACGGCTTCATGCAGGAGATAGCATTTGAAGCAACTGATGTTTTCTTGCTCATAAGTCAGTGTCAAGGCCAATCAGTGCCAAGGTCAAATCTTCACAAGGAGGTCTTATTATGCCTTATGATGTCTGTGTGTGCGTGATGCTTATCTCCTACACTGGACAGGATCTAGAGCATAGCCAGGCACATAATCATCACTTGATATTATACCATTATAATAAAGATAATATGATAGTAAATATTGACTGGATTGGTGAAGGCACGAACGCATATACGCATTAATAAGTGGCCATGAGCTCCTCAGGGATGGCGGATGTGGTCTTGCTAAAGTTTGAACCCTGGCCTCGCTGCTCACACAGTGTACTTTACTGGCAATTTGCTAGGCACTCCCATTTCTCGGGTAAAGTCTCCAGGGCCAGCCAGAGATTGGCTGGGGCAGGGGATCTACATCCAGGCCCGGGCCGGAGAGATGACTCCCGCCAGTAGGGGGCGCCGACGCGAGGCTCGGCCAGGACCCCCAGCACCGCCCAGCGCAGAGTCCGACCGCCGTCTACGCCATGCGCGCGCTGCTGCCGCTGCTGCGCACGGGCTGGGGCTGGCGCGCGGGGCCCCCCGCTGCTGGCCGCTTGCCCCGGGGAACGAGTGCAGGGCCCGGGCCGCACCGCGCCATGGCTCTCTACCGCACGGAGGAGCGCGGCCGGCCCTACTCCCCCGATTACCGCCTCTTCTTCAGTAAGTAGCTCGCGGGGGCCCCGGCGGGCGGCGCGCCAGGGGAGGCTCGGGGTGGAGCCTGTGCGGTCCGCGCGGCCTCCTCCCTCCTTCCTTTGGGTGGCCGCGCAGCTCAGGCCGCCTACCCGCACGCGGGGGCCCGCGCCGAGCCCCGGAGCTGCCAGCGAGTGGGACGACGGCCCGAGCCCCCAAACGCGGAGCGCAGACGCAGGGCAGCCGGCGGCGCCGCGCCGAGTCGCCCTGGGCGCGGCCAACCGCCCCCTCCGAGCGGCCACACGGCTGCGGCCCTGCAGCCTCAGGCGAGCCCCTGCCGGTTCCGGGCTCACGTAATTTAGTCGTGGGAGGGAAGCGCAGAATCCGCCCTCCGGCCGGCTTTCTCGGTGGGCGTAATCAAGCTCCTCCTCCCGGGGAGGGCCGCCTGCAGTTGGAGAGGCGGGCCGAACTTCGGAGGTCCCTAGTCCAAGTCCAGTGGGTCTTTTCCGGGGCGACTCTGGCCAAGGATCTTCTCTCAGAAGCATGAATTTATACTCACAAGTCGGCACTTTGAATGCCGTGCTGCATCGAGAGCCTGGTGGGCCCCGGGGTGGCCCTGTCACCTCCTCACATTGACCGCGCCACCGAGGGCGAAGCGAATTGCAGGGCCCTGAGCTGGCCGGCCAAGTCGGAAAATGACCCGGGTTCCCGTTATTTATTCTCATTTTTCTTTGCGGCGCCAAGTTGCACTGTGTAGGTTAGCAGTGACGTGAAAAGAGCGAGGTTGGTTGAGTCGCTTTCACGCCTCATCGATTTCAGAGTCTTAAGGGGAGGAGGACTGTTTCTGTGAGGTCGGCCCTGCCTGATCGCCCATCTCGTGGGAGCACCGGCTTCGGAGGCTTTCACATTTAAGCTCGAATCCTGGCGTTTTCAGCTCTTAGCTCTGTGACCCCGATGAGTCTCTTACCTTGCTACGCCTTGTTTTTTTCTTATCGGTGAAACAGGGCTGGAAGAATTACATGTCGAAGTGTATGTAGTGATTGGTCAGAGCGTGTAGGATGTAAATTACTATTAATAATACCTGTCATCACTATCGACACCTGTAATTTATAAAATGTTTACACGTATCCTTACCTGAACGTAGGGTCGAAGGGTATTTTATGGAAGAGGAAACTGATTTGGTATAGTCTTACGATTATGATGCAACTGATAGTGAAAAATACCCATATTCTAAAATTGGTTGCTTTTTCCTCTTTGCTACATATTCTTTTACATCCTTGTTTAGTCAAGACTCATCAGGTGGAGAGGAACTCTTAACAAGAAGTCCCAAGTTTCTGAATGGATGTGTTCCTAACGGTTACGTGTGATGTGGTGATTTGGGGCACAGTTTTCTGTTGGAGGAGTGTTATGAAATGGCAGTTAGGTTTTTGAGTAGATGAAAGCTGGTCTAACATGCACGGCATAGTGAAAGTATTCTAGATTTGCAAGAAGTACAGTAATAATAGACCAGAAAAGTCAGTACGTATTTACGGAGTGTGCTAGTCACCGTTAGACGTGGCACTGAGGGCCCTGCTCTCGAGAGAGTCATAATACCAGTATCTCATTTTGAATTATTGTGTTATATAGTAATAAAGGAAAATAAAAAGACACCGAAAAATATCTTGCTTGAATGTTGGCCGAGAAAAAGTCTCGAGGAGCCTAAAGCCTCTGGCATAGTTGACTGAGCACTGGCTTTGGATGGAGAGTCAGTCCTTCGTCCTGACTCTGCCGTGTGAGCTTCCCCTTCGTGTTATTTGGGCGGGTGATTGCTGCGTTTCGTACGGGGCCGGGGTCTTCAGCTGTGAAATAATGCGGTTGACCCAGCGTCTGATCTTCAAGTCCTTGTTGGTGCCGCCGTTCATTGATTGAAGGCATTGGATAAATGTTAGATATTCTGACATTTTTCTCTTGGACAGGGCCTCTGTTAGGCCATCTCCAGGGCGAAATTGGCCGCTCACCGTGGTTGGCTTCTTTAGCTACAAGTGTATTTCAGACCCCTGATTTGTCTTTAACTAGAATGCCAGAAATATCTTTTTTACCCAGTTAGGGTACATGACAGGAAACAAGCAAAAAGGTTTTCCTGAGGTAAATGGGCAAGAATTGGAAGAAAGGAGTGTGGTTTGCGGGAGGGGCCAGGGGGTGTGTGGGGTTAAACAGTTCCTGAACCAAAACGCCAGATGGCATCCTTGGCCCAGCACGGGTTACTGCTTGCGGGCAGGGGTAGGACAAAGTGAAAGGAAGCCCCTTCACGTGAGGGAGTACAAGGAGAACAGCGAACAAATTGCTTCGTATAAAGATGGTCTCAAATTGGGTATTTTGAACTCTGGCAGTGTCTACATGCAGTAGTAGGTGTAGTTGTATGTCACTTCAGAGAAAAATACGAAGGGCACCTGGGTGGCCCTTTCGGTCAAGTGTCTGACTTGGGCTGGGATCATGATCTCACGGTTTGTGGGTTCGAGCCCCGCGTCGAGCTCTGTGCTGATGGCTCCGAGCCTGGAGCCTGCTTCCGATTCTGTGTCTCCGTCTCTCTCTGCCCCTCCCCCACTCACGCTCTGTCTCTCTCACAAAAATAAGTGAACATTAAAAAAAAACATGAGTGTAGCACTACCTGGCAGAAAAGTGTTATTCAGCATTATTGCGGTGGAATCATTTCCCACGTTTCCAAATATATCCCAACTCCCTGAAATACTACTGCCCTGGGAGGTAGACCATTTTTGAGGTTCGTATCTGCAAATGCTTTTTCTCTTTCCTCGCATTCAGAAGAGTCAGAATAAATGATAACTTTAATCCTTTTTTTCCCTTTTTAATTAGCGTGGACTTTTTAGAAACAGCAATGCAGTGAGTTGCACCCTGCAAGGAATCATCAGGCGTCTGGTGCCAGCCCTACTCCTTTATTAACTTTCTGTGTGACCTTGAGTGAGTCATTGAACTTACCTGTACCTCATTTTTTTAAACCATAGAAGAAATTAGACTAGATGGTCATTTTCCAGACCATGCTGAGTTGAGCACAAACATACCATAGTTTATTTTAGGTATTTATTTATTTAAATTTATTTTTGAGAGCAGGAGAGACAGAGCACGAGCAGGGGAGGGGAAGAGAGCGAGGGAGACACAAGACTCTGAAGCAGGCTCCAGGCTCTGGGCTGTCAGCACAGACCCCCACGCGGGGTTTGAACTCACAGACTGTGAGATCATGACCTGAGCCAAAATCAGACACTTAACTGACTGAGCCACCCAGGTGGCTATTATTAGGTTTTTAAACAAAGGGCTTCAGAGTTTATTAAATGAACAGAACACTTCCCATTTTACCAGACTCTTGGAGCGTCACAGTGTGTGTGTTAAAGTTCTGGGAAGTTCCGACGTGAAGGAACTTGTCTTAAAATTTTGAATCCCAGAGCCCGTATTTCTCATAACATTTGTTAACATCTTAGTGACTCCAGAGTTCTGTGGAATTAAGTTGGGGAAGCAGTAGGTGAGATGATTTCTGAAACTTCCAAAAGCACGTGTGTCTCAAGAAAACAATTCTAGACTGATATTAAAAACGACTTAGTTTGTAGGCCTATCTTAACTGCCTTGGGCTTCAGTTGACATTCCTCAGCTCAATTTCTCCATCAGCAAAATGGGGATAATGAAAGATTATAGAACTGCTGTGGTAGTTAAATGTGTAAATATTATCAGGGTCACACACATGGCTGTGGTAAATGTTTAACGTTATGTTACTTCTTTCTTTTTTTTTTTTTTTTTGGAGTTCAAGATATAAGACCAAAATTCTTGTCATATTCTGCGAAGGGTGAAAACAACAGGATGCGGATAGAATTGAATCTTTTGAATATATCCCAGTGTATTAATTCCTAGGTCTCAGTTTTAATGTATACTACCCTGCAGTCTTTTGAATTAATTGTGATATCGTGATGAAGTTGGACTCGTTTATATGGAACCAAAGACATGCATTGCGTGACAGTGTTCCTTTGATAGTCTGTATGTTTTTGTTTGGCTAATAAGTTGAAAATTCATTATTTTAGGTTTTTTACATTTTCTCAAAAGATGAATAGAAGCTATGCTTTTCGTAGTTTGCACTTTTGTTACTGCCGGGTGGTAGGGGGTAGGTGACTGGTTTACTTAGGGAGACAATGCTGTAGGTAATTGGCATTGTTGCTTTTAGCATGAGAATGAATCATGCAGTTCTTTAACAATGAATTTGTTTTATCATTTATAGTAAGTATGTGCTTAAGTTAAAATTACTGTAGGTTTTCTTTTATTTAAGTACATCATTTGAGTAGTAGGTGGTGGAATCTGCTGTTGAATGTACCATGCATTTGAACTTACTAAAATTTTCTGTGAATAATCCACACAATGTGTGTTTGAGTCTTAAGTATATGAGTTTTTGTAACCTTTTTTTTTTTGAGTTGGTGCATACCATGGAGTTTGAATTCTGTGTAGAACATGGAACATAATGGTTATTGTGTGAATATTGAAAAATTATTCGTACTTGGTGTTCTTCATTGCTAAAGTTTCCAGTAAGAGTCTCTAGAAATGGTTTTAGTAATAATATGTAATAGCATGTTGGTACTTGGTAAACCTGTAACTCTTTGGTATATATACATATAACCAAATACAGGTTTTGCATTCCATTCCATTTTCTCACTAATACCATTAATAAACTTTCATCCTGATACAACTTGGTGTTATGAGAGAAAAACATAGGTAATTCACACAATAATAGAATAAAATCTCATTTCAGTCTAGCTGAAGGGAAAGTTTTGACATTGTTTGGTCATATCACGTATATGTATATTGATGGGCCTGAAAGAATTCGTTAGTTTATGCTCAGGGATGCAGTCTGATTTTTGACAAAGCGAAATACCAAGACAAGATGGTGGGGTGACAACAATTGTTTGTTGAATTTTCCCCCTAATGAATTTCCTCTTACGTTGATAGTAAGTGAATAAAAAAGGATAACCCTATTACAGCAAATAAGAAGGACCCATCAGAGCAGACTTCAGGATATTTATGGAACATGAAAAATAGATGTAAGTGTGGTTATTGGTGAAGCAGCATGTAGGAAGTCCCAGCTTAAGTAGATGTGCTGAAGGGTCTTTAGTTTAAGAAGCCAAACTCCTTGCAGACCTGGAGAGTGGTTGTGGGTGTGTCGATATCGGAGAGCAGAGACAGTGAGAGTGGGATGTGGCCCTTAACACGGGGGAGGGGTTGATGTAAGTTTTCTTATGGAATGGCACACAGATGCTTCCCATGCAGGCTTGGGACTTGTGGGATGGGCTAGTTTCTTCTATAGAAATTGAAGAAAATGTTTGGAGGGAAGTAGAACAAACCCGATGGTGTTGCCCTAGCATAGCTTTCTGCATTCTAGCACTTACGCTTCTGCCCCTGCCCCCCATGTAATAGCCAGCTTCTTATGCATATGTGCCTCTCCTGTGTACACATGTTTTTCTAGCCTCTTACTTTTTTAAAAAAATTTTTAACATTCATGCATTTTTGAGAGACAGACCAGAGCACGAGCTGGTGACAGGCAGAGAGAGGAGACACAGAATCCAAAGCAGGCTCCAGGCTCGGAGCTGTCAGCACAGCCTGATGTGGGGCTCGAACTCACCAACCGCAAGATCATGACCTGAGCTGAAGTTGGGCATTTAACTGCCTGAGCCACCCAGGCGCCCTTCTAGTCTCTTATTCTTAAATGTCAACCTAATTGTTAAGGATCACCTTCAGGCAGGCTTTCATCACAACTGCTCTACCAAACTGCTTTTGTCAAAATGTGACTTCCACGTGGCAAATATAATGATCAGAGGATTTTTTTTTTAATGTTTTTTATTTATTTTTTGAGAGAGTGAGTGAGCACCAGCTAGGGAGGGGCCGAGAGAGAGGGAGAGAGAACCCCAAGCAGGTTCCGCACCGTCAGCGCAGAGCCCAGCTCAGGGCTCCATCTCACAAACCGCAAGATCATGACCTGAGCTGGAACCAAGAGTCGGATGCTGAACTGACTGAGCCACCCAGGGGTCCTTATAATGAGGTTTTCCGTTCTCATCTCATGTGAATTATCAACAGAACTTTTCAGATGATCACTTTGTCTTCCATGAAACATTTTTTTTTTCTTTCTGTCTCTAGAATAACATTTTCTTTTGTTTTGGTGGCTTCTTCAGCAGTCTCCTTTGCTAGATCCTCATATTTCTGAACTCTAACTTTTGAAATACTCCTGGGCTCAGGACTTAGCCCACATCACTCTCTCTGGGGCAAGGGTTGGCAAATGTTCTGTAAAGGACCGTGATAATAGATAGTAGCCTTTGCAGGCCATAAGGTTTCTGCCACAACTACTTACCCCTGCCTGTCGCACAGAAGCAACCATAGAGAGTAAAAGTCTGAATATGACTTTGTGTTCCAGCAAGCCTTTATTTATACAGACTGAAACAGGCCATGGGCCAAAGTGTGCTGCCTATAGCCGTTGCTCTCTGTGATCCCTTTCAGTCCCATAGCTTTAGATACTATCTCTGCTTCCCAGATTTGTAACAGCCTGAATTTCTCTTGAACTGATTTTTACACATCCAGTAAACGCACTCTGCATTTCCACTTCATTGTCTCAGAGACCTCTCAGAGTTCATGTGTACAGGCTGATCCCTGCCTCCGCTCAGTTGGTTGTTTCTGTCCTCACATCTGTAACCAGCAATTTAGGAACCATTCTTGTTGCCTTTCTTACTCCTACCTCATTTCTGGTTCAGCAGTTTCTACTTTCAGCTCTGCTTTTGAAATGTATTCGGGAGATGTTTGCTTCTTTCCACTTCCACCCTTGCCACTCTATCCATCTTTCCCTTGACCGACTGTGGTAGCCTCTTGATTGTTCTCCTGCTGCCCCCGTGTGCGCTCCTGTAGGCTGTCCCCTTGATCCTTTTGAAATGGAAGTCACCTCATGTCCAGGCTCTGCTCAAAACCCCAGTGACTTTTCATTTCACTCTAAATAAATTTTAAGGGGCGCCTGGGTGGCTCAGTCAGTTAAGCGGCCGACTTTGGCTCAGGTCATGATCTCACGGTCTGTAAGTTCGAGCCCTGCATCGGGCTCTGTGCTGACAGCTCAGAGCCTGGAGCCTGCCTCAGATTCTGTATCTCCCTCTCTCTCTGCCCTTCCCTTGCTCATACTCTGTCTCTATGTCTCTCAAAAATAAATAAACATTAAAAAAAATTTAAATAAATTTTAAATATTCACCACGGTCTACGAGGTCCTGTATGACCAACTACTGGGGCTCCTCTCTGAACTCCTCACTTACCACTTTTCCTTTGGATCATTGTGCTCCAGCCATTTTGGCTTCCTCGTTGTTCCCGCAGTGTTCCTCCTTGGATGTCTGTGTGTTTGACCTGCTTCCTTACTTTGTTTCCGTCTGTACTGAAATGTTACCTACCAGTGAGTCCTTCTCCGTCCTTTCAATTTAAATTTTATCCTTTCCCTTACTCTTTTCTCGCCCTCACTTGTTTTCCTTTGTGGTACTTATTGTATCCGATATAGTTAGAACGTATCCATTGCTTCTATACCTATGCCCCTACTTGAATATATATTTCATAAGAACAGGGAATTTGTACACCTAGGACCTAAAACAGTGCTTGGTGTAGTATGTGTTCAGTAAATACCTAATGAATGCATTTAAGGAAATCTTATAAATTAAATAGGAAGAAGAGAATTCGAATTTTGGGTGTCCTCTGAGATTTTAGAAACTTACATCCTTTAAAAAGGAAGAGGAAGCTATGAAGAAAAGATAATCATGGACGTATTAAAATGCTGTAACTGTGGAGACAAAGGACTCAGTAGAAAGTGTAGTGAGACAAATGGTGTTCTGTTGTTTTAAGCCACCAACTTTGTGATCCTTTGTCATGGCGGTCCTGGAAAACTAATACAGAAAAGTTAGAATATAAGGTAAAGAATTCTATGAGAAAGAACAAAATGTCAAAGAGACAGAAAAATGAGGTAGAAAGAAGAGACATAGAGATTTAATCTAGGAAGTCCAGCATTTGACTAAGATGAGTGTCAGAAGGAAGGGAGAGGTAATTACAAAGAGATAGATAACCGAAGAGATCCAAGAATTTAAGGATCTAAGCATTCCTAGTCCCAGACGCATTATAAAATCTCAGAAAACCGAGGCTTTTATAAAGAAGATGCTGAAAGTCCTGGGACTGAGGATAGGGGAGGTGGGGAGAACAGGTCACCTGCAAAGGAATGAGAAACTGGTATGTGACTTACCAACAGAAACGAATGCTTAAAGACTGGAGTAGTGCCTTTAAAATTCTGAGAGAAAATAATTTCCCTCCTAGAATTTATCCAGACAACCATTAATCTGAAATATCTTTATTTGGTCTTCGGTCTAGCTTAATGGTTGTCTGGATAAATTCTAGGAGGAATTCTAGGGCTTGGGAAATTTACCTTATGTGCATCCTTTCATACGGAACACAAATTAGAGATATGCTCCGGCAAAACAAGTAAGTAAAGCAAAAAAGATGAGTGCTTGGGGTCCAGAAAACAGAGCCGAGCTGGAGACCAAAGAAGCAAAATCTTAGGGTTCCAAAAAAAGCATCAGTCCTGTTGCAGCAAGAGGATAGAGATTTCCAAAGGGAACTGTTTGTGTTAAGAGAGAATTCCATAGTCTCTGTTGAATCTGTGAGGCACTTGAGTAATTTATAGATATGATTATGACTGACAATGGAAGAAACATGATTAGAAGCACAAGTCAAAATAGAAGCTGAGAAGGAAAGGATATTTAACTATAACATTATACTTGGCCAAAAATCAACACATAGACAGTGCTTCTCAGACTTACTTCAGTGTAAGAATTATTTGTGGGTTCTTGCTAAAAATCTCGATATCCAGATCTCTTCTTAAGATTCTGATACCCGGGTCTCCTGGGTGACTCAGTCAGTTAAGCCTGTGACTTCAGCTCAGGTCATGATCTCACAGTATGTGGGTTCGAGCCCCGCGTCAGGCTCTGTGCTGACAGCTCAGAGCCTGGAGCCTGCTTCGGATTCTGTGTCTCCCTCTCTCTCTGCCCCTTCCTCGCTTGCTCTTTGTCTCTCTTTCTCTCTCAAAAAAATAAACAAACATTAAAAAGAATTTAAATAAACGGATTCTTATTCCCTAGGTATGGGGGTTCCAAAGGCTTTTTAACAAGCACTCCAAGTTTTTCTTATACTCAGAAAAATTTTGGAAACATACTAATAGGAAAAGCATGGAAGATTCCTTGTGATTGTAGAACATTTATCAACCTCGAAATGAAAAAAAAAAGTGAAAATGTAGAAGATAGAAATTAGGAGAGAGAAAGAAGAACGAGGAGAATAAGGTAAAAAGCCAGTTAGTAGGGTTAAGAAATACTGTGTTTGGTGGAATATTGGAATCAAGCTTTAGTGTTAAGATTGGTCAGTAGAGAATTTAAGAGCAATAGGTTGGGGTCAAATGAACTAAACTTATCTCTTAGCATTGGAATCAGTAGATAATTTCTAAAATTGGTAAGTAAAAAATTATCATACAAATAAATTATTTGGAGAGATGTAGATAATCACTAGACCTGAGGTAAGTTAAAGAAGTGAAAGTAGGTTGCTCTGAAAGTAGATCTGAATTGGAGAGAGGTGGGGACTGGTGTCATTTTTTAACCATGTACATGCATGGCTTTGTTTAAACCATGTACATGCATTGCTTTGTTTAAACAACAAAATAGATATTTAAAAAAGCAAATTGGTAGCAACAACTTGGTTTTAAGTCTAAAGAAACAATCAATCTGAACTTCGTATAATGAAGTTCTCACCCCAGATTTATCACTAATTTATTTTTCTGAGGCTCTGAGAAAGGGCTGTGTGTACTGTGTCCCTCAGTTCTGTCATCTTTACAAAGTGGCATGCATTGCCACAGTGCTCGCTGCATCTACACATCTCTCTGTCTATGGCTCGTATGTATGATATAGATTACCCTCTTTGTTGTATAGAGAGGATCAGGATAGATTCCTCCTATCTTTAAGTCTACCTTATAGGGGCTCCTGGGTGGCTCAGTCAGTTGAGCTTCTGACTTTGGCTCAGGTCATGATCTCGTGGTTTCTGGGCTCCAGCCTTGCCTTGGGCTGTGTGCTGACAGCTCAGAACCTAGAGCCTGCTTCGGATTTTGTGTCTCCCTCTCTTTCTCTGCCTCTTCCCCGCTTACGCTCTCTTGTCCTCTCAAAAATAAATAAATAAACTTAAAAAAAATCTACCTTTAGAGATTCTTCATACCCTTTATATGGAGCATACTAACATACTGATAGCATTGACCCTAGAAAACTTTTAATGGGTTCTCATTCCTTCCTTCGTGCAGTAGGTCAGTGATTAGCTTTCTGATAATGAGGCCAGGAGGACTCCTTTGTCTTTGTGTTTGCTGGGTAATGCTCCTGTCAGAGGATTTAGTGCATTCCTCTTCCTGGCTGTGGATATAGCTCACTTTTTAGCACGTTTGTACTCCAGCATCTAGTGCATTACCTTTTACATGCAAATTGTACGTTGCTCAGCTGAAAAATTGAGAAAATTAAGTTTCAGAGAAATTGAGTGACTTTATCAAGCTCAGTAACTAGAAGTCAGGCTCTTGATCTCTGTGTTCATTGCTCTGTGAATTTATTGGTATCTTGCCTGTCAAAGCATTATCATTATCTGACATTTAAAGCCGTAGTTTATTTTTATTTTAGTAGGTATAATTCTTTCTATTCTTTCTTCTTCATTAGTACATTTTTATTTAAACTATTTTGTGATCCCAGATGGCTTCTAGTAGGTGTGGTTATGAGACCACTCATTCACTAATACTCTTTTTACCTTCCAAGATGCCAATTAGATACCACTTAAACATATATATTGGCATTACCATAGTGTTTGAATATGATGTTTGTCTTTTAAAAATGTTTAGTTAAAAAAATTTTTTTTAACATTTATTTCTTTTTGAAAGAGAGAGAGACAGAGTGTGAGTGGGGGAGGGGCAGAGAGAGGGAGACAGAATCCGAAACAGGCTCCAGGCTCTGAGGTATCAACACAGAGCCTGACTCGGGGCTCGAACCCACAGACTGTGAGATCATGCCCTGAGCTGTAGTCTGACTCTTAGCCGACTGATCCACCCAGGAATCGCTATTTATTTATTTTTTGAGGGAGAATGCACACGTGTGCTCGTGCAGGAGAGGGGCAGAGATGGAGAGAGAAAATCCCAAGGAGGCTCTGTGCTAATTAATAGTGCAGGACTTGATCTCTGGGAACTATGAGATCATGACCTGAGCCGGAATCAAGAGTTGGATACTTAATCGACTGAGCCACTCAGGCGCCCTTGAGTATAACATTTGGATTGCAATTTAAATAGATAAATACCTAAGCACACTTCACAAATCTTTAGCTTTTAGCGATCACAATTTAGGCTAGTCCCATTTTCCCCTCAGACTTGAGTAACAAGCATTCATCTTAAATCTCAGTAAGTTTGTTGGGGCTTGTCCCCAGTGAAGAGCATTGGAACTCTAGAGAAATTTAACACCAAATCTGTGTGCTAGAGGTATCACTCACTCTTAATTACAAAGGCAGCCCAGCTATTTTGTCAAATTTCCTATACTTCCTTAATTTTAATAATGAAGTTTCCTGGTCTGTGCAACATCCTGAATTCTTAGAGCTGGGATTATTGTTAATTCCCATCACAGTGATAGGTCCCAAATGTAATTATTGATATAATCTGCTAAAGGATTGCATTTTTCTCAAAACTGCATTATCTTCGTGACTTAAAGCTAAGAAAAAAATTACAAATTGAATGCTCATTGGAACAAGAGCTTCCATTTATACTTTTTTTTTATAAAAAAGTAAAACTATAAAATTTTTTGAATGTTTATTTATTTTTGAGAGAGAGAGAGCGGGAGAGGGGCAGAGAGAGAAGGAGACACAGAATCCTAGGCAGGCTTCAGTCTCTGAGCTGTCAGCACAGAGCCCGACGTGGGGCTTGAACTCATGAATGGAAAGATCAGACCTGAGCTGAAGTCGGATGCTTAACCGACTGAGCCACCCAGGCACCCCTTTTATTTGTACTTCAATACATACTTCTCCTAACCAAATTTTTTTGGTACCATAGTTTTTAAATTGCATACAGTAAGGTTCACTCTTTTTGTGAACAGTTCTGAGTTTTGATAAAATATAGATTCATTTAAACACTATCACAGTCAAGGCACAGAACAGTTCGTCACCCCAAAACAGTTTTCTTGTGGGCTCTCTTTAGTCGCCTTCACCCTCTACACTCAAGCCCTGGCAGTCACTGATCTGCTCTTTATCCCTATAGTTTTGCCTTTTCCATAATGTCATCTAAATGGAATGGTTGAAGTCTAGTTTCTTTCACTAGGCGTGATACATTGTAGATTTATCCATTTTGTATGTGTATCAATAGTTCATTCTTTTTTATTGGGGACTAATGTATCACTGAGTAAAACACCATTATAGGGGTGTAGCAGTTTGTTTTTTTTTAATCTATTTACTATTTGTACATTTAGTTTGCTTCCAGTTTTGATTTTGAATAAAGACATGTATAAATGTTCACTTAGAGGTTTTCATGTGAACATAAGTTTTCATTTCTTTTGGTCAAGTGCTTAACAGTAGAATTTCTGGGTCAAATATTTAACTTTATGAGAAACTGCCAAACTATTTTCCAAAGTGGCTGTATCATTTTCAGTTTTCACTGCCATAATTTATTTTAATAGAAAATAAATGTGGGAGCGCCTGGGTGGCTCAGTCGATTAAGCGGCCGACTTAAGCTCAGGGTCGTGATCTCACGGTCTGTGGGTTCGAGCCCCGCATCGGGCTCTGTGCTGACGGCTCAGAGCCTGGAGCCTGCTTCGGATTCTGCGTCTGCCTCTCTCTCTCTCTCTCTCTCTCTGCCCTTCCCCTGCTCATGCTCTCTCTCTCAAAAATAAATAAACATTAAAAAAAAGAAGAAAATAAATGTGACCCGTTTAAGCATCTGTGTTACTTACAGAAAAGTAAATGATCATGCAGCAAACTGATACTTTTGTTTCTTGTGTTGTTCATAGAGGATTTTAAATTCAGGCAGAGAATTTGACGTTTGATCTGGTATGCAAAGGATTTTTTTAAGGATGCATCTTCTTTAACTAATGAAAAAGAGCTTTATAGGCATGGCAAGATTTTCACATACTTTGCCACTTGTGTACTCTTTGTCATATTTATCCGACCCTGTGCACGACCCTTCAGGAGCTCCCTTGTTCCTAGAGTGGTAAAAGAAATTACAGGAACTGTTTGGAGGGGAAAATGAAGTCGTAATAGCGATGTGTTTATGGAATGCCTACTAAGTGCTGGGTACTTTCTGGATGCTGGAGACTTAGGGGAGAGCATAACAGAACAAACGAAAACAAACAACAAAAACTTCTTCGTGCAAGAACATGAGCACTACGTAAGAAGAAATGGAGTTTTGGGAGAGTGAGGGCCTTATTAAATTCTGTGCTTGTCACTTTTTTTTTTTTTAATTTTTTTTAACGTTTATTTATTTTTGAGAGACATAGAGACAGCGCGTGAGCAGGGGAAGGGCAGAGAGAGAGAGGAAGACACAGAATCCGAAGCAGGCTCCAGGCTCTGAGCCATCAGCACAGAGCCCGACGCGGGGCTCAAACTCACAGACCGTGAGATCATGACCTGAGCCGAAGTCGGCCGCTTAACCAACTGAGCCACCCAGGTGCCCCTGTGCTTGTCACTTTAATGGGCTGATACCATGGTTTGTTTTTGTTTGTTTATTTAAATTTTATTGTGAAATAATTTTAGATTTGGCAGAGTTGCAAAGATAGTACAGAATTCCAGTGTATCTCTTACCAAGTTTCCCCTGATATCATTATCTTTCATTAGCACCGTGTATTTGTTAAAACTAAGAAACCAACGTTGGTACCTACTATGAACTCCAGATTTTATTTGGATATCACTAGTTTTTCCACTACTGTCATTTTTCTTGTTCCAGAACCCAGTTCAAGACACCACATTACGCTTAGTCATTGTATTTCCTTAGTCTCCCCCAGTCGAACAATTTCTCAGTATTTCCTTATTTGTTTTATGAGTTCGAGACTCTTAAATAGTATTGGTTAATATTATGTAAAATGTCCCTTGGTGTGAATGTGTCTGCTGTCTTTCTTGTGATGAGAGTGGGGTTTTGGGTTTGGGGGAAAAATACAATACAAGTGAAGTACCCTGCTCATCACAGCATATCAGGAAGTACCTTTTATGAACATGAGTTTTCACTGGTGATGTCAACTTTGATCACTTCGTTAAGGGAACTTTTTGCCAGAGTTCTCTACTGTAATGTTACTGTTTTTCTCTTTCTATGTCCTCTTCTTTGGGAATGAGTTGTTAAGTCCAGTCTACACTCCAGGAGAGCAGGCCAAGCTTTACTTCTTGGAGGGGCCACATCTATACGTATATATTTCTTGGAATTTTTTTTAAAGGAAAGTTTGTCTCTTCTCCCGCATTTATTTATTTAAACAGTCATTTGTTTACATTAGTGAGTCTCTTGTGTTAATTATTTAATACTTTGGGTTGTGATTAAATACTCTGTTACTTGTTCCTCAGTTTGTTCTGCCTTTGGCCTTTGGGAGCTCTTACAGAGTGGGTCCATTTCCTTTTGACATACCTCCAACCTTTTGTTTCTTTGAGCCCTTGGTTGATTTCTGGTACTACAGGATCCATTGGGTTCATCTTGTATATACATTTTGTCCCAGCCTTAGAATCGCCTCTTTAAGAAGTCCTAGTTCTTTTTACTGGAGAATGGTACTTGGAAACCAAGATTAGGGAGCTGAGTATACTCATTGCTATTGGACTGTTAGCCAGTTCATGTTTTATTATTTGTTAATTTTTTTTAAGCCTCAATTTGAAAATTATGCCAAAGAGGTAGCAAGCCAGAAATAAAACATACCCTGACTTAGGAAATTATAAACTGAAAAATTTTTATGGCTATATTAAGCCCAGCTTTTGGAAACAGATGCATTCCAATAAAAGCACATATTAGGTTGTCTTTATTTAAATAATACATACTTTTAAAAGTACTTAAAATATGCATTTTAGTATGTAGTGAAAGTAGGATAGTTTCTATTATTAAAGTCTGTTTTTGTTTAAAGCTTACCTTAATATAAACATCCTTATCACTGAGTGGAAACAAATGATTGTTCTTTTCCTTTAATTGGTAGGATCTTTATATCCTCTTCATAAGGATTGTAGACAGAAGTTGGGATTTCTGTTGATAGATTTCTCCTGGGAAAAGTGACATCAGTTTTAATCTAGTCACTTATTAATGAGTATCTCTTCACAAGAGAGATATTTCATATTTGGGGCTTTAATCAATTTTAGACATTTTAGGCTTTGGACATTTTAAGCTACAGAGGTAAGTACAGTTGATCCTTGAGCAGTGCAGGGTTATGGGCACCTGTCCACTTCACAGTTGATAATCTATGTATAACTTTTGGCTCTTCAAAACCTTAACTTCTAACAGCTTATGTTGACTGGAAGTGTTACTCATAACACAGGTAGTAGATTAACATACATTTTATATGTTATATGTATCATATACTGTATTCTTACAGTAAAGGAAGCTAGAGAAAAAATGTTACTAAGAAAATCATAAGGGAGAGCAAATATATTTACAGCACTGTATTGTATCAAAAAAAAAAATCTGGACTCAAGCATTTCAAACTTATGTTGTTCAAGGGTCAAGTGTAGATTATTTCAGCAAACCAAATATGGATTATTTTGTATGTATTCTCTGTGGTCACCATATTGGGGCAAATTTTAAAAGTTGAATTAAACTTGAAATTGGGACTTAAGGTTAATTTTGAAAAAACTTTAAAAACTTCTTTTATATTTAAAAGTGGATAAGGATATAATTAACTCCGAAGAACAGGATAGTCCATTGCTTTACTTCTGTATTTTTATTTTTGTTTTTTGTTTTTTTTTCCTTTGCAGAGAATGTAGCTGGTGACTACATTTCCCCCTTTCATGATATTCCTCTGAAGGTGGACTCTACAGAGGTATAGTTTTTAACTTGTTTTGGGGGTGAAAAAGTGTACTTCTGGTATCACCACAAATGGTTTTTAGAAGCATTTTGAAAGGAAAGAATGTGGGTTGAAAGTCAAGAAGGACAACAGAGTTATCACAACAGGATTGTAAGCCTGCTTTGCAAATTAGAATTAGTGTGAGAATAGGATCCTTCCAGGAGGTTATGGAACCCTGATGTGGGATGGGTGCTGCCTTCCAGCTTTTCAGAAGACTGGCCTGTCTCTGAGATGGCTGCGGGGAGAATACCAGTGAAGATTTATTGAACGCTTTTAGCGCTTATCCCTGTGCTCAGGGCTTGAGTTGCATTATCTGAGTAGGCTAGGGCTACTGTTATTACCCTTATTTTGCTAATGAGGTTCAGTACCTTGCCCCTGGTCACAAATCTATTGTCTGTTGTGGGAAGTGGGATATGAATTTAGGTGCCATAACTCCGAAGGTTGTATTGGTAATTGCTCTTGTGTAATCATTCCGGCTCATTACTTCTAAGTAGTATTCGCTGCAGGATAGGAGGTCCTATCATCTGGAGAGAGAAAGAAGGCAGAGAGAAGGCAGAAAGAGCTCCATTTTACTGTATGTGTGTCCGTGTGTTTTGTTTAGGCCAGTGAGCAGTCCAACCTAAATGTCTCCTGACACCCAATACCGCTGCTTGGTTTTGGCCTAAGGCGCATGCATTTATTTATTTACTTATTAACGTCTTCTCGCAGGCTTATGAGCTAGATGGCATTTTAGGCACTAGGGTTGCAGTGGTGAATAAGATAGGAGATACAGTTCCCGCTTGATGGGAGGAGGTGGACGACCAGGAAACAGGTCAATCAGATAATGTTAAGTGCTATAAAACTAGAACAGGCTAATGAAAGAAGGAGTGGTTGGTGGGTGCTGCTTCATGTGTGGGTATACCATGACAAAATCTGTTCACCGAACAAAATAGTATTTTTTTGGAATTAGGTAGTAGGGAGGGGTGGAGGTGGAACAAAGAGTGGACTAGAAATCTCCCGATGGGCATGATATTCTGCCTAAGGAGAATGGGATTTGGGGAATATGAGAAAGTTGAGAATAGGCAAGGCTAAAATATAACAGGATATGCCTGTGAACTCTGGGCACACGAGGACTGGTACCCACAGTGGTTGTGTCCGTAAGTTTCCGCCATCCTCAACTATAGTGATTAGAACTGTTGCACCTTGTGCTTTGGGAAGTGGTTATTTTAGGAACAGGAATAATGTTTTGGGGCCTGCTTGGAATAAGCATTTTTCTATTTTGTTTTCTTCTTTGGTGTTTTTGTTTGTTTGTTTTTGGTGTGTAAAAGTTACATATAAGTGTGAACATTTGTGAATGGCATAATTTTTCTTCCCAGCCCATCACATAGTCTGTTTTAATTTAAAAGTGCTTGATAGGAGGCATGGTAATCACACCTTTGTGGAATTTACAGGCAGGAGGCGCAGCTGAGTACTCTCACGGCTTGTTAGTCACGCTCCCCAGAGTTTCATTTCAGTAACGAAATGACTGTTTTAAGTGTAATCACTGGAAACTGACAGTTTTTCCTTTAAGACCGAACAGAGCCTTTGCTTCTTTTTGTAAAAACTAGGAAAATATACTTGAAAGAGATTTAGCTCTTCTAATAATTTATTTTATGAAACACCTCGATGCTCATGCACTGGGGATGCAAAGGCTGAGAGCAGACGACCTGGGCATTTGGTAGGCTCTCTGTTGACCCGGCGTCTGGACAGCTTCTGGAGTGAGCGTTTCTGTAGTAGGCTTGCCTGGGTTGCTTTGCAGTGCAGCTGTATTCTTTGATGAAATATTACAATCACAAATACCATCTTTTCTTTTATAGGAAAATGGCATTCCTACAAAGAGAGCACGAAATGATGAATATGAGGTATATCTAAAGGTTTTTATTTTTGTGAATCGCCTCTGTTGCCCGACAGTTAAAGACATCGATGATGGTTTGCGTTTGTGAAATGCTTCTAAAGTTATCTCCTCTATGAAGATTTTTGTGTGTGTTCTGATGTTTTTGTTTTTCCGGTATCTGTTACGGCAGCTAGGAACGATCTTACCATTTTGCTTCTGTTTCTTGTGGTAAAATATACATAAAATAAGATGTACCATTTTCTTTATTGCACACTTTTTAAAGTGAACAGTTCAGTGTAAATAGGTACTTCCGCATGTGCAGCCGTCACCACCGTTCATCTCCAGAATTTCTTCTCAAACTGAAACTCTGCCTGCTGAACAGTGACTCTCCCTTCCTTCCTTCACCCAGGCCCTGGTAACTTCTGTTGAACTTTCTCTTTATGAATCTGACTATTCTAGGAATCCCCTTACCATTTCATCTTGTAAGTGAAAAACCAGAGAGAGTCAGGAAAGGAACCCAGGTTTTAGTAGCAAATTACTTATGGTAGGTGGTCTAAATTAAAGATACTTTATGAAAATTGGTCAGTTTGTCATTTTTTGTTTATTATGAGGGAAAAGGTGGTTTTTTGAGAGGCTGTTTTAGAATTCAGGGAGAAGTCTTTTTGGGGATAGAGGAGGAAAAAAGTTAGACCTACTATATGCTAAAATAAACATGTTCTAAATACATCTTTTAAATATGTGACTGTCAAACCTTTAATAGTTTTATTGACTTAGGCCCAGAACATCTGGTTGATGTCTGTCATCCATCTCAGGCTGTTGATTATTTTGCTGATGCCAGACAGCGTTTCCTGTCACCTTCCTCAGCCTTCTTTTCCCTTCAGCCTTATTTCCACTTTTTTTTCTCTATTTCAAGTGAAACTCAGGACCCTGGCCTTTCTATCTACTTCCACAAATAGCTCTGGGTGCTGTACAGTCCCCACCACCGTTGCCTGCCATCCTTCTTGTGTTCTCTTAAATTGGTGTTGGTTAAAATGGTCCTTGAACCACACGTATTGGAATAATGTAGAGCACTTGTTAACAGTTCCGGTCCAGGCCTTATTCCTTATCTACTAACTCAGAATCTCTGCTTGATGGGGACTAGTTAGTCCACACATTTAATGGGTGTTTCAGGGTGTTCCATACATGCTGAAGATTGAGAACCACTGCCCCAGATGTTGGGTGAATAGACATTGAGGAGTTGGAGGCTTTGTTGTTTCCCAGAGACTTCGATATTAACCTGGAGATAGTTTTCTCATTGGGGAAAATGTATGCTGAGTCCATACAGTCAACTTGAAGTATAATTCTTAGAACGTGGTTCATTTGTCAGAGACTGCCTGATTTGAGTCTGTCTGCGGTTTGTGTGTTTGTTTATTTATAATTCTGAACCCTTTTTCCCAGGCCCAAGCCCTCAACAGCCACTTTTCTACTCTCTGTTTCTATGAATTCGGCTGCTTTTCCTTTTCTTTTTTTTTTTTTTTAAGAATTCCAGATATAAGTGGTAAAATGCAGTATTTGCCTTCTTCTGTCTGGCTTATCTCAGTGAGGATAATGCGCTAACAGCCCACCCATGTTGTCGCAAATAGCAGGTTCCCTTCTTTCTCGTGGCTGAATAATACTCCATTGTATATATTAAGCACATCTTCTTTATTTATTCACCGATGGACACTTAGGTTGTTTCCATATCTTGGCTATTGTGAGTAATGTTGCTGTGAACACGGGGGTGCAGATAGCTCTTTAATATCCTGTTTTTTGTTTTTTGGGTTTTTTTTTTTTTTTGGATAAATACCCAAGCGGGATTGTTGGATCCTATGATAGCTCTGTTTTATTTTTTGAAAAACTGCAGTGCTCTTCCCTGTAGTGGCTGCAGCAGTTGACCTTCCCACCAACAGTGCACGTGCTCCCCGTTTTCCACACGTTCACCAACACTTGTTATTTCTTATCTTCTTGATGACAGCCATTCCAGCAGGTGTGAGGTGATACCTCATCCTCTGATAATTGTGATGTTGAGCACCTTTTCATGTGCCTGTTGACTGTGTGTCTCTGGAAAACTGTCCCATTCCTCTGTGCATTTCGTGATCAGATTGTTTGGGTTTTTTTCCTATTGTGTTGCATGGGTTCTTTATGTTTCAGATATTAATCCTTATCAGATATATGATTTACAAATATGTATTTTCCCATTTCTAGGTTGCCTTTTTATGTTATTAATGGCTTCCTTTGCTGTGAAGAAGTTTATTAGTCCGATGGTATCACTTGTTTATTTTTGCTTTTGTTGCCTTTGCTTTTAGTATCGAAACCAGAATTTATTTGATCTTTTACGAGTTGGAAAGAGAAAAAAAGAGTGATTTCCTCCCATTTTTCAAAAGCATACATATAAAATTTACTGACTTTTTTCATATCTTATTAGTTATCGTTTTGGGTTTTGCAACAAAAATGGCAGGGAAAAATGGAGAAGAAGATAACTGAAGGAGGTGAATGGTCCTAGCTCATAGCCAACTTTCTCAGTGGAAATGTGTCCCCTTGTGTCTTCGTGATTTTCAACTAGACGTCAGTAGACTATAACTGGTTTATAATTAACAGTAGTCTTAGGATAACCCGACTAACACTGGCTTTGAAAAATTATAGATTATATGAATTTTAGCTGGAAAGAGGAAAAGCAGGCTGGAAATTTGCTCTTTAGAGATCAGAACAAATGATGGAGGGGAGATGGTTTGCAGGCTTGAGATTCAAACCTTCCCTTTTGTCCTTTCGGCTGAATTCAGGTCTCCGAGTGGTTTTGGTAGGTGTCACTGTGTAAGACAGTTGGCCACTAGCCTGGTCTCTGTCACCTCTGAGTACTCATCTGTATGCGTCTGTCCCCCTTACAGCCAGGCTTTCAAGGATGAATAAATTATGTGAACATCTGCCATTTACTCAGGTTTTTCTTTTTAACAGCTACTTGAGACGTATTTAAACAGGTGCTGGGATGCCTCATGAAAGAGCATAGAAAACGAAACCTAACAGCAAGACCCTATGAGGTTGCTAAGATAGGTACGAGACACACTTCTAAGGAGCAGTTGTTGAGAATTCGTTCTTGGCTTTATTCTTTATCTCACTATGGGTATGCAGTTCTGGCAGCGGTAACCCTGTGTCTTACCTAGAAAAATTGAACAACCATCATTGTATTTGTGGCTCAATTTATATTTATACTTAATTGTGTAAATGGCATTCTTTGAATTAATAATAGCGTTCGTGTTTCACTTGGAAAGCCCTCGGCTATTGTGTAGCAATGCTGTCAGCCAGAAGTTCTCACTCTGGCTACATATTAAAATTGCTTGGAGAGCTTTGAGAAATAAGCGATACCTGGCACCACCTCAAAACCATTGAATTCAAATATGTGGGAGGTGGGGCTCTAGGAGACTTTTTTTTTTCTTTAATTGATAAAATCTCTCCTGGTGATTTTGATGTGTGGCACAATTGAGAATAAGTGTATTTAATCACTGCTTTCTCAGATGACCTATGCTAAAGAGTTAGTTTTTTGGTTTATTTCTAATCTGTTGTGAACTGATACTTTTAAAAAAGATAATTATTAGAAAAGTGTAACTAAAGAAAAGTGTAATTCAGGGTTCAACGGACTTAGAAATTACTCCATCAAATTGCTGTAAATGTTTCTAAATGAACCTGTCACAGTCAGCGTGCAGTTAGCCCTGGTTCTTGGCCACAGTTGGTGGAGCACTGTTTTGAACCATTGCTTTGCTATTGTAAGTTGTTCGCTACTGATGTCAAAATGGCATGCAAGGCAACTTTACCCTTGAGACTTTCTCTTTCTAAGGCCCAGACTGCAGGAAGCTATAGACTTGTACTCCTAAGTATCGTAGGAAATTATTTTTACTAACCATTGACTAGAATCTCCTTTGCTATAAACCCTCTGCAAAATTCAAAAACGATAAAAAGAAGCAGTGGTCCATTTATAACTTTGGGGAACCAGAGATCACTAGATAAGCAAGCTAAGTGTAAAAGGTGTTAGTCTGACTCTTTGTGAACTTGATACCTACCTATGCCGATATCCTTAATTTCACATTATGATCATAGTAACTTGGATTTAAATAGTGCTTTGTGATTTCAAAATATATTATAATTTTTTTTGTATTTTTCGTTTAAATTATATAATTGATCTTTATAACAACCTTATGTGGTGAGTAGGACAGAGTATTTACACTTAATTTACAGATTGGAAAAGTGAGACATTCAACTCACGTGATGGACCCTTTCTGTCACTCCTTTTTTAGTGGGAAAATAAAACTTGAAACAGGCTTCCTGACCCCACTCTGGTTGTGTCACTACACTGTGAAGATATTTCCAGAAATACAGCAACTTCTAACATTGCAGTAGTGTTCAGGTGACATGATGGCTTAAATTCTGCTGTGTTTTAGATGGCTTCTGTAATTTTTTAGAAGAAATTTAAGGCATGTGCAGATGTATGATGCAGTCTCCACACATTTTTGTAGGATAAAAAATGAAAGCATTCTCACACAAGAGGTAAGTGATAACGGATAGGCAAAATTTTTAAAATTATCTCTGTTTTTGTTTTTTCTTTAACTGCAGAATTTGTTTAATATGGTTGTAGAAGTACCTCGGTGGACAAACGCTAAAATGGAGGTAGGGATATATTCTATTAATAATATCAAATGGAAATTATAAGTAATAATGATACAAAAACTTTGTTTCAAGTTGTTTGACATAATGTTTTGAATTTGGGATGGTTGACAAACTACTTTGAGATACAAACAATTGAAAACACTTGTGAACTTTGAATCTCATTCCTAAAAGCAAAGTAGAGCTGAATTCATACTTTGAAGCACGTGTTTTCTATTTTTGCCTCTCTGGTTTGTTACACACATATTTATTTAATTTTCTTTGACTCTCTGAAAATAACAAATGTTTTCAAGCTTTATTTAAACAGATTCTGAGATAGATTTTGTTCATAGATACAGTTGAAACATATTTATTTGGGATTGATGGCAAGTTTCGTTTGTCAGGGCTTAGTTGTCCCTTAGCTTTTACTCTACCAGGAATGAAAGTGTTTTCTTGGCCAACTCTTGATCAGTGAGCAGTCTCTGAGCGTCTGCCATTCCCCTCGTTACCTTTTTCTTTTTTTTCTTTTCTCTCTTTTTCATGAGACATGAACCTATCAAGAACTTCCCCTTTGCTTTTCAGAATTTTATTGTTTCATCTTCAGTTAGGTAAGATCCCTTAAAGTTCTGAGTGAAATTTAATTTACAGCACTTAGTTTCTCTTTTTATTTAAGTCTTTTCCTATAGCTTTGGATGAGACGGCGAGTACTCTTTGAAGTGTTTTAATTAAGGATTGCTATTATATCCTTAATTAAAGGTATATATTTTTCAGAATTTATATTTAGAGAATTGTCAGTAATTACTAGCATTGCTTTGGTTAATATTTTGATAGGGAAAAGTAAAAATAATACATTCTTTTTTCTTGGTCTTCCTTCAGAATGTTTCAGAATTCTGGCTACTTTCTCCCTCAGGTATATGATCAAGAATCTGTGAGAACCTACCTAATTTAAGTAGTGTTTATTCGTTCAAAAATGGTTCACTTATTCTTTATAGGATAGATTTTTTTTTTTTTTTACAAGGCAGTTTGAGTATGTCTGATAGAAAGGTAACCGAAATGAAAATACTTGGTGAAAATCTTTAGGATAACCTTATTATCATAAGATTGATGATAAAATGCCAAAAATTAGTAACAAAAGCAAGTAGGTTAATCTTTATCCTCTTGCCATTTCAGTCATTCTCTTAATTGTATTAGAAATGAGTGCATAAATAATAGAATCCCTAAATCTATAACCGGATGTTTCCTTTCCAGACGGTTTTTCTTACACAACACTGTAAATTAGAAACAAGAGCTGGCTTAGTTTATTTTAAAGTGTCTTTGACCAGCCAGTTAGAATATAAATATTTAGCCTGATAATACCAGATTTAAAACACACAATCTGAATATAGGATTAATCATTTCCCATTCTCCTTCCCCCTTTTTTCCATGATCTGCGTAGATTGCCACGAAGGAGCCATTGAATCCCATTAAACAGGACGTAAAGGATGGCAGGCCACGCTACGTGGCGAATATCTTCCCTCACAAGGGTTATATATGGAATTATGGTGCCCTCCCTCAGGTAACATTTTTGTTATAATGGTAAAACTCTGTCTTCTGAAAAAATTGCCTTGTAAATCCTGTGAACTACTTGAATTTAAATTGGTTCTGAGGACATGTCCGTTTGACAGATTTGTAAATTTAAAATTTTTTAATGTGGAGTTTTATTGTATCAATAAATTTGTTTTCAAACGATATACACGTCTATATTCAAGTTCTTGAAGTTAGGCCTATAGAACACTCACATTTGGCATTTTGAACACATTTCATTTTCTGGGCTTGGCTATTAAGAGTCAGTGAGAAATGTTTTATCTGCTGTATCTTCGGTCATTTCTTTGAATGTGACAAGTTATGCTTTTATATACCTTCATATGCGATTGCATCCTTTCTTAAGCCTTTTTGTTTTCTTTTCATGTTTCCTCACCCCTGGGAAATGGTAGCTCCTTCCAGATTATTTAGTGAGTAAAACTCAGAATATATAAATCAAAATTTTGTCTAGGTTTAGTGGATACAGGGAAGTATCTGTCTTTATGATTGTAAGAACCATCTATATTAGACCATCTATCTGTATAGTTGTTTTACATTTTTATTTTATTTATTAATTTTAATATTTTACGTGAAATTCCAAAATTATTTTGAGGAAATATCTATAAAAAGAGAGACTTGCTTTATCCAACTCAAAAAACCCAGCTGCCCATGTAGAATAAATATTTACAGGAGGAGAGAAAAGAAAATTGTTTTCTAAAGAGTCAGCCTGTCTTTGATGGATTTAGACCACCCACATGGATACATTCTTGGCTAAATTCTTGGTTAAAGCAAGCCTTTCTAAAATGAATGACAAAGCCTGGCCTGTTGACACCATGAAGGCAGGTGTTCTGACTCCCCAGGTGCCTAAGGAGACATTCTGTTTGACCTAGCAGTAAAAGGGTAAAAAAAAAAAAAAAAAAAAAAAACCCCACAACTCCTTAAGTGTAGAGGATGTCTGTAGGAGAGAATGTATGGATGAGGGGAAGGCCAGAGAAGCATTTGAATTAGAGAAAGACACAAACAGAGACATACAAAATAGAATAGTAAAGTTCATGTATTTGTTTATTTCATTAAACATTTATGAAGTATTTATGTTGTTAAGCAGTGTATGGGTATTGGCTATACAAAGAAAAATGATATATAAATATAAGATGAAGTCAGCAAAGTAAGTGACTGAGAATGTGGGTTTTGGAGCCAAATTGCCGCTTAATAGTAATGTGACCTTGGGCAAGTTACTGTGTTTGTTCTGTGCCTCAATTTCTTTGTGTGTTAAATAGATGATAAAGTACCTATTGCATATGGTCATGTTGAAGTTAAATGAGTTATCATCTTAGAAGAGTGTCAAATGGATAGTGATCACATTATTATATCTACTGGTACTTTTTATTATGTGATCTTTCTTCTAAAGGAATTCAGTCTCATGGGGTTAATCAACAACTGATCCACTGGTTCCCATAGAGCATAAGTGCTACTAATTCATCTACTAATTCTGAATTTTGTAGTTTATCTAAAGTCCTGACAAATTTTTGTGCTCCTCCGGATATGTTTGAATTTTCAAGTTGCTCCTACCTATGATTATGTTAGTCTGTTAGGTACCGTAGTTCTACTTTAATTATAACAGAATAGACTGCGGCAGTCTCTTAATGCATCCTGAACTATTGCCTACCGAAATTTAATACTCCATCCAGCATCCAAGATGACATTTTAAAACTTCAATCTGCTAATGTTTTGCTCCTCTAAGAACCTTTTTAGCGGTTTCATATTGCCAAAGGGATAAATGGATATTCTTACCATGGCTCCTCAACCCTGCCTGATCTGTCCTCTGCTTTCTGCTTGAGCCTCATTTTGCAACATTTGTCTTCCATTTTACCACAGCCACTTCTTCAGTGTTCCTAATTTCTCTTGTTTCTACACCAAGCCTTCACAGAGCTGTTCTTTCATTCGGTACATATTTTTTGAGCGCCTGATGTTTGCAAGGCAGTGTTGTAAGTACTGGAGTTAAAGTAGTAATCAGAATGACAAAAATCATTCTGGGTCTTTTATTCTGGACAGAGTGACAGACCAAAAAGAGTAATAAAATGTATAGTGTGTCAGATGGTGATAAGTGTATTGGAGAATGATAAAGCAGGGAATGGGACTGTGATATACTGGGATCATTCCAGTGTAGATAGGAGTAAAGCCTCAGGGAGTAGATGTTATTTGAGTGACACCCTCAAGGAAGTGAGGACCCCTAGGGGAATCCAACAAGAAACAGCAAGCGTAAAGGTCCCAAGGTGTAAGTAGACCTACTGTGTTGGATAACAGACAAAAGGCCAGTGTGGCTAGAATGGAAGTGAAGGAGAGGAAATAGACCTGTATTACACTCTCTGCCATTTTTAACCAGAAATCTTTACTATCTTTTTAAACCCAAACCCAAAAGAGTGTGTTAGTCTTCAGCAAAAGAATACACTATTGATTGCATAGGAGTTACCAAACTAAAATAAGTAAATTGATTAATGTTTTTTTTTTTTTTTAAGTTAATTTTTGAGAGAGAGTGTGGGCCGGGGAGGGGCAGAGAGAAGGGGAGAGGGAGAGAGAGGGAGAGAGGGAGAGAGGGAGGGGGAGAGTGGAAAGGAGAGAGGGAGAATTCCAAGCAGGGTCAATACTAACAGCACAGAGCCCAGTACAGGGCTCGAATTCAGAAACTGGGGGATCTTGACCTGAGCCGAAATGAAGAGTAAGATGCTTAACTGACCGAGACACCCAGGAACCCCTAAAATGATTAATGTTTATAAAAAATTGAAATTAAGCCAAGAGTTGATGGGAAAGGATAATTGTATCTAGTATCTTTTTTGCTTCATTGGCAGTGTCAAGACAGAATGAGTCTGTGAAAATGTGGGGCGCCTGGGTGGCTCAGTCAGTTAAGCTTTCAACTTCGGCTCAGGTCATGATCTCACTGTTTGTGGGTTCGAGCCCCGCATCAGACGCTGTGCTGACAGCTAGCTCAGAGCTTGGAGCCTACAGATTCTGTGTCTCCCTCTCTCTCTGTCCCTCCGCTGCTCACCCTGTCTCTCTCTCTCTCTCTCTCTCTCTCTCTCAAAAATTAATAAAAACAAAAAAATTTTTTAAAAAATGATAGACAGCTTCTGGTCCCATTTGTATTTTTTATTTCACCTCCAGCTTCTCACCCTTCTCTTCCTGCTCCCTCACTCTCACGCTGGCCTTCGCACGGTTCCTCTCGTTCCCAGGCACCCTCACGCCTCAGGCCTTCACGTTTATTGTGTCCTCCAGTTTGGAACACTCTTTCCCAGGTATGCACATGGCTTACCTCCTTAAACGTGTGCTCACAAAGGACCTTCTTTATAATGTCTGCCCTGAAAATCCTCTAGAATTTTATCCCTGCCTCCTGAATTCTTATTCCGCTTCCATACTTTATTTTTTCCCTTTTCTATAGAACCTACCAACTTCTGACATGTTCCATAATTTATACATTAATTTGTTGTTAATTTCTTCCAGCTAGAATGCAGACTCCAGGAGGATAGGGATTCTGTCTGTGTTGTCATTGACATATTCCGACTAACTGCCTAGCTTAGTGTCTGGCACAGAGTAGGTGATTAATAAATATTTGAGGAATGAGGAAGGAATGCATTGTGTGTGTTGCATTTGTTTCATAGACTTGTGTGATATTGGATTTTGCTGTTTTCTTATGCTTGTCTTGTAATAGCAGGAAATTTGTTGAGAGCAGTTACCAAGCCAACCGTGCTCGGAAGAGTATTGTTTAAGTAGGCGTCTCTCTTCCTTACTGGAGATTCACCAGTGTGCCATCCTTACTTCTGATCTTCAGCTGCTGATTGGTGCCCCTTAATAACTTCTCCCTCGCTAGCAGTGGTGCCCTCCCCAGAGTTTGAGTTTGGCCTGAGCAAAAATTTTCTTTGTTTTCTCCCAGTTATATTTCCATGTATTATGGATGATGATTTCAATGTTACATCTTCTGAGTGACTATTTAGAAGACCTGTCAATGTTAGTGGACCGGGTAAGGTTAAAGGACTAGAATCATGAAATCTAAGATTTCTTTAATTTTTTTTTAATAAATCTATTTTTTTTTAGTTGAAGTATAGTTATACACAATGTTGCAGTACTTACAGCTGTACAGCATAGTGACTGGACAACTCTGTAGGTTATGCTACACTCACCACAAGTGCAGCTACCATCTGTCACCATATAATGCAGTCACAGTATGACTGACTCTATTCCCTATGCCATACCTTTTATCCCTATGACATACTCATTCCCTAACTGGAAGCCTGTACCTCCTCCTCCCCTTCGCCCATTTTCTCCATCCCTTCCCTCATCCCCAAGATTTCTTCAGTATTAATGTAATGCTGTTGTGTTTTTTATTCATATTTCATTATGAATTTGGTTCATTGACCCCTAGTATCAGTTAGTACCACTTACTGGTTTTATAACATGGAACCAGTGACTAAATTTCTCTAGGCCTGTTTGTAATCTCTGTCATCATACTACCCACCCCAAAATGTTATTGTCAGTATTGAATGGGATAATCAAAGCAAATTTAGCTCCATAGTTTTCAATAATATTATCTTGATGTTGACACTGTTGTCACTGATAGTAGCTGCTAATAGTGAAACATCTCATAGAGGCTTTTGCTTCAAATTGAATCTGTTAAAATTGAGATAGTGGCTAGGTAGATCCTACTTCCTTTTACTTGGTTATAGGAATCCTGATTAATCAGGAAGTAGTCCTCAGGAAGCACCTGTATATACAGCTCTGTACAATTCAATGATGTTTTGACCTAAGGACCAGAGCATGGTGATTACAGATGTATTAATATTTATAGATTGTAAATAATGATATCAAACCCCTGCACGAGGATGAGAAAGATTTATTTTAGGCTAGATCAATAATCTTTGTATTCTGATTTATTTATTTTCATAGCTTTATAGTCATCTTTTATATGAGATTAACATTATATTTCTGTTGATAGTTTCTCATTTATTTAATGCTTTTCTTGGGTTCATGCTAAAATTTTTCCATATACATAGTGTACATAGGTATATACCTATGGGTCAGATTGCCCACTTGTGAGTTGCATACTTATTTTACTAGGTATTGTCAGTTGTTTATTAAAAAAAATTGTTACAATATGCACTCCTATCAGTAGTTATCGTGTTCCAGGTGCCTTACATTTTTACCAGTACAGCTGACCCTTGAACAACAGGAGTTTGAACTGCATGGGTTTGAATGTACTTATATACAGAGTTTTTATAGTACAGTACTATAAATGTATTTTCTCTTCATTATGATTTTCTTGATAACCTTTTCTTTTCTCTAGCTTATTTTAAGAATACAGCATATAATTCATATAACATACAAAATATGTGTTAATTGTTTATGCAATTGGTAAGGTTTCTGGTTGACGGTAGCCTGTTAGTAGTTAAGTTTTTTGGGAAGACAAAAGTTACAGACAGATTTCCAGGTCTGCAGCGGTTTGGCATTCCTAACCCCTGAGTTGTTTAGGGGATCACCTATGTTTCGCATTATTAGATTTTTCGGTTTTTGACACATTGTCTTGTTAATGGTTTTAATTTTAATTTTTCTGATCAGACTAGGTATCTTTTCATATATTTAATAATTCATTAATGTTTCCTCTTTGAGTTACCTGTTCCTGTCTTTAGCCCATTTTGTATTGAGTTGCCCTTTTTCTTATTTAGTTGTAGAAGTTATAAGTTCTGGATGCTAATCTTTTCTTACCTTTGTGAAGCAAATACTAAGATTCGGAATTTCCTCTTGTGGATATGGAGCTGTTTTAGTTGTTTCTCTGCCTAGTTATACACTTAGGACTCCACAAGAGGGCGTAATCAAAGTTTTAAATTTGTCAAGATTTCTTCTCCTGGTTATTGCTTAAAATTATATTGTATTTTCACGTTAAGTTAGAAGCCATTTAGTGTGAGTCTCTTTTGCAATAAAAACTGAAGTGTGTGCATGTAAAGTATTAAAGGCAGGACTGGAAATAGAATGAACCAGTCTGGTATTTTACTGTATGGGAAATCATGAAGAACTTGCCTTAGAAGTGACAAGATTATAGAGCTTAAGAATTTTGCACTTATTACTTATTTCCTCGACAGGAGGAATAAATCGATCAATAATATTGACAGTCAAGTTCCAAGAAAAATACAGACTAACCAATTAACAAACAGAAACACCTACCAAAACCAAAGAAGAATACAAACTTATATGAAGACTGTTTTTGTCTTAGTTCAAGGAGAGTTTCTTAAAATTAAAGCTGATCAAAATGGGCTAAGTTATCTCATGAATTTGTGAACTTCCTATTCACTGGTAGCATTCATGTAGATTATGAGTGACCACTAAACTAACAACCATAGCACTCAGGACTGAGATGTATCTAGCAATTGTCTTATGTAAGCCATTTTTTTAATAGGTGAGGAAACAGGTCTGAATGTTCTGGCCAAGGTAGTTTGTGACTAAGGTAGGACTGGAATCTAGGTCAGAGTGACTTAAGCTTATCACATTTGTCCCCTTCTGAGAGTGGGAGTGAAGATAAGGGAGGTTCAAGAGAGGATTCCTGCATTAGGAAGGAAGAACCTTTCAGATAATTTTCTTCTGCCGCTTTTAGCTTTTCTGATTTCAATTATATCTCAGTCCCATCTTGGTTTCTCCAGCACATTAAGATTGATTTTATAGCATTTTTGACAAATGCTGTACCACATTTATTAACATGACATTCTTCAGGGTATTGACTATGTCCTATTCATCTCTGTTCCTAACTCCTGGCCCAGAGTAGGTACTCAGTAAATATTTACTGGGTGAATGGATGCCTACTTGGGAGATTCTGAGAGTAAGAGCAGGTATTTAAAAGAAGAGAACCATGAAATAGAATAAGGTTTTATCTGAAAGTAATTGCTGCTCAGTTGCCATTGAAACTTGGGCATCATAGCATAATAATTAGTACCTTGAGTTCTCATCCGATTGCCACCATTTAGAAAATGTGAGCTTAGGCAGATTTAAATTCTTTATGCTTCAGTTTACTTACCTGTAAAATGAGGTTAATATGTGTGTGTGTGTACACGTGTGTGTGGTTGTATCATGTAGAAAGTGTCTCTCACCTAGAACCTGTATGTTTATATCAGTTCTTCTTATATTTTGCTAGTAATATTAGTATTGGGGGTAGTGACATGTTGGTTTGCTGATTTTTTTTTTTTTTTTTTGGTAAGGATGGATTCAGTTTATTTCTAAATATAATTAGGACCAGAAGGAAAATATTGGACTTTATCTAGGGCTTAGCTATAAATAAGAGTATATTTTTTAAATTATCTTTATAAAATTAGAAGGACCAAGCTTGGATCATCTGAAATTATCTCTAGATAACAGTCCTGAGATGACACAGTCTTTGCATATCTTGTAATGTAAATCCGAGGAAAATAATTTTAGGAAACTCCCACAGTTCTATTTAGAACTAGGTAATTACGAGATTTTTGGGGAAGGAGTGTGCCTAAGGGATACTTACATTTGACAACAAATTTCTGTTAATGGTGTTCATTTATAAAAATGCCTCTGTGTATATTTTATAACCAACAAGGTATATCTTTCCAGTAAACCATAGAGTTGACAGTTTTTTTGTGTTTTTGTCAAGGTCTTGAGATTTGATGGCAAAAATAGAGGGCTTTTTAAATGAAATGAAATGAGACAAAAGTAGATTTTTATTTTATTTGGTGTAGATACTATCTTGTTCTTTAGTTTATGAAGGGAAAGCTGTTTTTTTTTTTCTAGTATAAGTCATCTAAAGAATAGGAAGTTTATTTTCAAACTGGGAAGCCAGACCCAGGGCTGTTACCATGTCAAAGGAAGCAGTGAATGATGGAAGCAACAGTTTAGGCAGCCAGTGGAAACGGCACAGACAGTGGAAAGCTCTGAACCGAAACTTGAAAAGTGAGCATGAATTTACATGCTGACTCAACTTGGAAGAAGAGTATGTTTGGAAATACTGCCCATTTTCAGATGTGATTATACAGAAAAACGAGAGGCAGGAGAGATGAAATACTGTAAATTTGTCTTAATTATTGTGATGTTTAAGGTTGTAATGGCATGTTGGTGTGGAGCCTGTGTAATTTCTGAGATTTTTGGCTTTGGATTATGACTATAAAACTTTGTGATCATGTGGAAAAATTAAGGTACATTTTAGTTAGTATTAACCTTTATTTTTGCATCCCCTGTCCCTTTTTTTTTAGACTTGGGAAGATCCCCATCGAAAAGATGAGAGTACAGACTGCTGTGGAGATAATGACCCTATTGACGTCTGTGAAATAGGCTCAGAGGTTTGTTTTCTAGACCGTGCTATTCGAATATGTGTTCTGGTTTATTCATGCCATAAAATTTCAGTTCTCTTCAGTTCTTCAGCTCTTACAAGTTCTAACCTGTTGCTCCCTCTGATATGAGTCCCTTTTTGTATCTTTATTTCCTTCTCTTACACGAGGGTTTGGTCAGCTGCAACCCGTGGCAAGTCAGATATAGGGCACCACCTGTTTTTATCAGTAACACAATTGTGCCCGTTCACTTACGTATTGTGTGGCTGCTTTTATACCAAAGTTGGGGAGTGGTAGAAGAGACTGTGCCATCCACAAAGTCTAAAAGCAACTACTATCTGACTTTTTACAAAAAATGTTTGCTGAGTCCTGTCTTTAGCTTCCTTACCCGTTATCCAGACGGGAAATTTAACGTTGAGTAAAGCCAGCTGGTACTCTTGTTTTTGTGTCTGCTTCCAGGTTGCCAAGACCTGCTGAAGGAGAACAAAACCTGCAGTTTCACAAGTTGCTGCTGCTTCTAGAATTCTGTGTGTTTTGGGTCCATTCTTCTATTTTTATTGCATTTCTTGCTAATATTTGTTGTTCTCTGCAGACATTCAATGCCTTGAACTTAAAAGCAGAACATTTTGTCTTTTAATTTTGTAGAGCCTATAGGAACCAGCAGATAAGAGCTCCCTAACCCGTCTTAGACAGCCACACACATTATTTCTTCCCTTTTTTCTCTTACCGTGAGAACTGTCTTTCACATGTGAGACCTGGGCTTCTCCCGGTGCTCTAGATCCTGTCCCTTCCTGCCTCTTGAGTGACAGTATTTTCTTATCCCTTCTCTGTTCCGTATTCACAACTTCTCTTTCTTTATTGGCCTCTTCCCATATGCCTTCTTCCCCTTTACATGAAGACTCATAAAAAGAGTTGTCAACACTCATCTTCATCTCCTACTTTCTGCTTAATCTTCAGCCTGTTTCAAAATTGTTTCCATCCCCCATTATTTCCGTGAAACTGCTCTCACAAAGGTCCCTGCTAACTTTCTTTTAGCCAAATCTAGCAGGCTTGTTTCATACTTTTTATCTACCTTGAATTCCCCTTAGCATTTTATGCCATTAACTTGGTCTTCCTTCTTGAACCCTTTCCTCACTGGACTCTGTGTCATAATATCTTGGTTGTGCTGTTTCTGTTTCCTTCTTGAGTTCTTTTTCAAGCTCCTTCTGATTCTTAAGTATTGGTTGGCCTGAGGGTCATGGCTTTGCCCAGCTCTTCTCCTCTGATTGCATCTCCCTTTATCGTCCTTCCAGGGGAACAGATTCTTTATTTTTGCCTGGTTTTCTTTTTATCTTTGACCCAAATTCCTTCAACGTTTAGGACTTTTTTTCTTCCTTCGGTAATATTGATTGTTCAAGTAAATTGTAGTTATATTAATGGAAATAAAATCAAGTATAAACCTTCCCTCACAATCCTGCTTTCCCAATAAATCATATTGTTTTTTTATCTTTCCATGTATTCTTCCTCTTGGGATAAACATAAGCAGTTTGATTCTCTTAGATATTTTTTCCTGTTTATTTTCTGTTGCACAGTTAATAAAGGCTTTCCTGAATATAGCTTTTCCTTTTTCATTTCTTTTGGGACCACTGGATATGGGGGGCAGCGTTTCTAGACTGGCCCCTCAAAGCTGTCTGCCCTAACCTCTGGAATCTGTGAATATGGTAATATAGCACTCCCTTGATAATACTATTTTATATAGCACAGTTTAAAGTAGGATTATCCTGGGTTTTCTGTGCAGACCCAGTGTAATGTAATGAGCCCTTAAAAGTAAGGAGCTTTCTTTGGCCGGTGGCAGAAGAAGACCTCAGAGGTTAAAAGTGTGAGAAGTTCTGATATGCCGTTGCTGGTTTGGACATGCAGATGGGGCACATGAAAAGGAATGCACTTGGCTTCTAGTTTCAGAGAGCAGTCCCTGGCTGACATCTAGCAAGTTAATGGGGACCTCAGTCGTACAACTACAAGGAACTAACTTTATGTGGATTTAATTTTAGAACCTTCAGATCAGAACCCAACCTGTGTAACACCTTGATTTTGGCCTTGTCAGGCTGTAAGCAGAGAATCTAGCCGTGTTGTACCTGGACTTCTAACTCCTGGATACTGTGAGATAATAAATTTACACTTTTTTAAACCTGTAGGTCTGTCATAATTTGTTAACTACAGTAGAAACACAGGATAACAGACTTTAAGCAGTTTTACTTTCCATGGTTTTCTTGTATTGATTGGGTCCAGCCAAAGTTTTACCTCATTCAAATTTGGGATCAGGATAGAACTTTTGTGGTAGACCACTGTTATATTCTGCTCATACCAGGCCCCGGCGAAGTTAACAGTTGACAAGTGTGAGCCAATAAATACAGGTAGAGCCCAGAGAGAAAAAAATACATGATTATCTGTGGAAGACCTCTTTTACATTCTAGTTCATGTATGTGTTATATCCTTTGCTTTTTACTTCAAAGAATAAGTGATAGGATTTCCATTTCACTGTCGAGAAACCAAGTCCTAAAACACTATATGAAGTAATTTGCCTAACATCACCTTTAGGAGTGATGGAGAAAGAATTCAGCTTCTGTGGTATTTACAACTTAATAATCCTGTGTTTTGAAATCTTTCCATAAGAGCTAGAAAGGCTGATAATAACCCCAGTCTGATTCTGCCTAAAGGCTTTGTGGCACACTACATTATTTGAGAATCTCAACTCATTTTTCAAACATGGTGAACTATCATGATTCCCAAAGAATTAGTAACAGACTTTGCTGGATGCATTGATTTCCTTGGAAGGGTAGACCTGTAGTTTTATAACAGAACTAGGAAAATAGGTTTTATATTATAGCCAGTGCAGTTTATTCCTTTAGTTAATGAGACCTGAAACAATATTTAGTAAATATGAAGTAAGTGTTAATCGTCATTTAAAGAATAGGTCTGAGGGCGCCTGGGTGGCTCAGTCAGTTAAGCATCTGACTCTTGATTTCAGCTCAGGTCATGATCACACACTTTGTGAGTTCAAGCCTGCGTCAGGCTCTCCACTGACAACTCGGAGCCTGCTTGGGATTCTCTCTTTCCCTCTCTCTCTGTCCCTCCCCACCTCGTGCTGTTTTTCTCTCTCTGTCAAAATAAATAAACACTTTTAAAAAATGAAGAATAAGTCTATGTTGGTATGGTGCCCCATTTTTTTGTGTCTGGATATGCAGAGTCCTTAAATCATCTGTAAGGAACATTGTTGTAGAAAGCATCTTTGAACACCACACTGTAAATGGACAAAGGGAAGGGAGCAGAGTCCTGGGGGTTGATAATAGAGTTAGATCCATAGATACAGAAATTTTTAAGGTTTTTGCAGTTCCTTGTGATAATCATGTATTATTTGTTTGGTGTCTAATACTGTATCGCTTAAGTTTGTTGAATTGATTTAGAACGAATTGAATTATAGGCGATTCATAAGAATTTTACCATTAGTTCTTAAATATTTTATTCTGAGTTTTTGGTTTGATTGACAGTTTCCTTTCTAGTCTTTAAAGCCAGTGGCTTGTCCAGTCCCTTTCTGTTGCTTATGCGATTAGAGAGCATATGTCTTTCTCATGAAACTTGATAATCCCCAGACATCTTTCCTGTTTGTTGGTATAATCATAAATATCTCAAATCTGCTCAAATGGTATATGAAATTTCAAAGTAGATTAATTTTTGTGAATAAAAATTAAACAATTTACAATGTGCTATTTTTAAAAAATTTTTTTCTAATCAATCCAGCTTCATTCTTTCTTTCTTTATTTGTTTTTAGAGATTTTATTGTCAAGTTAGCTAACATACAGTGTATACAGTATGCTCTTGGTTTTGGAGGTAGATTCCTGTGATTCATCGCTTACATACAACAACCAGTGCTCATCCCAACAAGTGCCCTCCTCAATGTCCATCACCCATTTCTTCCCTCTCCCCCCCTCCCATCAACCCTCAGTTTGTTCTCGGTATTTAAGAGTGGTTTTATGGTTTGCCTCCCTCTCTGTTTCAAACTGTTTTTTTCCCCTTCCCTTTCCCCTTGGTTTTCTGTTAAGTTTCTCAAATTCCACATGTGAGCGAAAACATGGTATCTGTCTTTTCTCTAACTGACTTATTTCACTTAGCATAATACCCTCCAGTTCCATCCACATTGTTGCAAATGGCAAGATTTCATTCTTTCTCATTGCCAAGTAGTATTCCATTGTATATATAAACCACAGCTTCTTTATCCCTCCATCAGTTGATGGACATTTGGGCTCTTTCCATAATTTGGCTATTGTCGATAGCACTGCTGTAAACATTGGGTTACATATGCCCCTATGAATCAGCACTCCTGTATCCTTTGGATAAATTTGAAGAAGTGCTATTACTGGGTATGCAGAGTCCTTAAATCATCTGTAAGGAACATTGTAGTAGAAAGCATCTTTGAACACCACACTGTAAATGGACAAAGGGAAGGGAGCAGAGTCCTGGGAGTTGATAATAGAGTTAGATCCATAGATACAGAAAATTTTAAGGTTGTTGCAGTTCCTTGTGATATCATGTATTATTTGTTTGGTGTCTAACACTATATCACTTAAGTTTGTTGAATTGATTTAGAATGAATTGAATTATGGGCGATTCATAAGAATCACACTTTTCCACAGTGGCTGTACCAGTTTGCATGGAATCACCAACAGTGCAAGAGAGTTCCCATTTCTTCACATCCTCGCCAGCATCTGTTGATTCCTGAGTTGTTAATTTTAGCCACTCTAACTGATGTGAGGTGATATCTCATTGTGGTTTTGATTTGTATTTCCCTGATGATGAGTGACATTGAGCATCTTTTCATGTGTCTGTTGGCCATCTGGATGTCTTCTTTGGAAAAGTATCTATTCATGTCTTCTGCCCGTTTCTTCACTGGATTATTTGTTTTTCAGGTGTTGAGTTTGGAAAGTTCTTTATAGATTTTGGATACTAACCCTTTATCTGATACGTTATTTGCAAATATCTTTTCCCATTCCGTCGGTTGCTTTTTAGTTTTGTTGATTGTTTCCTATACAGTGCAGAAGCTTTTTATCTTGATGAGGTCCCAATAGTTCATTTTTGCTGTTATTTCTCTTGCCTTCAGAGATGGGTCAAGTAAGAAGTTGCTGCAGCTGAGGTCAAAGAGGTCGTTGCCTTTTTTCTCTTCCAGGATTTTGATGGTTTCCTGTCTCACATTTAGGTCTTTCATTTATTTTGAGTTTATTTTTGTGTATGGTGTAAGAAAGTGGTTTGGTTTATTCTTCTGCGTGTTGCTGTCCAGTTCTCCATTTGCTAAAGAGACTGTCTTTTTTCCATTGGATACTGTTTCCTACTTTGTCAAAGATTAGTTGTCCATATATTTGTGGGTCCAATTCTGGGTTCTCTGTTCTATTCCATTGGTGTATGTGTCTGTTTTTGTGCCAATACCATACTGTCTTGATGTCTACTACAGCTTTGTAGTAGAGGCTAACGTCCGGGATTATGATGCCTCCAGCATTGGTTTTGTTTTTCAACATTACTTTGGGTATTCAGAGTCTTTTGTTGGTCCATACAAATTTTAGGATAGTTTGCTTTAGCTCTGAGAAGAATGCTGGTGCTATTTTGATTGGGATTGCATTGAATGTGTAGGTTGCTTTGGGTGGTATTGACATTTTAACAATATTTGTTATTCTGTGCTTTTCCATTTTTTTGTGTCTTCTTCAGTTTCTTTACTAAGCTGTCTATAGTTTTCAGCATACAGATTTTTTATCTCTTTGGTTAGGTTTATTCCTAAGTATTTTATGGTTCTTTGTGCAATTGTAAATGTAATCAATTCCTTGGTATCTCTTTCTGTTGCTTCATTATTGGTGTGTATAGAAATGCAACTGATTTCTCCACATTGATCCTGTGACTTTGCTGAATTCACATATCAGTTCCAGAAGTTTTTGGTGGAGTCTTTCAGGTTTTCCATGTAGAGTACCATGTCATTTGTGAAAAGTGAAAGTTTGACTTCTTTGCCAATTTGGATGCCTTTCATTTCATTTTGTTGTCTGATTGTTGAAGCTAGGACTTCTAACACTATGTTAAACAACAGTGTTTAGAGTGGACATCCTGTTGTGTTCCTGATCTCAGAGAGAATGCTCTCAGTTTTTCCCCACTGAGGATGGTATTAGCTGTGGGCCTTTTCATATATGGCTTTTATGATGTTAAGGTATGTTCTTTCTATCTCAACTTTCTCAAGGGTTTTATTAAGAAAGGATGCTGTATTTTGTCAAATGCTTTTTTGCATCTATTGACAGGATCATATGGTTCTTATTTTTTCTTCTGTTAATGTGATGTATCACATCGATTGAATTGTGAATAATGAACCAACCCTGCAGCTCAGGAATGAATCCCACTCGATCATAGAGAATAATTCTTTGAATACACTGTTGAATTTGATTTGCTAGTATCTTGTTGAGAATTTTCACATCCGTGTTCATCAGAGATATTAGTAATTCTCCTTTGTAGTGAATTGATCTTTGTCCAGTTTGGGTATCAAGGTAATGATGGCTTTGTAGAATGAGTCTGGAAGTGTTCCTTCCGTTTCTATTTTTGCAATAGCTTGAGAAGGAAAGGTATTAACTCTGCTTTAAATGTCTGGTAGAATTCCCCTGGGAAGCCATCTGGCCCAGGACTGTTATTTGTTGGGAGATTTTTTATAACCAATTCAATTTCTTCGCAGATTATGGGTCTGTTCAAGTTTTCTATTTCTTCGCATTTGAGTTGTGGTAGTGTGTGGATATCTAGGAATTTGTCCATTTCTTCCAGATTGTCTAGTTTGTTGACATATAATTTTTCATAGTATTCTCTAATAATTGTTTGTATTTCTGTGGTATTGGTTGTGATCTCTCCTCTTTCATTTGTGATTTTATCTATTTGGGTCCTCTTTCTTTTCTTTTTGAGAAGTCTGGCTAGGGGTTTATCAATTTTATTTATTCTTTCAGAAAACCAGTTCACCATTGATGTGTTCTACTGTTTTTTTTGGATTCTATATTATTTATTTCTGGTCTAATCTTTATTATTTCTCTTTTTCTGCTGGCTTTGGGGTTTCTTTGCTGCTCTGTTTCTAGTTCCTTTAGGTGTGAGGTTAGATCCTGTATTTGCGATTTTTCTTGCTTCTTGAGATAGGCCTGAATTGCCATGTATTTTTCTCTTAGGATTCCTTTGCTGCATCCCAAAGGATTTGGACTGTCGTGTTTTCATTTTTCATTTGCTTCCATATATTTTTTAAGTTCTTAAATTTCCTGGTTGGCCCATTCATTCTCTAGTGGGATGTTCTTTAACCTCCATGTATTTGGAAGCTTTCCAAATTTTTTTCTTTTGTTGATTTCCAGTTTCATAGCATTGTGATCTGAAAATGTGCATTGTATGATCTCAGTCCTTTTATATTTTTTGAGGGCTATTTTGTGACCCAGTGTATGATCTGTTTTGGAGAATGTTCCATGTGCACCTGAGAAGAATGTGTATTCTGCTTTTGGATGAAAAGATCTGAATATATCTGTTAAATCCATCTGTTCCAATGTGTCATTCAGAGCCATTGTTTTCTTACTGATTTTCTGCCTGGATGATCTATCCATTGCTGTAAATGGAGTATTAAAGTCCCCTGTAATCATGGTATTGTTATCTATAAATTTATTTATGTTTGTGATTAATCGATTGATATATTTGGGTGTTCCACGTTGGGGGCATAAACATTTATAATTGTTCCTCTTGATGGATAGACCCCTTAATTATGATGTAATTATATATTTAACATATAATTAAATATAATCAATATAATTAATTCTTCATCTCTCGTTACAGTCTTTGTTTTGAAATCTATTTTATCTGGTATAAGTATGACTAGCGTGGCTTTCTTTTGACATCCCATAGCATGATAGATGGTTTTCCATCCCTTCACTTTCAATCTGCAGGTGTCTAAAATGAGTCTATTGTAGGCAGCATATAGATGGGTCTTGTTTTTTTATCCATTCTGATACCCTATGTTTTTCGATTGGGCGTTGAGTCCATTTACTTTCAGAGTGATTATTGAAAGATACGGATTTAGTGTCATTATGCTATCTGTAGTTTTCATGCTTGCGGTGATGTTTCTGGTCCTTGTAGTCTTTGCTGCTTTCCACTCACAGAGTGCTCCTTAGGATCTCTTGCAGGGCTGGGTTTGTGGTTATGAACTCCTTTAGTTTTTGTTTATCTGGGAAAGCCTTTATCTCCTTCTATTCTGAATGACAACCTTGCTGGATAAAGGATTCTTTTTTTTTTAACATTTAAAAAAATATTTTTATTTATTTTTGAGGGAGAATGAGACAGTGTGTGAGTGGGGGAGGGGCACAGGTAGAGAGAGACACTGTCAGCACAGAGCCCGACACAGGGCTCGAACCCATGAGCCATGAGATCCTGACCTGAGCTGAAGTCGGATGTTTAACGGACTGAGCCACCTAGGCGCCCCTGGATAAAGGATTCTTGGCTGGATAGTTTTCCTATTCAGCACATTGAACATTCCCTGCCACTCCTTTCTGGCCTGTCAAGTTTCATTGGACAGATCTGCTACTACCCTTTTGTGTTGCCCTTGTAGGTTAAAGCTTGTTTGTCCTTAGCTGCTTTCAGAATTCTCTTTATCTTTGTATTTTGTCAGTTTCATTATGATATGTCATGGTGCTGACCTGTTTTTGTTGATTTCGAAGGGAGTTCTCTGTGCCTCCTGGACTTGGATGCCTGTTTCCTTCCCCAGATTAGAGACATGTCATCTATAATTTATTCAAATAAACTTTCTGCCCTTTTCTCTCTCTTCCTCTTCTGGAACTCCTGTGATATGGATATTATTTCATTTCATTGAATGTCTTAGGTCTCTAATTTTCCTCTCATGGTCTAGTAATTTCCTTTCTCTCCTTTTCTCAGCTTCCTCATTTTCCATAACTTTGTCTTCCTTTTCACCTATTCTCTCCTCTGCTTCTCCCATCCTTGCTGTCACTGTATCTAGTTTATTTGCACCTCATTTATAGCATTTCTTTATTCATCGTAACTAATTCTTGGGCCCTTGATCCCTGTAGCAATAGATTCTTTGCTGTCTCCTGTGCTTTATTCAAGCCCAGCTATTAGTCTTATAACTATTATTCTAAACTTTTTTATCAGATATGTTGTTTGTACCTGTTTTGAGCAATTTTCTGGCTGTCATTTCTTCCTGGAATTTCTTTTGAGGAGAATTCTTCTGTTTTCTACTTTTCTGTTTTTTATGTGTTTTAATAGCTTGTTATGTGTCCTACACCTGTGAGTACTACTATATTAAAAAGGGGTCATACACTGTTCAGGGCCTGGCATTTCAGAAGAGGTTTTTGGACTGTGTTATGCGGACTGTTTCTGTGTCTTAGCTGCTTTATCTCACTCCTTGCGGTGGATTGGAATGTCCACCAGGTGTGCTTTGATTTGTTCGTTGAAGTCAACTTGGAAAGGAGGAGAAGGATGGGGCGGAGGGAAGAAACCTTATCCCAACAGAGAAATGATAGGGGTGGAGAAAAAGACCAGACAGAGAATCAAAGAAACTATAGGGTTTAATTCAGAGAGAGAGGAGACTAAAGGAGATACAGATAAGGCGTAAAAAGAATAGAGTAAAAATGCCTGACTAAACAGACAACCAGAACAGAGAGGAAAAAAAGAAAGAAGAAGAATATATATATAATAAGAATTGACCAAAAATCAAATCAGAAACTATAAGCCCCTATCCCGCCAAGCTGTCTCTGTATACCCCTGGAGATGCTACTGTCAGTTTGTAGCCCGGATTCCTGAATTCCAAGTGTTCCGACCTCAATACCTCTGTGTTTGAGGGATGAGGGAAATTCTGGTATCCCTACTCTTCTGCCATCTTGACTCCTCCCCTACAATGTGCTTTTTGGAACTATATATGATTCCTAGGAATTCCCCCTGCCTCCAAAGTCTCCTGCAGCGGCCTCTGTTGGCACCATTGACATTTTGGATGGATAGTTCTGTTACTGTGGACTGTCCTGCTCTGTATCCCTGGCCTTTTCCCATCAGAGGCTAGTAATACCTCCCTGTTTTTGACAACAAAAATTGTCTCCAGACAGGGTCAGATAGCCTCGAGAGGACAAAATTGCCTCTGGTCGAGAACCAGTAATCTAATTTATCGTAACCAGTGTGCCAGCCTTACATTGGTAATTGTGCGAAAACTTCAAATTTGAACATTTTTGTTTTATAAAGGATCTCCTGGCATGAGGTGTGTAAGTCTCCCCAACAAGATTGGAAACCTGTGAGAACAGGGATATTTTTTGATACATAGTATGTGTGTAATATAGCGATGGGTACTTAATAGAGCTTAGACATGTGAGAGTCCGGTTAATTGTGCATATTTCCCTACAACTGAGATTTCCGTTTACTTTATAAAATCGCACTGATCTATTGTGTGTAATTAGTTGTAACTAATTACATATTCCTGTAGACTCATATTAAGATTTTAGATTCATTTTGCAAGTGTTCTGAAAGGACTTATTTGACTTTATGGTTTCAGATCTGGGCTTTTTTTTCTTCTTAAATTTCAAGACACAAAAGTGATTTTCTTTTGCATACTTTGCTTCCCAGAGGTAAAGCTGCGTTTTGAATCATGAAGGAGTTTGTTCTGAAGCATGTGTTCAGATTTTAGCTTGCAGTGAAATTCTGTAGGGGCAACAGGATATAGAAAGGATGCATCCATATAAACTTGGCATTGGCAGCTTTGAAGGAACCCCTGAAGTGGCTTTCTTTAATGCATGGGACATCTGCTTCAACGTCATGCAGTTTCTTGGTTTCCTTTAAAATCTTTTTAAAGCATTTTATGAAACCTGTTTCATCTGTATTTTTAACATATTCTTTCAGTGTCATTCACTATCTTCTTAAGGCTGTATTTTAATATGTTAAAATTTTACTTTTCACTTGTAACCGATATATGTGGTTTGCAAAATAGCACTTTAAGAGGATTCTCAGATCTGTTTGTTATCCCCAATCAGCAAAAGCCAGGTTTATACTATGTAATGATATACATGGGTTTATTTTCTATTTAGTAGGAGTTTCTAGGCCTAGTACATTAAATTTCAATATCTATAAGTAACTTTAGTTTCCAAAAAGGGATCAAGATACTTAAAAGGGATATCACTTTATAGATAGTTTTTACATTATCTTTAATTATTAAGGCTTTGTTAAATTTCATTCTGTAATGCTTTTAATTTTTCATATAGGTTTTCTGATATGTGAGTAAATTTCTCCAAAGCCTTGAAAATGCTGAATTTCTTTCCTCTTTAAAGGTTCTTTCTCGTGGAGAGGTTGTTCGTGTGAAGATCCTTGGAGTTTTGGCTCTTATCGATCAGGGTGAAACAGATTGGAAAATAATTGCTATCAATGTGAATGACCCTGAAGCCTCAAAGTTTCATGGTAAGTCTAACTTTCTAGGAACAGAAGTAAATCAGTATGTCATTTGAATTCTTAGCATCTAAAGGGGACTTATGTAAAACAGAATGTGTATATTTGAGACTTAATGTGTTTTATTTTTTTATTCTCTTCATCCACAGATTATAAAGGGGAATCTATTATGATTGTATCTGCCTTGTGTCATATTGCTAGGACGAACAAGAAAGTGAAAAGGCAGATAGACAGGTGGTACCTCAGACTGAGAAAGTACATTCTGTGGGTTCCCTCCCTCCTTCCTTCCTTTTTTTTTTCTTAAATCTCTCATTTGTTCATCTGAGTAAGTAAAAAACTAAGAAAGGCATGTTCATCAAGGACATGAGCAAGGCGTGTTGGAGTCAGACACACCTCAGTTTGAGTTCTGGCCGTGCTACTTCTATCTGAGTGATTTTGGGTAGATGATCTAACCTTTGTGAATTTCAGTTTGGTCACCCGTAAAGGGAGATAATTGTAACTTCTTGTGAGTTTGTCGACAGTAAGATGATTCACTTAAATCATCACATATCAAGTGTTGAATCAAGTGCTGTCACATATCAAGTGTTGAATATATGGCCACTGTTATTATTCTTTGACTTTTTCTCCCCTATTTTTCTAGCTTTTTGTATTTCAGTTTCATTCTTTTTCAGGTTCCTGGTTTTTCTAGACCTCAATTAGAAATATACCATTTCTGAATGGACTGAAACTCAGTAACACTTAAGTGTTAACCTCTCTTAATTTATGTGCATTTAAAACCTTTTCTTGGACATGGAACAGCAAGAGATTTTATGCCGTTCTTGAGTATAATTGGGAAAGGAAAGGGTCTGATAAGGTGAAGTACAAATAACCTCAGGAGCAAAACTAAAACATAAAAACTGCAATTAAAATAATGAGACTTGAGTCCATAACCATATACAGTTCTCATCTGTGTTATTATTTTACCCTGGGTTTATCATATTTCTCATATATACATATATAAGAGAAATAAAATACACTGTTAAACATTTTTTAATGCGTGAGCTGCTCCTCAAATGAGAACTGATAAAATAATGGTGCAACAGCCAGCCAAACAAATCATCTAACTGATCTGTGATACGACACACTGAAGTTACGAAACTCTGCTGAGGGATGCCTCCTTTAAACTGGAGAGACTGAGAGCCTGAATGAAACTATGTGTTAGGTGGAATAAACTATTCTTTAGCCCGGTACAGTTGGAGATGTGATTTAACTTTTTAAACTCTCACCATATTCCAAGCACTCATACCTGTTCTAGTACACACTGTTACTCCTAATGTAAAAGGTGCTCCACGGATTTAAATATCCTGCCCACGTTTGCACATCTGTTACATAGTAGAACTGATTTGAATTCATTTCTGTCTGATTATAAAGTCCATCGTCTACGTACAATACTGTACTAAGCAGTTCATACTTGATTGTAGTAATTCTTGGTTTTGTAGCTAGCAATAAGTACCTTATGTTTCTCTTGAGTTTGCTAAGGGTTAGAATGAAAAATTTTTGACTCTCTTATTACTGAATGGAGATGACGTTGCACTTTGACATCTTCTAAATTCTTTTGGTGTGTGCTTGTACAAAAAGACACACAGGAAGGAATACTGAAACTTATTTAAGTTGAGGTGACATCAGACAAGAATAATTACAAGAACTTGTTTTGAAAGAAGAAAAAGGACTTTTTTCTATTCACCAGAAGGAACACATATATTATCTTCATCATGAAAATATAACAGTGCTTCTTCATAATACGTCTTTTAAAATCCTAAAATTAAAAAAAAATTAGTTGAGGGTTATTGACATTTTGCTCTGAAATGGTGTGCTGACATTGTGTTTTGGTTTTCCTGAATGAGTAAGGAATACGGGGTGGGGGGGGATGGGTATTATTTACTTCAAGGATATTTGCGTATTGTTCTCTCTGGGTAGTACCTTAAGTACTCTTATATATGTAGATTTTGTAGAGTAAGTTTTTCTATAGTTAAGAGTTTTAAGTGTTTTATTATTCCTTTTGCCTTCACCTTATTGTAATAAATTCTATGTATCTGCATTGAATTTTCTTTTCTCTCTTGTTTTTATAATGACCCAAGAAAAAAATAGTTGTAGGCACAAAGTGAAAGGCTGAAGAAATCGTAGTACAAAATTTTTTAAATTATAAAGCATGGAATACTAGATGACTCTCTGTGGCAGCCTTTATTTTTAATTTAAACTCAAGTTTTTATTTATATTTTTTGTATCTCTCAAACATGCTCCGGCTGGTCTCTCAGTTATTTCAGACAAAAGATAGTTTTTGTTGTCCTGCTGCTTAAGCAAATGATAATTGAAAGAAATCATTCTTTTTTTTCTTAAAGTTTTATTTATTTATTAGAGAGAAAGAGAAGGGGGGGGACGGGACAGAGAGAATCCCAAGTAGGCTCCCTGTGGTCAGTGCGGAGCCCGGTGTGGTGCTCAAACCCACAAACTAGAGATCGTGAGCTGAGCCAAAACCAAGATGCTCAACCAACTGAGCCACTCAGGTGCCCCTGACAGAAATCATCCTTAATTTTACTTTTTTTCTTCATTACTTAGCCTGGCATGTTGTCTGTGTTTTCATTAGCACCTACTAAAGGGAGGCATTGGAGGGGATGAGAACTGAGAGATGCTCTGTAATTGCAGGGGTTGAAAGCTTCCTAAATTTGTGAAGGAATTTTTTTTTTAATTTTTTTTTTTTAACGTTTATTTATTTTTGAGAGACATAGAGACAGAGCATGAGCAGGGGAAGGGCAGAGAGAGAGGGGGATACAGAATCTGAAGCAGGCTCAGGCTCTGAGCCGCCAGCACAGAGCCCGACGCGGGGCTCGAACTCACAGACCGTGAGATCATGACCTGAGCCGAAGTCGGCCACTTAACCAACTGAGCCACCCAGGCGCCCCAGTGAAGGAATTTTTAAAAAAATCAGTCCCTATGATATGATTATGATATTTAATAGTTTTCTATTATAATAATTTTCTTCTAAAGGTACATAATGTATAGTTGAGTAGGACCTTAGTCTTGTAAGCATGTGACTTATTTTATATGTTACAGATTAAAAATAGATCTTTGCCGGGAAAGAGGAGACCTTACAAAATTAAGGAATCAGTTTCCCGACCTTGAGATTAGATGAAATACCTATTATAACAACTTGTGATTTTATTGCAGTAAGATAAAAACGTATATTTGGACCCATATGATTAAATAAATATTAGTAACAGGTATCAAGAGTTTGTTGCTGTTCTCTCTCTACGTCTTTGAAAGTTAACAATATTTAATCGTAAAGAAAGCAGCATTTAAACATTTTATTATGTGTCCCTTCCACATTTAACCTTCCAAATCACAAACAGTGTTTTGGATGGCATTTTTAATTATAAAAACAATCATATGCTTGGAAGTAAAAACTCTGAAGTATAAAGAGGTATAGAAAATAAAAAGTACAATACTCCTTCCCCCTTCTCGCCCCAGTCTGACTTCTCGTATCTTCTTCCCTATATGTTTTTAGTTCCCCTGCACAGTTGCTTTTCTGCTCTAAGCATTAAATTGTTAAATCACTTCTTAATTTATGTCTTTCCCTTTTGACTCAAGCTGCTGCTTTGAAAACTTAGGAATTTAACTTCTTATACATTTTTAAATTATGTTACTGTGTTTCTTCTTCAGTTATCTTAATAACTCCAAGTATTACATTTTGGGCAATATTTATCGCTTCATTAAGTTTGAACACTACCGTGTGGTTGCCCAGTACAGAACTAGGACACTGAGCTTTCTGTACAAGCACTTCTCTGGCCTTTACAGACCAGTTTCTCCGAACCGTACAGTAGCTCCACAGCGACTAATTTTATCATGTTTACATTCTGTTCTTTAACTGTTTTTCATGTTTTGTCTCTTGAATCTGAAAATTGAAAATTAACAAATAACGTTTTTAGTATTTGTGTGAATAATACTGTTATTTGCCTCCTTTATCATACTAATTACGGACACACGAGAATAGCTGGCGGCACAGCGGTCATCACAGGGTTTCATTTCATTGCCCTGGGTTAATAGTTCCAGTTTTTCTCAGATTCTTTCATGTCCTCTTTTTCGTTTTCATTGTTGGCTGCTGTACATTTTCCAAAAAGTTTTACATGAAGTGGATGGGAGATTGATTCTGAGTCCATACATGTCAGAAATGTCTTTTTTGGAGTCACGTTCTACTTAAATAACTTTAAAATATCTAATGCAATAACTCAAAAAAAATTACTGTGTATCACTTGGAATTTCATCACAAAGGAATAAGTGATTTTATAACAGTGTAAACATTTGTTGTCTATACTTCTTAGCATTTTTATTAGATCAATAAGAAGAAAAGGTTAAAATCACGTAGGAGAAAGAATAGCTATCTATAATTTTTTTTAATTCTGTAGTTTTCTGAGGATGTGTGTAATACAGAACTTTATAGAGAAGTTTTTTTTATTACTTTTTATACATTTTCATTGTTAGACATTTAAAAAATAAATCCCAAATTAATTTTCACTACCTTAAGGAAAAAGAAGCTGTTTTTTAACATGATCAGTACATATGTTTTCTTTTTTGAAAAAAAGAAGTCGGTTTTAATTTGTTGACAGTGTGTCCTTCCATATTTCCATATATATTTTTAAATTTTATTTGGGCTGCAATTCTACAAGGAAGTTTTAGGGTTGTCGCATTATGAAATAATTTCTTTGATCCAGTTGAATGTATGTGCAGACTGTGGTAGACTGTAATGACCTGTTCTAATATTTATAGTTTTTAACTTTGACATGACTGAACTAAAACTAGCCATTGCATCAGAGAACATATTTCAATTAGAAAGAAACTGTGATTGCTGGCTAAATTTCTGTAATTTTAATCTTATATTTAAATCAAGTTTTTTCTTCTGAAACAGGAATAGCCACTATGAAAATCAGAAAAATCTAAATAACATTTAAAAACAAATTCTTTGTGTTCCCTGATAGAAAATCTGTCACTTTGGCTGGCTCATTAACACCTGGAGAGCACTAAGACCTTCTGACACACTGTAATTAGGTTCTAGGCTCTAATGCTCTTAATGGTACCTTAATGGCCTGAAAGAGTTAATAAGACTCCCACGGTTCCTAAATTGTTACCAGAGAATGCCTTGGTCATTAGTGATAATAGTGCTTGGTTATGAAATAACCAAGTTCAGAGCTTTGTAAGAAGATTGAAATGCCAGGGCATGTGTAACTTCTCCTTGGCTTAAATTAACTGTCTTCTATAATGTAGAGCTTCACACACTCACCAGACAGATGTTTGGACCTCTTCAGGATGCCAGTAATGCCTAAGGACCATGTGTCAGGTGAAGTAACCTCACAGGAGGTAATTGAGGCCTGTAAGCTACTTCAGCTTGCAGAGTGTTAAAAGATTTCTTCTGTTTGATCTTTAAATGAGCACAATTGTTCTATTTTTAAACTGTTGCTTGTGCAGCGATTTTACAGTTTTTAAACACAAAACTTAGAAAACAAAAATTGAAATCAGAACAATTATATTGATGTAGATGCATTCTGGGATGAATGAGTTACATGAGCAAAAAGCAAATTATTGAAAATGAGGCAGTTGGGACTCTTTCAAAGGCCAGCATTGTACTTAGAGGAATCAGAATTTATCTGTATTTTATATATGTAGAATTTCAGCTTACTTGTAGAGAAATTTAAAAGTCAAGTAAAACTACATAGTTCTTTTATGTCTTTAAGGCAGTAATAAACATGTGGAAACCAAATCTCTTTGGCTCAAATTTTCATTTGCTAAATGAAAATCTAGTTAGTCAATGCAATTGTGATCTTAAAAATAAGCAGATTTGCATGGCATTCGATTTCCTTACTTTCTAAAACACAATTTGATACTGTTTTTTAGGGAGAAAAAAATGGAGACTAGCATAGAAATCTTAAAGGGAAGTATTTGTGTTAACCTTTAGAACCAGCAAGAAGAGAGTTCAGGTTGCTTTTCTGTGCACGTACTCTTTGGCGCAGAAAAGGGCTGGCACGTCACCACTGTCATCCTAAAAGCGCTGACATTTCTGTAACAATTACTGCATGTCCAGTAATTATGCTGAGTGCTTCTTTTGGATTACCTGTTTAATATTTACATAAGCTCAGGCAAAATGTGGCAGTGTCTCCTCCACCTTTTTTCAGATTAAGAAACTGAGGCACTGGGGAGGGGGTGGTATTCTTGTTTAGGAACTTGTCTAAAGTCATATTCGGAGCCACTGGAATCCAGCTGGGCTCCAGAGCCCATGCTGTTCACTGCATCCCTCCACTCCTCTGAAAAATACTGGGGTAGTCGAATGTATCTGTGGCCTTGGACAGCGTTGCTTTCTGGGAATGCTCCCCCGTTTGCTCTTACATAATGTAGCCATTAGTGAGCTAATTATGATTAGAGGTCCCAGTAAAAGGATGGCTTTTTTGATCTTCATTCCTTTGATTTCTTTAATAGGTATACCGTAATAGGCATGGGTGTGTAGGGATGGGGTGTGGGAGGAGGTAGTTTGAGGAACAGGGACAAATTGAGTAAAATGTACTATAATTAAGAAAAGAATTACATTACTGGGAATACCTTGCCTCTTTTTTACACCTTGAGCTCCTCAGTGTTTTTTAGGTTTCAGTCATATACTTGTGGTATGGTGAAGGGCAGGGGAGGCCTAAATTCTAAAATCCTATTTGGTGTTTGTTCGCTGACCTTGGGAAAGTCTTACAAGCTCTGGAAGCTCTAGTTCCTTCCACTCTGAAGGTGCAGGATTTATCCTCCAATCGGTAAATGATCCCTAACGTTTTTCCCATCTCTTAAATTTTGGTTGTTCTAGGAAATATTTTATTTCTGTTTTAAATGTTTATTTATTTATTTTGAGAGAGAGAGAGAGAGGGGAAGGAGCAGAGAGAGAGAGAGGGAGGGAGAATTCCAAGCAGGCTCCACACTAAGTAGTGCCTTTTTTTTTTAGTACTTATCCTGCTTAGAGTATACTGAACTTTGTAGATCTGTAAGTTCACGTTTTTACCACATTTGAGTAATTATTTGCCAGTATTTTTTTCACCCCATTCTCTCTCGCCTTCATTGGAGACTCCTAATACACATATTTTTGGCCATGTTTTATTATCTCACAGGTCACTAAAGCTCTCTTTATGTCTTTTCAGTCTTTATTCCTTATTGTTCTTCTGACAGGGTAATTTCTATTGTTTTATTTTTCTACTTCTGTGATTTTTTTTTCCCATATCCAGGTTCTGCTATTAAACCCATCCGACTTTTCATTTCATATGCTTCCTCATTTGGTTCTTTTTTCTGATAGTTTTATAGTTGTTGTTTTTTTCCTTAACTGAGATTTCCACATGTTCATGCATCATAACCATATTTTTTAAAAGTCCTTGAACATGTTTGTAACAACCACTTGAAAATCCTCGTTTGCATGGGTTGTCTCAGGATTGATTTCTGTTGGCTGTGTTTCCTCTTGATTAGGAGTCTCAGAAATATTCTAGTATGTGCAGTAAGTCATACGGCCACCTAGCTTTTGCCTCACCGGTATTTTTGTCCCATATCGAGTCTACAGGGTGCTTATCTTGTTTTGATTTTCTCTTTTTATGTTCTTTATCTTGGTGTTGGTTAACCTATATGTTGAAACATGAAATCAGTGCCTTATCTTTGTCAGAGGTTTCTGTTTTCTGTGAAGAGAAATGCTTCAGAAAGTTGGGCATTGTTTTCAATTGTTGATAATTTGGCTAATATACTCCAGTGAGTCTCGTTTCAGAAATAAAGGGATTTTATTTGTATATTTATTTCTCTCTGTTCCAAATATTTTCAAAAAGTGGTTATTTAAATTTAATTTCAATACGATAGAAATGAAAACACGTCATGAGAACTAGAAATAAAGGTAAATGCGTTTGTCATTAGATTAGAAATTAATTACAAATACATTTGAGGCCCCGTCTTTACCATAAGAATAAATGTGTCTTTTAGGAAAATGTTAAGCATGTTTGTGTATGTGTGCGTATGTATATCCAAGATGCCTTTTTGTTATTTTTAGTGCTTATTTACATTGTTTATATCTGTGCCTGGCTACATTGATGTCTCAGTAGAGTCATACATGTTAAACATAAAATGTCAATATTAATGAAAGCATGTTGAGTACTTTTCTAAATTGTTACTTCACGTTTGTTTATTTTTGAGGGTAGAAGCGTGTAAGGCTGTAGGCTTGCCTGTGACTATAACTTTGTCTACATTCCATGGAAAAGGTTTTAGGGGGTTAGAGGGATGATAATATTTCTTAAAAATGATCCCTTATTTTTTATTAAATGATTTTTCATACATCGTTATACTTAATCCTTACAACTTTGATTTCATCCATTTTATGAAAGAAAATGCAGAAAATAATGTACTTTCCAAGATGATGCAACGTATGAATTCTAAAACTGGAAATTGAACTTAGTGCTGTCTGATTCCAAATGGGGTGTTTTTCCTAATTTACCTAATTTCTTCTTATAAACTTTGAGTGTTCTTATTTTCATTATTCTCTGAATATTCTTAGTTTTTATTTTCTTTTTGGACCACAAAGTTTTTTGTTAAGTAAATAACACGAGAGTTTATTTTTCTTTCTTTTTTCCTTTTTTTTTTTTTCAGTATTCTATCTTTAGTTATACAAAAAGTTGAAGGGACTGAGTATGGTTCTTTTTTGGAAGGTGACAGAATTATTTAAAATGTTTTATTGTTGATCTGTAGATTTATTGTATTTGCTTATGAAGTGTGTCATCCTATTTTTCTCATGCTTGAAATTTCTTAATGTTTTGTTTGTTTATAATTCACAATCATTTATTTACGTCCATTGGTACTTTAATATACCTCTAGATTAAAACGATCTCATGCTTTAGGTATTCTTTTTTCATTCTTGATGGGCTCTATGTATAAAATGAACCTTATCACTTCGAGTTTTCCACCTCTGTTTAATCATTTGTTTCTGAAATATGGGTAAAATTGAAGTCTTGGCAAACTCATGTGACTAGAATCTCCCTCTGGTGGGAGAGAGTGTATCTTTAATAATAAAAAAAAACAGAAGAAACTTTAATTCACCACTTTCTTTTTCTTTTTCTTTTTTGCTTAATAGATCACAATTTGTGACATTCTTTTAGGTTTTAAAAACAAACGAATTGGTTTATATGAAAAAGAAACCTAATCACATGAAAGGTATACCACTGTCTTCGATGAAGGAAAAGCTAAGTCACAAAGATTGCTTTTAAAAAATGTGAAGTGTTATGATCCTCTAATGTTAACAGAGATGGAGGGAATGATAGGCTTTGTCTAAGATATTTTTAGATTAGTTTCTTTGCTTTTGTAAATTCCCAAATCAAAAATCAGTTAAGGAAAACTAAATTAAACTGGAGAGCCCTGGATTTAGAAAAGCCAAACTGAACTTTAAAATTTATTATGTTGTATCATTGTTCTCTGTTTTGCCTTATAGCTAATATTTAATAAAGAAATTTATAAATTACCCAGTGGATCTATATAGAACTATGACTATTTATAAATTTTTTATGTTCAGTATTAATATAAAAATTCTCTTAAGAAAACTCCATTTAATCTTTGTTAATTAAGTTGTCACGTTTGGAAACCGCTTTATTATAAAGTAAATAATGGCGAACACTATTTGTCGGCCATTTGACACCTTTTTATGAAGCTTTAAAAAACAGGGTGATAAATATTTAGGTGACTGCTTAATTATACTATAATTTAAATTGTTACTTAATGTCGCCAACTATTCCTTTTTTGTTCTTTGATATTTTAAATTTTATGTAAGTCTGTTCTTTACTGGCTTTTGTTTTTAATTTTTTTTTTCCATTGGTAATTCCTCTCAGTTCTGCTTTCTAAAAATATCCAAAATGGACCATTTGTCACCACCTCCATACAACTACCATTTATCCAGGCCCTCATCGAATTTCATCTCCAGAGACTGGATTTCCTGCTTCCACTTCTTCCTTTATGATCTTTTCCCTACACAGCAGAAAGAGCAATCTTCCTAATCTGTACTCTTCGGCCCAGAACCCTCTAATGGCTTCTTATCTCAAAGTAAAAGGATGGCCCTTAGAGTCCCTTGTGACTGGCCTGTGGCTGCTTGCTTCTCTAATCTCATCTCCTAACATTCTTTCTTCATTCTGCTCTGAACACAGGGCTTTCTCACTGTCTTCCTTAAACGTTTTAAGCACAACCATACCTCAGAATATTGGCACTTCCTGTCTTCTTCCCAGGACTCTTTCGTCTTCAAGATATTTGAATGAGTTGCTCCCACACTTCATCCCAGAATTTACTAAAATTCGGGGGGCCTGGGCGGCTCAGTCGATTAAGCATCCTTCTCTTGATTTCGGCTCAGGTCATGATCTCACAGTTGTGAGATTGAGCCCTGCATCGGGCTCCTCGTTGAGCATGGAGCCTAATAGCTGGGATTCTGTTTCCCTCTCTCCCTGCTTGTGTGCTCTCTTTCTCTCTCTCAAAATAAATAAATGTTAAAAAAGAATTTACTAAAGTTTTATCAGAGGCTGTCCCTGACAACCTGAAATTTTAGATTTCATATCTAAAACCCTCTTTCCTCACTTTGCAGACCAATCTACATGCATAATTATAGATTTTTATGTTTTTTTTTCTCATCTTTATTTTTTTACTCAGGCCTAATTTCACAGCTGATATATTTAGCAACCTATTTTATTGAATTCTTTCAAAACATTCAAATTAATTTTATAGAAATAATTTTTATACTGGTAAAATGATTGCCTTATATAATATTTTATAAATCTCACAATTATAAACAACCGCTACAGTTGGCATAAATGCTTTGGGAATAAACATACCTGATGTGAGATAAAGCTAAAACTTAATTGGTAGAAACAAAGTGTGGGCTTCCTTCCAGAGTTTCCTGCCAGACTCAACATACAGACCACTATGGACAGCAGTTAAAGTATTTTACGGAAGTGGAAAGTCTTTGTTAATCATTCAGTGAGTTGTCTGTAGAGCTCAGTTAAAAGAGTTTGATTTGTAGTTAAAAACAAACTGAAATAAATTGATTAATTTGACTATATAAAAGAACTCTTCTAGATCATTCTGATTTTATTGTTGGGTTAGTTCATCTTGAAAATACATTGTGGGGCACCTGGGTGGCTCAGTTGGTTAAGCGTCTGACTCTTGGTTTTGGCTCAGGTCATGAACTCAGGTTCATGAGTTTGGGCCTGGTGTAGGGCTCCGCGCCTTCAAGGATTCTCGCTCTCTGCCCCTCGCTGACTCGCGCACACTTGCGTGCACGTGCTCTCTCGCTCAAATAAACATTAAAAAAAAAGAAAATATAGTAGAAACGTCCATAGGAAGTTAATTCCAAGAATGGGAATAAATCACTACTAGAGAATTGCTGCTTTTCTTAATATATATTCTAAAAAATATATCTAATGAAAAGTTCTGGAAATGGAGACTAGTAATGGTTGTACAATATTGTGGATGTACGTAATGCCACTGAATTGTACATTCAGTGTTAAATTTTGCGTTATGTATATTTTACCACAATAAAGAAAACTTAAAAATACATCCACACTTTCATTCATTCATTCATTCATTCATTCAACACATTTCGAATTTTTATTTAGATTCTAGTTAGTTAACATATATGGTAAAATTGGTTTCGGGGGTTGAATTTAGCGATTCATCACTTACATATAACACGCAGTGCTCATCACAGGTGCCCTCCTTAATATCCATCACCCAACCAGCCCATCCCTCAGCCATCTCCCCTCCAGCAGCCCTCAGTTTGTTTTCTATTGTTAAGAGTCCCTTAGGGTTTGTTTCCTTCTCTTGTAATATTAATAAAACCTGTGACAATATAACTCTACAGAATAGAAGAAAAAGCAGAATTCATGGAATTAGAAGGCTTGTATTTATATAATAATAATTCTGCCATTAATGTGTTGGATAAATTTTGGCAAATCTTTTATACTTTCTTAATTTTAGTTTACTTATGTTTAATGTGAATGTACTTATTCTTCTTAATTCTCAGTTTTATGAAGAACAACTGAGGTCTTTTATAGACTGTAAATCAGTTTATAGATTGTAGGTATAATTTTTCATATTTTCAGAAGAGTAATTGAATCGACTATTGGTATTGATATACGATTTTTGGCTTGAGGTATTTGCTATTGATATATTTTTTTAAATGTTAAAGTTGCTTTTTTTTTAATCTGTGTGGGGGGGGGAGAGAGAAAATATGGCTTTTTTTTTCCAGGTTCTAGTTGAGAATAGAAACATTTAGCTATGTTTGGAGAGTTTTATTGGGCATTATTAAATTGTCAGTGTTTTTGTTACTGGTCTCTTTAACAAATTCTCTTCAGAATATCTGAAGAGAAAGCCTCCTGAACCAAGATAACTACTGGCTTCTTCTTCAGCTTCTCCTTTAAAGTCACTGAGTTAAAAAACATTTACCTTAAAAAAAAAAAAAAGCCTATGCATTGGGACAGAGAATGGTAGATTTGATAAAGTACAATCATAAAGTCATAAATCAGATTTAAGTAATAGAAAATTATTTATTTTGAACATTGATTAAATCACATTTCTGGTCGCTCACCTTCAGTGAACTAAAAGATTTTCTTTTAAGAAGACAATGTGTTGGAAGAACTCAGTAGTAGTTAATTTAAGAGATATTTTGCAAAAATATAGAATGTAGGAAAATGATCAATAGAAAGCTCACTTTAGAACTGAGGTAAGTAGAAAGTCAGAATTTAAGGAGGAATCAATGTGCATTAGGTGAAATAAGTATTGAATGTTCTGTTTTTGGCACAACAAAGAACTCTGTAACTTAGGATACAATGTATAATACTAAAAATACCTTAATCTTTAGACTTCACTGCCCTAAACATCTTCCACCACTTAATAAATATGTATCGACTGTGATTAATAGAGCAGGTGTGCCCTAGTTCAGTTTCAAGTGATTATTTTTTCCTTCGATTATAATATTTCTGTTCTTTGCCTCAGAATTACTTTAGACAGATGCGTGGCCCATGGACGTATTATAAAATTTTAAATGTGAATGCCTGAGGCAATACTCGGTCTTGTGTTTGCCGTGGTTTCTGCCATTTTTATATGTCTCACCACACGCATTTCACTTACGTGAAACATCTGGCTTCTGGAGGCATCTGTGACTCTTACCAAACCTTTTCATGACAGGCAAAAGGCAAGCGTCCGGTCTACAAAAAAAAAAAAAAGCGTCTGGTCTAAAAAAAAAGGCCTGCAAAATGCTTACCTTTCCCTATCATGCCTGGTGCTTGGGGATTCCCACAAGGTTGGATGAGCTAGTCTGAAACCAAGTGATCTTTAAATTATCCGAATGCATGGTGTCGTCTTCTACTTTTAGTTATAACTTTCTAATTTTTCAAGTGCTGCCAAGTCTGTCATTTTATATTGTTTCCCGTAAGTCAGAGTCTGGTGGTGAGTAAAGACTTCCTTCATTTAGTTATTCTCCATACCCTTCTGAATTGGTATTTATTGAAACGGGTACATTCCTTAGAGACCTCTTTTGGGGAAGGGTTTGTTATGAATACAGTAGTACTTCCAATTATATTTAAATAAATATATTAAGTATGCTCAAAATGTGATTGTTAAGTTTTTTTCTTTTAATAGGGAACATTTCATAAATTTATGTGTTATCCTTGTGCAGGGGCCATGCTAATCTTTTCTTATCGCTCCAATTTTTAAGCTGTTTTCAGTAGAACTTAGAATTCTGAAAATCATTACAGAAAATGAATGGAAAAACTGAACCATCTAGATATGACTTTGTTTGGGGCGCCTGGGTGGCTCAGTCGGTTGAGCAGCCGACTTTGGCACGGGTCATGATCTCGCGGTCCGTGAGTTCGAGCCCCGCGTCGGGCTCTGTGCTGACAGCTCAGAGCCTGGAGCCTGCTTCGGATTCTGTGTCTCCCTCTCTCCCTGCCCCTCCCCCACTCATGCTCTGTCTCTCTTTATCTCAAAAATAAATAAAAAAATTAAAAATAAAATACAATAGATATGACTTTGTTTAAAATTGTCCTGTTTGCATTCTCTTTCATATTCGACTTTATTTTTCTTCATCAGACTTTTCACCACTTATCTTTGTATATTTGTTTCTTTATTTGTTGTTTCTTCCTACTGTATAAACCATGAGAGAAGGGGCTTATTTCTGTTTACTGTTCTATTTCACTGCTTAGAACAAGGTCTGACACATAATGAAAAACTTACTGGAGCTCCTGGGGGCCCAGCTGATTAAGCGTCTGCCTCTTTATTTCGGCTCAGTTTATGATCTCACTTTTGTGAGACTGAGCCCCGTGTCAGGCTGCACTCTAGGTGTGGTACCTGCTTAAGATTCTCTCCCTCTGCCCCTCTCCCCCGCTCGTGCTCTCTCAAAAACACAAAACGAAGTATTTGGTGCTGCGTGTGTGCGTGCGTGCGTGTGTGTGTGAGAGAGAGAAACCCTTCTCATGTGATTTTAGTATGTTTTCTCCTGGGACCACCCTCCCCATTTTATCTTATGTATTCCTTGAGCTTAATATTTCTAAAACACAGATCCTGATGTACACTCCTTACTCTGAGCCCTCCATTGCTCACAGAATGACGTCAATCCTTAAGTATATCTCACTTAATCTCCCTTCATTGCTGTTTGTTGTCTGTTTCCTTTCATTAGAACCTCTGAGCTCCTTGAGGAAAAGAACTTTGTTGTCTTCATCTGCTTATACCCTGTACCTAACATAGTATCTGGAGGTGCTTAAGAAATGTTTGTAGAATGAAGGAGGAGTATTTTACATATGAAAAAAACCCTCAAGTCCAGAGGCGGTTTGATACATGACGATAGTGCTGCTAACGCCGGCAGCAGAGGTGGACTCCCTCAGTCCAGTGCTCCACCACTAGTAGGAATGAATTTCAGTTTTTAACAAAGGATTTGTTTTTTCACTTGCAGATATTGATGATGTTAAGAAGTACAAACCAGGTTACCTGGAAGCTACGCTTAATTGGCTCAGATTTTATAAGGTGCCAGAAGGAAAACCAGAAAACCAGTTTGCTTTTAATGGAGAATTCAAAAACAAGGTGAAGATGATACTCTTTATTTTAAAACATGCCTCGTGATACTTGTACAATACTTCTTTCACCGTCGAGGGTTTCTTTTGTGAATATTTGCTTTTACCATGGTAATAAAATGCTTTATACTGACTCGAATACTCAAGGGTATTATTTTGTCATAGTTATTTTAAAGAATTTTTTTCAGGAGATCTCTTAGTGAAGCAGTAAGCCTTGATAAATACCTGGGTTCATCTTCTGATCTGTTGATATCTCCTTCATCTCAGAAAATGAAGGGTTTCCATGATCAGTCTGAGCCCGCATATTGTGTATAAAGACTCACCTTCCATTTGCTGTTGGGGAGAGGAGAAAGTCACTTACCATTAGTGTCCATCCAAAGAGGCGTCTCGTCTGAGTGTTCGTTCTGTCATGACTGACTGAAACTGTTTAACAATTAAGAAAGCACTTAAATTATCCGACTGTCGTAGAATTTTTCTATTAGAATACTACAAAGTTACCATGAAGTGTCTCTTATATGACACGAAAGGACAAAATAGGTCCAGGATGTCAAGTCTAAGGCATGGGATATATTTTTTAATGTTTTTACCACCATATAAATTACTCATTCCACACCAACAGTTAAATGGATACTAATGAGTAAAACTTGTTTTGTAAATAAGGTAAGCCATGTTAATGGAGACTTACAAATTATAATAAATATCTTGTTGTATAAGAGTTTACTGCTTGACCTAGTTTTTTTAAAAAGGCACATTAAAAGAACCCTTAACATCTTGAGGGCTTTGTCTAAGACTTGCTAGCCATAGATATAAAACTATTATTTTCAAGTAAATACTCTTTTTTAAAAATAAATGTTGAAGATATATAAGCTAAGTTAATTTTTATCTTTTTCCTCTAAAAAATGTGTTATAACTTATGTTTGAACTTTTTATGGCTCCTTATTGCCTCCGGGTGTGGTTTGGCAGTTGGGTGTTTTGTTTGTTTTTTGTTTTTGCTTGATTTTGATAAATGTTAATTCTTTTCTGAATGAAGACTACATTATTTATAAACCTGGTTTCAGAAAATAATCACTTTAGGCACTGCTTTTTACCACTTCTGTTTAAAATATAGTGCCTAACTCAGGAAAATTAAGTTGTATCTCTTCAGCATATTTGAAAAGGTGACTCCTGGGGCGCCTGGGTGGCTCAGTTGGTTAAGCGGCCAACTTCGGCTCAGGTCATGATCTCACCGTCTGTGAGTTCGAGCCCCTCATCGCGGGCTCTGTGCTGACGGCTCAGAGCCTGGAGCCTGCTTCAGATTCTGTACCTCCCTCTCTCTGTGCCCTTCCCCTGCTCATACTCTGTCTCTGTGTCTCTCAAAAGTAAATGTTAAAAAAAAAAAATTTTTTTTAAATAAAAAGAAAAGGTGACTCCTGTGCTACCTAGATTTTTCCTGCTGACTCCTTTAAGCAAATGCTGGAAAAGTGACTCTAATAATCATAATTACCTGAATGATTTGGTTAAAAATCTTTCGTTGTATTATCTGACAATAAATGGCTTTTTCGTGCCATATGTTAAGGAGGACTCCACATACCACCTCATTTAGCCACTCTCTATCATGTCACGCAATAGGAGAGCTGAGAAGACTTTTTTTCTTTTTCAGGAGAAAATTTCTCATTATTATTACATCTTGGTTCCGGAGATTCTTTACTTTCTTCATTTCTTATCATAATGTGTTTAGTTGTAATTGAAGGCGAAAGGAGCTAGTACGAATTAGTTAATACCTAGGGACTCTTCTTAAGAAAAAATAGCAACATTTTGGGAGAAAAAAATCAAAAGAATTTGCTGCTTTGGAATAACAGAGCAAGTGTTCCTTTAGATGGTCTTGCTAGACAGATATCTAGCAAGAGGTATGTTATCATTGATTTTGTATTTTCGGACACCATGTGAGTTTATACTAAGAAAAAAATTGAAAATGTTAAGGAGATTTACGACACTTAGACAGTGGATGTTCTAAAATGTTTATGCAGTTGGACTATAGTTTTGATGATGATGAAGTTAACAGGTGTGTGGTTACCTCATAGGTAAGGGACTAGACTAAGCACTTTGCATACAACTTATTTATCTTTTCAACAGCTGGACCATTTAAATTAGGTGTGGCAACTTTTTTCTGTAAAGTACCAGGTAGTAAATATTTTAGACTTCGTAGGCCATATGGTCTCTGTCACAATATCTCAACCTCTGCCATTATGGTGCTAAAGCAGTCATAAACCATGCACAAAATGAATGGGCATGATTGTGTTCAGGAAAACTTCATTTACATGGGTGCCTGGGTGGCTCAGTCAGGTAAGCTGCTGACTTCAGTTCAGGTCACACTCTTGCTGTTTGTGAGTTCGAGTCCCATGTCAGGCTCCGTGCTGATAGCTCAGAACCTGGGGCCTGCTTTGGATTCTGTCTGTCTGTCTGTCTGTCTCTCTCTCTCTCTCTCTCTCCCCCCCTTCTCTCCCTCCCTCCCACCCCCCCAGAAGTAAAGTAAACATTAAAAAAAAACCACTCCATTTACAAAAACTGGTGAGGAGTTCAATTTGGCCGGCAGGCCCTAGTTTGCCAACCCCAAATTACATTACCTCCATTACCTTCCATTTATAAATGAAGAAGTTAAGACTTAGTGAGATTAGGTAACTTGCTCAAAAGTCACACAGCTGGTAAATAATGATGCCAGTATTTATATTCAGGTTTGCTTGACGGCAGAGCTCATGTTCTTAGAAATTAGCTGTGATAGTGATAACAGTTTCATGTTAGTACAGTGATGTGATCTTTATATCTGTTTTTGGTTTGGAATTAGGCTTTTGCTCTCGAAGTTATTAAATCTACTCATGAATGTTGGAAAGCATTGCTTATGAAGAAGTGTGATGCAGGAGCTATAAATTGGTAAGAATTTGTCTTTTCTATGTAATGTTATTTTATTATTAACTGGTACTAAACAGCGGTATAATACTAGTCAATTTGATTTTTTTTAAGAGAATTGCAGTTTTTTTGTTTTTGTTTTTGTTTTTGTTTTTTTTTTTTTTCATTTAAAAAATACTTCTGGAACACCAATCTAGAAAGCATTACCAGGTGCTGGGTGGGCACTGTGAAACTAGGAGTTGACATGGTCCCCTTTCCCAGAAGATTTATAGTTTAGTGGGTGGTATTGTTGAGTAAACAGGCATTTAATTATAATACATTGTGATATGTGCAAAGAGGAGTAAATAAATTAGCGATTTTTCAGTGTGCAAACATGGTTGTTTGTGTGTAAATACCACATCTTTTCTTGATGAAGTAGTGCAAAGCCTTTTTATCCATTGTGATCTGGGTCACTAGCTGATTGATTAGAGGGACTCAAACAACAGTAACATACATAACTCCAAACTGAGTTTATTTTATTTTAAAACATTAAATTCACTCATCTTTGATATAGGATATATAGGATATATCTTTGATATAGGATATAGGACTCAGACTTTTCTATACAGGTTCCATATAGATTATGTCTATTCTAATGTAATATAGAATAGAAAACCAAAATAAGGTCCTCTAATCCTTAAACTCCTTACAGTTAAAAACCTTCATAGGTTTTTAAGGTTCTTTTTTCTAACCTTTTACAGTTTTCTTACCCACATCTACTTTGACACCAAGTTATAGTGAGTCACCTTTATTCAGGCTTTTTAGCCCAAGTCGTTAGGGCCTGCTTAGTGTTCATAGAATCAGGTCTCTTTCCACATCCTCTTCTTCAGTGAGCATAATTACTTCTTAAATTATGAAATAGTAACAAAGCTCTTTCTTATAAACAGATTTAGAAACCAAAACAACTGACTTTTGGTAAGCCTAACTATAGAAAACAAACACACGTGTCATTGTGTAGAGTAGAGAATGCTACCCAACTTCATTGTCCCCTTCTCCGAATCAGGAGAAATTGCGAAGCCATTCATTCTTCAGCAAACACTGATTAGAAGGCCTGCTGCCAGGGAGTGCGCTGGTTCCAGGACTCTTGCTGTGACTACAGTCAACAGAGTCTCTGCCCTTTTGGAGCATGAAGTCTGGGAATCAAGAGAGACATTAAAGAAATCGTTAGAATGAAGTAATCACGTGCAATAAAGAATTCGTCTCAAGATATATTTTATCCATGTCATCAACAGGCTCATCTTGCCTACGACACAAATGCTTAGGCATTAAGCTTTGGATTGTTTTTCTCTTGTAAGCTCAAGTAACGTATTGTCAACTCCTTGATTTTCTCCTTTCTCCTTTCTTTCTTCTTACCTCGTATATAGACCACTCTTTTTCAAGATTTAAGCGTAGTCTTAAAATCAAGTGATCATTTCTAACTTAAGTAGTACAATTTATTAACAAAAATGGGTATAAGTCATTGCCTTCTAGTCCTGACTGTCCTTGTCATTAGTAGACTGAGCTATTCTTTATGATATTCTAAGTCAAGTATTATGTGATGATCTCCTTCCTGTAGAAAGAAAGGGTCTCTCAGTGTCTGAAGAAGTACTTGCTCACTGTTTGCTTTCATCTTCTTCACCATGGTACTTTCGCAAAAGTTTTTGCAGTTCTCAAAGGGCTTGTGTGTTTTCCAGGCTCCTCAGCTACACAGGTAGAGGTTACTAACCTCTGGTTAGTTTTTCTATAGCTTGATGTCATTCCTTCCGTGCTGAGACTAATTATTTTTTCTTTGAGAGTAACTTTATTTTTACTCTCTGGAGTCATTTTGCTGTAGCCTCCTAGGTAATGATAAGGATTACGTTAACAACAGGAGTCGACATTTATTGAACTTTGTACTATTTTGCAAGTTCGAAGTGTTTAATAAGTGTTACCTAAAAAATACAGCAATCCTGTAAGATGTGTATCACTGTCTCCATTTCATACATGAGGAAATTGAGACCACATAGAGATTAAGTGATCCGAGGTCACACCGAGTGGTTGAGCCAAGATTTAAGCCAAATTCCAGACTTAACATTCTTGCCAGCGATATTCTACCTCTATCTTTTCAGAGAATACAACAAAATAAATTTTTTTTAGATTTAAAGTTTTCAGGATCTAAATTTATGGGTATAAATTTTATTCATGTAGGTAAAGTTAAAATCTTCAGATTTTCATTTTGGCCATTATTTTTTACTTTTATTACCACTTGATTTGTAAACACGTATTCATAGTAGTTTTTATTTCCTGTCTTAATGAGTTGCTTCTTAATTCCTTAAAATGTACACCGTTACTGATTGGCAAGCTCCCCCTGTCTTCTGCAGCCTATTTTCCCTACTCAGTTGAGTTTAGGTCCACATTTTTTTATCCCAGCATTTCTGTCAATATATAGTGCGTGATAATTACCTAGGGAACCTTGTCTCCTTTAAACCTAGTGAATTAGGGTTTCTGAAGAGTAGGGTCTAAACATCTGTAATGTTGTAAGTGCTTCTGATAAGCCTCTGTTTAAGACCCATGAAGTCCCAACTTCTCATAGAAGAGCAAACAAGGCCTAGTCTAGGATTTGGTCCCTGCTGTCTATCTGGCCTCATTTTCTATCACTTCTTGCCTCTTTACTTTCATGCTCCGACAACTTAGAACCACTTGTCACTCCACAGACACCATGCTCTGGTTGACCTCTAGGCTTTTCCTCATGCTGTTTCCTTGGCCATGGTTATCTTCTCATTTCTTGAACTAATTAACTTCCTCATCTTGTTGAGACTGAGTTTTGACTTCACTTTCTCTAGGAATCTCTCCCTCCTAGCCAGGCTGCCATTATACTGTGCATTCCTTGCTTCCCTGTACACTTTTGTCACTGTGCTTACCAGTTGTTAACTGCTTGGTTTATGAATTTGTCTCCTCCTCTAGAACATAGCTTCCTCAAAGGCACATGAATAAAGATACTTTATTCATCTTTCTATTCCTTATGCCTGACATGTGCTAGCCACTCAGTAAATACCTCTTGGAGCAAATTGTTGACTAATATTTTGAAACCAACAGATATTTGTTGTTTTTCAAATTTACTGTGACTCTTCTGCTTCCAAGATCCCTGCATTTATTAAATTCTGTAATTAATACTCTGAGTAATCCTCTTCTTCACAGTAGGTTTGGTTGTTATTTTTGTTCTTTTTTTCCCATTGCTTAATATTTACTCTGAAAGCTGCACGTTCTTTTAACAGAATTTAATTATTTTTATTCTTCCTTAGAGTAACTTTCCACTGCGTTGTAGGAGAAATACAGTTTTTGCCATTTGAGTTTTACTCTTCAGCCCCTCTTGCTCTTTTTCTTCAGCCATGGCTTATTTATTTACCTTATTTTTAAGAAATCAGAAATGTACTATTCATTTTGCCAGCTTATTTTATTTCACTGACCATTATTTATTCTGACCCATCTAATTTTTTAAAATTTTGAGTCATTCCAGATGCCCTTCTAGAACACCTGAGTTTCTTTAATTTACTTTTTAATTTAGTAATTAATTCAGTTTTACTTATTTGATTCAGTTACTTATCATTTATATACTCAAAGTTGTTTTATATTGCAACTCCTTTCTTGTTTAAGAAAATCTATGTGGTACTATCAGAGTTACCTTTGAAAAATACAAATGTGATTGTCATTTTTTGCTTAAAAACTTCTTGTGGCTCCCTTTGATCATAGAATATAATCCCACTCTTCTATATATTAATATGTCTAGACCTACTTTTCCAGCCTCATGTTCCTTTTCCTCCTGTCTCCTTGTTTTCCCTCCATGAATGCCTGCTCATTCTTCAAGAAGCAGTGTAGATGATTCCTCTGCAAAGAGTTGTTATTTGTTTGGGGCAAAATTACCTGTACCCTCATATCACTGCTGTACGCACTTCTGTGTAGAACCTGGAGTGTTTGATTATTTTTTTTATGCTCTAAATTGGGTTTGTATCTTGGCACTTAGTGACAGGACTTGCCACATAGTAGATGGTTTAAACATGCTTACTGAATGACTATATATATATTTTATTCCAAATTGTGTTCTTCCAAATTGTTTAGGTCTTAAAATTGTTTCATTTTACTTTTCTAGAGGAAGGTGTACCTGATCTATGTGTGGATAGCTCCTGACCTATGTGTGTATAGATTGGTATAAGAGCCTGTTGGAGAGATCTATGTGTGGATAGCTCCTTTTAGCTTTGTATAGATTTACTTCAATGTCAGTTTTCTTCTATAGACTCTGGAGGTTGTGGTCCAAAATCATTGTCATTCTTATCTCTTTAAATTAAATATTGTCTTTTTTTTCTTGACTACTTTGCTTTAAAACGAAAAGCCTTGGCAGATCTGTATTCTGGACACTGGCTTTGGGGATTCTCCTTTGAGTGAGCCTTTGTCCGACTTGAAGGAAATAATTCTCTCTTTACTAAAAAGTTCCGTATCGCTGGCCTTGTAAATTTCATCTTCTGTGTGTCTGCTTATCATTTGCAGGTAATTTTTTGTTTCTGTCTTTTTGTGTAATCAGTTATTTTGCACTATTGTGTATCTGTTAATACACCTTTTTATTATTTTTAAATGCGGTTTGATTTGTCATCCACAGCATTTTTGGTATTGCCAATCTTCTAATGTCATGTCTGCTTGTTTGGGTCAGCAAGATTGTGTACAGGCTATATAGTTTGTGTAAATTCAGAACACAGTACTTGGTATCTTATTATAAAAGGAAAGCATCACATTCTTCTTAGTCATTATTTTAAATCTCATTTATAATAGACACTTCTAGCTTAGTCATCCTTCCTTTAAGTGGTTACACTGCTTCTCTTGCAGGCCACAGTCATAGTTTAAGACTAAAGGAACCCTAAATAGGATAACCTCCACAGGGGCAGGGGCTCCTTGGCTCAATATTGTGTCCCTAGCATCTAGAAATGTCCCTAACACATAGTATAAAAGTAATTTTTTGAATCAATAAATAAATATGAATTAGTGTTAACTATTTTTATATAAGGGCCAATTTAGAGGAAATAAAAATGTTTCCTGATAACATCCCTTCGAACATTCAAAGTATTTTAAATCCTGAGGAAAATCTATTACAACCCAGATTATATGCTTTTTTAACTAAAAGAATGTCGGCAAGGAAGTTGGCACTATTTTTAGCTAATAAAATGCTAGTATAAGAGCCTGTCGGAGAGATAGTAACAAGAGGCTTTATAATCTCTCATCTTTATGTTGGTAAGTCTGGTAAGAATCTCTCAAATCTGTTTGCATATACCTTCCATTTCATTCTTGAGCAGTCATACTAATAATTTGTCCAAGGCGAAAATGGCAGAGCCTCTTGGCTTTCCTCAGTGCCGTTGGTTACTTGTCAAGATACTTTATTAGGGATATTTAGAAAGTTATTCAGAATTTTAAAAACTTAGGGTGTTGGCTTTAATATTGTCTCTGTTTTCTACCGTTTCCATTGATGGTTTGTTCTGTTGAGTCGAGGGTTGCTTTATTTTTTTTTTTAATTCAACTTTATTTAAATCCAAGTTAGTTAACATATAGTGTAATAATGATTTCAGCAGTGGAATATAGTGATTCATCACTTGCATATAACACTCAGTGCTCATCCTAGCAAGTGTCCTCCTTAATGCCCATCACCCGTCTAGCCCATCCCCCCCACTCAACACCCCTCCAACAACCCTCACTTTGTTCTCTGTATTTAAGAGTTAGAGGGTTACTTTAGAAATAGGTTATCAAATTTAACATAACAGATGTTATGGAAACATCTGACCAGACACCCAGTAAAATCTAAATTTCAGAGCAATTCATCGTTTTAATATAAATATCTTGTGCAATATTTGAGACATAATAAAAAAGTTTGATGTTATCTGAAATTCAAATTTAATTGGGTTTTCCGTATTTTATCTGGCAGCCCTAAATAGGGAGAATACTCCCCTGTTCTCTTACCATCATTTTCCCAGAATTTCCAAGGTATGTTTTACTTTGGCTCAGTTCTAATGTTAAAAACATCGTATAGAGCATACTTAGTATACACCTTGCTTCCTTCAGAGGACGAGCACTTAAGGCTTCGCAGTGTCTGGTTTTTTGCCTTGTTCTTTTAAAATTTAGTTTTGACATTCTTTATGGAAACATCTGACTTATAAGGCCTTACCTTTTTCAGTTTTTAGCTTGCTTAAATATGGGCTGTGGAGAACCGAATAAAAAATAGCCTTGAAGATAATGCCAACTTGCAACAAATTTTATTCATGCCAGGAATGAAAATAAATCCCACATTTTGCATCTGGATAGAAAACAGAACAACGACTTACCTGTAATTGGTATATACCCAATGTCTGGTTACAGGCAGATATAGTTACAAAGATAAATAAATAACTAGACAGATCTTTTTATCCTATCGATCACAATATATTTCACAAACCCATTATGAAAATGTATCTGACAATATATATATCTCTTAGGTCCACTTGGGGAACAAGTGTGTGTATGTTTTCCTCTTCTTAGGGGTCTGCTAATTGCTTTTTCCTTTGGCTTTAACTCCCTTCTCTACTGCTGCTTTCTGTATCCGTTTTAATCTGCTTTCTTTGATGAAATTTTAAAAAATCAGCCTTAATATGTTTGAGAGGAGTGATGCCTTTGCTTTCATCTAGGAAGTAGGAAATACACAATGGGCAGCATGCTTGTGGAGATAGCATGCCTTCCCTGTTGTGTGGGAAGGCTTTGATTTCACGGAGCCTTTCCTGACCAACCTCGGAAGGGGCTCTTGTCTTACGCCCCACTGACCTTCCCTCCCTGTATGAAAACCAAGTTTTCATATTCGTGTGCTTTCCTCTCACGGCTCTTAGCTTAGTCTGAGAAAGAGAGTCCATAGCATCGTTCTCTGGCCAGTCACAGTGTTTATCACCCCAAAGGAAAATTCTTCCTTATAGTCCTCATTTCACTGGTCAAGTTTGGTGTTTGTTTCTTCTCCTCACAAAAGGCGAAGTGTGGTTGTGATGTATAGTCTTTTATATCCCAGGAGATTATTTAGATCGGTATACTGTTTAAACTAAAAACAAATCCTGGAAGGTGCAATGCCGTAGAGCACTAGATTTATAACTCTGCCTGAAAGAATGTCCAAACATCTCAGTTTATATTCATTCAGATCCTTTATCACTGGTTGGAAATAAATAACTGGAGTTATACAGCCAATGTGGGATATTTGGAGTTGGTTTTCTTGTTTGGTAATTGCTCATTTTTTATCTTGATTGATAATAACATTGTCTTTTCCTCTCCAGCACAAACGTGCAGGTGTGCGACAGCCCTTTCCATTGCACTCAAGAGGAAGCGAGATCAATGGTTGAAAAGGTAAGGGGCAAATGTTCAAAGCATCCTTTAATCTTATAAATGTCATGGGGAAGTCTAGCAGAAATTCTGAAAACTCTAGCAATGAAATGTATCAAGTTTTTGGGGAAACATAAAATTTAAAAATAACATTAGAATCTATCTTTTTTAATCCAGGGAATTTAAATAAAAAACCTGAAAATCTTTCAGCTTAGTTTTTAAATTGTTTTCTAAAGTGCATTAGCCACTTAACCAATTTCATATGGTGCTACTTTTCTTAATACCACCAATTTATTGTTTACATGTATTTCCTCTCCTTGTACTGCTCTGTTCCTTCGAGTTACCCACCATCCAGTGTCTAAATTGCAACTGGCTGTTGGTACAGGTGCATTTTGGCTCAAGAGAAATGAAACAAGACTATTTCTCCTTTTTTTTTTTTCCCATTTAGTTAGACGGTCTTACAAGCTTTCCTTCTAGCTAAAGTGATATTTTGGATTTTTACATGTCTGTCTTATTGATAAGACTGCCTGGAGGCAACTGAATTTATTAGGAAATTAATGGCTTGATTTAGAGACCACTAAATAAGAAAATCCATATTCAGATAATTAAGTAATATTGCTGTATAAAGTGTGTTCAGGAGTGGTTTATAAATTAAGCTTTTTTTTTTTAATCTTAAACTAGTTATGAGCTAGAAACCAGTGAATTTAGATCTTCACTTCAGAAACATCAAAAACATGTACCCACTATGGCTGCTTTGAATTTTTTTCTCCACTAATTCATTAGCTATTTAATTAGTACCTGCTGTGTGCGGTGAGATCCTAGGTTCTGGGGGTGCCGCGTTGAAGAGAAGATGTAAAAACATCTGCCCTTTTGTAGCTAACATACTAGTTGAGGAAATGGATTATAAATAAATACACAAGTGAAATGTATACACCTGATCCTGAATGGTGTGGGGGTATTGGGAGTGCTGACGCCTCCTCCGCATACTCGAGATTTCATGTATAACTTTTGATTCCCCAAAAACTTAGCTACTAAAAGCCTACTGTTGACCAGCAGCCTTACTGATAACATGAGTAGTCTGTTGACATGTTTCGTATATTGTATGAATTACATACTGTATTCTTAGAATAAAGTAAGCCAGAGAAGAGAAAATGTTACTAAAGAAATCATAAGGAAAATACATGTGCATTTACAGTATTGTACTGTATTTATTGAAAAAAAATCCATCTCAAACCCCTAATTGTTCAAGGATCAACTGTAGTGTGTCTGAGTGCAGTACACGCTGTTATGGACATGAGCAGGGCAGGGGGATGAAGTGCCAGGAGTGGGGTTGGAGTTGGCGTTACGAGAAAAGGGGACAGCCCCAGGAGAAGACTGACACGAGTCAAGATTTGCAGAAGGTAAGAGAATGCGCCAAGTTACCATCCAAAGGAAGAGCATCCCAGCCCACGGGCCCAAAGGTCACGAGACCAGAGGATGCCTGATGTGTTCAAGAAATACCCAGGGAACCACGGTGACAGTGGAATAGAGTGAGTTCAGAGGAGACAGGAGGAGCGCGATCAGAAATGTTTGGATCTGAGGGTGAAGTGGTGGTAAATTATTATGAAAGACCCTGTAAAATAGTCCTGTAAAGAGTATCTTAAGAAATTGGTTTCTTATTCTGAATGAGATATGGAGCCACTAGCTAGTTTTAAGCCGAAGAATAATAGGGTCTGACTTAGGTTTTGACAAGATCACTCTGGCTGCATGGGTGAGAGTAGACGGGAGTGAGGGAAGGGAAGATGAGAGAAGCCATTAGAGTAATGCAGGGCACAATATCAATTTATTTTCTCTAAGTTTTCAATTTTTAAATAAGTAGATTATGTTCTTAACTTAGTTCTCGTCAGTATTTATTATTACTTCTTTAATGAGAAAATAAAAGAAAACTTTTTATCTTTGTCCAAGGAGTCTCTCTCACTAATCTCAGATTTTAGGGGCACCTGAGTGGCTCATTCAGAAGCATCTGACTGGATTTTGGCTCAGGTCTTGATCTCATGGTTCGTGAGATTGAGCCCTGCATCAGTGCAGAGCCTGCTTGGGATTCTGTCTCTGCCCCGCTCACACTCATGCTCACCTTCTCTCTCAAAATTATTAAATGAACATTAAAATCAAGTCTATTTCATTTTAGTTTTGGATTTATAAATAAATAGGTATAATAGATTCTTAAAATTAGCTGCAAGATTAAAGTTTCTATCTTACATCCAGTTTTTTAATTGTTTCCTGTTTTAGTAGGAAAACAGTTCTTTTGAAAAAAAATTAGAGAATATGGATGTGATCTAGATAGTTAGAGCTGAGGAACAAGATTAGAATTCAGAAAGATTAACATCCAGCTTTAATTACATGGTCTGGTAACTTTGTTGTGCTTCCTAATAATGAAGAAAGAGTGCTATACTGATTTTTCACTGAGATCACCAGAGTAGAAAAACAAAATGCAAGAAATCAGTCCCTCTTCACTACCTCTAATGGAGTGTATCATATATGGGATTTCACCAATAAAAATGTGTAAGTCAAAGAATTGCTCTATTAGCAGCATTTAGTGATTCAGGAGCCCAGATTAGATAATACTTTCTTGTGAAGATTTTATTAACTTGTAATAATGAAATTCTTTGTAGTCAGAGCATTTTGACTTGGCATTTCATCTCTTCAGAGATGTTCGAATCAGGATTATTCCGGTATATATTCCAACATCTATTGTGCTAGATATTGAACATTGCACTGATGTCAAACTACCGTTTTTCTTTGGTTCCTCAGAATAACTTAAGATGTTCAAGTTACCCATCAGACTTGATCATATTCTGACCACAACAGTCCTAGGATTGTGTGGAATCAAATTGTAACCCCAGAGTTTATTGGTGGACTTAGAATGAATAAACTCATCCTAACAAGTTTAATCAACAAGATCTATTCTGATAGAATACTCAAGATCAGTTGATTAAGTGAGATTTTAGGATAAATTAACTGCTTTGGTGTAAAATACAAAAAAGAAAAGAAATGGATTAAACTTTTGAGTGATTAATAGAACTTTGCAGGAAGTATTTACTTGTGAATATATATTGAGCAAAGTTTAGTGTAGCAACATTGGCTCGCTGCCATTGGTGAGGAGCCCGCTTCAGATGCTCTGCCCCTCTCACTCTCTGCCCCTCCCCTGCTTGCACTCTCTCAAAAATAAACATTTTTTAAAAAAGGAATAATAATATAAACAAAACTATTACAGGAAGGATGATGAGAAGAAGCACAAATAAACATATCAAGAAGTAAGGATATAATTATAGACACAGGAGATATTTAAATAATCAGAAGGGAATACTGTCAGGTGCTTCTGGCAATACCTTTCTAAACAGACGAATTGACAGTTTTGTTGAAGATCTAAATTATCGATTTTAAATCAAGATTGAATGGAAAAGTGCACATAGAAAAGTATACATAGGCAATTAAAAAATAGAAAATGAATATGCTTATAACAGTTGTAAAGAATAGTTAATCATGAAAATGGTAATTTCTCCTATGTTAATTAATGAAGTCAATTTATTTTTAATCAGAATCCTAATTGGGTTTTTAATTGAATTTGATGGGATGACTCTAAAATTTATATGGAATAGTAAAGGCCAGGAATAACCTAGAAGGAATTGATAAATTTAAATGAAGTTTAAAAAAAAAACAAAGACCTGTAAACAGTTATAAGAGACCATGAAATAAGTTAAAACATAAGCCATTAATTGGGTGAAGATATTTGCATATAAATGACAGGATTTAACAACTTGTTGGGATCAATAAGAAAAAGACAATCTAGTCAGAAAAAAATGGGCAAACAATATTAATGGACAGTTCACAAAAGAGGATACTTAAATGGCCAGTAAACATGAAAAGTTACTGATTCTCACCAATAATCAGTGAGATGAAGCTAAGACAATACAATTTCATGGTTATCAGGTTTACAAATGTTTAGAAGTCTGATTTTAGACTTTTAGACACTGATTTTAGAAGTATTTTTAAGAAAGTGAGGAAAGGAGACCTCTCATACTTGTTGATATGTTTGATGGGAATATAAATTGGTACAACCACTTTGAAGAGCAGTTAAGTCAGGGTAAGTAAAGTTGAAGATACTTTGAATCCACTACTCAGAAATTACCCTTCTATGTACAAAATGTCTAGAGACACTAATATGATCAGATGTGGAAAAATTAGAAACTGAATAAATGTCTGTGGATAAGAGCTGGGTAAATAAACTACAGTTTATTTTCTCTGGTGGAATACCATGCCGTGGGTAAAATCTGTAAATTAGAACCATGTGACTCTATATGGATAAAACCTGAAAGGGCAGAAAAAGCATTTGCAGCAAGACATAGTGTGTAGAATGCAGAACACCCAAAGCAGTACCATGTATTTTTAATGAATACGGACAGATTTGGTATTCACATTTTAGAAACATAAGTAAGAATGATAAACACCCTGGGGCTCCTGGGTGGCTCAGTCGGTTGAGCGTCCGACTTCAGCTCAGGTCATGATCTCGCCATCTGTGAGTTCGAGCCCTGCGCGGGCTCTGTGCTGATGGCTCGGAGCCTGGAGCCTGCTTCGGATTCTGCGTCTGCCTGCCTCTCTCTCTGCCCTTCCCCTGCTCACGCTCTGTCTCTCAAAAATAAATAAACGTTAAAAAAAATTAAAAAAAATAAGAATGGTAAACACCAGTGTTAGCATGATGGTTAAAAGTTACTTCCGAGAAGGGAAATAAATATGATTTTTGTTTCTGATAAATAGGGAGAAAAAGACTTTGTAAAGTTTCTGAAATAATGCCATTAACTCTCTTAAAAGTGTAGGGAGTAGATGGGTGTTATTTCTGTATTTTTTGCATATTTGAAGTACTCATAGCTTTAAAAATTTATATGTCTAGGAAAATAATAGAAAAAATTAATAAAACTAATTTTTTTGAAATGGTCAATAAAACTGATACATCTTTAGCCAGAATGATCAGGGAAGAAAAGAGAGAAGACAGATCTTTAGTGTCAGGAATGAGACAGATGACATCACTGCTGATCGTGACAGTTATTAGTAGAACAATAGGAAAATATTGTGAAAAACTTTATACCAGTAAGTTTGACAACTTTGATGAAATGGACAGATTCCTCAAAGTAGACTACTAAAATTCCCTGAAGAAGAAATAGGCATCAGCAAATTAAATGTGTACTGAAAACGTTTCCATAAACACAACACTTGACCTAGTTAGCTCCCACTACTTTTATTCAGCATTGTAGGTTCTAGCCAGTGCATTAAAAAGAAAGAAAAGGCATCCAACTTGTAAAGGAAGATGACTTGAATGTCTGTGTAGAATATTCAATAAAATCTACTTGAAAGCTACTGGAATAAGTGACTTTAGCAAGTTTGTTGTAGGATACAAGATCACTGTACAACAAACTATTATATTTGTATATACTAGCAATAAGCGTTTGGAAACAAAATAAATGCATGATTTATAATGGCATCAAAAATATGAAACATTTAGGAAAAAAGTGAAAAAAAAAATGTGTGAAGAATCTGTGACCTATAAAGCATTGCCAACAGAAATCGGAAAACTAAATAAATGGAAAGATATACTTATAGGTTGGAAGGTGCAACATTGTTGTGTCCGTTCTCAAATTTTGATCTATAGATTCAGTTCAATGTCCATCAAATTCTAATATACTTTTTTGTAGAAATTAATAAACTCATATATAAATACCAGAGATCTCAAATAAGCAACGTTATGAAGAAGAAAGTTGAATAGTAACTTCCTTTTTTCAAGACATGTTATAAAACTACAATAATCAGGAGAGTTTAGTAATGGGATAAAACTAGACAAAGAATTGAAAGGAATTAAATACAAAAGTAGACCTATGTATATGTGCACAACTGATTTTCAAAATGATAATCTTTTAAATAAGTAGTACTTGAACAGTTGGTTATTCCATAGGATATTGAAGAAACCTCACTTCAGTCCATACCTTGCACTTTATGTGATAATTGTCTAAAATGTATCCTAGACCAAAATTTAAAACCTAAAACTATAAACCTATTTGGATCATGAGTAGTTAGGCAAGTTTTTTAGATACGGCACTAAAAGCATAACCTATTTTTTAAAATGATAAATTGATTTCACCAAAATTAAAAATTTCTGTTCTGTAAAAAGTACTATGAAGAGAATGAAAAGAAGCCACATACTGTAAGAAAATATTTGAAAATCATATACCTGATAAAGGGACTTGTATTAAAAGAAAGAACTCTTGCTATTCATTAGTAAGAAAATAAACCATCCCCTCACCTCCAAAGGAAATGCGCAAATGGTCACTTTACCAAAGAAGACAATACCAAAAGCACGTGAGATGATGCTTAACTTGACTAGTCATTAAGGAAATGCAGTCTCATAGCTCATGGGAGTGATGGAAAGCCCTAGCAACTTCTGGAACTGGCATGAGAGAGTGCCTCTCAGAGAAGTCTTAGCAGTTGCAGTCTGATTTGTTTTTGCCTTCACATGGCCAGGTTTCCCCTAAAACCAGTCTCAGGCAAAGCTGGAGCACACAAAGCTCAAAGATGGCAGTGGCGATGGTTCATGGACACACAATGAGTAGTAGTTTGAAGGAAAAGGGGGAAGTTTCTACTTTAATTAAAAATATACTCTCTCTGGGGTGCCTTGGTGGCTTAGTCGGTTAAGTGTCCGACTTCGGCTTAGGTCGTGATCTCACAGTCTGAGTTCGAGCCCCGCGTCCTGCTCTGTGCTGACGGCTCAGAGCCTGGAGCCTGCCTCGGATTCTGTGTCTCCCTCTCTCTCTCTCTGCCCCTCCCCCACTCATGCTTTGTCTCTCCTGTTCTCAAAAATAAATAAAACATATATAGACACACACACACACACACACACACACACATATATACTCTCTCTAAAAAAATAAAAGTTGTGGGGAGGACCCTGGGTGGCTCAGTCAGTTTAGTGTTCAACTCATGATTTTAGCTCAGGTCATGATCCCAGGGTCATGGGATTGAGCTCCGGAGTTGGGCTTTGCGCGGAAGCGTGAAGCCTGCTTAAGATTCTCTCTCCCTCTCCACCTCTTTCTCCCTCTGCCTCTTTCCCCTGCTTGCTCACTCATACTCTCTCTCAAATATGTACACACACACACACACACACACACACACACACACACACTAACTGACTCCCTTTGGTAGATTTTATTTTTTTAGCAAAGCAGTAATACCCAGTGTTGTATGAAGTTGGTGATGGTTATTTTGTATTTGATGCCAGGACTTCTCAGCTAAATTGTGAAGAGTGGCGTACTAGAATCAGATCTTGATTTATCAAGAAATAAAATTATTTAAAAAATAATAACGAATTACAATAAAATGTTTCTTTTTGGCTTCTTAACAGTTCACTCTGCATCACTACTCAAAGATGGACAAAAGAAATGAAAATAAAATCAACCATTTTGTTAGATTGTAGCCAATTATATACATTATTGAAAGAAGAGGCAGGAGATTAAACTTACATAACTTAAAATACTTATGCATTTTTGTCTCTGGATAACTAAGAATTGGTCATATTTTGCTGGATTTCTAAAGCAAAAATCAGAAAAGGAATGTAAAAATAAAATTAATGTAGAGCAACTGCCTTACGAACTTTGGAAATATAATTCAACTAAAACCCTTCTGTACCTGAATGAAAAACCAGGAAATTTTCTTCCCTTTAATTTTGAACCCTTATAATAAAGCGGAGGAATAGGAACTCTCTTACAATAAAAGCACAATTTTATATTGTTTCAATCAGTGTATCATGTTAATTTGAACAATGTAACCTGCAATTAACGATGCTTCTAGCCACCTAGTGGGATTTTCCGAAGGAGAGACATTGAGTATAGAGCAGTTGTATTAATGGTTTGTGTGAACTCAAAGTACAGTTTATGCACCAATAGGGACAGAGGCTAGAGTAAGCTTTCTTTGGTGGGTAAAAGAAAGACGAATACTTTGATAACGTGAACTGAGGATGAGTTTGAAAGAAATCAAAGATACGAATATTCATTTTTGAAGTATTTTTGAAGTGGGAGAAGGGGAGAAGACAGCATTTTGAGAATAAGAGTATAAAGTAATACTCTTTTTTGGAGAATTTGTATTAGACAATTAAGGGTGCCCACATTTTTCACAGTAAGTAACTGAAAATCCTTTCTGTGTTTCTAACCTGTTGGGAGCCATTTTGGGCTCACAGGTTGAGACCCCTCTCTGTATGGAAAAGGTTGAAGCAAAATTCCCGCCGGCCAAGATGGTGCCTTGTCTTACCTCCTAAATAATTTTTCAGGCTTGGATTTCTTGACTACTCTCCTTGGCCCCAAGGAATGTAAGGCTCTTTTGTTTTATGGCATTTAGATAAAAGGGAACGACCTGGAGCATGATGCTTTGATGGATTACATCCGAATGAGTGTATCCTGGCCAGAAGTAACCTTAAAGTTGCATTTGGGGATGGGTTGCACCTCTCCCATTGTAGTTGGAAGGATAGCCCTCAAAGCAACGCCCTGATTTCTCCTGTTTACAGATAATTAACATTAAGGTGGCCTTAAGGAAACATTCTGTTCTCTCCCACCCACCCTAAATTTATATGTTAATTAACCTGAAACCAACATACAGAATTGAGGAAGTTGCCACCTTGCTGGTAAAAAAATGCATTATTGTTAAAAAGATCAAACTATAGAATGTCACTCATTGATGTAATGTCACTCACTACCTTTAAAAATAAAGACACTGAGACCAGCAGGGTGGAGATGCCAGAATTGCCAGGGCTGCCTGCTTGGTCATCAGACTACATCTCTCTCGTGGCTCTCTCATTTCCTTTTGCCTGACCGTCCATCCTTCGGGGACCCCTAGATTCACTGGAACTGGACCCCGGCACTAACCATGAAAATGTAGTGATGGTGACACCTGACACAGTTGGGATTGGGTCAGTTTTAGGTGCTTCTCTTAGTTATTCCACTTCCTGTAAGAAGGTGTAGTTTGTTATGTTTATGAATCAGGAGGCCATTGACTGTAAGTGAAGAATTAAATAGATGTGTATCACACACCACTTGTTGTTTTCAAATTTAAATGTCCATCTCTCTTTTGACATATGTTAACATCGAAAAAGGTTTTAAAAAAAAGTGACCTCCACACTATGATGTTTCTTATCTCTGAGTTCTACACTTGAGATGTTCGTTTTCTTTTATATAAAGCTTTGTGCATACTGAATATATTTTACTGACCAAGAAATCTATTATAAGGAAGAAGACACAAGGGGGCTCCTGGCCGGCTCAGTCAGTAGAGCACGCGGCTGTTGCTCTTGTGATTTCAAGCCCCATGTTGGGTATGGAGATTACTTAAGAGTTAAAATGATCTTTAAAGAAGAATGAAGAAATAAGAACATTCCAGGAAATTATTTTTAGAAGAAAGTGCGATGAGTAGTTTGTCCGTTTCTTTCCTGAGGTTGATGAGTTGCCCAAGTGTTCTGTTTTGTGCAGGCATATCTCCTTTTACTGCGGTTCACTTCATCACGCTTTACAGACACTGCATTGTACTCATGTTGAGGTTTGTGGTAACCTGTGTGTTGAGCAAGTGTATGGGTGGCATTTTTCTAAAAGCATTTGCTCACTTTGTGTCTCGGTCACATTTTGGTAATTCTCACAATATTTCAGACTCTTTTTGTTATTACATATGTTATTGTGATCTTTGATCAGTGAGCTCTGATACTATTCTTGTCATTGCTTTGGGTTGCCACAAACCACACTCATATGAGATGGTGAACTTAATGGATAAATGTTGTATGCGTTCTGACTGTTCCACTGACTGTTCCCCATCTGGCCCATGGAGAGGTTTTTCTATTGCCTGGAACTCAACAATAGTGAAATTAGGCCACTTAATAACCCTACAGTAGCCTCCAAGTGCTCAGTGAAAGGAAGAGTCACGCATCTTCCATTTTAAATCAGAAGCTAAAACCGATTAAGCTTCGTGAGAATGCATATGTTGAAAGCCAAGATAGCTGAAAGGTAGGCCTCTTGCTTCATAAAATTAACCAAATTGTGAACACAAAGGAAAAGTTCTTGAAGGCTACTCCTGTGAACACCCAAATGATAAGAAAGCAAAACAGCCTTATTGATGAAAGAGAGAAAGTTGAGTGGTCTAGATAGAAGATCAAATCAGCCATTAACAGTCCCTTAAGCTAAAGCCTAATCCAAACCAAGACCCTAAATTTTCTGAATTCTGTGAAGGCTGAGAGAGGTCAGGAAGCTGAAGGAAAAGTTTGAAGCTAGCAGAGGCTGGTTCATGAGGTTTTAGGAAGAAAGCCATCTGCATAACACAGATGTTAAAGGTAAAGCAGCAAGTACTGATGTAGAAGTGGCAAGTTACCCAGAACGTCTAGCTAAGATATGAGAGTGGCTACACTGAACAAGGATTTTCAGTTTGGATTAAACAGCCTTCTTTTGAAGGTGATGCCATCCGAAACTTTCATAGCCAGAGAGAAGTCAGTGCCTGGCTTCCAAAGCTTCAGACAACAGGCTGACTTGTTAGGGGCTAATGGAGCTGGTGACTTTATTGCCATCCCCCAAATCCTTGGGCCTTTAAGAATTATGCAAATCTACTCTGCCTGTGTTCAATAAATGGGAAAACAAAGCCTGAATGACAGGACATCTGTTTACAATATGGTTTACTGAATATTTCAAGCCCACTGTAACACCTCCTGTTTAGAAAAAAAGACTCTTGAAAATATGATCACTCATTGGCAAAGCACTTGGCTCCCCAAGAGTGCCGACGGAGCTGTACAGTGAAATTCGTGTTGTTTTCGTGCTTGCTAACACAACATCCATTCTGCAGCCCATGGATCAAAGGAGCGATTTCAACTTTCAAGTCTTACTATTTAAGAAATACATTTCAGGGGCACCTGGGTGGCTCAGTCACTTAAGTGTCCAACTCTTGGTTTCGGCTCAGGTCATGATTTCACAGCTTCATGAGTTTGAGCGCCACATCTGGCTCTGCACTGACAGCCCAGGACCTGCTCAGGAGTGTCTCCTTCTACTCCTTCCCCACTTGTGCTGTCTCTCTTTCTCTCTCAAAAATATATATTTCATAAGGCTATAACTGCCATAGACAAGTGGTTCCTCTGACAGATCTGCGCAAAGTAAATTGAAAACCTTCTAGAAAGATTCACCATGGTAGACATTAAGAACACTCATGATTCATAGGAAGAAGTCATAATATCAAAAGAACAGGAGTTTGGAAGAAGTTGATTCCAGCCGTCACAGATGACTTTGAGAGCTCAAGACTTCAGTGGAGGAAGTAACTACAGATGTGGTAGAAATAGCAAAAGAGCTAGAATTGTAAGTGGACTTTGAAGATGTGACTGGATTGCTGTAATCTCATGATAAAAGTTGAATGAATGAGGAGTCCCATTTTATGGATGAGCCAAGAAAGTGTTTTCTTGAGATGGAATTTGTTCCTGGTGAAGATGCTGTAAAGATTGTTGATATGACAATAAAGGTTTTAGGATATTACATATATTCAGTTGATAAAGCAGGGGCAGGGTTTGAGAATACCGACTCCTGTTTTGAAAGAAGTTCTACTGTAGGTAATAGGCTATCGAACAGCATCGCATGCTACAGAGAAATTCATGAAAGGAGGAATCAGTGTGGCAAAGTTCATTGTTGTCTTAGTTTAAGAAATTGCTACAGCCACCCAAACCTACGGCAACCACCTCTGTATCAGTCAGCAGCCATCAACATGAAGACAAGTCCTTCTACCAGCAAAAAGACTGTAACTCACCGAAAGCTCAGGTTAAGGTTAGCATTTTTCTGCAATAATTTTAAATTAAGGTATGTACATTGTTATTTTAGCTATGATATTGCACACTATATTTTAATAGACTATAGTGTAAACATACTTTCATATGTACTAGGAAATCAGAAAATCCATTTGACTCACTTTATTGCAACATTCGCTTTATTGCAGTGGTTTGGACCCAAACTCGCAACGTCCCTCATTTACGTCTGTGTACCATATGTTTTCTTCCTCTCAAATGTTTGGCAGCTCCAGCAAGAAACAGCTGCTCGTTTTAAACAGGAAATCTTAAAAGCTGACTTTCCAACAAACTTTGTAATAGATGTCCTGCACTATTGACAGAGCATACCAATTTCCAAGAATAAACAGGTTACTCTGTTGTATAATCTGTGTAGTAAAACAGCCATCAGATCAACTTCCAAAGGCCTACTCTCAATGAGTATAATTTTTATACTGTAGTGTTACTTTCACACCCAGTTTTTATACAAGTTCTATCATCCTCAGAACCAACCATGATTAACCATTTTCTCTGTGCTAAGAAGGTGAATGGGATTTTTGTTTTTTTGAAGTACTTGGAAATCTCAAGGAAATTTTATGTAAAATTTACACAGAGGTCTTCTTTATTTATTTACATTGTAATATGACTTTCCCATGACAGAAAATAAAACATCTTTGATTAGTCTTTTTCGTAAAGAGTAGAGGGAAAAATAACTTGAAACCATTTAGGATTCAGGAGAATGTATTAAGGTTCTTCAAAGAAACATTAGGATATGTAGATATACGTAAAAAGTGATTATGGAGGCTTAGCGAGTCCAGAATCTGAGTAGGCCAGCAAGCTAGAGACAGAGGGGAGCCAGTGATGCAGGGAAGTCCAAAGGCAGTTCACTGGAAAATTTCCTCTTGCTTGGGAGACTGGTCTTTTTGTTCTATTCACACCTTCAACTGATTGGTTGAGGCTCACTCACATTATGGAGGGCGGTCTGCTTCACTGAGAGTTTGCCGATTTAAATGTTAATCTCAGCTAAAAACACCCTCCAGGGTAACACATTAATCATTACAGGAACTGCTTTAATATTGCTGAAACTTAAGTTTTTCTTCCTTACTGGCTTGATGATCTTTTTCAGTAGTGCCCTTATACCGAAGCAAGAGGGCCCTACTTCGGGTTCTGCTTCGTAGAGCGTCCTGCTTTGGCCTTCATCCAGTTACATCCGTCCCCACAAGGCCAGGGGACCATAGTTGTACATTCACTAGGAACCAAGCCCTCCCCCCCAATTCCATACCACCCTCTAGCTACTCAAGACCCTGGAATTCTTTGCCTAGATTGCCACAGGCCTATTCCCACAGCTTTTGTGGACATTTCCCCAAGTCTATGCTCATTCCTGTGTGCTTGCTGTTATTTCTGCAGGGGCCAGTGGGTGCCTATCTGGAGGAAGGGAGTGTGTAGATTTGTGGCCTGGAGTTTCAGCCCTCGTGCACATGAGGCCCTCCATACTGACTGGAGCCTGGGGAAGGAAGAGAAGCTCCTCCTTACTCAGCTATGTTCAGGCAGTCTCTGAGGCGTCTAGAATGCCAAGCACGGCTTCCAAGTCATTACAAAAGTATATTTATCAAGGGTGGAACATACTTTATATTTCACTTATCACTTTGTTAGCTTGATTTATAACTTCTAAGTATTCCCATGTATGGTATGTGGTCTTCCATTTGTACCTTTGCCCCAGACCTCAAATGTTAGAGGCAGATCTTTCCTATTGAGGAAGTGAAAATTCAGACAATTAGAATTAGAACTTGATTATTCAATTTGAAATCTGAAATGTGTTATAAAACTGGGTAGTGATTATCCCTAGGGAAAAGAGATTATGATTGGGGAAGGGCCTGGGCTGTTCCATTTCTCGACTTGGGTGGTGACTACATAGATGTTTATCCTTGGGCTTTGTGCATTCCTCTGTATGGATGAGTGATCTCTCAGTAAAACAAAAGAAAAAAACTAAAAAATGTATTGTTCTTAATTATGGGAAAAAACTCTGATACCTCAGAAAAGCCGTTCTTTCAGACTTGTCTATCACAGATTATACTACATCTGTTCTAAAAATATTTGCCCAGTCATGGAAATGAACAGAAAAATTAATTTAAATGGTCTGGAAGACAGCTAAATAAATTCCATAACGAGTGTGTGTAGGTGTGTGTGTGTTGTGTGTGTGTGTGTGTGCGCCTGACGTGTCTGTGAATGTGTATGTTGGATTTGTGTCCCCTAGTCCTCAGGCAAAGAGACGACTGAAAGAAAACCTCTCTCTCTCCTCTTCACATTCTCAGTAGTTCCCATGGGTTAATGAGAAAAATATTTTCAAGCATGCTTTTTCTATTTGACTCTGAGTCTGTGGTTGGTTTATCCGAAAGAAGCAGCAGTGATAATTAAAGGCAAAGAGAAGTACTTTCTTCAGGTTAGAGAGCCGTTGCGTGTAAACTTTGTTATATAGTTCCATGAAAAAAATAACATTCTGGACATAGTTTCCACATCTACATATTCATAACAGGGATTTGTCGCTGTTTTTATCTTTCAGGTGTCCTCGTCACTGAATAAGGAAAGGATTCAAGAAGGTATGGTATATTTTGGTTCTTCAGGAGCTAGATGTGTAAATTTGTTTACAGTGGTGGAAACCAGGAAAAAAAAAATACAATAGATTAATTAAAGTTATATAAGACCAAGTAAAATACTTTTTTAAATAGTCATTAAAATTTTCAAGTGAAATCAATTTGTCAGAAAATGAGAAGGAGCACATTTGCTACTTTTAGGCTAGACAGCAGTTTGATTATGTTAGTGACTTTTTTGGTGAAGTACTGAAAATTTTCAGGTAATTCCGATAAATTTAATGACTCCAAATAATCTGAATTCGAGAGATTTTCTTTACTCTCTCATCATTTTGATGAATCATTCATTAATTCAAAATGAATATTTATTCAAAATATCTTAAAATCATAATTTATAGTAGGATGGAAGGTAACTTTATTTTTTGTTGCCATTACTTGAAGCTGTTTTGCGAAATAAGTAAAACTGTTCTGTAGTAAAAATTTCAAAATACAAGCATAGACAACATATCATTTGTCTTTGAAAGTTTGCAAAATTTTTGACTCTTTAATATAAAACCTTAGAAGAGCATTCAGCTTGCAAAATTGGAGGAAAAATGAGAACTGTTTACTCTGTCAGGTTCTACGATGTTTAGAAAAGAACAAATCCGTAGACGTTTCATGGGAAAGCAAGCTCTATTCCTTATATGGGAAACTAACAGATTGCTTCTCTGCAAGAAGATCCCATTTTTTGGATATTTGACAAGCAGTCAAATTTTACTGTACAGAGTTTTTCCCCTAGACCTTTCATGCTGATGCTAGGGCACTAACTTCTCTGTTACTCAGTAGAGACTAAAATGATCCAGAAAGATGTAGGAAATAAGATGGGACTCTGGAGTGTTTAGCCCAGTTTTATATAAGGTTTGAGTGAAATGAGAGAACTTGGGACAAGTGTAAAGGGGAGTAACTTTAAATAGGGAAATATGTCCTACCAGGCTCATGATTGTTTTCATCTGCTTAAGTACTTTCTAAAAGTGTAACTGAAATTCGTCTCCCCTCCATCTCTCCCTCCTTCCCTGACACCTCCTTCCCCCATTTCAGAAACAGAGCAAGTATGGCACTTCCTTGGCAAGTGACTGGAACATTCGAAGTGCTGCCATCAAGATTCCAGTCTCCGAGGACTCCATCGACTCCCTCTCCCCTAAATGCTAGAGATAGGCAGGTCTATGGGGATTCCCTGACTTCCTGTTGAAACTTCATTTTTTTTCCCCAGCTCTTTTTGAGACCTACAATATGTAAATAAAGACTTGAAATTTTTGAATTATTTGGGATATTTATCGATATGAAAAGAAGATTTTGTTTAATTTCATAGCAGAAAATTTAGAAGCAGTGAGGTTTTTTTAAATCAATTTATTATCAAATTGGTTTCCATACAACACCCAGTGCTCATTCCAACAAGTGCCCTCCTCAGTACCTGTCACCCTCTCTCCCCTCTCCTATATCCCGCTCAATCCCTCAATTTGTACTTAGTATTCAATAGTCTCTTATGTTTTGCCTCCCTCCCTCTCTGTGGCTTTTTTTTTCCCCCCCTCTTCCACCCCTCCATGGTTTTCTGCTAGGTCTTTCTGAATCCACCTATGTGTGAAAACATATGTATCTTTCTCTGACTGACTTATTTCACTTAGCATAATACCCTCCAGTTCCATCTATGTTGCTACACATGGCCAGATTTCATTCTTTCTCACTGCTGCATAGTATTCCATTGCATATATATATACCACATCTTCTTTATCCATTCGTCTGTTGATGGACACTTAGTCTCTTTCCATGATTTGGCTGTTGTCGAAAGTGCTGCTATAAACATCGGGGCACACGCGCCCCTATGCATCAGCACTCCTGTGTCTCTTGGGTAAATTCCCAGCAGTGCTATTGCGGGGTCATAGGGTAGTTCTATTTCCATTTTTTTGAGGAACCTCCACACTTTTCCAGAGTGGCTGCACTAGTTTGCATTCCCACCAACAGTGTAAGAAGGTGCCTGTTTCTCCACATCCTCACCGGAATCTGTAGTCTCCTGATTTGTTTATTTTAGCCACTCTGACTGGTGTGAGGTGGTATCTTAGTGTGGTTTTGATTTGTATTTTCTGATGAGATGAGTGACATTGAGCATCATTTCATGTGTCTGTTGGTCATCTGGATGTCATCTTTGGAGAAGTGCCTACTCATATCTTCTGCCCATTTCTTCACTGGATTATTCGTTTTTCGGGTGTGGAGTCTGGTAAGTTCTTTATAGATTTTAGACACCAGCCCTTTACCTGATATGTCATTTGCAATTATCGTTACCATTCGGTCGGTTGCCTATAGTTTTATTGGTTGTTTCCTTTGCCAGTGCAGAAGCTTTTTATCTTGATGAGGTCCCAGTAGTTCATTTTTGCTTTTAATTCCCTCGCCTTTGGAGATGTGTCCTGTAGGAAATTGCTGTGGCTCAGGTCAAAGAGATTTTTTTCCTGCTTTCTCCTCTAGGATTTTGATGGTTTCCTGTCTCACATTCAGGTCCTTTATCCATTTTGAGTTTATTTTTGTGAGTAGTGTAAGGAGTGGTCTAGTTTCATTCTTCTGCATGTTGCTGTCCAGTTCTCCCAGCACCATTTGTTAAAGAGGCTGCCTTTTTTTTCCATTGGATACTCTTTCCTGCTTTGTCAAAGATTAGTTGGCCATATGCTTGTGGGTCTACTTCTGGGTTCTCTATTCTATTCCATTGGCCTATGTGTCTGTTTTTGTGCCAATACCATGCTGTCTTGATGATTACCGCTTTGTAGTAGAGGTTAAAGTCTGGGATTGTGATGCCTCCTGCCTTGGTTTTATTCTTCAGTATTACTTTGGCTATTCGGGGTCTTTTGTGGTTCCATACAAATTTTAGGATTGTTTGCTGTAGCTTTGAGAAGAATGCTGTGCAATTTTGATTGGGATTGCATTGAATGTGTAGATTGTTTCCGGTAGTATTCCCATTTTAACAGTATTCTTCCAATTCATGAGCATGGGATGTTTTTCCGTTTTCTTGTGTCTTTCTCAGTTTCCATCATAAGTTTTTTTATAGTTTTCAGGGTAGAGATCTTTTACATCTTTGGTTAGGTTAATTCCTAGGTATTTGATGGTTTTTGGTGCAATTGTGAATAGGATTCGCTTCTTTATTTCTCTTTCTATTGCTTCACTGTTGGTGTAAACAAATGCCACCAATTTCTGTACATTGATTTTGTATCCTGCAACTTTATTGAATTCATGGATCAGTTCTAGTAGGCTTTTGGTGGATTCTGTCGGGTTTTCCATGTAAAGTATCATGTCATCTGCAAAAAGTGAAAGTTTGATGCCTTTTATTTTGCCTTGTTGTCTGATTGCTGATGCTAGCACCTCCAACACTATGTTAAATAGCAGTGCTGAGAGTGGACACCCCTGTCATGTTCCTGATCTCAGGGAGAAGGCTCTCAGTTTTTCCCCATTGAGGATATGATATTAGCTGTGGGCTTTTCATAAATGGCTTTTATGATGTTTAAGTATGTTCCTTCTATCCCGACTTTCTCGAGGGTTTTTTTTAGGAAAGGGTGCTGTATTTTGTCAAATGCTTTCTCTGCATCTATTGACAGGATCATTTGGTTCTTTTCTTTTGTTAATGCGATTTATCACGTTGATTGATTTGCGAATGTTGAACCAGCCCTGCAACCCAGGGATGAATCCTACTTGATCATGGTGGATAATTCTCTTTATATGCTGTTGGATTCGATTTGCTAGTATCTTGTTAAGAATTTTTGCATCCATATTCATCAGGGATATTGGCCTGTAGTTCTCTTTTTTTGCTGGGTCTCTATCTGGTTTGGGAATCAAAGTGACGCTGGCTTCATGGAATGAGTCTGAGAGTTCTCATTCTATATCAATTTTTTGGAACAGCTCGAAAAGGATAAGTATTAACTCTGTTTTAAATGTCTGGTAAAATTCCCCAGGGAAGCCATCTGGTCCAGGACTTTTATTTGTTGGGAGATTTTTGATAACTGATTCAATTTCTTCACTAGTTATGGGTGTGTTCAAGTTTTCTATTTCTTCCCGTTTGAGTTTTGGTAGCGTGTGGCTGTTTAGGAATTTGTCCATTTCTTCCAGGTTGCCGAGTTTGTTGGCATATAATTTTTCATAGTATTCCCTGATAATTGCTTGTATTTCTGAGAGATTGGTTATAATCACTCCCTTTTCGTTTGTGATTTTATCTATTTGGGTTTCTCTCTTTTTGAGAAGTCTGGCTAGAGGTTTATCAATTTTGTTTACTTTTTCGAAGAACCAGCTCTTGGTTTCATTGATCTGTTCCACTACTTTTTCTGTTTCCATATTATTAATTTCTGCCCTGATTTTTGTTATTCCTATCTTTCTGCTGCGCGTGGGATATCTTAGCTGTTCTGCCTCTAGCTCCTTTAGGTGTGCTGTTAGAATTTGTGTTAGTGATTTTTCTTGTTTCTTGAGATGGGCCTGGATTACAATATATTTCCCTCTCAGGACTGCCTTTGCTGCATCCCAAAGCGTTTGGATTGTTGTATTTTCATTTGTTTCCAAGTATGTTTTAATTTCTTCTCTGATTGCTTGGTTGCTCTATTCGTTCTCTAGTAGGTTGTTCTTTAGCCTCCATGTTTTTGGGGATTTTCCAGACTTCTTCCTGGGTTGATTTCAAGTTTCATAACATTGTGGTCGGAAAGTGTGCATGGTATGATCTCTGTTCTTTTATATTTATTCAGAGCTTCCTTGTGCCCCAGAATGTGTCTGTCTTGGAAAATGTACCATGTGCAGTTGAGAAGAATGTAAATTCCTTTGCTTCTGGATGAAGGTCCCTGAAGATGTCAGTTAGGCCCATCTGTTCAAATGTGTCATTAAGGGCCATTGTTTCTGTGGTGATTTTCTGTTTAGTGGATCTATCCAATGCTGTGAATGGAGTGTTAAAGTCCTCTGCAATTAGCACATTTTTATTGATAAGATTGCTTACATTTGTAATTAGTTGTTTTACAAATTTGAGTGCCCCTGAATTCGGAGCAGAGATATTTATAATTGTTAGCTCTTCCTGCTGGATGGTCCCTGTGATTATTATATAATGTCCTTCTTCACTCTTATTATATCCTTTAAAGTCTAGTTTGTCTGATATAAGTGTGGCTTCTCCAGCTTTCTTCTGACTTCCAGTAGCATGGTAGATAGTTCTCCATCCCCTCACATTCAATCTGAAGGTCTCCTCAGGTTTATGATGAGTTTCTTGAAGATCGCAAATAGATGGGTCTTGTTTTTTAATCCATTCTGATTCCCTGTGTCTTTTAATTGGAGCATTTAGTCCACTTACATTCAGTGTTAACAGTGACTATAAATCCATATTTTTCAATATTATCTGTAGGTTTCATGCTGGTAATCATGTCTCTGGTACTTTGCGTTCCTTACAACCTTTCCTTCATAGAGTCCCCCTCAGGATCTCTTGTAAGACTGGTTTATTTGTGATGAATTCCTTCAGTTTTTGTTTGTTTGGGAAGACCTTTATCTCTCCATCCATTCTGAATGACAGGCTGGCCAGGTAAAGGATTCTTGGCCGCATATCTTTCCTGTTCATCGCATTCAAGATTTCCTGCCATTCCTTTCTGGCTTGCCAAGTTTCTGTAGATAAGTCTGCTACAACCCTTATGTGTCTACACATAAATGTCAAGGCCCATTTATCCCTAGCTGCTTTCAGAATTCTCTCTTTGCCTTTGTATTTTACCAGCTTCACTATGATGTGTCGTACTGAGGGTCTGTTCAAGTTATGTCTGAGGGGAGTTCTCTGTGCCTCTTGGATTTCAATGCCCGTTTCCTTCCTCATGTTGGGGAAGTTCTCAGCAATAATTTGTTCAGGTACTCCTTCGACTCCTTTCTCTCTCTCTGCTTCCTCTGAAATTCCTATGATAGAGATATTGTTCCGTTTGAGTACATCACTCAGCTCTCAAATGCTCCTTTCCTGTTCTTGAATCAGATTCTCTTTTTCTCTGCTTCCTCTTTTTCTATAATTTTATCTTCTAATTCACCTATTCTCTCCTCTGCCTCTTCAATCCACGCTGTGACCACCTCCGATTTGTTTTGCACCTCATTTAAAGCATTTTTTAACTCCTCCAGACCGTTTTTAAGGTCCTTGACCTCTGCAGCGAGGGAGAAGCAGTGAGTTTTGACCACTTATAATTTCTATGGCCAAAGGAACCCAATAATTTTTTTAGCTTTTATTTCTATAGGTTAATGTAGAAATTATAAATTTAGTCAGTTAATTGGGTTTTTATAGACATTCTCATTTTCACACTATATTTGCTTTTTTCTCTTTTTAAGTTTTTTATGTTTATTTTTGAGAGAGAGAGACCGAGTACGAGCGGGAGAGGGGCAGAGAGAGAATTGGAAGCAGGCTCCAGGCTCTGAGCTGTCAACACAGAGCGCAACATGGGGCTCGAACCCACGAACCATGAGATCATGACCTGAGCCAAAGCTGGACGCTTAGCCAACCGAGCCACCCAGGCGCCCCCAACGTTATCTTTTTTTAAGTTGCTGGTGGAACCTTTCTTTAGCTAACCTGTGGCTTCTTATTAGTCTAGTGTACGTGTGTTTACCTTTATGAAGTCTCTTTCCTGTAACATTATTTTGGAGGGCTTAAACTCTCTGAATCTCATTCAGGCCCCTTCGTTTCAATTCTCATCTCTCTGATGATGACACCCAAATCTACAAAAGAAGCCCAGGTCTGTTGCGTGTGGTCTGTCTGTTGGACATCTCAAATTCCTTCGACCTCTGGTCTCGAACTGAACTCTTTTCCCTGGTCCATCAGCAGTGGAGTTAACATTCTCCCCCCCAGACTCAAGCCCTTGAAATCATATTGAACCTCCCTTCTCTGTCTTTATTGATGATAATCATCTAAATGTTTCTTTTCCTTCTCCATTCCTTTATAGCCACACTGTGCTGGTTTCCCCCCTCAGGTCACTTGGATCCATTTACCAGCCTCACGGCTCTTCTCCAAGCCTCCCACCCCCAGCCCTCTGCCTCTGCCTCTGCCTCACTGGTCTAGCTCCAGGTCATGCCCTCTTGTCTCCTCAACAAGTTGTTCTGCCTCTGGCTTTTCTCCTTTCATACCTTCCTCCACATTTCCAGTTATTTTCCTAAAACATAGGTCTCACCTTGTTATGTTTTTCTTAGAATGCCTTCAGTGGGGTTTCCATGTTCTGGAGAAAAAACATCACACCATCTGATTTCCTCAGGAGCCCCAACCTCCAACCACCCCACACTACTCACTCCTCTCCAAGCACATCTACGTTCACCCACTCCCTACACGGTACTTCCCTTCCGATCCTGTTCACCTCTTTTCCTCACCCTTCCTTTCTGTTATCATGAGCATGTTGTATTTGCATAATGTCTTGAGGTTTACAAAGCACTATTATAATAGCTACCATTTCTTGAGCATCTATTGTGTACCAGGTGCTGTTTTAGGTGCCCTGCGTGTATATGCCCAGTAAGGTAGAGATTGCCCACTTCATACTGAGGTCCTGAGAAGTTCTATAACTGCATGAGGTCACACAGTCAGGTTCGCAGCCAGAATCAGAACTCTTGACTCCATGGCTCTAAATCCTGTGTTTTTCCACCCTGCTGTGCGTGCTGCTCCCCACACAGCCACGTTGTGATGTAGGCGAAGCCCAGAGTACGCCTGTCACAGAAGAGGAAACAGGTGCAGACAGTTTAAGTGATTCACCCACGTGGCATAGTAACGTTCACCTGAGATGTCTTTGGGAACATGTAAACTTCGAAGGACATCAAAAATTGCGTGGAGAGAATCTGTTGTTTTTCATTTTATTTATTGAGACATTGATTTTTTTTTATGTTGTGGAAATAATAAAACACAGAAAGGGAAAATAGGGAACAACTATTATTGCAGTAGTTCTAAACAGTGAGCCAAATTTTCAGAGGATAAATTACCGGGCTTGTGGCATACGGCGTATTAATCTGAGAGTTGGAAGAGCGAGGCCGTGTCTGGTGGAGCAGCTCATGCCTGCTTCACTCCTCTCCTCCGGGACGTCACTGGTACTTAGATGCTGCCTGGTTAGCAAGCCTTGCTCGCTACAGTATGATTGATCAAAATTGTCTTCATAGTATATGATTTTGCATAGTTGTGATCTTAAAAAGTTGAATTTTAATTTTTCTCTTGTAAATGTCTTTCTACATTGCTACATGATCATCATTATAATGGCAACAGTTACATTTAATTGAATGGCTATTTCATAGTGTCTTACAAATGAGTTAATCTGATCTTCTCCAGCCCTTTCCCATGAAACAATTAAATTGAATAGGTGTTATACTGTATAGTTTTAAAGGAAAACTCCTGGAAAATTGTTAAAATTGCCTAAAACTAATTAGAAAACCAAATTGCACCATGGATGGGTTTAGGTAATACCCATAACCAGTTCCCATGGCTATGAAAAATCAAAGGGGGTAGCCTATCGATTCATTTTTCTCAAACTTGCTGTTATTACAAATGTCTGAAATTTTTATGAGGTTTTATTTTTTACATACAGGATCATTTCATACATGGTATATTTAATATCGTGACAGTATTATACAGAAGGAGCACATTGAATTAATAAAATCCATTTCTCCATCAAGGGCTACGTGTATTTTTAGCAGTTGGTGTACTCATTAATAGCAGCATTTGATGATTTATTCCCAGAAGAGGGTTTATTGCATTGTCATGGGTAAAGACAGGTCTTTTTTTTTTCTTAATGTTTATTTTTGAGAGAGAGACACACAGTGCAAGCAGGGGAGGGGCAGAGAGGGAGGGAGACAGAATCTGAAGCAGGGTCCAGGCTCTGAGCTGTCAAGCACAGAGCCCAACATTGGGCTTGAAACCCACAAACAGATCATGACTTGAGCTGAAGTTGGACACTTAACCGACTGAGCCACCCAGGCACCCTGGTAAAGATATATCTTGTGACTGCTCGTTTGTCTTTATTACTTATTACTATCTTATAATACAGTGGATCACCTCTGTAATTTCTGGGTAGCATTTTTTTCATCGTTCTTGTCCTTTTTTTTTTAATATTTATTTATTTTTGAGGGAGAGTGAGAGTGAGTGTGAACAGGGGAGGGACAGAGAGGGGGAACAGAGGATCCAAAGTAGCCTCCGCACAGACAGCAGAGATCCCGATGCAGGGCTCAGACTCACAAACTGAGATCGTGACCTGAGCCAAAGTCAGACACCTAGCCTAATGAGCACCCATGTCCCTCGATCCTCTGTACATTCTGTCCAGTGTGTGTGCATAATCAGTGTTCACCCGTGGGATCTGTGAAACACATACTTAAGAATCACTTAGGATGCTTCTTAAAAATCTTCCTAGCTTTCCCTAAAAATCTGTTAAATGAGAATTTTGATGGAGGGGCCACAGACATGTTTTACCCTCATCCCCATGAGTCTTACAAATTAAAGTTTTCAACCCATTTGTTCAGATAATCAAGGGCTAGATCATATTGGGAATTTCTCCACGTCGATGTTCTGATGTTCTGTTTGGGACTATTCCGCTAAGAAGAGGAGGAAGAAAACTAGAATTCTGCCTTTGTGGTGGGCTCATGCACAGAATGTTATCATTACCTCCTGCTAGAAAAAACAAAACCCAAAAGGGAATAAAGTTAATACTAAGTTTACTGCTAAATATTAAATGTGGCTTTGGTTTCAAATCAGAAAAACTTACTCCCAGTGAGGATAACTTTTGACTCCTACGTTATCAAACTTGTTAGATAAAGTAGCTGAGCCACTAAGACTTGGACGCCCCACCAGCCCCGCACATGCCATCTGTCTTCCTGAGGCGCAGGGAGAGAGGAACCTCAGCGTCTGATGTGACTGCCTCCGAGCAGTTGAAACCGCAAAGAGGTGGCGGTGCTCTGACAGGAGCGGCAGACGACAAAACACAAGAGCTTTTGTAAAACGTGCGAGCCCCAGCCACAGGTCAGGGCTGCTGCAGGCGACCTGACATTTACCCTCTTTGGATGACCTGTTGAGAACCAGCTCCGCTTCTCAGGTTAGTCCCCAGCTTAAAAGGAGCTAGGAGCCCAGCGCAGCCAGAGAGGAAGGCACAAGCTGTTCTTTCCTTCAGTCAAACAACATTTATGGAGCTCTCTTTGTGTCAGGACCAACGATGCATCCATCAGTCAGACCCTGAATGCCGTGACTCTAAAGTATCTTGGTACACCCCGAGAGGAAAGCTGTCAGCGTGTCTCTTCTCTGTTCAGAATACCCAAATGCATCAGGGGCTCTTGCCCCATTTTAAATACCTGGTTCCTAAGGGGTGAATCATACAGAAAGATTGGGGAGGGGGGGCAGGGTGTTAATTACCCCGGTCCTGATTGCATCCCATTACAATGATTTTAATTAGCCAACCCTCTGTTTCTAGAAATGCTTCCTCATTTGTTTGCTGTTTTAAAATTCAACAATTATTTATCAACTCCCTATATATGTGCCTGGTATTTTTCCAAGTTCTTGGGATATGTCAGCGCAAAACAGACAGAAATCCCTGCCCGTGGGGGCCTTGCGTTTGTGTGGGGAAGACAGAGCAGGAACATTGTAGTAATTTCCATAGTGCGTAGAAGAGAAAGAACAGGGTAAGGAGAATCGGCAATTCAGCTTGTGTTCGGGGGTAGGAGTGTGAATTGAAATTTTAAATTGAGTAGGTCAGGGCAGGCCTCACTGGGAAGGTGACAGCCTGGCAAAAGGTTGAAGAGAAGCAGAAACGGGCCCATGTGGGTGTCTGGGGGAAGGAGCACTGAGGCAGAGGGAACACGGAGAATGAAGGCCCCTGAGCAGGTGCATGGCAGATTTGCAGGAGGAACAGCAGAAGCAGCAGAGATGAGGGCCCAGCGGTGACAGGGAGAGCATAGTATACAGGATCTTGTAGGCCAGTGTAAGGACTTGGCCTCATACCCTGATAACATCAGGAACCATGACGGGTTCTTAGCGGAGAGGTGGGTCACTCCGCTCGCTGTGTTGAAAATAGTGCCGGAAGTGAAGGGTTGGGGGCAGTGCAGGGCAAGGTTAGAAACCGGAAGTTCACTTAGGTTTCTATGGTAATCCAGTAAACTGGCCAGACGACTGTCCCTGTTTGAGATCATTTTATCAGTGTAAGTTCCATAAGATGGAATCCCAGAATAAGAACATTTTACGGCCGGATAGATTTTCATAAGTGTTGTTCCACATTATATTGTCACCAGCAATATATGAGATGTCCATTCCTTTTTCCCTACCCTTCCTGTGATAGAATATTTTGTTTGTTGTTGTATTTGTTGTTATTCAAAATAGGTTTATATTTTTTCCCACATATTTACTAGTAGTAGTGTCATCAATGTTCTGTTTGTTTTCTTTACCTACTTTATCTACTGGATCTTAATGTTTTTATCAATTTACGTGATATCCTTAGTCTTAGGTGCAAAAATTGGATCCTGAATACTGCATCCAAGTTAAAAGAGATTAGACCACTTTTAAATAAAAACACTAAACCTGGCCCCTGAAAATATTTATGCTGAGCGAATTGGGGAAGCAGGGGTGAAATCTACTCATTCTCCTTGTTTCAAGCAGGACAACTGTAGGACTATCTTATTTAGTCCTGATCTCTGTTAAAAGTTAAAAATGAAAAGTAAGTTAAATGTTTGGAGTTTTATTAAGTTCATTTACTTATTTTGGGAGAGGGGGCGAGCGAGCAGGGGAGGGGCAGAGAGAGGGAGAGAGAGAATCCCAAGCAGGCTCCACGCAGTCTGTGCAGAGCCTGGTGCAAGGCTCAAACCCATGAACCGGTGAGATCATGACCTGAGCCTAAATAAAAAGCTTGATGCTTAACCGACTGAGCCACCCAGGCACCATGGTAAAATAAATGTTTTAAGACTAACACTCTAAGTTAAAAATGGATGAAATCGAGTAGGACCAGTACAATTTTAAAAGAAATCATGAAAAAGTGCCAGTGAGACTCATCCAACCAAAGCAGCTGACACCCGATGGCAGGTGTTGCCTCTGCGGTCCTCGACCAGGAGACCTTGGCAGTTGGCAAGATCAGGGATTACTGTCCTTAGGTAAGGTTTCTCCCCACTCGGGGAGTAGAACATACATACCAGAATTCAGGGCCGAATCTCATACGTCAGAAGCCGTCCTACACACAGGTGGGTAAAAACTGCTGAGTCCACAGTGAAATCAGCGAGTAGACTTTGCTGTTTCCTGTCCACACCAACAGCAACTCAGGCAAAGGCCCGTGCTCAGGGCCCCATCTGTGCAGGAGATTCCTGCAAGCTTCCTGTGCCAGGGCAGGCACAGGTGCAAAAGAGCTGGGACACTTGGCTCCGAGACTGCGTGATGTCCTTTCCGTGTGTCACGATGCTTCTTGAGCTCGCTCTTGTCTTCAGCCCAGCTCGAATGCTGCTGTTTCTGTGAAATCTTCCCCAACCCTCGTGTTGAAATCATTTTGTCCTCTGTGAGGGGAGACTGGCACTATTGATTTATTCCTCCTCCCCAGTATTTGGGTCATTCTGGCTTCCATCAGAATTGTTCATATTGTCTCTACTACTGGATTATAAACTCAGAACAGAGATTGTATCATGACGATCTTGGCATTTTTGTTTTGCACATTAATAATTCATGTTTGTTGTATTATATTGACATAACATCTTTCCATTATACTAATTACACTAAGTAAATTTAGAGGTTAAGGGGATGCCCGGAAATCACAGGCCTTTAGCATTCGTGCTCAGTGTTCCATTACTGCAGTTGAAAGCATTTTGGGTGGTATCCCTGCTATGTTCCAAAAGCCCATGCAGTATCTTTGAAATATAAGAATCTATTCCTTTTAGGAATCTCCAAAAGAGGAGATTTAACATATCTATCCTAACAGTGCTTTTAATTTAGCTTACTTTATTTTTTTTTATTTAAAAAAAAGTGTTTTTTTTAATGTGTATTTATTTTTGAGAGAGAGAGAGGGCTAATGGGAGAAGGGCAGAAAGGGAGACACAGAATCCGAGGCAGGCTCCAGGCTCTGAGCTGTCAGCACAGAGCCCAATGTGGGGCTTGAACTCACAAATCGCGAGATCATGACCTGAGCCAAAGTCAGATGCTTAACCGACTGTGCCACCCAGGTGCCCTGGCTTGTTTTATTTTTGATATATATCGTCCTGATCACTGTACTTTGAGAACTCCTCATAAATCTCAGGTATAAAGTTAAGTATTAAATGTCATTTTTTCCAAGTTGTGCAATTCTTGGTTCCTAAAACTGTACTCTTCATTGAGAGTTTTCTTGAAATTCTTTCCAAATTATATTACCTTTTTTTTTTTCTAACTATGGAGCCCCCAAATGAATATAGTAAACATCTGCCCAGTATAAAACAAAAAACAAAAAAAAAAAGAGAAAGAAAAATTAAAAAATGAATCTTTCATTTTTTATGCATTCCATATATCTTTTTTACTTACTTTTAAAAAATTTACATCCAAGTTAGTTGGCATTTAGTACAATAATGATTTCAAGAGTAGAATCCAGTGATTCATCCCCTATATATAACACCCAGTGCTCATCCCAACAAGTGTCTTCCTGCCCATTTAGCCACCCACACCCCTTCAGCAACTCTCAGTTTGTTCTCTATATTTAAGAGTATTTTAGGGCGTGTGCGTGGCTCAGTCGGTTGAGCATCCAACTTCGGCTCAGGTCATGATGTCCCAGTTTGTGGAGTTGGCCCCCACGTCGGGCTCTGCGCTGACAGCTCAGTGCCTGGAGACTGCTTTGGTTTCTGTGTCTCCCTCTCTCTCCACCCCTCCCCCACTCGGGCTCTGTGTCTCTCTGTCTCTTAAAAATAAATAAACGTTAAAAAAAATTTTTTTAAGTCTCTTATGTTTTGTCCCCCTCCCTGTTTTTATATTATTTTTGCTTCCCTTCCCCTATGTTCATCTGTTTTTTATCTTAAATTCCACATATGAGTGAGGCCATATGGTATTTGTCTTTCTCTAATTTTGCTTAGCATAATAACCCCTAGTTCCATCCATGTTGTTGCAAATGGCAAGATTTCATTCTTTTTGTTTGCCGAGTAATATTGTGTGTGTGTGTGTGTATCACATCGTCTTTATCCATTCATCAGTCAATGGACTTTTGGGCTCTTTCCATACTTTGGGTGTTACCAATTGCACAGCTATAAACATTGGGGTGCATATGCCCCTTTGAAACCGCACACTTGTATTGGATAAAGACCTAGCAGTGCAATTGCTGGGTGGTAGGATAGCTCTATTTTTAATTTTTTGAGGAAGCTCCATACTATTTTCCAGAGTGGCTGCACCAGTTTGCATTCCCACCAGCAGCATGAAAGACTTCCCCTTTCTCTGCATCCTTGCCAACACCTGTTGTTGCCCGAGTTGTTAATATTAGCCATTCTGACTGGTGTGAGGTGCCATATACCTTTTTAATGCAGTCTAGAGTATTTTGTGCTTTTAGAAGCACTGATTCGTGTTACTTATTTTTTTCCCTCCCAAGTGAATAAATGATATCCAGAAAGAAAGATTCTCAGAAAGGGGTCTTATCTGTTATTAGGATTTAAGTCATTTTGAGAATTTTTACAGAAGATTCCTCTAATACTCTAGGAAGAAAAGTTTAACATGCATGAAAACAATACCTTAATTGTGAAAATACTAAAGCCTGATCATCACATGTTTACTGCTGCTCTTTCTGTGGAGTAGACAGAAATAAACATAAAACACTTAGAAATAAAAATAGACTCAGGGCGCAAAGGCCAAACTTCTTTCTTTCCAGAGTGCCTTCCCACACAGGTTTCAGTGTAATCATTGGTAATAACATCCATGTTTGAAACTCGACCTTCCAGACTTGAAAGTAGAAGTAACACATTCTGATTTTCAAAGTAGAAGTGTCGTGAGACATACAGCAATAGAAGACCCGAATGATCTAGAGAGTGATAGAACAAATGACAAAAATAGATAGAAATTAGAAAAATGCAATCCATGTGGACCTAATATAAATAGTTTTGCAGAGGAATTCTCATGAAAAATGGTTTTAAAGGGCATCTGTGGCACTTAAAACTCCATTTACCCTAAACTGTATTTCAGAGAATGATTTTCTCACAGAAAATTTAGTTTTCCCTCTTCTTTCTCCAATATCAAATGTTGCTCTTCTGATTTCTCCTTTATTTTTTTAGAGTAATTTAAAATTGCTAATTTATTCATGAAGATTTTAGAAGTTCCTGGTAGGTTCTCAAACCATAATTTGAATTTTACCAATAGGCACCCCAGCCTCTATCCTCCTGGCCCTCAAAACAAATACTATACATGGAATTTTCAGTGGTATTAGCGTTGTCTCTAGAATATACTTAACCACTCACGGATAGATTTCACACAATTCGGCAATCTGCCGAAAGCACGACAGCTATTGGCTATAAATTGCTTTTCTGAATCTAAAGGAGGATTTACAATATGGAAGGTTTGGAACTGGAGAGAATCTTGCCTCTTAGACGGGGTAAGAGGAATCCAGAGGGGTTGGTTGCCTGCAGCCATCTAGCTAGCTAGGAGGGGACACTGACCACAAACTAGATCTTCTGAATCCAAGTCTGGTGTTTTGTATGCGTTTAAAAATAATCGTCATGATTGTGGAAATGAAGATACACAGTATTTTGCCATTCTTGGCTGTAAATCTCTTCCCCACTAAAGGTTATTTAAAATGTTTGTGGTTTTAATACAAAACAGCATTCTTTGTACGGCGATTTCTTTTTTGTAACAAGAACTTCCTGGTTGGCTCTTAACCCTGATTCGATTCTTAGCACAGCCCCAATTTTTTTTTGAAAATTGGAAAATGGGTAATTGTGATCGACTCACAGCCACTTTTTCAGGCAAAATTATGTGTAGCTTTTCTCTATGAGTCTGACAATAAGCTTTTTGCTCATCTTTGGCATGTGTCTAGCCAGGGGCTCCCAGTATCCCATACTGGGAACCGGAAAGAGGTGAATGCTAATCTGTGGCTGTTTCCCCCTTAACGGTCACGCTGGGCCGTGAGACTTGGGCCAATCTTAAGGGTGTCACGATGTGTCAGTACTTGGAGCAAACGGCAGGAACGGTGACCAGCCGCTGGTGACCACTGAAAGTACTGTCTTTATACTAGCATCTGTGTGGGTGGATGTTTTCCCATGGCATAGAACAAAAAGTGCAACAAATTAGGTTTGCCACTCCTTCCTGCTTTTTTCCAATGTGCATTGAATGAAAGATTTAAAACAGACAGAATTCCAGAGAAAACAGGTGGCGTGGGAGCTGGAATTGACGTTGGCCAAATACCCTCGCCACAGATTCATCCATTCTAACCAATTGTCCATCCCATGAAAGCTCTTTGCAATTTATTACAAGAAACATATTATGTGAGGAATGTGAAGGGCTGGCCTCCGGGTTGGATAGTTAGAGGACTGTGACAAACAATTACTTGCTGATACTGACATGCACATAAAAGTGGCCGGCTTAGAATGCAATTTCAATTTAGATCAGTACTAATTTCTTCGAGGAAGGAGATACTTTTTACATGCAAATGGCATTTGGCTTCTTACCCCCCTTTCCTCCACTCGAACGGGCAAACATTATTATAACGTATATTATGATATGTCATTGTAACATATTATGATGTCGTTACAACATATATTTGACTGTTTAGGTGTGTGTGCCCACACGTGGGGTGTAAGGTGGTACCTCCTGGAGAAAAAAACGGAGAAACAATGAATCTGTGTTTATTTTCTCCACCGACAGAAATCTGCCTATTGCTTTAATAGGACATAAACCTTTGATGACAGAATCAGCTTAAAAATTCTGCTCTCGGGAAAATAATTCACAAAAACAATTATCTCCCTGTAATTGGTGAAAATAGGAGTACAATAACTTCACATATAAGGAAGTAATGAGAGCCTCAGGTAGGGAGGGGATGCCCTTGTTTGCTCTTTAGTATCACAGAGAACACGGTCATTAACACCGAAGTTGTGACAACATCGTAAGAAGGGGGTGATAATTTTAACTTCTTCACTGCAGCTGGTAATTTGGTGATGTGTCAGCCTGATTTGCACTAGCTTTGGGATTAATGTTAGTCGTTTCATATTTTAAAGAGAATCATTCCTGCTATTCTCATTTATTCAAGACCCCTGAACTAATATGCTCTATTTTTACATTTTGAAATTTAAATCTCAGTACGTAGGACTTAGGCAAAAGAACATTACATCAAAAAGTTGGTGGAGAAAGAATGTTGGCTGAGTGACCATGGCAAGAAGTCCTATTAAAAGACTCACATGAGATAACAATCATGAGATTGCTTTTGATGGAGTTGTCCCGTGACTGTATTGGGGGTGTGCTTGCTCCCGTTTCCTGAATGGTGGAGCATGACAGGGGAGACAACAGCCTCGGATTTGCATTTTGATTCTTCCTCTGTTTCTAGCACAGTAAATGGAGAGCCATTGACTAGAAACACTTTGAGAAGGAACAAGAATAGTCCTGTTGTTACCTTATTAATCTGTTTCTGCATAATAAGCTATCACGACATTTAGTAGACTATAACAACATGCATCTCACAGCTTCTGTGGGTCAGGAACACAAGCAGGGCTTAACTGGGTCCTCTAGTTCAGGGTCATCTTAAGGCTTGACTGGGGAAGCCTTTGCTTCTAAGCTCACATGACTGTTAGGAGGATCCAGGTTCTTGCTGGCTACTGGCTGGGGGCCACTCTCAGTCCCGGGCAATGTAGGCCTCTCCAATGTGGCAGCTTGCTTTTTCCATGAGGAAAAATAGGAGGAAAGGAGGAGGAAAATAGTGCCCCAGCAAGATGGTCGTCACAGACTTTTATAACCTAATCATGAAAGTGACATCACATGACCATGCCATATCCTATTGGTTAGAAGCAAGGCATTGAGTTCAGCCTACACTGGAGGAAGAGGATTAAACAAGGGGTCATACTGGGAGGCAAGGATCACTGGGCACCATTTTAAAGTCTGCCTACCACACTGACCATAACCAGTGGAAATTCAACATAGGCCCACAGAAGGTTGTGCATGAGAGGAGGTCAATACTGCCATGTTCCAAGAGAAAATTAACTTTGGCAGAGAATTTGTGAGGTGTGCCTGAGTTGAATTTCCAGAGAAGTATCATTCTCAAAAATTAAGGTGCATTATGAGAAAAGATGTTCCTAGAAATAGTAACAAGGGTCTCAAAGTGAGGGACATCCGGTCAAGGAAAAGGTGACATCTGTCACAGAGGCCAGCAATCAATCGTGTCCAACTAAAGCATTTTATGCTTTGAGATTTTTGTAAGGTTCCTGGTAAGTCATGAAAAACACGGAGGATAAGAGGAATAAATGGTTTAAAGGGAAGACAGAATAAGCTAATACATTTAACTGCTTTAAAAAAATTAAACTTTGAACAGCTATTAGAGATTTTACCATGCAACTGCCAAGGATCAGAACATGGCAAGCACTGATGGTCTGGGCGTCTCACATTTGACTCCAGGCTCCCAGGGGAGTTTCCGAATTCTTAGTGGCTGTAGACGAGTGGCAGTGCCAAGGCTATTTGTGTAGATACACAAGGTGATCGGAGAGGGATCTGTAGGGTAGGAGATATCAGAAATATTAAGTAACAAGCATGTTTCAGAAGCAATGCGATAGTATGGCGTGGTGGTTAAAAGCTTTGGTTCTGAAGTCAAACGACTTTAAATTTGCTTGTTAGCACCATTACTTAGTAGCTGTGTGATCTTGGGCAAGTTGTTTAATTTTTTTTTTGAGCCTCGATCTCCGTTGTTTGTAAAATAGCTTTATCAAGAGGACCTACCTTGTGGGTTTGTTTTGAGAATTAAATGCAATAATGTATGCGCGCAGTAAATGTCCACTAAATGTTAGCTAGTCCTATTATGTAAACGGATGTATGCACCAGAGAGGAAAGAGAAAGAGATGGGACAGGATGATTCAAGGTTTTGGCCAGGGATGTGAGAAGAATGCTGGTACTTTTCAGTGACGAAGAGAGCGGGTGGGGGCGAGGGGAGCATATTGTTCGGGTGAGGAATAATGAGGTCACTTTCAGCTTGTGACATTTGAAGTGTTAGCGTGTGACAGTATCCAGCAAATCGTATGTGTTCAAGTAGGAGGGTAAGTCTGAAGGTGACGATTAGAGATACCATGTTCTTATGACCACTCAGTCATAGTCAATCCATCCACCCAACCCTTTCCCATGATGGAATCCCCACTGAAATGGATTTATTCAAGACCTATCCCCCAAGCTGAGCCAATCATTATTTTCCTTAGAGATTTGGAATTGAGACCAAGACATTACAGCCCAGTCTCCCTGTTGTGTATAATAAAAGAGATATAAACTCAGACTGCCCAAAGGAAAAGGAAAATGGCCTGCAGAAAAAGAAGACAAAATAAAGGCTACATTTTTTGAGTCCCTGATCCGAGGTGTTAAGGCTCAGTTCATTCTTGTCTAGGATCCTTTAGCTAAATATCTTTAAAATTTGTATGCTGGTTCATGTTAGGATGTTATTACTTGCAACTCCCAACTGATACCAAGAAGCCATGTGTAGATGATAATTGTAGGTATTTGGAGTGAATGAACCTCCTGAAGGAATGGGAAGAAACCACGAAGGGAACAGAAGAGGTGCGTGAGAATGAGCGCAAAACTAAGGCAGTGTGGTGGGGACCATGGGGACCATGGCCAGCCTGGAGGTGTAGGTGGCAGCCGTGCGAATGCTGGAGTGGTCAGAGAGAATGAGATCGGGGGAAAACTCACTGAACTTAGTTTTTAATTTTAATTAAAGCTCTTTATTAAAATTAACTTTTTTGGTGTTACCACTGGTCTCTTTAAACATATCTACCATTCCCAACACATTACCTGTAATGAAATCTCTTTCTAAAACTTGTTGGAATTTGGCAAATAGTGTTTCCTCCTTTATGTCTTCATAGTATACATGTTCCATGTGTCTGTATTAAATTAGAAATGTTGGGTAAAGGGATTGACTGCATTAAATCTACATTGGTTATGGCTCAAGTAGTCTGATCTTTTAATTGCAAGATTAGTGATCCGGGCTGAGTCACTTAGTGTTGAGCTTAGGAACCAGCTTAGAAACAGCTGGAAGGGACAGCATCGTGGCCACTACAAAAAGGCGGGAAAGGGGGTATTTCAGGCTGCTTCAGGAAGGCAAGAACAGAGACCTTCAGGGAATGTAGTGGCCCCAGATCAGAAAGAAGTATGATTCAGAAGAATGGAGCTGATCAGAGGCCAACTTCTCTGAAGAGGAAGAAAGGACAGGTTAATTGAGTACATCGTAGCTTGCAGCAACCGACTAAGAAAGTAGCAAATTGTCTAGCTTTTTAAACACTGAGACTTGATGTAAAATAAGAGTGAATCCCCTTACAGAGGTAAAACTGAGAGATGGTCAGCAAACATACGTTAAGAAACAAAGGAGACTTCTTACTCCCTGCCCCCCCCCCACATTTTTGTTATTATTGTGTGGGTCCAAGTATTTGTGTTTGATAAGGAAATGAACTGATTTGTTTTGAAAAGTGTTTGTGCATGTGTGTGTGTGTGTGTGTGCGTGTTTTAGGATAAATACTAGGATTTTTTTTTCTTGCCTAGATTTACATTTCTCTGGGACTAAATCACTGTGTCTTTACTACTAGTCAAAAGAGGCACATAGGCCTTCTAGAAGCACTGACTGAAGGTCTAGATGAGAAAAACTCAAAATGTCCACTAATAGTACTAGAGACATCTCAAGTCTTAGCTGTGATCAGAAGGGAGATACACACATCCTAGATTTCTCTGCAACATGCCTGGGACCTATTTGGACAGAAGATTGAGGCATACAACTTTAATGCTCGTAGAAAATACGAATTTCAATTAGAAGTGCACAGCCACTCCTGAACGACATTGCCCTTAGGACAAAAGGCATCGTTACCATGATTTGCCAGCTTCTTTTTCTGTTGCTTTTGGACTCTAAGTTAATTATGAAGAAAACTCTCAAAATCTTCTGCCAAGATTAGTGCCAACAAAGTCATAGACCCATATTTACTCTCTTTCAGGCAAATGATTAACTGAGTATCTTAGGATCAACTCCTCTGTTGCCATTTTGGCTTCTGTTTGCGTATAGTCAGTGCTTGACAATGCTAATGGTAATGATGGTGAACTTGTCACCTAAAAAGCTAAGTAGTTACCAGATTTAGAATTAAGTAACTGGAAACATGAAGAGTTTAACATCTACCATTGATGGATGTGGCCACTCAAATGATAATTTTAAAAATTAGCAGTAAGAAAAGTGCTTCCTGACAAGTTAGGTGAAGGGAGAATAAATACAAAAAAGCACCTGTTCAAAGTGGGCAAAAAGTGTATATTTATGCAGATGGAACACAAAATAATGTAGACGAACTGAGGAAGGTGATTTATTAGCATGATGGGCATCTGGATACTTTTTTAAAATTCTTGTTGATACTATAGTATTATGAGTGTAACAAATTTAAAGTAACCAAAGTTGATGGATTTATAGCAAGTGATGGTTTTTTTTGCTTGAACTACAATAAAAACATCTTAACCTAAACCATGTACAAAATCACTGAATCAGAGTGACCCAAGTCCAGATTCTTGTGAGCCAAGCAGTTATATGGGGTGATAGACTGGGGAGGCCTCACATCTAGGATGAGAGCCAAGACAGCTCAGAAAGGGTAATAAGATCACTTAAGTGAGATTTCTTTCTCCATAAAGGAGGGCTAATAGCTAGACTCTAAAGCTGGGCTGTTCAGAAGTTATATGAGTAACTGAGTTCATGGCTAGTTACAAAGAGAAAAAATAGACATGCCAGTTTCTTCTGGGAAACAGTCATGAAGATAAACAATAAGGATGGTCTAGTGATGATAAATCATGCATAGAAAATTGACCAGAAGAAAATGAAATTTGTTCACGGGAGAAGATACACATTTTTTTTTTTTTGCACATTCTGCAAAAGCAATTAGAATTGGGGTCCTTGAAAGAAGGCCAACTCAGCTAGAAAGCAGGAAGTTTCACTTCCCTTGACTTAATGATGTAGATAAAAATATGGACACTCTAGGCCTGTCTGTTTCCAATGAACATTTGTTTTGCATATTAAACTTTGAGAAGACACAGCAATAACTTCTGACGGTTTTAGCAGTCCTCAATGTATGCTGAAATTTTGACATCTAAATTAAGCTAGTGGTGAAAAGCACAGACTTAAGAGTCATACAGACCTGGGCTTGAATTCTACTCGTTACTATCTGCATGATTGTGGGCAATGTATTTAAACTCTCTGAGTCTTTTTCCTCTTCAACAAAGTGGGAGTAAGAATACTCTCTTTGAGACCACTGTGTTGTATTGAATGAAATCTACTCAAGGTAATTTAAGAAGAAACGAGAAATAATGGTAAGGATATGGGGTGTCTTATGAACCCCCAAGGATAGGAAGTTGGCAGACTTCATAAGCAAATGAATCTAGGAACTTAAATACAGTCTGACACCAATGTGACTTCTGAGTCAATTAAGACCAAATGCTCTTTGCATCATTCTTAGTTCTTCCCAAAGACTAGCAAATGGATTCAACATGGCCTCTCCAGTAGGATATTCATCGGTTCTAATGTTGAACAGAGACCAAGCTGGTTTTATCTATATACAACTGTAAATTCCTCCCAATATGCATTTGATTGGCACAGTTTACTTGATGTCAGGTGTCCACCTCTGGTCTGGTCAATTGTGACCTAGCTGCCAGCGTCGGTGGTATAGTGGTGAGCATAACTGCCTTCCAGTTGTGACCTAGTAGATCAGGATCTTGTCATATGAATATCAACCCCTTCCTAGAACATAATAATAAAGGCGTGGAAGCAAATAGAAAAGGATAGGCTTCTCTGTAACTGAAACGACTTTCTAGGGACAATATAAGGATCCAATGAGATAATATATGTGAGGTATCTAAAATAGTGCCTGGCACGTAGCTCGATAAACATAGCCCGTGAAATAACAGCTGATAGGAAACAGCCGTAAAATCTCATCCACTTAATCTTTGACATCATGTTTTCCTGTACTTGTCATCAGAGAAGGAAGCTCACAGAAACATGGTCGTGTGATGTCTATGAAAAATGTCTTTCTTGAACAAAGTGGCCACTACTAGGAGGAGCTACCTCAGTAGCTGATGTTACTGTGATGAAGTTCTGCCAACCTGGCAAACACTCACATCCTGTCTTCCATCTCCGTCTCGCTTGAACTTCCCATATATGCTTACTCTAAGTAGATAGTTATTTGAAAAGCTACCTAGCAGAATGACTACATTACATGGACATTTTCCTCAAGTTTATATAAAACACATGTGACTATTGACTAAGTTTTTTTTGTTAAATAGCGCTTTCTTCCTTCTTTTATTTTGATGGGATTATAGAATACCAGAAGCAAGACATTGGGTCCAAATGCAAGCTCCTTGTTTGAACATTGAAGTAGTGTTTATTCTTTACAAGCCCCTCTTGGGCTATGAGATAGTATCCCCCAAGCAGAAAGAAGCAGTCAGTCCTCTAAAAAGCCAAGATCAGCTGAAACACAAACTACGATCCAAGATTTGCTGTTTCGTTCCTGCTTAAATCGGTTGTCTATTTTTAGAGTTTAAACATCCCTTTAATTAAAGAAACATTATGAAAGAGGTATGAATGCACTTTTTTTCCTGCACCTGCAGCAGTTGGGTTGTCTCAAGGTGGTGCTGTCTATAAAAGAAAAATTATCCCAATAAATTTGTGTCTATAGTTGATACTGTATGGCAGGTAACTTTTTGAAAAATTCAAAAGCCCAAACATGCGGGGCAGTGTCTCTTTGAGATGACTTGAATGTATTATTGTACCAAATTAAAGAAATGCCTTCACTTGCTGGACTGTCAGGTTTTAAAAACCAAAACCAACACCAAAACAAACAAAAAAATGTAAGTAAAGGCAAAAAGTTAATTTTTCTCTGAAAGATTTTTTAATGAGTTCACAGTGGGAGACATTACCTAATACATTTCCATCTATTCTCACTTGCACCTTTCCAGACTTCACCCCGCAGGGCTAAGTTCCACTTTAGTCTAAAGTCAATATTTATTTTAGAAGCAAGGGTACCAATGCGGTTGTCAGGAGGCATCTCATAGAAAACCGTGGCCCACAAGTTATGAAAAGAAATGCGTATCTTGACCAGGGCAGTGGAGTGGCCATGGCTCAGGATCTTGAGTTTAGGCTGGAGAACTTGGGGGAGAAGTCCAGTCTTCAGCCTGGAGGATATCGGGAACCTATATTTGCCCTGCCTGGACCCAGGCCACTCTGGTGCAGACTTCTGAAACCTGCCTCAATGGCCTTGAGCTAGTGGACTTAGAAGACCCTCTTCCATTGCTAGGGAGTAAAGATACATGGTTTCATGGTGGGTACATCACGTCTCACTGACATGTTCAGGATTGCGTGGACACTGTGGCGAGCATCATTACTAAATGGCTAGGGTTGGGAATAGATGGAGGGAAGGAACCAGACCTTAATCCTGATGCTGGAGGAGGCTGCTCTAGGCCTTGCATCAGCCGGCCACTGTCTTGTCAACTCCAGCTTCTTCCCTGAGCCTGACCTGTTTATCTAGCTGCTTTTTAGGCATCTCCAGTTGGAAGATCCATGGGCATCAGCATATCCGGAAACTGAACCCATGGTTATTCCTTCCAAACTATACGCCTTCCATTTGTGACTGGGTTTCAGCCTCCATCCACATGCCTAAGCCAGAAACCCGGGAGTTACTCAATAATTCCTTTTCCGTTTGCCTCCATATCTAGTTTCACTCAGGTCAATTCTGCCTCCCAGGAAATCTGTGACTTTGTGGTTTGCACTCTTCCTGGGCTTTTTAAAAAATAAGTCATCTAGAGTAATCTCTTCTCTCAATTAAGTGATGGTGAGTCATTGAAAAAAAAATACAAATGAAATTTCTGTAAGGAAAGCAACAGCATCAGAGGTATATATTCAAGTAGTTAGAATAGCCATATTGTAGTAATGTAAATAATAAAAAGTTTATAGAAAAATGAATATAACAAGTATTTTTTTTTTCATGAAAAGCATGTTAATGATAGTGCCCCAACAAGCCACTAGATCAAGCTTCGTTATCCTCAAACTCTAATGCACTGACAAGTCCCCCAGTGATCTTGATGAAATGTAGATTCTGATCGAGTTGGTCTGAGATAGAGCCTGAGTCTAACCTCCACAGTGATGCCCATGCTGCTGATTAGAAGCCACTTATAGTAGCAGGACCTTAGCCTTTCGACGCTCAGTTATATTCATTTGCATTTCAAGGCCTTCTTGCCCTAACTCATCACCATCTTACTGGAGGGAGTTTCAGACTTGGCTCTTACAGATTGGCGGCGATGCTGTGCTGATATGTTCCCTCTGGTGACGGAGTTCCTTGGAGAGATGACCCATTCACGTTTTTTCATGGTAGGTGATAACCTCTATTTTTATACTGGAGGTAAAAGCTTCAATGTGCATGAATCCCAGTGGCGTTAAATGACATTTTACAGACAGGTAAACTCTTAGAAGATTAAAAAAACAAGACAAACAACACTCTGGGAATACATGTGTTCATGACATATGAACATAAAAGCCCTCAACAGCAACCGAGACTTCACTTTCCATCATCCTTAGCCAGTCTCAGTGTGAGAGCTTCTGTTGCCAGCAAAAGACTCCAAAAATGTTGTCAGGCAGTATAAACCATGTTATCCTGGAAATAACACATGAGTAGTTTCCCTATAACAATTGCGAAGTTTTTCATTGCTTTATTTTTAAAACATAGGGAAATACATCAAGAGTTGTAAAATTTTGATATTTTCCTAAGTATATATAATGCAGATAAGGTCGTGCCGTATATATATCTTCAGTTTGCCCTTTTTTCCCTTAATGATGATCTTGGCATCCTTGTGTACAAGTATATGTAATTTTTAGCATATGCTTTTTGATAACTGAGTAACCCTTTCTTTTGTAGATTTCTGGGTATTCCGAAATTGTAGTTAAGTTCCTTTTGGCCTGATGTAGAGTGTTCATTTCATTAACTGAAAAAATTAATTAGCTGCATGGCTTTGAATTACATTGTATTGCTGACACTTTCTGAATGCTTCCTCTATCCCAGATACTATCCCAAGTGCTTCACAAGCATTATTTCCTTACATCCTGAGGCCAAATTTAATGTATGTTGTCAGGCTAATATGCAGAAACAAATCACTGCTATGAGCTATTTCCCCAAACCATCCTGCTTCTAGCTTGTGGTTGTCCTTTGTCCCGGCATTTACAGTGACAAAAACAGAACTTTACTTCCTGGTTAATATTATTCCACATAGTACTTAATACTTAACTACTTATTGCTAATGACAGAAATGAAGAGAAAGCAGACACTGTAAGAAAAGCATTTGGATAGATGACTTAGTGGCATGTCGTATTTGGCGGTGGTTCACATCAGCACCATAACCAACTTTCTCATCGTGAAAGAATTTCAATGGGCTTTCCAGTTTAAGTGTGAAACTACTCAAGTGGAAAAGAAAGATTTAATGAAAAATTAAAATTATTTAATTTATGGTCTTCAGACAGGTACAGGATAGGAAGCTCTAAATGGAAATGGAAGGTTATTTGGAAGAAAGTCAGGCACTTCTGTAGACACTGCCATGATCATCAGATCAGGGATTTATAAGGACAAATCCCTTGTGAATGTCAACGGCCTACTGTACCAGACCTTTTTAAAAAAAAAAAAAATTAATGCTTATTTATTTTGGACAGAGAGATAGAGAGTGTGAGCTGGGGAAGGCCAGAGAGAGACGGAGACAGAATCTGAAGCAGGCTCCAACCTGTCAACATAGAGCTCAATGTGGGGCTCCAACTCACGAACTGTGAGATCATGACCTGAGCCAAAGTCGGACGCTTAACCGACTGAGCCACCCAGTCACCCCTGTACCAGGCCTTTTGAATTGGTCTTCCATCCCCTCTGGCACTAATCTAGTTCAAGTTTTTGTGATGTCTCATCTGGACTATTACAGTAAACTCTCATTTTGTGTCACTGCCCGCCCCTGCTCTGACCCAACTCATTTCCCACACTAGTGACCGAATTACCTTTAAAACTGCAGACCTGACTTTGTCATTTCTCTACAAGTGCTTCAGTGAGGTTACATCAAGTACAGAGTGAAATCTCAGTACTTTTCTTGGCATACAATTTCCCCACAGCCCAGCCTCTCGTCTCTCTTCACTCCCTTTCCCCTAATCCTTACCTCTGTGTTCCAGAAATACCATGTTATATTCAGTTCCCCAAATGTACTAGGCTACTTTGTCCCTTGGGCGCCATTACATATGCCACCCTTTTCATCTGGAGTCATTGGCACTGTGGGCAACTTGAATGCAAGGACTGTTTTGCTTCCTTCCTATTCTCAGAACTAGCACAACACAATATGTGTGGAATGAATGCCCCTTTAATTCTTCTCCTACCTCCTCTGTGTTACTACTATACCTAGAACATATCTCATTATTTTGATGTTATTTTTTCCATCATATTGAAGTTTTGTCTGTCCCCATCTTCCCCCACTAGAGAGTGAAGGGGTTGAAGTTTGTAACTGAAGACGATTTCCTATTCATCTCTGTGGGGTAAGTATTTAGCACAGAGCCAGACAGGGCTCAATGGTTTGTTTTTTTACATAAATTTCAGTATGTGACCTTTTCTTCTACTTATTTACTCATATTCATAATTTCTTTGAGGTGGGATCCCTCGGCCAAAAGGTATAAACATATTTTTGGTTCTTAATATATATTACCAGATTGCTCTCGGGGTGTCATCAGTTAAGTGTATCATTACCTTGAGGACGCCAGCAGTACCATATGAATGCATTCAACGTTACCACAACTTCATTTATATCTGTTGGATGGTTTTAATATTTATTATTTTTAAAAATAATCTAGTAGGATTATGTACATGGCAAATGGTGTGGCAGACTGTTTTTAGATATGTTTCTTCAGTTTTTCTCAGCTGCTTACTTCAAAAAGAGAAAGGAAGAATCTGGAAGTGTGCAGAGAAGGAACCTCCAGGGTCTGCTGGGATCGTCTCCAGGAATTTCAGTACATTCTCTTCAGTGTTCCCCGCTTCCATGAGATTGACTTACTTTGAGTGTTAAAAGTCCCACCCTAGGCATGCGGAGAACAGGTCACCACTCCAAAATGAGTTGAACTTCCATTATATATGAGATGAATCTAGAGAATATGTCATTCTTTATTAGGAGGAGTAACTGAGGCAACCCCTCTTTTCGACTTTTCCGGATCTCTCGAAGCAGCTCTCAAAGTGTTCTCATGCTCATGGATGATTGCCGACTTTTAGACATTTTAGTTTGCTTAAGTGATGTTTATTTAGTAACATTTAAGTCCCCGGGGTCTATCCTCACTGTCCTCTTCTACTTTGTGAGCCATTTGGGGCAGGGAATGTATCTGAGTGACTTAATCTCACACGCACCCTGACAACATACCTACTGAGTGACTGATTGAGATTTACTTCTTTCTGAACAGAATCTACACTGGAGCCCTCTTGCTGTTTACATGAATACGGATCCTGGGATGGTAATAAAGTGTATCAGGGCTACCTGGGTGGCTCAGTTGCTTATGTGTCTGACTCTTGGTTTCAGCTCAAGTCATGATCTCACTGGTTCTGTGAGTTTGAGCCCCATGTGGGGCTCTGCGCTGACAGCGAGGAGCCTGCTTGGGATTCTCTCTCTCCTTTCTCTCTGCCCATCCCCGGTTCGCTCACTCACTCTCGCTCTCAAAAGAAATAAACTTAAAAAAAATAATGACAAAAAAAAATAAAGAAAATATAGTGTATGGGAGGTGGACGGAAAAAAGCAGCACAGAGAAGGGGAAAAGGAGGGGCACATGGCAGCTACCACATTCGTCGTCATACTTTCTGTTTGGATAGCACATCGCATTTGGCTGGAGCTGAAAAGCAAAATCCTATATTTAATGAGCCAATAAAATGCCTGGAGCACCAGTGGGCTCGGGGAGGCTTGACTTTCCACTAAGCTAAAAGCTGATAATTGAGCCCGTGTGCCAGCTGGGACCTGGAGGTTTCTACTCAAAGAGCCGTGGCTTTCACATTTTTTTTTCTTCTTCCTCTCTCATGTACAGCCAGCTCCTGATGAGGACTCCGATTCTCCTGAGAGTTAACTGCTATCACCTCAATTATTTTGATTAACCCTTAACTCTGAGAGTCTCAATTTACTGACATGCCGCACTAACGGCAACACTCCCGTGTCCATGCCTGCGGAGGGACGTGATAACCCAGGTCCAATGCCAGGAGGCTGAGGTTGAGCCCTTTTAGTTTTTCAAGCTTGAAATAGAATTGTAACTGTTTCTGCTTCCGAAACACACAAGGGAGAGGAAAAGGTTAGCAGGAAAGACCTTTTTATATAATGTTAACTAATCTCCCCCTCCAAGTGACAAGTTCAGCTGGAAGATTGCTTTTAGTGGGGATATTTTTAAAAGTTCCATTGGGTGTTTAAATAATTTTCAAAATATATCTGACCCCTCATTCCCAGAGTCCTCACTATGTATGCCCTGAGTCAGAGTTGATTCTATGGGGAGTTTTCATGAACGCTTTTTTGAGATTTGGGGACTGGTGGTGGAGAATCGTCTTGGGCATTTAAGGAACCGAAACATCAACAAAACAAAACATTATTGTCTTAGTCCATTCAGGCTGTTCTAACAGGATGCCATAGACGGGGTGCCTATAAACAACCAGAATTTATTTCAGAGACCTGGAGGCTGGGAAGACCAAGATCAAGGCACCAGAAAATTCAGTGTCTGATGAGAGCCAGAGTTCGGGTCATAGATGACTGTCCTCTCCATGCTTTCACATTTTGGGTCTGTTTTATGAGGGTAGTAATCTCATTCATGAGCGCTCTACCCTGGTGACCTAGTCGCTTCCCAGAGGCTCCACCTCCTAACACCATGATGTTGGGCATTAGGGATTAATATTATGAATCTTGGGGGTACACAAACCTTCAGTCTCCAGCAAGTATGACACACTAGCTCAACTACAATCGTGGACTTAGAAAGCTAATGTGGTGGCTTTTGAGCTCGATCCAGAACCTGGACTTACGGTGTGAGATATGATAAAAGAAAACAATTTTATGTTCCGAGGCCACTGAAATTTTGGTAGGTGTTTCAAGGTGTATGGGAAGAAGTTCAAGGAAACATTCTATAATGATTTATATGTCGAGTTTAATACATACTATGACTGCATACTGCAAAACTTAGAGACAATAGGGAAGCTTAAGTGAAGATGAGTCATTAAAATTTAGGCAAGTGTGTTATATTATAGGCTAGAGCAGCGTGTCAATCTTTTGCCATTTCATTTGCAAAGATGTTTTGTGCCACATTCTCCTTTCATTTAAAAATGTCTTTCGAGCATTTAACATAACTTTAATGTAGTTATATAGGATAAAAGGGTTTGTTTAGCATATTTTAGTCAGGGAAATCATTCCCCACTGGCCTACGTTTGCAAACTGTCTGTGCATACAATCTGGCCAATTGAGAAACCAACTTGAAGATTCATTTTTCTAGAGATTGTATTTTGTCTTCTTCCCTCCTGTTGTCCCTTGCACCCCATTTCTTCTGCATCAATCTCATTTCATCTGAGAATTGGAAATGAGATTTCAGAAGAACTTAAGAAGAAATCAGAAAAAATTACAAATCAAGGAGGTAAATAATGAATAAATCGTGAATATTGCCTGGAAAGCCCTGCTCAGAACCCCCCAATTAACCAGAGTTCAAGGGTGCGAGGCTTCTGTATGGGGTTCCTCATGTGTTCTTAATTATGTATTATCCTCATGCTTAAGGACATTCCTCCATAAATCACACTCTTTTTTAAGGAGGTACACACACACAAAAACTTTTCTGTTTGGGGAAATAAAAATTTCGTTTGTATCCATTAAAGCTTATACTGAGATCCATCACTAGTGAATAAAACTGCAATCAGTAATAGTTGATAATGAATATAGCCATGTTTTCTAAAATAATTTATTAAAGTAAGTTCCAGAGATTCACTTTAAAATTGAGAACAGATTTTTTGGCTTTAAGGTTTGAAATCAAACCATGTGCTTTAACCTTTCCACTTACCTCAATCGTTCTCAAATGTTGGTATGCAAGAATCAGAAGCAGCTGAAGGCCTTGTTTAAACCCAGATTGGTGGATCCCACTCTGAGAGTTCCTGATTCAGTAAGGCTGGGTTAGGGCCAGAGAATTTGAATTTCTAAGAGTTCCCAGGTGGGATGGCAAAACTCTAAAGATGTCCCACCAGGAATCCCATCCCCTGGTTATTCAATTAAATACCAATCTGGGACAGGTCTTTGCAGATGGGATCTAGGTCGCTAATCAACCGACTGTAAAATAGGAGATGAGCTTGGTCTATCTGGGTGGACCCAAGGTAATCACATGAGCCCTTAAAAGTGAAAGGGAGAGGTCAGAGAGAGTTCGAGCATGAGAAACATTCACTCCATCCTTTCGAGCTTTGAGGGAGAAGGAAGGGGTCTGCAAGCCAAGAAGGCTGTTGGCTTCCGGAAACAGAACAGCCCCAAACACTTAAGGAAACAGAGACCTCCGTCCTACACGGAACCGAATTCTGGCAATGATCTGAGTGAGCTGGAAAGTGGATTCATTCCCAGAACTCCTAGCAAGAAGTACAGTCCTGATGACACCTCAATTTTGGCCTTGTGAGACTAAACAGAGAACCAGCTGAGCCATGCTATGCCCAGACATCTGACCTACAGAAACTGTGAGATAATAAATTTCTGTTATTTTGACCATTAAATTTGTGATAATTTGTTACAATGGCAGTAGAATAGAAAATTAATCCACATGTAATACTGATGCTTCTGGTCCCAGAAACACAGTTGGAAAATCACTAGTTTCTCTAAGTCTTATTACCAACTTATAGACTTCTGAAAAAGTTTAATCATTTCTTTTGTTTTTTTTCCCCCCAGAAAATTAATACTAATGGTAAGATTGCTATTTTGGTTATTTAAAATGAAATAACATGTAAAAAGTTTAGAAGAGTGCTCAGCTCTTGCTGAGTCTTTAATAATGAGTAGCTATGATAATAGCTTACGGGAGTAGATAGCATTTACTAAAATGCTCTTTGCCAGGCATTGTACTCCTTATTTACTATGAATGTGCCTGATTTGTCCTCATATTAACTCTTTGACGTAGATGCTGTCATTGTTCTTATTTTATAGACATGCATACTGAGGTTGAGAGGAAACTTGCCCTGAATCAGGCAGTCAGTAAAAACTGGAGGTGATATACAAACATAGGCAGGTTGACTGTGGAGCCTACACGCCTAATTGTCACTGGCTTCTTACGTCTTTTCACATCTGATTATGCATTTATATCTTGTTTGCCACTGGAGTTAAGCATTCCTAGATAGTTTTACAAAGTAATAAAGCTTGAGCTGTTTAATTTTGTCTTTATCAAACTTTGCTAACATAGTAAAGCATATCATTCACTGAGCCGGAATCTGTTGAACAGTTACTCTGTAGCAGCTCTATGCTGGGACTGAGTTTACAGATTTGTCCCTTCCTCTGCTGAATTTATAAAAACAGCAATCATTAAAGTACTTAGAGACCTACTGTAGAGTATTCCTAGTAAACTCAGAAACGGTGCATCAATGCTATAATCACTATTATTTGGCATGATTCTTGTACCAGCAATGCAACTTTATTGGCTAGATTTAGCAAATAAAAGTATAGGATAGCCAGTTAAATGTGAATTTCAGAAAATCAAAGATAATTTTTTAGTATTGGTATTTCTAAAAAATGATGGGAAATAATTGAGAGTTATCTGTTGTTTAACTGAGCAAATAATTTTTAGTCCTTTATTTTCTCTGGTTGCCCTAACTGCAGTTATATAAGACCAAAGATGTAGGACTATTATTTGAAACTAATCAACTGAAAAGCTGTTAGTACCAATAGAAGATAAATTAAATGACTAGCTATGAAATATATGAAGGTCCACAGGTTTTGCATACACCAACCCTAATTAGTTGGAAAATGTAATGAATAAGAGTCCTTTTTTAACTTATTTGTTAAATTGAGATATAATTGACATATTACACTCTATTAGTTTCAGGTATATAGCATAATGATTTGATATATATGTATATTATGTCATGATTACCATAGTAAGTTTAATTAACATCCATCAGCACACATAGTTACAATTATTTTCTTTTGATGAGAAATTTTAAGATCTACTCTCTTGGCAACTTTTTTTTTTAGCTTTTAATTTTTTAAAATGTTTTATTTATTTTTGAGAGAGAGAGAGAGAGAGAGTATGAGCAGGGCAAAGGCAGAGAGAGAGGGAGACAGAGACAGAGAATCTGAAGCAGGCTCCAGGTTCCATACTGTCAGCACAGAGCCTGATGCAGGACTCGGACTCACCAACTGGGAGATCATGACCTGAGCCGAAGTTGGATGCTTAACCAGCTGAGTCACCCAGGTGCCCTGGCAACTTTCGAATATGCAAAACCATGCTGTTAACTATAGTTACCACGCTACATATCTTCCTAGAACCTTTTAATCTTATCACTGCAAGTTTGTACCTTTTGACCACCCATTTCTTCCACTTCTCACCTCCCAGCCTGTGCCTCTGTCAACCACCAATCTTTTCTCTGTATCTCTGAATTTGGTGCTTTTTAGATTCCACCTATAAGTGAAATCATACAATATTTGTCTTTCTCTGTCTGACTTCTTTTACTTCCCATCCATGTTGTCTATCCATGTTGTTAACAAATGGTAGGATTTCCTTCTCTTCTGTGGTTGAGCAATATTCTCTATGTATGTATGTATGTATGTATGTATGTATATATATATATACCACATTTTCTTTATTCATTTATCCTTTAATGGGCATTTTGGTTGTTTTCAGGCCTTAGCTCTTGTGAATGACTTTTCAGTGAACGTGGCAGTGCATACATCTCTTTGACACAGTGACTTCATTTCCTCCTGGGTCAGATGGTAGTTATATTAATTTTTTGAGGAAACTTCACACTGTTTTCCATAGAGGCCGAGCCGATTTACATTCCCACCAGCAGTGCACAAGGGTTCTGTTGTCTCCACATCCTGGCCAGCGCTGGTTATTTCTTATCTTTTTAGAATAGCTGTTCTAAAAGGTGTGAGGTGTTCTCTCATTGTGGTTTTTGATTTGCATTTCCCTGATGATCAGTGATGGTAAGCATCTTTTCATGTAACCATCCGCCATTCATATGCCTAATTTGGAGATATATATAGATCTATATATGATTTGCAAATATTTTCTTCCATTTGGTAGGTTGCCTTTTCATTTTGTTGATGGGTTCCTTTGCTGTGCAGAAGCTTTTTAGTTTGACATATTCCCACTTGTTTCTTTTTGCTCTTGTTGCTATTTTTGCCAAATTAAAAAAAAATTATTGCCGTGTCAAGGAGCTTACCACCTTTGTTTTCTTTGAGCGGTTTTAGGTTTCAGATATTCTGTGCAAGTCTTTAACTAATATTCAGTTGATTTGTGTGTGTGTGTGTGTGTGTGTGTGTGTATGGTATAAGATAGTAGTCCATTTTCAGTCGTTTGAATGTGGTCTACAGTTTTCCCAACACCATTTACTGAAGAAACTAACCTTTCCTCATTGTATATTCTTGGCTCCTTTGTTGTAAATTAATTGACCACTTATGTGTGGTTTTATTTCTGGGCTTTCAATTTTATTCCATTGATCTATATGTCTGTATTTATGTCCATACCACACTGTTTTGATTACTATAGCCTTGTCATATAGTTTGAAATCAGGAATTCTGATGCCTGCAGCTTTGGTTTTTCTCAGGGTTGCTTTGGTTGTTTGGTGTCTTTTCTCATTTTATACAAATTTTAGAATTGTTTATTCTTTCTCTGAAAGATATCAATGGAATTTTGATAAAGATTACATCGAATCTTCAGATTTCTCTGAGCATTATGGCCATCTTAATATTATTCCGATCCATGAGCATTGAATATTTCCACTTATTTGTATCTTCTTTAATTTGTTTCATCTATGTGTTATAGTTTTCAGTGTACAAGTGCACAGGTCTTTCATCTCCTTGATTAAATTTATTCCCAGGTATTTTATTCTTTTTGATGCAGTTGCATTGTTTTCTTAAATTCTTTTTCCAATAGTTTATTATTAGTGTATAGAAATACAACTGATTTTTCCATATTGATTTTTCTATCCTGCAACGTTACTGAATTTCTTTATTAGTTCCAACAGACTTTTGGTGGCATCTTGAAGGTTTTCAACATACACCATTTCCTCCATAAACAGTTTTATTTCTCCTTCCCAATTTGGATAACTTTTACTTTTTTTTTTTTTTTTTTTTGCTTAGCTGCTCTGGCTTGGACTTCTAATACTATGTTGAAGAAAAATAGTGCATGAACATACTCTTGTTCATGATCTTAGAAGAAAAGCTTTGAACTTGTCACTGTTAGAGTATGATGTTAGCTTTGGACTTGCCTTTATTGCGTTGGGGTATGTGTTGGGGTATATTGAGAGCTTTATCATTGATGTTGAATTTTGTCAAATGCCTTTTCTGCATCTGCTGAAACGATCAAATAATTTCTTCCTTCATTTTATTTTTTAATCAAAGCATAATTAAACAGTGTTATATTAGTTTCAGGTATATAATGTAATGATTCAGTAATTCTATGTTATTCAGTGCTCATCACAGTGAGTGTACTCTTAATCCCTTTTATCAATTTCATGCATCCCCTCACCTACCTTCCCTTTGGCAATCATCGGTTTGTTCTCTGTAGTTAAGAATCTGTTTCTCTGTCTTTTTTTTTGGTTTGTTTTCTTTCTTAAATTCAACATACAAGTGAAATCATATACTATTTGCTTTATATTGTCTGACTTATTTCACTTAGCATTATGCCCTCCAGGTTCATCTATGTTATTACAAATGGCAAGATCTCAATATTTTTATGGTCAAGTAATATTCCATTGTATATATTTACCATATCTTTGTTAACCATTCATCTATGAATGGACACTGTGTTGCTTCTATATCTTGGCTATTGTAAGTAATGCTGCAATAAATGCAGAGGTGCATATATCTTTTCAAATTAGTATGTTCATTTTCTTTGGGTATATATCCAGTAGTGGAATTAAAGGATGATATGGTATTTCTTTTTTAATTTTTTGAGGAAGCTCCATACTGTTTTCCACAGTGGCTGCACCAATTTACATTCCCACCAACAGTGCATGAGTACTCCCTTTTTTTAAACATCTTCACCAACACTTATTTCTTTTTGATTTTAGCCATTCTGACAGGTGTGAGATATCGTGATTTTGATTTACATTTCCTTGTTGATTAATGATGTTGAGAATCTTCTCATGTGTCTGTTTGCCATTGTATGTCTTCTTTGGAAAAATGTCTATTAAGGTCTTCTCCCCATTTTTAATTGGATCATTTGGGGTTCTTTTTTGTGTGTGTGCGTGTATTGACTAGTACAAGTTCTTTATATATTTTGGATATTAAGCCCTTATCAGATATTAAGCCCTTATCAGATATATCATTTGCAAATATCTTCTATTCAGGGGGTTACCTTTTGGTTTTGTTGAAGGATTCCTTCACTATACAAAAGCTTTTCATTTTGGTGTAGTCCCAATAGTTTAATTGTGCTTTTGTTTCCCCTCCTTGAGGAGACATCTACAAAAATGTTTCTATAACCATTATCCAATTGCTGCCTATGTTTTCTTCTAGGAATTTTATTATTTCAAGTTTCACGTTTATGTCTTTAATCCATAGTGAGTTTATTTTGGTGTATGGTGTAAGAAAGAGGTCTAATTTTATTCTTTTACATGTAGCTTTCCAGTTTTCTCAGCACCATTTGTTGAAGAGACCGTTTTTCATTTGTTAATACATATTGTGCTATACCTCGATTAATTTGCATCCCTGGAAGAAATCCACGTGGTCATGCTATATGATCTTTTCAATATATTGTTGAATTCAGCTCGCTAATGCTATGCTGAGGATTTTTATTAATATCGTTTCAAGTATTTTGGCCTGCAGTTTTCTTTTCTTATAGCGTTCTTGTCTGGTTTTGGAATCCGAATAATGACTCGTAAAATTAGTTTCTAATTTAAAAAAATATATTTTGTGAACAATTGGTGTTAATTCTCCATGTTTGGACCTGTGAAGGCATCTGGTCCTAGACTTTTATTTGTTGGGGGGTTTTTCATTACAGTTTCAATCTCTTTACTAGTAATGGGTCTGTTCAGACTTTCTGTTTCTTCATGACTCTGTTTTTGTATGTGTATGTTTCTAGAAATTTATCTACTTCTAGGTTGTCCAATTTTTGGCATAAAATTGTTTGTAGTAGTCTCTTACAATCCCTTGTGGTTGTGGTATCAGTTGTAATCTCTTTCTGTTCTGAATATATATGAGTCCTCTTTTTTTTTCTTGGTGAGTCAGCTCTTAGTTTCATCTTTTCTATTGTTTTTTTTTTTTTTAATCTCTACTTCATTTATTTCCCCTCTGATATTTGATATTTCCTTTCTATTAACTTTGGATTTCATTTGTTATTTTTCTACTTCCTTGTGGTGTAAAGTTAGATTGTTCGTGTGAGATCTTTCTTTTTTTTTAGTGTAGGTATTTATTACCTATTTATTTATGAACTTTCCTCTTAGAGCTGCTGAATCCCATAAATTATGGTATGTTATATTTCCATTTTCAAGTATCTCAAGATTTTTTTTTTTTTAATTTCTCTTTTGGTTTCTTTGCCCCATTGGTTGTTCAGGAGCATGCTTTATATTGTCCATTTATTTGTGAGAATTTTCCTTTTTTTTTTTTCCTTGTAATTGATTTCTAGTTGCATACCATTATGATTAGAAAAGATGGTTGGTATGGTTTCAGTCTTCTTATTTGAGACTTGTTTTGAGTTGAAGATATGGTCTATCTTAGAGAATGTTCCATGTGCACTTAAGAAGAATGTATATTCGTCTTCTCTTGGATGGAATGTTCTGGACATGTCTGTTAAGCCCATCTGGTCTATTGATGAAAGTGGTTTGTTGAAGTCCCCTATATTATTGTATTACTCTCTATTTCTTCCTTTTGGTCTGTTAATATTTTCTTTAATATTTGCTCCTGTGATGGGCAAATACATATTTACAATTATTATATCCTCTCCTGGATTGATTCTATTGTGGGATTGGCCCCTTTATCATTATATAATGACCTTCATTGTCTCTTATTGCAGTGTTTAAGGCCTGTATTATCTGATATAAGCGTAACCACCCCTCCCTGTTTTCTTTTGGGTTCCATTTGCATGGAAATTTTTTCATCCTTTCACTTCCAGTCTGTGTCCTTTGAGCTGAAATGTCTCTTGTAGGCAGCCTATAGTTGGGTCCTGCTTTTTAACCCATTCATTCACTCTGTTTTGATTGGAGAATTTAATGTATTTACATTTAACGTAATTTTTAATAAGTATGTAAGTATTGCCAGCTTGTTAATTGTTTTCTAGCTGTCTTTTAATTTTTTTTCCTCTTGATCTCTTCCTTGGTGATTTGATGACTTTCTCTAGTGGTATGCTTAGATTCCTTACTTGTTATCTTTTGTGTATCTACCATAAGTTTTTGTTTTGTGGTTATCATGACCTTACATAAAACATATTTATATGTCTATTTGAAGTTAATAACAGCTTAAGTTTGAATACTTTCAAAAGTCCTATATTTTTACTCTCCTTTCCCACCTTTTATGTTTTTGATGTTACCGTTACCTCTTTTTATCTTGTAATCCATTAAAAATTGTTATTCTTAATACTTCTGTCTTTTACCCTTCATACTAAATTTATAAGTGATTAACTCACCACCATTACAGTAGAGTATTCTAAATTTATATATTTACCTTTATTAAGATTTATACTTTCATATATTTTCCTGTTACTAATTGGTACCCTATTGTTTCATCTGTGGCAGTCCCATTGGTATTTCTTGTAAGACTGTCTAATGGTGATTAACTCTCTCAGCTTTTATTTGTCTGAAAAACTCTTTATCCAGTTCTAAAAACCAAATTTCCAGGTAGACTATTCTTGGTTGGCAGTTGTTTTCTCTCAGTACTTTGGTTCTGCTGAAACAATTTTTCTGCTTAAAAAAGCTACTGATAGTCTTATGAGGGTTTCTTTGTACATAACAAGTTGCTTTTCCCTTGCCATTTTTAAGATTCTTTTGTTGTCTTTAGCTTTTGACAATTTAATTATAATGTATCTTGGTGTGGGTCTCTTTAGGTTCAACTTATTTGAACTCTCTAGGATTCCCTGATCTGATGTCTCTGCCTCCTACAAGTTAGGGAAGTTTTCATCTATTTTTCCTTCAAATGAGTTTTCTACTCTGTTTTCCTTTTCTGGGAGCTCTATAATGTGAATATTGGTCTAGTTTGATGGTATCCCACAAGTCCCTTAAGCTATCTTCATTTTTTCCCCCCATTATTTTCCTTTTTGCTTCTCTGATTGGATGAATTCCACTACCTTGTCTTTGAGTTCACCAGCCTTTTCTTCTGCTTCATCTAGTCTGTTATCGAACCCCTCTGAACTGAATTTTTCAGTTCAGTTTTTATATTCTTAGATCTGTGATTTTTGTTTGGTACTTTCTCATGTTTTGTCTTCGTTGAAATTCTCACTTTGTTCACACATTTTTCTCTTGACTTCATTGTGAACATTGCTTTGAACTATTTTTTAGATAAATTACTTGTCTCCATTTTATTAAGGTCTTTTTCTGTAGTTTTTATCTTGCTCATGTATTTGGAACATAGTCCTCTGTCTCTTCATTTTCTTTGACTCTTGGTGTTGGTTTCTATGCATTTCATTAAGAAGTCACCTCTCCTAGTCATGAAGTTATTTTGTGTAGGAGATGAACCTTATTGTTCAACCCAACCCTAACTCTTAGTTGTCTCTCAAATATTTTGACTGTCCAAGCAAACTTCTTTGTTTTTAGTGGCTCCTAGTAGCTGAGGGTGTGGCAAGACCTGTCAGTGTCCCAAGGTGGAGGATCTCGATCAGTGCCTAGATTCATGCTGATTGGAAGCCAGGCTCCCAGGCAGGACTTTTAAAATAAGCAAGTGTACCTCTTTCAGGGGAGACTGGGAGAATGAGTGTTTCTGTCTACTCCTTCTGCACTGGGGCCTGGGGGGATAGTCAGTTAAAAACTTTGTTTGTTTGCTACTATCCTGTTGAAACTTTGAACTTAAGCCCTGCTGGCCATCAGATCCAGGCAGTCAAGGGATGCATTCCCTTAGTGGCAGTCACAAAAGTCAGAGTGCCAGTCATATGTACAAGTTCATTTTCAGGAGATACTGGCAACCTGGAATGAGGTAGAGTGATAACATGAAACTGGCAACTGCCAACCTCTATGGTCACTGAAAATTATTAAAGCTGCCCCTAATGTGTGTTAAATTAGAAGCCTGCCTCTCAGACCAAAGCTTATAAGATAAGTGAATAGGTCTCTTTCACAGAAGGGCTGGCCCATTTTAGTCTGTTGCCTCTTTTCTGTGCCCTGGGGAGATAGCCAGAGTGAGTCCGTGGGAACATGTTAAGGACTACTTTACAGTTCACTATAACCTTGTGGACTTCATTGACTCAAGCCCCACTGACTTTTGAAGCTAGACATTTTGGGGGTCCTTCTCTCAATGTGAAGTCTGAAACACTGGGTACCAGATGTCAGGTCCAAACCCTTCACTCCTCAGGGAGAAGCTGGGAGTAGTGAGCTTCCTCCTGGATGTGTGCTGATGCACTAGAGGTGAAGTTTATGAAGAGATTGTGTCTCAACCTCTCCTAACCTGTTTTGATGTGAATGCTTGCTTACCAATATGTAGGAGTCTCTTATTTAGTTTCTAGATTTCGTTCATAGGGATTTGTTCTATATATCGGTGTAGATTTGGTGTGTTCATGGGAGGAGATAATTTCAGGAGCCTCCTGTGTTACCATCTTGACCTAGAACCACTTAAATTAGCAGTCAACAATAAAAATAAATAAATATCAAAGTTACCAAGACATGTATAGGATAATACAGAGAATATTGTAAAATGTAAAAGGCATGAAAGGATTCTTGAAAACATATACATAGCCATATACAATCGATTCAGATGTTATTTTTCTGAAAATAGTATATTTAATGCATTCATAATTAAAATCCTCATGGCATTAGGGGTGGGGAGTGAAATGGAGAAGTTTGAAAAGTGAACCTAAAATTTTCTGGATGTGGGGCACCTGGGTGGCTCAGTTGGTTAAGTGTCTAACTCTTGATTTTGGTTCAGGTCATGATCTCAGTTCATGAGTTCAAGCCCCACATCAGGGTCTGTACTTACAGCATGGAGCTTGCTTGGGATTCTCTCTCCCTGCCTCTCTCTCTACCCTTCCTCCACACTCTTGCTCTGTCTCAAAGTAAATAAGCATTTAAAATAAATAAATAAAATTTTCTGGACAAGTAAAAGTATGAGACCAGCTTAAGTCTGTGAAAGAGGATTAGAAGGAATGAAAATGTGGCTAAACTGAATTTTGGTGCAAGAGAGCCAGGTCCTGGTAAATTTAATTAAGTTCAGGAATTGTTTACGTAAATCTTCCTGAATAGGGATGTAAGTTACAAGTATAAAAGAATTGTGGTGGGGCACCTGGGTGGCTCATTTGGTTACGCATCCGACTTTGCTCAGGTCATGATCTTGCAGTTCATGAGTTCAAGCCCCATATTAGGCTCTGTGCTAACAGCTCAGAGCCTGGAGCCTTGCTTCAGATTCTGTGTCTCCCTCTCTCTTTGCCCCTCCCCCTCTCATGCTCTGTCTCTCTCTTTCTCAAAAATAAACACTAAAAAAAAAAATTAAAAAAAAAAGAAGGAATTGTGGTGTAGTGTGGTAGCCCCAGCCTAGACAGAGTAGTGTCACTGGGCTCCCTACATTAGCATATTGGGGTGTGGGCCAAGGGCCTATAATTGAGATACGAAGCATTTGCTTCTGCTTCATGCAGCCACCTCAGTTTGACCAAATTTGATGAATAAATCAGGAAGCATGTGTGCGTCTGTGTGTGTGTTGAGCACTCTTTCCTGCCAATCTGTGGCCCACTTGAATTTCTACAGAGGCAGAAGTCAGTGTTCATGTATTTTGAAGAGGAGAGGACATGACACAGATGAAAACCCACAGGCAAAAGATGTTTAGATTTGATTTAAAAATAAAACGCACATTTAAATATGTATACACTAGTTTCTCTCAACCTATCAGACAAAATGCCAATATTCTTCATGGACAAATAACTCTTTCATTTTTATACAAAAGCATGACACATAGTAGAAAAATGAATATTTACTAAAAGTGATAGGAATGCCCAGTAAACCCATACAAGTTAGAAATAAAACAAGGTTCTATTGTTTTAAAACTATTGCCCATATGAGGTTGGAAGTAGAGAACACCCTACCTTGGCAAGGATAATGGGTGCTCTCATAACTTGTGGTAAAAATGTGTCAGGATTGGGCAAGCATCTGAGATTTTATATTACTGGAAAAACCAACAAGGTAGGCTGTCAGATCAACAAGTTAGGCTGTCACATCTCACAAATGCCTGGATCAGAAACAGAAGACTGTATTACTCACAACGGTGACCATAGCCAGAATGGCAGCATCATTGATACTAATTACCTAAGCCTCAATTCCCACCAAGGGACTTTGACCTGAAGTTTATTGTAAGAAAATTGTTGGTAGGGTGCAAACATACATACACATATTGCGAACGTGTGTTTTCCTTGAGGCGTTTTTTACAGCATGGACATAAAGTTAGAAAAAAGTAACTTTGTTAGTTTTGTTCATTTAAATGATAAGGCATCCAAATAAGGGAATATTAGGAAATCATTAAAATGATCATATAAATCTATATTTATTGATGTGAATTTAAATATCTTTAAAATTTTTATGGGCATGTTCTAGACTGAATCGTGTCTTCCCAAAATTCATATGTTGAAGTCTTAACCCCTCAATGTGACTGCATTTGCAGCCTAAGCAGACAAATAAAGGAAGAAAGTAGCTGACATGAATTTGAACTTCCTTATATATAATTTTACAATTATGTCGTTGCATAAAGAGCTGTTTCAAAGGATGATCACTACTGATACCAACGATGGTTATCTCCAGTAGGTTTGGGTTGACATTTAAACCTTCTTACTCATTCTCTTCTATATTGCTTAACTTTCTACAGTAAATGTGTTGTCTTTTTTATTCCAGGAAAAAAAAAGTTTTAAAAGCTAACGTCTTCGTAACTCCATTAAAAAGAAAAATTCTGGCTTGTCACCTCCCGGCCACTTATATGATTTTACCCTTTGTTCAAGTAATGATTTCACTGAAAAGTCAAGTGCATCCCAAAATGGACAATCTTAGATGTTCTGATAAGTGGCTCCTGATAAAAAAGAGTTAGTTAGTTAGAAGTATGAGACAGGGCTAATACCACAGGGAATTATGTTAGATCTCTTTTTGAATGTGAACTTGAACAGGTTGGAAACTGCCCAGTAATTAGATGGATGAACATCTTTTGCTTCAATCTCTCTGCACCTCAAAATAATGCCGACCTATTTAAGTCATTCTTTTATGGTTTCCTCTTATTGACAGCTTTGGTTCAGATGTTATTGGTATGATAAAGATTTAAAAGGCAGAGATCCAGAGTTAATTTTTTAAAAAGAGGTGTAGTTCGTATTTTGGGGTAGGCATAAAAGCAAATACTGTGTCACCTACCAAGGTGAGGCAACTTCTTTTTTAGTCAGTGTATAGAGGAGGCTTGTTTTCATTAGGTGCGCCATTAGGAATTCTGCCTTATTCAATGGACTGTTTTCATTGTAATTGGTGTTGGTCTAATTATAACATCGTGCTTTTTATATATAATTTTGATATATAGCTCCTTAAACTCCTCACATTTTTAAATAGTGAACCGGGGATCTATTTGTACCCGTTATTGAAAATAAAATTAATGTATAACCCAGATGTCAGTTGGCGCTCTGGTTCCTGAAGAATTAGGTAAATTTGATCCAAACCCTCAATATCTGTTATTCTATATACAGATTTTTCTACAAAATTTCTGTGACTTCCTATACTTATTTCTAATGGTCACTCTTATAGATCATCAATCCTAGCATCTGTATGTCATTATAATCTAGCCTACACCAGCCAATATGAAGACTTTCACTATTTCACTTTATTTTCATGAAGAAATCCTATCTGCTATGATTTTGTGGATTAAGTAGCACTGTTGAAAACTTAAAGGGCTATTAGGAGAGATCACATCACACACTCTTTGATCAATTTCCTTACCTCACTCGTCAGGCTCTGCCTCCTTCTAAATGTCCATGCCCCTGACAAAAGACCTCATGATTTGCAGATTTCTGAAAAATATCAACTATTCCTATCAGCTTGAGTCCTTCTTTAATGGGGAACATTCCCTTCAGTTTATTATGCCTAGCTCTGACACCAGGAATTATGGAAAATACACTTTTTAATTTCATTAGATTTCATTCTTTCTGTTTCACTATAATGACGCCATGGAAATGTCATGTTGCTGACACACCACACATGTTGAGTGATACCCTCATTCAACACACAGGAATTTATTAAGCAACCTCCAAGTACCCGATACTGTGCCAAGCCCTTTTCATTTGAAAAAAATAGAAAGTTACAGAACTTTACAACTAGGAAGGTGCTTGACGGTCACCTGTTTGAACTATATGCTTACATAGGTTGGAAAACTAAGGAACAAGAGTGTATAACTCGTTGACAGAGCCAGGACTGGTAGCTGTGTCTTCCATCTCTTGGGCTAGTTCTTTGTCCTGGACATCTTGGATTATGGGGGATTTCGACCAAGTGAAGATATAGGTGAGATGTGTTGAAGAAACACCAAGGGGAAAAGTCTAAGAGATGTATAGGGGAAAAGGAAATGACACAAGGTGGGCCTCATGATGAGAAAAAGCGAGAGAGGATATGCCAAGCCACAGGCAGTCCTGGGCTCATTCGAGTAGAAGTGGTTCAACAGCAAAGCGAGGTGTGTTGAAAAGGCAGTGAACAGGGGCATCTGGGTGGCTCAGTCCATTAAAGGTCTGACTTTGGCTCAGGTCATGATCTCAGGGTTCATGGGTTCGAGCCCCGCATCGGATTGGGTTCGAGACCCGGTGCCTGGTTGGGGATTCTGTCTCTCTCCCTCTCTCTCTCTCTCAAAAGAGTGCCCCTCCCCCACTCATGCTTTACTCTCAAAATTCATAAATAAACTATAAAGGAAAGGGAATGAACATAGGTGGATGCATTAGGAGGTAGGGAAAAAAGAAAAATGTAAAAACTAACGAGCTTCCTGAAATTTGCTGTTTCATATCATTTACTCAGACTGTCTGTACTGAAAATTTCTTCTGATGTCACTTTTTTTTTTTTTTTTTTTTTTAGTATGGGCAATCAGAGCAGAGTTGGTAAATTTTTGAAAAATCAGGCCATCTTTGTGGGATTCTCAAGGGTTGAGAAAATAAACTGAATGAGGTTTTAAAAAGGAAAAGAAAATCTCTTCTCTTTCTCAAAAGATTTGTTGGGATCACTGGAGTAGACTGAATAGCTCCAAATAGTAAAATTAAACACAACTGTGTTAATCAAAGATGCCTAGACACAGATGCATGATTTCTATAGTCCAGAAGCTACACAACACCACACTGCTTGCAAGTGGTGATAGGGAAAGGGTAGAAATACTGCTGAGGGTGCCTGAGTGGCTCATTCAGTTGAGAGTGCAACTTCATCTCAGGTCATGATCTCACGGCTTGTGAGTTCGAGCCCAGCATCAAGCTCTGTGCTGACAGCTCAGAGCCTGGAGCTGCTTCGGATTCTATGTCTCCTTTTCTCTCTGCCCTTCCCCATCTCACGGTCTGTTTCTCTCTCTCCTTTTTTTTCCTCTCTCTCTCTCTCTCTCTCTCTTAAATATAAACAAACCTTAAAAAAAAATACCGCTGAAGGCTTGTTGGTTCCTGAGTGCACTGTAAAGGGAAACACCCCTTATGCTAAGGAATGCTTTTCCTTTACCTCTGTGTCATGTAGTAGCTTCATTCTCAATCAGTACACAGTTTGACCTTGCATGTGAATTGGTCAACTGGGCCAGTTATAATCCTAAATTCTAAAAGTTTACTGTTTATAAAACTAAACACCCACTTACGCTAGAATAGAACATAAACACTTAAGAATAGAAAACCAAGTAGAGCAAGGCCATGCAGAAACTAGAACTGGAAATTCAACAAGCGAGGTGCTTCCTCTGTCATTTAAGGGTGCATATTCTTTTTATCCCTGCTTTCGAACATCTCTTTGAAAACTTAAATGGTTTTGTCAACACCTGGCCTAATGCGATTTCCTGGGCTGAATTCTGCATGATCCTCCTTACCATGCTACATGATCATTGTTGTGTCCATGATCATATTATGGATGCGTTACTTGTGTTTCGTAGCTCAAATTTATTTTTTATTGCAGTATAGTTGACATACAATATTATATTAGTTTCAGGTATACAACACAGCGATTTGACACTTATTTACCTTATGAAATGCTCACCACAAGAACTCTAGGTCCCAACTGTCAGCATGCGAAGTTATTACAATATTATTGACCATATTCCCTATGCTGTACTTTATATCACTGTGACTTATTTATTTTACAACGAGAAGTTCGTGCCTCTTAATCCCCTCCGCCTATTTTACCCACCTACCTACTCTCCTACCACCAGTTTGATTTTTGTATTGATAGGTCTTTCTGTTTTGTTCATTTTTTTTAGATGCCAATAGAAGTGAAATCGTGTGGTATTTGTCTTTCTCTGATTCATTTCATTTAGTATAATACCCTCTAGGTCCATCCATGTTGTCATCAATGACAGATTTCATTCTTTTTTTATGGCTACGTAAAATTTCACTGTGTATATAGCACATTTCTTTATTCATTTATCTATTGATGGACACTTAATTGCTTTTGTATTTTGGCTATCATAGATAGTTCTGCAGTGAACGTAGGGGGTGCATATATCTTTTCAAATTAGTGTTTTTGTTTCCTTTGGATAGATACCCGGAAGTGGAATTTCTGAATTCTGTGATATTTCTATTTTTTTGGTGATATTATGATTTTTAATTTTTTAAAGAACATCTGTACTGCTTTCCAAAGTAACCGCATCAGTTTATATCCCCATCAACAGTGCTTGAGGGGTCTGTCTTCTCTACCCTCACCAACACTTGTTTTCTTTTTTTTTTTTTTTTTGATTCTAGGTGTTCTGACTGTGAGGCTGTATCTCCTGGTGATATCTCAAAACCTTTTGGTGAGGTTTTGATTTGTGTTTCCCTGATGATCAGTGATGTTGAGCCTTTTCATGTATCTGTTAGGGCATCTATGTATCTTCTTTTGAAACATGTCTGTTCAGGTCCTCTGCCCATTTTTGAAAATTGGATTGTTCATAGAGTTTGTTCGTTTGTGTGTTTTGAGCTGCATAATTTCTCTGTATATTTTGGATATTAACACCTATTGGATGTATAATTTGCAAATATCTTTTCCCATTTAGTAGGTTGTTGTTTTGTTTTGTTGATGGTTTTCTTCACTGTGTAAAAACTTTTAATATTTATTTTTTTTAGGTTTATTTTTGAGAGAGAGAGAGCATGCCCATGAGTGGGAGAGGGACAGAAAGGGAAAGAGAGAGAGAGAGAGAGAGAGAGAGAGATGAGAGAGAGAGAGAGAGAGAGGGAGGGAGAATCCCAGGAAAGCTCTGCACTGCCAGGGTGGAGCTTGATCCCACAAACCGTGAGATGAAATTAAGAGTCAGACACTTAACTGACTGAGCCACCCAAGCACCCCAATGCAAAAACTTTTTAATTTGATGTAGTCCCAGTTGTTTGTTTCTACTTTTATTTTCCTTGCCTGGGGAGAAAGATCCATAAAAATATCATTAGGATTGATCTCAAAAGAATACTGCCAATGTTTTCTTCTAGAAGTTTTATAGCTTCAGGTCTTACATTTAGGTCTTAAATCTGTTTTGAGTTTCTTTTTGTGTATAATGTAAGAAAGTGGTCCATTTTCATTCTTTTGCATGTAGTGGTCCAGTTTTCTCAACACTCTTTATTGAAGAGACTATCTTTTCCCCATTGTATATTCTTGCCTCCTCTATTGTAGATTAATTGACCACATAAACACAGGTTTGTTTCTGGCTTTCTATTCTGTTATATTAACTAACATATGTATATGTTTTATACCATTGCCATTACCACAGATTCGTGGTGTGGTTTGAAATCTAGAAGCATGAAACCTTCAGCTTTTGTTCTTTCCCTATTGGCTATTCTAGATCTTTTGTGATTCTACACAAATTGTAGGATTATGTGTTCTAGTTCTATGAAAAATGCCATTGGTATTTTGATAGAGATTGCCTTGAATCTTTATATTGCTTTAAATAGTTTGGCCATTTTTAACAATATATTTATTCCAATTTATGAGCATGATACATGAAACATTGGATTATGAGTAACTTGTTCTGTGAGTGTTCTGTAAGATGAGCAAACATTTCTAATAAACTTTAACTTGGTAAAAGAGCAATGTCTTGCAATATGAGTAGTATGTGATGCCATATGTCACGTGATCAACTGAGCCAATGGTTCTTGAAATTCACTTTGATATAGGAGAGCTTTGGATTATAAGTATGTTTCCAGAATGAATTCTGCTTGCAAACCAAGGTTTTACTGTATATCTTTCTGTTTATTTATGTCTTCCTCCATTTCTTTTATCAATTTCTTATGGTTTTTAGAGAACAGCTCTTTTACCTCTTTGGTTAAATTTTTTTCTAGGTATTTTTTTGGATACAATTGTAAATGGGACTGTTTTCTTAAATTCTCTTTTAGATAGTTTGTTATTAGTATATAGAAGGGCAATTGATTTCTGTATAGTAATTTTGTATTCTTCAACTTCACTGAATTCATTTGAACATTTTAATAGTTTGGGTTTTTTATATATAGTATGTCATTAGCAAACAGTGACAGTTTTATTTCTTTCTTACCAATTTGGATGCTTTTTCTTTGTTTTTCTTGTCTGATTGCTGTGGCTAGGACTTCTAGTACTATGTTGAATGAAAGTGGCAAGAGTGGCATTCTTGCCTTGTTCCAAATCTTAGAGGAAAAGCTAAAAGCTTTTCACCATTGAATATGATGTTAGCTGTACATTTATCATATATGGCCTGTATTATATTGAGATATGTTTATAGTCACTTTTGTTCACTCTGTATCTACTTTTTTTAAAGTTTTCACAATATGGATGTTGCATTTTGTCCACTGTTTTCTTCTGCATCTAGTGAGATGATCATATAATTTTTTACCCTTTGTTTTGTTAATTTGGTATATCAAACTGTTGATTAGTAAATGTTGAACTATTTTTGCATATCTGATTAAATCCTACGTGATCATGTTGGATGATCCTTTTAACGTGTTTTTTAATTTGGTTTGTTAATATTTTGTTGATGATTTTTGTATCTATGTTCTTCCCAGATAGTAGACTGTATCTTTATTTTTGTAGTGTCTTTGTCCAGCTTTGGTTCAGGATAATGCTGGCTTCATTGAATGAATTTGGAGCCATTTCTTCCTCTTTAATGTTTTGAAATCATTTGAAAAGGATAAATATTAATTATTTTTTAAATGTCTGGTAGAATTCAGTGAAGCCACCTGGTCCCAGACTTTTGTTTGTTGGGAAATTTTTATAATAGATTCAATTTCATGACCTGTAAGCACTCTGTGCAGATTTTCTATTTCTTCTTGACTTAGGCTTGGAAGATTGTATGTTTCCAGGAATTATCCATTTCTTCTAGGTTATGCCATTTGTTGGCATATAAGCAATTATAGTAATCTCTTGTAATCGTTTGATTTTCTGTGGTGTCTGTTGTGACTTCTCTTTCATTTATGATTTTATTTGTTTTCTTTCTCTTCTTGATGAGTCTAGCTAAAGGTTCATCAATTTTTTTTTCTTCATCTTTCTTTTGAGAGAGAGAGGGCACAAGTGAGCAAGAGGCAGAGGAGAGAGAGAGAGAGAATCCCAAGAGGGGCAAAAAGAGAGAGAGAGAAGCGGGACTTGAACTCATGAGCTGTGAGATCATGACCTGAGCCAATGTCAGATGCTTAATGACTGAGCCATACAGGCATCCTTGCTTAACTTTTCAAAGAAATAGCTTTTGGGTTTATTAATGTTATTCTTTTATTCTTAATATTTTTCCTTTTTTCTTTTTCAGTCTTTATTTTGTTTCTACTCTGATTTTTATTATTTCCTTTTTTACTAATTTGGGGCTTTTTTGTTGTTGTTCCTTTAGGTATAAGATTAGATTGTTTGAGATTTTTCTTGTTTTTTTTTTGAGATAGGCCTGTAGTGCTATAGGACTTTATCTCTTCTTAATTTCTGAATGATACCCTTGCTGGTAGAGTATTCTTGGTTGTAGGTTTTTTCCTCTCAGTGCTTTAAATATATATTGTACTCTCTCATTTGGCCTGCAAAGTTTTGCTGAAAAAATAGCTGATTGCCTTATGAGTATTCCCTTATATATAACCAATTGCTTTTCTCTTGCTGCTTTTAAGATTCTATCATTATCTTTAAATTTCGACATTTTAATTATTACATGTCTTGGTGTGGACATCTTTGTGTTCATCTTGTGTGGGGCTCTCTTTGCATCTTGAACCTAATGTCTGTTTCCTTTCTCAGGTTAGGGAAGTTTACTGCTATTATATCTTGAAATAAATTTTTTGCCACTTTCTCTTTGTTTCCTCCTTTTGGACCCCTTACACTGTGAATTCTGGTATGTGTGATGTTGTCCCAGAGGTCCCTTAAACTATCCTTATTTTTTAAAATTCCTTTTTCTGTTTGCTACTCAGACTGGGCGATTTCCACTACCCTCTCAGACTGCGGATCCATTATTTTGCATCATCTAATCTGCTGTTGATTAACCCTAGTGTATTGTTTATTTCAGTTATTGAATTATTCAGCTCTAAGTGGTTCTTTTTTATATTTTCTATCTCTTTGGTGATGTGTTCACTGTGTGTGTCAATTCTTCCAAGTTTGTTGGACATATTTGTGAAAATTTCAAGTCTGAGCAGATAGATCGATAAATCTCCATTTAGTTTTTTTCTTTATTTTGTCGTCTTTGGTTCAGAACATATTCTTCCGTCTTCTCATTTTACCTGAGTCTGTTTGTTTGCTTCTATGTATTAAGTAGGTCAGCTATATCTTCTGGTCTTGAAGGAACAGCCTTATGTAGAAGAAGTAGCCTTTGTAGAAAGGCCCAATGTCCCACCCCTAGTCACCAGAATTAGTCATTCCACAGGTGTCCACTGTGAGGGTTGCGTGAACTCTCCTGTTGTGGCCAGGCCATGACTACTACAGGCATGCTGGTGGACAGGGCTAGACCTGTGTGCCTGCTCTGGGGTGGAAGTGCTGGTCTGAGCTGAGACTTCCTGCTGGGCGTGGTGCAGTAATTGCTGCTTTGAAGGGGTGCCCCCTGGGCCAACTGGGTTGGGCAAGATGCGTCTGCTCATAGCTCAAATTCTTGAGAGAGAATCTAGTTCAATGTGCTCAGCTTACATCTTGGTTTCCTTTTGAAAAGTGTCCACTTTTGGCCAACTCAGCTATGGATAGGGATTAAGGAGTGATGAAAGCCCCTTTATTCAGCAAGGGAATATAGTTTTCTGTTTTTAGAGAAAGCCCATATGCTTGGCCCTGTGATATAAATTTTTTTTCAAGCTTCTAGTTTTGAAGAACAAATAAATCACAGTTTTCAATTCATTAAGCATTTCTCAGTGGTCTTTTGTTCTGAGATTCAGATTTTTCTTAGAGGACATTTAAGAAGTTCAGAATTAGGATTAAGATCTCATCAGGAAAGGTAAGAAAAAGTTAGTCATGGAAAATGTGGTGCTTTGTCTCCTTAAGCTGTGAATGTCACTAATTACAATGGAGTACAATTTCCTCTCTGTTTCTGATTCTTTCACATAACCTAAATTGAAAAACAAAAACAGGGTAGGTTTTTAAAGAACTATATATTTGGTATGGTGGCACGACCAAAAACAAAAGCCAATTTGAGAGATTAAATAAAATCAGGTCGTAGTGGGAAGATTGGGGATAGGGTGGATTTTCTTCTTTTCCTTGTCCCTAGATGTAGATAAGTGGTGAAATCATAGCATTCCATCTGCCGTTTTGTGAAGATCTGGGATCATGCAAGGCATCATTCATATCTCCCAGTAATGCATGCAGGATTTGGTGGGTCACAATGAAGCATTTCATTGATCACATTATGAAAAATCAATCCAACAGTCGCCTCAGACTTTAGCTCCAGGATGCATTCTGTGCATGCAGTGGCAGAGGCTGGTTGTTCATCATCGCAGCTAAAACTGAATATTGTGGGGATGCCCAATTACAGCCCTGGCAAGAGGATCTTCAGGGAAGTAATTGTGGTTTCCTTTATTGCCTTCATGCAGCCTCTGAGGGAGGCGCCTCATGATTCTTTTCCAGGCTGGAGCAGCGAGAGAACTAATATGGCTCTCTGTAATTTTGACTTCCTCTGTCCACTAGATCCAATCAATACTCCCCCATCCTTTAATAAAATCATTTCCTACAGATGCGGAGCAGCTGTCCTTGCCCGAAGATGCTCCGAGAAAGAAAAGCAAGGGCTAGAAACCCTTCATTTCCTGTGTTGATAATAAGCAGACTTGTTTATTGAAAACAAAACTTTCCCCTAGGAAGAAGGAGAGCAGGAAGACATGGGTAAAAGAGTGAGCCAGAGAGGATGGAGGAGTGTAAAGGAGGAGCTGTCAAAAGACTTCCTATGAAGTCTATATTCTTAAGGTCACCTGCCTTCCTTGTGCATGTTACAGTCAAAAATGGTTAATAAAGTGTTCTGGAACAAATAAGTTACTTAGGACATAGGCATGATGGCTGTTAGAATTGAAGCCATCTGCCAAAGAGAAAAAAAAAAATTATCAGAGCACTTTCTAGTGTGTCTTACATACCACATATTGAGCTATTTTGATTTTTTTTTTTTTTTTGGTTTCACATGTAGAGACTCCATGTAGAGACAATGAAGTATAGGTACCATGGGTATATGATAAAAGGGAACTATGTTATTCTATCAAGAAAAGATTTGGTTTTTTTCTTATTTCCCCAGTCTTCTCCCTTAGTGTGGAATGAAACAAAGCAAGAGAAGAACAATAGGCAATAATGTCAAGAAGCTGGGCTTGGATAGGGATAGCAGGAGACTCAGAGTCCCAGATGGGCTGCTCAGAGGTTCAGCCTCCAGAAGTGCAGTGGACTGGTAGTTCTATCACCTTAGGAATTTGATAGACAAAATCTACTGGTGCCTATGACTGGATTTTTATTAAATGTTTCCAGTTATGGCTAATTTTCTAGATTTTGAGTTTTTGTGGTGAAAGAGCTATTCTCAATGCATAAGTCTTAAATATTTTTATCCTGCCCAAAAGAAATAGGTTAGGCTTTCTTAGTGAATCTGCATGGGAATCATTCCTATAATGCAATCAACACATCTTTTGCATTAAAATAAACTAGTATCCAAGTTCCTGACAGTGGGAATAGAGAACAGCTGATGAAAGCAAGGTCGTAAGCCCAAGTAAGCTATGAGAAATTGTCTGTGTTGTCAAAAGCAAACCTTTTTAGACTCATTTTTCTTTTATCGAAATGTGACACACATGCGTGCACACACACAAGGGAAAGGCTACTCTCTTAAAAGTAGAAAAAAATTTAATCTACATTATCTTAGCCGTGTTGAGTTTTGGTGGTGACTCGTGGCTACAGTTGTGTCAGCTTTGTTTCTTCAAGAACAAATTGTCAATCTACACTATGGAAGAAAAAATTGTCAGCTCTGTCTCTGGATGAGCAAAATTACTGGTTGCGTCTCTGGAAGGTGAAAGTTCTTGGGAGTAAGAGAATATTGTCAGATGCATATTTTCAAGGCAGAATTGTTGGCCATGTCAGTTAAATAACAGGTTACTATTATTTGACTGCTGAACTGTGAAATGTACCATTTTTATCCTCTTTGACATTTGAATTGACAAAATGAACTGCCCCCAAATTGTCATGTGCATCGGTACTTAGCAAGGACAGATGTGCCACAGGTGCCTTTGTGTTATGGCTGGAAAGATAGATATATATGGGCAACCAACCAGATAGTATAGGGTGAAATTTTGCCTGTGTAAATGGGGAAAGAGCCATTCTGTATTCCTTTAATGGGTACTTCAATTCAAAATGAAAGGCAGCTAGATCAGTGTGTCGGTGAGGGGCGGGGGACGAAGGGACAGGGAGTGGGGCAGTCATTACGAAGCACTATATTTAATAACATGGCTGGTGACAGGTTTGTAGTAAGTCGATAATTCTTTTCTGAGTCACAGTTGGTTCTGGGGGTGTGTATGCTGGTGGGTGAAGAGAACGAGGCAGAGATGGGGGGGTAGATGGAGAATGAGACTGACTATATTTCTACGCCAGCTCCCATTCAACTGGGAAGAGGTGTTTCTGACAGAGGAAGGTAATCTTAAGAGTAAGGAGCATATAGTAGAGAATATCTTGTGTACACCTATATAACAAGAGTTCTCAAATTCATATCTGAAAAACTAGCCTGAATGATACTGAAAAAATGAGGTAGATTAAGCTTCATTACTGCAAGGATTGTAATTCCCTTCTCAATTACTGAAATGCTAACACTGGATGGATTTTATTTTGGGGGACCTAGATGGTATGCTTCAATTCTGAATTGGGATAAGCCCCAGAAATGCGTTGTCTGTCTTATTTTTATTCTGTGGGTTTGCGATTGCGGCTATGGAAGGCAGGTCCAGTTTTGAGTCTACATTAAAGAAGTTGGAAATACTGAGTTTCAGGATTTTCAGAGTTTGTTCTTTAGCAAAACTTACTTGGTTGGTTATCTGTATTATCATATGCTCTGGCTCACAACTCTTTAATGGCTTCCCGGTGCCGACAGGATAAAGTAAATATGCCGTAGACTAGAACCAAAGACCTATAATATGGTCCCCGCCCTGGTCTTTTCAATTCTGTTCCAAGTCCTTATATTCAATGTGCAGGGAAACTGCTCCAGTCATTGTGTATTTCCTGAGTCCCATCCTGTTGTTAAGCTAACCCTAACTTTGACTCTAATCCTGACCTTGACTCTTCCTACTGGAGTTCTCTGAGACTTAGAGCAAATACATTTTTAGTGATGTCTAATGTATCTAAAGAGTACTCTTACTCCTTTGTACTCTGGCAGTTACCGTTACTCTATACTACTAATTTGGCACTGATTATATACTGTCTTTTGTTGTGTTTATGTATTAAATATTTTTAAAAGCTAACTATATATATCTGATGTTAGAGATAGGCACATGTCTTGTTTCCTGTTCTATCTCCTTGGCCATTGTAGTTCAATGGAGGTATCAGAGGAGAAAACAGGTGGTTATAACAGGATGCAGAAAGTATAACATGTGGGAAGCTCGGTGCACAAGGAGAGCAGGCAGGAAGAACTCCTTACCCAGACTTAGGATTCAGAAGGGGAAGTGTTCCCTGTGGAAGTGACATTTAGGCTGTTACTCGAAGGAAGGGGAAGACCCGGTGAGGCCCACAGGTGCAAGATCTTAGCTCTTGCAAGGAAGTCATGGCGGGGTCCTTTGTTGAACTAATAAATAGAATTAACGTTCCCTGTACCTCTTCCTTTCTCCTTATTCTAAGCAGATGGACTCTATGTAAGATGGTGACGGTGAGCATTGAGGGAGAGGCATATCCTGAAGGACATTGCAGGCTATCCCAACGTGTTTGAACATTATCTTATAAGGAGCCATGGAAGAGAAGGACATAAGGGGAGAGACTAGGTCAGATTTGCATTTCAGAAACCTCACTCTGGTTTTAGCGGAAAAAGATTGTAAGTTGGCAATATGGTGTGCCAGTTGTAGTGTCTTGTCCATTTTAGCACTTATGTTAGATTTTTCATTAAAAAAAAAAAAACAAATTAGGAGCTCCATTTTATACTTCTAGCTTCTGCCATACACTCTTCTTATAGTATTTGAGGGGCACCTGGTTGGCTCAGTGAGTTGAGCAGCTGACTTCAGCTCAGGTCATGATCTCGTAGTCTGTGGGTTCGAGCCCCGCGTCAGGCTCTGTGCTGATGGCTCAGAGCCTGGAGCCTGCTTTGTATTCTGTGTCCCCCTCTCTCTCTGCCCTTCCCTTGCTCACACTCTGTCTCTAGGTCTCTCAAAAAATAAAATAAAAACGTTAAAAAAATTATAGTATTTGAAATGTATGTCAGTGAATAGAATCCTCACCTTAACGTGTGGATGAGTCTAAAAGGCATCTCCTTTTCAAGGACAGCATGCAAGGTAGTCATAATAAAACAGCCAATGGATAACTACGTCTATGTCCTTTCGGTCTTGAGTAGTGGTGGGAATGGTACGTAAAACTGCTCTCCTGCTTCTGTACCTGTCACTTGTGCCAGTGTGTGAGATGCAGGAGACTATAATGGTCAGCAGAGAATGAGGGACAGTAAAGGTTAAATGTCCATGAAATAATGAGTAGAAAACAGAAATTGGGTGGTCTTGTGGCAGATAAACAGAGATGTCCCACTATAGTGGTTTTCGTCATTTATCATATGTTATGAGTCTAACTATTTTTTTGGTTTTATTATTTGATGGCCCTTTATTTAGCAATAAAAACTTTCAGCAGCCATGAGTCAAAAAAATCAAAAGCACATGTTCAGTGAAAAATTAGGTGCTGAGTTATTGTTTCTTGAGAAAGTTGATGTTGATTGATCAAGAAAATGATTCAACAATGGCATCACTTACCAGACGAAAAGCAGAAGATAGGAAACGCTGAAAGCAAATCTATTTCCAAACTTAGTATTTATAAGAAAGCTGTGCATGACCACAACAGTTAAGTGTGTACAGATGCAGAAAGTGTTTTCTTATCACTCTATGAACATGACTTTTCAATAGATCAAATGACCGCTCCATTCATGTTCAATTCCAAGTTTTCTAGTACACCTACGAAATGTGGAGGACGGCTACTGGTTCCATTAGCAGAAGAGAAATTCTCAGTCAGTGATGTCAGTTTTGTATCGATATTAGATGTTTCAACTAGAAAATCTATTCTTTCCATTAATAGTCCTTTTCCTAAAAAATGGAATTCGTGGAATCAAAGTAAACCTGTTGGAAGTTTATTTCGTTGTCATTGTGAATGTTAATGCAAATTTAACTTAAAGAGAAGTTCAGCCTTGAACAGGAAATTATTTTGTGGTAATATAAACAAATTTTGGTGAAACACAGACATGAGATTGTAAACATTTTTATAATAAATTAAGAAACGTATGGAGCTGAAATGAACTTGGATTGGTTGTGGTACACACGTTATAACACCAGAACCATTCTTGGGAGGTGGCACGGGCCAGGCTTCAAGTTCCCAGCACACTTTCCATTGTCCCAGCAGACTTCATTTACAAAAAAGAAAAGAAAAAAAAATCTTCTTAAAAAATTTCAAGAAAGTGACAGGAAGAGCATTAAACCCTCCATGTGGGAACTTCTGACCCTCTGTGACTGCCCTGGCTGCATACTCATGAGGCCAGCCCTGCATGTAATAAACTTATGAGAAAATGAAAACGATTATTGGGTTTACGGACTTGTACATTCCAGGCCCTTGACTCCATACTACCTTTTTCAGAGAAATGGGAGTATGAATCTCCCTCACCTTGAAGGTGAGACTCAACATCCTCAGGCCCATCTGGGGAAGAGTCAAGTTAAAGTGGGAAGAGGTTATTTTACACTGAAAATGAATACCCCTTCCTTGGTCAAGTCTGTCCAGTCCACTTATGGAGAGAACTCTCGGCAGCATGAGAGGCTGGTGCAGGACACGCCCCCGGGGAAGTGAACTTACACAATGGAACAGATGTGGGTTCACACCCACATCTCTCTTTTTCCCTTTTTCCCTTTATTACTTTTTCATTGTTTCCTAGTGGGGAAAGTAGAAACAAACTAGAAACACACACACACAAAATGTGAACGTATTCAGTCTAGACTAAGCTTTTCGTTTGGTTCTGATTTTTCTTTGGTTCTGTGGAATGCAGGGCCTGCCCCTGGGAAGGAATGTGAACGAGGCTTCATTTGGCTTTGGAAAAGAAACTTCTAAAATTAGAATCACTTTTACCTTGTTGAACTTCACATCATCTTGTTTAATTCTGTTAACCCAATCTGCAAGTTAGTCATCAGTATTCTTGTGTTTTGGACCGAGGACAGGAAGGCTTAGAAAAATTAAATAACATGTTCAAATTCAGACATGGCAGAATCAGAATTTGAATCCATGTCTGTCTGACTGAAAAGCTGTGGTGTTTCTTTGAAAACTAGGTCCTCATGCCGTAGACTACTCTCTCCCCTGGGTCTCAAGAAGACTGTAAGTGACAGATTTTCCAGGGGATCTAGTCAGTACAAAAGAGGTGGTATCTCCAACTTTTCACCAGCCAAGTCAGACTTAGAAACATTTTCTAACAGAATAACAAATAGGAGATTTTGCTGAGAGAATAGCAAGAATGAGAGAGAGAGAGAGGGAGGGAGGGAGGAATTAGGAATAGCTCCCTTTCCCCATTAGGAAGTGTTTAACTTCTTAGCTTTTTGGTGGGGAAAAGATGCTATTCCTCCCTCCTCAGCTCCCTCAAAAATCCTGGTAGCCATATTGTAAATTGAGTCCATGTATGTGAGATCAGAGAGAAAACCGGGAGAGGACTTTTCTTTACCCAGTTAATTTTCCTCTCTCTGGTTTGCAAATATAGATGCTGTACGCACTGGATTGTGAAGGCAAATTCTTTCATTTCTGGGCTGTCTCTCTGAAACTCTGAGGTAGATGGCACTCTACCACTTTTGAGTTTCCAGCCTTCTGAGAGTACTCGTGTCATCATAATATGTATGAGAAGAGCGTCAACTTTGAGGAAATGGGCTTCTCATGCCTGTGTGCCTCTCTCCTCAACCTCCCCCTCAGTCCTTGCTCCACCCTCCAGTCTCTGACCCCATTTCCAGGACAGGTAGTGCTCTCTTGAGTCATTCTTTCTGTTTCCGGATGGCTCACATTAATAGTGACTCAGAAAAGCTGAACAGCCCTCTTTTCTCTGAAAGATCTCATGGTTAGATTCAGTCAGTGGCTTCTGGGTGTCTTTCTGTCCTTCCGTTGTCATTCTGTGCAGCCTTCGGGGCTTTCCCTCTTTAAACATTCTGGTTATGAATGGTTATCATAAGAGCGAGTGACTCACCACTATTTAATATATCAAGGGGTGGGCGAGGCGCTGTGCCATCAGCTGCCGGTGTGTCCTCGGAACCAGACACATGCCCACCCACACCCACACTATTTTGCTTTTGTCATTTAGGGCTGGAAGTGCTGAAGAGAGCAGGATCCCAGGTATTGTAACGTCACTGGGTAGTATTTTCCACTGATGCTTTTCAGAGAGTCAGATGCATGACCTAGCTGGGGGAGAGGGAAACTCGTAAAGTGTAGGTGATGCATGCTCACCATCCTAAGCTGTGTCATGGGATCTGAGGCCATTTTTGTCCCTTTCACTCACCTTTTCCTACGACCCATTTGCCCGAGAACAAAGAAATAGTAGTCAGTGCATCTTAGCTAGCTCATTAATGGGGCCCAGACCCAATCCACAGGACTCTACTGACAGTCCTAGATAAGCCTAATATATGTGTGGTCACCTGGAAGCGCTATTAAAAATTGGACAGCCGGGCAAAACGCTAACCTATTGGGTCTCTGATTGATCAGTCCAAGATCTGTTGCCCAGATAAAACAGAATCTCTCACAGAATCTGCTTTACTTCCTGCCAGGGTCCAAAGCCACTTAATAAGTAGCTCTATGACCTTGAGAAAATTACTTCAATTCTGTATCTCAGTGTTCTCAAGTATAAAATGCAGATAATAACATTGCTTCCCTTAAATGGTGGTTCGTGAGGATTGAAAGTTAATCCATGTAAGGTACTGTACTTGGATCAAAGTTTGGCCCATAATAAAATTCTCTACATGTTAGTAATTGTTATTATCCTTATTAAGTCTCTAATTCGGGAACTTCTAAAGCCACAAATATTGAAGTAATATCACAGCCTATCTGGGAAATGACAGCATAGTCCTTGGAAGGTTCTGTGCCTCGACCTAAAAGCACTATGACTGGTTGTCAGAATCATCCTGATCCATAAGTATCTGATAATCCTTGGATAAGATGCTCTCTGCCTGTGATTATGCCTCAAAGGAAGTCTGGAGGGGCCGGAGCCAAGTCCTATTTAGCCTTATTTCCAGTCCTTTCTGTGTTTCTTCCATAAAGCCTGGTGTGTTGTGGATGCTCAGTGGAATTGGCCTCGAGGGCCATTATCTTGAACCTTACTGTGAAAAGGCTACTTTTGCTTCTCTCTGCAGAGCTGACTGCTCTGGGGCAGAGGGAAAGCTGATTTCAGGTCCTGCTAACTCCAGAATTCTGTTTACGATGATGGAAGTGTCCCAAAGAACACAGAAAATTTTAAACCTATGGTATTTCCAGGGGCGCCTGGGTGGCTTGGTCATTAGGCGTCTGACTTTGGCTCAGGTTATGATCTCATGGTTTGTGAGCTCAAGCCCCACATCGGGTGAACTCAAGCCTCAAGCCCTACTTCAGATGATCCCCCTTCTTTCTCTCTCTCTCTCTCTCTCTCTCTGCCCCTTGATCACTTGTGCCCTCTCGCAAAAACAAACAAAACAACAAACCTATGGTATTTCCAGTCTCTAGAACAGTGCTTGGCTCATGATCAATGTTCAGTAAACATTTGTTAAAGGGGATAATTAAATGGGGAATGTTGAAAGGGCTTTGGGAGGTGATGTGTTTAGAAGGGAGAACACAGGGACTGACTTTCACGATTTGCAGAGCTACTACATTTTCAACTTAGGCTTTGTTTTTTAATTTTTTTATTGGGATAAAATATGCATAGAATAAAATTTATGGTTTTAAGAACTTTTCGGTGTACAGTCCAGAGGTGCTCAATACAGTCGCGTTCTTGCGCAACCATCCATACCTTCCGTCTCCGGAATTTTTCAACCTTACAAACTGGAATTCTGTCCCCATTAAACACTAGGTCCCCATTCCCTCCCACTCCCAACTGTGGCAACAATATTCAGTTTTCTGTTTCTATGAACCTGACTACTCTGGTTACCTCAAATACGTGAAATCATGCAGTGTTTGTCCATTTGTGTTGCCTTATCTCACTTGGCACGATGTCCTTAAGGTTTATCCATGTGATTGCATGTATCAGAATTTCATTTTGTTTTGTGGCTCAGTAATATCATATCATATAGATACGCTGCATTCTCTTTATCCCTTAGTCACTTCGGGCTGCTGTAACAAATTACTATTGACCAAGGAGCTGAAACTGTAAACACTTTTCTCATACGTCTTGAATCTGGAGAGTCAAAGGTAAAGGTGCCAGCAGATCCTGTGTCTGGTGGAGGGTCCACTTCCTGGTGTGCAGATGGCTCTCTTCTCACCGGACCCCCACATGGTGGTGATGAGAGAGTGAGAGCAAGCTCTGGTGTCTCTTCCTGTAAGGACACTAGTCTCGTTCATGAAGGCTTCACCCTCATGACCTAATCACTTCCCAAGAATCCTGCCTCCCAATACCATCACTTCTGTGTTAGGAATTTCAGCGTATGAATTTAGTTGGTGGAGGGCATCACAAATATTTAACGTATAACACTAGTCCTCTGTCAATGGACGTTGAGGCTCATCCACCTATTGTGAGTACTGCTGTTAGGAATATGAATGTACAGATACCTGAGTCCCTGATTTTGATTATTTTGGGTGTGTACCCAGAGGTGGAACTGCTAGATTTTATGGTACTTCTATGTTCGATTTTTTTTTTTTGAGGAACGACCATACTATGTTCCTTAGTGATTACGCCATTTTCCATTCCCCCCAGCAATGCTCAAGGGTTCCAGTTTCTTCACATCCCTGCCAACACTTGTTACTGCTATCCCGATGGTTGTGAAGTGGTATCTGGTTGTGGTTTGATTTGATTAGTGGTGTTGAGCATATTTTCATGTACTTACAGCCCATTTGTGTATTTTCTTTGGAGAAATGTCTATTCAAGTCCTTTACCCAGTGTTTTAATTGGGTTATGTGTTGTTTCATTGTAGAGGAAGACAGTTGTTTTAAATTCCTTGTCTAGTAAATGTGAGTCTGTGCTTTTTTAGGAATGCTTTATGCCAATTTAGTGGCATCTTTAGAATGGGCCGTGTTTTTCTCTTTCTTTGTCTACCTTGTGATTTTGTTGTTGTTGTTGAAAATTGGGCATTTGGGAAAATAACCATCTCTCCCAGTCTGTGTACACTGGCTCTGTGCTAGAGGGGTCATTCACTAATCAGCTGGATGTGCTGTGGGCCTTGGTTTCAGCCTGAGTTGAAAACCTAGGGTCTTTTGGGCTTTTTCTGAGCATGAGTTTTGTCTAGGCCTCTCTATGGCTTTTTCAATTACCACCCCCATCCCACCCCCATTTTGAATGTTTTATTTTTCCAAAGTGTCCCACCCCTGTTTCTCCGAAGGACCTTAGATAGTCTATTTTATGTTTCCACCAGTAATCTCTTGCTCCATTCATATATTGGTCTTACTCTCCAGGCAGCCCTCCTGAACTACGCCTACTCCTCTTCCTCTCCTGAGCTCCAAGTTAAACAAATGGAGACCAGATAGATGTTCAGGCAGACCCCAGACAGATCAGAATGTTGCACATGAAGTCTGTTCTGACCCTCTGGTCATGGGAGAGAATCGGAAGCTAGCATGCTGCCTTTTCCAGACCAAGACTATGCCCCACCCGGCGGTGGTGGGCAAGGGCAAATAAAAGCACCACAAAATTCCTACCATTTTGAATGTGGTTTTTTCTTGATTGGATGTTCCCTGGTTGCTGGTAGACTTTTAACTTTTTTCTCAGTGCTCCTGTAATGTTATTTTAGCCAATCTGTGCGTGTGTGTGTGTGCGTGCGCGGGCGCGCACACGTGCGCACATTCGTGTGTGTTTAATGGTTTCGTGGGGTTTAGAGATTTTTGGTCCACTATTGTGTTGGTATCCCTCCTCAATTTAGGTTTTATAACATCTTTTAGAGTGTCTTTGGGGAAGTATTGATGGAAACTGGTATTTTTGAGTGACCTCCCCACTAAAGTTACTCTTAGACACTATTCCAGATTTCTTGATTTTGAAACCACGAATATAACTAGTAAGTCCTATGAGAAGGAAAGTAAAGATGATTTGGAGAGTCATGTGTGGAGTGGAAAGAAAGCCTGCCTTTCTAACCTATGCTATGAGGACGCGATTGAGGACATTACTCACACCATCAGCGTGTGTTCTTTGTGACATCCCAGGGGAGAAGTTTTTCTTTTTCCCGATAAGTTGTAAAACACATAAATATTTCGTGAAAAGTAGGCAACACATTTATCATGCCTATTTGCCTCATGAAGAAACTAAATATTAATAGGAGTTTTAGCCAGGATTTTCCTTCCCACTCTACCAGGCTGACTCCCACCCACCCTCCCTAAATATGGGATTCCTTTGTAGTTGAAAGCAAGACCTCTGTTTTAGTTACTGTTGTATCCTATGCATCTAGAATGGTGCCTGGCACTTAGCGGGTGTTCAATCAATATTTGTGAAATGAATGAATGGGAGGAGCCTATTTTCTATAGAATATGAGAGGAAAAATGAGGACTTTATATTTTCAAATTTGTTTAGTGAACTTTATAATGAAGTGTACCATACATACAAAAAGGGGCACCTATGTTAAGTATATAGGCCAATAGGTTTTCACATGAACACATCAGGGAACCAGCTTCCCAATGGAGAAACAATATGCCCTCTGCTAGCCAGTACGCATCACCAACTCCTACCTTTTCCCTGAAGGGTAAAAACTAGCCTGATTTCCTAACCCCAGTGGATTTGTTTTGCCTATTTTTGCACTTCCCATAGACAAACTAATATAATATGTATTCTTCTGTGTTTGGCCTTTTTTTTGTTCAACATTGTGTGAGATCATCCGTGTTGTTGAATGAAGTTGTAGTGAACTACTTTGTCTTTTGAAACTTTAGAAACATTTTAGTTTGAAATTAATCACTGTCACTTGAGATCTCAAGTTTACAGAATAATTACCTTCAATAGCAACCATTCCTTGAGCACATAGTGACAGACACTATGCTGAGAGCCGGAATTCATGAACAATCTTACTTGATTAGCCCTTCTACCAGGTTCTTGGTGTGTAGCTATCATTTCTCTCTTGATAAAGAAACTCCAAAGATAGAGAGGTTAACTAGCTTGCCAGCACATAACAGACTCGTAATTGATGAAGCCCTCTTCTGAACCCAGGCCCAGCAGTCAACCATGCTCATGCCACTTTCATTTGCCTCCCCATATAAGACTCCTTTAAGGCATCATTTTAAATAAATACACATTCAGGTAAAACTAGATGGAAGAGGGGGCTGGTACTAATTTGGAGATTGCTGTCTTTTAGTCATCTGCTCCATGCGATAGGACAGTTTTCCAGGTCTCTTTGCTGTTCTGAATGGTGTAGACGTTGACCCTTGGATCCTTTGCTCTCTGGTCACCATGGCTACTCAAGAACTCAGAGCGCGGGAGAAGAAGAAGAAGAATGGAGCTGGCCTCTAGCCCATGCAGTACAGATTTGGACCTCAGGATAAAGCCAGGAAGGACGTCTCCTAGTCATGTCTTGTTTCTTTGGGCCCCCAATAGTCGTGGGTCACAGACCCATCTAGAGGTCAACTCCATACCAGCTGTTCTCAATTTTTGCGTAGGAGGTGTTGACCTTGGCTTGAATCAACTTCAGTTGAGAACTGAATTTCCCTGTCAAGTGAATTGTATCTGTGGAACTTTTCCCCGGAGGCAAATTCTCCCAGCCTAGGATTTGCTATGTTTACTTCCCAGCTGTTTTTAACACACCATTCAGAATGATGCAAGTTTTTTTCTTGTTAGATCTTCCTTGGGCCAACGTTAGACCGTCTCCATATTTTATAGCCTTTAAGACTCCAGGCTGACTTTGACTCTTGCTTTTGCATTTGTTTGTAGAAGCTATCCATGTGCAAGGACAGAGACATCCACTTGGCACCACAGAGGGCTGTACTCCTACTGTGTTGTCTCACCAATGACCTGTCATTTTGTGAGGCAGTACACACCCTCATCGTGCATTCTCCTGTTACCTCTGACTTTCTAAAAAAGCATCTCTATTTGCTAATTTTACAGATGTAGCCAGCATCTCACTCTTGTTTTAGAGCTTTCACTTCCTCAGTTTGGGGAGAAAGTACACGCTCTCTGTCTCTTTGTCTCTTTCCTTAATTTTCATATTTCAAGCCTCCACCCTTTGAGGGGACCCCTCCTAGTGCTATCAGCTCCCTCTGTTCAGTTTATCTCCACTGCTTGTAAACATCTATACTCTCTGGAGTTCTGTGATTGCGACCTTTGCTTATTTCCTCTGCTGATATAACTCTCTTTAAAAGGCATCTTTCTCCAGGCTCTCATTTTTCTGTTCTACTTCCTCTTGTCTCAGAGTGATTTAAAGGCATTAAGTACAAATTCATACTCCTCAGCCTCTCTGAATTGTGTGGAAGAGCCAAATGGATTTTCTGTTGGGCACCATGCTGGACACATTTCCAGGCTCAGTCCACGGGAGCCTCATGGCCACCTTTGTGAGAGAGATGCTACTATTCCTATTTAATAGAAATGAGGAAATTGTGCCCCAGAGCCCAGCACTAGGAATTAAACTCAGCTCTATTTAAGCCAAAATTTTCTCTGCCTTACCCTGGTGCCTCCAATTCCTTTTACTTTTGGTAATCGTAAGAGAATACTGCCCAGAGGAGAAGGCTGTCCACATAATGTAGTTTGTGGAGGGAGCTTCCAGAAATAGAGGGTGTGTCAGGCAGTATGTCTCCGTCCATTCAGCCAATGAAGCCCCTCTGATCTCACCTGTTGTGCACAGCCTTCCCCGGGATGGCTCCTCCCGGTGCCATCTTGTTCCTTAGATACCTGTGAGGCCTGTTGGATCTGGTATTTGGCACCTACTCTCCTCACACTTCTATTTCACTCTTCACAATATGGCACATCCCCACTTCCTGTCACAGCTGCTTCGGGGTGGCAGGTCTTTTGTGGATTTCATTTTATCTTCCAGACTGTCCTCAACACTTTACACCCTCAAAATATATTTTGATGAACTGAGTAGACCATATCTCTGGATTATCTTATAGATTCTGGCTCTTCTATTTATTTCAGATTTTGCCAATTTTTTTTTCTTGAAGTCCAAGGTTTTGCTCTTGAGCTTCTCCCCTTCCTTGCTACTCACAAAAGCTTATGTATGTCTCCAGGTCACTTGTGTAACCTTCCCAGGCTGCTTCAGTCTCTGGTGATGCCCCCTCCTTTAGACTCATTGTCTTTTTTTAAAATTTATTGTATTATTTATTTATTTAGAGAGAGAGGCAAGCAGAGAGAGAAAGGGAGAGAGAGAGAATCCCAAGCAAGCCACACACTTGACAGCATAGAGCCTGACATGGGGCTCAAACTCATGAACTGTGAGATCATCACCTGAGCCAAAACCAAGAATCAGACACTTAACCCTCTGAGCTACCCAGGTGCCCCGACTCCATGTCTTTTAATAGCATTCATTGTGCCGTCATTGTGTCTGGAGCCTAGGTGGCCTTGTGTTAATATGTTTTCATAACTGATTTTGGGGCACTATTCAATATCATTTGAATTCCTTTTATTTGCCAGGCACTAGATCAGGTGGGGGCTGGGGAGTAAAACCAGAGCCCAGAGAGACCCCAGGCCCTGCCTCCAAGAAGCTAAGCAAGACGTTGTAGGCTGATGAGTGGTGTGAGTCGGGGAGAGAGGGCGCTGTGGGAGGGACCCCCTGGATTGGGGGAGGTGGGGAACATTCCCTTCCTTGAAGAGCCTGAAATGGGATGGGGGCTTGGGGTGCAGAGGAGTGGCAAAAGATGTGGCCAGAATCCAGAGGAGGGGCCCATCATGAAGAACCCCCGGAGCCCTGGCCAGAAGGTTGAACTTGAACGTGAGAGCATGAGAAGCCCCTGAAAGGGCCCAGTCAGGGGCGGGGTCTCTCTCCAAGCCTGCCATCCTGAATGTGCACTAAGGTCTCTGAAGGCGGACATTTGTGTGGCCTTTCTGTAACTGGACGGTGCTTAGCACATAACTACTTAGCCGTTGATGGTGACAAGAGTCAGGGCCAAAATTCTGGCTTTCCTCCCACCAGTCACACTGCCTGCCATAGAACTGAAGGAGGAGGGAAGTAGGCTCAGGTCATACTGGAGTGCTGACTATGTTCTGGGCATTTTGCTACACACTATGGTATGCATATAATTTTAGTTAATCTTCACACCAACTTTGCAAATATGTTATCCTCACTTATCAGACGTATAAACAAAACTTACAGAGGTTGGAGGATTTGATCAATAACAATATCAAATAATAACTGCTAGATAAACCGCATTAACTGTTGAAGTGATTGAAGTGGCCAACAACCAACCAACCAACCCTATCACACCCTACACTTAATTCCCAGTTAAACTTCACTTCAATGGAGGCCTTTATTAAAAATGCACATAATGAGGGGTTGCCTGGCTGGCTCAGTTGGTTAAGCATCTGACTTCAGCTCAGGTCATGATCTTACGGTTTGTGAGTTGGAGCCCCACATCGGATTCTGTGCTGACAGCTCAGAGCCTGGAGCCTGCTTCGGATTCTGTGTCTCCCTCTGTCTCTGCCCCTCCCCTGCTTGCTCTTTCTCTGTCTCTCAAAATAAATAAACTTCAAGAAAAGCGTATCCTTGCCTTCCCCTACCCTCAAGGTACCACCTCATTTGTCTTTTCTTATCATAGCAAAACTCTGACAGAACCACCTATGCTCACCATCTGAAATTCTCTGCTTCTCGAACTCTCTCCAGTCAGGCTTTAACCTTTGCCGTTCCAGCAGAACAACCCCTAGGAAGGTGACGGTTGACGTTCATGTGTCTAAATCCAGCTGTTCACACTCAGGCCTCACCTAACACAGTTGATCATAGCTTTCCTCACAAAGCCCTTTCTTCACTTGATTTCTGGAAAAACCTCTCCACCCCACCCCCACTCCCACTCCCACTCCCACCCCCACCCACTCCACTCATTTCTCCTTCTGGGTCAGTCGTCTTTACCATTTCTTTTTCACTTCTGTCTCTGAACACTGGAATGGCCCAGAACTCAGACTCGGTCCCTGGGGATCTCCTGACTTCTATCTACACTCCTCCTCAGATAATTTTATCTAGTCTAATGGCATTAATGCCATCTGACACCAATGACGCCCAGATTTGTATCTCTGGCAACATTTCTTCCTTGAACCCTAGGAACCTTGGTTTCCAGCTGACTTGTCAGCACCTCCACTTGGAAGTCTAGTTGGCATCTTAAACTCAACATCTGGGAAACTAAACCCCCGACTCTTTCCACCTCAGCCTCTAAACCTCTTCTTTCTATAGTCTTTTTTCATTTGAATTTCATTCTTCTCTCCTGAGTACATGGCCGTTTTGATCGTCCACATTCTTGGTTCAACCACTTGTTTATATGTCTACCACCCTGGTGTCTTACTTGGCTTCTAACAGTGGTCTCCTATCTGGTCTCTTTACTTCCATCTTGCTCTTATTTTGTTCTCTACCTTTAATGAGATAAATCTGACATGTAACAGTGTGTAAATTAAGGTGTACCTTGTGTTGACTTGATGCATTTACATATTGTAAAATGATGACTACCATAGCTTGAACTAACACTGCCATCCTGTCATACTGTTACCATTTTGTGTGTGCGTGTGTGTGCGTGCACGTGGTTAAGATTCAAGCATATGATACAGTGTTATTAGCTAAAATCACCAGGGCTGTACATGAGAGTTGTTAAGCTTGTAACTGAAAATTTGTATCCTCTGACCAGGATCTCCCCATTTCCCCCATTCCCCAGCACCTGGGAACCACCACTTTCTGAGCTCGACTTTTTTAGAATCCACATATAAGTGTTATCATACAGTGTCTTCCTCTGTCTGACTTACTTCACTTAGCATAATAGGCCCTCAAAGTTCATCCAAGCTACTGGAAATGGCGGGATTTCCTTACTTCTTATGGCTGAATAATAGATAATAGTCATTGTGTATATACGTGTGTGTGCGCGTGTGCGTATCACCTTTATCAGTTGGTCTGTTGATGGACACTTAAGTCATTTCCATATCTTGGCTATTGGAGTAATTTTGCAATGAACACAGGGATGCAGACATCTCTACGAGATCTTGAATTCAACTCCTTTGGATATATTCCCATGAGTGGAATTGCTGGATCTTATGGTAGGTCTATTTTTGATTTTTTGAGGAACGTCCATATTGTTTTCTACAGTGACTGTATCAATTTTTATTCCCATCAACAGTCCACCCCTTTTCCCTGCATCCCTTCCTCCCCCACATTTGTTATCTTTTTGGTGATAGCCATTCTCACAGGTAGGAAGTGATAGCTCATTGTGGTTTTGGTTCGCATTTCCCTGATTAGTGAGACCAAGCACCTTCTCATGTACTTGTTGGCCATTTGTATGTCTTTGAAAACTGTTTACGCAGTTCGTCTGCCCTTTTAAAGATTAAGTTACTAGGTTTTGTTTTTGAGTCCTATGTGTTAATCTTGAATATTAACCCCATAGCAGATACATGATTTGCAAGTATTTTCTCCCATTCCGTAGGTTGCCTTTTCACTTTGTCGAGGGTTTCCAGTGCTGCGCAGGAGTTTTTTAGTTTGATGTCATCTCACTCATTTACTTTTGCTTTTGTTGCTTGTCTTATCTAAGAAATCACTGCTACAACTAATATTAGGGAACTTTCTATGTTTTCTTCTAGGAGTAGTAGTTTCATGTCTTACATTTAAGTCTTTAATCTGTTGTTTTAATATAATTTATTGTCAAGTTAGCTAATATACAGTGTATACAGTATACTCTTGGCTTCAGGAGTAGACGCCATGATTCATCACTTACATACCACACCTGGTGCTCATCCCAACAAGTGCCCTCCTCAATGCCCATCACCCATTTTCCCCTCCCTCATCCATCAACCCTCAGTTTGTTCTTTGTGTTTAAGGGTCTCTTCTATTCTGCTTCCCTCTCTGTAACTATTTTTTTTCTTTTCCTTCCCCTATGGTCATCTATTAAGTTTCTCAAATTCCACATATGAATGAAAACATATATTATCTATCTTTCTCTGACTGACTTATTTCACTTAGCATAATACCCTCCAGTCCCTTCCATGTTGTTGCAAATGGCAAGATTCATTCTGTTTCATCACTGAGTAGTATTCCACTATATATATATAAACCACATCTTCTGTTTTGAGTTAATTTTTCTGAGAGACCTAAAATAGAGGTACACTCATTATTCTGTATGTGACTATCCAGTTTTTGCAACATCTTTTATTGAAGAGACTATCTTTTTCCCACAAAGTATTCTTGGTGCCTTTGTCTAGTATTAGTTTGCCATATATACAAGGGCTTATTTCTGGCTCTTGATTCTGTCTCATTGGTCTTTGTGTCTGTGCTTATGCTAGTACCATAGCATTAGCTATGTAGTTTTGTAGTATAGCTTGAAATCAGGAAGTGTGATGTCTGGCTTTTTCTCAGGATTGCTTTGTCTATTCAGAATCTATTATGGCTCTATAAAATTTTAGGATTGTTTTTTCTACTTCTGTGAAAAATGCCATTGGAATTTTAACAGAGAGTGCATTGAATCTATAAATGGCTTTGGGTAGTATGGGCATTTTAACTATATTCTTCTGATACATGAAAACGGAATATCTTTCCAATTGTTCGTGTCTTCTTCATTTTTTGTTAATCATAGTCTTATAGTTTTAATTGTATAAACTTTTAACCTCCTTGGTTAAATTTATTTCTAAAAATTTTATTGTTTTTGATGTTGTTGTGAATGAGATTGTTTTATTTATCTTCCAGATATTTTATTGTTTATGTCTAGAAATAAAACTATTTTCTATATGTTGATTTTGTGTCCAACTTGACCGAGGTTATTGATCAGTTTTGGCAGTTTTTTAGGTGGAATCATTAGGACTGTCTATACATAAGATTGTATCAGCCACAAACAAACATAATTTTACTACTTTTCTATTTGGATGCTCTTTTCAAAAAATTGAGATATAATTGTCATATAGCATTATATTATTTTCAGATGTACAACATAATGATTTGATACTTGGATATGTCATAAAATGACCACCAAAATAAGTCCAGTTAACACCAATCACCACACATCGGTTATACATTTTCTTATTCTTGTGATGAGAACTTTTAAGATCCATTCTCTTAGCAACCTTCGAATATACAATACTGTATTAACTATAGCCACCATGCTGTACATTGTATCTCTAGGACTTATTTATTTTATTAACAGAAGTTTGTGTCTTTTCAGTACCTTTATTCATTCCCCCCACCCTCCCCACCTGCCTCTGGCAACCATTAATCTGTTATCTGTATCTATGATTTCAGGTTTTTTGGTTTTTATTTTGGTTTTATATTTCACATATAAATGAAATCATATGGTATTTATGTTCTCTGACTTATTTCATTTAGCATAATACCATAAATATTCACCATGTTGTCGTGGCAAGATTTTCTTTTTTGGGGGGGCGTAGGGGGGCTGAATAATATTCCATTGTGGATATATACACACCGCATTTTCTTTGTCCATTCATCCATTGATAACACTTAGGTTACTTCCATGTCTTGGCTATTGTATGTTATACTGCAGTGAACACGAGTGTGCAGGTATTTTTTTAGTTAATAATTACCCCGAAGTGGAATTTCTAGATCATTTGGTGGTTCTATTTTTAATTTTTTGAGCAATCTCCATACTGTTTTCCATAGTTGTGCCAGTTTGCTTTGTCTATTCAGAATCTATTATGCACATTTATTTTCTCCACTTTTTCTCTGACACTTATTATCTCTTTTTGATGATAACCATTCTAACAGGTGTGAAGCGATATCTTATTGTGGTTTGATTTGTATTTCCTTGATGATTGGTGATATTGAGCACTTTTTCATGTACCTGTCATTCATCTGCATGTCCTCTTTGAACAAATGTCTATTCGAATTGTAATCATATTTGTATTTTGTTAGTGAGTTGTATATAAGTTCTTTGGATATTTTGGATATAAACCCTTTATGAACTATATGGTTGGTAATTATTTTTTCTGCTTCTATTGGTTGCCTTTCATTTTGTTGATGGGTTCCATTGCTGTGCAGAAGCATTTTGGTTGATATAGGCCCACCTGTTTATTTTATTTATTTTTTTTGGTTTCCTCTACTATTAGTGTCAAATACAAAAAGAATTCATTGCCAAGATTGATGTCAAGGAGCCTACCTCTTGTATTTTTTTGCTAGAAGTTTTATGGTTTCAGGTCTTATGTTCAAGTTTTTAATCCATTTTTAGTTAATTTTTGTGTGTGGTGTAAGATAGTGGTTCATTTTCCTTATTTTGCATGCGGATATCCTATTTTCTTACCAACGTTTGAAGAGACTGTCTTTCCCCCATTATATATTCTTGGCTTGTTTGTCATAAAAGAATTGACCACATATGCATGTGTTTAGTTCTGCGCCCTCTCTTGTGTTCTATTAATCTATGTGTCTTTTTATGTCCATACCATATTGTTTTGATTACAATAGCTTTGAATTATAGTTTGAAATTAAGAACTTTTTGCCTTCAGCTTTATTCTTCTTTCTCAAGGCTTTGGCTATGTGGAGTCTTCTGTGGTTCCACACAAATTTTAGAATCATCTTTTCTATTTTTTGAGAAAAATGCCCTTGGAATTCTGATAGGGATTGCATTGAATATATAGATTGCTTTGGGGAGTATGGACATTTCAACAGTATTCTTTCAACCCATGAGCACAAAATATCTTTCCATTTATTTGTATGTTTTTCAGTCTTTCATCCTTACAGTTTTCAGAGTACAGGTCTTTCACTTCCTTGGTTAAATTTATCCCCAGATATTATATTCTTTCTGATGCAATTGTAGATGAGATTGATTTTTTAATTTCTCTTTATGATAGTTTGTTGTTAAAATATAGAAAACAACTGATTTTTCTATATTGATTTTTGTATTCTGCAACTTCACTGAATTTTTAAATTAGTTCTAACATTTATGGTGGATGACATAATACCATGTCATCTGCAAATAGTAACAGTTTTCCTCCTTCTTTTTTGATTTGGATGCCTTTCATTTTTTTTCTTGTCTAATTGCTCTGGTTAGGATTTTCAATATTATGTTGAATGAAACTGGCCAGAGTGAGGATCTTTATCTTCTTCCTGATCTTAGAGGAAAAGCGTTGAGCTTTTTGCCATTGAGTATGATGGCAACTGTGGGCTTGTCATATGTGGCCTTTATTATGAGTACGTTCCCGCAACACTCACTTTAACCATAAATGGATCTTGAAATTTGTCATAAGGGTTTTCTTCATCTATTGAGATGATCATATGATTTTTATCCTACATTTTGTCAAGTGGTATATCACATTATTGATTAGCAGATTTGGTTGAAACATTCTTATATCCCTGAATAAATCCCACTTTGGACGATTCTTTTAATGTATTTTTTAATTTGGTTTGCTAATATTTTGTTGAGTGTTTTTGAATTTATGCTCATAGCAATATAGTTCAGTCATTTTTTTTCATGAAGTGTCCTTGTCTTACTTATTTTCAGGGTAATGCTGACCTTATAAAATGAATTTGGAAGTGTTACATCCTCTTCAATCTTTTGGAAGAGTTTGAGAGGGATCGTTGTTAATTCTTTTTTAAATGATTGATAAAATTCATCAGTGAGGCTGGCTGGTCCTAAACTTTTCTTTGTTGGGAAGTTTGATTACTGATTCACTCCCTTTACTTATGATTAGACTGCTCAGATTTTCTGTTTTTTTAATGAGTCAGTCTTGGATATGTTATATGTTTCTAGGTATTTATCCATTCCTTCTAAGTTATCAAGTTTTTTGGTATAAAACATTTTTAGTAGTCTCTCATGATACTTTGTATTTCTGTGGTATCAGTTGTAAATTTTTTAAAAAATTTCTAATTTTTTTTAAAATTTTACTTTTGAAAGAGAGATATAGAGATGAGCAGGGGAGGGGCAGAGAGGGAGGTACAGAATCCAAAGCAGGTTCCAGGCTCTGAGCTGTCAGCACAGAGCCCAACATGGGGCTCAAACTCATGAACTGCAAGATCGCGACCTGAGTCGAAGTCATACACTTAATTGACAGAGCCATCCAGGTGCCCCTGTAATATCAGTTGTAATTTCTCCTCCTTCACTTCTGATTATATAGTCCTCAGTGTTCTTTCTATTCTAGAAAAAATATACTTTAGCCAATAACGGCAGCAAGAGAAAAAGATGGAGATTATATAACAAGGAGGTCAACTCATCAATAAGATAAAACAATCATAAATATACATGCACCCAACTTTGAAGTACCTAAATGTATTAAGCAAATACAAACAGATGTGAGGGGAGATACAGTACAATAATACAGTAATGGTAGGGGACTTAGATGCTCCATTTTTTAACCATGGAGAGATCATGCAAATGGAAAACCAACAAGCAAATGTTAGACTTGAACCAAACGTTAGACCAAACCAACCCAACAGACACATACAGAACACTGATTCAACACTAGCAGAATGCACGCTCTTCTCAAGAGCACACAGAACTTAGAACTTTCTTTACCAGAGACCATGTGATACATCATAGAACAAGTTTTAACAAACTTCAGAAGTTTGAGGAAAAGACAGCGTCCTCATTTTGTTGATGGTTTTCTTTTCTGTGTAAAAACTTTAGTTTGACATAGTCTCAATTGCTTTTGTTTTTATTTCACTTGGCTGAGGAGAGAGATCCAAAAAGATATTGCTAGGACTGATGTCCAAGAGATAACTGCCTGTTTTCTTTTAGAAGTTTTGTGGTTTCGGGTCTTGCATTTAGGTCTCGAATCCATTTTGAGTTTCTTTCTGTGTATAGTGTACAAAAGTAGTCCAGTTTCTTTCTTTCTTTTGTGTTTTTTTTTTGTTTGATTGTTTTGTTTTGTTTTGCATGTAGCAGTACAGTTTTCCAAAAAAATGTATTGAGGACGCTGTCTTTTCCTCATTGTCCATGCTTGCCGTCCGTATTGTAGGTTAATTGGCTATATAAGCATGGGTTTGTTTCTGGGCTCTCTGTTCTGTTAATCTATGTGTCTGTTTTTTTACCAGTGTTGACTCTTTGGATTACTATAGGTTGGTAGTGTAGCTAGAAATCCGGGAGCATGATCTCTTCTGCTTTGTTTTTTCCCAAGGCTGTTGATGCTCTGAGGTCTTGAGTAGTTCCATACAAATTTTAGGATGATTCATTCTAGTTCTGATTGCTATTTTGATAGGGAATGAAATCTTGTCATTCACACCAACATGGATGGACCTACAGGGTATTATGCTAAGTGAAATAAGACAGAAAATACAAATACTATATAATTTCACTTATGTGTGGAATCTAAAAACCTAAAAAACAAAACAAACAAACAAACAGAAGTCGACAAATAAGTACAGAGAACAAACTAGTGGTTGCCAGAGGTGAAGGGGTGGGGGGAATGGATAAAACAGGAGAAGGAGATTAAGAAGCGCAAACTTCTAGTTATAAAACAAGTCATGGGAATGCAGAGTACAGCATAGGGAATGCAGTCAATGATATTATAAGAACTTTATATAGTGACAGATGGTAACTACACTTATGGTGAGCATTTCATGATGTATGTAATTGTCAAATTGCTATGTCGTAAAAATGAAACTAATGTAATATTGTATATTAGCTATATTTCAACAAAAAAGGCAGGCATTGTCACAGTTCTCTTTGAAGACACAAGTCAGCTCATGTTGCTCCTCTGGTGACAGCCCTGTAATGTCCTGTTACTCAGACTGCAGGCCAAAGGACTTAAAGTGCTCTCCCTAGGGAGGACCCTCCACCACCTAACCATGCTCCCACCACACTTTTCATACTTCTTTCTAGTCTAGTCTCAGCCTTTCTGTGCTCAGCAGCTCACTTGCAGGCCTCTAACCTGCTGTTCTCCCTGCTTGATGTATTCATTCCCAAATATCCACATGGCTTGCAATTTACTGTCTTCAAGTCATACCTGATCAGTAAGACTTCCTTGACCAAGCTATATTTTTAAAAATCTCCCATCTCTCCCAATGTCTAGCACTCCGCTTCTCCAGAGCCTTTCTTTCTTTTCCTCATGACTTTTACCTCCATATTTACTTCATTCTGTGTCTCTCTCCCAAGCAGAACATAAGCCCTGAGACGATAGGGACTTACTGGTTTGTTCACTGCTGGATGCCTAACTCCCAGAAATGTGCCTGACGCCATTTTTCAGAGTGGGAGCTTGAAGATATTTGTGAATGAATGAATAAATGAATGATTACATACAATCAGGATGTGGGAAAGGTGATCTCTAAAGTCTCATTCAAATCTGCTTCTCCGTGCTTTTGTACAGCTAAGAAGTATTTTTTCTTTCTCACAATCGACTTGGAAATACATAAAATACAACTACTGTGGTAAGAAAAAATAGCTCGAGCTGAACTAATTATACTAGCCACTTTTTAAAAAAAATTCTTTTGATGTGCTTTAAAGAAACTCCTTTATTCCCCCCAACAGTCTTGGGAGGTAGGTTCTCTTATTTTTGTTCTCCAAATGCAGAAACTGAGGAAAAGGAAGCATTAGCCCCTAGCTCAGGTGTCAGCAAGGTGAGCAATACGATGTGGTCAGTGGACCAAACCTCCTAGCAAGAAGTAAAGGGGAAGGAGGGAGATGACAAATTTTGTAAGAATAGCTGTTTATTCTAGTTTGTGCTTAAAGCTTTACATTCCCATTAATGCTCACCACATCTCTGTGAGGGATGCACTGTTTTATTGTTTTTACAGATGAGGCTTGATGGCACACAGCTAGTCAAAATGCAAGGCTGAATCCCAAACCAGGTGCTTTCTACTTTGCTGTCACCTGTGCTTTATTGTAGCCCTTGGAGCTAAATCGAGAGCTGCCCATGAGGGAAGGGTTAGGGCACCACAGGGGCCCCTCAAGTTTCAAGGAACAACACCCAGATTTCTATTAATGTGAAGGTTCTGTGCAAGGAATAAAAGCCAGCACTCAGTGAACGTGGCCACGAAATCCTAATTCAGTGATTTAAATGATCTGTGTCCATTCTTCTGAGGGTCAGAGAGAAGTGGACTGTCTTCATGTAAAGATTTTTCTCAACATCCAAGTAGAAATCTCATTTCGGTTTGAATTAAGAATTGATTAAGGAGTAAAATGCCAAACTGGGTAGAGAAATTCCTTTTGGAACCATATAAAAGGAGGCCCCTAAAAGAAAGCACATTCATCTAGTGTCTACATGGGGGAAATAGCTGTTCCTTTCCAGAGTGAATGCTGGACTAGACAAGCACAGAAATTTGTGAGAAATTGCCTGTTAAGAGACAGGGAAATGCAGGCAGGTGGCCTCCAGTATATGGGAACAAAAGTATCTTTGTTCTATGAAACTGAGGAGTACTGGTAACACTGAAACAATCTCTAATCATAGTTAATTCTCTTCTAAGCATCTGCTGTGGTGAACTCTACAACCTGAGAGTGTGCTCTCAGGGGAGGGAGGAGGGCAGGGGGAAAGCACCCCAGCCCCTGAGCGGTGAGCCCAGTGACTGCTGAGTGAGCAAGCGTCTTCAGGCAGCAATCACTCTCCCCTCACAGGATTGTGGAAAGAAAAGATGCTGCCCTGGTCTTCCTTTCTTCCTGTACAGTCAACTCCGGATGCCCTTTAACCTAACCAAACCGATTTAAAAGTCTCCGCAGCTTGAGGAGCAGGTCCTTGATCCACAAGGCCTTTCCTCAGTGAGTCGGGCTGTCACACAACTGGCGCGGAGCACAGAGTAGTTGAGTCAGGGAAGGGGTGGACACTGAGCTAGAATTGCCCGAAGCAGGGGGAGGGGTTATGACAAAGGAACTGAAGAGACTCAGGAAGGAAGAAGTGCCACTGTGTGGCGGGCAGCTGTGTGCCTGCTTGCCTGTAAAGGTTCACTCTTGGCAGTGTTTCCAGGGCGGGCCAGGAGCACGCAGAGCTTCGTGAGTGCCGGCTCAGTTGTCGTTTCCGGCGTTCTCTCCCGTTCAAGCTCACCTGCAGCCCTGCCTGCACCTTCATTCTCCGCACACTGGCATCCTCACCAGCCCCTGCCAGCCAGGCTCAGGATGGGGCCCTAACAGAGAGGAGCTTTTGAGCTCACAGAGTCGCAAATTCCCCTGCCCTTGGGGAGTGGCTAGCAAATTCGAAAAGTGGGAGGTTCCTAAGATTCAGCTAGAGGATGGATGGTGAAATGAGGGTTGACAGTATCCCCAGAGGGTTGAAATTAAAAAAAAAAAAAATCAAGTCATTGCATTACTGCTTTTTTGAAACAGTGATGTTGCTGTTCCTCTTAATATCCTGACTCTGAGTAAAGTGCTGGAGGAATCACCCAGTCAGTGAGCTCAAAGTTTACCAATAGAGCAGTCATTTCCTGGGCTCAGGAATAAGTATTTAAATCAAACTGGGGGAGAGGGCACAGCAGGTTGGCTCAGCCAGTGCAACATGTGACTCTTAATCCTGGGGTTATAAGTTCTAGTCCCACATTGGGTGAAGAGGTTACTTAAAAATAAAATCTTAAAAAAAAATCAAATTTGGCCCAAGCTGAACAGAGATAGAAATATGGAAAAAGGGAATTCCCTTAAATGATTTCTCTGCCAATTTGGGAAGAATTGGCCAGGGGTGGCAGGTGGGGGTGGGTTGGAAGACTCAGGTCATTTGTAACTAGTAACTGTGTTTAATATTGAATGTTTCTAAAAAGTGTCTCAGCAGGAGGGCACTGGTGGTATGTGAGGGCTGATCACCATGGAAGAAGGGGGAGAGATGAGGACAGTCTAGCTTCTGGCTCCCTGAAGTCATATGGCACACAGAAGGATTGGCACATTCGTCTGCTGCTTCCCAGGCCACCCCCCACCCCACTCCTCTTCCTAATACTGCCTGCCTTCACATAGGCAGGAAGAGGAATCTTCCTTGAGCAAAGTGGAGGTGAAGAGGAAACTGAGTCTGAGAACAGGGCTGGCCTTACACCTGAGCCACGTGAGCTCAGCCCTGTGCACCTGCATCGCTGAGAAGCCTCACAGGCCACACGCCACAAAGGAGGTCAGTTTAAGGTCGGCAGAAGTGCTATTGCTCCAAACCTAATACTGCCTATATAGACAAAGTGAGCAGGCTAAAGTAAGTTGGAAAAAAGAAGTTGAATATCCAGGCTATTCCACTAGAGACAATGTTTGGTTCTAATGATCTAGATATTTTTAGTACAGTTTAACAAACAACCATCTTTAAAAAGTATCTTTAGAAAGCAATTTCTTTTCATTCCCTTTTGCCTCAGTGAAGTAGCCGTAGTTTGGGTAGGAAACAGAAACTTCAAGACAATAATTAGAGTGCATTAAATAAATATAAATTTTATTAAAAACACTCACATAGCGTTATCAGGAATGATATAATAATAAACGCTTTCAAATAACCTGCATTCATAACATTACAATACTTACAGTATTTATAACCATCCTCAGGTTTTATAGACAAACCAAACATGAAAATGAAATGAAACTAAGTTTTTAAAAAAGCATAGAAAAATGCACACAGAGTTCATTATCTTAGTGTCAAACTGCAAGAGTTTTCTACACAAGTTAACCACTAGCTTTAGAAGTGAACTGTACATCACTGTGCGTCAATCAAGATGAAAAATTCATTCAAGTAAAGTTGACACCACTCAGAAGCATTTTCAAGTATGGCTATATAGTTAACCTGATATTCCTATATAAGCAAATTGGAGATCTGCTTCCATTCATTCTAACTGAGGCAGGTTTGATATTTACAATTATAGATCTGTTATTTACAATATGCCACTCGATTTCCTCTCCTCCTCCCTCCTTACCTCTCTCCAAACCCCAAGCTACACTTCTTGCTCTCTCGTTGGCCAGCAGTTTGACAAATGGCAGTGGATGACACAGAAACCAAATATTCATATAGGGATGGCTGACTCAAAACCAACAGATGTGCATATAGTAACCAAATATTTGGGGTTAGATGTATGGCATATGCAAATATTAAAATTGTGTGGTTTGACATATGCAAACATTTTTGAAATGTTTGTAAATTGGTCACAGCCAAAAACGAGAAATTGTTTTTAAAGACAAAAGTCCTGTTATAAAGACTTCACCAGTAAAACTCAAAGGCCTTGTTTAAGAATTTATTTGAAATGTTAGTAAGCACAAATGTACTTAGACAAAAACGTAATCATCTGATTGATTGCACACCGTACCCCTACGTGTTCTGCCTCTGTGGGGAAGTCCTCACGGGCCTAGACTGTATTGACTCCAAGATCGAAACGTTTTATCTAGAGTGCTGACTCTAGCCAACAGCCACTTGCCAAACTCCTGCCTTACAAGCTTCCCTTTATCAACTCAGTGCATTCTATTTTCGTGTAATTTTTTTTTCCTGCTTGAGACAGTCAAAAGATTCCCCAAACTTTTAAAATGCTTTTCTTTACAATAAAAAGAGCCAACAGATTTACAAAATTAGTTTTAGTTACATCAGGACATATACAAGTAAAATAGGAGGGATTCAAAATAAAAGGGTTAAATCCCTGAAAAAGAATATATTTATTAACCTACAACAATTTTACATAAACACAGGTGACATGTTGGCATAAAGGAGAACAGGAGCTGAAATATCCCTGAATTTTTAGAACAAAAAAAGGATGAAGTTCAAGTTATACTTGCTAAGAAATCAAGTATTGAAAAAAGATATGCTTTTTTAATAATAATAATAATAATAATAAAAAGACTTGGAAAAAATGATGGTACATGATGCTATAAGCTTTCACTCTCAGTTCAATATCCTATTGCCAAACTAGTGTTGAGGTATATGACAAGTAGGAACATCACCCAAACCTTTAATGAATTCTTAGCTCACATTATGATATATTTGTAGCAGGCTGAGTAGCACCATCATGATGTGAATTCTGCTTCAAATCCATATATATATATATATATATATATACACACACATGTATATATATATACACGTATATATATATACATACACATATATATGTATATATTTAAATTTTTTACAGTACTAAAATACTAAAGCATTGCGTTAAAAAAGTTTTGTTTACAATTTAATTTACTATACATCTCTTTCACTTCTTTATACAAATTAATGATTTATAACCACCACAGCAAACCAGCTGCCTGTTTTTTTTTTTCTTTTTAATTAACAGATTCACATGGAACTAACCCTGTTTATTCATCTTATGCAGGCATCAGTCTGCTCAATCTTCCTGGAAAAGAGGACACTTATACTAAGAAATGACAACATCACAATGTACAATTATCAACACAAAAGCAGACTGCCGTTGGGTTTGCTGAAGAGCACGCAGATCCATAAAATAGCATCAACTTAAGTGAACTAGCCTTGTTAAGTCTGTAGCATGTCATTGTTATCTGCAGTTAATAGAAAATTCTTAAAACTACATATTTGAGCAATGAACTTGTCATACAATTTCGTAGAAAACTGTTTTACAGTCTAGCATGGGAGATGAGCACCAGAAAACGTGTTGTGGACTAAACGTGTTATTCCCTTGAATCCAGTAAGCCCCACTGTGGATTTAACTGGCTATGTTAAAAATGGACACATTGCTCATCAGCAGATGCATGGCTAAAAGCAAAAATATTTTAAAAGCTTTCCTTATTTTCTTAAAAAGAATCAACTTTGCATTCTAAAATGAAAGTAAACTTTTTTTTTTAAACGTCTCAGTACCTTAGCATTGTTCAAGTTGTCAAAGCTTAGGTAGACAAAGTGCTTCTAAAACACCATTTAAAATATTTATACATATACATGTGTGTGCACATATACATATGTGTGTATATATATATGTACATATATACGTTTATTGTCCTTACAAGGACTTCACTGGATGAGCAAAATCCAGAGGCCTTTAAATGTCCACATTAAAAAAAAAACAAAAAACAAAAAACAACCGTGTGTAAGAATAGGTAATTATGATAAAAATTTGAATGAAAAGGTACCCCTGTTATTCAAGGGCATTGGAGTACACTGATAGAATCTTGATGATATAAAGGCATTAAATTTTCAAATATTAAAGACACCATTTTCTTAGCACCATTTCTTAAAACATCCAAACAAATTCAGTGTTTTGCTGTCTATTCATTTATGCTTCCTGTAGCTATTTTGATAAATAAAAGTTAATATTAAGATTACAGTAAAAACTGCATGTTAAAAAGCCATAATTCCAGTATTTCAGTACATTGTATATTCAGCACCAGATGGTATTTTAAAATTCCTGCCACTGTAATACTACAGTACTTGTTTGATTTGTGTTCCATGACTATGCAAACTCGGTATTATTAAAAGTGGTCACAGATGTGTAGAGTTGTAAGGGGGAAAAATCACATTTACATATCATCTCGTCCAATAATAGAACCAGTGTTTAAAAATGTAAATTGTGGAACACTTTCCTCCCCACCTTCTTTTTGCATAGAATGCTTTGGTCTTTTGCCCAGATGCCATCTGTGACCACTTAGGAGTCGGGGGAAGTTAAGTGCTGTGGTAAGATGACCTCGTGTTTTGCTGGTGAGCTGAGGTTCTTCCCACCACATGTGTCATAAATCCTGTGTCCTTTCCCCACTGCCCACGTCATGAGAACTACACTACGGACAGGTTGGTTGTGGTCTTTTCAAATGAGGTACCCACCATGAGGGGCGACATCATATGTATCTGTTGTAAGGCCCTGTGACCCGAGTGAAGGCATATGGAGATGTAGTTACTGTGGAGTCTGTGGTCACGGACATGGTCCTTTCAGCAAGGGATTTGATGAAGCGCAGGTAAGTGGGCTCGGCAGGTTCATGTGGCTCAGAGGGCTCCCGTTTCACTTTTTTGCCATGGGTTTTCTGAGGCACATAGTCTGGGCCGTACTTCTCACACTCTTCCTCTTTCTCTCGGGCTTTTTCAGCCATTTTGGCTTCCCAGAGCGCCAAGCCATGTTTTGGCTCATTCATGCTCTTATGCTGGTAAAAGACAAGGGAGATCCTGGTGGGGTGATTCCTATTGGGATTCTTTAAAGGGGTGGTGGCGTGAAGCTCGCGCTTGGCACACTCGATGAGGATTGACCCATGAGTCGGAGCCACAGCCACTCCCCCAATGTCAGGATCTAGAAAGCTCTGTTCACTGTCTGACCAGACTTCATCATTGTCCTCGGCGGCAGCGGGCTGCTTTTCCTGACTGCCAGCATCATGTAATTTGTGTAAGCCTTCTTGGACAGAAGCAGTTCTATCATGGTTAAGACCTGGAAGCATCTTAGAGAACCCATTAGCTGTGTGGGAAAGCATGTCATTCTCCTTGTTTTGGAGATGCAGGGCATGGAGAGAGCTGTTGAACATGCCTGGAGCTGCACCGTAGTTATGGATTATATGGGAAGATGGGTGATGTTCACCGTTCTTATAGTCTATGTTTGGACTGCTCAAATTGGGTGGTAATCTTGAGGCGGCTCCCATGAAGTGGCCATCCATTTCATGAGTGGAATAAGGAGGAAATGTCCCTACATGGTGTACATTTGTTTTAATAGTACAACTGCTGAAGGCATCTCCTTGCATATTTTGGTTTCCATAACCTAAATACTTAGAAGTAAAACTCTGGCTATTTCCAAACCTCGGCTGGTAGAGAGTATGGATGGGTGGTAGATTGAGCTTAGAGAGAGGGTCTTGGTTTGGATACCTATATAGATCCACGGGCTGAGACTGAGGAGAATAGGAACCCAGATATGGGGAGCAGTTGTCCACTGATACATTTCCATTACACTGATAGGATGGATATTGGTTATTCTGATTCAAAAGCGCAGGGTAGGGATTCATGGGATTAGAAGAATTCAAATATGAACCTGCAGCTTGGGATGAGGGGGAATAGAGATTCATAGGGCTGGTGCCTCCATAAATCTCTGAAGTGTGTGAAGAGCTCGGATAAGCCTGGATAACTGGATTGGGCCGCCTCATATACAGACTGGTGGATCCAGAGGAAGAGTAAGAGTTGACAGACTCTGACTGAGGGTTGTTCGTCATGGGGTGATGCTGGGGTTGGGGCTGCTGCTGCTGCTGCTGCTGCGGGGGCTGCTTCTGTGGCTGTGGAGGTTGCTTCGGCAGTTGCGGGGGCGGGGGCTGCTGGGACTGTTGCATGACTGGTCCTGAAAGTCGCAAAAGTTCTGTGGGTAGGATATGAGAGAGCACACAAACGTGTCCGATTATTATTTTACAGAAGCTAGCAAGGCTGCTTAGCTGTGTGTGAGAACCACCACTAAGATTATGCGATGGCCATCAAATCAGGACAAGAGCAAAGTCAGGGTTCTGATCACTGTCTGGCATCATTTTTTGTCTAAAGCATTAGATAAAATAGCAGATCTCCATAACAGTACAATTAAGTAAGTGAAGAAAATTGTAACAAACGTCCAAAAGATATTTGACTGATAGCATCATGTTTTCTGGAGCTTCTGTGTATCTGACCATGCCACGCCCCACCTGAAGTGCCCTCCTTCCTCCACCCTATCTCCTTGCCCATCCTTGGGACAGTCATCCCTTCCTCAAAGAAGCCTTCTATGACCTCATCTGCTAGTGCATGTATAATACCTACTGAAAACATAAGTCAGATAGAGCAATGCTTTATAATATACTGTGATTGATCATTTTTAGTCCCCTCCTCTGAGCACAAAGCAGTTCCTTGAAGGAAGGGACCATGTCTTATTTTACTTTATTTCCCCATCACCTGGCATGCAGTAACAATTTGTTAACTAGTTGGAAGCAGCATCAAATTTGTTACAGAAGATTCATCAATGCTATGAGAAAAAGAAGGACATGCAAAGCATATCTTAATTGGCAAACCCTATGTACATGGCTGTCAATAAAACTTTAAAGAAATTTTCAGCTTTGTAAATGAAAATTTTAAAATACTTCTATTTTATGACCTCACTTAAAAATCTATATATGAGAAATGAACAAATGGAGCTGTAATGGCAGTCCTGAGAATTGAAATGATTATTACAGAAACCAGTTAGAAAAGACTGGAGGAAAAGTTCTACCAGATGATATGATGATACGTGATGACTAACTTACAGAAGACATTAACGAGCGAATAGGATGTTCTTCTCTTCATATAAGTCAAGCAACAAATATTTATTAAGCATCTTTAGCACATTATTCTAAATTACTTAGTTTCTTTAAGTTTTGAAATGAATTAGTAGGGAAATTTGACTTTGTGAAGCAAACATGGTTGGCTCTAAGCAAACTGGTAGAGTAAACTTAAAAGATAAACATTCTTCTTTTGTTAATGGCCAGGTGAATACCATCTGTAAGATGTAGATGTAGACATTACATTGTATGGCTTTTTACAGCAATTAACTGAAGATATAACCAAGGGACTATGAAAGGAAAATATCGACTTACTATTGAATAATGCTCTATTGCTACCGCTAGAGATGTGATCTGTTTGGATGGGTAAAAGCTTTATAAGATAACTACATGTGGACACCCCTCCTAAGCTCCTAACGGGTGGATACTTAATATGGCTACCCCTCCTGGATAAATCCTATTTTCAAACTTCTTATTTCAACAAGTAGTATTGTCTTAGTTATCTAGGCTTAAAATGTTGAAGTCAATCCTAAATTTTTCTTCTTCATTCCAACATTTTGTCACCAATGTATTGATTATCATTTTGGAAGCATTCGCTACCATCTTTTTTGCTAACTCTTCCTTGGTATCATCCAAACTCAAGTTTTTATTACTTTACTCTTGGTTTATTGCATAGCACTGCCTCTAATTTGGCCTTCCTGCCACTGCTAGATTAATGCAAATTTCACCATATCACCTACCTATCATATAAAACTTTGCCATTTATTATAGGATAAAATCCAGACTTCGCCATCAAGCTGGGGTTGAGGGTGCAATATCTCATTACCATGTCCAAGAGCAAAACCTGGCCCTTGGGACTTCAGAGAAGATTCTAGAACAAAACTGAGACCATGATTGAATATAATCATCCAAAATTAACTATTTATTTTTAACCTAAATTTCATATAACACATATCTACATTACATTTACCTGCCAACTGTTTAGCCTGGCTTGCGTTTTCCGTCTGTTTTGTACGAGACGAGGCTGACTTTTCCTTTTCATTCTTATTTGTGCTGTTCTCCAGAGAGGAAAGCTTTTCAGCTGCAGCTTTCTTGGCTTCTAGTTTCCTCTGTCGGCACGTCTTGACCGGTTCTGCTAACATCCTGACTTTCCGCCGAAAAGAACTCAGCACCTGAATGGCACCACTTTGTTTTTTCTCCTCCTGAGCTTCTACACTCCCGAACTCATCCACATCAGAGACTTTGTAGAGAGGCAGAACATGGAGCTGCTCGTCCTCAGGTTTCCCTCCAATTTCTCGATTGTCTTCTCTAGTGAGGGTACATACCTGGTAGGGAGATAACACAGTACTGCGTCGGTTTCCGTCCAAAAGAAACTGTGTGTGTGTGTGTTTCTCCCTCTTAGCATTTAGATTTGTGGTGGTCTACTGGACCAGATCAGTGACATGCATATTACCATTAAACCACATCTGTCTGTTATTAAGGGTGATTGCATCAAAATATCAAAATGGTATTAGACAGGAGATAGACAAATTCACGTTGACTTTTTTTTCCTTTCTTTTTTTTGTGTTTGTGGGGTGGTGTCTATCATGAACCTGTGGTGACTTTGTTCTTCACATATATTTCTTATTCTAAGGGGAGAAGCAACACTCCCAACAAAAAGAAGCAATCTCCCACTTATCACACTTCAAAAATAGACATGAAGCCTCTTCGAAAAGAGGCTAAAAGTTCTACCAAGTAATTTCCTGTTTTTGCTAATATCGCATTCACCTAATACTTTGTACACAATGAAATTCTCCTAATTTCTCCAAAGACAAATCTAAATAATGTTAAATGGAGGATTTGATTGATATAGGTAATGTGTAACTTTACACTGCTTCTACGTTCTTGTCTAATTCTCTGTACTTGTTAAACCTGTTTCTCTTCTCTCCTATTTCTTTTGTAGGACATCACAACATACAAGGGTCTATTCCAAGAAAGGGGAGAAAAAAAGCTACTCCTTTTGCTTTGATAATTTAATGGTACTTTTCCTCTTTTGTTAGCCACAGTCATATTGGTTTTGATGAGAGATTATCTGGTCTTAAAATACTAGATTTTAGTATTTAGTGTTTTTGACTAATGCAGAAAAAACGTGAGCATGATTATTTAAAGCCTAGGGAATATAAAATCACTAGAGGATACTCTTGAAAGGAATGTGATCATAAAAGACTTACCTTGATAAAGAAGTTTAATATAAGGTGGTACTAAAATGAATTTTTACTTCCTATATATTAAAGTCTTTCAAATCCACGTCTCTGACCACTTATTACCTTTTCCCACATGTTATTAGTTCTTCCTACCTAGTGCTGCTTTCCTTTGCAACTCCTGGAAGCTGGGACCTATCAGAGGCAAATTCCCCTTCAGGTAAAACCTCTTTCTCATCCCTGCCTCCTCTCCATCCCCTTGCTAGAGTGAAACATGGTTATGTTTAGGACCTACTGTAGCTCTTTTTTTTTCCTTCCCAGAATCTAGCCAAGCCTCCTAATAGTGAGCAAGTGATCAATATATGATTAGTGAAGATTTTAGACACTGTAGATAGTAAGCCTGGTGTTGGTTCTCCTGAATCAGGAGTTAGCAAAGTAGGGCCTGTGGTCAGTCTGCCGCACAGCCAGTGAACTAAGAATGTGTTTTTGCATTTTCAACTAAAAAACAAAAAAAAAACCACAAAGAATTTGACGGGGACCCTATATGGCCTAGAAAGTCTAACGTATTTACTCTCTTTGCTTTAATAAAATATTTTTTCTGACCTCTGTTTTAGACCATTAAACTGATACTTTCTCTGCTTCTCAACAAAAACTTTATACTAGGTTCTGTTAACTACTTCTACCATTGCTTACCACCTGAATTCTTCTCTACCCTATACAATAACTTTAGTTCCTATATTCTATTTTTTTTAATATTTACTTTTGAGGGGGGGGGTGAGGGGGAGAGAGAGAGAATCCCAAGCAGACTCTTCTATGCTGCCAGCACAGAGCCCGACACAGGGCTTCAACTCACGAACCATGAGATCATGACTGAACCAAAATCAAGAGTCACACATTTAACCAAGTGAACCACCCAGGCACCCCATGTATTCTATTTTTCATTTTAAGTCTCATTGGTCATCTTCCTCAACTACACATATATCCATGTTGATGACTTGATAGATTATAGTTTCTTTACTTCAACTTTTTCATTCCTTATTTCCAGTATGGTTTATCCCTCAACGTGCAAGGCCACACTGTGGACTCTGTCAGTATGGAACCCTGTTCCACCCTAAGACCATATCCATTTTCTCCACTTTGCATAACTTCCGATTATACGGCCCGATCCATTTCACCCACTGCAATATGTAGTCATAATGGGCTCTTCTGTACTTTGAATCTTCTATAGTGGTTGCTGTGCCATGGTTGATGCATTTTTCATTTGTGCTTCTTTCTGCAAGGTGGACTGGTGCCTTGGTTTGTATATATATGGCTTTTTTACTTTACTGATTATAACCTACCAGATGCCTGACACTGAATTTTGAAGGAACTTTTGGCAGCTAATGGTAGCTGGCAATGCAATCACTGGTTTAGTTCTGTACCAAGCATTTCCATGATTTTCATGTGCTTATCAACTCTTTTCCACTCATGTGACAACCTATTATGAGAGTACTAGAAATGCCAAACAAGGGCACCTTTGCAACAGCAATTCATTCATGAAAACACTTGTGCAATGACATCTGCAGAGAACATATTATTCTAACCACGTGCTGCTAACTTCCAGCCTTCCGTTCTTCAATAGAATGTGCTGCTAACTGTCTGTGCCCCACTTACCAGTGTGCTGCCGTTCTGCATGTTGTGTAAGTCTCTGTGGGCATGAGCACAGAAGTCCAAACATGCAGTGACCCCTGAGAATGGACGGCCTTCCTTCAGACCCAGTCGGCATTCTGGTGCTCTGTGTTCATATTCAATCTGAAAAATAAAAACATGCCTGTGAATGAGGAAGTACGTAGGGCATTTGAAATTCTTAGGCATACATTTGAGAAAAGTTTAAGACCTGTGCACTGAAAAGATCAGAAAGACTTTTTAGTATTTAGGTTATTCAGAATTTAAAAACATGTTGCATATTTTAATCCAGAAATACAATGGAATGACACAAAAGAGATCAAACATTTGGACACAGTAAAGTTTTTATTTTACAGTGTTAGGTATAACTGATATACATTAAACAGTATATATTTAAAGTATACTACTTGATTAGTTTTGACATGAGTATATGTGAAACCGTTGCCACAATCAAAATAATGTACATATCCATTATTCCCAAGTTTCTTCCTTCCCCTTTTAATTCATGCCTCTTCCTTTGTTCCCAGGAAACTACTGATCTGCTTTCTGTCACTACAGATTAGTTTACATTTTCTAGAATTTTATATAAATGGTTCTGTTTTGAGTTCATTTTAATATATGGCATAAGATTAAGAATCAAGGTTAATTTTTTTTTCCATATGGCTATCCAACTGTTCAAATACTACTGGAAAAAAATTATCCTTTGCCACTAAATTCTCTTTTGTTGAAAATCAACTGATTGTACATGCTGACTTTCTATTCTGATTGTTTGGTATATAATGGTGTGGTGGGTGTGTATGTGTATATAGGCCAACATCACTGTCTTGATTACTAGTAACTATAGATTTTTAGTGAACCTGGAAATCAGGGAGTAGAAATCGTCAAATTTTGATCTTCTTTTTGAAAACTGTTTGATTATTCCAGATCCTTTGCATTTGTCTTTCTATGTATTTAGAAGCACCTTGTCAATTCGTTCAAAATACTTGGTAACATGTTGATAGGTCATGTACTAAATCCATTAAATGACTTGGGGAAAACTGACATGTTAAAAATATTTAGTCTTGGGAACCATAAACATAGTAGACCTTTCCATTTTAGGTCTTTTATAATTTATCTCAGCAATGTATTATAGTTTTCAGTGCATGGGTCTTATATGTTTTGCAAATGTCAAATTCTTATGCCTAAGAATTTCATATTTTTGATGCTATTTAATTGCTATTGGTTTTCACTGCAATTTTTAATTATTAATAGTTTATAGAAATACGATTGATTTATTTTTACAACTTTGCTAAGCCATTTATTAGAAGTTTTTTTGTCTTTGGAACTTTCTATGTAGACAAATGTCTACATTATAAGGACAATTTTATTTCTTTCTATTTGATCTATATGCTTTCTGTTTCTTTTCCTTGCCTATTGCCCTAAAATTTCCAGTTAGATATTAAATAAAAGTGGTAAAAATGGATGTCCTTTTTGGTGCTCACAGAGCACCAGAATGTTTCTAATTTTAGGGGTAAAGCTTTCAGTCTTTCACTATTAAATCAGAGGTTAGCTTTAAGTTTTTCAATTATGCACATTATCAAGTTGAGAAAGTTCCCTTCTATGGATATTGAATATTGCTAACTGCTTTTTCCTCTACCTATTGAGATAATATTTTCCCCATTATGTTGGCTAATATGGTGAATTACACTATTAAACATTTTTTTAATGTTTATTTATTTTTGAGAGACACAGAGTGGGGGAGTGGCAGAGAGAATGGGAGACACAGAATCTGAAGCAGGCTCCAGGCTCTGAGCTGTCAGCAGAGCCCAACAGAGGGCTGGAACTCATAGACTGTGAGATCATGACCTGAGCCAAAGTCAGACACTTAACCAACTGAGCCACCTACACTGATTGATTTTCGAATGTTAAACAAAGCATTACTGAAAAAAAATTCCATTTGGTCATGATATATCCTTTTTACACATTATTGTCTAATTGACTAAAATTTTGTGAAGAACTTTTACATCAATATTTATGAAGAATATTGGACTGTGGTCTTCTTTTTCTTTTAATGCCTTTGTCTAGCTCTAGTATCAGAATATTTCCAGCTTTGTAAAATAAGTTGGGAAGTTTACTCCTTTTCTATGTTCTAGAAGAGTTTCCATTGAATTGTTACTATTTCTTCCTTAAATAACGAGTCAAATTTGAAAGGAAAATTATCTGAGCCTGGAGTTTTTGGGAGAGCTTTTAACTAAAAATTCAATGTCTTTAATAAATATAGGATGACTTACGGTATATATTGTTTTCTTTAGTCATCTTTGGTAATTTGTGTTTTTTAAGTACTTTGACCATTTCATCTAAGTTGTTGAATTTATTGGCATAAAATTTTAATAATATTATTCCTTTAATGACTGTACGATCTGTAGTGATGTCTCATCTCTAATTCTTGATGCTGGCAATTTGTGCCTTCTCTTTTTTTCCGGATTGAATTGATTCAAAGTACAAGCTTTTGGTGTTACTGATTTATTATCTTGTTTTCTGTATTCCATTTCATTGATTTATGTTCTTTAGTTTTTCCTTCCTTCTGCTTTTTAGGGCTCACATTGCTGTTCTTTTCCAAGTTTCTTAGAGCAGAAGCCTAGATCATTAATTTGAAACTTTATATATATTTTCTGAAGTTTATTTTTATTTATTATTTTTGTTAATGTTTATTTTGTTTTTGAGAGACAGAGTGTAAGTGGGAGGGACAGAGAGAGAGAGAGGGAGACAGGTTCTGAAGCAGGCTCTAGGCTTTGAGCTGTCACACAGAGCTCCACATAGGGCTTGAACTCATGAATCATAAGATCATGATCTGAGCTGAAGTTGGACCCTTAACCAACTGAGCCACCCAGATGTCCCAAAGTTTATTTATTTTTGAGAGAGAGAGCACCTGTGAGCAGGAGAGGGCCAGAGAGAGAAAAGAAAAGAGGCAAACCCAAGCAGGCTCCACACTGACAGAGCAGAGCCTGATGCCAGACTCAATCTCATAGACCATAGATAGGACTTCAGCTGAAATCAAGGGTTGGTTGAGATGCTTAACGGAGTGAGCCACCCAGGTGCCTCTATATATTTTTCTAATAAGTGTTTAATGCTATAAATGTCTCTGTAAGCAAGGCTTTATAGCTTCATCCCACAAATTTCAATGTCATGTCTTCGTTTTCTTTTTGTTTTTAAATATTTATTTTGAGAGAGAGAGTGCATGTGTGCACATGCATGGCTGAAAGAGGGTCAGAGAGAGAGAGAGAATCTCAAGGAGGCTTGTGGCTGTCAGTGCAGAGCCCAACACAGGGCTCGATTTCATGAATGATGAGATCATGACCTGAGCTGAAATCAAGAGTCAGATGCTTAAACAACTGAGTCACCCAGGTACCCCCAAGTCTTCATTTTTATTGTTTGAAATATGTTCTAATTATCCTGTGAATCATTCTTTAGCTCATAGGTCATTTAGAAATAAGTTGCTTGGTTTCCAGATACTTAAGAGGTTTTGTGGATATACTGGAACATATTTTTCATTTAATTTCATTGTGGCCAGAGAACATATTTTGAGGTTTTATAATTTATTGATACTTGTTTTATGACACAGTATATAATTCATCATGGTAAAATGTCCTGTAAACTCAAATATAATGTTAATTCTATTGTTGGGTGATGACTTCTACACATGTCAATAAGGTCAAGTTGGTTAAAAGTGCTGTTCAAGTCTTCTGTCTCCTTCGTGATTTTGTATTTGTCCTAATAGTTATTGAGAGAGATATATTGAAATCTCTGACTATAATTGTAGATTCATTTCTTTTTTAGTTCTATCGGTTTTGTTTAATAAAATCTGAAGCTCTGTACATAGCTAGGGTTATCATGTTTTCATGATGAACTAACTGCCCCTTTTGTTGTTATTAAATGATCTTCTTTTTAGTTTATATTATTTGCTATGAAATCTACCTCGTTATTAATAAGATCATTCCAGCTTCCCTTTGATTGATATTAGCATATTTCTTGGTTCCTGCTTTTTTCAATATCACAATTATTCAATATCAATGTGATTATTTAGTATCACAATCTCTGTCTTTTTAATTGGGAATGTTAAAAGCCATCCACATTTAATAAGATTTTTGATAGGGCTGGGCTTAAATATACCATTTTTCTATTTGCTTTATATCTGTCTTACCTTTAATTTGGTTCCATATTACTTTTAAATACCTTTTTGGGTTGATTCTATTTTTTTCCTTTTTACTGGTGGATTAGCTGGTAGATTTTTTAGCTGGTAGATTTTTTTTAATGACTGTTTCCCTTAAGGTTTACAGTATATTCTTGAACTTCTCACAGTCTACACTTAAGAAATACTATACTACTTCCATATATAACATGAGAACCTTACAACAGTATACTTTCAATTCCCCAGCCTCTGTGCTACTTCTACATGTTATAAACTTTAAAGTACATTTAATATATTTTTAAGATAGCAAATTATCTTTAAATTTTTTTAATAAGGAAAAAGTTTTTCATTTACATAGCTACTGTTTATGAGGTTTTTCATTCCTTTTTGTCAATACAGATTTCCATGTAATATCATTTTTCTATCAACTGGAAGGCTTCCTTTAATATTTTTAAAGTGTTAGTCTGCTGATGGTAAATTATTTCAACTTTTGTATGTTTGAAAAAAAATTCTGTTTTGCCTTTACTTTTTTTCAGAGAGAGACAGAGTGAGAGAGGGGTAGGGCAGAGAGCGAGAGGGAGACATAGAATCTGAAGCAGGCTCCAGGCTTCAAGGGGTCAGCACAGAGCCTGACACCAGGCTTGAACTCACAAATCATGAGATCATGACCTGAGTCAAAGTCGGACGCTTAACCGACTGAGCCACCCAGGCTCCCCCTGGCCTTTACTTTTGAAGTTTTTCCTGGGTATAGATTTCTGGGTTGACAAGGTTTTTTGTTTGTTTGTTTGTTTTGTTTTGTTTTTTTCTTTCTGTACCTTAAAGATGTTTTTCCTCTTTTTCCTTACATTTTGTCTGTGACAACATATAACAATAAGACTTTAACTATAAAATCAAGGAATAAAGGAAAGGAAGAGCATTTAGATAAGAGAAATAAATATAATATATCTAGTTGGGTGAGGAGACAAAAATCAATGGACAGCATCCATAACCTCAATAGGTCTTTCCATGTACTGTGTGGAAAGATGACATGGCTGTTTTTCTGATCTCTAAACCATATTAAGACATATGCATGAATATTACCCAATAGTACATACTAGGCAATATAAAAAATACCTTATCCATAATTGATTTAATTTATATAGACATTACATCTTTTTTTTATGTATGAATGTATGTATGTATTTAAATTTTATTTTGTTGTAAGAATATGTAACATGATATCTACCTTTTTAACAAAATTTTAAGTGTCCAACAGATTATTGTTGACAATAGGTACACATTGCAAAGCAGATCTCTAGACTGTATTCATTTTGTTTAACTGAAACTTTCTGCCCATTTATTAGTACATCTACATGTGTATTCATATATAAACACTGAAATACATCTAAAGAATTATACCTAATCATCTTGTTATAACTAAAATTTGGGGTACCTTCATATTTTGGATACTCTAGGTACAGGAAATACATAAAATACTTCAAACATATTTCAGTAGGGTAGAATATAAATGCTTAGAAAATCAGGTGTGTATGACACCATCTATAGTAAGAATCAGAGGAGTTAGAAGAACACCAATACTTTGTTATTCTGTCCCCTTCCCCAGCTAAAAAGCCATTTGATTAATAGCACCTATAAAACATTTTATTCAACAGAAAATGGCCAAACTTTAAATGTAGCAACATAGACTCAATTCATTTTCTTTTATAGCTTGATTTATTGTGTTCCTCACTCAGAATTATTTTACAACAGTACCAAAACATTCCATATACTTTTCTGTGATACTTACCAAAGTAGATAAGGTTGTAAAATGACAGTATTAATCCTACTACTGTTAACAGCATTAAAAATAATTTTCATATACATCATATATATTTCTAAAAGCCTGAGGTACGACATAAAACAACTTTATAAACAGATCATTATTAAATTTGCTTCTTTTGCTCCCACTTAAAAAAAGAAAGAGCTGAGGTTGGGGAAAGTATTAAAGCCCACAAAAGATACAAGAGTAGATAAATCATTAAATGAGTATTGGTCTCCCCTGTCTCTGATATATAAATTAAACCTATTAGTCTTTAATGTTATTAAATGACAATGTTTGCCAAATGTACCACTCTTCACACTCCCCGGTACTCTCTGCTGCTGTGTACTCTGCACTGGCTACCTGCATCACCTCCAGTTTTCCTCCATCTATCAGTCTCCCTCTTTTCCTTAAATCTTTAGCCTCATTTACTCTGCTGTGCCTACTCCCAGCATTTACTTCACTGGTTTCTCATCCTCCACTCCCAAAATGTCAGTGTACTCCAGAATCCCATCAATAGCCCCTTCTCTTTATAACCTCCCCTTTGAAAAAGTGCACTCACTCCTATGTGTTCAACTCAACTACTTCTTGCATTTTGATAATTCCCAAATCTACATTGTCAGTCTAAAATGAAATTTATCATTTCCCCCTTTTGCCCCCAAACCTACTTTTCCTCACTGATTCCAAATACTAGTTAATAGAACAACCTGTCCAAGCCAGAAATTTGGTGGATCCTCAAATCCACTTGGTCAGGAAGTTCTAGAAGTTCTACCTCAAATTTTACATACTTATTTCCTTTATGCTTTCAGTACTGCCATTTCTTTACTGTAGGACCTTAACATCTCTTGCCCAATGACTCTAGTGCTTACTTCTCCAATTTAATCTTACACTAACCTAAGTTAAATTTCATTTAATTTGGCTTGTTCGGTGACCTTTTTAAACTAAATCACTTCACCCTCCCCTGTACCCAACAACACTTAAAACACTCCAATGGTAGGCTTCTTACATACAGAATAAAATTCAAAAATCTTTATATGGTGTCCAAGGCCATTTGTGACCTTACATCTCTACTTTCAGGGAAAACTTTGTTGTTCCTTCAGAAATGAGAATACCCCTATCCCAGCTGTTAACATATTATTCCATAATTGCCATTTTACATATCTGTCTTAAAGAAGTTCCTTAAAGAAAGGAGTTCCTTAAAGACAAAAACCTACATTGCTCATCTTTACATCCATAGTGACTAAATACAGCATCTAGTTTATAACAGGTTTCCATTTAATGCTTCTGTTGTTGATGTTATAATGACAGGAAAGCCTTTACAGTTTTTTCCTCCTTTATGAGCATTTCTGAACAAATGACCTAGGCTTCCAAGTAGGTATAGCCCAGACCACACTCATAAAAAAGGAAAAAAATGCTTTAGCTTGGTTCACAGAGCCAAGTGAAACTAGCAAAATCACACATATTTGGACACATGTATGTACACTTACAAAGTAGTACACTCATATCTTAATATGTATAGACCTTCTGTGAAAACAGTTAATAGATGGTCAGAAACTATAGTTTGGGCCATATAATTTTAATTCATCACCAAAGTCTGCTTGCTTATAGAAGAGATATGAGAACAAGATTACTGGATACGACAGCTTGTGAGACTCATTATCTGTACAAGTTAAAAGACCAACAATAAGCTCTTTTTGATGACATATTTTTAAAAGTAAGTAGGTCATCAATAATAAACTGTTCCAATCATTGTCCATAATTATTTATAAACTTACCTGATTATTATATGCATCAGGTGCAAGTTTCTTGTATGTTGGTGCCATAAGAGTGGACAGGTTTTGTAAATGAGACTCCAGTTTCTCTTCCTGTTTAAAATGAATAATTCTACATATTAAATTCTAAATCCTTTCTATATGTAAGAGAGGCTATCAGTAAAAAAATTTCTCCCTAATCTTAGATCCAAATGACAATATATAGTATTGTTCTTATTAAATAACTAAGGTTTCTAACATGACTATTTCTTTTTCAAAGCATTTATTTAAATTCAAGTTAGTTAACTTACAGCATAGTATCGGTTTCAGGAGTAGAACCTAGTGGTCTGTCTTTTACATATGACATCCAGTGCTCATCCCAACAAGTGCCCTCCTTAACGACCATCAGCCCACTCCTCACCCATCTCCCCTCCAGCAACCCTCAGTTTGTTCTCTGTCTTTAAGTGTCTCTTATGGTTTGCCTCTCTCACTGTTTTTATCTTATTTTTCCTTCCTTTCCCCCATGTTCATCTGTTTTGTGTCTTAAATTCCACATATTAACATGACTATTTCTAAGCAAAAGTATAAGCCATATATCATCTATTTTTGCATGTGTTATCAGAATATCTAGCTCTTTGGTATTTTTATGATGTTAATCAATTTTGCACTTTATATGGAGATACTCGGAATTTTATAAATACAAGCCTATGCTAGTAACAGGATAGGAGAATGAAGTCATAGGGTCTTGAAGAGGTCACATTCTGTACTCCTTCTCCAATAAGCTGCCAAGGAAGATGAACTATTGAAAAGGTTTGTTTGGTTCGTCTATTTCCAATCTTCAAGTGTATATATAAAAAATTTCAAAAGACTTTCTATTGAACTAAAAATTACTAGATGCTTCGAATATGTATCGAACTCTCAGAAGTAGAATGTGGTATATATGAAGAACTTTGTAAAGTTTACTTGGAAGGAGAAATGTTCAACTGGTCCTCCTCCCTACAAAGAACAGATTTTCCAGGTCATATGTTATAAAATGGTGGGGGATAACACTCAGTTGTTCCATTCATCTTTAGAAGTTCTCATTTCACAATGATATTTCTCTAAAAATGTTGAGAGATGTAACTACCTGGCAGAGAGATCCTTATTTGTATATCAGAAGGTGAGGAGATTTCTAAGCTAAGCTCTCATACCTACCTGAGGAAGGATGTTCCTATCCATCCCCAGGATTTGCTTTATATTACATCTGGCGAGAGTGATAAGCTTGTATAAAATATTGGTAAAAAAGCTCTCCCGTGCGGGAAATTAAAGTGGCCAATGACATGTAAAATTGATACTCTTCTTTAGGCTTATTATTTGTGTTTTTTTTTTTCCCTTAAGAAACGAGGGCATCTAGCCCATTTAATAAAGTTTATTAAAACATAATCCTGTGGGGGTGCTTGGGTGGCTTAGTCAATTAAGCTTTCAATTTCAGCTCAGATCATGACCTTACAGTTTGAGCCCCACATCTAGCTCCTTGCTGACAGCGCGGAGCCTGCTTGGAATTCTCTCTCCCTCCTCCACTTGTGTGTGCTCTCTCTTTCCCTCTCAAGATAAATAAACAAGCTTTATATATACATATACATGTATATATAAACTTCATATATGTTATGCATATTATATATACATAATATATATATATATATATATAATCCTATGAAGAAAATTATATCACGATTTCAAAAGTTTTTGCGCTTCATTAAATTTCCGCTTACTATTATAGTCACAAAGAAAGCTAACAAATTTTTCATTTAGAGGGACATATCAATATTACAGTATTCATAGTATAACTATATATTTCAATTGCATTTAATATTTGTAATATAATTATAAAGTTCACAGAGTCACTAAAAATTTGGTCATATGTAAACATATGTAAACATACTGAAGTTTTCGGATTATTCAATTAGCAAACTCTAGAAGCTACCCAAAAGTTGTTATATTTGAGACCCATCTGTAAGTTACATTTTTAGAAATATATAATTTCAATTACACTTAAAAACTAAATATGTTTTGGTTTCTTGAATGCATTCATTATAACTTTAAGGTATCAACTCTCAGGGTAGTCTTTATTGAATATGGCAGTGATGAACATGACTTCCATAATTCAGGTTTAAAAGATGAAAGTTGTAACGATGAAATGTTAACATTTAGTTTTAATACCAAAGTGACAGCTAGTTAAAACTCTAGAATTAATGTAAAAGATAAGAGGCCAGAGGCATTAAGAATTTATTTTGCTCGAATTTTACTATTTTGAAATCATATGGATATTATGATGCTAACATTATCAAATATTACAATGTGTATCTACGGTTTAGCTAAAATTTTGATTTACCTCTTAGGTGAAATTCTCTATGTTAATAAGAGTTTAACAGAGCAGATCATACTGTGCACTTCATCTGTATTCATTAATTCTCCATGAAAAATACAGATTATATATCAGGAAGTAAACAAACCTCTTTTGGGTCATCCCCAAGCAGCTTAAATTTTCTCGGGATCTTGCTTCTGGCAAACTTACATCCATTGTAGTACATGCTCCACGAACAGCCAAAAGAAAATGAGGCACCGCAGGTCTCAGGGTCCAGCCCTTGACAGGCACAGGTTCTCCTGAGGGATCAGAGGACCAAGTTCATAGCTATCGATAACATTTATCTAGGCTACCAATCTTGTATTTGGGTGTCTGTGTGCAAAAATGAGTGCAAATTAATTTTAAAAGAAGTTTAACTCTGTTAATTAAGACTGCCATAACAACATCAGAAAAGAGTCATTTTAATCGATTTTGAAACACAATTTAAATAACTCTTTTTTGGAACATAGTACACAAAAAATTACACATAATTTTACAGCTTGCCAATGCTCACAAACAAAACATACTCAAGTAAGTAGCGCCCAACGTAAGAATCAAACATATACTGGCACTCCACAATCTCCTCTATACTTCCAGCAAGCTATAACAATAACTTCTATCAGAATAGATTAGTTGTACCAATTTTATTCTCTATATAATATATTGTGTATATATATGTGTGTATGTATATGTATGTGCAGTTTAGCATATTATGTCATGTATAGATGTGTATGTGTATATATGTATATACACATAATTTTGCTTGCTCATATATATATACTATATAGTGTGTTTTTATTTATATAGTATACCATGTTTTATTTATACATGTAGTATAAAAATGGGTAAAATATATATATATATATACAGGTACACACATACACACAAATAGATAGTATAAGCTTACTTGTGTCTTGTTATTTTTGTTCACCATTATGTTTGGGATATCCATATTGTTGCATATAGTTGTACTTTTTCATGTGTTTATGCATTGAGTGCAATTTTCCATTGTATAAATATTCCACAAATTAACCATTCTACCATTGATGGGCATTTGAGTACTTTCCAGTTTGGGGCTAAAATACAGTATTGTGACTTTAAAGCCTAAGCCAGATATATCTTAAGAGCAATAAGCAAACAGACAAATTTAGTGAAGAAACCAAAAATATAAAACCAAAGGAACACAAAATGATGAAACAACGTACTAGTTAAACTATTATTCTTCTTATCATTATTATTTATTATTCAATTATTTTTTCCATCTTTATTGAGGGGTAATTGACAAATAGTTAAGATATTGAAAGTGTACAAGGTGATTTGATGTATGTGTACACTGTGGAAGGATTTGTAATATAGTAGGTAATATATCTATTACCTCACATATTTAATGCCCCTTTTTGGGTAAAGAACATTTAAGTTATATTCTTTCATCAAATGCCAATTATACAAAACGGTGTTGTCAACTATAGTCCCCATGCCACACATTAGATCCTTAGACCTTATTCACCTTATTACTGAAAGACTGTACGCTTTTATCAACATTTCTCTATTTCCCTTGCCCCCACAACCACTTTTCTACTCTGTTTCAGATTTCTACTTTTTGGTTTGTTTCTCTTTTTTGATTCCTCATAGAAGTAACATCATGTAGTATTTTATTTGTCTTTCTCTGCTTGGCTTATTTCACTTAGCATAATGTCTTCTAGATTGATCCATCTTGTTACAAATGACAGGATTCTCTCCTTTTTTAAGGCTGAACACTATCTTCCTTCCTTCCTCCCTTCCTCCCTCCCTCCTTGCCTGCCTGCCTCTCTCCTTTCCTTCCTTTCTTTCCCCTCTCCCTCTTTCTCCATACCACATCACCTTTATCCATTCACCCATTGGTGGACACTTAGGTTGTCCCCACACATTGTTTATCACAGATAATGCTGCAATGAACACTGAAGTGCATAATCTGTTTGAGATAATGAATTAATTTCCTTTGCATATATACTCAGAAGAGGAATTGCTGGGTCATAATAGAACTGGTAGTTCTATTATTAATTTTTTGAAGAATCTCCATACTGTTACTAGCATTCTTATCTTTTTGGTAATAAGCATCCTAACAGGTGTCAGGTGATATCTCATTATGGTTTTGATTTGTATTTCCCCAATGATTAGTGATGTTGAGCACATTTTCATGTACCTGTTTGCTATCTGTACACATTCTATACAAAATGTCTATTCGGGTCCTTTGCCCAGTTTAATGGGTTTGCTTTTTTGCTATTGAGTTGTACAGTTCTTTGTATATTCTGGATATTAACCTCTTTCTGGGTATGTGGTTTGCAAATATTTTCTCCAATTCCATAGACTGCTTCTTCATTTTGTTGATGGTTTCTTCTCCTGTTCAGCTTTTTGGTTTGATGTAGTCACACTTACTTTGATTTTGTTGCCTTTGCTGTTGTTAAATGAAAAAAAAAACACTGTCAAGATCAGTTCCAAGAAGTTTACTCCTATGTTTTTTTTCCCTAAGAGTTTTAGTTTCAGGTCTTGTGTTCAAAACTTTAATTCATTTTAAGTTGATGTTTATGTATAGTGTAGGAGGTTCAGTTTGATTCTTCTGGATGTGATATCCACTTTTCCCAATATCACTTATTGAAGAATGATCCTTCTCCCATTGTATAGTCTTGGCTTCACTAAAAAAATTAATTGACCACATTTTCATACATGCATTTTTGGCTTTGAATTCTGTTCCATTGATTAAGGTGTTTGTTTTGATGCCAGTACCATACTGTTTAATTAATATAGCTCTGTAATACAGTTTGAAATCAGAAAGTATAATGACTCCAGCTTTGTTTTTCAGTCTCAAGACTGCTTTGACTGTTTGGGGTCATTTGTGATTCCATATAAATTTAGGATTATTTTTTCCATTACCAAGAAAAATGCCATTGGAATTTTGATAGAGATTGCATTAAATCAACAGATTGCTTTGGGTACAATGGGTATTTTAACAATATTCATTCTTCCAATCCATGAACATAGGCAATCTTTCCATTTATTTGTCTTCTTTGATTTCTTTCATCAATCTTTTGTGGTTTTCGGTATACAGATTTTTCATCTCCTTCCTTAAATATATTGCTAGGTGTTTTATTCTTTTTGATGCTTTTGTAAATGTGATTGTTTCCTTAATTTCTTTTTCCGTTAGTCCATTGTTAGTATGCAGAAACGTAACTGATTTTTGAATATTGATATATGTTACAACTTTAGTGAATTTATTCTGTTTTTTTGGTGAGGTCTTTAGGATTTTCTATATATAATATGTCATCTGAAAATAGTGATACTTTTACTTCATCCTTTTGTATTTGGATGCCTTTTATTTTATTTTCTTGCCTGATTGTTCTAGCTAGTATTTCAAATGATATATTGAATGAAAGTGGTGAAAGTTGGCATTTTTTGTCTTATTCCTGATCTTAGAATAAAGCCTTTCACTTTTGATCACTGAGTATGATGTTAGCTGTGGTTTTCTCATATATGGTCTTTATTATGTTGAGGTACTTTCCTTCTATACTCAGTTTTTATTATGAAAGGATGTTGAACTTTGTCAAATGCATTTTCTGTGCTCCTTGGGATGATTATACAATTTTTATCCTAAATTTTGTTAATGTGGAATTGATTGGGTATGTTGAACCATTCTTGCATTCCTGGAATAAATCCCATTTGATTATAGTATATGATCCTTTTAATGTACTATTGGACTTGGTTTGCTAATATTCTATTGAGAGTTTTTGCATTTAATTTTTCATCAGGGATACTGGCAGATAATTTTCTGTTTTTGTAGTCTCCTTGCCTGGTTTTGGTATCAGTGTAATGCTGGCCTTGTAAAAGGAGTTTGGAAATAATTCCTTCTTCAACTTTTTGAAAGGGTTTGAGAAGGACTCTGACTTCAAGTATTTGTTAGAATTCATCGTTGAGGCTATCTGATCCTGGACTTTTCATTGTTATGAGGTTTTGATTACTGACTCAATATCCTTACTAGTAATTGGTCTGTTCAGATTTTCCTTTTCTTCATGATTCAGTCTTGGTAAGTAATATGTGTTTAGGAAGTTAGCCATTTCCTCTAGGTTGTCCAACTTGTGGGTGTACAATTGTTCATACTGTTCACTTATAATCTTTTGTATTTGTCCGGTATCACTTAAAATGCCTTTTCTTTCATTTATAATTGTATTTCTTTGAGTCCTCCTTTTTCTTGGTAAGTATAGTTAAAGGTTTACTATTTTGTTTATATTTTCAAAAAGTAGCTTTTAGTTTCATTCATCTTTTCCATTGTCTTTTCGGTCTCTGTTTCATTTATTTTCATGCTTACCCTTGTTATTTCCTTCCTTGTGCTAACTTTGAGCTTAGTTTGTTCTTCTTTATTAGTTTCCTTGAGGTGTAAAGTTAGGTCATTAGAAAATTTTTTTTAAATGTTTATTTTTGAGAGAGAGAGCGTGAGAGATTGTGAGTGGGGGAGGGGCAGAGAGAGACACAGACACAGAATCCAAGGCAGGCTTCAGGCTCTTAGCTGTCAGTACAGAGCCCGATGTAGGGCTCAAACCCACGAACCGTGAGATCACGACCTGAGCTGAAGTTGGACACTCAAACAACTTTTTTAATGTTGATATTTATTACTATGAAGTTTCTTCTTAAAACTGCTTCTGCTGCAGCCCTAAATTTTAGTATATTTGTTTCAAGATACTTTTTAGCTGTTATTTCTTCAATAAGCATTCTACTCTCTTTGTTTCCTTCTAGGACCCTTTTAATGTATATATTGGTCCTCTTATGGTATCTCACAAATTCCTTAAGCTACTTTCACTCTTTTGCATTCTTTCAGTTTTTTTTTTTTTTAATTTTTTTTTTTTAATTTATTTTTGAGAGCAGGAGAGACAAAGCATGAGCCAGGGAAGGGCAGAGAGAGAGGGAGACACAGAATCTGACGCAGGCTCCAGGCTCTGAGCTGTCAGCACAGAGCCCAACGCGGGGCTGGAACCCACAGACCGTGAGATCATGACCTGAGCCGAAGTCGGACGCCTAACCGACTGAGCCACTCGGCCGCCCCTCTTTTGCATTCTTTTTGCTTGATGTAGTCTACTCTTGAACTCATCTACTGAATTTTTCAGTTATGTATTCTTCAGCTCTGTGAATTATGTTTGGTACTTTAATACATTTTCTCTTTGTTAAAATTCTTCTTTTATTTATGCAATTCTGTAATAACTTCAGTGAATATCACAGTCTTAGTAGTATTTAGAAATTATTTATGTATATTGTGACATGAGGAAGTCATTGCTAATGTCAAAAAAAGAATTTCAGTGTAAGAGAAGTATAAAAGATAAGTAGATCTCCTGTAATCTTAATTACAAATAGCAAATAACAATATAAACTCATGATATGAGTTTAAAAGCTCAAATCTCTCTTTCTAAAAAATAATAACTATGCCCACTGAAAATGCCTAAATTAACAATATCTCAGTGACAACGAACATATCTGGGCAGACGTTATGACCTCTAAATATCACTTTAAATTAAAATGAAACAGGTTAAAACCACCAATTAATAATGATACTAGAAAGGAAGAACAGACTAATTGATCATTTTGGATGATTATGAAGACACCAAATCCCCATTCTCGAATTTCACAACTAAAGATACATACCATTCACTTATCTGTTATTTGTTTATAATCTATATTTAATGGCAATCAGTTGATAAGAAAAAGTTCTTTAAAGAATTCTAGCTAATAAACACAGAAGGAATGTTATAATTAGAAATTATCATTTTTGAGACGTCAGCAAAAATGGCATAATAAGGATCTTTGAAATTTTCCTCCTCCATAAAAGCACTGAAAATACTAATAAATACTGTCAGAATTAACTTTTCAGAAACTTGCAAATTAACTAAGACTTGCAGTATTCCAGGGAGTTGATTCAAGAAAAGCAATGAAATTTCAGTAAGAAGAAGCTTTGTAGTTTTTAATTCGCCTTATTCTCATTATTCCCAGAACTCTATGACAACCTTCAAAATCAACAACGCATATTCATAGTAAAAATCAGTAACCTGGCCACCACTGGAAGGGGCAGAATTAGGTTAGCTATCCTCGAGTGCCCCCTTCTCAGAAAAGTGTATTCATTTTACCTATTTGGTAGTTCTCCAGAAGACATTAATAGCAAGGCTGTCTTCATTATACCTTAGAGTTCACCTAGTATGTACAGCTTTTTCCCCAGGAGATGTTTGCAACTGTTAACCACTGTGGCTGCCTCAGGTGGTGGATAACAGTTGGCATTAAAAAAAAAAAAAAGAAGAAGAAGAAGAAGAGGCTAATTCAAAAACTTAAAGTTAAAATAGGGAACTAAGATGTCCATAGGAGGCTTTAAAAAGCCAACATGTTCCTAGTAGGCCAGAAAGCCATATACATATTGTATGTTCATTCACAAAAGGCATAAATTCTAAACTGGCTAAACTCGAAGATCTGCACAAGCAGGGAGTAAAGAGGTAAGGCAGAATTGTAAATTGCCTGGCTGACTGTTAAAGGCATGCTCTAACACACATACATGTTAAAGACTGGAAGACTTACTGGCTTTAGGTGGCTAAGGATTTCTGTCTAATAATTAGATGACCACTAAGCTAACCAAGCAGAGATTTCCACAGCTGCTCATGAGTAAATAATATAGACTTTACTGAAATAGTTTAGTGACTTTTCTGAACTAACAAATAACACAAGAAACAATAACAAATCCTGGGTAGTGCAGAGAATCTAACTTCCCAAGTTACTACATTATATTATTTAGAATGTCCAGTTTCTAACAATTATAAGACATACAAAGAAACAAAGTATGGTCAATACAGAGGAAGAAAGCAGTTAATAGAAATTGTCAATGAGGAAGTCCAGATATAAGACAAAGACTTTGAGTTATTACTTGAAGTATGTTCAAAAAACTGAAGGAAACCATGCTTAAAGAATTAAAAGCAGGGGTGCCTCGATGGCTCAGGTGGGCTCAGGTGGTTAAGTGTCTTGACTCTGGATTTAGGCTTGGGTCATGATCTCATGGTTTATGGATTGGAGCCCTGAACTTCTCCCCTCTCTCTCTGATCTTCCTCTACTTTTTCTCTCGCCCCTACTTTTGAAATAAATAAACTTAAAAAAAAAAAAAGAACTAAGAGTAGGAAAACAATGTTTTATCAAGTAGATGAGATAAAAAGCTATAAAAATGAAGTGGCAATTCTGGAATCGAAAAGTAAAATAACTGAAATTAGAAAGTCCATTAGAATGGTTCAACAGTAGAATTTGAGTAAGAGAGAGATAAAGCAGTGGGGACACGCATAGGTAGGCTTTGGGAGACCTAACAGAAAACCAGAGGGGAGGGAAAGGAAGGGGGAAAAAAAAGCCACAGAGAGGAAGGAAGACATAACATAAGAGATTCTCAAAGGCTAAGAACAAACTGAGGGGAGAGGGGGGTATCAGAGGGGCGAGAATGGGTCACAGGTACAGAGGAGGGCACTTGTTGGCATGAGCACTGGGTGTTGTATGGAAACCAAATTGACAATAAATTATTAAAAAAAATTTTTTTGAATTAAAAAATTAGTTAAAAAAAAAAAAGCTGAAGATAGGTCAGTCGAGATATCCAGTCCAAGAAAGAGAAAGAAGAATGAAGAAAAAATTGCAGAACTTCAGAGACCTGTGAGGATACTATCAAGCATACCAACATATTCATAAGGAGCATCCCCAAAGTAGACAAGAGGGAGTAAGAGAGTATGAAGTAGGAAAATTATTTGAAGAAATAATAGCTCCAAACTCCTCAAATTTGAGGAATAACATTAACCTATACATTCAAGAAGTTGAGCTAATTCCAAGTAGCATAAAAAAGTGTTCCATACCTAAAATAATAATAAAAATGATGAAAGCAGCAAGAAAACTCATCATATGCAAGAGCTTTTTAGTAAGAATAACACCTGATTATGCATAAGACATATGGAGGCCAGAGGCACTGGGATAACATATTTAAATGTTGCCAGAAAAACACCAACTAAGAAATTCTATATATATCAAAAGTATGCTTTAAAAGTGAATAATAAATTAAGGTATTCCCTGACAAATAAAATTAGAGTGTTTATTGCTATTAGCCCTGCTCTACAAGAAACTCTAAATGGAGTCGTTTACTCTGAGAGGAAAGAACTCTAGACAGTAATTTCAATCCACATGAAAATATAAAGAACACCAGTAAAAGTAAATACATAAGAAAACAGAAACAACCTTATATATGTATTCTTTTTCTTTTTTAATTCTTTTTCTATCTGATGTAAAGGCAACTGTATAAAGCAGTAATTATAAATCTGTGTTAATGTATATACAATGCATAAAATTGTATGACCATAAAAGCACAAAGAAAAAGGGGTGATTAGACTTATATAGAAACAAAGTTTCTGTATATCTGTATAATTAAATTGGTATTACTCCAAATTAGATTGTTATAAAATGTTAACTGAAATCTCCAAGGCAATCACTAACTATATAACAGCAAAAAATACAGTAAAAGTGACAAGGGAGTTAAAATGGTGCACTAGAAATATCCATTAAACACAAAATAAGACAGTAATGGAAGACGAGTTAAACCAAAGACATATAAAAATTGATAATAAATTGGCAGACAATAAATCCTACTTCAACAGTAATTACACTTACTATATATGGTTTAAATAATATAATTAAAAGGCAAAGACTGGAAAAATGGATTAAGAATTTCAACTATATGCTATCTATAAGAGACCTGGTTTAAAGGTACAAATAGGCTGAAAATAAATGGATAGAAAAAGTATCTGTCATGTAAACAATGATTAAAGAGAATTGGAGTAGCAGTACTAATAACAAAGTAAGATTTCAGACAATATTATTACCAGAAACAAGTATACTTTAATAAAATGGTCATTTCATAAAGATGCAATACTTATAAACACACATGAACCTAAAAATAGAGCACCAAAATACATAAAGTAAAAAACAACAGAATTAAAGGGAAAAATATATTATTCAATACTCCACTTTCAACTAGACAAAATTGAGTAACAAAAACACTAACCTAGTGTTAACTGATATCTAGAGAACAGAAACTTCATCAAACAAAATGGCATTAAATACATACCTCTCAACAATTACTTGAAATGTAAATTAACCAAATGCTTCAATCAAAAGACAAAGGATGACTGAATGGCTGAAAAACAAAACACATCTATATACTGCATACGAAACGTAGACCTAAACACTCACACAGACTGGAAGTGAAGGTATGGAAAAAGATATTCCATGCAAATGGAAAAAAACAAAACTGGAGTAGCAATATTTATGTCAGACAAAACAGATTTCTAAAACAAAGTACCAAAATATCAGGACACTACATAATGTTAAAGAGATCAATCCAATAAGAGGATATAACAATTGTAAGCATCTATGCACCCAACATAAGAGCACCAAAATACAAAAAGCAAATCTTAAACAGACATACAGGGAGAAACTGACAGTAACATACTAATAGTAATACCTCATTTACATAAATGGATAGATCATCCAAACAGAAAATCAACAAGGAAACAGTGACTTTGAATGACACATTAGATCAGATGAACCTAACAGATATATACAGAACATTCCATCTAAAAACAGCAGAATAAACATTTTTTTTCAAGTGCACATGGAACATTTTCCAGGATAAATCACATTAGGCCAGAAAATAAATCTAAATATGTTTAAGATGATTAAAATCCTATCAAGCATCTTTTGACAACAAACGTATGAAATAGGAAATCAAATTGCAAGAAAAAAACTGGAAAAAAACCACAAACGTCACAAACATGTGGAAGCTAAACAACATGCTACTAAACAACTAATGAGTTAACAAACTCAAAGAGGAAATAAAAAAAATACATGGAGACAAATGAAAATTAAAACACAACAGTCCAAAGTCGTTAGGACACAGACAAAGCAGTTTGTAGAGGGAAGTTTATAATATTACAAGCGTACCTCAAGAAAGAAAAATCTCAAACAATCTAACCTTACACCTAAAGGAATTAATTAGAAAAAGAAAAAATCCCGAACCAATAGAAAGAAGAAATAATGAAGATCAGAGCTGAAATGAATAAAATAGAGACTAAAAATAACAATAGGATCAATGAAACAACTGATTCTTTGAAAAGATAAACAAAATTGATAAATCATTAGCTAGACTCATCAACAAAAGGAGAGAGAGGATTCAAAGACAGAAATGGAGAAATAACTGATATCACACAAAAACAAAAAATTTTAAGATTATAAAAATTATATGCCAACGAATTAGACAACCTAGAAGAAATGGATAAATTCCTAGAAACATACAGTCTTCCACAACCAAAGCAGGAAGAAATGGAAAATACGAACAAACCAATTACTAGTGACAAAACTGAAATCAGTAATAAAACTCCCAACAAAAATCTAGGACCAGGTGGCTTAATAGGTGAGATCCAGCAAACATTTAAAAAGGAGTCAGTACTTATTCTTCTCAAACTATTCCAAAAAATAACAGAGGAAGGAAAACTTCTAAGTTCATTCTATGAGGCCTGCATTATTCCAATACTAAAAACAAAGACACCATAAAAAAAGAAAACCTAATGAACACAGATACAAAAATCCTCCACAAAATATTAGCAAACTGAATTCAACAATACATTGAAAGGTTTACTCAGCATGATGATCAAGGGGGATTTATTTCAGGGATATAAGGGTGGTTCAATATTCACAAATCAATCAATGTGATACATCACATTAACAAGAGGAAGGATAAAAACCATATGATCTCTCAATAAATGCAGAAAAAGAATTTGACAAATACAACATCCATTCAGCATAAAAACTCAAGTGAGTGTAATGGGAACACACCTCAGCATAATAAACGCCATGTATAACAAATCCAGAGCTAACATTATATTCAAAGGGGAAAACTCAGAGTTTTCCCTCTCAGATCAGGAAGAAGACAAGGAAGCCCATTGTCCCCTCTTTTATTCAACATAGTGCTGGGAATCCTAGCTGCAGCAAACAGACAAGGAAAACAATAAAAAACATCCAAACTGTAAGGAAGAAGTGAAATGGTCACTTTTTTCAGGTAACATGATACCATACAGAGAAAATCCAAAAGAATCTACCAGAAAAAAGAATCTATTAGAACAGATAGATAAATTCAGTAAGGTCATAGAATATACAATTAATATATAGACATGTGTTTCTATACCCTAATAACAAAGTAGCAGAAAGAGAAATTAAGAAAAATGGTCCCATTTATAATTGAACCAAAAAGAATAAAATATCTAGGAGTATATTTAAGCAAAGAGGTAAACTCTTTTACTCTGAAAGTTTTTTTCATTAATGTCTTACAATTAACAATACAAAGAAATGGAAAGATACACCGTGCCCATGAATTGGAAGAATTAATATTGTTAAAATGTCCATACTACCCAAAACAATGTATAGATTCAATGCAATCCCTATAAAATTACCAAAAGAATTTTTCACAGAAGTAGAACATATAATCCTAAAATTTTTATAGAACCACAAAAGACCTCAAATAGCCAGAGCAATCTTACGAAGAAAGCTGGAGGTATCACAATCTCAGATATCAAGATATATCTTATATATAGCTACAGAGCTATAGAAACCAAAAGAGTATGGTAATGGTACAAAAAAATAGCCACAGAGATCAATGGAACAGGATAGAGAACCCAGAAATAAACCCAACCATATATAGTCAATTAATCTATGAAAAGGAGGCAAGAACATACAGTGGGGAAAAGCCTTTCCAATGAATGGTATAGGGGAAACTGGACATCTACAGGCAAAAGAATGAAATGGATGACTTTCTTACAGAATGCACATTAACAAAAATAAACTCCAAATGGATTGAGGACCTAAATGTGAAACCTGAAAACTTCTAGAAAAAAAATATAAGCAATAATCTTTTGGACATCAGCATTAGTGACATTTTTCTAGATATGTTTCCACAGCAAAGGAAATAAAAGCAAAAATAAACTATTGGCACTACATCAAAGTAAAAAGGTTTTGCACAGCAAAGGACACCATCGAGAAAACAAAAAGGATAACCTACTGAATGGGAGAAGATAATTGCAAGTAACATATCCAATAAGGGATTAATATCCAAAATACATAAATAACTTCCATAGCTCAATATCCAAAAAAAAAAAAAAATTGGGTAAAGGACCTAAATAGATATTTTTCCAAAGAAGCCATACAGATGGCCAACAGACACCTGAAAAGATGCTCAGTATCACCAGGCATCAGGGAAATGCAAATCAGAACCACACTGAGATATTACCTCATACCGGTCAGAATGGTTAGAATCAACAAGGCAAATGTTGGTGAGGATGTGAAGAAAGGAAAATGTTTATGCAGTGTTGGTGAGAACGTAAGTTGGCACTACCATTATGGAAAACAGTTTCAAGATTTGTCAAAAAGTTAAAACTAGGGGCACCTGGGTGGCTCAGTTGGTTAAATGTCTGACTTCGGCTCAAGTCATAATGTTGCACTTCCTAAGTTCAAGTCCAGCATTGGGCTCTGTGCTGACAACTCAGAGCCTGGAGTCGGCTTCAGATTCTATGTCTCCCCTTTTTCTCTGCCTCTCTGCTAATTGTACTCTGTCTCTTTCTCTCTCTCTCTCTCAAAATAAATAAATTAATAAAATCAAAATAACTCCATTTAAAATACCATCAAAGAGGATCCTTAGAAATTTAACAGAAAACTATACAACATCATTGAAAGAAATTAAATACCCAAGTAAAAATAAAGCTATCCCTTTCTTAACCAGTCAGAAGACTTATTACTGTTAAGCTGTCAATACTCCTCACAGTGGTCTACTGGTTCAATAGAACCCCTGTCAAATTCCAGATGGAGAAACGGACAAATCAATCCTAAAATGATCAAGGACATGAAAAGAATCCAGAGTAACCCAAAAAATAAAAAATAAAAAAAAAATAAAATAAAATCTTGTAAGACAGTGGGAAGACCTACAGAGAATACAGAGAAGGTGGTTGCCAGAGGGGAGGTGGTAGGGGGAATACATAACACAGGTGAATTTCAATTTCAAAACTTACTACGAACTACAGTAATCAACACTGTATAGTCTTGCCATTAAGGACTGAAATGTAGGTAGGTTAATGGAATAGAAGAGTCCCCAAATAACCCATACATTTTTGTCAATTAATTTTCAACACGAGTGACAAGACCATTTAGTAGAGAAAAGAGTCTCCTCAACAAATGGTGCTGAACCATATGCAAAAGAATGGTATTGGACTCTTACTTCATAAAATTAACTTAGCATTGAGCAAAGAGCTAAAACTATAATACTCTGTAAAGAAAAGAGAGGTAAATCCTCAAGACCTTGGATTAGGCAATGGCTTCTTAGATATGACACTAAAAGTACAGACAATTAAAAAATATATAAATTTGATTTCATCAACTTTGAAAAATCCTGTGTTTCAGGATATTATAAAAAATGTGAAAAGGCACCCTACAGAATAAGAGAAAATATCTAAAGCCATATATTTGACAAAGTTCTAGTACCTGGAATGTATAAAGAACTCTTGCAACTGCCTAAATAGGTACCGGGTTTTCTTTTGGGAGTGAAGAAAACATTGCACAACTTTATATATTATTACACATTTAGCATATTACTAATATTAGTGTGTTACTAATATTACACAGTATTAGTATGTTACTAATATGTTACTAATATTACACAATATTAGTATATTACTAAACCGCTGAGTTGTAAACTTTAAAATGAATTTTAGGTGTGTCAGAGTGACCCAGTCAGCTAAGCAACTGACTTCAGCTCAGGTCATGATCATGGAGCTCCTAAGATCGTGCCCTGCCATCAGGTTCTCTGCTGTCGGCGTGGGGCCCGCTTTGGTTCCTGTCTCCCTCTCTCTCTGCCCCTCGCCAGCTTGTGCTTTCTTTCTGTCTCAAAAATAAACGAAAACACCAAAATAAATAAATAAATAAATAAAAATAAAATGGTGAATTTTATGGTGAAATATTTACATGTGGAATATATCTCAAAAAAATCCCTGCAGAACAAGGTGGAGTGACGTCATGATGATTTCCCACATGAAATGGCTACTAAAAGGCATTTTTATGTCTATATCATTAGAATATTATTAGAATTAGCATTTGGCAGCTTCATTTTAACATGACTCAGAATTTGGCTCATGGTTAAACAACAAATCGGTAAAGAAACTGTAATAAAAACATGTATCTATGGAACAGATTTTTAAAAACATTCTCAACGTTTGAGTTTTCATCTGGACTTCTGTAAACAAAGTATAAAACTTTAAAAATTAGATCAGGTATCCAACCATATGCAAGTTTAGAAACACTAGCAAAATAAATTAATTCAATTGTAATAAATAAATTTAGACTTTGAAAAATAAAAAAACTTACGAATTTGCAAACTCAAACAAAAATAATGGAACAGGCAATGATCCTCAATGAATACACTGCACCATTAGGTGACAGCTTTCTGGGAAACTTTAGGATGGACAAATCAAGCTGACAACTCAACTCACTGAACACCTTAACATCACTGAGAATGGAACAAAGCAGACATTATAACCCTCCTGATGGCTATGAAGAAGTAAGACTATTTCATCACCACTTATGAAGCATTTTTGCCAATATGCACATGCATGTACACATACATAACTTTTTAAAATCTCTTAATATCAGTGGACAAAAGACAGTTGGGATAGAGGAATAAGTTGAATGAAACCAATGTGCAATAAACCAAATCCAGAATGTAGGAAATTTAACAGAGCAAATTATTTGTTCTCTTTAACAAACAAATCCATTAAAGAAGGGATATTACTATAACTAAAAGGGCTTACAAATCATATAATTTATCTTCCAAATTGGAATACTTTTGAGGGTGATAGAAAGTTTTATTTGTAAATATGCTAGACAATGGCATGAACTGGGACCACTCAAAAGTCTCAATCAAAAATACAAGGTATGGGCTTTCTTGTTGTCAATATATTTTTACTTTTGATAATTTTTTTTTTGAAATAGGATCCAATTAGGGAATCTAAACCTGGCCCGAATATGAAATGATATTAAAGAATCATTGTCAATTTTGAGGGGAATGAAAATAACACTGTAACTAGGTTTTATTAAAAAAAAAAGCCCTTGTCTGTTAGAGATACACACTGAAGTTTACATGGGTGAGATGGTATCTGTGTTTTGCTTTAAAACACTGTTGGGGGTGGCAGTGGGGGTAGGAAGTGTAGGGGAAATGTGTGCAACAGTATTGATAAAATGTTGATAAGTATTGAGAAGCTGTATAACAGGTCCATAGGGATTCATTATACAGCACTCCTCCACATGCATGTTTGAAAATTTGTATAAGAGAAAGTTAACACACACACACACACACGCACACACGCACACACGCACACACGCACACACACACACAACATTTAACATCACCCAGCATAGCAAAACACATTTCTGGCTCTGACAGTCTTAAAATGACACTCCCACAACTCTTACTTGCCAAAAACATATTGGTTAGGCTTAGTCATAAAATGGAAATCTCAAAGGGAAATCTTTAAAGAAGAAACAGCTGGTTAGTCTAAAAGGAAATGTAAAAATCCATTTTTGACTTTCCCACTGAAAGATACTCTGAGAGTTCTTTTCTGGACTCACAGTAGGTGGTTATGGTGCATGTAGGCATTGGGATTTGTAAGAGCTCAGTGACGAGATTCATACAGCTTTGAACATTAAACTGAGTCAGGAGCCCCAATTTGAGATTATCCTCTGTTTTAGGCAAAGTCATAATTTTAGCTTCTGTCAGATATAAAATTTATTTTATGGGGTATTAGAAACTTCAAAACTATATCTGAATGAAGTCTCTATTGCCATTGGTAAGTATCTGTTTTAATTGTGTATGTTAAGTACATTATTTTGTTTTTTTGAGAATTGTTCTAAATACTCTTAGCCCCAAGCTAAAATTTCATCTAAATAATTACTCACCCTTATGATGGAATTCCAGACAAAGAGAAGCAAAAGTATGCAGACTGGCCTTTAAAACGTTCTAATAATTGAAACACATCTTTTAATAGTTTTGTACTTGCCTCCTATTTGGACCACTTAAACTATAATTTTTCTTAGATCCTTAGATCTTTTACTGTTTATGGATTTTAAATGCAAAATAATACAATTTAGGAAAGTTCTGGACAGAATTTCTTTATATATGTCGGATTCCATGCCAGGCAATGGCATTAATAGAAATTATGGAAAAGCCTTCAGGGAAAAAATACCATATAGATAATAACTTAAAATTGAATCAATTACAAAAAATAAGAAATGTAGTTTGCATGATACTTCAAGAAATTTAAATAAAGCAACTGCTATTTTCGTAAGAAGTTCCTAAGTAGTTTAGAAATTCAAGCCATCAAGTCTAAAAGGAAGTCTGCTTTAAAGAAAACAAGGCAGATACTTAATTTCTGAGACAGGTGTTACCATGGACATCATCTCAAGGTGTCTTTAACTTCATTTCATTCTGATTAAAGGCATCTAAATACATCTTTTAAAGAATGAACAAGGGAAATTAGGGTAAACTGAAAAGTATTTTACACCTTAAGCTGTCCATCCTAAGTTTGAGTCATGTGTTGTGAACCAACATTCCACCTTCCAACACATCATTTATAAAGGTGAATTTGCGGCAGTGAGGTACACACACATACATGAAAACTGGATCACAACTACCACGGGAAGCCAGTCCCTACTTTTGATATGTGAAGAGTAACTCTCTTAGACATAGTGTTTATAACTGATTTGCATACCCCCCATGACCCAGGGAGAGAACCCATCTTAGCATTTACTAACCATGTTAGTAAAGCTGTATCAGTCAGAGTAATAGTCAGCAAAGGAACAAATGAGGTTACAATGGGCTGTTGCAATGAGTGGCATAGTATTTCTATAAATTCAGTAAACTGTATTGCAGTTTGGTGAATGCAGAGGAAAGGAGATTAAAGGAAGAAATGCAAAATTAAAATAATTTTAGAACGGGGGCCCTTGGGTGGCTCGGTTGGTTAAGCGTCAGACTCTTGATTTCGGTTGAGGTCATGACCTCAAGGTTGGTTGGAAGATCGCCCTGCGAAGGGCTCCACACTGAGTGTGGATCCTGCTTGGGATTCTCTCTCTCCCTCTCTCTCTGCCCCTCCCCTGCGAGGGGCAGTGCTTCAGTGTAGCACTGTGAATTCTCCTATGCTCTTTTTAAAAAAATGTTATATAGAAATAACATAGCAGAGGCACAATAAAAATGAAGCTTTCTCCAAGTGAGGATTTAATTTTTTTTTTTTAATGTTTATTTATGTTTTTGAGAGAGGCAGAGACAGAGTATGAGCAGGGGAGGAGCAGAGAGAGAGGGAGACACAGAATCTGAAGCAGGCTCCAGGCTCTGAGCTGTCAGCACAAAGCCCAATGCGGGGCTTGAACCCACAAGCTCGAACTCACCCCAAGATCATGACCTGAGCTGAAGTCAGACGCCCAACCGACTGAGCCACCCAGGAGCCCCTCCAAGTGAGGATTTAAACTTCCTAAACTAGATAAGGTTGACAAACAGAAACATACTAGTCCTTGGACACACTAAATACATTTAACTGCTTACCCCTGCTCTATTCCAAAATGTTTATATTCCTGGAAAATCATGCATAAAGAGCCACTAATTTCTTAAATATTTAGTAGCAAGAAGTAAAAATGAAAGCAATTTTTATTAGTATCGTGAAGATAATAAACTAGATTGAACTGAAGTCTGAATCAGTCTGTTTCTACAGAAGTTCTATAAGCCTTATATTTTTATGTTTGCTACATTGAGGTCCTTGACCTGGGAATCCTAAAATTTCTCACCAAACTTACTTTTTGTTTCAGATCCTGTAACACAGAAATGGTGTCAATACTTTTTAACGTGGTGGCCAAGCACACAAAGAGCTGTCACATGCAGTAAGTGGACACATAGATATTTTCAAATTTATGGCATGGACATTCAGACTTTCAGCAAGCTGCCCCTAACTAAATGTCTACACTGTTTGAAGGTACAAAATAATTCATGGAATCACCTCAGATTACCCATGTTAGCAAATACAACTTCCTACTACAGGACTGGGAAACAGGCATTTCAATCCCCAGTTTGTAAATATAAAAATGCAGGTTCAACTCTCTTCCCACAAACCAACGATTAGATTTTGCTCTTAATGGAAAGACAGGGAGGCATCACTTACTCTTCATTGAGGGCACACCGACGGTTAGTGAGAGTGCCGTATTTCCTCAGCGTTTCGGTGAGCTCGGAGTAGAGTTTGTCAGCCAGGGACAGTGGGATTCCTTCCCACACCAGGATGAGAATCACAATCACGGCCGCCTCACAGGTATGGCCAGCTCGCTCCCGCACCAAACACAGTAGCTTCTCCTCGCTGCAGCTTCTGCGAACCACCTGTGCGAGTCACCATTCCACCCCAACACCCCCACCCCAACCAAAACAAAACAAGGGTCACTTGTGGCAGATGAGAGCATTGCTTTTATGTATGCATATTTTTGCATGTCTGGGTCACAATTAGGGCAACATTTGCCAGCTCCTGCAACTTGCCTTTTGCTAGCCATCTATACAGTGGGGTCAGAATTGGGAGGGAAGCAAAACGTTTAGCAGATTGTGCCCAGTATAGTGGGGGGCAATGCCCCCTACATTAAAGCTAGAGCTACATGGAAGACATGCACATCTTTTTTCACAAAGTTCAAGGCTTTCAAAAATGGCAATATAAGGATTAATGGAAGGTATTTAACAGATTAAGGATGACTTCCTCACATACCAGAAGAATCATACTTTTTAGCAAATTGAATGGACCTCGTCTTCCCTGTTATTCTTTCAATTAAATACAGTTTGCACCTGACTTAAAAACTAATCTGTCTTTTCTTTAAGAGATGACACAAAATAAATATAAGCAATGTTACTTTCAACCGGCATAAACGACTCTTCGATCTGGGTAACCCAATTCTCAGGGTTAGATTAATGAATCAAAATGCCCACAACTGAAGATCGAAGGCCTCGTCAGGTCACACTTACCCATTTGGCAATAGGACATCCCTGAGAACTTTTGCCTTCTTTACCAGTATAGATGACTCTTTCAATCCTAATAGCTTTACCCTTCTGTCCAAACCTTAAAAGAAATCCACAGAAACACACACACATAAAATTAGCAAATGAAGCTGAGGCCACCAAAATACTGAACATTTGAGCATAATTTTATTCTATGACCACATCCTGAGAAATGAATGGTTTATTTTTAAAAAACAGGTCTAAGCCAAGCAAACTGGATAACAGACTTTAAGCTTTATACTTCTTCAGTATCAAAATATATTGATAATTGTAATGAACTATTTTGAAATTATATGTTGGGTGAAAGTAATGGGAAAGCTTATTTTTAGACATAATTTCAAAAAGCACAAAACTTTTTAAAGTTAATTTCAGTCTTCTAAGACATATTACTATTTGATTTTTGTCCTTTACTAAATTTAGCTATTTTAAAACTTGGGGACTCACGACAGATTTTAGTTAGAACTGTTTCTCGAAGAATCTCTAACATTTTAAAAAGATGGCTCACAAATCACTAGCACCCAGCTATTTTGAAAATATAGGATAGTTCTAGAAATAGATTATAGTTTTCCTTATGACCAAGGCACTACTTACTACTTGCTAATAACAAAAGGCACTTAAGGAAATCCACTGTATTATTTAGTGCACTCCTACATACTAGTTTAGAAACGAATGATTTGTAAATCGGGCAGGAATGATACACAATATGTCCTTGCTGCCCAGAACGTCTCCTAATATATTTTAGTGATGACGCTGCCTACCTCTTAAAGAAAGGCACCCTAGCACTGTAACAGCTCACTGCTGGGGATACCAATATGAAAGTCTCTTATCTCACTCATTAGTCTTCTACATGCAGGGCTAACTGTGTAGATTCAGGTACATACTTGCATACCTGTGATTAACAGTAAAAAAAAAAAAAATGCAGCTATAAATAGAATCCTCTCTATTTCTATTCAGCATCTCACACTTACCCTCTGCTCATACTAAGGGATAACCTCCCTAGAGGGAAGCACTCATTTACAGCTCTAGGTGAATTTAACTCAATGGTTCCTTTCTTACGCCACATTTCCCCACAGTTTCTTCTGTGACCCTTTATCATCAAGTGGGAAAGCCAGAGTGGGGCCTGTCTTTGCAGACTGTGCCAGCACCCTTGTGCCTGGCAGTCTGGCTGGCTGGTTCTTGTGTGTGCCTGGGTTTTCTGGCATCGGTCTCCAAGTGGGCAGCCTGTGCCAGCTCGCAGACTATTAGTCCTGTCAAATATTGTGACTCTCTGGTGAATAGCACAGTGTGTAGTGCTGGCAACGCTGGAATAGCTAAGCCTACTAATAATTACTCAATTTACAATTGTTTACTGCTTTGTATGTGAAAGCTGAAAAAATTCTGACATATACAAAAGGATAAACGTTAATCTGCCCTGTGCCTTTGCGTTAATTACCTTTCTTCCATGATTTCTCTAATAGCTGCCACATTAGGACCTGCTCCTAGATGGGTATAAAAAGGACCTTCATCTTTTTCAATAATTTGCTCTGTTGAGATAATAGAAGATTATTATTTTAGACCTCAATTATACTAAATATAAAGGCTACATCCACAAAGCTTATCCCCCAACTGCACATTAAGGGCCCTAAATGTGACTTTAAACATTTTTTTTTCTTTAAAATGAAGAAATTGATGGACTAATCTATGAGAAAATGTGCCAAATAATTAAGTATATGTACATGCTGGCTGTTGGATAAAAATATATTAAATTACATTTCAGATACGGAATAAGAAATTATTTATTTTAAACAAAATAAGTGGAACTAAACAAAACAGTGAGGGAATTAGATTATATGTAATACCAACTACAATCCAGTTTTTTGAACTGAAACAAAATTTTATAGCTAACTAGAAGCCTGCCTGCTCCTTGGATGTTAAAAGATTAAAAATAAAATTTCCTGTCTTCTCTCACCCCAGGATATTGCTCAGTTTTTTATTGTCAAGGTACCTTTTTCTCCTGTTTCCCCTCAACATTTAATAGCTGCGTTTTGAAATAAGAATATTGAATCCAGACCCATATTTGTATGTTCTTGAGAACAATTTATGATGAGAGAAAATACTGGAGAGAGGGTCAGGTAAAAGAGAGAGAGGTTCTTGTAAACTATCAAAGGTGGAAAGTGGGAGGAGAGGTGAGGGTGATAGAAGAGACTGCAGATGATTAAAACTTACCTAATGTTATCTACGACCGCACCCCTGAGGCAACCTAGTATTAACCACACAAAGGGGCCGTATGGATCCTCCCTCCAGTCTTCTATAAAATGTGGGGTGTCCCGTTGTAAGAGGAATAAGAAAAGGTGGGTGGACCATTGGCCACATTAGTTTAACATTTGTTTTTTCAAATATCTTCTATTGTATCCAAGCTGAGGAACTATAATAAAGTCTTCATATATACACAAACATATATATGCATCTATTGGCAAAATGGTTTCCCTATTCCAACAGACTTATTACGTACTCTGAATTTTAACAAAAAGGTGTTTGTTTAAAAAGAGAAAAAGAAAAAACGTATTTTCTATCAAAAGATAAAACTTTAAAGAGAAAATAGAATCAAAGTGAGTATAAATCATACAATATTTCAAGGGTATTAGGCAGAAAGGGCAACTTCATGAGTATTCAGAACGTCAGCATTACAATTTCCCCCAACTCACCAAGACTGAAGATAATAACTTCCCACTTATGTAGAAATTAATGTTGTGAAACCACTAATACACCCCACCTTGAATTAAAACATATTAAAAAGCTCCTACATGAGTTTACATATTAGTGGTTATTTTCTCATTTTAATAGATGTTTTTACTGTCTAGGTGTCTCCCCGGGAAAGGATATACAAAGAGTTAAATAGACTGGTTAATCTAAAACTGATACCTTTATATTTTAAAGGGTTTGATTAGAGGAAAAATGAACATGCACATTGTTTTAATTTTTTGGGAAAACAATGTAAGTGAAGTTCTCTCTTGCACAGCGGAAACATCTGTAATTTAAAGACAAGAAATATAAGCTTCAGATTTTTTATGAGCCTTTACAAATTGCTGCCAGACTCAAGATTTTCTAAAAAAGAAAGAAAATCCCATATTTGAAGATGAATTTGCTAATTCTGGATAAGCACCATGTGTCTCAGTACATTTCTAGCACTTACCTACACATCTGCATGATGGAAAATCATACTGAGTCTTGACAGGTGTATCCAATAAATTTTTTATAGGAGTATCTAGTAATTTGGAAGGTGACTCTAAAAAATTATTGAGAACAGAACCAGCTGTTCTTTTGGTTGGCGTCTTTTCTGCAGGAGTTGCTTGTTGCTCTAAAGCTTGGGTGTGGCTATCAAGTTCTGCAGCAGTGGTCTGTCTAGTTAAAACTGTGACTGGCCCTGACATTTCAACTTTTACTTGCTTCTGTGATTTGAGAGTTAGAGCCTTATGGTCAAATAATGATTTGACCTGAAACTTCTTCAGATGTTGCTCCATGGTCTCAAGGATGCTCCTTTGCTGCACATTATCACAACTCGGGGGTGGAATCTCTTGCTTAGTTACCTTTTTCCACATTTTGTTTTCTGGCTGTGCTGACATGGGGCGCATACAGTTATGGGGCTTGGATCCAGGTTCAACCTTAATTGGCCTGTACATATGATTATGGCAAGACTCAGTTTGGGGTTGTTGTGTCTGCTGCTGTTCTTGCTTTTGCAAGAGATGCCACCTTAGCGCAGCATGCTTTTGAATGTCCTTCTGGGGAGGGTTCTGAATGTGACTTCCTCCTTGGTCAGACGCAGGGAGAGCATTTGCTTGGTTTTGCATCAGGTACCTTTGCTGAGGGGGTTGTGCCGCTTGATGACCAGACATGTCTTGGTTTCTACTTCTATGTCCCTGTAGAACTGAAGCTTGTTGAGGCTTCTGCTCTTGTTCTTGAAAGCACCTGTGAAGGACATCTTGCTTTGGGGTCACATTATTTGGAAAATATTGAATGTGATGCAAATTTTGAGTCTTGTTTCCTGTAAAAAGCTCAGAATTTACAGTCTGTTCCTTATTTTCTGGAGCGAGGTGTGTGTTGTTCGAACAAGAAATCTGCAGTTTGCCTGCATTTGATTTCAAGGTCTGACTGTAGGGGGAATTTCTACTGTTCATATTCTGTACTTGCTCCAATCCCATTTGCGTATTATGAGTCTGGAACTCACTTGATTTCAAATACTGATTTTCGCCACGGAAACATTCTTCCATTTTAATCTGGCTAAAGAATGATCCTTCTCTTTGCTGATCATTGTTGCCTTGGGGGTGACAAAAAGTCTGGGGCATTTGTTCTTTATTCTTCATTTGTAGTTTTTGCTGCTGCTGCTGCTGGTTTTGAGAGATAAGTGAATTCTGGGATGGTTGCGGTTGTGCTGCCTGCTTATGAGGCTTGTGTTGTAACAGGTGTGAGTTTGAGAATGGCTCAGTCTCTGAAGCCTGCTGATTCAAGTGCTGTTTTAATGTTGGGGGCATGAGTTTCTCAGTTTGGGGATCTGGTCTTTGCTGATAATAAAACCTAGGAGTGCACGGCGACTGCACGTGAGCTTCAGATGAAGGGTCTGTCTTAGAGAAGTGCACCTGGAGTGAGGGTTTTTGGAACTGGAGCTGCTGGTCCACTGTACCTTGAAACTGCCCCTGATTCATCTCGCCTTGGTACCTGTGTGGCCTCTGCTCTGGCTGTATTATTTTCTGGATGTATGCCTGCCCTGGGAGCCCCCCAGCCAGGTTGAAATTTCCAGTGTATTGTTTGGAGGTCATTTGAGTGGAGGGGTTGGGCTGATACTGAAGAACTGACCGCAAAGATGCCTCATGACATTTTGGATGGGATTCTGCTTGATGAAAGTGAGGGGGCTTCAATTCGATCCACCCTGGTTTAAGATAGGGCTGTGCTGGGGGCACAAGACCTCGTGTTTGTTCCACGTCTCGACCCTTCGGAATATCTTGCTCTTTGTGTCCCATCGACTGCTGGCAGGGGTCCTGTGGATCCCCGCTGCCACCAAGAATTGGTGGGTTATGCTTGAGGTGTTCTGAAATCTGTCTCACGTTCTCAGAACATGATGGAACAGTCATTGTCCCTGGAGTCCGCATGTCATTCTTGTTGACACAATTATTCTGAGGCCTTTCTGGAAGCATCAGAGAGTGGTTGGCTCCATGTGTAGATGGATTAGGACTCGGGGATGACTGTAACTCGGGCTGACCCTCTATTTTCACTTCCCTTAAAAGAGTTGTGTTACTTTGGTTGGGGTAGTGATGGTGTTCTTCCAAAACTCCATCATTCAGAGTGCTTTTAACATCTGAAGGAAGCTGAGAAACCTGTGAAAGAGGAGGAGGGGGAGAAAGAAGCAATTGTGATGGTGGTGGTGTGGTAGGGGCAGAAAAGGAATCCTTAGTGAACACTGAGCTCTGCTTGAAGTAAGCACCATTCGTTTCATTTTGCTTTAAATACCGTTCAGAGCTGCCACCGGGAGCCTGCAAATCGCTGCTGGAACCTGGAGAGAATTCTTCACCAGATACTAGATTTGCGGTTCCTTGGATATTACCGTTTTCGGAACGAGACGGGCACATCTCGAAAACTGATTTTTGTGTTTCTGGTTTCTGAAAGGGACAGGTCCCTACCATTGCAGCTGTCTTACTGGCTTTGTCAGCATCACAGGCCTCAGTCACCACTGCAACTGGCTCTGGAGGCAGCTCAGAGTTCGAGGTCTGTGGGAGATTCATCTGCCCTGAGGTATGCGATGGGTGAGTGCTCTCACAGGACAACTCATTAGTAGCCTGACTGTTAATGGCATGTATGTGAGATGTGGTTTTCTGCACCGCAACGGAAACACAATCTGGATAATATTGAGACAGTGTTTTTTCCAGGAGTTCACCATGTGTGTTTTCCATGGAAGAGGCAGAAACTGTAGCACCATTAGGCATTAGCACTGCCTTGTTTGTAAGAAGTAATACAATGTTCTTGTCATGGTAGTTAGCATTTTTCTCCTCCTGCTCATTCGGAATCTGAAGCTCTGGTTTTTCAGACCCACTGCAGTTCTGTGTTGAAAAACTGATGAGATCTTTAACTGCATTTTCTTGGGCTACAGAGCTCGCAGACTCTCTCTTATCACTCGAGTCGGAGACATTCAGTTGACTGCTGCCTTTGCCTGGATTTCTTTCTTGGCTTTCCCCGAAGTTATTTCTTTCTCCATTAGCCTTTTGGTCTTGTCTCAGTTTCTTGTTCTGATGAAGCCCAGAGAGAGAAGGTTCACTAACTGTGCGTTTTATTCCTCCATTTTGCAAGCACCTGGAATACCCTCTACCTTCTTGTATAAAGTCCGGACTCACGCGACTATTCTGGCTTCTCTTCATATGGGGTATTCCATAATAACTTTTGAAAGACTGCCACTTGGTGTCTCCATTTACTTCTGGATAAGGTCTCTCAGTTAATGGGCTTCCATTCTGGAGCTTTAGAGCCAGAGGTTCCGTCTGGCACAGAGGAGAAGGAGATGGTGTCAGGAATGGACTTAGTCTGTTGCCCTCAACATGGTTGGTTCTATCCTGTTCCATCAGGCTTGCTTCGGGGCCATCCACAAGGCTGCCCTCTGAATGAATTCTAAAGAGCATGGAAACAGAAATTGAAGTGCATTAATACATATCTGACACTAATAAAAAATCTTACAGAATAATCGTGGCATTAATAGTATTGAAATTCCAAACCTAGCAAACTATGATACTCTTTTTCATGTTTCAGAGTGACAACCGAGAGCTACTCAGGATCTGAATATTCTTGTCTTCGAGCAGCTCTCAAATATATATGGTCACAGAGAACAAAGATAATTAAAATCACCATCTAATGTGGTAAGTTCATACTCCATTAGTAAAAAGTATCAACTTCCTTCCCAAATAATTATTTTTGTAAAAATGCTAGAACAAGAAAGGCAACCTCCTTTCTTTTTTCTCTTGTATTTAACATATCCAATTAATTCCATTACCTATATATTCCTTGAATCATCTTCACTGCCACTTGGTTGCCAGACCTACATTATTTCGCCTCATTATCTGTTGCAGTAGCTTTTTAAAGGG